>BSBM01000372.1:27532500-29005000 GCA_027924585.1 Larix kaempferi | reverse complement strand
TTCATTCACTTTGTTTGAATTGTATATATTTTAGTGTTTCCTCATGAATTGTATGATAGATGTATTTTAGTCTTCTTAATCTTCAACATAGACAATAAAAACATCTTACCACAAAAAAACTACAACATGCACCAAGCAATGCTTTCAACCTTTCATGAAGATAATAAAAAAAACTTACTTGCATCACTACCAATAACCTTTCATAATCACATTACTCCATCTAGTACACAAACATTTGTTGAATTCCTCATGATTTCACTACAACAACTCACACAAACACCTAAAGAATTCAAAACTCTTCATCTTTTGGGGCTATTTTCCTTCATCCAAAACATGAAAATGGAGTAGGAGCTTCTCCTTTTGTAGGGAATATGCTCCTACTAACATCCCATACCACCATCCAATTGAATTCCTAGAAGTGATGTTGTTGATATATCTAGGGCATTCTCAATAGCTTTTAAGATTATATGAAAATATTCTCACTAGATGTTGTTGTACATAATCAATTGCTACATCGAGTTTTAATAATCATGCACATCGAGTTTTAATATCTTATTTGTTGTTCATTCTTGCGGGGGTGATATTTTTGTTTTGTTAAAAAACGTATTGAATATGGGCAACAGACGTAATAATAAAAGAAAGTCTAGAAGGAAGGAGCTGCCCCCTGAAAAGGCCCATGAGATAAGAGAAAAGACCAGGTTGTACATGGAAAACCGTAGACATCAAAATGTTAGTTCCTTAGATCCATCAACAAGAAATGATGAAGTGGTTGAAGTCAATCAAATATTCCTTGATGTCGAGTATGAAGGGATGGATGTTGAACAAGTTTTT
Source organism: Larix kaempferi (assembly GCA_027924585.1). Classification (NCBI taxonomy): domain Eukaryota; kingdom Viridiplantae; phylum Streptophyta; class Pinopsida; order Pinales; family Pinaceae; genus Larix; species Larix kaempferi. Next base: position 29,004,169 of record BSBM01000372.1, on the reverse strand, counting down.
AATTGGCAACCTTCCCAAGAAGAGCACACACATGTCGAACACACTCCCTTGCAGGACCAAATTGTGAACGAAGGGCCACAACAATCCAGTGATGAGAATCGTACTTCGTTTCCGACTCCCTTGCCTCGACTATCAAGCAGACGACGAAGAACTCTCAGACGTATTCATGTGGATGAAAGCTCGGGACTTGAAAGTAAGTTTCCCAAACGCACTATTGATTTCCATTGTAACAGGATAATCAAAGAATTTTCTGAATCCAAAACCAATGCAGCAAAATGTCAATTGTTTCTGGATTTGTTAAAATCACATTGTCTACCTCATGTTAGGAGAATTTTGGGCATAAAGGTAGTTAGAAGTTCAGAGGCCAACAATCATGTTGTTAAAAATCTACAGTCTGCATTTAATTTGATTGGAAAAACTTCTCATACAAAAGATTTTAATGCGGCCCGTCGTGTACTATCGAAATCGATTGTAGACAAATCCACAAGGAAACGTCACCTGCTATCACACACATGTAAAATATTTAAAGTAGATAGAAAGACTCTTCAAAAGTATTATGTTATTAGAGAAAAACTTGAGACCCCAGGCCAAAAAGATTGTTGGGCCTTTGTTGGTAGGTTACCTCGTTCAGACATGAAGCTTATTGATGTTGTTAAAGAACTAGTACAAAAGTTTTGGCATGATAACACTAGACCGTCATCGAATCAAAGAGATGTGTTAAATTTGAGAAAAGGTGTTAAGGGGTGTGAACCCCATGTCAAGCACTTCCTTGACACGACACAAACGGAACTCTATGAGAGGTTCAAGAATGAGCACACACAATTGAACTTGAGCCAAAGGTCCTTTGAAAAATGCAAACCCTGGTATGTTAGAATTTGCATTGATCGCAACACATGTTGTTGTAGATACCATGTAGAATTTGAGTACTATTATGATACATATAGACATGTATTTTGTGATTTGCATACTAACATTGTGCAGTACTTCCCATCGTTAGAACCACCAAATGCATCCAGAGAATTTATACATAGCATAATGTGTCCAAGACCTGAAGGACAAAAATATTATAAAAGATCATGTTTATATGGGACATGTTCCAGGTGCAGTGGATTTTCATTATTGAGTCATTGCATCCATGAAACCGAAGAGCACGAATTTGGGAGGATGTCAGTATAAATGCAAAACTTCAAGTACATAACATATCAAGTAGATAGTGCGAAGGAAAGAAAAAAATTGCATTGGTGAAGTCATAGGTAATCTAAGTTTGCATACTTTCATACTATACATGTTGAATTTGTACATATATATTCAGATTGAAAATGTCACGTTGTATTAATGCCCTTGGTTTTGTGGCACCAGGTACAAATTTGCGATTTCATGAAGGAATTCTACCAAAAGACCAAGCAGTATGTACAACATGTCCATGTAGCACGATGGCAGGATGAACAGTACAGACAGTGCAGGGACACCTTTCCCAATGGCACAATATTGTCGGTTGTGGACTTTGTTGAAAACTACACCCTGTAGCCACGGAATGAGATTCAAAGTCAATACTACAATTCATACCAAGTTAGCGTAATGGTCCATATCACGTATAGGCATGCGCCAAAGAGCAACAATGACATGAGGATAATATTGAAAGATACCAACTTCTACATCAGTGACGACAGGTTCCACAACCTGCATTATGTGTAGCATTGCTTCAGAATTTTCTATGATCAGTTGAAGGAGATAGGTATACAGATGGATCAGCATTGGATATGGTCAGATGGTTGTGCAGGCCAGTTCAAAAATGCACGTGTATTCCAGTGGTTGAGTATTTTGCACAAGACTTATGATGTGTTGCATATATGGAACTATTTTGAGACCGGGCATGGAAAGGGAGAGCATGACGGGGCTGGAGCATGTCTCAAAACTGCCCTACGAAGAAAGGATATGAGGTGCATGACAAACCCTCATATTCAAGACGCAAAATCCATAGTTCAATGGTGCTCTGCAAAAATGTCAGATCAAACCATGGAGCAACACAAACCAACATGTAGAGGACATGTCAAAAATTTCTGGCATGTATTTGATATAGATCGATTGCGTTCTTATAGTTGTAGTATTGTGCAAGGCACTCGTGGATTTCATTCGGTTCGAAGCTCAAACAACCCCTTATTTGAAATATGTACGCGGAAACTTTATTGCTTTTGTGGGCCTTGCAGCAGTTGTGAGTGGGATCAGTCTGAATCAATGGATTGGATTGATGAATGGGATCATGTATCACTTGTAGTGGACCCACGTGCAGTTGTTGAAACAATCCAGTTAGAGAAAGGCCAATCCTCTATTTCGAATGAATATGATCATATATCTGATCTTGTACAGCTAGGTAAACATTTATGCATGCATATCTCAGTTCCCTCTTTGTTTTTGTAATTATCCAAGTTATCGAACCACTACTTCTTGGAATATGACCGTAAAATGCATTTTTGCAGGACACATCTACACAGTTGTCGCCCCGACAGACAGTGCAATTGGGACGAATTATTGGTTGGCACAATGCATCCAGTGGAAGCAAACCCTCCTCGCATCATTAACCGATAGTGAAGGCATTACCTTTCCGACTAGCTCGATGGTTGTTCAGGGGGAATATCTTAAAGTAGATGGAAAGGGACCAAAGATCAATGGCTACATATACACGGATTATAGACCAAGTTCATGGGTGTATCACTTTACGCACTTGATCATTTGTACAAACATCCAACTAAAAAGAATGTCAACGAAGTCATCAAACAAGGTACGCTACTTACTACATCATGCAGAGCACGAGAAGTTGTTTGAGACAATAAAAAACCGAGAGGATCTAGAAGGCCTAATTGATTGAGGCACATAGTATAGTCATGTGATTGTTTATTCATGCATGTCTAATGTTATTCATGTTAGATAGTTTATTTGATATCGTTATCTTATATCGTTTATTTGATGTTTGAGTTATGATTAAGTTACTATTACAATACATTGATGTTTTACACCAACCACTCCAATTCAAGTTTCCATCCCCTTAGGAAAACTTCACATGCATAAACAAGATTGAAAACTCATCTTATATTATAACATGTCATAATATTCAATAGAAATTAGAATCAATACACATTAATGAGTACACATTTGTCATTCACAAATCACAATGAAACACATAGATGCACTGAAATTTGATAGGTATTGGGCAATAGCTCAAGATGTTGGAACCATATTTCTCATTAAGTCATCAAAATCAAAATGCATTACAAAGATGTCAAAATGCCACTGGGCATTGGCAAATGCCAAATAAACTAATAGTAAATAAAAAAGGGGTGGATCAAGATGGAAGAATCTCAAATGTCAAGTAGATCTAGAATAACTAAGAATTCCAACTAACATTATCCTTTAGGGTTAGTAGATTTCATTTTAAAACAAAACAAAAAAATACTTTTTTTGATATATTATATCTAGATGGTAAGCATAGCTTAATGTCAAAAGACTCAAGCAAGTATGGACTCATTTCATCTCATTAGCAACATTTACATAGCCATTTTTCATATGTCATTTCACTAGCCACTTCACCAATTTCAGTGACTTTGATCGTGAATCCGTCGATTCTGATGGATTCGTAACACCGAGTTTCAGCTAGGGGACCCCCCACGCCGTGCCTTGAAGTCTTGGAAACGGTGTTATTGTGCCATCTCAGTAACTAGGGTTTTGCTCAGTGAAGGCCATGACAATCTTGCTCAAGGGGGTCATTTATGATCCTAAGGCTCCTGGGCATGCGTGGTCATCGTGAACATGTCCACAATGGCCACATGCACATGCGGGAGCTGACGGAACCCAATTCCGCTCACTGGTTTGGGTTTCGTGACCCCGAAACAATTCCTCAAAATGTCCCTGAATGGCCATGAGGTGCCAGACGAAAATGCCCGTATTAAAACAACCGTGGCTCCGATCGCGAATCCGTCGATTCCTATGGATCCAGGACGTCGGGTTTCAGCTAGGGGACCCCCCACACCATGCCTAGAAGTCTCGGAAACGGTGTTATTGTGCCATCTCAGTAACTAGGGTTTTGCTCAGTGAAGGCCATTCCAATATTGCTCAAGGGGGTCATTTACGATCCGATGGCTCTCGGGTGTGCGTGGCCATCGTGAACACGTCCACAATGGCCATGTGCACATGCAGGAGCTAACGGAACCCAAGTCCGCTCACCGGTTTGGGTTCCGTGACCCCAGAGCAATTCCTTAAAGTGTCCCTAAATGGCCTCGAGGTGCCTCACCAAAATTCCCATAGCACCAAAACCGTCACTCCGATCGCGAATCCGTCGATTCTTATGCATCCGGAACACCGGGTTTCAGTTAGGGGACCTGTTATCACCTAAACTATAGCTACCCCTATGGATGTATCCACTCATGGATGGCAATAGGGAAGGACAACTAAAAAGGTGCAACCACGATCACCTCGACCTCCAATAGATGGTTCTCACGCCAGTCGTGGCAACCTTCACTTTATGTTATCTAGCCCAGACAACAAAGGGGGAGACCTGACCTACTCCCGACAGGAGAGATCAAAACCAAGACACCAAATCAAGTTAATTCTAAGTGAAGTAAGGTGTATGGTTTATCCTAGACCTTAGGATGAAGTCACAAGACAAGTGAGGCGTTCAATGATGATGATTCTTGGTTTACAGCAGTATTTGATCATTTACAGATTATTATTATTTGCCATGTTCCAGTATATTGGGCAGAGACTCATATGGTGTATGAGTACACATATTGGATGGATTTGGACCTTCCGAGTCCAATGAGATAGTTTATTTTCAGTTCTGGGCACTTACAGTGATGATTGAGCCTCAGTAGGCTATCCCAGTGTAGTTTTGGTCTGTTAGAGGCCCTGTCAGAGCAGATGTGATTTTTATCCGGTTGACCTAGGGCGTTGTGCTTGGAGGGGGTGGTCCAGCCACTTGTTTTTACCATATTACCCCCCTCCCGGACACATTGGTGCCCTCACCTTGACAACGCAGGCACTCCAGGAGGCAGTTTGGGGCAGTTTCACGCTTCCCGGGGCATTTCAAGATTGGTAGAAATGGCTATTGAGGAAATCGATTTGGGCTACTGAGGCAATGTTTTGGCATGGGATGATCAGTGATGATGAATTGATGTCTTCCACACCTCCTCCAGCAGTTTCAGCTTCATCGGGGCCCGCATCCATCACTTATGGCACTTTCTGATGATTTCTGAGGTCTTTTGAGGCCTACGATTTGACCATAGAGGCACGATATGGTATATTGATGACTATTTTATTATTATTGTGCTATGGGGATTGACCAAGGGTGGCTAAAATTACCCCTTGGGCCCACCATAAGCTTCCTATTATATTTTGTCATCATGATTTGGTGGGATTCCCCTCTTCTAGGGCGATTTTGTCCAATTATATTATATTTTATTAGTGATCCATGTATTTTATTGTTGAGCTCATCTCAACCATTGATTAGACATTTGTATCTTTTAATCTTAGCCACTCATTCAAAAAGTGGTTAGGATTTTGATGCCTCTCCTTCCTATTTAAAGGAGAGAGCTTCTCATTTGTAGGGGGTCTTTGGCTCTTGGATTATTGGTATAGAAAAACTTTCTTGTGGAAATTCTTGTGGTCTCCTTTGCATCTGGTGTTCTTAGATGGTGATTGGAAAGTCTATTGCAACCTAGCATTTGGAATTTGTGGTAAGATCTATCTATTTTGGAAATCATTGTCTTGTCTACAGGAGGGCGACTTCAACAAGGGCGATTTTGCAAGGCTTCTTCAAATCGACTTTCTTGGCATTTGCTTGTATCAGGGGGTTATCATTAGTATCATTGTGATCTATGCTATCTTTCTGTTACTTCTCTTGTGGCATTAGTCTTATCTCTTGATTACATCAAATATGATATTGTTGACGTTTGTTGTGCAGGAGCGAGGGCGCATTGGCTTCTTGGACTAAATCGATTGCATAGAAAACTACCTCAAAGCTTCTCAAATTGATCGGGTTTGCATAGATCATCATCATCAAGGCACCTACAAGATTACCCAGGTATGATCCACAGGTTTGTTTCTCTTATCTTGATCCAATCCATTGACATAGCTCATAAATTGATAAAACCCTTATTTCTTCAAACCCTCATTTCTACATTTTTTCAGATCTACTAAGATCTAGTGGCTTCTTGGGTAAGATATTGAAAACCCACCTCTATAGTATCCACGGCATCCCGGATCTATAGTTTGGTGAGGATTGGCCTCCATTTGACCCTCTTCCCAAGGCATTTAGCCTCTCCAAGCAAGGGCGCACTTCCTAGTTTGGTGGGTTAACCTAGATCTAGTATGTGGGTAGTTGAGATCCCGCTTGATTCGTGATCTACACATCCAATAACCTACCCCCAGATTGTCACTTTTCTAATTTATACCTTGTGGGCCTATTCCACATTTTAAGGGATTTAATCCCCATTTTGAACCACTTGGTATCTTCAAACTCAGATCTAGTAAGATCTAGCCATTGGATTGCCTTGAAATTGTAGATCCATACTCTCACTTGCTTAAACCACTTGGATCTAAAGTTTGGATGCCATTGGACTTGTCTTGACCCCACTCATCCCACTTTTTAGCCTCCTTGGGTAAAGTCGCACCACCTTGGAAAAGTGAGTTGGCTCACTTCTAGGACATGGGTACATGAGATTTTTGTGGATTTGGAACGGGAATAATTCAAAACCTAGGTCTAGTAGGTCACCTTGTCAAATCTTGCCTTGGGGATAGCATTCCTTGTTTTAAGGGATTGTGGTCCACTTAGGTCAAACCTAGATCTAGACCTATTCATCCATCAAGACTTTAATTGCCCACTTGTCCCATGCAATAGGAGTCCTTAACCACAAGTTAACTTTACTTTGACTCCATTATCCCAATTCCCAAGGCACTGGTCTCTCTCCAAGTCAATTCGACTTTCCTAGATTGTTGGATTAACTTGTGGTTTGACCCTTGTCTGGTGAACTAAACCCTTTGATGCCATCATACTTCATGATCAAGTTTGTCACTTGTACTAGTTAGCCCCAATTCAACCCCTAAACTACCCTACATTGGACACGGTTCCCGAGGCAGTGGATTTTCTCACATTGAACTAGTACTTTAATCCTGGATCCTATTTCACAAATCATAAGTCACTTCCACATCAATAATGAACCAAAGCTATACTCATTGAGCCCCTCACTTGTCTTGTGACTTCATCCTAACGTCTAGGATAAACCATACACCTTACTTCACTTAGAATTAACTTGATTTGGTGTCTTGGTTTTGATCTCTCCTGTCGGGAGTAGATCGGGTCTCCCCCTTTGTTGTCTAGGCTAGATAACATAAAGTGAAGGTTGCCTCGACTGGCGTGACAACCATCTATTGGAGGTCGAGGTGATCGTGGTTGCACCTTTTGAGTTTCCCTTCCCCATTGCCATCCATGAGTGGATACATCCATAGGGGTAGCTACAGTTTAGGTAATAACAGGACCCCCACACTGTGCCTCGAAGTCTCGGAAGCGGTGTTAACTTGCCATCTCCGGAGCTAGGTTTTTGCTCAGTGAAGGTCATTCCAATATTGCTAAAGGGGGTCATTTACAATTCGAAGACTCGCGGGAGTGCGTGGCCATAGTGAACACATCCACAATGGCCACGTGCACGTGCGGGAGCTAACAGAACCCAAGTCCACTCACCAGTTTGGGTTCCGTGCCCCCAGAACAATTCCTCAAAGTGTCCTTGAATGGCCCCGGGATGCCTGACGAAAATGCCCGTAGCACCAAAACTGTGACTCTGATCGCGAATCTATCGATTCTGATGGACCCGGAACATCAGGTTTCAACTATGCCCCCCCCCCACACCGTGCCTCGAAGTCTCAAAAACGGTGATATTGTGTCATCTCCGGAGCTAAGGTTTGCACAGCGAAGGCCATGCCAATCTTGCTCAAGGGGGTCATTTCTCATCCGAAGGCTCCTGGACGTGTGTGGCCATCGTGAACACGTCCACAATGGCCATGTGCAGGTGCGGGAGCTGACGAAACCCAAGTCTGCTTGCTGGTTTGGGTTCCGTGACCCCGGAGCAATTCCTCAAAGTGTCCATGAATGGCCCCGGGGTGCCTGACCAAAATGCCCATAGCACCAAAACCGTGACTCTGATCGCGAATCCGTCGATTCCTATGGATTCAGAACACTGGGTTTCAACTAGGGGAATCTTGACACCATGCCTCGAAGTCTCGGAAACGGTTTTATTGTGCCATATCAGTAACTAGGGTTTTACTTAGTGAAGGCCATGCCAATCTTGCTCAAGGGGGTCATTTCTCATCTAAAGGATCTCGGGCATGCGTGTCCATCGTGAACACGTCCACAATGGCCACGTGCACGTGCAGGAGCTGAAGGAACCCAAGTCCGCTCGCTGGTTTGGATTCTATGCCCTCAGACCAATTCCTTAAAGTGTCCTTGCATGGCCTCGAGGTGCCTGACCAAAATTCTTGTAGAAGCAAAACCGTGACTCTAATCGCGAATCCATCGATTCTGATGGATTCGGAACACCGGGTTTCAGCTAGGGGACACCCCACACCGTGCCTCGAAGTCTCGGAAACGGTGCTATTGTGCCTTCTTCGGAGCTAGAGTTTTGCTCAGTGAAGGCCATGTCAATCTTGGAATGAACGTCCATGCAATATTTTCAATACAATTTCTAAATGATGTAAATGCTCCTCCCATGTCGTACTGTAGATCAAAATATCATCAAAGAAAACCAAAACAAACTTACAAAACTGCTTGGAAAAGATCTTGTTCATGCATGGCCGGAAGGTTACAAGAGCATTAGTCAATCCAAAAGGCATGACAAGGAATTTGAAATGACCATGGTGACATCTGAAAGCAGTTTTCTGCACATCTTCCTCCTTCATTCAAATCTGATGGTAACCAAATCTAAGATCAATTTTTGAAAAGAACTTTGCTCCAAATAGTTCATCCAAGAGCTCATCTATCCGAGGAATGGGATATCTATTCTTCATTGTCTTTTTGTTTAGAGTTGTTGAAATCGATACACATTCTAAAGGTTCCATCCTTTTTCTTTACCAAGACAACTGATGAAGCATAGGGACTTGAACTTGGCCTTATGAGCCCCATCTCCAACAGTTATTTGATAGCCCCCATCTCCAACAGTTATTTGATAGCCTTTTCAATCTCATCCTTGAACTTATTTGGGTGTCTATATGGCTGCATTTAGATAGGTTGAGTACCTGCCTCCAACACAATGGCATGTTCAACTCCCCTATCAGGTGGCCTTCCAACGGGAAGGTCTCCAAAAACCTCACCATACTTGTGCAATAGTTGCCTTATCTCCTTTGGATGTTCTGAAATCTTTATACTCGGTTTGGGGGAAGTGATTAAACATTCTGCAGCCCACTCAATGTCCCCATGTCTCAAAATGGACCTCATACTGTGGGAGGACACCACTTGGTTAGGATAGGTGTGCATTCCCCTCACCAATACTGGCTTTCCTTATGAATCTTTAAACCTCATTTCAGGTACTTGATAGTTCACTGTATGCTCTCCTATTGAGTACAACCAATGGACTCCCAAAACCACATTTGTATCGGTAGCATTCACCACATAAAAGCTTTCAATAACATGTAGTTTCCTATGGTAAGTTGTAGCTTTGGAATCCATGTGTTACAGTCCATAGAATTGTTACCTGGAATGATGACTGTGAACCCATCAAATGTTTCAATAGGAAACTTTCTCATCTCCACCAACACTGCATCAATGAAGTTATGAGTTGCTCCTCCATCCACAATGATGTTTGTGGTCCAATGAGAACTCAATATCTTGGAGGTGCTAAGTACTTTGTAATGTTTATTGATGATTTTTTTATAGACATGGAAATGGTTTTTGAAGTTCAAATCTGATGTTTTTATAATATTTAAGCAATTCAAGGCTATGAGAAAATGAAATTGGATAGCGAATTAACGTGTTAAGAAGTGATAAAGGAGGTGACTATGAATCTAGTGCTTTTTGTAATTTTTGCTATCAAAATGCTATTCAAAGGCACACATTAATTGCCAAAACCCCACAACAAAATGGTGTAGCAGAGAGAAAGAATCGGTCCATTGTGGAAATGGCTAGGTGCATGCTATTAAGGCATACATTACTCTTTTGAAAAAAAATGATTTTGGAATTTTTTTTGTTATCAATATTGAAGGATGGCATTACCACCTCAACATCCAAGAATGGAGCACACTCTAAAGAAAAGCAAGCCATGCAAAATTGCAAAGGCTAGTCTAAAGTTATGGATGCCTGCCACAAGTTGTATTGGTGCCAACGTGATCACGATTGTGAGAACGTTGTAGAGTGATACCAAAGCAAACACAAGTAATAGGTACATTACAAAGTAGTGTGAGCCCAATTTACTAATGAGCTTACAAGTAGTGAAGTTGGGGTACAATATAAAGTGCTATTAGAGTCAAAATTTCTCGTAACTCCAAGTATAATATCAACATGGGATGCATTATAGTATACACGTGTGTTGCTTCCCTAGTTCTTGAAATGCTTTAAGTGTTGTTTCCATAATAATACCATTTCAGAAATAGGTACCGAGATTTCCTTGTTTCAGGTGGCATAGCAATAAACAAATGTTAAATGCGAGTCCCCTTTTATATAAGAGACCTCTGTCACAAAACAAAAATAACTTCAGCAAATAGACTAAAAATTTCAGATAGCACATTCTATAGGATACGCCAATTTATTGCTTTTTTTAACATTACAACTTATGACGCTTGTTCTGCACTGTCTTCATCTTGGGACTGTAAACTAAGAAGAATTTCTAAAATTATATCTAATTGGATGTATGATTTAACATATTTTATCTTTTGGATATTAAATTGGAATTCTGAAGCCCTCAATGAGATCAACCCATATAGTTAGCTTAGAATTTTGAACTGTGCCAAGATAATTTACACTGAAATTTTATGCTCGCCTGATTAGGGCCATGGGCCAAAATTAGGCCAAAATTATTTGAATATGTAAATATTATAAAATGAACAAATGTGGTCTGAGAGGAATTTGATCCTATTCATTTGATAGAAAGGATATTTGGAAAGACATTGATGGGGATATTAATATAACAGGGAAAAATGAATCAAATATGATACAGTTTTGACATGCGACTCACTTCACAAAGAAATATTAACACTTTGGTAGGGTAACAAAGACTAGTATAAAGTGACGAACCCCACAGCAGACATCTTTGAAGATATTTTGCACCTTTTTGCAAGCAGGATTTCAATGAATTTAATATCATGTTCCTTGTGAGTTATGAAATGGCCTCACTTAGAGCATGTTCTTTGTGTTGTCTGCTGTTGATTATATTTGAAGAACTCACAAAGCAGCCTCTGGACCTCTCCAAAATTACCTGTTACAGTAACAAGACACTTCTTGGGACCAGGCAATAAAGCATATGCACAAACATAAATGCTTTTCCATATCCTTGTTAAGGAAACTTCTTCATACAGAGCATGGTTTATGTTAATTCTTTTGATTACATTTGAAAAAATGGTGAAGCAGACTCTGAACATCTCCAGAATTACCTGTAACAGTCACAAGACGCTCCTTGATCCAGCTGGGAAGCTTAGAAGTTGGTGTAGAGAAACTTCCCCTGAATGAATTACAGTCCCCTATTGATGCATAGCGGGCATCAACTAGTAATATAGCAGCATAATCTCCAATATGCCTGATTGCTCGACCTGTATTCATTATTATTGCAAAAGCTGGATTTTCATAAGCAAACCTTAAACATTATAGCATACAGATATGATATTACTACATTTAATAATGAATGAAAATTATGTGTCTTGCATTTAACATACCAATTGATTGATTCACTGCTTTCATGCAAAGATTTTCATAATATTCCCTTCCCCTTTTCTTGCAACAACGTAAAACATTAAATCCTGATGGCCCAACAGTTGTTTCATCTTTAATTTGACTGGGTGGTAACAGGTTATCCCTCACAGAGCTTTCTCCCAATCCATCAATATGTTTGATGCGCTCGATCAACTCTGGATCAGACGGGCATGGATAGGGAAGTCCTACCATTACCACACATCGACCCATTCCATCACTGAAATTGATTCCTTCCGAAATTTTGCCGCCTACGACTGCCAGAAGAACAGCACCTTGTCCTGATCTATCTTCTTTTGTGCTCTTGGTGGAAGAGGACAATATGGTCGCCCTGTATTCCTGTAGAGTAAGCTCCACAGCTGCATTATTCCGAGGTTCTCGAAAGACACGTTTCTTCTTTTCAAGGGTGGCCAGGATCCCAGATTTTTTCCATGCAGCATAGATTTGGCTCTCATAATCAAAAGATGCAAAGAACACAACAATTCCCTCAGGAACAACTGATGATAAATTACAAAGCAGCCGTCCAAGTTCCTCCATCTGGTCAGATATATAAGAAATACTCACATAATATGTTCATAGGAGAAAAAATGCACATTTTAAGACAGCCCACTCAAAGTTTTTATAAAATTAGAAACACTTCTAAATCCACAAGCTTAAATTCAAGATACAAACATGCACTAAAGTTGCTGCACCTTAGAAGGTATGGTATGCACTCAAAGATAGTCAAGAATAATAAAATAAATGTACCAAGTAGTGAACAACGTAATGGTAAGTGCAAATACTTTCCATGTATTGTTATATTGTGACTTCTTGGGAATTGTATTTTAATTTCTTGCTAGAAATAGAAATACGTTTTTTTCTGAGAAAAAAATTATTACATGTAAAAAGAAAGGATTTATTTCCATAAAAGAATCAATTTAGAATTGGTTATCAAAAACTGATTCTGGGTTGTCTACATATTATGGAAACTTTTATAAAGAATATGACTATAACCATAAAAGTATCAAATGGTGAGTTGTCTGAGTTACCTGCACATAAAATGGGACATATGAGTATTGATATATTATGAATTTATGCCCTATGAATAACGAATAAGAAATGGCACCATGTTGAAAGCCATTTGACTAACTACTATAAACAAGTACTGCACAAGCATCCATGTGATAAGCCATACAAGTACTAAATATTACTTTCTTTCTTCAAAATTTGAATGAAGATTTGCACATGAGCATGTGGTGCACACCAAAAAGCAAGAGGACTTTTCCCCTGCCATCTGGGTTCAAATCTCACAATGGGAAAACAGGGGGTCTTTAAGCCCATCCAAGAACAGATGTGAGGTGCATGTAAGTGGTATACCCCTCAATATATGTGGGGTCGGCAAGGTACCAGCAATCTCACTCTCACTTGAGTGGTTGAGGGTAGGATGAAGTGTTCCAAACATTATTTTTTAGCACATAAGCATGTGGTGCAACAAGAAGGCAAGAGGACTTTTTGTCATGTCCCCAAAATTTTACTATGACCACTCTGTTACCGGATGAACTAGCAGGCTAGCCTCCGATGACAAATTTAAGATAAGTGACTACTGTCACCTTAGCCAATCCTCTAACTTCTTAGGAGAGTCGCAACCTCCAAGGGGAAGAGTCTTTATGTAATCTGCAAAACACCCTAGGACATGAGAAGATATGTTTCCTTCGACAAGACTATTAGTGACCAGTGCCTTAGACAATGAATTTAAATGAATGAAGACATACTACTTAGGTTGTAGTATTCATAGATACAAGATAAGATGTAGCAAATGTAAAGGTTGGACTTCAACGGTGTAAATGTTTATTAACAAAGACAATCAATTGAGTTAGGGGTATTAGAAGGATTTCATCAATAGCACAATTACAGATCATCCAATGGAGTGTAAGAACATCTATCCAAGTGTCATTGACATATAGGGAATCATTCACCAATCAATTATTGACCTTGATACCAAAGTTCTTCATTAGTTTGTAATGTATACTAAAGTGTAGCAACATATATAAACCGAGATTTACTTTAGAAAATAAGGACCATGATATGTGTTTTGAGAAAAGATCCTATCTCCTGATGCATTACACTTTGAGGACTGCTGTCTGTGAATGTTAATACAGTATTGCAGCAGAGGTATACATTCTAAGTTATATCATAAACATAGCAGAGTTATAGCAGTAATCAGAAGAGTAACCATGAATGAGAAACAACCACTAACACCTTTGATTTTGACTAATACCTCCCAACCACATCTAAGAAGTGAATGTATGCAGCAGTATGTCAGAGTAGTAACATGTCAGAAATGCATATCAGCAATAAGTATATCTTTCCTTTGATGTCAATTTATGGCAATGAAATTTGTAAAAGAAGCATGCAAAGAGTATGTCAAATTCTGAGTAAGTATGTCATCAAATAACTAAAGAAATCAGGCTGTAACACTACCTTTCAGACCTTTAGGATAGCAGAAACAGGGTTCTCTTGTTACTTGGCAGCCTTTGCTAACCTTATCAAATATTATAATGCATTAACTTCTTTGTTTGCTTTGTGTTACGCAGGTATGACCTTCGGACAGTCACAGAGGCAAGGTCTACAATTTATTGCAGACCTGCTATAAAATCACTAAGGGGAAGTCCTTAGCCCTGAATTAGGGCTGCCAAAGGAGGCGGGCCTTAGGAGGAGGCTTTGGGGAGGAGTAGAGGGTAAGGGGAGGCCCTAAAAGGGAGGATCAAGGGATGAGAGCTGTGAAGGGGAAGAAGAGGAGGCAACGAGGGTTAGAAGACGAGCGAAGGTGGAGAAAAAAGGAGGGAAGAAGGGCGAATGAAATGGAAAGGGGAGCGAAGGCAAGGAGCAGAAATTGAGGAGGCCGCTAGGGCAAAACAAAGGTCTGCAATTAGGGTTAAAAAAATCAGAAATTAGGTTATTTTTTTAGTTTATTTCTGAAGCAAATAAAGACATGAAAATAAATAATCCTAACCAAACAACATACTAACCTAACATTTACAAAATATACAATCTAGGGGTTAAAAAGGGTATAAGAAGGAGAAGTCAACCTAGGGTTTGAATGTTTTGCCCTAACCCTAGGGCATCAAGGAAAGAGGCTTTTCCTCTTGAGATGGTACTTGGCAAGTTTGGCAAACTAGGGCCTTCCTTAACAACCACAAAGGTCAGTTAAAGGAGACCTAGCTAGGGCAAAACTTGAAGACCTAAAGCTCAAGCCTAAAAGATGACTCCTTTGGAGGAGGTCCCTTACAATGCTATGGTGACTAAAGGCAAAGAATGACCTAGTTAAGACAAAATGCAGCATTAATGGCTACCATTCAACCCTAAACAAGCATCATTATCCAACATTTAACAAAGAGACATCAAAAAGAAAACATAGATACCTCCTTGTGCATGTGTTAGGCTAACAATTCTAGCATCACCTTAGCAAGAAGAATGAACAAAAGATACTTCAAAAGAATTTGCTCCAAAACATCAAGAAAACCTTTCCTCAAGAGGTGTGCATCAATCCAAGAGCCCTAGTGAGGGCAAAAATAAGCATAAAAGTTTTATCCCATGAGTTGTTATGTTCAAATGAAGTGGGGAGAAGTTTATTCATACCTTCTCACATTCACTTTATAAAAATATCCACGCCGACAAGCCTTTAAAATGTCAATTTGAAATTATAAAATGTCAACATAAAATTAAAACAAAAATTATATAAAATAATCAAATCTATGGGTAATCTGGGATATTTTCTCCAGAATTTACCCACGCATGACTAAAATAGCTAACAATGAGCATATCACTCCGATGTGAAGGCTGGAGTGCGAAGGGGGGGTCGTCATACCCCATCTAACCCCAATAGTAGTGAAAATCCCTCAACACCCCCTATTCAAGCAATGTTGGCCTAGAGGAAGGATGACGTCATCACCATGAGCAGGCCAAGGAGAGAGGGCGATACTGAGCTAGAGGACCAAGAGGATGTGGATGGTGGCCTGGAGTAGAGGCATGAACCTCAGTGCTGAAAGAAAGTGCCACCAGTGTGATAAAGTAAGGTGGGGCTCATGTGACCCAATGACCCACCCTTGGGGGCCCGGGCACCAACCTCAGGGCTTCAAGCCCTTCTATGAGGCAAACAACAATGCCACTAAGCCATAGTACCCCCAGGGGGGAACCAAAGGGTCTGGCCATAACCCACTCACGAAAAAGGCTGGAACACATCCCTCCAAGTCACAAAAAATGCTCCTCTCTCCCTGGGGCATATCTGAAGGTGCGCTGGTACTGGTACCATGTAACACCACTCCATGGGACTAAGGAATTCAATGCTCTAAAGTCATTTGGAAAAAATTAAAGAATTGTAAACTAGCGATTTGGAGTCATGAGGCATTATGGCAAAACCAAGGTCCAAGGAAAATTTATGAATTAAGGAATCAATCTCTCCTAAAAATCAATTTTATTATTATTTTGAGAAAATATGGCCAAGGAGGGTGCCTTAGAGGATAAGTGGGTCCCCCATGAGGTGTAACTCCCATCCAAGGTGGAAGGAATCCTATCATGGGTTGTAACTCCTGAGGCTAAAAATAGCAAATCTATGACAATCTATGACATTTATGACAACTATGACAACCTATGATAGATTCTATGACAATTTATGACAAGCCAGCTACTACATATAGTCCACGGAAGGTGCATGAGGGTAGACTGGGCCTAAGGGGAGTTGTAACTACCACTAAATCAAGGAGGCATCTCCAAATTCGAATTTCCAAGATGATTAAAGTCTACATGAAACCAAAATAACATTAGAGATGTAGTTAATGTGTCCCCAAGATCATTCTCTCGTGAAAATAATATTTATTAATATTTTATTGATATTTTTATGAGAGAAAACTCTAGAAGGTGAATGAAGTATTATAAAAGAAGGGTGAGGGCACCCATTCGAAAAACGTTTTGGCTATTGTTATTTCTGAATTGGAGAGCTCTGGTGGCTTTCAAGCTTGGGAGATGTGCCCCTTGCATTTGTGACTAGTTTCGGTGGTGAAAGATTCCACCCTAGCTAGTGTGAGAGGAGAGATCATCCAGATCTCTTCATTTGGGCTTCATTGCAAGTGTTGGGAGGGATCATTCAGATCTCTCTACTGAGCTCCATTGATCAGGTTATGAGTGAGTTTCATTGCAGATATGAAGATTCATTAGTTTTTCTTATGTTTCTATTATATTGGTTTTTAGTGTTCTAAGTGTGGCAAGCATACTTGCTCTCATATAGTGTTGTTGCTATTGTTTTCAAAGTTGGAGGGTGCATTTGTGTAAGAGAGCACACCATTTGGGAGATGCATATCATATTCTCAACTATCTTTCTCAAATTTAGTGTGTTTGGGATCTTGTTGTGCGATTGGAGTAGCTCTTTCATGACAACCAGTGTTGGTGAGACGAAATGGTGGTTTTGGTTTCGATACTTCTGAGCATTTATGGGCTGTGAGACATGTCCCGTTGCGTTCGGAGCATCGTTTCAAGTGGGAAACACTTTTTATTTCACTCAAAAAGGTTTCCAGGTGACCAAGATACACTCATTTTACCAAATCACTCTATTCAGTATCTTCATCTAGATGAGGGGCACACCTATGCAATTCTACCGATGTATTTCATGAGTTTCGAGCTGTTGTAAGAACATATATTGTTGTAATCAATGTTATTGTTGTTCCCTTCAGTTCATATAAAGATTTACGGTGTTTTCTCCCATATTGTGCTCAATATTCAAGTTTCTGGTAAATCTATGTGCAAATATGTTGTTATGGCTATGCAATATTAATGCAATGTGAATTAAACTTTCATTAGAGCTCCCCGAATGCTATTAGTGAATGAATTGGGTTGACTTTGGAGTGTTTGGAACAAGTTGGATCCTTTTGGGAAGAATTTGGGTCGTTTTGGAGGTGTTTGGGAAAGGTTGGAAATCTAGACAATTTTTGCATTGAAATTCGAGCTAGTCTTCCTAGATTCGAATTGATGTTTAGGGAGCTGCTCATGCTTGTTTAAATATGAAATACAAGTCACTTGCTACTATTATATGGGGCCAAGAACTCGTCCTTTACATCTGGTGATTTGTACTTTCCATGCTTTAACATTAATGATAAAGAGGTTGCATACTAAGTGTTTGAAGAAAGTTCTGAACCAGACGTAATAACTAGCTATCAAAACTATATATCAGATCTAATTGGGGCATATTATAGTGATCTCAAAGCATATTTTAATGGGCTCCACATCTTCATTCAATTCCTAAGTTATAAATACATTCCTCTTTTGTTGAAACTAGAACACCTCATGAGCCACTTTTTGGACAAGGTTGAAAATCAACATAATTTACGTTGGAGATTGGAGTTAATATTCCTAATTTTTAATTGGGTATATTACAGTGGTATCAGAGCATGTTCCTCAATAGCTGTGGGAACTCGAGGAATTTTGAGGAGAATTTGAGATTAGAACTTTTAAAAGAAGAAGTGCATCAGGAATTGCATCAATGGCTAGACTTGTAGATGACAGAATGTTACAAACTTTCCTTCATGTTTCGCCCATAGAGGAGGAGAATCCTGAGTGGATAAAGTTAATGAAGGGTCATGAAAAGCTATCGAAGAACATGGATCAAACACAAAAGGAGTTAGAGCATAGCTTATAGCAGTGTAAAGCCTTGTTACCGGAATGCTTTGCATCACAAATCAAGAAGAAGATGTTTGGTATGTTTACAAATAGAGCATCCAAAGGTTCCTGTGATGAACCTAGAGCAGAAGGTGGTGACTCCACTATCATTGACCAGCATGCAAATGGCCATGAGGAGAGCAAAAATCAGTTCTCATGTGGGAGTCCTAATGAAAATGAAGCCATGTTCACAAACTCTTTTCAACCATACGATAGTTTGGATCAAAAGAAATCACATATTGCAACCTTGAGTCTTAGGGTTGAACACAAAGTAGAGGAGCATACCATCACAGATGGACCACATGGAAATGATGAAGCTACAACACAAAGGTATGATAACAATTCTGATTTTTGCAGCAGTCATATTTTCTTGCATCGTCATGATATAGTAGCCATTTCATGTAAGGATGATGGTCTTGTAGAATCTTCTAATGATGATCTGGTAGAATCTTCTAATGTTGATTTGAGTGTTAAAGATGAATTATGTGTTGTGGATTCAAGCCACAAACATTCCGATTTTATATATCATCCATTAGAAAATGTGAACAAGACACAAACCTTGGGAAATGAGTGGTTACCGGGAGCTAAGGAGGCAGTGTTGTTGGCAGCCCAAACAAGGCAGCAGAAAGAAACCCAAGGCAGTGTCGTTGGCAGCCCAAACAAGGCAGCAGAAAGAAACCTATCTTCCACCATTATTTCTTCCAATGGAAGAATGTGTAGAAGTAGAGCATGCTGGGGAAGAAGATGATTTTGGAGAGGATGACAATGGAAACAAATCAGAAAACTTAGTGGAGGATTTTCCCCATGAGCCACATCATTTGACAAGACAATTGAAGGTAAGCAAAGTGTTACGTGGTACCAGTACTAGCGCACATTCAGATGTTTTCCCAAGGAGAGGGGTCGTTCTTTTTTCTTCAGGACCATGATGGGTGTTACTAGTACTTTCTGAGAGGTGGTTATGGCCCGACCCTTTGGTCCTTCCATTAGGATTACTATGGCTTGTAGCCCTGAGGCTGGTGTCTAGGGCTCGTAGCCCTGAGGCTGGTGTCTAGGGCTCCTAGGGGTGGGTCATTGGGTCACATGACCCCCTACTTGTTTTCTACACCGGCGATAGTTTTCCAACTCTGAGGCTCTTGTCTCCCGTTCCGGTCACCTTATGCACCCATCCTGGTCCCTTTCCAGTAGAGCGCCCTCCTTCCTTGGCCCAGTTTCCTTGAGGACGTCACCTTTGGTCACCAAGCCCACAGGCTGTTTAAGGGGGGGCGTTGAGGGATTTTCAGCATTATTGGGGTTAGATGGGGCATGACGATCCCCCCTACTCATTACACCTTTCAGAATGAAGCTTTATGCTTAGTTTCAGTCATTTTTAGCATTTTTTAGGCACCTAGGGGGGAAATACCCTAGGTTTCCTACTTTAAGCCTACCATAGGCTATCTTTAGATTATTTTATATTATTTCATGTTATATTTTTCAATGTTACAAACATCGGCGCAGCGAAAAACTTGACAAGGTCCAGGAAACATCGTCTCGGGATTTCTTGACAGCACATCGGCAAAACTCGGCAATAACTCGGCAAAAATTAAAAAATACAAAAATATTTTTTTTTTCAATTTTTTAAACATCTAAAGCAACAATAACATCAAATAAACACATTGCCACATGAATATGGAAAGAAAACTGATATATAATATATATAAGATGTCTAGAGATACATCACACATCAAAACTAGATCGTGTCCTGAAGCCTGAGTCATAAAAAATATAACAAATGTATCTCATGATCCTCATCATGACTCATGAGTCATCTACAACGAAATAAAGTAAATAAACTATCGATTCCCTCTGCCCCTTTTACGGGAAAAGGAAATCGTTGTGGAAATGGCCCTTCCTCTAGAACTAGAAGTAGGTGCCCTTGAGGCTTGTGGGCCTCGTACTAGAGTCTGACGTCCTCTAGAAGAAGACCCTGCAAAATAACCTCCTCTAAAAACTGGAGAAGGTAGCCGAAACTGATGTCCTGAAGAAGAAGTAGGTCGAGGAGACAGTCCTCCTCCTTTATGAGTACCAATGCTACCACTGGGTCTATCTCCCTCTATTGTTGACCGTGGCACACTCCCAGACTCATCCTGAAACTCCTCTGGAATTGGAAAATCCTCATCCAGAACCTCTGTATCATCATCATCATCACTATCATAATCATCCTCTAGCCAATCAGGGGCTGCCTCCATAACAGGCTCCTCACACTCCACCCTCCATGTAGCAGTGGTGCTAATCCCATCCAATGAGATGGCCTTCGCATCAACTTTTCTATCAAACTGCTTCACCCACAACCTGAGATTGATAGAATCCTCCTTGGGCTTAGGTGAAATGATCCCCTGTTCCTTAGCTCCTCTCTCCGTCACTGCAATGTCAAAATGAGACCAAAAATGGCCAATCTGCGGCCTTCAACCCCACTTTTTCCCCTTTTTTCTATGCAGCTGAGTTATTAGATCGACTAGGAAAAACTCGGCCAAACTCGGACCCGATTTTTTGTCTGATTTTTTGAGTAAACCTCGACGCCCGTAAAAACTCGCGAGAACTCCGCCGAGTTTTGTAACACTGATATCTTTACATTGACATTTATTTGGCCGGTCGACCTGATTATTTTTGTAAAGTTGAGAAACATATAAATACATCTCCTCACTTCATTTGTAAATCATAACTCATGGGACAAAATTCATAATGTTACTTTTTTACCCTAGATAGCTCTTTGTTGATGTATATGTAACTTCGGAATGTATTTCACCCATGTATTTCATATATGTATTTTGTACTCCTATAGAGATATTATTATTCCTCTATACGGAAGTGTCGTCATTTATATTGTAAGTGTCGTAACTTATACTTGATGGGTTATTAGACCACCTTGTTGGGGTCGGCCCTGTATAAGTCATGTGAGTCGAAGGGTTATTAGACCACCCTATTGGGGGTCGGCCATGTGGGTCAAAGGGTTATTAGACCACCAAATGTGGGGTCGGCCCGGATTAAGTTAACCATGGGTTAAGCTAGACATGTAGGCCCCATTAGTTTATTAGGCAGGACAAAACAAGTATAAATAGAGATCGAGAGATCTCTATTTGATCATTCATTCACACACTTCTCTCATTCGAAAAGTGGCGCACTTATGAGGAGAAGGCTCTGCTGCTAGGAGAAGACTATCTCTTGTATTCTGGTTGTATCATTGCTCTATCTATCTCTGAGGAAGTTATTGGGGTTTTTCACCTTTATGGTTTTCCCCAAGTAAACTATGTGTCTCTTGTGTGCTTGCATTATTGTGTCCCTGATTGATATGCTGTAGATTTGCTGTACATGTTGTTCTCTCAGTTAAGATCCTAGATCAGATTGAAGTAAATTCTAAAAATTTAACACTCTTGTGGCGTGATGCACACCTCTTGGAGTTGTCTTTTTTTGCTCATATCAATGAAATTGGATGTGGTCTTTGGTTTTCTCATGCTTGGTGGATGCTAGAATTGTTGGAAGAACACATGCTCAAGTAAATCTAGTCTTTTTATCCTTGCTTGGTGAAAGGTAGGTGAATTTATTGTTCTTGAGTGATTGAATGGTAGCCCTAGGGCTGCATTTTTTCTGAATAGGGCCTTTATCTACCTTCTATCCTCTTTGCATGGTGGAAAACGCTACCTAGAGGAGGTTTTCCCAAGTTTAGCCTTGGATCTCCTCCACTACTCTTCTTTCCTCTCCATACCCCCCTTTCTAAACCCTCGGTCATCCTTGTTTAGACCTCCGGCCTCTCCAAAAACCCTCGACCTTGGTCTCTTAGGGATCAGGCCTCCATCTTTAGGCTTGCCCTTGCCTTGGTTACCTTTTGGGCAGCCTATCACAAGGTTGTAACAACCCATAGGAAGCCCTCCTCCACTGCTACATAAGTCTACAATTAATTACAGACTGTCATCCTGTGACAGTCCTCCATACCTGTAACCAAAATTCAATACCAAACTTAATCAAAGGTTAGTCAATTGTTGTCATTTCAAAGCTAATAATAAGGTCTGAAATACATATCATTTGCTTACACAGGTCTGAAACATTAATTCTATATGCATTTCTAAATCAGATTGGGATACATTGTTAAAGGGATGCTTAAATATTGAACTTGTTTGATTGTATTGAATGCATAAAACCATATCTCATACACCTCTTTGTTTGGGTTTCCTAAGTGCTGCTATAAGACTGTCATAAAGAGGACTATATACTATCTAATGCTGCTATTATAGTTAGTGTACTCTTGTTTCCCAGGAACCTCATGTGAGGATTGAGCATGAGGAGCATTCAGATTTGCAGGTGCTTGCGGAGAGACTTGACATGGAGGATGTTGGCCAAGCACTTGTTTTGCATTAGGAGGATCATGAGCTGCCTCTTTGGGAGAGAGACTTCTCCATGGAGGTGGTCGATGAGTACATTCCATATGGACCAATCAGCAAAGGAGGATACACATCCATGGATTTGGTGGACAGATGTATGATAGAGATGGATACACATTGGGGTCAGAGCATACCAGTCAGTGTCCAATCTTGTGAGCAGTGGCAGGGGCATCTATTGTTGTTATTTGATGCCTTCATTATGCATAGTAGGACATGGGAGTTTCACCTGATTCAGTTGGGTGGGACAAGTGTCATGGATGTGAGCCATAGAACTAGTGTGCAGATTGCACAAGAGGAGCATCATATTCTGTTGGAGAGGCTCACAGAGGTTCCAATAAACATTTGGAGTGATGAACTTCCAAATTGGAGGTGGGATCCTGCCATCCTTCAGAGTGATGGATTGTTTCAGATGAGAGTGATGACCGGAGGAGTGCAACATAGACAATGGGATCTTGGTATTACTTGGTTCAGCAATTTAGCAGCTGGCAAAGGAGGTAGATCCATCCATCACTTTCAGGAGCATGTCCATGTGGAGCAGTGGATCAATTTCCTAGGTGGGAGACCTTATGATGGAGGGATACAATGTTTTCCTACTAGGTGGCTTTGGAGACTACAAGAGGCTGTTGGTGTGGAGGCTATGCAGTGGACACTGCATTTCTCAGGTTCATTTGGGACCCTGGGATCATTCTTGGACTCTATTGTTTCAGCGGGATTGGTGATAGGATAGTTGGGGAGATTGAGCTATCTCTTGAGGAGATGATTGGATTTCATGAGCAACCCAAAATCATGACCAATGATCGGGACAGATTTCCTTTTCCTATATTTGGGGTCGAGTATGGCAGCAAGATTGTAGACCTCACTTGGATGCCTATGCAAGCCACTATCCATGGTGGTAGATTCAGTTTTTATAGATTTTCAGTTTGGAGACCCACGAGAGGAGGATGTAGACAGAGTATGACATTGGGATGGTTATGATCAAAGGTGCACAGCAATAGCATGGTGGTTCCTTTCTGGGATTAGTTGGGGATCTTAGAGTTACAGTGCTGAGTAGATTTTCAGTAGCAGCCCGGAGATTAGAGTCAATCTTGGCTTTCACAAGATGAGACTCTTAGGAGATCAGTTTAGGTGGGAGTTGATTGAGTGGTTGCAGTATAGAGTTACTCTTCTTATGGGCATTGGTCAGGAGGCTTCCTATGTCAATGCTTTATGGGACCCTATAGTGAGCAGGGTATACTTCACCTCCTTTCGATTGGGTTGGAGACATGACATCATTTTCAGCCTTAGTGTGGTTCAGATTGTGGGATGTAGCGTTGATGATTTGATCCATTTCAAATTGCAGCCTTATGAACAGTCAACACTAAGGAAGGAGGTTGAAAAATTAATGAGCATAAGTTGGGGAAGAAGCACAAGCACTACCACACCCAGTTTTAAATTGCTTGAGGACAAGCAATCTTGGGTGGGGAGGACCGTCATGTCCCCAGAATTTTACTATGACCACTCCATGGGACTAAGGAATCCAATGCTCTAAAGTCACTTGGAAAAAATTAAAGAAGAATTCTAAAGTGGTGATTTGGGGTCATGAGGCATTATGGCAAAACCAAGGTCCAAGGAAAGTTTATGAAGTAAGGAATCATTCTCTCCTAAAAAACAATTTTATTATTATTTTGAGAGAATATGGCCAAGGGGGGCACCTTAGAGGATAAGTGGGTCCCCCATGAGATGTAACTCCCATTCAAGGTGGAAGGAACCTACATGGAGGCATATCACGTGTTGTAACTCCCTGGGCTAAAAATAACAAATCTATGACAATCTATGACAACTATGACAACCTATGACAGATTCTATGACGATTTATAACAAGCTAGTTACTAAATATAGCCCAAAAAAGGCACATGAGGGTAGAGTGGGGCCAAGGGGAGTTGTAACTACCACTAAATCAAGGAGGCATCTCCAAATTCGAATTTCCACAATGATTAAAGTCTACATGAAGCCAAAATAAAATAAGAGATGAAGTTAATGTGTCCCCAAGATCATTCTCTCATGAAAATAATATTTATTAATATTTTATTGCTATTTTTATGAGAGAAAACTCTAGAAGGTGAATGAAATAGTTGTTATCACCAATCTTGTAGTTGCCCCTAAGATGGATCCAGAATGGATGGTAGAGGGGATAGGTAACCAAAGAGGTGAACCTCGAGAGCCTCGATCTCCAATGGATTGGTTGTCACGCCAATCAAGGCACCCTTCACTTAAGTTATCAAAGCCAAGATAACAAGGGGGAGACCCAGATCTACTCCCGACAGGAGAGATCAAACCCAATCACCAGATCAAATCAGGTAAGATGAAATACCTAAGGTGACAAGTATGGAATCCTAGATTTAAGGAAATGAAATCACTGTGGAGGCTTAGGGAAGATATGACTTGATAAAGAGTGATTATACACAGTGATTCAGTGATTAAGTATGATTCCAAGATTCAGGTGCTAGTTTAAAATGATCAAATTCAACTACCTTGGGAAACGTGACCCTTAAAACAGGGAAAGTGTCCCAAAGAGTGGATCTCAGATTTAGGGATTTCTAGCACAGCTTGTAAGACGGATCTGACAGTGTCAAAGTACACAAGCTCAGCAAGGTGGATCAAAAGACAGGCAAAATAGACAGCTCAGGGAATGCGTGAGGGTTTGAGGAAGCTAGTGCCTTGGGATTTGGGCCTATGGAGTCCTCCAAGTGTGACGTCTTGGAGAACCCACCTAGATAATTGTCGGATAGCAAAAACCCAGAAATGGTTATGCTGTTAACCAAGTCTTTTGAGCCAGGTATTTTTCAGAAGAATTTTACTTAGGGTTTTTAATGAAAATGACAATTGGGTAGGATAGAGAAATAAATAACTTACCTCACAAGCGTACCTGAGTCATGGAAATGTTTGCCATGATGCCGAGGATTGTTCCCGCAGAGATCAAATGAGAGATTGAAGAGTTTCCTTGCTTGTGCGAATTGCCCAGCTCCACCAATGCGCCTTCCTCTTCCTGATAAACCAAGGACAGTACGATCAATCAGTTTGATACAAGAATGGAAGAAATACAAGTAATGAACATGGAAACAAAGAGTAAGAGGTACTAAGGCAATGATACTCCCTATAACCGACAAAGAGAAGAGAAGATAGCAGGGAGGGTCTCCCCAGCCAATGCGCCTTCCTCACCAAATCGACTTCTTCACCTGTAGATAAAAACGTGGAGAAAAATATGCAAAGGATCTTCTACAATACTCTCAGTGCAAAGGAAGAATAGTTTCAATCAACATCAATAGCATCCACAACCAAGAGACAAGAGTTTGCAAAGAAAATATTTTATTCCAGAAGCCAAGAGCCAAAAGTCCCTTTACAATGAGAAGCTCTCTCCTTTAAATAGGAAGAAGAGATACCAAAACCCTAACCATCTTTTGAATGAGTGTCTAAGATTAAAAGATACATAAGTTCTAATCTACGGTTGAGATGAGCTCAACAAATAAAGTACATGGATCAACTCAAAAATATAACATAATACATGGACAAAGTCACTCTAGGAGGACGTCCCACTCAATATAACTAGAAAAACATGATAACCCGCTCATGGTGGGTCTAGGGGGCAATATCTAACCACCCTAGTGTGTCCCCATGGCACAATAATATCAAATGACTCAACCAAGCACCAAATCGTGCTCCTTTGGGAAAGTCGTGAGCCTCCAAAGGCTCCAGAAAACCTCAAAATGTGCCGAAAAAATGTTAGAAGGCCCCATTGACTGATACAACTGCTCTAGAGGGTGTGGGAGACATCAAACACATCATCAAAACAATTCCCATGCCAATTCCTTGCCTCAGTAGCTCAAATCGATTTCCGAAGTAGCCATTTTCACCATTTTTATGCCTCTGTAAATCCTCTATAAAGTATAAAAACACCTGTAACTCTTTGTTGGTTCATCCGGGGGAAAATCTGACTGCACCATAATGTCTGAGAGTATGGCATAATAGTAAAAACAAGTGATTGGACCCCATACTCCCTCTGTAGTGCCCTAGGTGAACCAAGAAGATCCTCAAACTGCTCTGACGAGCCATTTTTAATGGCAAATATGCACCAGAATGATCAACTGAGGAAAATACTCACTGTAACTGCCCGAAACTAAAAACCAACTGTCTCAATGGACTCAGAAAGCCCAAATCTACTAAAGGTGTGTACTCATACACCATATGGATCTCTCTGCATGATAATATCTCAACAATACCCGAACATATCAAAATAATAACAATCTGTAAATGATCAAATATCACAAAATACCAAATCATCATCATAAACCTGCAACCAATGCATGGAACCATCTGGTGACCTGCAACAAACCATATATCCCATCTGCATCATCCAAGGTCTATCCACCTCATGTCCTACAGTTGACCTTGGTCAAACTAGGTTTAACCAAGTCAACATGACCCATAAAATGACCCAGGCTAACAACAAACTGCTGCAAGTGTTAGAGGTTAAGACATGCTTTACAAATCATTCAAGTAGCAATATAACATATAGTAATCAATTCTATGGCGATCTAAAACCAAATATTAAATATTTTCATATTATTATTATGACTCAGACTAGAACCTCAAGACTTATACTCACTTTATTGTTGTGATCAATTTGCTAGTGATGGGTGAAGGCTGAAAACTATAAGGCTAAGCTAAAGGATAACCACTGACTTGACACTGTGACACTTTGGAAATGGAAAGGGGATACACACTAAAGCATATGCTGGACAAGCAGTAACACAGGGGATGGCAGTGTCTCACAAATGGGTAAGTTGTTTTAGAAGTGCTTATTCAACCTTGACAGATGCCTACAACTCACATCCAAGCTGATACAGCTCCGTGAGGATCTTTTCTAGAGCCGCCATGACTAGGTGCCCGGCAAACCATAACTCAAGACTCTAAGGGACACTTAGAACTAGTTGTCCCTTACTCCATCTCACATGATAACTCGCAAGCCAGTGAGGAATAAATCAATACAAGTGAGGCCAGCAATCATTAGATATGGCATTTGTTTAACCATTGCTTTTTTAGGCCTTTAATACATTTCCATAGCCTTGATCAATGTGTGTTAAGAAACACATTCTTGGATTTACATTTATTAGGATTTTTTATCCATGTGTGTTAAGAAACACATTCTTGGATTTACATTTCATTTCACATGCCTTTTATTCACGTGTGTTAAGAAACACATTCTAGAATGGGCTTCATTTAAGATATACATTTCATTTCCATACACATTGTAATGATGGTAGCACTATATGTTTCAGGTTTAGCCAACACAACTTAGGCAACTCAGAGCTGAGACACAATACAACAGGGAAGCTCATCCAACAAAGAGGCTAAAGTGGGGGAAGGTCCTCCATGCCACTAGTCAAGTAGTAAATCAGAGTAGCAACAATAACTGGAAGGCAATGGATGGGTGGAGATAGTGAATAATGAGACCAACACTAGCAAGCCAAAAGATGGTGGGAATGATCACCTCTATTCTCCCTAAGGAGAGTAAAACCAATGAGTATAATCAGGAACTTCTAAGTCTGAGCAGTGACATAAATACATAAATAATACAACCAGGTCCAAATATCTATATGATCGCCAGATCATGACAATAAGTGCTAAAACATGCCACAAGAATGAATATAAAAGCAATAATAACCATAACACAAGATTGTTGGATTTTGTGCAATTTCGGAAGATATTATTCATTATATTTTATTGTACTTGATTGTACCTCCTAAGGGAGATGAACTGGATGTAATTATTTATGTAATTACATGTAAGAGTCAATGTAAACCTTGGGGTGCAAATAAACAAAAGAAAATTATTAAAAATAAATTATTTATTGCCCCCAGGTGAAGTCAATGAACTGGATGTAATTATTTATGTAATCACAAGTAAGAGTCAATGCAAACCTTGGGGTGCAA
Source organism: Larix kaempferi (assembly GCA_027924585.1). Lineage (NCBI taxonomy): Eukaryota > Viridiplantae > Streptophyta > Pinopsida > Pinales > Pinaceae > Larix > Larix kaempferi. The sequence goes on along the minus strand of BSBM01000372.1, from coordinate 28,975,166 downwards.
ATAAACAAAAGAAAATTATTAAAAATAAATTATTTATTGCCCCCAGGTGAAGTCGGCTCAGTTAGGGAATTTCTGGTTTTTGCACTTGTATAAATAAGAGGCTAGTGCATCTCATTAGCTCATTATCACACTTAGCAAGTGCGCATCACTTGGAGGAGGCTGATTTCGCATCACTTGAAGGAGGAAGCTTATTTGGGGCATCTACTTGTGAAAGATACTTTCACATTCTTTCTCTTTTCTTATTTGTACTCTGATCTCGGAATTATCATCTCTCTGCGAAGGTTGCTGGGTTTTCTCCCATTTGGGTTTCCCAGGATAAACTCTATGTCACTGTTTTGTGCTTTGTCTTTCTTCTAGTGATCTTGGTTATGCATTTATGTTTTATGCTATGAATGTTTGAAATCTAACATGGTATCAAAGCAATTCTAGAAGAAGCCATTGTCGAAGCATTGTCGAAACCCTGTCGGAATTAGGGTTTCATCTTGTGAAGTCTTCACCCATCATTTTGAAGAAAAAGAGCCATGGGAATTTCGTTTTTGGCAAGGCAAATCTATTGGTGAAGACGGAGTTCAATTCCGAGAACTTTCAATTTTGACCTAACTCTGTGGCTGCAACAGAATTAGGGTTTCATTTTTAACTCATTTCTCTCCACAGATTTCGACCAGCCCTCCCTCTATTCAACTCTCCTTGGCAAGGCGAATTTATCTGTGGGTTCAATTTGTCAAATTATTAACTTTCATTTTTGACCTAGCTCCTGCTAGGGTTTCTAAACCAAATCTGCAATCAAGATGATTGGGATGAAGGTTGAAGATCGTTTGGAAGGAGCCTCCAATTTTATCTCTTGGAAGTCTAGGGTTCTTCTACTCCTAGAAGAAAATGATCTCTTACTATATGTAAATGAGAAGGTCCCCGAACCAGAAGCCAAAGAGGATAAATCTCGATGGAGGAAGAATGATTCTAAAGCAAGAAGGATTCTTGTGGATTCAGTGAGAGACCATTTGGTTCCTCAAATCTCAGGAAAGAAGAATGCTAGGAAAATGTTCAAGACCATTATGAAGCTGTTTGAACACACTAGCCTAAATGTATCCATGACTTTGAGAAACCAACTCTCAAATATGAAGATAGCAAAGTTAGAATCCATTGCCTCATACTTTATGAGGATCGCAGAACTCAGAGACAAGCTCAGCACCAGTGGAGATCCTATTGGTGATAAGGAGCTTGTCCTCCACACTTTAAATGGTCTTCCACCATCATGGGAGTCCATTATCCAAAGCATAAGTGGTAGATCCAAACTACCAAAGTTTGACAAGCTTTGGGCAGATTGCTCTCAGGAGGAGACAAGGATCGCACGTCAAAGACTCCATGGCCATGGCACTCAACCTGAGGAGAACCAATCTTTTGTTTCTCATGCCACGAAGGGTAAGGGAAAAGGTAGGAAGTTCCATAAACACAAGCACCAAGATCGAAGACCAAGTCCTCGCCAAGATCAAAAGGAGAAGAAGGACATATCACAAGTTCAATGCTATAGGTGCAAAAAATATGGACACTACGCAAATAGCTGTCAAAGTTCAAGTAAAAGGAAGCATGAGGCCTCAACTGCTGATGTAGAAGAGGATCATCATCACAAGAAGCAAAGGGATGATGATCGTTCGGAGTTCCTCTTCTAGAAGATCCAAAATGCAAGAACATAGATCTCTTATGGTTCCCACAAGAAGGCAGTGGGGGCCCACACACCAAAACAATAAGAGATAAGTTTTTTGTTTTCTTGCTTACATAGATCTGTTTTTGTCTTATATGCTTTTTATATGCAGATCTAATGTATTGAGCAGTTGATATAGTTTACCATGTTATATTATGCATATGAGCTACACAACATTTCATGATGTTAGTCTAGATGATATCTCCCTCCTACATGCTTAGGGTAGTGCACACTCTTGATGGCATGATCTAGTGGAGATAACAGACATCTAGATACTTCCCAGAAGTGTTTGCTTGACATGTTCATGCTTGTTGTGATAAAGTATTAGCTAAGATGCCTGTGTAAACTATTTGTTTTTCATTTGATTATAAAATGTCATTGATCATCAGTCGGGATTTGACTTGTAGGGAAAAGACCATGTGATTTGGCCTACAAGAGAAGACTTGTTCCGATGGACATATGAATCCCGCTGATGCTCAACAAGAAGCTTCCTGGAATATGACTCTCAACCTAGAAGGATGACCTCGGAGGAAGCTTTCACAGAAGTGAAACCAGAAGTAAGCCACCTTTAGATATTTGGTTGTCCAGTCTTCATACTTGTGCCCAAGTTGGAACCTCCAGGCAAGAAGGGAACCTTTGTGGGATACAGTGAGTCTTCAAAGACTTACAGAATCTACATCCCAGGGTCCAGACATATTGAAGTCAGTAGGGATGTGACCTTTGAAGAAGAATTAGCTGTCACGAAAGGCAGAGGATCAAACATGGAGATCGATGATGAAATGATAGAACCAAAGGAGATGAGATCATCTCCCCCTCTAGTTCAAGAGGGAGTTAGCAGAAAAGGATGAACCTATCGATTTCATTGATCCAGTTGATATCCCCATAAATGTTGCAATAGGTCAGAAAAGACCTAGATAGGCACAGCAGACTTAGCATGGAGCATATGGGAAATTCAAGGCCAGATTTGTTGCTAGAAGATTCTCTCAGAAAGAGGGAGTCAATTATGATGATACATTTGCTCCTGTGGCTCGATATACTTCTATTAGATCCATTATCACGATTGCTTCAGCTATGGGATGGAAGTTGCATCAGATGGATGTGAAGACAATCTTTCTCAATGGTGTTATTGAGGAAGAAGTTTACATCGAACAACCAGATGGGTTTATTGTCCAAGGAAAGGAGTCTCTTGTATGCAGACTGAAGAAGGCCTTGTATGGCCTCAAGCAAGCACCCCATGCTTGGTATGGACGAATAGATGGATTCCTGGTGAGCTTGGGATTTTCCAAGAGTGATGCAGACCCCAACCTTTACTACAAGGTTGTAGATGATGAGCCACTGATTTTGGTATTATATGTTGATGACTTGTTTCTCACAGGAAATAAGAAACTCATTGTATGGTGTAAGAAGAATCTCGCCTCTGAGTTTGAAATGAAAGATCTTGGATGATGCATTAATTCTTGGGATTAGAAGTATGGCAGAGGTAGAAAGAGATTTTCCTAGGACAAGGAAAATACACCATTGATATATTGAAGAGATTCGGAATGTTGGACTGCAAGTCCATGGCTACTCTGATGGATGCGAATTGGAAGAAGTGAGAGATTCTACTTCAAATTCTGATTTGTTTGATCCCACCATTTATCGCCAGTTGATTGGGTCATTGATGTATCTGACCAACACCAGACCAGATATATGTTTTGTTGTGAATGCCCTTAGTCAGTTCACGTGCGAACCAAGGCAAATTCACTGGACTGCTGCAAAACATGTGCTCAGATACTTACGTGGCACTGTGGGATATGGATTGAAGTATGCTTCAGATGGTAACCTGATATTGCAGGGGTTTACAAACTCAGATTGGGTCGGATGTGTTGATCGGAAGAGTACTTCCAGATGTTGCTTCAGTTTGGGTTCTACGATTATTTCCTGGTGCAACAGGAAGCAGAACTCGGTAGCACTCAATACTGCAGAGGCCGAGTACATGGCTGCTAGCACAGCAGCTAGAGAAGCAGTTTCGCTTCGTAAACTCCTGGCAGGATTGTTTGGCCAGATTTCAATGTCGACCGTGATTCACTGTGATAACGAGAGCTGTGTGCAGATGTCAGTGAATCCTGTATTTTACGACAGGTCAAAGCATATCGAGATTCGATATCACTTCATTCGTGATATGGCGCACAAAGGTGCGGTCGAGTTACAGTACGTGCTGACAGACGACCAGACTGCAGATGTTCTCACCAAGGCTCGTCCCAGGATGAAGTTCGAATACTTTCACGGAAGACTTGGAGTCGAAGAGAACGCATCCCTCCTTGAGAGGGAAAGATGACACTGAGATGCTTGCCCTGCTTTTCCCTGGTGCCTTCTGCAGTCCGGTTACTTAGCCAGATATAGGAGAAATCCCATAGGCAAATGCATAGGACAATCAACAGTTGGTCGAGCTCACCCTGGTGCCTTCTGCAGTCCGGTTACTCAACCAGATATGGGAGAAATCCCATAGGCATATGAGTAGGACAGTCAACAGTTGGTCGGGTTCACACTGGTGCCTCTGCAGTCCAGTTACTTAGCCAAATATGGGAGAAATCCCATAGGCAGATGAGTAGGACAGTCAACAGTTGGTCGTGTGGTTGCACAGGTGCCTTTACAGTCCAGGTACTCAGCCAGATATGGGAGAAATCCCATAGGCAGAAGAGTCGGACAATCAGTAGATGGTCGTGCCCTTTTGCTCGTCTGAGATCTCAGCCAGGTATGGGAGGACCCCATTGGCAGATGAAACAGACAGGTAGCAAATTGTATAGCAAAGATGGCACAGTTGATTATCTCAGATATCCAGGATTGATTGATTCTCCTAGATCCAGAATCGAGTGATTCTCCTAGACTCACCGAAGGAATGGTGAGGATTTCACAAATATTCAGGATTGAGAGATTCTCCTGAAATCCAGGATCGAGTGATTCTCCTGGACTCACCAAAGGACTGGTGAAGATGATACACTGAGACTATATGGACAACCTTCAGTATGCATAGAGATGACGGAGACAGAGTAGAGTACAAGATGAAACCCAGATGATCGTGATACTGATGAAGACCAAAGAATACCTTCCTCGTTGAGAGGGAGTGTTGGATTTTGTGCAACTTTAGAAGATATTATTCATTATATTTTATTGTACTTGATTGTACCTCCTAAGGGAGATGAACTGGATGTAATTATTTATGTAATCACATGTAAGAGTCAATGTAAACCTTGGGGTGCAAATAGACAAAAGAAAATTATTAAAAATAAATTATTTATTGCCCCCAAGTGAAGTCGACCCAGTTAGGGAATTTATGGTTTTTGCACTTGTATAAATAAGAGGCTAGTGCACCTCATTAGCTCATTCTCACACTTAGCAAGTGCGCATCACTTGGAGGAGGCTGATTTCGCATCACTTGAAGGAGGAAGTTTATTTGGGGCATCTACTTGTGAAAGATACTTTCACATTCTTTCTCTTTTCTTATTTGTACTCTGATCTCGGAATTATCATCTCTCTGCGAAGGTTGCTAGGTTTTCTCCCATTTGGGTTTCCCAGGATAAACTCTGTGTCACTGTTTTGTGCTTTGTCTTTCTTCTAGTGATCTTGGTTATGCATTTATGTTTTATGCTATGAATGTTTGAAATCTAACAAAGATAATACCTGCTGGGTCATATACCTGTGCATAAACAATCTGAACCATCATCTGTCCACTGAGAACTTGCTGCTGCAACTCTGGGCAATACATACTGCTATGTAAATGGCTAAATGGCTACATCGGTCATCAAACCTGAGTACTCAGTCATGGCATAGGAATATACTGTTGTCCATAATCATAATAGTGATCCAATATAGATGCTCATCTCTAGCATCTCAATGTAAAGGACTGGCTGAAAAATGTACTGGAATCTAGAATAAAACATATGGTAGCCCAGCTACTATATCTGTGATAACAGTAGTATAAAAGAAGGGTGAGGGCACCCATTCGAAAAACTTTTTGGCTATTGTTATTTCTGAATTGGAGAGCTCTTGTGGCTTTCAAGCTTTAGAGATTTTCTCCTTGCATTTGTGACTAGTTTCAGTGGTGAAAGATTTCACCCTAGCTAGTGTGAGAGGAGAGATCATCCAGATCTCTTCATTTGGGATTCATTGTAGGTGTTGGGAGGGATCATTCAGATCTCTCTATTGAGCTTCATTGATCAGGTTATGAGTGAGTTTCATTGCAGATCTGAAAATTCATTAGTTTTCTTGGTGTTTCTATTATATTGGCTTTCCAATGTTCTAAGTGTGGAGGGCACACTTGCTCTCATATAGTGTTGCTGCTATTGTTTTCAGAGTTGAAGGGCACATTTGTGTAAGAGAGTACACCATTTGGGAGATGCATATCATATTCTCAACTCTTTAATAGATTTAGTGTGTTTAGGATCTTGTTGTGAGGTTGGAGTAGCTCTTTCATGAGAACCAATGTTGGTGGGTCGAAATGGTGGTTTTGGTTTCGATACTTCTGAGCATTTCTGGGCTGTGAGACCTGTTCCATTGCGTTCGGAGCATCGTTTCCAGTGGGAAACGCTTTCTATTGCGCTCAAAAAGGTTTTTGGATGACCAAGATACACTCATTTTACCGAATCACTCTATTCGGTATCTCATCTGGAAGAGGGGGGCACCTATGCAATTCTACCTCTGTATTTCATGAGTTTCGAGCTGTTGTAAGAACATATATTGTTGTAATCAATGTTATTACTGTTTCCTTCAGTTCATAATAAAGATTTACGGTGTTTTCTCCCATATTGTGCTCAATATTCAAGTTCCTAGTAAATCTATGTGCAAATATGTTGTTATGGCTATGCAATCTTAATGCAATGTGAATTAAACTTTCATTAGAGCTCCCTGAATGCTGTTAGTGAATGCGTTGGGTTGATTTGGGAGTGTTTGGACTGATTTGGATCTGTTTGGGAAGAACTTGGGTCGTTTTGGAGGTGTTTGGGAAAGGTTGGAAATCTAGACAATTTTTGCATTGAGATTCAAGCTAGTCTTCCTAGATTCGAATTGATGCTTATCGAGCTGCTCATGCTTGTTTAAATCTAAAATACAAGTCACTTCCTACTATTGTATGGGGCCAAGAACTCTTCCTTTACATCTAGTGATGTGATTTGTACTTTCCATGCTTCAACATTAATAATAAAGAGGTTGCATATTAAGTGTTTGAAGAAAGTTCTGAACCAGACTTAATAACCAGCTATCAAAACTATATATCAGATCTGATTGGGGCAAATTATAGTGATCTCAAAGCATATTTTAATGGGCTGCACATCTTCATTCAATTCCTAAGTTATAAATACATTCATCTTTTGTTGAAACTAGAACACTTCATGAGCCACTGTTTGGACAAGGTTGAAAATCAACATAATTTCCGTTGGAGATTGGAGTTAATATTCCTAATTTTTAATTGGGGATATTACACTTTTCCCCTTCCCATCTAGGTTCAAATCTCATTGAGGATTGTTCCAGCGAGAAAGCAGGGTGGGGTCTTTAAGCCCATCCAAGAACACATGTGAGTTGCATGTAAGGGGTATACCCCTCAATTTGAATGAGTTGGCAAGGTACCAGCAACATTACACTCGCTTAAGTGCTTGAGGGTGGGATGTATTGCTCCAAAAATTTCTTTTTTGCACATGAGCATGTGTTGCGATAGGAAAGAAAGAGGACTTTTCTCCTGCCCATTTGAGTTCAAACCTCACTAAGGTTTGTTCTAACGAGAAAAGTGGGGATTCTTTAAGCCATCTGAGAACACGTGTGAGGTGCATGTAATGTGTATACCCCTCAATTTATATGGGGCTATCAAGGTACCAGCAATCTCACTCTCACTTAAGTGCTTAAGAGTGGGATGAAGTGTCCCAAACATTTTGAAAATGCCCAACGGGCTAGCTCAAGTGATTGAGTGCTTTGAGCTTCATGTAGGAGGTCTCAAAGTTGATCCCCTGAGTTGACTACCTATGTTGCATGCCTCACTCAATGTCCCTACTAGATCAGGCGTCGTAATTAGTGCCAATAGATTTAGACTAGGTCCCATCCATCCACGAATGTGAAGAAGTGCATGAGAGTTTCCTTGCAAGGTTTTCCTTGGAAAAAAATGAATGAAGATGAATATGATAAGTTGGTGGAGCAACAAATTAATGAGCTAGCACCACGATAGTTTCAAATACATGAAGAATTACAGTGAATGTTAAATGGGCCTAACCATCTATGTTTCAACCACATGGAAGGTTTAGTGTTGGGTGTTACAACTCAAACTAGCAGGTGTGATTAAAGCCTAAATGAACAATGTTATCCCAACCGCAACTTAGAGGTGTTACCCATTGTCACCTCAGTAACCACCTCTCTATACTTTAGGTTGGCTCTTCTCCAACTCAAGGGGGGCTTCCCTAGGGATAGGATTGCTAAAGCTTGGCAATGAGGCACAAGGTGATATGAAGAGATGGCCTTCACAAAACGTTTTTGTGGTTGTAATATAGAAAATAAAAGAAGGGTGATGAGAAGATCATGAAGACTAGTGCCAATCCCCAGGGAAAATGGAGTCAAAGAAGGCTAGTCCAAGATAGGGGCAATTTCATGAAGGGTTAGGGAAATTAGGGTTGTGTTGCCACCTAATCCACACCTAAGAAACATGAGAAAAATCTCAACTCAATGGGTGCAACCTTGGGAACAAGTTCAAGTTGGGTGCAACTATCACCACGACACTCAACCTCTCTATTTAGGCCAACTCCTAAACAAAGCCAAGGGAGGTAGACCCTAATAAAATAATCTAAGGATAAAACTATAGGAGTTAATTCTAAAGCAATTAGATCAAATACTATATAAGATATGAAAAGGATACAACAAGTACTTGATAACTATTCTAGGATATGATAAACAAGTTTAAACTAACCAACAATTAGATCAAGTATTTAAAGCAAATATGCAAAGTAATCTAGGTACTTGAAAATAGAAGCCAGATACAAAGCAGTGTGTAATTAACTAGATAATATCAATGACACTTGTAGAACATATAGGATATCTCCACAGATATAACTGTTACACCTAAATATTGCCAGCATAATACTCAATGTAAACCTCTCTGAAGTTCCCATGACTAAGAAGCTAAACTGGAAGAGATACTGACCTATTCTCATAAGGTTTAGTGAGGCCGTCGCAGGTCACCTTTGTGTAGCATGCGACGTCGTAGGTTGTCCTACTACAGCCTGCGACGATGTCAGTTAAATGGATAAAGGGGCATCTTCGAGCCATTTCTCGAAGGTGTGTGATGTGGATCTCTATCCCTAACCTATAGGGGAGCTGGCATTCAGTTCCCTAGACCTTTAGGAGGATCCCTTAACCCTCTCCCACTATATCTCAACCTACCCTATCCTCTTAGTCCTATATATATGAAGCTCATTCCCATTCCAAAGGGAGGAAGTCTATAGCACTTGAATGCTGGTGAAATTAGCTTAAGGATATCTCTACTCATCTCTTGGGAGACCTATACTTCCTTTGAAGGCTTTGGCATTGGCTTGTTGGAGGAGGATTGCGATGTTAAGCTTTGGTTGTAATCATCTCACTCTTTGTACTTCCCTTCTTTTAATACAGTAATATAAACTCTTTCCACCAAACGTTGTTGTGTTAATAATGTTTGTGTAGTTTACTTGCTTAACCGTTTACTTAGATCCGTTATTGTTTAGATGCATTTTACTGCTTGTATTGTTCTATATGTCTTGACAGGTCTTGCAGCTTAAATCTGACGACCGTGGAGCTTGGAACAACATCAAGGAGAAAGATCTACAAGCTAGAGGTAAGACATCTAATCACTCGATCTTTAACTAGATCTAGGAAAGCAGTTTCATATTCTGTCCCACTTGTTCTAGATTCACGTTGAACTAGGGAGATCACGCCTTAAGTCCGCTTTCGGTAGATTGTTCAGTAACAAAAGCCAGATACAAAGCAATGTGTAATTAACTAGATAATATCAATGACGCGTGTAGAACATATAGGATATCTCCACACATATAACTCATAAAGCAAGAAATATAAAATAAGAATGAGACCAGTGCCTTATACAAGATATGATGATGAACTTATAATGCAAGAGATGAAGCAAAAATAACATCTGTACTTTATTAAGTTGAGTTGCTTTGTGGTTACTTTTAGCTTGTTTAGATTTAGTGAAATAAGTACAAAACTAGAACAAGTTAGTGTCCGCAAGGTTGATGGACAACATAAATCTAATCTAGGAAAGTAAAGTTGATAGTGCCTAGGCTAGATGAAGTCAAGAGACTAAACGGAGAGAGACACCCCTACCCCATGAGCAACCCTAAGAACCGTCGATGCTCAACTAGTAGAACCAGGTTTTGGTTAACTTATGGGTCCCAAGATCAAAGGTATGCATCAGCCTCAGTGAGGGTGTGGAGCTTGGTTCTTTTTGTTGGTAAAGTTTAAAAATTTTAGTTAAGGTAAATTTCAACTAGTGTTGTTTTGAGTAAATGTCCACTCGTAGTAGACTAATAGTTACAAATTCTAGATGATTTACACTATGATAAGTAAATGACAAGTGAAAAATAACTCAAGCAACAAAAGGAAAACCACTACGCAACTAAGACAGGGGGTAGGGGGATGTGAGGGACTAATGGTTTGACCATTGTTCCCAAGCACTTTACAATTGTCGAAAGGACCTTGAGAAATGCTTGTTGGTCCATCTTTAAAGGGGATCCAGTCAAGCTAACAAATTATAGAAAAGAGAAAAAAGGATAGAAAAAATGCCTTGAAAAGCATGCTAGATTACTGCCAACCCTTGGGGAATGAAGATGTTGATTTGGGGTTACTTCCTGGCTATCCCAAAACCTGCACAAAATAGTTAGAAAACAGCAACGTGGAACTTGTTCTTGGATTCTACTAAGACACCCTTTGGTACCTACAAAACTATCACTTGGTCTGCAAAGAAGACACCGTGGGGGTATAAAATGAAGTAAATAACAACGAAGAATGTGACTTTTAAAGGTTGTTTGTGAGTTGTTCGAACAACGGACAACAAACAAAAGAAGTTCAAACTTGAATGATTTACAAGATGCAAACTTAACTTCTTCTTAGATAGATCTATTTGTGAGATGCCCAACAATTTGTTCAAGATCTATAGCATGCAATCTATCTTATGATTTTACAAAAAATATAGATTCGATTCTTTGCATGAAGTAAAGTAACCAAAATGAAGTTTGAATTTTTCCAATGAAGATGGAGGGTTGAAAGAAAGAGATAGAGAAGTTCCAAAGAATGGCTATGGAGTCACCAAATAGCAACTAGGAGGGACTTTGTCTGAAGAGAATCATTGAAGAAAGGAGGTTACCCTAGCCTAGCCTCAATCATGTCAATGAAGAAAGCATTTGTAATCAATATATAATAGTAAGAGAGACTGAGTCTCTTCTTCAATCTTCCTCAAGGTGCAAACTACACAAAAAGGGTTAATATAGCTCAATCTAACTAAAGTAAAGATACTAAAATCAACTTGCTTTTGAGCAAATTATAATAAGATTTAATTAAGTAATTTACTTTAATCACACATTATCCGACAGGATAAAATACCCTTTCCAAGGCCTAACAAAGCAAGGGAGAATTAACAATTATACAATGATACAAGTTACCTCATAAGAACTAGACAATCAAGCATCCACACACTGATAAGTTGCTCTACATGTAACCTCCAAAGTCTTTCTTTATTCAACAAATATTGCTCTCAAAGAGAAGTTACAATAGCCTAAAAGCCTCAAGCATCAACTAACAAATGAAAGAGGGAGAGAGAGCTTGCTTATATAGCTCTAATAGACCAAGGGGGGCACATCTCATGAGGTAGAGTGAAATAGAGTGTGATATGGCACCTCTACAATTAACTAGAGTGTGATGTGACACCTCTAGAGTGAACTAGAGTTCAAGGACACCTCATGCACCACCTCTAGAGACAAACTAGAGACAAAAATCAATCACATGTGATACCTCATTCAATCTTGGATATCAAGGAGGGCGCACTTGAGGAGGGAATATTCCCTTTCTCACCTAACTCCTAGATTTACTCAATATTGTCTAAAACTCCAAAAATCACTCATTTTTGCTCCCAAAAGGATGCGTTAGGCTAAATGAGGGGTCTAAAGGGGGTGATGATGTTCATTAAGGTGTTTGACACCCCCTTGGACCATAAAAATTCATATTATTACATATTTGACCCCCCAAGGGACCTATACTAACCACTAAAATACAAAAAACATGGTGACACAAGTAATGCATGACACCGACACTAAGGACTAAGAACACAAGCCTATGGCATATGCAATAAGGATGCGCATGGCTTTGTAGGCATGATTGAGTGAGAAAACTTTGACAATATAGATCACTAGGATCTATATTTATCTAAGTAATAAAAACACTCCATAGCACGTTTTACTATAAATGTCATAGTTGGGATAGACCTTGTACACATATAATATATGTGTCATGTTACTTTACGATCATCATATTTTGACCATGGGCAAAAGAGATACACAAGACGCAACAGAAAAAAGAAGAAGAGTATTGTTTTGCAAGGCCTTGCCAATCTTCAAGTGATCATCTTCATCTTTAGTCTTCATGATCATCCTAGTGCAAACTGGGTGGTAATAGGTTGCATTCATATACCGCAAATAAACCCTAACACATTGAAAAATGAATGTAAGAATTCACTAGGATTTCCCAAGAATGGTGCCACATGAAAACATAGCTAGCTAAGGTGTGTCTCATACAATGAAGTATTACAAGCAACTACTCTAGAAAGATGATTGGAGCAATGTAATATAATCATGCATAAGACATCAAAGGGAGGTAGAGGAAACAATTCTCACATAAACTTTTCCAATGAGGCAAGTTACCCTTTCAATTGGCCCTAATTAACAAGTTATAGTTTATCTACAATTGTTTAGAAATAGGAACAAGGATGCCACACTTTGAATGGAGAAGAAACCCTTACACTTCAAGTTGCACCATGAAAGATGTGCCCATTAAGCTCCAAAAGAGAAAGAACTCTCAAAATCCAACCATGACAAATGAAGGAGAGAGCAAATCCTTATATAGTTTTAAGCTCCCCCTTCTATCTACAATAAAATAATAATAAAACCCTAGATCTAACCTAGGATGGAGTAAACAAACAAAAATACTCCAACTACTATAACAAAATGCATGAAATAAGGTGGTCGATGCCACATGTACAAGCTCCAACCAAGGAAAAATCCTAAGAAGGAGGGTGCATCCATTAAATGAGGGTGAATGATGACAAGAAGAAGTCAATCCTAGTCTCCAAAGGCTCTCTAAAGGTAGCGCTACAAGAAAAAGGCCTCATAAGGTGGAGCACTTCCTCAAATAAGATGAATGCTCTCCATGAAAAGGCTCAAAAAGGCACAAGCAGCAAAAATACAATGCATCTCTTTAAACAAATGTTCTAGAATTGCTAACTTCCTCAACATTTATCAGATTTTCTATTATAACCACTTTTCGGAAATCCCACAACCACTTTGCTTCTAATGGCATTGAGATGGCACGTTTTTGGCTACTCTGTCAAAAGATAATGGCTCTCAAAGCTAGGACACCCCTCCAAAAGGCTCAAAATGATGTCCACATGCCAACAATAGTCCTTCAAGCTAGGATGTCACCTCCTAATGGCTCAATATCCCAAGGGTCAAACCTCAACATATGTGCAATGATGTCCACATATTAACCAATTCAACCTCCAATGCCATCTCATTAATCCACACGTGGAAGATAAGTCCATGAAAGGAGACCATCAATCAACAAATAAATCATCAACCTCAACAGCAATGTGTCCACAATAGAAACCAACCCATGAGGAAGGGGACAACCCCTTCTACAAGACACCAAAATGCCACCACACATGCCACAAGAGAGAAACAAGGAGAGCACTCAACCAAAGATGGTACCCAAAAGCACTATGATGCCATCTATGTGCCAAGGATCAAGAATGCTCCACAAGAAAGTGATGGTAAACCATGTTATGATCCAAACAAGGGCCCAAGAACAAGAGCGCTTTAGAAGAAAGCCATCACAAGGCACCCATAAGCATGAAGCTCATCAAATGAGTAATAGCGCTAGGCAAGAAAAGGCTCCACATGTCACCATATCATCCATACAATCCATATAAGTGACAAACGACAAGAGCACTCATGAAGAAGATGATCAATGTGACACATGTGAATGAAATGCACCATCAAACCCTCATAGAATCGTCCATATCAAAAGCTAAAAATCATGAGGTCGCATCCCATAGCTGAACCACATCATGAAGATCCATATGCTAGGGCATCATCATAGTATGAAGCAATAATCTAGCATCAAAGAACCTAGGCCATCCCAAAGCTCCATCAACTTGTCACTCCCTGCTGAAGTTGTGAAAATATTCACATGTGGATACCCATGCAAAATGTGGGGTAACATTGGGCATGCTTCATCTCCCCACTTGAGCTACCCAATATAAAGGAATCCCAAAGAAATCATCTTCCTAAATAGGTTAATTAGAGATTTTATGTTTCCTTTTGATCATTAATGCCATTAGAATGTAAATAGGTTGCATCACGTGTTAACCATCGATCTTCCATATGCGCATGCATATGAAGTTGTGGTTGCAAAGTGATCGTGAGACCAATTCATAACATTTTCTTTCTTACAACTTTTCCTTTGTCCCTCTTTGTTAGCTTCTTTCCTGATTCTCACCTATATTTAATCTCAAATCAAGATTATTCTTACAATACTAGTTTGAGCAATGGTTCTACTTCTAACATTGATAATTTTTACATATATGTAGTCTATCCTCAATAGTTTGTCTTTTAATTTGAGAAAGCCATTTCAAGGTAGAATTATTTTGGGCATATTTAAGCAATAACTAGCTTCAAAGGACCTCCTTGTATGATAATCACAGACTTGTAAATATTGATTAGGAGAAAGAATGCAGTGGCCATCTTGGCTTCTTAGGAACGAGGAAGGCAATAGACTTGTATCTCAATCCATTTAGAATTTTTCTTACCATAGTCGGGGAGCTACGGGACTGATAAGTAAAATCAAAAGTTCTTCCTGTAGGTCCGCGTGAAATGGCAATAGGTAAAATGCTCTCTGGTGGAACAATATGGCCACAAGAGAATAAGTGCAATCGATCTGGTGGTAGGTGAGGAAATAATCGTTCCTTCATCTCTTCTACTGGCTGAAGTGTTCCACCTGCCAGAACAACAGTGTGGGCTTGATCCACAATCTGCCAAAATATATAAAGATCAATTAATTCCAATTCATGTATAAATATTACATCCAACAGAGCAAAACTAGGATCCACATGACAATAGCAGAAAAACATGAACAGAGGCCATCCAATTGCAATACCTCTGCAAAAAGCTTCTCTGCATCAAGCATCACAAACTTAAGGGATCCTTCTTTATATTCCTCTAGACTAGCTGTGTTTCCCTTTGAAACAATAATTCTGCCATCACTGTCAGCATTTGTTAATGCAAGCAGAAAATCAGCCAATGTGTGAAAACTAGATAGTGCACTGCTTCCAGCTCCAACATTCCAACCTGCAGTATGCTGAGATTCCAAAGACTCACCCTGCGGAAGGATATGTTTCTCCCCGTAGCTACTTACCTAGAAGCCAAAGTACAGGGAAAGAATCTCTTCAACATAACTGGATGAATAAATTAAAATAGTAAATTCAAAGTATACAAGTCTCTGAACTCATACCTTATGAATAATATTGCTTTCTTTCATGTAACACTGCAACTTAACCAAGTTGATATTGTCAATATCAAGTGAAAATAGGAATTCATTTATTGTCATAACCACATCATTTCTTGTATCCTTTTCACCCGTTTCAAAACTTATACCATTAACATGACCACAAGAAGATTGATCATGAATATCCTTCTGCCGATTGCCTGATAAGTATTGCAGAAATGCTTGGATAAGCACCATCAGCATTTGTATATACCGTCTATTGCCGGCTCCCAAGCAGTTCCTGAACCTTTCCAGATAACCTTTAAGGTGAGAGTTCGCAAGTTGAAGCTGGATGCAATCATTTACCATTCAGAAATTTGACACATTTTCAAAACTCAATAGTTTTGATATATGTTGGAAAACCTCATCCTCCAACTTAGAAAGTAAAAATGTCAAGAACCAACAAAGAAATTTAACCTGTGAGGTAGTGATTTGTGAGTTATGCATATTAGTGAGAGAGTCAACAAGGTTGTGTGCCTCATCTATCATGACAATGCTGTCCTTCAAGTTAACTCCAAGAGATTCGCGGGCAGACTTAAGGAGCAACGACTGATAAGGCAGTACAACAAGATTAGCTGATGGTATCAGAGCTCGAGACCCATAGTAAGGACAGGTGCCAAGTTTGCGTCCCAGATGAAGAAGATCCTCAATATCTAAAGCCTGCTGATTAACTTCTTCTTTGAACTGTTTCTGCAGTTTTTGCTTCCTTAACATGGGGCATCCAGACGTTGTGGTTTTCTTGATCTTTGCCTCTCCATCTACTACAATCTGCCAAGTAAAAACGACCATCTTATGATTCAAATAATAAGCAATTTATGATGGCTTCCAAAGTTGTTGAGAAAGGTCTATATTCTATAACACAATGGTATACAATTAAAACGAACAGTTCCTGTTCATATACTAAATATCTAGAATAGATTGGATAGATAACAGACATCCATATAGGACAAAATATAATTGAATAATGAGATGATATGATTACAATACAATGAGAATGCCATATATATAACTCCTAAAGGCACCTTGGTCATCTTAATTAATTAATTATTATTATTTATTTATGTTAAGCATTTACATTTAGTTAATACTTATGTTTGTTACAACAATATATGTCCAGGAGAGTTCATGAAATTTGGATAATTGTAAGTTGTAATCCATTGTTGAGCAAAGAAGTTGAGCAACCTATTACCGTTCAAACTAGCAGGCTGGGCTTGCTAGTGAATGGCAAGCACATGAGAGGTTTGAATGACTTTCACCTCAACTCAATCCCTCGACTTCTTAGGGATCCAATGTTGTCCCAAGGGGGAGAGCCCTTCTAGAGCACCTGTCAACACCAAACACCACTACCTCCAATTACCTCCAAACAAGATCAGTGCCTTCAATGGAGTATGCTACCACCTGAGTTGCACTCAGTTGGATTTCTAGAGAGCTGCCAAAGTATTACACAAATACTTGTGCAGTTCAGTGTTCAGAAGTCCATCAGGCCTTTTTCAGGGCCCTTTTTTAACTTTTTTTTGCATGTCTATGACTCCATACCCCCATGGGGAATTGTAATAAGTTGGTCTAAGCATGGTCTTTTTGTAACAGGCTTGGCTTTCCTTAGGTTTATCTGTCAAGGGGATACTCTAGAGTGTTTTTTCCTTAAGAATTATGCGTTGCGCTTCAATGACGTATAATTCCTGAGTTTTTCACTCACACCTCCAAAGTTGGAGTATTCACCTTGGTGGTCAAATCTTGGGAGGTTATTAAAGCCTAAGTGTCTATGTATTTTTTCATGATAGCCATCAATAATGAGTCGTATGGACATGTACTAGGTTCCCTAGGAGTTTGAGTCAATTCCGAGAAACAAAAAAAAATCCGCAAACTTAGGCCATTTTTTAATGGTTTAATTGGAAAATTTCAAATTGTGATAAAAGTGTGATCTAGAGGCGGAATTTGGCGCAGGGATGCTCGTTTTCACACTCAGAGCGTCCTCTTTATCCTGAAACCCAATTTTCCTATGCTTCAAGTGATTAAATTATCACTTGGAGAATTTTTCCTTATCGGGCCGACATAATGGCAAATAAATGCTACTGGTTCGACAAAATGACCCAATATAAAAAAAAATATAATAAAAAGGGAATTTGGCATGTGCCAAATGAGTTGGCTTTTGGCCTTTTATGAAGGGCGATTATGTTCCTTAATTAAAGCGCCACATTTGGAGTTATGTGGGAGTTCAAAGTTTGACTTCTGAGTTAAGGATGCGCCACTCTCCAAGCTTGGACGTCATCATGATATGGCGTTTGATGATTTGGTGTGATAAAAACAAGGTAGGGGTGCACCAACCTCCCTTGAGGTGGCGCAAGCCCATTCTTTTGGCACCCAATCAATCCTAAATCAAAGGGAACAACTCAAGGTCGAACTCCCTCTTCCATGATTGCGCCCTCTCTTGGGAATGGCGCCCCCTTTGCATATAATTTCTTGCTTAAAGAGAGCATTGTTCACCTCTTTTGGTATCTGGAAGGTCGAACCTCTGCTTACATAGTCTGTAATATTTTTGAGATTCAATAAAGAAGGCTTTGGAGGCTTACTCTGGTGTTGACTTTGGTGTAGCTGTTCTAAACTTTGCTATTATGAGGTAATCTGTGTCATTATTGCATATTGGTAATTGTTGGGATTGTATGTCTTTTAAAGGGAAGTTATCTTTCATAAAGATCTGTAAGTAATGCTTTATAGGTTACTTGTTTTGTCAATAATAATAGAATGCTTGAGATAGTGTGATTTCTTGTTTGAATCCATTGCTTCTATGCTTTCTTTTATTTATTTACACATATGCTCTTATCCCCTTTGCTAGTGTTGTAGTGATTTTGCAGGTTGCCTAAGCGGGATGAGTTGATGAGCATGTTAGCTCTTCTCTTCAATCAGTAGATTTAAACAAAGCAATCAATCCTACCGGTGCATCAGGGAAGAGACTCCATGGCCCTTTCTTCGATACTCAACCCCCATGGGTTCAAACTCCTAGATCGACCTTACTTTATTTTTTCTTGGTTACCGTTCCATCTCAAGTTTAAATCTTGTTTGTTGAAAGTTTATTTGATTAATAGATCTAAACAAGTAGCAATCTAAAGAACCCAATAGTTTCATCATTTATTTAGATCTAGATTGCTTTCTTCTCCTTTGCAAAAGTTTAAAGTTGATCTAAAAAAGAAGCGAAGATAGAATAGTTTTCAAATTGTTAAAGTTTTATCAAGCAAGTATAGTGCTATTGATTTGCTTGCCATCTCTTAAAGAGGCAAGCAAAGAACCTAAGAAGGCAATCTTTCTAGCTTGCCTTAGTTGTTATTGGTCTTTCTTTGATTAGTTTCATTAAGAAATTTTTTGCAATTTTTTTAGTATGGCCAAAGATACTTTTTAAGTGTTTTTTGCCTCTTTTAAGACTAATTTAGTTCGCTGGTTTTTTTTATATTTTAGCAGGTTTTAACATTTAGGTGGCCAAAATCTAAGATTTGGAGGCTTTCGTGACCATCCGGAGAGCTAGTTTTACCTTCCCTGCTTCTTTCTAGTATTTGTAAACTGTATTGGTGCCTATTTGATAAAGGACCAGCAGTACTTCTTGATTTCATTTGATGTAACTAAAAAATAAAGAGAGCAAAGCAGGCTATTCCAGCGCCTTCCCCCATCCCCCCAGGGGGGATCTGAGTTTTTTTGGTTTTTGCATTTTTGAATTTTTTTGCTTAAACTTAGTTTCTTTTATGCAAATAGTAATTAAATAACATCACAAGCACACAAACGTCCCTAAAGGATTTCTTAGATTAGATTTACCATTTCATGCCTTTGTCGTTACTTTTTCAATTTACAATAAAATTTGAGCCCTTGCTTTCCCGAAGTACTGCACCTTTTGGTGTGTGGAAAAGAGACTCTTGGACTGTAGATTAGTTTAATAATTCACGTTTCAACACTTAATAAAAGTTATCAAGACTTGAAATCCGAATTATGCTCTTGACCACTGCAGCATAGACTGAATAGTTAGCCAATCAGAAAAGGACGTAGAGTGACTAGTATAATAGGACAATCCTTCAACGATTCAATCTTTAGAACTTGGGAGGTCGAGTGAGGCTAAATATAGAGTCAACAGGCTGCCGTAAGCAAGTTCATCCTCCCCTGGTTGGACACTTGGTATAGCCGTCACAACGCCCAGTTCGAAAGAGCGATTCTGAGTTGGGCCAAAACAACAATTAACCCACTCCTCTAATACTCATTAATAATTTAAAATTTACAACAAGACGTTGCAATGTTAATTTTATCCAGAGATCACTACTCCCTCTGGATAGCCCTGAGATCTCAAGCGGTTTGAGTCTCTATAAATCAATAATGCAATAAAGACTTAAGAATCAAACACTATAGATCTCTTAACACTTTGACAATGAAAATACAACAATCACACAACTCTGGATGTACCCTAGAAACCCCAAACGGGGAAAACCAGCTATCTGTGGGGCTTTCTTCTATATCGAGCCCAGAGCAAAAAAGAGAAGAATACAAGTACATACAATGTTACCTCAGAAGGAACAACCAAAACCCTAGATTTGCAGGCAACAACTGATGCATGCACAGAGGAAATGTGCCCTAATCTTTCAACTGGATCTGGATCTGTCTACAGGTAACTCTGTCAGTAGTGTCTCTTTCACAGCACTACTCTGATCTACTCAGCCAAGGAAGAAGTCCAACTGCTAGATCTGGTGAATGCACCCGTCCTCTGCATGGAAAGGTGCGCCCTCCCTCAAGATGTCAAATGCTCGTACGGAATCAAATCTCAACAGATCTAAGCTTTGATCGTCATAGTCCTTCCTTAAACACTGAGGCAAGGATACTCTGAAAGTCTCAGCTGCTCAATCGGTCAATCGAATCCAAGACGAGCTCCTTTCTCCTTTGGTAATGCGCCCCTCTCTCCTCTGGAAGTCGTCCTCTCTCAATCTCTGCAGAAACCACTCTGATGAACTCTCTCTGTCCACAGAACTGGGTGCCAAGTGTCTCTGATCAAGTGGTGTCTGACCCATCTCAGATCACCCCACTCTCCCTACTGCAGAAGGTCCTCTCTCTCTCAGAAAGTCACCCTCTGCATGGACTATGCACCCTCCTCACTCTGATTAATCTCTCTCTGATAAGCCAATTGAGCTGCCTCATCCGGGGACCTCCTGCCTCTATATATAATCTCACTGATCAATTAGGTTTACCAAAAACCTAATATTTGTGCATGCAAAAAGTCACTTTTGCATGCATCTTTTAATTAATAACTGTACATGCAAATCTCATGCATGGATGAGGCAAAACACCCTAGAAGGTCCGCATGCATCCGCCAATGGATTCATGCTACTGAGTAGAGTGCATCTCACCCTCTACTCCACACTGATGTCTATACTGTTGATGTACCTCCATGCAAGGCATCTGAATCATGGAGGACATCCCGAGATACCACTATCTCTAGAATGCAATACTTTCACGACACAACACAGCAGCAATCGCACTTACAATCTCGGCACTGGTCATCGCATATTATCATTGTTCAAGTTAAATCTATAAAATGTCGTGAATATCTTTCATATCATGTGTTGTTATATTTAACTAAATTGCAATTAGTTTCCTTGTTGTAATATTTTCATCATCCATCATTAACTCCTAGAACTTGTTTTCTTCATTTTATAGTGTAGAAACCTTAGATTTATTTACAATAGGGACCACCCCCTTGGCTTCGCTAGGAGTAGCCTAGATGGGGGAGTCGAGTAATCAGATGACAGCACTTGACTTTGACTTGCCCCCAAGGACACACCGAGTGGCTTGAAGGTTTCCAGTCGCGTTCCCCCTAGGTGTGTATTAGGCGGAAACAAAGTCCAACAATGAATGAAGAAGACATACTAGATCTATGAAGGAGTTAATTCACTTGTGCAACTAGAAGATATGCAGTACAAGTGAAGATGCCCAATAACAATGTATATCACTGTCAAACTTAGTACTGTTGTATGTCAATACAATTGAGAGTAGAAGAATTGTAAATCAAATCATACTGCTATATCATTAAAAAATCTAACAGGTTATGGGCCCACACCAAGCTCCTGCTGTGCAATTCCCGAAAACTAGGGCATCCTGTTTCAGACTCTTCTCTCCATATATTGTCTTGAAAAGAGCACTTGGAAAACTCACCCTAGGAGGGCGCACCTTTCTGTGGAGGCAAATTCCAGTTTGCAGATTTTTCAAGTTTGACCTAATTTCTATCGAGGTCAAGAAACTAGGGCTTCATGTTTTAAGCCCTTCTGATCACCGATTGGGCTCGAGCTTAGCTTTCTCCAACTCGACCTAGGTTAAAATTTTGGAACCCCAACCCGGTTTCAAGTTTTTAACTTCTCTGCATGTAGTTTAATGCCCAAACCCCAACATGCATATATTTCACATATATAAAAGATTATTTTTGCTTGAAACACATGAGATTCTTTCAACCTAAACAACTCAGAAAATCAATTTGCAGCATAACTTTTCTTACTCAGAAAATTATGACAGCCACACATGAAATTTTAGGATAAAACCCCGAAGGGAAAACCTATTTTTCTGAGAGAGATTTTTATTTTTCAGACAAATTTACAAATTACAACAGCAGTACTTATCTTTAGATTTAGCCTAGAAACACGTGTCAGGATCACTCTAAAACTGTTGTATGGAATTTTAGAATAGCACCTCGAAAACTGTGCCTGTACGGCCCACACGTGCGAATTGTACGGTCTGGTATAGTACGGCCTGTCTCGTTTTTTGTGCCTGACTTTTCTCGAAATCTGTGCGTTGTAAAACCAGAGAAGAAAGGGATGATTCTTCAAGCGATGAAAAATATGTTTTAATCTCGGCTCTTACAGGTACCATCACCCATGGAAGCAATGATTGGCTTGTGGATAGTGGAGCATCCAAGCATATAACAGGGTACAAAGAATCTTTTGTCAACTTATCTGAACATGAGTCACCCCACAAGGTGAAACTTGGAGACGACTATCAATAGTGGAGAAGCCTCTTACAAACTAGATTCAGGCAAATCAATAAAGATGAAGGATGTTCTCTACGTACCAGGTTTGAAGAAAAACCTTCTCTCCATTTCAGCTCTAGATGCTAAAGGAATTCGTTTTGCATTTGTTGATGGCCAAGTTCTAATGTGGCCAAGAGGAAAGACAATAAATGATGCAACAGTAATTGAAGAGCAAGAGGGAGGCCTGTACAAGTTAAAAGGACAACCAAAACAAGCGTTGGTTCATGACTCCATGGAACCAAGCGAATTATGGCATAGAAGGCTTGCACATGTACACTATAGAGCACTATCAATTGCAAGCAAAGCAGTATAAGATCTACCAGAAATTCAAACAAAGTATTAAGGCATTTGCAAGGGATGTGCACAAGGGAAGAATGTGAAGAAGTCATTTCCTAGCAGTGAAACCAAGGCAAAAGGAATCTTGGAGATAATTCACTCAAATGTGTGTGGCCCCATGTCTTCCAGCTCCTTAAGCAAGTATGTATAGTATGTTTCTTTCATAGATGATTTTCCTCGTAAGACATGGATTTATTTCTTGAAAGGAAAAGATGAAGTGTTTAGCAAATTCAAGGAATTCAAAGCCTTGGTCAAAAATCATAATGAAAAGAAGATCAAGACTTTACGATCAGACAATGGCAGAGAATTCGCCTTAGAAGAATTCAAGGATCTATGCAGAGAATCAGGGATTAAGAGGGAATTGAGCACTCCTTACAATCCTCAACAAAATGGCATTGCAGAATGTAAGAACAGAACAATAATGGAGGCAGTGAAGACAATGCTCCTTGATCAAGATCTCCCAATGCACCTTTGGGCGGAAGAAGCAAGAACAATTATGTATGTACAAAACCGTACACCTCACCATGTATTGAACAACAAGACTCCAAAAGAAGCTTTCTCGGGAGAGAAACCAAAAGTCATCCATCTCAGAATATTCGACTGCCCTGTGGACATACACATTCCGAAGAAAAGAGAACAAAACTAGACCCTTCAGGGAAGAAGGGCATATTCGTGGGATACAGTGACACATCAAAAGCTTACCGAATATACTTCCCAGGATTCAAGAAGATCGAAATGAGCAGAGACTTAACTTTTGATGAAGACTCAGCCTACAACAAGTCACGACAATTACCCACTGAAGAAACTGAAGAACCTGAAGTTCCTAGAACCAGAAACATAGTTATGGAAGAGACGATCCAAGAAGAGCACGAAGATCGTGACATAACTAAACCACAAGAACCTATAGATCCACCTCGTGAGAAGAACTTCCACAAGAGAAGACCGGCATGGGCATTGTTATCACACAACTTGTAGTTGTCCCTAAAGGTATCCCATCCGGGATGGTAGAGGAGATGGACAACTAAAGAGGTGACCCAAGAGATGCCACTGTTCCCAATGCAAGCTGGGAGTCACGACAACCGAGGCACTCTTCGCTTTAGATCTAGATAGGATAATATCAAGGGGGAGACCCTATAGCCAATCGACGGAAGATTAACCAAAGCAAAGGTTCCTAGGGGGATGTGAAAGTTGAGTTACGGAAACCAATGCAAGCTTAGGTGGACCCAAGAAGTTATAATGTGGTTGAAGAGGCTTAAGGACTGACAAGTGTTTCAACCAATGAATGAGTTAGGCCACCTAGGAAGATCAAAGAGATAGATCTAGTACCATGAAATACACAAGTGGGGCCCACTTCCTTAAAGTATGGAAATGACCCAAATGGGACCCACAAGGTGAAGTTAGGGGTGAAATGGCACTAAGGGGTGTTTGAAGATGTGGATCTATGGATCCAAGTTGGATTTAGACACACCCACGTATGGGATCTAGCAAAAGACACAATCCCCAAGGAGTGCGAATTGACCCATGGAGACTAGTGCCTTTAGATGGAGGGGCAAATGGAGTCCAAATTATGCCAAACTGTAGATCGGGGTATTTAAGGCAAATATCAAAGTGGGTTTTAAGTGGCATGCCCCAAGGTAGGCTAGATCTCCATAGATCTAAGGTTGAAAGTACCTCACCCAATGACCCAAGTGGGGCACAACCCTCAAAATGAGGAATGGGGCCCACAAGGCAAAAATCAAAGAAGTGAATCACTAGGGGTAGGTTATCAAGTGAGAAGAATTGAAATCAAGTGGGATCTCACCTACCCATGTCTTGGAACTAACCCAATTAGCTTCTCCCAAGGGGTGCGAATTGCCTTCAAGAGGGCTAGGTGCCTTGGAAAGTGTGTCAAATGGAACCCAATCACCACCAAACTATAGATCTGAATTGCCGTGGATACTATAGAGGTGGGTTTTCAATATCTTTCTAAAAGCCAAGCTAGATCCAAGTAGATCTAAGAAAAACAAAAAATGAGGGTTTTTAGATCTAAGAGAATAGATGGATAAGATAGAAGAATTTCATACCTCTTGGAACATACCTGGAAGATGAAGATGGAAGAGGCTTGTGACGAGGATTACTTCCCACAAAGATCAAATGCCAAACTTGGATGAGCCCTTCTTGCCAATATTTTGCCTCCTTCAACCAAATCGATTTTCCTATTCCTATCAATCAAGGACACAAAGATCAATCAATCAATAAAGAATGGAAAGAGATGCAAACAAAGAGATGATAAACATGAATTGTTGGTACAAAGACAAAACAACTCCCTGTCAACGAGATGCAAACAAAGAGATGATAAACATGAATTGTTGGTACAAAGACAAAACAACTCCCTGTCAACCAAAACGTCCCCTTGAAGCTTGAAGGGTAGGCCTTCCCACCAATTCGCCCCTCTCCAAAACGTCTTCTTTGCCTACAAAACAATATTAGTTGAAGATAAAATCAAGATGGCCATCAATATCTGTCTGTGCAGAGGAAGAAGCATTTACAACCACCACAAGCATTCCAACTCCAAGATCCAAGATGCCCAGAAAGTATTTTTATTCCAATAGCCAAGAGCCAAAAATCTCTAGATCAATTTTACAATGAGGGGGTCTCCTCCTTATATAGGATAATAAAGACCAAAACCCTAGATCTCAAAACCACTTTATGAAATGAGTGGTTGAGATTAAAAGATATCACAACATAATCAATGGCTAAGATGAGCCATAACATAATATCACATGGATCACTCAAAATAGAGGTGACGTCATAGCTAAAAGTGACTAAGTCAGGGTGACGTCATCCTCTAGAGGGCGCTAAAACACATGGGCCCACCTCATATAACACGGACATGACTCACAAAACTCATGGTGGGGCTAGGAGGCATCAATCCTTGCTAGCTCATCCCCATGGCACAATAATATAAAATAATATGTCCAAAATAATACAAATGATCAAATCCTATCCTCAAAATCTGTGAGAGACATGCAGTAAAAGGCCTCTTGTGGCCTCTGTGGACCCCACTGACTGATGAAAACTGGCTGGAAGATGGGGGGTTCACCCTGGAAGACCTTTGTGAAGACCAAGTGCCAAAACCTTGCCTCAATTGCCCAAATCGAATTCCTCAGTGACCCTTTTATTCCATTTTTAACCTGCCTCGGTAACTGTGAAGCTGCTGAAACTGCCACCTAGGCTGCTTGCGCTGTCAAACTGAGCCCACCAAGCTATCCAGAAGGGGGGTAATATGGTAACATCAAGTGGTTGGACCACCCCCTCCTCATACAGCGCCCTAGGTGAACTGGCCTCTCATGGCCCCTACTGGACAGGCTAGGAAAACAGCCCCAAATCTGGTCAACAAGTGGAAAACTGCATCTATCACTACAGAAGTGCCCGGAACTGAATGATAAATGTCTCATTGGATCCAGAAGATCCAAAACTACTAAGAATGTGTACTCATACACCATGGGTTGCCCTAATGGGCCAACTGTAGGGTCCACCATATCCGGACAGTGCATAATCTGATGATCTGGAATAATAATAAAACCTGCTGAACTACATCAATCATCATCTCAATCATATGTCCACCATATGGTACCATCAATAAGAGTATGTGGGACCACCAATCATCATCCATAAACATATATGGTCCACATCATCACGGATCCCAAGAAATGATCATAGTCAAACTAGGTTTGACTAGGTCAATATACAATCAAGGATAAATCACATCAATAGACTAAGACATGTTCCTCTAATCATACTCACAGCTTAACTTAAAGTATAAACATCATTTAGTGGCATTAATCATGTTGGTATATTCCAATGTTATTTATATTTACTTGCACAATAGCTTAAATGACAGACTCACCCATTGGACATGGTCTAACTGCTAGCTAAGGATGAAGGCTAAGAACAAGGTTGGGCAGAAGGGATGACTCGCCTATACTTAACTAAAAGACACTTTGGACTGGGAGAGGGGGAAGCTACACTCTGTGCTGGACAAATAACACGGGGAAGGGTTGTGCCTCACAAATGGATAAGTTGTTTAGAGAGTGCTTATTCAACTTAGGCATCATGTCTACATCAAGTTGATCCAGGTTCATTAGGATCATTCATTTCAATTTCATGGCCTTTTTGGCCTACATAACCCTTTGGATTTCAGATGTGCTAAGAAGCACAACTAATTGCAGCTTGCATCCAGGGCATATTTATACATATACAAGGTCAGCAATAATAGATATAACTTTTGAGTAAATCTTGCTTTTTGGACCTGTTTATACTCTTCGAGGAGTATTTTTAGCAGTTCATTGCTCTTTCCCTTTACTCATGTGTGTTAAGAAACACATTCTAGAGTTTACAATTTCCATGGGCGAATTTATAAGGATTTCCAATAGGTACATGAGCTTTCAGTTGTAGCCAACAACATCTCAAGTGACTAAGGGGACTTTGACCAGTGCCAAACATTGGGACAACCGACCAGAATGATTTAGGCCTAGAATCCAAACTCACCAAAGGCAAGTTCTGTCACCAACTCAAAGCCGAGACACTAAACAAACATGGATGCGATCCAACACAACGGTAGTAATAGGGAATTCCTCAGTATAAAAAAGTCAAGCAAGACAAGTCAAAGGTGAAAGCCAAATAAGGAAGGTCATGGATGGATGGAGTCAAGTGAAAATGGTGCCTAAACTAGCAGACCAAAAATGTCAGGAAAGACCATATTTATGCATAGGAGGGTAATACAACCGGTGAGTTTTGTCAAAAAACCTAAGTGTGCAAGTAATATGTCCATTTTATAATTTATAACATCATTAAAATAATTCATTTTCATTTTACAAAGTTTGCCACATCATGAATCATATACCAAGCTAATGCTGTGAACATGACTAAAGCAACAAGATAATAATCCATAATCAATGATCAGACATCCATAGGTCATATCACATCATAATAATAATCATCATAAACCATCTGAAACACTGCTGCAATAACATCTCTAGGCACTGAACTGAAACTAAAGGGTCACATCGGTCATCAAATCTGAACTCCCAAGGCTCAGCCTTGGCACAAGGTCTAACATAAGTTTGATAAAATACACTGCTCTGATCATGAGTGATCTCAAAATATAAACTCATCATAGCCAAGCTCTGAATAATCCAAGCTCTGAAAAGTGCAGATATCTGCTAAGCAAGAATAGTAACCCTGCTACTATAGTGTGATAACAGGCACGTGAAGCAATACAAGATGCAGAGATGTATGGTGCTCCAGATGGGACACTCAAAGAAAGCAAGAGACCCAGATCATACTCCGGCTATGTGGCCCTACTATGCAACATCATTGATAAAGAACCTTCCAACTATGAGGAAGCAGCAAAAAAGAAGGAATGGAAGGATGCCATAATCGAAGAGTATCAGTCGATTACGAAGAATGATGTCTAGTAGATAGTTCTGAGACCAGAAGGGAAGTCTGTTGTGACTTCAAAATGGATTTACAAGATCAAGCATGCTGTAGATGGTAGCATCGAAAAACACAAGGCAAGATTTGTAGCACGTAGCTTCTCCCAAAAAGAAGTCATAGACTGTGAGGAGACATTTACACCTGTAGCAAGATACACTTCCATCAGATCTATACTTGCCTTAGCCGCAATAATGAAATGGAAGGTACACCAAATGGACGTCAAGACAGCATTCTTGAATGGTGTAGTCAAGGAGGAAGTGTTTGTGGAGCAGCCACTAGGAGTCGAGACACGTGACAGGCAGACTCGTGTGCAAGCTAAAGAAAGGCTTGTATGGTTTGAAGCAGGCACCCAGGACATGGTACAAAAGGATGGACAGTTTTCTAATGAGCTTAAGCTTTACCAAGAGTAAAGCAGATTCCAACCTCCACTTCAAGGTTGAAGGCAGAAGACCAGTAATATTACTGCTATATGTAGATGACCTGTTCTTAACAGGAGAGGATGAGCTCATTGCAGTAACAAAGAGAAGGCTTGCCACAGAGTTCAAGATGAAGGACCTGGGAATGATGCACTACTTCCTAGGTATGGAGGTGTGGCAGAGTTCAGATGGGATTTTCCTCGGTCAAGGAAAGTATGCAGTAGAGATTCTGAAGAGATTCGAAATGATGGACTGCAAGGCAACGGCCACACCAATGGCATCGAACTTGAAGCTACTATGTGATGCTTCTTCAAAGACAATTGATGCCACGATGTACAGGAAGATGATTGGTTCATTAATGTACTTAACGAACACAAGAACAGACATATGCTTTGCTGTGAACACCCTGAGCCAGTTCGTGACAGATCCGAGACATGTTCACTTGATTGTTGCAAAGCATATATTGAGGTACCTAAAGGGTACAATTGAGTATGGGCTCAAATATGCGACGAATCAGAAGATTAACCTGCATGGTTATGTTGATCCAGATTGGGCAGGCAGTGCCACAGATAGGAAGAGCACTTCGGAATGCTGCTTCAGTTTAGGATCCGATATGATCTCTTGGTTTAGCAGGAAGCAGTTAAGTGTGCACTAAGTACAGCCGAAGCAGAGTATATTGCAGCCTGTTCGGCTAGTAGTGAGGCAATATGGCTTCGGAAGCTACTGTCAAATTTATTTGATCTTGTGTTAGAGGCAACTTGTATCTTTTGTGACAATCAGAGTTGTGTAAAATTGTCCGAGAACCCGGTGTTCCATGACAAGTCGAATCATATTGAGATCAAGTACCACTATATCCAGGATATGGTGTAGAGAGGAGTAATGAAGCTCCAGTATGTGGCGACAGACGAGCAGATAGCCGATGTGTTAACCAAGTTGTTAGCAAGAGTGAAGTTTGAGTACTTCAGAGAGAAGCTTGGTGTTATCCAGATCGATGTTCCTCGAAAGAGGGAGTGATGTGACATGTCCGGAAGACGCGGGTGCACCAGGGCTATATCTTACATGGTGGAAGACGAAGGTAGTCTGCAAGGACGTAATGATCCTGGGTTGTATTCACATGTGAGAAGACACTGGTGGTCCACGGGTCCTAAAGCATCTGGGATGCGCCTGGGCCGTATCTTACATGGTGGAAGAAGCAGGGGGTCTGAAAGGACGTAATGCATTTGGGATGTATCCACATGTTTGAAGATGCAAGTTGACCAAGAGAGTCGTAATGCATCTAGGCTGTATCCACTAGGTGGAAGACGCAGGTTGACTGAGAGAGACGTAATACATCCGGGGCTGTATCCACTGGGTGGAATACGCAGATGTTCATGGGCTGTATCCACTGGGTGCAAGACTCAGGTTGTCTAGTGGACATGGTATATGTTGTTCTCCACATGAGATGATGAGATGATCCGGATACGATGAGATAATAGTAGGAAACGTAGGTGATGAAAGTTTTCTAAGATTTCAAACCAACCCGGTTTTCATGTCAAACATCCATAGTTAAATGCCTAACCCAATTTTAGATGTTGGCTAGAAATTACACAAAATTTTCAGACAATGAAAACACAGCTGAAACTCACATTTACAAACAGAAAATGAAATTTAAATGCACACCATAAAATATTTTAGACTCAGAAATTTTTGGCAAAACACCCAGAAAAACCCACAAGGGGAAAACCTGTCAGAGAGAGTGAGGATGATTTTATTTCTTTAGAAAAGTTCAGAACAACAATTTTACAGTCAAAGAGAAAACTTATCTCCACCGCAAAATACACCCAGAAGCTTCCTCGAAATCTGTGCCAAGCTTCCTCGATTTCTGTGCCAAGAACAGAACCTCGAAAACTATGCCTGCTGCCTTGAATTCTGTGCAGAAACAGAACCTCGAATTATGTGCCAGAAAGTACAGTCCGTACAAATTGTATGGTCCTCGAAATTTGTGCCTGAAACTTATCTCAATTTATGTGCTGAGTACGGCCTCGTTTTCTGTTCCTGCAGTCTCGGGATTCACGCCCAAAATTTTAGCATGGGAATCGTGCCCACTGTCTCGGGAATCATGCCCAGAGACTTCCCTCGAAATCTGTGCCCAGAAATTGTGTTGTGCTGCCTCGGGAATCGTGTTGTGCTAAATCTCTCCTCAATTTCTGTGTTGTTCATTAAATGCCCATGAAGCTACCTCGAAATTTGTGCTCCCTCTCTTGCTCTCTCTTCACTTCTCCTTCACAAAAAAGTGAGTGAAAATGCCTTCCCTTGCTCTTTTTGAGTGAAACCCTAGGGTGAGTGAATGGTCATCTAATCCAAGGGCTGAGATTGGCTAGATGAGTGGATGAGAATAAATGCTCATTTAATTCTCATGAAAATTAATTTCACTCACCTCACTTAAATTTATCAAAAAGTGACTTTAATCTCTAAAGTCAAATTAAATGCTCATCTCAAGTCATTTAATGCAAGGGTCACTTTATTTCCCCCTTTTAAGTGACTATGGCAAAAGTCACCTAGGGGGACACTTTCCTAGGTACAAAAATCAACACTCCCTCTTACCGAGGAAGGTGTTTTGCACCACTCCCAACTTGTCCCTGAAGAAGACAAACTTGCCCTGCCCCAAGGATTTTGTCAGAATGTCTGCAACCTGCTCATCAGTGGAAATGTACTGTAACTCCACAGCTCCTCTCTAAACATAGTCTCAGATGAAGTGGTACCTGATCTCTATGTGCTTTGACCTGTCGTGAGAAACTAGATTCTCAGATAGTTGAATGCAATTCTGATTGTCACGGTAAATCACTATGGGCCTTAGCTCCTGACCAAATAAATCTACCAATAACTTGCGAAGCCACAGTGCCTCGCAACTAGCCTGACTGGTTGCCATGTACTCAGCCTCAGCAAAACTCAAAGCAACGAACTTTTGCTTCCGACTGAACCACGACAATGCTGCCGAGCCCAAACTGAAACAACAACCGGAAGTTCTCCTCTGATCCATCACACTGCCTGCCCAATCTGAATCCATGAAGCCAACCAAACTAACTCCACCCGAACTCATGTAGTCCAAACCAAAATCCATTGTCCCTGCAAGGTATCTCAACACATGTTTCGCGATTGTCCAGTGCACTCTCCTAGGATCCAACATGAACTGACTGAGAGTGTTCACCGCAAAACATAAGTCTGGCCCAGTGTTGACCAGATACATCAATGAACCAATGAGCTGACGATATAATGTAGGATCTACCAACTCTCCCTCAGAAGCATGAAGCTGCTTCCAGTTGGTAATCAAAGGCGTGGACATAGGCCTGCAGTCCTCCATCTGAAATCTCCTCAAAATATCTGCAGCATACTTTCCTTGTCCCAAGAAAATATGACCAGGCTCCTGCTAAACCTCCATCCCCAAATAGTAGTGCATCAGCCCAATATCTGTCATCTCATACTCAGAAGCAAGATCTCTCTTGCAAGCCGCAATGAGACGTTCCTCTCCTGTGATAAACAAATCATCAACGTACAACAGAAGAATGAGTGGATCCCCATGAACCACAATGAAGTAAAGATCGGGATAGCCTCACTCTTCTGAAATCCCATCGACATTAGATATGCATCAATCCTGGAATACCAAGCTCGAGGAGCTTGCTTCAAACCCTAGTTGTTGAAGCGTCCCCCCTCCCTGGTTCCATGAGCAAATCCGCGCTCCGAGCGAGTTCGACGTTGAAGCGTCCTCCGAACCGCGCTTCCAAAAATCCGAACCTCGCTTCGGGTAAAAAAATTCCGATTGCTGCCACTGTCGGAAGCGTCTTTGCTTTGGCACGCTCGGAGCTCCATCAAAAACACTTCAGCAACGAACTAACCTCGCTTCGGGCTGCGCTTCGGCAGTGAACTGAGGTCGAACCTCGAGCGCTTCCTGGGGGAGTCCGTCGAACCCGCGGAAATGGCCGAAAAGTGAGATTTTTTTTTGGTTTTTTTTTTTTTTTTTTTGGGCTATGTGGGTGGGCCCTAGGGCGTTTTTAGGGTTAGAGAGGAGAGATAAGGAAAAATATCCCCCTCTTTCTTCCTCATTGTTTCATTTTGGAGTTGGAGTGGAGAGGGAAGGAGCTCTTGGAGTCTGGTGTTGGCTTGGTGTTGGAGGCTTAGAGCAAAGTTGGAGAGCTTGAAGAGGATTTGAGAGAGCTTGGAGGAGACAACAAAGGGTTCCATCTTCTTGCAAATCAAAGGAGATCAAAATAGGTATGCCCAATGTGTATTTTTGTTCAATATTGTTCACAAAATGTCTTGTTTCTTGTTTATTGTTTATTGTTGTATTTGTTTCTTCTCCTACATTTTTCCATTTCCCTCTTCCTCCTCATTCTATTGCAGGTTGTCCATCTAAAACTTGAAGAAAATGTTGTTCTTGTGGTTTGCTTCCATTTTTGGTTCTCATGGTGTTGGTTGGGAATAGGTGTGTGAATGAAGAAGAAGATAGTGGTCATTCTCATAGTGACCCAATGAATGAAGGAGAGGAGGGTGGTGAAGAGGGTGATTTTGAAGTTGATAGTGGCAAAGCTTCATTAACCCTCTTGTGGAGGTTTGTCACAAAAGTTGAGGAGGGAAGAGGTGGTGGAACCTCTAAGTGGATATGCCCACATCGTTGTCGTCCAAATAAACCTTATAGTGGTTCATACACCCATGTGAGGAGGCATCTTTGTGGGGTGTTAGGCAGTGATGATAACAAAGGGTCCCTTGGTATTACAATTTGCCCCAGGATAACACAAGTAGAGAGAGAAAACTACATTAAGATAGAGGAAGTTGCACAAAGAACGAATGCTAAAAAACAAAAGGTTCACTCTGATGCTTCTTCTAGCTTTGGGAGCCCATTTTCATCTCCTACTTCACCTAGCGGAAGGTCCTCAACTGGTAGTGGAAGTAAGAGAACCATAGAAGATTTCCTTGATATTAGTGGCAGGGAGGATGTGGATGCAAAAGTGGTGAGGTTTCTTTATACATGTGGTGTGCCATTCAATGTTCTCCGCTCCCCTTATTGGCATGCCATGGTTAAAGCCATTAACAAAGCACCTGCTGGATACAAGTCCCCTGGGTATGAAAAAGCTAGAACCGTGTTACTTGGCAAGGAAAAAGCAAAAGTCAAAAGAGCTCTTACACGGTTTACAGATGGGTGGAAAGATACTGGGGTATCCATTGTATCTGATGGTTGGACAAATGTTAGAAACCAACATTTGATAAATATCCTTGGTGTTTCGTCTAGTGGTGCAGTGTTTCTTGGAGCGCAAGACTCCTCATCAATCATGGCCTCTTCTCAGAACAGAGCAGACATCTTACTGAAAAGTATTGATGAGGTTGGTCCTACTAATGTGATTCAAGTAATCACTGATAATGCAGCGAATTGTAAAGGAGCAAGAAAAATCATTGAGCGGAAATATACTCACATCTTTTGGTCCGGTTGTTTGCTGCACACAATGACCCTTTTAATGAGTGATATTATCAAGCACAAAGAATGCACATGGATAAATGATTTGTACAAGCGAGGGAAGAAACTCATTAAACTTATCACCGGGCATACAAGGGTCAATGCCTTTTATGGCACTTACTCTAAGTTGCAATTACTTAAGCTTGCCAAGACTAGATTTGGTAGCTATTTCCTCACCTTCAGGCGCCTATTGAGGGTAAGACAGGCTTTGGGTGCTATGGTGATGAGTGATGAGTGGGATGAAATTAGCACTGATAGAGATGGCATGGATGCAGCAAAGGAAACTGTTCTTGATAGCTATTTCTGGTCACAGGTCAAGTATGTTTTACAGTTCAACAAGCCGATTTATAACATGCTTCGGTTTGCAAATTCTGATAGACCGGTCATTGGGGAGGTGTATGAGCAAATGGACACTATGCTAGGACAAATTAAGGACATTGTTCAACCTAAAGATGAGAATTTGTATGATTTGATCCGTATAGAGGTGGAAACGGTGGGAGAAGCTGAATATTCCACTACATGCCTTAGCATATGTGCTTACACCAAAATACTATCATATATCATGGCTTTCAACCCCAGCACCAGGTGGTGAGGCAAAGAGAAAACCACACCAAGATCCAGAGGTTCAAGCTGGTTATATGCAAGCATTGGAAAAACTGTACCCAGATGTTGAGGAGTGTGATAGCATTCGGCTACAGTTGAGCCAATACATCAGTTGTACTGGTGCCTTTGGGAGCAACCATGCAATTAGAGATCGAGGGAATTTGCCTTCTCTGGCGTGGTGGGACATGCATGGCACTAGTTGGCCACAGCTACAATCTATGGCAATGCGGGTGCTTTCACAGGTGGTGAACACTTCTTCAGCGGAGAGGTGTTGGAGCACATACGGTTTCATCCACAATGTCAAAAGAAACAAGTTGAATGTACAACGAGCAGAAACCTTGGTCTATGTGCATTACAACTTGCGATTGTTGTCGCATTACTGTGCGGATCCAACTATAGACAAATCAAATAAGATGTGGGACTATAATCCAGAGGAGGACAACTTGGAAAATGGAGCATTGGTTTTGGAGGAGTTGGAGAATGCTCTTTTGGATGAGGATGAGCATCCAGTGCGAAGTCCCATGGACGTGGCCCCTTGACTAGCACTCTAGCTTTAGAAGGACCTTCACAGTCACAGCCAAATACACATGCTTCATCTTCACTACCACCACGCGTACCCTCACGAGGCAATCGTGGTGGTGGAAGGAGGAACTAGGAGAAATAGATTGTTTTTGCATTTTACAGTTTACTAGATAGGATTTAAATTTTAAATCATAGCTCAATTTAGTTATGCTTCATGGCACATGTAGATAGCCAATTTTTATAAACAAAACTGTTCGAATTTTGGTACTTAATGATGTACTT
The DNA here is from genome assembly GCA_027924585.1 of Larix kaempferi. NCBI lineage: Eukaryota > Viridiplantae > Streptophyta > Pinopsida > Pinales > Pinaceae > Larix > Larix kaempferi. The sequence continues at coordinate 28,939,491 of BSBM01000372.1, read as the reverse complement.
CCCTATTTGGTACTTTACTACTTAATGATGTACTTCCCTATTTGGTACTTTACTACTTAATGATGTACTTCCCTATTATATGGTTCTAAGTTCTAACTTCTAAAGGTTGTATGTTTGTAATTGATAGAATCTAGATGGTTTGTATTTGTATTTGTAAAATGTATTTCAATTTTCAATTCGTAACTTTGTATGTTTATAATGGAATCATGAATTATGGAATTTAGATGGCATTTCATATATTGGAAGTAGCACAAACATACATGTTTCATAAATTTTGCATCTAGTTTGGTATTCGACATGTTTTTTTTAATATATATATATATATATATATATAAACGCTTCCGAGATGCTTCGCTTCCGACCATTTTTTGAAAAATGCGCACCCGCGCTCCCGCTTCCGCTTCGCTCCCACGCTTCAGCAACATTGCTTTAGACCATAAAAGGCCTTCTTCAGCCTGCACACATGAGTATCCCTCCCATGAATCTCAAAGCCCTGAGGTTGCTCCAAATAAACCTCCTCCTACAGAAGACCATTGAGAAAAGGGGTCTTCACATCCATCTAGTGGATCTTCCAACCCATCTCTATTGCCATGGAAATCACTGCTCTAATGGAAGAATATCGAGCAACCGATGCAAAGGTTTCATCATAATCTACTCCCTTTATCTGTGAGAACCCTCGTGCCACAAAATGAGCCTTGAACTTCTCTACACTGCCATCTGCAGCATCCTTCACCTTGTAAAGCCACTTGGAAGTCACCACTGACTTCCCCTCTGGTCTCGGTACAATCTCCCATACATCATTCTTCATGATGGAATGGTACTCTTCCATCATGGTATCTCTCCAAACCCGATGTTGAGAGGCCTCCTCAAAAGTAGAAGGCTCTGACTCGCAAAGATTAGCAACTAGTGCCATACCCAATCTGTCAGGCATCACAACTGTCCTAACTAGCTCCTGGGGCCTACCAAATGACTATGCTTCCTTCAAGGTCTCCCGAATCCATTTAGGCTTCCTCTTCCCTGAAGGTGGCTCCCAAACTGGTCTATCCTCATCTGAAGAACTGCCAGAAGTAGATGGCCCAACAAGCTGTGAGCCAGTAGCAGCTGAACCCAAAGATCCAGTACCTACAACTGGTGAACCTGTAACATGAGATCTAGAACCTATCCCCGAAATACCTGCTGGCTGAACCACTGTACCTATAGAACTTGTGCTTGTAACCTGTGGACCAGTAACTCCGAAAACCTGTGATCCAGTACTCTAAACTGAAGATACATGTGTCACCTGGGGTTAGATGCCCGTGACTCCTCATACTCCAACTCTCTAGACTTCCTGAAGGCTCTCTCCTCCTCAAACCTCACTTCCTGCCTCACAACAACTTTCCTGAGTGCAGGAAGATAAATGCGGAAAGCCTTCAAAAGTCTCATCATAGCCCACAAAGATGCCCTTCTCTACAGTGGGCTCCAACTTTGTCCTTTTCTCAGAAGGGACATGAGAGTAAGTCAAACAGCCAAATATGCAAAAATGACCAACCTCGGGCTTCTTTCCTGTGAACATCTCCTCAGGAGTCTTCCTCCCCAAGGCACGGTGGGGACTCTTGTTCTGAAGGTAAACAGCTGTACTGCAAGCCTCTACCCAAAGAAAGAAAGGAAGACTCTGATCATGAAGCATAGCTCTCGCTGCTCCCACAATAGCCCTGTTCTTCCTTTCAGCCACTCCATTCTGCTCAGGAGTATATGGAATTGTCAACTGTCTCTGTATGCCCTCATGTCTGCAAAACTCATCGAAATCATTGGAGGTATACTCACCCCCATTGTCTGATCTCAGAACCTGAATCCTCCTCCCTGCCTGATTCTCCACAAGAGCTTTGAACTCTCGGAAGGTCCGCAAGACATCAACTGACTTCTTGCTCCTCGAGAAGTAGATCCAGGTTTTCCTGGAATAGTCATCAATGAAAGTCACATAATACTCAAAACTGGTCAAGGAAACAGATGACATAGGACCACATAAATCTGAGTGAATCAAATCAAGCACCCCTGCTGACCTGCTGTCACTGCTCGGAAAAGCAGTCTTAGTGTACTTTCCCAAAGCACACCCTCTCCATACATCACTGTGCTCTGTGCTGAACTCTAGTAGACCTGTAACCATACTCCTCAACAATCTCAAAGTTGGATGATGCAAATGGGCCATCCTCGGATGCCATATCTCGCAAAGCTCACTGCTGTTGATGTGTGCCAAAGCATGTTGGGGCTGAAATAAGAGCTTGTATAGTTTCCCACATCTAACCCCAATGTCCTAAGAGGTAGATGGTCCTGCAGTCTTGGGGAATATACGCACATGTACATCCATGAAACAAACCCAAAGACCCCTATCCTCAATAGTGGAAACTGATACCAAGTTCTCTTTTAGCCAAGTTCTTTTTCAGCCCAGGGACAAACAACACATCCCTCAAAATCATAGGACTCATGGACTCCCTCTCAAAAGTAATGGTCCCACGACCAACTACTCTGACAATCATGTCATCTCCCAATACAACCTCCACATCTACACCTGTCTGTGAAAGCTCAGAGAACATCTCTCGAGCACTTGTCATGTGACTCGAAGCTCCGCTATCAATATACCATGTGTTGGTGGTAGATGCACCCATCTGATGGCCAGTCAACAAAGAATACTCCATCTCAAAGTCTAAATCAGTGTTGGTGATAATAGAGGCTCTCTCTCTCTCTCAACATGTCCAGCACAGAGAGAAAACTCTCTCTGAAATCTCTCTCCAAAATCATCAATCTCTGTTGAGGCTGCTGTCTTCTGCTTCTTCTTCTTCTTTGGACACTGTGAAGCATAGTGCCCAAATCCCTGACAAGCAAAGCACTTGACTTTGCTTGAGTCTTTCTTCTGTCCACCCTGCTGCTTAGCCCCACCTTACTTGGGGCCCTTCTTGGATTTCTTCTTTCCTTTTGCAGTCAATGCCACATTCTCCTCATCCTCCCTACCTTGTGAAGAGCTGCCCTACACAAGACCTCTCCTGGTCTCCTCCTATACAAAATCATCCCACAGTCTAACCCAGGAAGGTAAACTCTCCCTGCCAACTATAGCCTACACAAAAACTGCCCATGGCTTGGTCACACCATTTACTGTTGTCCACACTAGCTCAGTGGCTGAAACTACCTCCCCAACTGCAGCAAGCTCATCTCTAACCTGAGATATCCTAGTAAGGTAAGATGTCACTCCCTCTGCATTGTTCATCTTTATACCCTTTAGCTTCTCTCTTGAGACCATCTTTCGGTTCTCATTAGTGCTCTGGTATAAGTTGGTTAAAGCATCCCACATTTTATATGCACGGTCTTTACCTGAAATATGTGGAATAATGTTGTCTTTAACTGCATCTAGAACAATTCTCCTAGCCTTGCAGTCTTTCTTGTTGAATGTTGCTAATGCATGTGCATCTGTAGCAACGAGAATCTGAATAGGTTTAGTTGTAGTATTGTTTACCACTTCATCCCATAGTTCATTTTCCTCCAAGATAAGCATTATCCTAGCCTTCCATGGAACAAAATTCCCTGTCCCATCTGGCCTATCTTCCAACCTAAGTCTTGTAGCCATCTTACTGCCAACTCAACAAGGTGCTGCCCACTGACAAAAGAAATTTACTGATAGTCTGAAAATCACTTCTATTTTCTACCCCCAAGCTCTGATACCATGAAATTTTTCTGAGATTTCAACCCAACCCAATTTTCATGTCAAACATCCATAGTTAAATGCCCAACCCAGTTTTAGATGTTGGTTGGAAATTACACAATTTTCAAACAATGAAAACATAGCTGAAACTCACATTTACAGACAGAAAATGAAATTTAAATGCACACCATAAAGTATTTCAGACTCAGAAATTTTAGGCAAAACGCTCAGGAAAAACCCACAAGGGGAAAACCTGTCAGAGAGAGTGAGGATGATTTTATTTCTTCAGAAGAGTTCAGAACAACAATTTTACAAACAAAGAGAAAACGTATCTCCACCGCAAAATACACCCAGAAGCTTCCTCGAAATCTGTGCCAAGCTTCCTCGATTTATGTGCCAAGAACAGAACCTCGAAAACTATGCCTGCTACCTTGAATTTTGTGCAGAAACAAAACCTCGAATTCAGTGCCAGAAAGTATAGTCCGTACAGACTGTACGGTCCTCAAAATCTATGCCTGAAACTTATCTCGAATTCTGTGTTGAGTACGGCCTCGTTTTCTGTGCCTATAGTCTCGGGATTCACGCCCAGAATTTTAGCCTGGGAACTCATTCCCACTATCTCGAGAATCACGCCCAAAGACTTCCCTCGAAATCTGTGCCCAAAAATTGTGTTGTGTTGCCACGAGAATCGTGTTGTGCTAAATCTCTCTCCTCGATTTCTGTGTTACTCATTAAATGCCCATGAATCTGCCTCGAAATTCGTGCTCCCTCTCTTGCTCTCTCTTCACTTCTCCTTCACAAAAAAGTGAGTGAAAATGCCTTCCCTTGCTCTTTTTGAGTGAAACCCTAAGGTGAGTGAATGGTCATCTAATCCAAGGGCTGAGATTGGCTAGATGAGTGGATGAGAATAAATGCTCATTTAATTCTCATGAAAATTAATTTCACTCACCTCACTTAAATTTATCAAAAAGTGACTTTAATCTCTAAAGTCAAATTAAATACTTATCTCAAGTCATTTAATGCAAGGGTCACTTTATTTCCCCCTTTTAAGTGACTAAGGCAAAAGTCACCTAGGGGAACACTTTCTTAGGTACAAAAATCAACAGGTGATTACTATGGCAATGTAATATGTGGTCTTGGGTTGTACCTACTTGATGGCTTGCTCGTATAGATGATAAAGTCCTGCATGAGAGCTAGGCCTACATCCAGCATGAAAAAGGGTTGGCTCTGTAGAACTTCTCATGACGGGTAGATTCGAGAGACGTCACTAGTCAATGATCAACAAGATGAGAATTGTTGCAGCAGCGATGATGATGATCCAGCAATAATGATGAACCAACGATGATGATGATCTAACGATGATAACGTTGTCCAGAGATTGTGTCCAGCTGTGATGATGACTATGTCAAGAGAATACCTTCCTAGTTAAGAGGGAGTGTTGTTGTAAATATAACTTCGGAAGATATTCTTTTGTATATTATTATTATATTATTATTGTACTTTTATTGTACCTCCGTCAAAGATGTTTTCCCTCCGTTCGGGGATGTAATTATTGTATTTAGTCATGTAATAATATCGAGGTAAAACCTCCATTGTAAGTCGGGGCAATAGTCCCAAAAGGTTAAATTTAAAATGTATTTTTGAGTCTCCCTAGGAGAGGTCGGCCCAGTTGGTTGAGTAAGCCGAACCCATTGGGGATTTAGGTCAGTCACACATAAACTATAAATAGGGAGGTGCTCTCCCTCATTTGGAGATACACCAACAAGCAAGTTCGCTCCGAGGAAGAGAAAGACAAAGTTCGTTGAAGAAGAAGAAGGAAGCTGCAGAAGTCATCTTATCTTTGGGTTTTCTATCTTGGTTTGATATTGTACTAAGTGACGAATCTATTACTGAAGAAGTTGTGGGGTTTTCTCCTTTATGGTTTCCCCGAAGGAATTTCTTATGTTCTTGTGTATTGTTGTGCTTGTCTATCTTTTAGATTAAAGATCTAACATAATTGCATTAACGTGCAAACACTAACAAGTGGCTCTTAGTTCAGCAGAAGTAGAGTATATGGCAGCCAGCCCAACAGTGTGTGAGGCCCTTTGGCTTCGCAAGATGCTCACAGGATTATTCGGTGCAAAGTTGGATCCTACAGTGATTTACTGTGACAATCAGAGTTGCATAAAACTCTTTGAGAATCTGGTATTTCATGATAGGTCTAAGCACATCGAGATCAGATATCACTCAATAGGGATAGGGTACAGAAGGGAGCAGTGAAGCTCCAGTACGTCTCCATAGAAGAGTAGGTTGCAGATCTCCTCATAAAGGCATTGCCTAGAGGGAAGTTCAAGTACTTCCGAGAGAGGATGGGAGTTATGCAGAACACCTTCCTCACTAAGAGGGAGTGTTAGATTTTTTTTTGTAAGGAAAGGTGATTCTGCGTGTTTATATCTTGAGGATAAGATCTAGCACATGGTTTTGGTGGCACACGGTTTTGTGCCCACGGTTTTGGTGGCACATGGTTTTGTGGCCACGGTTTTGGTGGCACATGGTTTTGCACCCATGGTTTTGGTGGCACGTGGTTTTGTGCCCACGGTTTTGCATGTATTGGGTGTTATAAAAGAAGAAGCCTACCTCATTGTTTAGACACACAAGAGATATTCACTCGCTGTGAGAGGGAGAAGGGTCTGTGTGGTAGTGACCCTTAGCGAAGGTGCACTATAGCAGTCTGTCTTTGTATTTCGGTCTAGTAGTGACCGAGAAGAATAAAAGAACTAGTTCGTTGGTTTTCCCTAGAGGTAGTGAGGTTTCCAGGATAAATTCTGGTGTATTATGTGTGGCTTTGTTTCTTTTATTTTCTGCTGTGTATTTTATGAGTGTTTCAGTTTATTACTATCTAGCCTTGCTGAAGCTTATAATAATAAATAACTGGTAACCTAAGTTAAGTTTTATAGAAGACCCCATGGGTGAAAGTTTGTGTGTATTCACTTTTCATCAACTTGAAGACAAGGGTATGGTAAGCTTTAGCCTCTCTCAATTTTGAGTTTGATGACAAATTCTATGATGCTATCATGTTCTTGAAGACCAATCTTTAGGGGAATATAATGAATTGGAAAATGAGCGTGCCCCTCCTCTCGATGAAATTGATGATAACCCAGGCATGAGCTTATTGGCACTACTTTTCAGAATTTTGGTTTCGATGATTATATGGATCGCTGGAGTTTTGGGCAGCCTTATGGGGATGTGTATACATGTTTGTTTCAGCTATGTGCTTCCATCTTTGGGGCATTTTTTAGAGATCTTCTATGGAGTTTTTATGCAGATTTTTCCAAGCATTCAGAACAGATTTGTGAGCCCCATTATGTAGGTTTTGAACAGCAGCCCACTCTCCCTTTCAGGATGAATTTGGAGCAGCATGTTTTGCCCTCTCTTAGGGTGGATTTGGGCCATCACGTTCATCCTTCTTTTCAAAGATGATTGTTGGTGTTGACCACAAAAACCGACTAGGTGGACAATGGTGTACCATGCACATGTTGAATGTGCCTTGAAGATGAAGAAGAAGTACTTAATGATTTATTCAAGCGAGGTAGCTCTTTTTCTTGTTTTCTCTCCATGAAATTTCCGCACCCCTACGGGGGATTTTGTAAGGATATGTCAGCATGAAGGTTTAGTTTTGTGTAACTTAATCACCTAAGACTTTGTCATTAGGGAAGTCCTTTCATCAAGTGTTTTTTCACTTGGATAATTAAAATTCCTCTTTAATAATTTTAATTATTTGAGTTTTTCACTCAAAAATACCTCCAAAGTGGTGAAAGGCGTTCTAGTGATCAAGTCCATGGGGTGATTAGGGCCTAGGAATGTTCTATATTACCATGCTAGACATTATCCAGAGTCTTGCAGAATTTCATTAGGTTTTACATAGGTTTTTTTAATTTTTGGTCATTAAAAATTGTCCCTCAGGACAATTTGTTGTAATGTAAAAGAGGGGTACTTGGTCCTTTTTGATGTTGTATAGGGGTATGGGTACTCAAAGTAAATGGCATGAGACCCCCTCCACCCTTGGGCCAAGTTTGAAGTCATTCGGACAAGTATTACTATGGTTTTGAACACTTTTGCCCATGTCAGTCGTGGAAATCAAAAAAATTGGGCATTTAATTAGAAAGCCAAATTTGTAAAAGTGACTATAGTCACTTGGGGTGGCCAAGTAAAGGTTCTAAAGCTTATATTATGTGCCTAAGGTAAAAACTAAGGCATAGTGGGGCCCCCCATGAATGTGTATCACTTGTTTGATGTTGTCCCCCAAGGGAATGTGCCCTTCTCTCTTTGGATATGTGAGGTTGAGTGAAATTCAAAGGGTGGGGTCCCACTTAGGTGGTTTCCCCCCCTTTGGCATAGTTTGGAGGATTAAAACATTAAGAGGGGGGTTCCCCCCCCTCATTATTTGATTGACTCGCTAGAAATGCACCCTCCTTGAGGAAGTGCGCCCCCCTCTCTTGGGCCCCTCTCTCTCCATTTTGACACTTGTAAAGCATGCAAGAGGGGTCTCCTTCCCCTCTTGGGCTATTTAATGAGGGCATTCCTCCTCATTTGGATTAGATTCACTTATGCTCTTCCTTCTCTTTTGCTCTTTCTTGCTCCCATTGCTCTGATTCTTGCTCTCTTGCTCCTATTGTTGTCAAGAAGAGAGCCATTGTACTTTCAAGCTTTGACGTTAATGAAGAAATCTTTGGAGGAAGTACTGTCCATGCTTTGTGTTTGAGGTGATGTTGTTCCATTCATAGTTCCATTTTGTATTTGTGGATCTCAAGCAAAGTTTTTTGCTTGAGAATAGCATTGTAATAGTTTTGTTGTATGTTATGTGGGTTGTCTCTTAGATTTGAGAAGTTACTGAATTTTTGTTTAAATATTTTGTTTCTCAAGTCTTTGTTGATCTCTCACTCCCATTTGCATTGTTGAGCTAGTTTGCTACAGGTTGCCCAAGTTTGGAGAGTGGGATTCCTGAGTGGGATACCCCATTGTTCAACAACTTACAAAGGACTTGGCATCTTCATACTAACATTCTTCTTATTGCAGATTTCTACAAGTTTCATTTTGCACTCTAACTCATCTTTTTTCAAGTTTTTACATGTTAGATTTGCCTTAGAAAAATTTCTGATTTTTGTATGCAAAGTTTCAAGTTTGTTCTAAACTCATTTTCATCACATTTGTACCATAATAGCTTGTTGTTTTGTACAGGTTTCTAATCTTACAGGGGGAGGGAATGCCCAAATTTAGCCACTAGCAAGCACCAACAACACCCAAGAGTAACCACTTCAAGTCCTTCACCCAAAAAACGGTTAAAATCATTATTTTTTCTCTTTTTTCTTGCAATAATAAATGTTGAAATATATATATCATTGTAACAAGCCCAAGAGAGTCTCTTGGGCTTGATCTTATTGAGCTTTATTTCAAGTTTTCAATACTTAGTCATTTTGCTTTCGGTTGCATGCAAGAGAAGAGGCTTTGCCCATCCTTGCATGGCCTTATAAGTAGCTTGGGTTTAGATTAGTTTACTTCCTTGTTTATTTCCTTTTGCCCGCACCTCACAAGTGAGTAGGCTCTGCCTCCCTTGTGATATCGCGCTTGGCTTGCAATTTATTTCCGAGTATTTGCTTATCTATTTTGCTCGCACCTCACAAGTGAGTGGGCGTTGCCTCCCTTGTGATATCGCGCTTGGCTTGCAATTTATTTCTATAATTTATTTCAAGTTATTTTCATCTTGCCCGCACCTCACAAGTGAGTAGGCTCTGCCTCCCTTGTGATATCCCGCTTGGCTTGTTTTGCTTAATCTTTACTTAAAGAATAAAATTTATCTTAAGCCTCATTTTTGCCCTATATCCTCTCCTCTCACCGATCTTGGGTGACGAGAAAGGGCAAAGATTTGTGTTGGCTAGTTTAATAGGCACCCAGATATATATCTTCACTAGAACGGAGAAAATGAGTCTTGACCTATGGAGCTAGTGGGGAGGCTCGTGGCACTTTGTGTCCTCCAGTTGAGCACCCAGCAAGTTTCGAGATTGACTCGTGGAGCTAGTTGGGAACCTTGTGTTCTCAGGTATTCTCTCTCTAATCGAAGGAGATAGTCTCTTGGGGTAGACACATAGATTAGTTCAGTTTCTTTACAACTAAACCTTAATGCCCTAAGCTAAAGAGAGACCTAAAATTTACTAAAATTTACAGGACCACTTGCACAACATTGTTACAATCATTTACATTTCTCTACTTCGCAAGCATTTCACATTGTTATTTGGTTCACAACATTTGCTTTATTTCCAAACTACAACATTTACAGCTTTATCTTATTACATGTTCCACATTTTAATACTTTATGTGATATCTTGATTATCTATTTACAAGCATTCTACATTTACTTGTTCATTTACTAGAAGTGATTATTTCTTGTTATATCCTGTTAAGTGAAAGAGTTAATACTTTTAGAAAAATATTTGTTTGAGTTGATTATTGTGACTCCATAGCCCGAGTAGAGACAACACTGGTCTTGTTAAGTTGATTATTTTATCTCTTGCATCATATTTGGCTTATTGTTCAAAAGGTTTTGCTCGTCATTGAAACATTTGCATCACTGCATGTTGACTGTCATTTTCATTTTTTGATAATTTACAACTCCAAAATAACAAACTATAAAAAAGAAATTAGTAAGTAGGGACTACCCCCCTTGGCCTTGGGAGTTGTGGTCTAAACGGAGGAGTTTAGGACCGAGGTGACATTGGGTTCTTAACTCATAGTTTCCCTCAAGAACACACACAGTGGTTGAGAGACTTACCCGTGTACAAGTGTGTTTTAGGGGGCAACAACTGGTTTGAGGCAAGAGGAAATGATATCTTTGTTGGTTTGGAGCAGCAGGGTTTTCCTTTTCCAAGGGCAAGCTTGGAGCAGTTTTGTTTGCCCTCTCCTAGGGCAAGTCTGAATCATCATTTCCAGTCAAATTCTTCAAGGTTCCTTGTTGGTTTTGACGATGATTTGGGGCAGCAAACATTTTTGAAGAGCAAGTTCATGATGGACATGTGTATTCAAGCCCTATTAAATCTTGGATCAAGCGAGCTTGTAAAACAGATTGCTCTCCATGGAAAGGGTTTCAAGACGTTGATGATACACCACATGCTCATGATCTCATGCATTTTTCTAGCCTTCTATCCATGAAGACAATTGTATACACTCAGCTCATCATTGATTTCATCTTGTCTTGGTTCATCACCAAAGACAAAGAGAGAAGCCCTAGCATGGATGATATGCTAAGGTGGCTTTATTGGTTGTATGACTTCACTTAACATGCTCTTGCTCACTAATTAAAGTAGGTAGGTAGGAGGATGAATAAGCTCTGTTAGAAAATGGCAACAAGAAAGGTCTTCTATCATTTGCATGTGTCCTTGCATGATGGAAGACATAAAACAGGAAGCCAAATGGATTAATGCCTTTATCCAAAGTTTAGACTTAGGAAAAGTGCATTATGTGATCTAATTATTAATTGACTTAATGGAGTTACTTTTATAAAGTTAAAATGAAAATAATTTAAGTGATGGCTAATCTAATCTTGGCCATTGATCTCACTGAAGGATCTCATCCATTGATCCATAGTGGGAAGTTAGGGTTTTTGCTTGGCCATTGAGTTAAAAGGAGGATCGATTTGGTGGAGAGGACATAGAGACAGTTGCTTTGACATACACATTGTCAAAGAGAGATTTCCTGCTCATAGCTTTCAGCCGGAGAGTGAGAAAGAGAGTTTGCAGGAGAATTTTGCAAAGGGTGAGACTGAAGAACTTCTATCCGGAGATTGACTGGGCAACTTAGGAAAATCGAAGAGGCCGTACAAGCTAAAGCAGAGTCCGTACTGAGTGACGCAGGCCGACCGTACAAGCTGGCGCAGGGCAATCGTACGGGTGACGCAGGAGGCCGTACGCTGACACAGGGGCCGTACACGCTGATGCAAGGGCCATACATGCTGATGCAGGGCCGTACGATCTTGTTGCGGTTTCCCTGTGAGTTTCGGTTGTACGTTTTTTCCAGGTTGGGTAAAATCGATTTCTGGATTGTACTGTTCTATATCTTGCTAATAAAAATATCTTCTCAGACTATTGCATCGGTTTTCCCATCTTGGGTTTTTCCAGGGGTTTTCATACCCAAAAATATTGGTGTCTCTATTGATGTGATTGTTGTTCTATTTCTCTCAGTGTTTATTTTCCGCTGCAATATTTGTGAAGAAATCCATTTGTGGTTAACAGTAATTATTTGGGGTTAAAAAAAAAAAAATACTTGCATACTGTAACTCAAGAGTGGGTTTTAAGGAAATTTACAAGCTCTTCCATGAGCATTAGGGTAGATTGATGTGTTGTTGTGGGATAAAAGATGATTTGATGTATGTTAATTTTCTTGCATTTTAGGTTATTGCTAATAAGTACATAAAGAGATTCTGGGGTTCTCATGCACTCCCAAGTGGAGCACATGTCCCACAGTTGGAGCCAGATGTTATTCCCCTATTTGCATGGGTTTCCAGTTGGTAAATTTTGAGGCCATTGCCAAGGCACCACCATTATTTGATGATGTACCGATGCCCTGGTTGGGTGCTTGGAATGATGATTGAAGAAATTACCCAAAACAATAAAGGTCTAGGTGTTGATTTCATAAAGCAGAGATTTAGGGTGAAAAAAATTTTATCTGATTGTCCTTAAATGCATAAGAGAACATGATTCTGAGCTGATTTTGGGTGTTCAGAGTCAAATCAGGGACTGTCTCAACCTTCATACATAAATAAATAAAGTTGATCATCACTGCTAGGCACATTTGAGTAGGTCTGAAGACTCCCTCATCCATAAAGAAGCAAATCTGAGCAGTTTTGAAGAGGTTCTGGGCATGCATTTGACTGAAACCAGCAATATAACACCCCAAACATCAAATATGGGCAAACCTTAAGGTGGAATCAACCATAAAACTCCACCATATTAAATTCTGGGAACATATCAGTTTCCAAACATCAGTCTTTCTGAGTTATGAGCACAATTCCAGTGCTAAATCAGCAGATCTGAGCAGAGATGGCAATGTAACAGTCAACAAACCACCATAAAACAGCAATCTCCAAGCAAGTTTAGGGTAGTTTTATCAGATCTGGGCACGAACAGCCTTGTTTAGCAGTCAAGACTCGAAAGGTATGAAGCAACACCTAACCAGTAAGTCTGGGCATCATTGACTCAATTCCTAGCATCATTTGGACTGTCCTACCCTCATAACAGCAGCGAGAAGGGCCAAAATCAATTCTGGGCGGAATAACCAGCATGCAGTCAGTAATAGCCCTATTTCTGACTTCATAATAGCAATCAGTCTCCAATAATAGGTGGATATGGGCATGTGTCAACTTGGTTTAAAACTTTAACCTTCAAAATGCAGTAACAGCATCTTCTAGGCACATTTTGGACAAATTTATGCATTAAATAGTGGTAAAACAGCAAAGAATCAGCAATGATAATACCCTAATCATCAAATCTGGGAGCAGGAAGGTCAAATCTAAGCACTTTTCAACCATCAATCAGCAGTTAGTACGAGATCTGGGCATGCTTTAGGCCATTCTGGGCATTCTTCAGCCTTATAGCTCCATCATCTTGACTTCTGAGAACAGGTTCGACAATTCTGGGTAGTCAAAACAGCAATAAACAGCCTCTAAATTGAATCTGGGTGCATTTTGGGAGCTTAAACAGCAGTATTCAGGCCTTAACTTTGAATCTGGGCAGTCTTGAGATCATGGCAGCAGAAATTCTGAGCATATATCCCTGTGCATCCAGCCCTAAAACAGTCCCTCCATCATAATCCATCAGAACTGTGGAGATGTTTTGACTGATTTAATGGTTGTGGTTCAGCATTTCAGCCCTCTAAGACTTGTCTTCTAGCAGCATCAACCCTTTGGAGGATTTTTCACCTGGTTCATACCCTATTTTATGAAGGACGTTTTTGTATTTGGAGGCTACTTTATAGAGTGACGTTTTTGCACTTGGGTGGCATCTAGGGCCTTCTATGCATGCCTTGTGGACATATCTAGGGCAGCCAGCATTTGGAGGCTTGTGTCATTGGCTTTTTTTCCTTTGATGGAGCATCTTTGGGTCTCGATTTATGGAGGACAGTTTTGCATTTGGATGATATCTTGGTCCAATTTGGTTGCTTTGTGGACATGGCTTGTTGAAAAAGTTTCCTTGAAGAAGCCTTTGAAGGTTAGTATGTGGGCAAATTTGGTTGGTGGAGTTTCCTTGTGGACATTTCCTGGGCAGCTTGTTGACTATCTGTGGACATTGCTTGTTGAAGAACTCTTCCTGAAGGACCTTTGAAGGCCATGTGGCATCATCATTGGCATTTTATTATTGCTTGATGGAGACATCCCCTTTCTTTGGGGCCTTATGTATCTCTTGTATTGTACTTGTGGCTTTGACCACTTTATTTTATTGCTTTATTAGAAGCAAGTGGGGCTTTTGTATTATTTTACCCCACCTTAGTCTAGATCTAAGGAAATAATGAGTATTTTATTCTAAAGGAAGTTTGAGCTGCTTCTATATAAAGAGAGCCACTTCCTCATTTAAACTCATGGTTGGATTTTGAGAGCCCTATCTCTTTTGGAGCCTAATTGACATATCTTTTCATGGAGCATTTTTGAAGTTCAAAGGGTTTTATTCTATTGAGTTTTCTTGATGGTTGAATATTTAGGTGAAATGTATTTTTTTTAATCATTGTAAGATCTCTGACCCAGTTCACTTAAAGAGTAAATTTGCTCGAGTGGAATAATCTTGTTTATTTTGTGGTTTAACCTTGTGGCTTGTCTTGCAGTTTGGCTATCTTAGGAGGGGCTACGAATCAAGTTTGCATAGGCTAGGCCCAAGGGTACATGCTAGGGTTAGAGGTTGGAGGTGTGTGCCAAAGAGCCACTCTTGGTGAAATTTTGCATTAAGCTTGAATAGTTTTGGGGTAGGAACTTGTCTTGCTATACAGAGGTTCTAGTAAAACATATACAAACAAGGCCCTTGGGGGGATTATCTTGAAACTTCATTTTTGCCTTGGGGATTGGCACTAGTCTTCATGGTCCTCCCATCACCTATGCTACAAAGAAAGACCTCAAGTTTTGGTAACTCTTCAAATCATCTTGTGCCCTCATTGCCATATCCTAGTAATCCTATCTAGGGAAGCCCCCTTGGAGTTGGAGAAGAGCCAACCAGAAGTTTAGAGAGGTGGTTATCAAGGTGACAGATAACACCTCTAGGTTGCAGTTGGGCTAGCCATGTTCTTTGGGGCTTTAACTATACTTGCTAGTTCATGCTGTAACACCACCAACAAAAGTCTTTAAAAAAACCCTAAAAAGGGAGAAAACCACATAATGCCAGCATTATTCAAAAACAGCAGTGAATTTTGGTTTAAACAGAGAGAAAGATAGGGTGTGCTGCCTTAGAAGGGCACCAATCTGCAAAATAATCCTGCAAATTCATTGGAAAAGCCAAAAGATCACCGAAAGAGGACACCAGTGGTGAGGAGTATAAAAGAAAACCTAAAATCTATTGTTGTCTTGAAACGGAGCTAAAAAACCCTATTCTTAGAACTGCACTATAAAAAAATGCAAATTTTGGGCTGAAAAGGGGGAAAAGAGGAGAGGGTTGCCTTTTAAAAGGGGCATAAATCTGCAAAGAATCCCCTTAACTCTGCTAACAAGACCAAGAAACTACCAAAAAAGAAGGGCGTTGGTTTAAAAAAGCCTAGAAATTTGTTGTTGTTCCAAAAAAGTGTTGAGAACCTTAGTTTTAGATTGGGAACAGCCTTGAAAACGGTGTTGGCTAGGAAAGAAAGAGACACTAGCTCTAGTACCATGTTAAAATTATATATCTACAGTGACAACAACAAACCCTAATTGAACCAAGTAAAACACTCCATATTTATAATAGCACCAATCAAGAATAGATCATATCAACGGAAGCACTCAAATGTGTGTGTGTGTGTGTGTGAGAGAGAGAGAGAACCATGAACAAGAGAGATATGGTGCCCATAGGTTAAAGAATCATGCCCATAGGTTAGAGAATCAATCTCAAGATGAATCAATATGATCTTACCAATGAGGCATGAATTGTGCATTTATACACAACTCATGAGATGGGATGTCTCCCTTTATGAGGGAATTATGGGCCCACATAAATGCTTAGGCAGACCTTGGTCAATTAAAGCAATGCAAAATAATATTGACTACGTTGGCTCTTAAGCCATAACCTAGTGAGGCAATTAATGAAGACACTTAGCCAAAATGACAAGTAAATATTACCATCATTTCAACAAAATAGATAATTGGTGTGTTTATGATTAAAACCTAATGACCCTAAAAGATTAATTTGGGCCACTAGTTAGGGTTGAAGTCCATCTTTTGTATAAAAAAGGGTTTCCTCCTCTCTTTTGTATCAACATTCTATTATTGATCAATGAAATATTGCTACCCATTCCAATATCATTCGGAGATGTCTCCCTCCATTTTTTAGGGAATTGCAGGTGCATTCCATTCCTGGGTGTACAAGTGCCCCCAATCTTGTATCTCTTTGCTGTTTATCTCTTTGTTATCTGTTTCTCTTTATATTTGTTATTATCAGTATTTGATGTAGTGGTAGTGTCCATTTAGGTTACAAGGACATGATGTTCTACTATCAAAGATTTTGTATATTTTGTGAACTATTTTCAAAGAAAAAATTTGCACAAGTATTGTTGCCTTATGATTTCTAATGTGGATTTTGACAAGAATCCATTCTCCAATAGGATGGAAATAAACTGGTTATCAATAGGAAATTTTTTGGTGATGTTAGTAGATAGGAAAATCCTTTTGTGATCGATGTAAATGATGTATGTTTTGGGGTAGAAAGCCATTTTGATATAAAAAGAATTCTCCTATCGAGATAAAAGTTGTGCAGCAAATCACTTAATCAAGTTCATATTTAGTAAATTTATCTAACGTCATAGCCTTTAAATTAGATTGAGATTCACATAGTTGAAAGATTTGGCACTATGACAGGAAGTGCCTAACAGTGGCCCAATATATTACCAAAAAGGGACACTACTACCACCTTGCTAGTAGATCTTTTGCAGTTTTTATTCTTTTGCAACTCCAAGCAACGCTCATTGATCCGAGTTGAATTTCCGAGCTTTGAAACATCTGCCAATAAACAAGATGGAGAACTTTACTCAAACTGTGAAGACAAAAACTTGTGCATATATATAATGCACCATTAAATCATTTGAGTCCCATCCTTATCAAGGGTGTAATATAACTGAGTATTTCCCATAAGATCCATCAAAGCAATAGAAATGCAAAGCTAGCAACTCACGATTAAAGCAGATGAGTTAAAATGCCTAAAAATGCTTTGACTTGTTTTAATTGTTTTACTCATTGCACTCATATTTTCATATCATGAAACTCAAAAAAACAAATCCCAAAATAAGAAAAAATATTGTGGTAGCCTTTAGGCATCAAACATTGGGAAGATCTCCTAGACCTGCCATATTGATAACATTATTTTTTCAACGGAGTACCCTAGAACTACCATTGACATTATGAAAATAGTAGTAGACCAGTGAAACAATGTCACAAAACCTAGATTGCTCTAATATTGGACCACGTGATTAGATCCAATAATCAACATAAGGTGTTAGTAACATCCCCTTGCATTCAGTCTAAAGCTCATGACCAAGACTATTACTAAATGTATACAACAGTTGCATAAAACAAGTACACCAACAACGAGAAAGAGAACCATTCGAATAGCATACTTCATATTCCAAATCATGTTTTTAATGTGGGCAAATTGAGTGAGCGATTGTTTGTATTCTCACACTTACAAACTATGTAATTGGTTAAGATAAGTTAATGAAATGTGACTTTATTAACACAAGTCACTTTATTAACCTAAAACACAACTTAATTATAATTATAATATAACACCCTCCCTTAATGGTCATAGGAAAACAAACATGTGTCCCACAATACATACTTATTTGGACCAAATACATTGAAGATGTCTTCAACTTGACTCTCACATTCACTCCAAAAATCAAATATTGAAGCTGTCGCCAAATGAAAAATAATGTTACCTGCATGACATCTAATTAGAAAGGATGATGCCAAGTAAGTCACCTCACCAACCACCTGATCAACCACTAATTCTTCATCTGAATGAGAGTCGATGTTGGCTGAAAATTTCAGCCTACCTACTGCAAATGTAGAAGCTCGTATCAACTCCAAAAGGCTACTAATTTCTACACATACATTACAAAGTATACTAGACTACAAGAACCAGACCTCTAGGGTTTTCCATAACCTGTAAAGAGTTTCATCCATGCCTACAAATTTCCCTCCCTATGGCTGATCCAGACCTGCAAATAGCACCTCCTATGGTTGATCCACACCAGCAAATAGCACCTCCTATGGTTGATCCACGCTTGCAAACTACACCTCCTATGGCTGATCCACCAATGCAAATTGCACTTCTCTACAATTGTTTTCATCTAAGTACAAGCCAGATTGACTTGGCTTGACCTTGGACGAATCCAATTCCATTGTAGAAGCCATGAGTGTTTTCCTCCACTCATCCTTATATTTTCTCTCATCAACCTAGGACTCAACAATGTTCAAAAGCATCCAACAAAAGATGAAATCAGATTTTGAAAGCAATTTACTTGTCTTCTCCAACCATCCAACCCCCTCTCAATGTGACATCCCATTGGTACACACCCCTCATTGCACCTAACATTCCCCCAAAAGTATATGTCCTTCCTCCACAATGCTTGTGGTACATCCAATATGTTGCCACACTCGGATTTTTCTTGCATCAAGAATTTGGTTACGGTGCAACTGTTAAATTTTTAACATAGATCTAATTTGATAGCAGTAATAGTCTTTTTCAATAATTTAGCAGACTTCTAGCATTTAATTCTGAGATTATAAGATAGCAGTAAATGAAACATTCATCCACAAGAACAAAAAGAGTTTACCCTGGGAAAAAAATTTCAGGAATAAAACCCCAGCAAAGAATATTTTCCTTAATATGAGATGACTGAATTTACATGAGCAGATTTAGAGATCAGACTTTTACAAAGAAGCCTCTAGGGCTTATTGCATACCAAGAGAAACAAAATTTAACCTACTGTAATCACTGAAGTCTATTGTAGGTGATGTCAGCCCTGAGCTTGATGACTTCAGCCCTGTAGCAGCCTGTAGAGAAGCTTGTAACAGCCTGTGATACCTCCTGATTCTGATTTGAGCCCTTCTAGGGCCAGTTATGTCTCACGGCAACCTCAAAGAGACACATGGCAGCCTCAAGAACCCTCGGCTATCCTCCTGTAACCCTTGACTGCTTCTTGTAACACTTGGCAGCCCTTAAAACTGTCCACGTTATCCTTGGCAGCCCTCTTTAGGGCAGGAACTAACCTCGGTAGTCCTATATAAACCCTTGTTTGCCCTTTGTCTTCCACAGCAGCCCTAAATAGGGCCAGATCTAACCTCGACTGACCTGAACAGGAACTCGGCAGCCCTTATTAGGGCAGGAGCAGACATCGGACAGCCCTCCTGGGCTATAGCAGACCCTCAGCCCCTTTCTGAAGAGAAGACAGGACACTCAACCCCTTTCTTGAAGAGAAGACAGCTCACGGCAGTCTCCTAGGAACCCTCGGTAGCCTCATACAATAGTCCTGTAGAAGACGATAGCCACAAGAAGATAAGAACAGTCCTGTATGTGATGATGGCAACCACAAAAAGATAAGAACAGTCCTGTAGATGAGCTGAGATGAAGAGGATGAGCTGCTGCTGCAAGATACCCCAAACGAATTCCTTGGACAGAGATGAAGGATGGAATGTGTGATAATGAATTTCACTTGAGAAGGACCTTCTTTTGTATCTCATAATTGGGTGACTTCCTCAAGTCAAGGGATCCAAAATAATAATATAGAATTCATTGGTTAAGTCCCTTTTAAATTTTAATCTTATTGTGGGCTTTTAACACTTTGGTACACTAGTTGTGGTTCATTGTGGGTTTTTAACCTTTTAACACCTTAGTTGGGGTTCATTGTGGGCTTTTGACCCACCCTCTTTGGGTAAATCACCCTCAGACAAATCCTTAGCCCCTTCTCTTGGTATCTAGGGTCCACATGTGCCAATTCAAGTACATCGTCATATATAAGGAAGATATCCTTTGGTTGTCTCGTTCTCCCCACTAACACCAAGGTCCTAGGCTAGTTACTCCAACAAGGGGTTTCCAGTCCCTTGAGTAGGTCCCATAGCCCAGTGACAAAGGAGAGGAGTATATCACTTGCCTAAACCCAGTCTAGGGCTTCTAGTGATGAACTGGCAGGTGCCTCAGCCCCAGGCTGAATCAAGTCGACCAAAGTCAACAACTTGGTAACTAACCAAGTGCCTCAGTCCCAGACTGCATCATCTTCCTAGTAACTGACCAAGTGCCTCAGTCCCAGACTGCATCATCTTCCTGGTAACTGACCAGGTGCCTCAGCGCCAGGCTGAATCCTGTTGACTAAAGTCAACAACTTGGTAACTGACCAGGTGCCTCAGCGCCAAGCTGAATCATGTTGACTAAAGTCAACAACTTGGTAACTGACCAAGTGCCTTCATTCTCCAAGAGAATGGCTCAAGTTCCTAGTAACTGACCAGGTACCTCCATTCTCCCAGAGAATGGCTCAAGTTCCTGGTAACTGACCAGGTGCCTCCATTCTCCCAGAGAATGGCTCTCGATGCTACTCAAAAATCAACAGCCACAACTATGAAATTCCACACATGATTAAAATTGCATTACCCTTGTTTGCAAGTTATATCACCCACAAAATTTTACAATCTGAACTGACAGTCCTCCTCCTTATAGAACATTATCCCACCATCCAAGACATAAAAAGTATTCCACCCAAGAAATTTATTCCACCCTGAATATAACTTGCATAAACAGATCTTGTGCAATTATAAACTCAATGTAGGTACTTTAAAATTTCCTCAAGATATTTCTAGGTTGTGTTATTAGTGGGTGTCCACGTGTGATATTTATCACAATTTCAGTAGGGTTGCATCTTGGTGGAGATGATTTTTTGTTCTAGATCATGATAAAATGAGGTGCTAGCATATAGATTTGCAACATAGTGGAAAAAATCGGCAAGGGTCCCAAATACAACTTCTCAGCAACATTGGTGAAAAAATCGGCAAAAATCGGCAAACAACGGAAAACATTAAAAAATACAACATATATTCATTTTTTTTAGAATTTTAAACATATAAAGCAACAACAACACTAGATAAACACATTGGCACATAAATATGGAGAAAGGACTGATATATAAGATGTAGTGGATGGAAAATAAAAAATGATACATCAAAGTTTCAAAGATTGGAAATTTGGAAGTTTCAACACCGGTTGGAACATTGGTCATTCCCCCCTCCTCTAGGCTCTATCCCTTTGCCTCTACCTTGAATCTTGAAGTTGATCCTCCAAGGACATTAGTCAACACCCAAAAATTTTGATGAAACTTCCTAATCCAAGCATTAAAATAAGGTAGAAAAAGCTTCCCGTGCTCAATAAGTGATTTTGCTTGACTGGAGGGTATATTTTTATTAAGGTCACGACAGAGGAGTTCAATCAACTTCAACAATCAGGCATCAGCACCACCAACATCAAGGTACGTACCTAGTTTGATGTGCTTGATTAAATTCCAATCCCTTACCCTCATATATGATAGAATCCAGTGGAAGCATTGCAATCCTGAAATCCTGAAAACAATTAAGTCTGTTGAATTATGAATGGGATCTAAAATTCTACTTTTTGCATATGAAGTCCGATGAGGTTGGAACCACACTCAAACATCCTAAAACAATTAATGGTAATGTTAAAAATTTAAGTAAAATGATGGAAAATAAAAGATAAGGAGAATGTCACTCCTTATCTTTTAAAAGTAAAAGTGACATTCTCCTTATCTTTTATTTTTCTCCTTATCTTTTATTTTCCATCCTTTTACTTTAAGAATTTAGCATTACCATTTACTGTTACTAACTTCAAAATCTTTTGTACAAAACTGGTAAAAAAATTATTAGAAAATCCGTGTTTTTAAAAAACTCCATAGCGATTTTTTGGGTCTTCGCGCAAATCCAATTTTTCCAAAAAAATCACGATTTTTTCAGCCAAAAAAATTGGCAGGCTGAAAAATCGCGATTTTTTGGGGAAATCGGTGATTTTTCGGCAATGTTATCGATTATGTGTTATAGAGCTCACAAATTGTGTTTTCTTTACTGGAGTTTGAGATTAAGAAACCTCATCTTTGTCTGGCTTAGGCATAGATTCTCGGTGATGGAATATACTAGTATAGGAACACCAAAGCTTAAACTCTCAATGATGAAATATAACTACAAAGCATTAAAAGGCATTTAGTGGCAAGGCAACAGAGTTAATCTGATAGTCCCTTGGGTCCAATATTCTGAACAAAAGGTCAGCAAGTAAAAGAACTTCTTGAAAAATATCTGAATTCTGAAGACTTCATATGTCTAGGTTCTTAGATAACAAGTGCATGAGTAAAAATTTGTTTTGTCCTATAAAAAGGACAGAAAACATGATACCTATAGTTTAAAACTAATCTATGCAAGGAACAGCTCTTCCAGGGCATCATCAAGTCAATAAAAACTTTAGTGCTCCAAATTGTACAAAGTTACAAACACTAACATTACAGGAAAATATACCCAAAATAAAATAAATATCATGAAATATGCAGAAAGTAGCTGCAAAGTTCAGAAACAAATCCAAAATATCATCAGTTGCACGCAAGATACAAAACTTAAGGGAAGCACATTGCTTCCAAAGTGATGGCCTCACAATGCCTGCCCTGGAAAGGTCCTCAAGGTTTAGTTGAAACTTGAGACATGAGTCAATGTAATGGATCATTAAGGTTATTTTATATCGTCTACATGATGTTGTTGTGCTAGGGGAGCAGGGCACAGCAAAATCTTTCATACGAAGCATAAAGTATTTCATGGAGACAGTACCTGGATTGATGCATAATGTCTTCCTAGAGCCTAAACAGGCAACTTTCAAGGATGAAGCAAAAGTTGTGTGTTGTAGCTCTTTGACAAACTGGGACAACTGTGAATGAGTCCGACTGCAAAAGAAAACCTTTATGGGCTCTTCCTCCACACCCTCCTCTCCTGAGTCTTCATTGCTGCTAGAAGACATATAACCAGATTTCCTTTTCCCATCCTTTCTATCTTCACAATCCTCTCCACTCTCATATTCCTCGATCAAATAATCTGATTCATCATCAACCTTTTCTGAGAGATTAGAGGCCTTTTTAGCACTTTTTTCTGCTATTCTATTTTCATCCAAATTCTTGTATCCAAAGGAAAGCTTGTCAACCATGGAAGATTTTATCCTCCTAGAGGATTTCCATCTCTCTTTTTTCTCTGTCATGCCCTTAATCTGTTTCTCCTCTTTCTTTACAGCAAAATCTCTCATCCAGTCTGGTTCATCATCATCACCGTCAGATGGATGCTTCAAGTGTTCTACTGGGGTTTGCATTTTTTTGTCAACTAGCCATTGCAATGTACTGCAGATTAAACTGAGTGTTTTGCCTGTGCCTGACAGCATACAAAGCAATTGTAAACATTAATCACATCAACAAGGAATATTCTATTCCTAGAGAGTTAAGCAGAAAAGAATTTGAGGGATGTTTATCATAGATTGGCGGAGGACGACTTTGCTCTGGTTGATATTTTAATTATAGAAATCCAAGAAAAATTGAGAAGTTATGTTTTAAATAAAAGGGGAGTGAATACATGATTCCGATCATTTTATGTTAATTATAAAGAATTGAATTTAACTAAAAGATTAGCAGAGTACTGTGTGAAGGTGTAGTTTCAAGAGAAATCCCTATTTAAATTACTTTAACGTATCTAGCAGTGCAGAATGACCTTGATTCACATAAATTACCAAAGCATTTTATGTTAAAAACCAACTTGATGAAAGTAACGGACCAAATCAAGGTAATCCCAAACTGACTGACGGGCATTTCTGAGGATTTGGAATTAGTTTCCATTTGGATACAATAGAATAGAATTTTAGGCATCAGCTTCTTTAATGTGCCAAACAAAATTTACTCTTATCAGAATTGCCGGAGAAAATGCAGTGCCGACCTGGATATAAACCCATCCAAAAACATTTAAACTTGCATTGATTTATCCCAGAGTAGAAAGTTACTTAGAGTACAGCTATTTCTCGAAGCTTAAATTCATGAAAATCTTGATCTATTTATAGTATTGGACTGCATTCGTCGAGCAATCCCTTTCAAGATAAATCAAAATTAACTTAAAAAGAGCTTGAAACCTTTTAAAGCCTATGAGAATGTAGTTAAGATGGCGGCATGTCAGGTCTCACTCACAATGACCAAATCCCTCGTAGGTATAAATAATCAGTTTGGGTATGTGTAATTTTCGGGTAATTTGTACAGTCTTTAGTGATCTGGTGGTGCAGTGCCCAGCTTCTTCGAACGAATTGTAATGTTTCGTTTGAATTTAAATGAAATACTTATAAATAAAGAACTATATTAAAGACTCATAATAATGCGGGTGATATTTACAGGTGAATCTTTAAAAGAAAGATTGTTAAGTTGAAGGATTGCAAGAGAGTTTTTATTCAATTGAAATGCATAGAAGAGAATGATGTACCTGTGGGGCTTTCGAGAATGGCGACGCCGCCCTTGTCCAAAGCAGAGTAAAGCGCGTTCATGAAGCCCAATTGAATGGGATACGGTTCGAAAGGGAATGCAGGAAATCGGTTTTCATCGTCCATTGCTTCCTCCTCCACACCCTTGCCACTACTGCGGTGCTTCTCAATCCTCGTAAGCTTTCTTCTTCTGCTCCATTTTCTCCTTCGCTTCTTTTTCCGCGCCAGATCTTACATGGCACTCAACGTGATTTTCACTGTCCAGCGTGGCATTCGAACCTGACGTGTATACTCCATCTATCTTAACGTGGCATATTTGCAGAGCATGGGCTGGGAGATTGTCTAGGTCTGTAGCTTTTTTTATTCACAAATGAAATGCAAAAAGCTCTTTTTTCTTTTGGAAGAAAAAGATTGTCCAGGTCTGAATACCCACAGTTATTTATATAATATAATTATTATTTCCTATTCAAACTCCTCTATATATATTTAGAGGGATGATTATGGTGTTGTTATTATTATTATTATTTCCTATTCAAACCTAGATATATATATTTAGAGGGATGATTATGGTGTTGTAAAGTGATGATTAGATTTTTTAGTTATGGTTACGTGGGTTAATTTAAGTGATTCAGTGTTTTGAGTTTTATGTATATAGTTTTGATTTTAGAATTTATCTCTCACTTATTGCATTGGCAAGGTTTTTATTAACAACAACATAAGGAGTTACCATTGTTTGTTTCTTGAAGGTTGTGGAGACACAGGAATTATGTTATATTTGAGAGTGGTCAAAGAAATATATATTGCTTATGTGTAGGAATTTTGAGAATGTACAAAGAGTACTACAAAGGAACAGTGGAAAAATCAGCAAAGCATATCACTATGTCTTCTCTCTTTGGGATGGATCTTGTTGGATGTTTTGATGGTGCTTCTCAATCGAGACAATGTGGGGCATGTATGGTGATCAGATTTAATATAAATCACTGGTTTTTGGTTTGGATGGGATGTGGAGAAGGCATAAATACTAGGGTTGAATTGTTAGCCCTGCGAGGGCTACTACATTTTGGTATTTTCAAAGGATATGTATCCCTTCAGGTAGCAGGAGATTCAAGAGGGGTAGTTGACTGGGCTGCTAGGAAAGCAAATCTACAGGTAAGCATTTTAGATCACTGAAAGCATAGAATTAGGGTACTACATAACAATTTCAAACTTTATCCTTCAAACACTTTTATAGGCAATTTAATAATCTTGCAGACAGATTATCAAAAAAGCTATTGGTTTGAAGGAGAGACTGATACACTATGAAGAAATTGTGAACTACCAAGTGATAGTGCAGGGATCTTACCAAGCTTATTAAAATGCCAATAATGCACGTGGGTACTTGTCAGGAGTATGTTTAGTCTTTTTTTTTAATATTTAATTATCCTTTGTGATAAATCAGTCGTCCTAGGAAGCAGTGTAGAAAGAATCCATGTTCTTCACCAGTTATTACAAGTATTGGTCCTATATTGACCAAGCAGACTTTTTTTTGTTCAATATTGAAAGGATTCTAAGCATTCATGTGTTATTTTTGGTTTGACTATCTTGTGACCTCTTTTAAAAAGGTGTCAGAATGTAATAATTACCTTTGATTCAATAGTTTGAATATCAAGAACTTGAATTTTCTTGAGTAAAACAAAATTCTTGAAAAAAAAAAATTAAAATGATGTAGTGAAATCTCATTACCAATGAAGATTTTTAACTCTAATATGGTGCATTACTCTAAAGATATGAAGTTTTTTTGGATATATAAAATATGCTTCTAAAGTATAATTTAGATGTATTATATATCTAAAATGCAGCCTATAAATACGAGTAAAGATCACTTAATTTTTATTCATAAAAAAATAAATTAAAAAGGATATATATAAGGAATTCATTCTAATATGAATGTATTTAATGAAAACCCACACAATGATTGATGTTTGTGGATCTTTCTCCTTCAACCAAACCAAAAATTTAATGACGGATGTTAGTGGGTTTTTCTCCTTCAACCAAACCAAAATTTCTTGCTATTTCAATTTCATCAATTTATAAACAAAAGGTATTCAAACCAATGCATTTACCTTTTTATTGTAAAAAATAAAATAAAATAAAACACCCATGCATTTATTATATATTTTCTCACGGGGGATTGATCACCCTTGCATAGTGATGGAAAACTCATCGTGGTCACTTGAGGCCATTGCCTTTGTACCTTTCACCTAACTCAATACCAATCAAAGTTGCTTGAAAGGACACCACACACCTAACAATGGCACACAAGATAGGAAATAAAGAGATTCTCATAGAAGAATAACAAATGAGCAAATAAGAAGATAAACAATTAATGTCCAAATTAATAAATTTAGGAAGAACAAACATGTATGTTTTGTTTGAACGGATCATGGAAGATTACTGTGAAGATTAAGTCATTGAATAAAGAACTTCAATAAATGACATCAAACAAAGATTTTACACCCACGTGCACAACTTCTTTTGTTTTGCACCAATATTGTTGCACGAGTTCCACATTGAAAAAGGGGTTAGCCATACTGTCGAAGGGAGACCACCATTATTGTCATCGTCGACCATTAATATAATCAAACAGAAAGATGATTAGGATTGCTTCCTCATCAAATAATGAAACCCCAATCTGAAAATTGACATTGAGATCTCGAACATCAATTTAGAGTAGATGTCATGGCCAACAATGTGGAGTATAATTGGCCATGAGATGACTCAAAAGAAATGCTAGTTGACTATCATTGGCAAGAGAGATAAAACTAGAAAAGGAGAAAGAAAGCGTGCTTGGGAGTGGTAAAAAGCAAGCATCAATAGAGAAATAAAGAGAATATACATTAGATGAATAAACAAATAAAAGATAAGATAAGGACTGATATATTATAATACTCCTTTCAAACTGCATAAAATAAAAAGAGACAAAAGGTAGCAAAGGAGATCTAACTTGAGAATCCTCAAGAAATGAGAATGCCATCAATCCCAAAACAGTGAAACAAAATCAAAGCTTCCAATCGAAATGATGCTAACCCTATCTAAGTCAAGTCAAGAGAATTGGTCGAATGTAGAAATGGAAACAACTTCGATTGTTCTTGAGATGGAAGAATTGATAAGTGTGGAGAAGATAACATTGGAGCCCTCGAATAATGAATAATATAGAATTTATGGAGATCGACAACTTTGGGCCAACCACGAGAAGAATGTCAAACTCAAGAAGACAAAGCATGAAACTAAATATAAGAGTTTGGCATCAACTACATATAGAACATGGAACAACATTCATATGGAGTTGACTAAATGTAAATGGAAAATATTTGATAAAATATTAATACAAATGACACAAAACAAGGAGAACTTTTTGAACATAGTTTCATAAGAAAGTCAAAGACATGTACTGATTTGAGTTGAAAATCTCATGGAACTGGATTCCCTACAAGAAACGAAAACGCCATATATTGTTGGTCATGTCATTTCAAAAAGATAAGACCAATTATAATTGAATATATAGACAATGGGTGTCAAACTAATTTTGATAAAATTGTAGAAGTATCAGATAGTAGTGAAGACAATAGTTTACATATCAAACTTGTTGTAGAAACAAATATTATACAATTTGATATGCAAAGTCAGTTGATTCCATAAATACCATCGATACCACCAACGAGAACACCATCATCAACTATATGGCACACTCATCTGCATGACAACTTATTTTGTTATGTACCCATTGTAATATGCTTAAACCCAAAAATTTGTAGGAAAGATAGAAAATACAAGAAGAATAGATGAAATAAATGATAATGTTCACTTGCCTCTTCAAGGGGGCAACCTCCAAGAGCACTAGCTCCAAATACAATGACAATTATTGACTTCAAATTACATATCTTACTACTTGATGAGCCCAGGATATAGGTACTCCATAGACCCCCTTTATGCCACACACGAGCAAGAAAGCATAAGAAAACACATCTTTTTGTATGGGAGAATGCATTTGTGTGATTATTAAATGAAGTAGTTTAGCGATTATCTTTTCTTATGATTTAAGCATTTTATGTGCTAATCATATGAATTTATGCATGTGTGAGCAAGGCGCAGGTGACCTGAAAAAAGTAACAAGTAACCAAGCTCAAGACTAAAGATCATGAGTGACTCGGCAATCCCATTTTCTCCTAATTTATAGGACGGACTCCTGTTAACCAGGATCGTTGTTTACAATGTAGAGCTAGGTTAGAAATAAGGATAAATAGGGACCTCTTGAATAGCAGGGGGTCTGGAGACATTTTCGAAAAACAATCTTCAGCATATTTTTTTGTATTTGAGACAGCTTTGTTTTACATTTTCCTAAAACATGGAGTTATGAATTGACAATGAAAAACTAGCGTTATATTAATTCCTTGAGTTCATAAGTTTCTTTCCCTCTGAAATACGTGTTGGGGAGGGCCCCCTCAATACGTAGATCAGGAGTTTCGTGTTTCATTACAGTTATTTCTCATGCATTTTATTTATTGTTTCTATCATCATGATGCGTGAAATTACTTTGGTATTTGTTTAGACATCAAATTCTAATTTCAACACAAACGATTTTCTTCCGTAGTTTGATAACATTGCGTCCGTAGTTCCGTAATGCACTGTCTGTAGTCCTGTGTGTGCCATTCGCGCAGGCATATTTTATATCTGAGTTCCAGTATTTTCATACCTTTTCCAGATAACGAGTCAGATCCATGATTTCATGCATACTTCCCTTATTTGATTTTGATGAAATAGAGTCTAAATGTTCGAGCATTTGATTTAAATAGAACAGGGTTTAATCGCTTTCAGCATTTGATTTGGTAGGCAGAATTTAATTGTTTCCAGCATTCAATTCCTATAATAGATTTATCAGCTTTTCAGCATTCAATTCCTAGAATAGATTTATCAGTTTTCAACATTCAATTCCTATAATAGATTTATCAGTTTTCGGCATTCAATTCCTAGAATAGATTTATCAATTTTCAACATTCAATTAATGGAACATTCTTAGATTCATTTTATGTTATAATAAAATAGATCTACTTTCATTTCTTAATGATAGGATTTACATGCTTCCATATTTCCCGCTTCCTAGTTTTTCTAGGACAATACTTCCTATTCCCTTAGAACATTCTTTAGGATACATTGAACACTTAGAACGACAAAGATCACCCTATAGTGCACATATAGTTCCTAGCATCTCTTAAGTTTGTACTCTCCCTGGTCGATAATTAAAGTATACTTCTAGTATATCTACCTCAAAAAGGTACACATTCCTGGAGTCCACCACTTTTTGGCGCCATTGCCGGGGAGGTGCTTAATCTATACGAGACATCTTAAAAAAAATATCATAAAAAATTTACTATGAATGCCTCGACGAAAGAGGGATGAATTTGGACGTTTCCTGCCTAACCACCCTATGAGCAATATTAGTTCTAAACATTCTCAATTTGAATTCTCCAACTCTGACGAAGAAGCTGATTCCAGCTATGATCCACACCGTGATAACTACTTTGCTACCTCTAGCTCAAACGATACTATGGGCAAGGAAGAGGATGAACATAGAGAACTATTTACTTTTCCCATTAGTGTACCTCTTGGGGATGCTAGAATGAAGAATATCAATCATAATAATCTGCCAAAATTCCATGGCTTAACCTCAGAAGACCCTGACACATTTTTATTTGAATTTGAGGTAGTTTGTAGGTCTTTTGGTTATACTACTGATGCACAAAAACTGAGACTCTTTCCATCTACATTGAAAGATCTATCACTCAAATGGTTTATGAGTCTGGAAGGAAACAATGTCTTCACCTGGGACCAAATGAAACAATCCTTCCTGAAAAAATACAAATATTACTGTAAAGCAAAAGACACAAGAGATGATTTTTTTAGAATGCAACAAGGAGAAAGAGAGTCCCTTGAAGACTATGCACAACGCTTTCAACTCAGTTACAAACGGGCTAGTCATTGTACCCTAGATCAGGAATCATTGAAACTTGTCCTTCTTAGAGGAATCAAAGAAGAATATCTAGAGGTCTTGAACCTGTTATGAGATGGGGATATATTCCAGAAAACCTATGACCAAATTCTACAAATCTTCAAGAACTATTCTAGATCCAAAAAAGGTAAAAATGGGATACGGGACACACATCCATTTACAGGAGGATCATCCTCTTCAGGACCAAACCTCACAACGTTTGATTTAGGAAATACTATTGATGATATGAAAACTGGTATCCTTCGGTCCCTAGCAATGCAATTAGATGCACTCCAAATTTAAAAAAAAAAATAGGATGAGATAAACCAAGCACTGGCAGTATTTTGCCCACGCTGCAGAAAGAAACATGAAAAGGGACAATGCCCATTAAATTCAATAGAAATATGTGGCCTCTGCACCGATGATCATACTACTGATAAATGCCCTTTGCTGCCATCATGCAAAGCTGCCATACAGGATCTCACCTCTGAAGGTACTATGGAACAACTCTTTTTTGTTAATCAGAGAAGAAACAATTTTGTTAGGCCCTTCCAGCCCAGCAACCAAGCATATTTTAATCAAGGAAGTAATCAACAAAATTGGAACCCCTCAGCACCAACCACATGGCCACCTCAAGCAGCTCCAAGCCAATGGCAGCAAATCCAAACACTGTATCAACAACCATATTACACACAGCCTTATTCTCCATACCCCCCACCTCTTTCTCAGCCACCGATGAATTATGGAAATCCATATCCATATTCAGCAAATTGGAGGACTCCATTGCAGCAACCACTCATCATGCCGCCCCCACACAACCAACCACCTCCCATACCACCCCCAATCCCTGCCCAATCGGTTCCAAACCCAAACAACAACAGAACAGGGCAGCAACAACCCTATAACAATGAAGTGGTGCAATTTCCTACTTATGTCGTGGATGCACTTGAAATAAATGAAATCAATCTCAGATCTGGCAAACATTGCAGAACACCAATCCACAGAATAATCAAGAACATATCAATCACGAACAAATAACACATCTTGAACCACAACAACTAGCTGAGACACACTCTCAAGAAGAAGAAAATCGCCCCCAAATACCAAACAGAAACCCCCCATTCCCTGAGAATATCATACAAAACACCAAAGAGGAGGAGGAGAACGCTATCCTTAACAAATTAAAACATTTGAACATCTGAATCCCCATTTTACAAGCAATAAGCAACGTGCCAATATGTAATATATTTATTAAAGAAAATTGCTTAAAAAGACCTGGCCGAAGGAAACGTGACCCACCAACTATAAACGTAGTGGGCCAATTAGCAGACTTAATGTTGGGTGTCATTGTCAACCCTAAATACCTTGACCTAGGCAGTCCAATTGTCAACATAACCATTAACAATAGATATATTGCAAGCAGCCTAATTGATCTAGGGGTTTCAATCAATGTGATGACAAAAGACACAATGATAGCTTTAGTGTTATCAGACAATCTACCAAAAGCGGACTTAAGCCGTGATCTCTCTAGATTAATGTAACTCTAGAACAAATGAGACAGAATATGAAACTACTCTCCTAGATCTAGTTAGAGATCGAGTAATTAAGCATCTTACCTTAGATATCGTAGATCTTTGTCCTCGTTTTTGTTCTGAGCTTCACGATCGTCAGATCTCAGTTGCAAAACCTGTCAAGACACATAGGAACAATACAAGCAGTAAAACATGCCTAAACACTAACTAGTCTAAGTAAACAATTGAGTAGGTTAACTATAAATATCATTAACACAATAACATTTATGGAAAGCATTTATATTACTGTATAAAAGTGGGAAGTACAATAGAAGAGAGGATTACAACCGATGCCTCAACGTCGAAATCTCCTTTCGACAAGCCAAACCAAAGCTCCTAAAGAGAAGTAGGTGCCTCCAAGACTAGGGTGCTGAACTACTGAGCTAATTTCACCATCATAAGAGTACCATAGACTTCCTCCCCTTGGGATAGAGAGGGCTCTTGCATTTATAGGACCAAGTGGATAGAGTAGGTTGAGGATCATGGGGAGAGGGTTAAGGGATCCTCCCATTAGGTTAGGGAACCGAAGGCCAACTCATCTAGGATTTAGGGATAGAGATCCACCTCATCCAACTTCTAGAATTCGCTCGAAAGCTACCTTTATCTCATGAAATTGACTCCGGCGCATGCTGCATGAGGGCAACCTGCGCCGGCGCACTTTGCTCAAAGACAACCTGCGTCGACCTAATTAGGAGTGTGGATAAAGGCCATCAACTTGCTCTAAATGACTAACATGATCTTGGGACTTCATGGATTTAGGCACTGAGGTTACATAGATGTAGATTTTGGTTGTAACACTTAGGACTCCAATCGATTATCAGACCAACTAGTACTGTACTGCAGCTTGCTGACACCTCAACTGTAAAACTAGAAGGAATGCTTGAGGATATCATTATCAACGTAGAATCCTAGGAGTATCCAACCGACTTCATAGTTATAGAGGTCAAGAGCAAGCTCAGTGGGTACCCAA
Organism: Larix kaempferi; assembly: GCA_027924585.1. Lineage (NCBI taxonomy): Eukaryota > Viridiplantae > Streptophyta > Pinopsida > Pinales > Pinaceae > Larix > Larix kaempferi. The sequence continues at coordinate 28,906,523 of BSBM01000372.1, read as the reverse complement.
TCATCTTAGGGACGCCATGGCTAGAAACAACAGACGCCTATATAGGCTGTCAATATGGAAACATGACAATCACTAGTGGGTAGGCTAGAAAGAAGATCACAATTTATCCTCCAACAAGAAAATCTACAGACATAGAATATCAGAATTGGACAAATGACTATAATGATATAAACGACTAAAACATACAACCTGTTCTCACCATCGAAGTTGCCCTATCTCTACAGGTTATTGATGAAGACAACCATTTAGATAGATTTATTCAAAATGCATCTTCTAATCATGATATTCGTGTAGATTTTTTTGAAACAGATCAACAACAGGAAGTTAAGGATTCACCCCACAACTCTGACAGAATGTGGGTAGAAGTGCTCTCACTTGAACAACAGTCACCACAGGTCGAAACAGTCGAGATCATGCCTAGAAAAACAGTCAATAACTCAAATTTGGAGCCAGAACAGGAGAAGCAACTAATGAAAGTGCTCTTAGAAAACAACAAGGCTTTTGCATGGACATACACCGATATGAAGGGCATCCACCCAGACATTTGCAAGCATTACATATATATCAAATAAGGCGTTGTACCCATCAGAAAACCCTAAAGAAGGATGAACCCAACATTGAAAGATATAGTTAAATTCGAATTACAAAAGTTATTAGATGCAGGGTTCATCTACCCAATCTCAGATAGTGAATGGGTCTCACCATTTGTAATAGTCCCTAAGAAAGGAGGGAAGTGGAGGATTTGTGTAGATTACAAAGAACTCAACAAGGCAACTAAAAGAGACCACTTCCCTCTACCATTCATTGACCAAGTATTGGACACACTGGCTGTAAATAAATTCTTCTCATTTTTGGATGGATTCAGTGGATACAACCAGATCCTAATCCACCCTGTTGATCAGGATAAAACCACATTTATATGTTAAGATTCAATATTATAAGATAGATAACATTAGTATTCAATTCAATTTCACAACAATAGCATATATAGGATCACTGAAAGAACAACAAGCACAGCATAAACACAAGAGACACAATTTATCCCGGGAAACCCTCATGGGGTAGAAAACCCAGCAAAACGTCCTCAATATAAATGATCAAAAGTACAGAGATGAAATCCCTAAACAAGAGCTCATTCTCCTTCACATCTCTCTCTCTCCTAATGCGCAATCCACGAGTGAGTGTGTGTGTGTTCAAATGAGGAACACAACACCTCTATTCATACTTTATCTTTCACTTGACTTTTTCCCTAACTAGGTCGGCCCCAACAACTTAACCACTCAACTTAATGTTGACTGGGACGACTGCTCTAGGGGACTTAAACACCCCATTACAATTGACTCTAGGGGAACTAATGCCCCGACTTACATGGGAGGTTTTACCTCATTGACTTTACATTATTCAATATAATAAATACATCCCGACGGAGGAATAAAACATCTTTGAATAATAATAATAAAGTACAAATAGAATATTCTTCAAAGTTACAATATTTCAACACTCCCCCTTAACGAGAAGGGTATTCTAACAACATCTGCAGGAGTAAGGAGAGGTCATCAACAACATCATAGTGATACATCTATAAATCATTGGAAGTTTTCTTCAATCATCATCAACAACTGGAACGACTGCTGGAACATCTTCAACATCTTCAGTACTGGAACATCAACATCTACAGTACTGAGTCTTCATCTTTTGCAGCACTCGATCATCTACAACAACATCATCATTTGGATCTCTCAATCAACAACATCATCTAGATCTCTTGATCAACAACATCATCTGGATCTCTCAATCAACAACATCTGGATCTCTCGATCAACAACATCATCAACATCTGCATCTCTCGATCAACAACATCATCTGGATCTCTTGATCAGCAACACCATCAACATCTGGATCTCTTGATCAACAACATCATCAACATCTGCATCTCTCGATCAACAACATCATAATCTGCAACACACACGATCCAATTATGGGATGATCAATCCCTCTTACTTTAGGACATAAGTCCAAGGATGATACAATCCTGATCCACTTACAGGATGATCAGTCCCTATCACTTTAGGACATAAAGCCAAGGATGATACAATCTCGATCCACTTACGGGATGATCAATCCCTATCACTTTAGGACATAAAGCCAAGGATGATGCAATCCGGATCCACTTATGGGATGATCAATCCCTATCACTTTAGGACATAAAGCCAAGGATGATACAATCCCGATCCACTTACGGGATGATCAATACCTATCACTTTAGGACATAAAGCAAAGGATGATGCAATCCGGATCCACTTATGGGATGATCAATCCCTATCACTTTAGGACATAAAGCCAAGGATGATACAATCCTGATCCACTTACGGGATGATCAATACCTATCACTTTAGGACATAAAGCAAAGGATGATGCAATCCCGATCCACTTACTGGATGATCAATCCCTATCACTTTAGGACATAAAGCCAAGGATGTTACAATCCTGATCCACTTATGGGATGATCAATCCCGATCACTTTAGGACATAAAGACAAGGATGATGCAATCCTGATCCACTTACGGGATGATCAATCCCAATCACTTTAGGACATAAATCCAAGGATGATGCAATCCTGGTCCACTTACGGGATGATCAATCCCAATCACTTTAGGACATAAAGCCAAGGATGATGCAATCCTGATACAATTACGAGATGATCAATCCCTATCACTTTAAGACACCATACCATGTATAGGTATGATGCAATCCCCTCGTCAACTTAGACAAATTCTAAGGACCACTCACGAAGACACAAGTCTTCGGATTCATTTATGACTAGAGTCCAGGGATGATGCAATCCACTCGTCAACTTAGATCAAGTCTAAGGACCACTCACGAAGACACAAGTCTCCAGATATTTAGGACTAGAGTCCAGGGATGATGCAATCCACTAGTCAAATTAGACCAAGTATAAGGACCACTTCATCGACCTCATCGTCGGTACAGGCATCCTCATCATCGCCCTCATCGTCGGTACAGACATCCTCATCATCAACCTCATCGTCGACCTCATCGTCGATACAGGCATCCTCATCATCGGTACATGCATCCTCATCATTGACCTCATCGTCGGTATAGGCATCCTCATCATCGACCTCATTGTCGGTACATGCATCCTCATCATTGACCTCATCGTCGATACAGGCATCCTCATCATTGACCTCATCGCCAGTACAGGCATCCTCATCATCGACCTCATCGTCAGTACAGGCATCCTCATCATCGACCTCATCGTCGATACATGCATCCTCATCGTCGGTACAGGCATTCCCATCATCGACATCATCACTCCCCCTTTCGAGGAGGGTCCTTTTGAACTACCCCAAGCTTGTCTCGAAAGTACTCAAACTTTACTCGAGACAGAGGTTTGGTCAATACATCAGCAACTTGCTCATAAGTGCTCACATACTCGAGCTTTATAGCTCCGTTCTACGCCATATCCCGTATATAGAAATATCGGATCTCTATGTGCTTTGACTTATCATGGAAAACTGGATTCTCCGTCATCTTGATAAAACTCTGGCTGTCACACAAGATCATAGTGGAGTCGTTATCTAAGTCAAATATTCTTGAAAACAGCTTCCGAAGCCATATGGCTTCACAACTAGCAGAGCAAGCTGCTATATATTCTGCTTCAGTTGTGTTTAGAGCCACACTGGACTGCTTCCTGCTAAACCATGAGATCATTGCGGATCCTAGACAATACCATCCACCTGAGGTGCTCTTTCTGTCTGAGACACTTCCAGACCAATCTGCATTTGTATGACCATACAATCTATAGTCATGATCTCCAACATAGTATAGACCAAAGTCTATCGTACCTTTCAGGTAACTCATCACATGCTTTGCAACGACCAGATAAACATGTATAGACTTAACTAGATACTGACTCAGGGTGTTCACAGCAAAGCATATATATAGCCCGGTATTTGTCAGATACATCAACGAACCAATCATCTGTTTGTAAATTGTAGAAACCACCGTCCATCATCCCATATTTCTACTTCACATTTTCCTTGGATAAGGAAAAAATCTCATATGATCTCAGCCACATATCTAATCACAAGAATCATGCCAAGATCCTTTAACTCTGAGATCTACTCCCTCTGAAGTGGAGTCTTCTACATTTGAGTATTGTCCTGCCTCTGTGACTGAACATCATGCACACTTTGCATTGAGTGATCTTCTGCATATCTATTTGTGCCATCTCCCGTCATATGGGTCTACTGATATGAGGCTCAAGATCACTCGAACTCTATGGTGAGTTCCTTCTTGCATCCATCTGAGAGAATCCTATCATCTGTATATAGCAACCATCTTCAACCTTGTAGCAAAGGTTGAAATCCGCATCACCCGTGGTGATCGTCAAGCTCATCAAATGAATATCGATCCTGGGTACCTATTGAACCTGTACAAAGCCTTCTTCAATCATGTGATTCTCTATAGAATCCTAGGAGTTTGCTAGATATGCACTTCTTCTTCAATTACACCATTCAAGAGAACGGTCTTGTCATCAATGGGTGTAATCTATCTCTGGAAGTGTGTCTAGCCATTGGAGCAAACATCTCGTCATGATTCTTTCTAAGAGAATCCTCTAGCCACGAGCCTTCCTTTATACTTATATAGTTTGATTTGTAAGTCTTTTCGTGGAACAATCATCACTTATTCTTTGGAACAAGTGTTCATCATCCTTCTTTTGTAGATCACAGCGCACGATCTTTCCTACAAATCAAATTCAATTACATGATGAGTGACACTTCATAATCATCAAATCATGTTGACATTTCAATGATAACCCAATATGCATATTGATATGATTCACATAGGTATGCAACTATCTTGACCAATACTTTGGCACAACACTTTTCCATATCTTGTATGCATACAATGGCTATCTAGATGCCTTCCATCTCTACCAGTACATACTATCAAGAGCGTGCACAACTCCCAGCATGTTAGCAAAGATGTTTCATTCTAGACAAGCAACAACGGAACGTTTGTCCAACTTACCCATCATATGCATATTAGTAGTATACTAATCAAAGCTATATGAATGCTTACACTATGCATGATATATTCTAGGAATACAAATGAGTAATATCATTAACTATTCAGGGATTCAAGAAGTAATTAAAATAACAACTCAAATACTTATCTTTTATGTTTGTGTGGTTGCCTGCCTCTTGATCTCTATTTTCCCTTTATGATAGCACCATGATTATATGTCTTTGAACTTCTATCCATCCTGGACCACTATGCATGCTTAAGTGTGCACTAGTTTCATCATTATGTCATCCTCAAGATCTCATACATAATCATACATTCATTAGTATAATATCAATACTATCAAAACACAAGCGTTAGTATTCAAGGTTTCAAGGAGTACTTCTTTTACACATGCATATTCTTATTTGACCATAGGACTCTTCTAGTTTGTCATATCATTAATCAAACTAAGAAGCATAATATGCATAAACCCATGATTACTCACATATGGAAAAAAAAACCCATGATTACTCAAACTTATAACTTCATGAATAATCATTATCAATCATACAAAAGTATACTTATATAAGATCCTAACACAAGGTAGGATTCTAACTTGATATAGGAAAACATACCTGTATTATCTTGCTTTCTAGTTATGCCTAACATACCCAAACAATGTCTTCTTTGTTATCTTCAATGATTTAGAGACCTTGTGCTAGTAACCTGCATATCTCATAAGTTAAGCATTGTAGAACCAACTTATACATACCTCGTAAGTAGAGCTTCTATATGATCAATGAATATGGATGATTCTTTGTCTTCATGTCACCATGGTCATATATTCTTGATCTACAACTTGATTTGTCTTTTTTGATGTACCTTTCATGTTAGCGGACAACATCATCCTCATACAATACCACAGTGCATTAGTACAATCATAAGTGTCATAACCCTAATCAACGAATGTCTTGTATCATTAACATGCATTCATACTTTTACTAAGGTGATCAGACAAGTAAAAAATTAATCAAGATTGTACTAGCCTCAATAATATGAATACAAACATATCATGAACTTAATCATCAGATAAATGAAACAAATTTCAAAACATACATGCATCTCCTCAAGTCATACCTGTCGAGATTGCTTGTAGTATTTTTTGGAAGGGTAAGACCCTAATCATCCAAGGTAGATCACTTGTAAACATATTATATAGGTTCGTGGTGCTAGTATGATGGAATACCAGTTCCATTTAAACCTCCTTCATTGCTTCCCTATGAGTCTCCCAACCTTGTTAAGGTTTCTTCTTACTTGGAAACCCTAATTTTTAATCTCCTTCCTCCCACAACATTTTGATGGAAGATTAATATCTATGATGAATGGATTGCAAATCCATTTTCAAAGTTTCCAATGTTTCATCAGGGGTCTCCAACATTGTATCAGGTCCTTCCATACCTAAAAACTGAAAACCCTAAGTGAGAGCTTCTTCCTCTGTTGAGCCATTTCAGATGTGCCATATTGTTTCTGGTGTATCTCTGAAATTTTGGATCCTAAAAACTGAAAACCCTAAGTGAGAGCTTCTCTGTCCTTTGATAGCCTAACCTTTCATCTTTCCAAACCCATAGATTTGAGCTTCATTGGATTCTTCATGAGAGAGATATGTTGATTTTCCCAACATGACCTGTTTATGGGATGAAATAGCATAGCGAACTTGTACGGAGTGTCACGTGTGACTGTTTCAACTTAGGCATCTGATACTCGGACCTGTGAAACTATAGTCTGTGCCCTAACTGTCATGTTTTACGGAATTCCATTTGGATCTTCCTAGACCGAGATATGACCTGTTTACCTAGGTCACCTGTTTAGGGCTTCATTCTGGAAGAGGCAGAAACCCTAACTTGTACAGATCATATCTCAAAAATTACAACGAATCTGAGGCTGAAACTATGAAAAAAGGTACAGGAACATGTCATCTTCGACCTATCCAAGTTTCAGATCTTGAACCTTCGCCAAAAGTGATTTATAGCAAAATTTCCACGATGACTAGGTTTTGCTATACAAAGCCCTAACTTTCAAATTGTCGCAAGTGAAACAAGTGTCATAAGTGCCATACATTTCCTTCCTTCAGGCTAGCTCTGAAACCATGTTAAGATTCAATATGCTAAGATAGATAACATCAGTATTCAATTCAATTTGACAACAATAGCATATACAGGATCACTGAAAGAAAAATAAGCACAACATAAACACAAGAGACACAATTTATCCTGAGAAACCCTCATGGGGTAGAAAACCCAACAAAACTCCCTCAATATAGATAATCAAAAGTACTGAGATGAAATCCCCAAACAAGAGCTCCTTCTCCTTCACAGATCTCTCTCTCTCTCTCTCTCTCTCTCTCTCTCTCTCTCTCCCCTAATGCGCAATCCACAAGTGAGTGTGTGTGTTCAAATGAGGAACACAACACCTCTATTTATACTTTATATTTCACTTGACTTTTTCCCTAACTAGGTCGGCCCCAACGACTTAACCACTCAACTTAATGTTGATTGGGCTGAATCCTCTAGGGGACTTAAACACCCCATTACAATTGACTCTAGGGGAACTAATGCCCCGACTTAAATGGGAGGTTTTACCTCAATGACTTTACATTATTCAATATAATAAATACATCTCGACGGAGGAATAAAACATCTCCGAATAATAATAATAAAGTACAAATATAATATTCTTTGAAGTTACAATATTTCAACATTACATGCCCATGGGGCACTTATGCATACAGAGTGCTACCCTTTGGACTCTGTAATGCCCCAACAACATTTCAAAGGGCCATTTTGAGCATATTCTCCGACTTTATCAATGATCAAATGGAAGTCTACATGGATGAATTCACACCTTATGGGCAAAATTTTCACTAGGCATTACAACATCTTGAATTAGTCTTAAAAAAATGCATTGAAATGAGCTTATGTCTAAGCAATGATAAATGCAGGATGTTGATGCAAGAGGGCATAGTGTTGGGACACCATATCTCACAAAGAGTCATTGAAGTTGATCAAGCAAAAGTCATGGTCATTAGGACGCTTCCACCACCTGTCAAACAAAGAGATGTGCGAAGTTTCCTTGGGAAAACAGGCTACTACAGAATATTTATAGAAAATTATAGCAAAATAGTTGCACCTATGTTTTCCCTTCTAACAAAAGATACATAATTCATCTAGACAAAGAATTGTATGTCAGCATTTGACAACCTCAAAGAGAAGACAATCACAGCCCTAGTACTCCAAGGACCCAACTGGACACTACCATTCCACATACATTCTGATGCTTCAGATAAAGCCATTGGATCGGTCCTCGGGCAAGAAGAAGAAAAGAGACCGTATGCCATATATTACATTAGCAAAAACTTAGCAGGAGTAGAACTCAATTATACAGTCACAGAAAATGAGTTTTTGGCTATCATACATGCCATAAACAAATTCAGGCACTATATCACTAGATACCAAGTCTTTGTCCACACCGACCATTCTACAATCAAGTACCTTATGAATAAACCTAATAAAAGTGCTAGAATTATTAGATGGCTACTACTCTTTCAATAATTTGACATAACAATCCTGGATAAGCCAGGCAAACATAATGTGGTAGCCGATTTTCTGTCTAGACTGACCCATGGACAGGACAGTGAGTTGGTAAATGATAACTTCCCTGATGAGCACCTCTTTACAATCTCAACAAAAATCCCATGGTTTTTCGACATAGCAAACTACTTAGTATTTGGAAAATTTCCACAACATTATAGCTACCAAGAGAAGTGCAGAATCATAAGATGAAGTGCAACTTATACATGGATAGAAGGAATTCTTTTTAAAAAAGGGCCAGACCAAATATTAAGAAGATGCATTAGAGAAGATGAAGTCCATGATTTACTGCATGCTACTCACAATGAGCCATGTGGAGGCCATTATGCTGCAAAAAGAACAGCTTATAAAGTACTGCAAATTGGATATTACTAGCCAACACTACACAATGACTCCTATGATTATGTTTCACATTGTGATGATTGCCAACGAATGGGGAAGCCTACACAAAGAGAAGAAATGCCTCTGCATCCCCAAATATCTTTTGAAGCATTTGAGAAATGGGGATTTGATTTTGTTGGTCCATTCAACCCCCCAATCAAATCATAAAAGCTATATTTTAGTATGCACTGACTACCTTACAAAGTGGGGAGAAGTGGCAGCACTTGCAGTAGCAAATGAAACAAATGTAGCAAATTTTTTTACAGAACAAATCTTCCACAGATTTGGAGTTCCAAGAGAGTTAGTTTCTGACCAAGGAAAGCAGTTTACATCCAACCTCATCGAGGACTTACTTCGAAGAAACAATGTCAAACATCAAAGGTCCTCCTCCTACCACCCTCAAGCTAATGGTCAAGTTGAAGTGACAAACAAATAACTTGAAAGAATTTTGACAAAGACAGTACAACTACACAAAATATATTGGGCAGATAAGTTGAGTGAAGTAGTTTGGGCTTATATCACAACATGGAAAACAACAACAGGATTTACCCCCTATGAGTTGGTATATGGAAAGAAAATAATGCTCCCCATTGAATTTGAAATCAAAACATTGAGAATTACAGCCAATTTAAGCATGGAACTTTTAGATTCAAGAAGAACGTATGCTCCAACTAAATCAGCTGGATGAGCACCACCAACAAGCCCTTGCCCACACTGAAATCATCCAACAACAGAGAAAGAAATGGCATGAAAAGAACATCAAACATAAGAAATTCAAAGAAGGTGATTGGGCACTACTATATGATTCTCGCTTCCAATTTTTTCATGGCAAACTCACCACCAGATGGGTCAGACCCTACATCATTGACACAATCTATGACAATGGCGCAGTCAGAATCAAAACAATTGATGAAACAGAATTCCCCATGTTGGTGAATGGACATAGACTCAAGCTACACAAGAATCCACAATCCAGAGATGAGTTCACACAAACACTCTATCAGGAAAATCTAATGCTGATAGAGAACATAGATAAGCACTAATTATTTAAAAAAAAAATGAAAAGAAAAAAGAGAAAAAATATATATTGAAAAAAGAAAAAAAGAGGAAAAAGAGGAAGAGAAAATATGAAAAAAAAACAGGCCAGTAGCCACACAATTGAAATCAAATGGAAGTAAAGAACGCCAAATCAAGCAACCAAGCAAAAGAAAAAAAATCAGAAAAATTACAAGCAAGCCTGTGCAAAGAGTACACGAGCAATATTCAGAAAATGAAAACTCAAATCAAGCGAGCCAACACAAAAAAACAATAAGAAAAAATATACAGATACAAAATTAGGCGAAGCAGAAATCCAACAAGCAAGCCAGAAGAAGAACCAACACGCAATATTCAGAAAATCAAAAGTAAAATCAAGCAAGCCAACACAGAAAATCAACAAGTAAAAAGAATACAAATACAAAATTAAGAAAAACAAAAGTCCAATCAAGCGAGCCAGAAGAAGCATTAAAACGTAATATTCAACAAAATCAAAGGTCAAATCAAGCAAGCTAACATAGAAACGCAGGCAAGCGAGCCAACAGAAGGAAATCATAAAAAAACATAACTACTGATATACCAAAAATAACTATAGACACAGACAAAATCTACTACGAAACCTCGCGCCCGTATGAACAAGCCCACATCATCCGCTAAGGTACGTTAAGCATAACAGGTAATCACTAAATTCTTTGTTTCATTTTCAAACCAAATCATTCTCCCCACAAAAACGACTATTTTTCAAGCTGAGGACAGCTTTTCAGTCAGTTCGGCGGCACGAATCAGGGTAGCCTTACTAAGTCATGATGACCCACCTTAGCCATGTCAGGAGAATGACGACCTCCATAGTCGCCATATCCTCTGATGATCAAAGCACCGACGTGTAATGATGTAAAGGAATGCATGAGACGACAAACACAATGCGCAATAATGAGAATGAGCGCATAAAAATAGCAAAATAAGACAACGGGATAAGCAAGAAGATCCAATTAGCAATATAAGTTTCTCATAAAGGAATAATACTGAAGGGAGGACTCGACACTCAGCCAACAAGCTTCCAACAAGCCAGCGATCGATCCCAAGCAGATGAGTAAGTCATCCGCTCCCAAGCTTTGCGGTTTGATGTTATTTAGCAAACTCAGAAATGACAAAAGGATTCAAGAAGAGTGAGCCAGAAGACCATACACCTATATATGAAAAACCACAGGTGTTGGCCATCCTCTGCACAACAGGATGGATGCCATTTATTATGGGCCTAAGAGGATACGACACAGTAGTAGCCTTAGAATTTACCCAAAACTTGAAGCACATAAAGGAAGAACAATATGTCACTCGGGTGAGGGGATTGCGCATCATAATCGATGAAGAAGCAATTGCAAAATATAAAGGATTTCCCATGGGGATACATTGGGGAAGGGATGATAGAGAAGCCAACCAGAGGGCGAAAGCAACTTTCTTTGGGCAGGGTGAAACCTACGAGGAAAACAAAAATGGGGTTAAAAAGAAAAACTATGCCTACGCCATGGGACGAGGTGGCTTCCTTGATCCTGAAGTATATAACATGCATAGGGAGGCTTAGTTACATCCCAACCTTCCATTTCAAAATTCTGGACCTCTTAAGGCATAGGGGCCATATCAGATCAAACAATAACATCAGTATTCCCTTCTACCTTCTGCAGTCCCTCTGGGAAATGAGCAAGAAGGTAGTGCAAGGAAAGGATGACGCATTGGCTCACCATGGACTAATCAAGTTAGTTATTTGTGAAGAGTTGAAGGTTCAAATCCCAGAGCTCTCATGGGAGGAATTCGTTCTGGTATCGGCTGAAGATGTCCAAAGGATGAGAGGCATGCCAAATCCAGGTATAACCCTGGCCTCGGGATCAAAGGAAGAGAAATCCACCTCTACGTCGAGAGCCAAACCGAAAATTGACCTGGACAATGATAATGAGGTCATGGATGAAACTCTTATCAGAATAAAGCACTCCAAGGATGCCTCTCGCAAGAAAACCTCAAGGGTTTCTGCTAGCAAACAAGGGTCAAAACGACAGAGCGGGAGGTTGGCATAGCAGAACAAAGCCAAGCATACAAAAAAGAAAGAAAAAGAGGCTAGCCCCATAGTACAGAACATGTATGACTCTGAAGATTTCGGGGCAGAGTAGGATGACCCTTCTACACCTGTAGAAGAAGATACCTTCCAATGGAACCCTGCGAATGAAAATATAAACATTGGAAAGAATGATCAACTGACTGAGGCATTGGCCGAGCTAGAAAAAGTCAGAGAAGAGCTGGTTGCCTTGAATACAGAAGTACAACTCCACATAAGCCATCCTGTTTCATCGACTTTGCCACCATTTATGCATGAAAAGACCCAAATTTTAAAGATGCAGCATGTGGTTCAACTGAAGTAGATGGAGCAGCAGAATTTGGCACTTAAAGAAAAATTAGGCCAAGCCCAGGAAGAATTGGCCCAAAAAGACCAACGAATTCTGTAGTTAGAAGACACCTTAACCACCACAACTAGGATATGTGAAGATATATTGGGGTTCAAACCGCCATCCAGGGTCTACACAGTTTACCTGAAAGAGAAATGGGGTAGGCTCCAATTACAGAGGCTGAAGCAAGGCCTATCCTTGGAATATTTAACCACTCCTAAGGAGTTTGTAGACACCTCCCTTGTTTGCACTGAATTAGAAAAAGATCAGTTATGTGAATTCTTCCTATATAATTTTGTGAAACCAAACTCACCTAATTGGTCACCGAACCCCTACATGGGTGACTTCCAATTAAGAGCACTATGCTCTTAGATGAATAATGAAATAGAAAGAGCCCAATATGTTCATCTCTACCACGCAGAAGAATGGAAAAACCCACTGTGGATCAGAGCTGAAGCAACACATCCCAAGAAGGTAATTCAAGATCACTTTGGCATCACCTCAGATGAAGATCTAATTCCCATATTTCTCGAAAAGCAGCAGGAAGCATTCTCACATTTTGACATCACCACCTAATGCACCTACAATGGAGTTCAGGAAGCCATCGGTGAGAGGTGGACAGGAATCTCAAAGGATTTGAAAAAGCGGGAGCCTCACTCCCCCCTTAGGCTGGAAATTGCACTCACCAGAGAAAAGTTGTATAGAGAGTCTTTAATAAAGAACCAACTCACGTGGATAGGTATGAAATTAATCCCACCTTTCTTTCTCCCTCTGGCTATTAAGGGGCAAATCAATGAAGAAGAGGAAATGAGAACATGGGCTAAAGAAGATCAGACCCAAGGTTATTACAGACAGGCAGGAACTCCTCGAGTTGTCTCCTGGGATACCAGGGAGGCCGTCATGGAGTAGGATGTGTCACCCAAGGATGGGTGACATCTTCAAGTCTCAGGGAGATGATGAGCCCAAGATATAGGTACTCCATAGACCCCCTTTATGCCACACACGAACAAGAAAGGATAAGAAAACACTTGTTTTTGTAGGGGAGAATGCATTTGTTTGATTATTAAATGAAGTAGTTTAGCGATTATATTTTCTTATGCTTTAAGTGTTTTATGTGCTAATCATATGAATTTAGGCATGTGTGAGCAGGGCGCAGGTGACTTGAAAAAAGTAACATGTAACCAAGCTCAAGACTGAAGATCATGAGTGACTCAGCGATCCCAATTTATCCTAATTTATAGGAAGGACTCTTGTTAACCAGGATCGTTGTTTACAATGTAGAGCTAGGTTATAAATAAGGATAAATAGGGACCTCTTGAATAGCAGGGGGTCTGGAGACATTTTCGAAAAACAATCTTCAACATATTTTTTTGTATTTGAGACAGCTCTGTTTTACGTTTTCCTAAAACATGGAGTTATGAATTGACAATGAAAGACCAGCATTATATTAATTCCTTGAGTTCATAAGTTTCTTTCCCTTCTGAAATATGTGTTGGGGAGGGGCCCTTCAATACATAGATCATGAGTTTCGTGTTTCATTACAGGTATTTCTCATGCATTTTATTTATTGTTTCTATCATCATGATGCCTGAAATTACTTTGGTATTTGTTTAGACATCAGATTCCAATTTTAGCACAAACGATTTTCTTCTGTAGTTTGATAACACTGCGTTCGTAGTTCTGTAATGCACCATCTGTAGTCCTATGTGTGCCATCCGCGCAGGCATATTTTATATCCAAGTTCCAATATTTTCATACCTTTTCCAGATAACGAGTCAGATCCATGATTTCATGCATACTTCCCTTATTTGATTTTGATGAAATAGAGTCTAAATGTTCCAGCATTTGATTTAAATAGAACATGGTTTAATCGCTTTCAACATTTGATTTGGTAGTTAGAATTTAATTGTTTCCAACATTCAATTCCTAGAATAGATTTATCAGTTTTTCAGCTTTCAATTCCTAGAATAGATTTATCAGTTTTCAGCATTCAATTCCTAGAATAGATTTATCAGTTTTCAACATTCAATTAATGGAATAGATGTATCAGCTTTCAACATTCTTAGATTTATTTTCTGTTCTGATAAAATAGATCTACTTTCATTTCTTAATGATAGGATTTACATGCTTCCATATTTCCTGCTTCCTAGTTTTTCTAGGACAATACTTCCTATTCCCTTAGAACATTCTTTAGGATACATTGAACACTGAGAACGACAAAGATCACCCTATAGTGCACATATAGTGCCTAGCATCTCTTAAGTTTGTACGCTCCCTGGTCGATAATTAAAGTATACTTCTGGTATATCTACCTAAAAAAGGTACACATTCCTGGAGTCCACCACTACTCTCTATATAGTACTTCAACAACCCAATTCTAACTAATTGTGGTTCCTCTATAATGAGGGCCGACCACCTAGGGACAACCAATAAGGAAGGCCCTTTTACATTAATCAACTAGCCACTAACTAATTAATGGGCCTTATGGTCTCGTACATAGATAAAGTAGGGGGTTAGGGTAGGACCCTAACATGTCCTCCCGCTTCGAAAGCAACATTATCCTCAATTCTAGAGATGGGGAACTGCTGCAAAATTATTGATGGTTCCCAAGTAGCATCTTTCGGTGAGGTATCCTTCCACTAAATCAAAACTTCACGGATAGTGCACTGACGTAGTTGACGCTCCCTAGTGTCCAAAACTACTTCCTGTTGGATCCAAATGGATCCTTCTTCACCTAGTTCAGGTAAGGCAGTTTGAACTCGACAATTTTGACCCACTATCTTCTTTCAAACAAGATACATGAAATACTAGATGAATCTTAGAGTGTGTTGGGAGTGCTAATTTGTAGGCCACCTGACCAATGCGTTGAACAATCCGATATGGATAGTAAAAGTTTGGTGTGAGCTTTTGACAACCTTTAACTTTGAGAGAGGTTTTCTTATAGGGTTGGAGGCGAAGAAACACCTGGGCACCTCCTACAAATGAATGATTTGAGCGACCTTGTTATGCTTGTTGCTTCTTGTGATTTTAGGCCATTGCCAAATTTTCCTTGTGTGTGCAAAGAGTGACATCATGATTATGAAGCAAATCATCAATTGCATGTACTTTGGAGGTACCTGGTATATAAGAAACCATTGAGGATGGTTGTTGGTTGTAGGACACTTCATATGGTGTCATGTTTGTAGCCTCGTGATAAGTCGTATTATACCACCATTCTGCTAATGGTAACCATTGTGCCCATTGGTGCTACTTTTCGGATGCAAAACATTACAAATAGGTTTCAAGACACTTATTGATTGCTTTTGTTTGGCCATCTGTTAGTGCATGATAAGATGTGCTCATTTGCAACTAGGTGCCCCATAGTTTAAATAGTTCTTGCCAAAATTTGCTCATGAATGTGGGATCATGATCCAACACAATGGAGGTGGGCATGCCGTGAAGTTTGAAAATTTGGTATAGAAACATTTGGGCCACTATTGTCGGGGTAAACGTGTGTTGAAGATCACAAAAGTGGTCATATTTGGAAAGTCGATCAGAAACCACCATGATGACTAATTTGTTACTTGCTTTCGGAAGACCAACGATAAAATCCATGGAAATGTGGGTCAAATGCTGGCTGGGATTGGTAATGGTTGCAATGCCCCATGTGTCTTTATTGTCTCATCTTTATTCCTTTGGCAAGTGTCACATTATGCTACAAAATCAAGGATATCATTTTTCATGCCTTCCCAAAAGAATGAGTGTTTTGCATGTGCATAAGTTTTATGAAATACCAAGTGACCTACGAGAGGAGATGAATGCAAATCTATTAATATTGTATGTTTTAAAGCAGGTTTAGGTACCAAGAAAAGACGACCTTTATATAGCATTGTATCTTGCTACCATGTGTAACCCTGGGGAGGGTCAGGATCCTCCTGGAGGTGCTTAATTAGCTAAGATATAGTAGCATTTGTTAGTCATCCTTGTCGTGCTTCCTTTAACCATTACGATACTAGAGAGGATAAGACAAAGAGTAATCCCTCTTCCTCGGGTTTCCTTGACAAGGCATCTAGCACAACATTGTCTTTTCCCTTTTTGTAGATGATCTCATAATCATAGCCAAGCATTCTGGTGACCCAATTTTGTTGTTTTGGGGATGTCATCCTTTGCTCCAACAAATATTTTAGGAAATGGTGATCTCTCTTGATCTAGAAACGTATCCTTATTATATACGGTCGCCATGTTTCAAGTGCATGTAGGATGGCCATTATTTCTTTCTCATAGGTAGACTTCCCCAAGTTCTTGTCACAAAACTGCTTACTTGTGAATGTTAAGAGTCTTCCTTCTTGCATTAAAAATGCACTCAATCCTTTTTTAGAAGCATCACATTCCAATACAAAAATCTTATTAAAATCAGGCATAGCTAAGACTAGTGTGGTGCACATGCCTTGCTCTAGAACTGAGAATGCTTGTTCTTCCATTATGTTCCATGCAAAGGCATTTTTCTTGAGCAAGGTTGTAAATGGGGCTGCAATTTTACCATAGTTCTTCACAAACTTCCTACAATAGCCTGTAAGGCCTAAAAACCCACATAATCTCTTTAAGGTTTTAGATCGGGGCCATTCCTGCATTGTTGCAATCTTCTTGGGGTCCAATTTAACCCGATCTTGTCCAACAATGTGACCCAAGTATTCGATTTCTGAAACCCCAAAAGCACATTTGGAGCATTTTATGAATAATTGATGGTCCCAAAGGTGTTGCAAGGTTTTATAAACATGTTGTACATGGGAATCTCAAGTTTTACTGTAAATCAAAATGTCATCAAAGAAAACCAACACAAAATGACGAAGATATGGCGTCAAAATTTTATTCATGAGGCTTTGAAAAGTAGAAGGGGCATTACAAAGTCCAAATGGCATTACCAAGAACTCATAATGGCCTTCATGTGTTCCAGAAAGATGTCATTGGAACGTCAGCCTATTTCATCCTTATTTGGTGGTATCCTGAACGAAGGTCAATTTTGGTGAAAAATTTAGTCCCATTGAGCTCATCCAAAAGATCATCAATCAATCGGATGGAACATCTATCATCGATGGCACACTTATCGAGGGCACAAAAATCAAGACACGTGCGCCAATCACCTTCTTTCTTTAAAACCATGACCACTGGGGAAGTATATGGGCTAGTGTTGGGACATGTGACTCCTTCCGCTAGTAGCTCATGATTATCTTTTCAATTTCATTCTTTTGTGCAAATGGATGCCTACATGGTCTTACATTTGGTGGTTGACTTCCCGTAATCAAGGGAATTCCATGATCAAGCTCTCCTCTAGATAGGTGTGAACCCTTTGGTGTCTCGAAGGCCTATTGATGTTTGTCCAAAACCCTTTGCAGGTCAAGATGGATTTTGGGTGTGGTGTTATCCAGAGCCTGGATGGCATGGAAGTGAGCAACAATTCCAAGGTGATATTTCTTCAATAATTTTTCCATCCGATGCGAACTTATGATTTTAGGGGAGCCTGCTTGGATCCCTTTGAGGGTGTGATTATGAGAGTCCTGAGTAAATCTCAAGTATAATTCCTCGAAGTCCATAGTAATTGGCCCCAATGTACGTATCGATCATTCTGCCCCCAAAAATATACCACAACCACCCTTATCTATGGCCGACATATGAGTTTTGAGATGATAATCACCCAACTAAAGTTTTATATTTTTTAAACGCCCCTAACATCTCGTCATCCCTCCATTAGCTAGCAGAATTTCATAGTTGGGCATCGGGTGTAAATAACAATGGAGTTCCTCAACCAATCTTTGGTGAGTTAAGTTGTGGGTGCTACCACTATCAACCAAAACTACCGCTTTGCAATGCTTGATGTAACCCCGCAATTTCATTGTTCGTGGGGATGAAATACCAGATAAAGCATGAAGAGAGAAGAGAGTTTCTTCTTGGTGGACTTCAATTTCTACTTCTTCTTGTATGGGAGGAGTTTCTTCAATAGCCACAAACATAGGGGTATATTCTGTAATGATGTCTTCAAAATTGGTAGGAGTTGTCACATCAATGTGGAATAACTTTTGTTCTTTACAATTATGACTTGAAGCATACTTTTCATCACTATAGTAGAGCCATCATCTTTGTCAGTCAACCATTTTTGATGGAGATAAGTTTTGTACCTTATAGGGAGGAGAAGGGATTGTGCTTGAGGAATTTAATTGTGTAGAGTGATGAATGAAAGAGGGTTTGTTGGTTTGTGCATTAATCACTATCTCTGCTTCTAGATCCCTATGTGATGCCTCCAACCAAGTAGCAGGATGTTGCATTCTGACTTGTGCTTTAATTGCCTCCTTGAGGACACTAATGAAACATTCTTTATAGAAAGAATCTGTCAAGTTCTTTGTACAGATGGCTAATTGCTCAAAGGCTGAAATAAAGTATGTGACTAACCCTGTTTGGCATAACTTGGTAAGACACCCCAAATAGTGAGGATCTTGCTCATAATGCTCATGGAGAGCTTTAACAAATAAACTCCAAGCAATGTAGCACCCATAATACTTTTTATGCTACTCCCACCATTGCCATCTTTCTGGACACAAATACAAGACTCCCACCTTAAGTTTCATCATGTCATCTATAATACCACGAAGAGAAAAGTAATGTTCCATTTGGGTAACCCATCCTGATGAGTTGGAATCATCAAACTTGTTTAAGTCTGCTTTAGGAAAACAATTCTAGTTGTTATTATCCATAGAGTGTTGTTTATCGCTATGAGGAACAAATGGAGGTTGATGCTGGCTAAATAGTCCTAATTGAGAAGTTTCTTCGTGGTGTGGCTCACTGTGTTGTGAATTCCCATGTTCTTATACATGTGTGGCACTAACTATCAAATTTGTCAACTTCTCATCCAACTTCTTCTCCCAACGATCTAATTTTGTATCAAACTTTTTTCCCACATCTTGAATTGGTAAACTTGTATTCCACGTATGGTTGAATGTACTAAGAAAACGTTTAAATTGGTAAACTCTTATAAAAATAAAAAATAAAAAAACTTTGAATGGGTGGAGAACACAAGTACTATCTCCTAATCGAGTCGTTTGGGATTCAGAAGTTAAAGAAATAATCCTATCTACTAATAGTGGTCAAATTGGCGTATTACCCAATCATGCTTCACTTGTGGCAGCTGTAGATATAGGAGATATGAAAATACGTCTCAATGGACGGTGGTCCACTATGGCTTTGATGGGCGGTTTCGCCAAGATAGACAATGATAAAATAACCGTATTGGTCAATAATGCAGAGAGAGATGTTGACATCAATCTAAAAGAAGCCCAGGAAACTTTTCGAATAGCTAAAGCTGACTTAGCTCGAACCGAAGGCAAAAGACAAGCAATTGAGGCTGATGTAGCTCTGAAAAGATCTAGAACACGATTAAAGGCTATCAATGCTAGCCCCCCCATCTCTAATGAAAATTTTAGAGAATGATCTTAAAATGGATTGATTCAATGTTCTGTCTCGATCCAAAAAAGTGGAGTAAAGCTTATTAGATGCCATCGACTCTTCAATGGTATCTAATAAGTTTACCTACTATTGGATTTGAACCAATGACTCTCGCCGTATGAAAGCGATACTCTAACCACTGAGTTAAGTGGGTCATTTATTCTCATAGGTAGAGTTGGACTCTATAAACAATTCTAAATGGAATTAAACGTATAGACAATGTTTCTCTGGCACAGATCGAACTTATTGGGACATATTAGATCATAGTATCGGATCATGAAATATCTACCTTGACAGAAAGTGATCCATCTGGTTAGTATAGTAGTGTATCACCAAGACTGGCAAGGAAGGGCTATAGCTCAGCATGGTAGAGCACCTCGTTTACACGTGCGCCAATGGTTTTCGGGAGAGTTTATCGATTCATCCGATCCACGAAATAGATTCTATGTGAAATAGTATTACTCTATCAATTTGTTTCTCTGGGGAACAATAGCATGACAAAGATGAAGTTCGATCCGATTCGAATTACGAATCTAATTGATATGGTCAATCCCAGCTCCGTTCAATGCCAGGCATAATGAGTATAATACGGGGACCTCAAAATAGATTCTTTTCGCTCTATGAACTTTTAGGTGTATGAAGTGTCATATTTCACTTTTTGAGCGATAGAGGAGACTCTATTTGAGTCAATCTATGCCCGAGCAAGGCAGACCTACGTCAAGGAAACCTTTTGAATAACTTTGGGATTGCTTCCGAAGGGTAATCATTTGGAGCACACGGAGCCATATTAGTATCTTCCTGGAAAGAGGAGAATGGCAGACTAACCGATCTTTCCATCAGTTAATGAAAGAGCCCAATGCGAGAAAATGCATGTTGGGTTCTTGGAACAGTTCAAATCATTTTGATAATAAGAACTTTGATATGTTCTACCGAGAAGGTCTACGGTTCGAGCCCGTATAGCCCTATACATTCCACTAAGTTACACTACTTTATTTATATATATATATCCCCTCATAGTCCCTATGACTTGGCCTTGAAGAGTCTTTCGGATCATATAAACTATTCTCATGTCCTTATCGAGATCGATGGATGGGAACGTTGGAACAGGACAGGCAGATAATTATTTCTCATCGATCGAGATTGATCCGATACCAGATGATCGCACCTATAAACCCTTTTTTTCATTAATAAAAAAAGAGGGGAAAGAAAATAAGTTAAGTAACGACTGACATGATGATATGCAATAATAATCCATTACATTATTGGAGGTTACTAATCTACTTCTGATAGATCCAAGGTTCTAATGATTGATCCCAGCCTATTGGATCTTGGCCTTCGTTCGAATAGTAAGTAATTAGGATCGATCATTGTAATTTGATGAATCAGGTATAGGGAATTCCTAGCTAGTATGATGAATGACTTCCTCCTTTCCTTTTATTCTCAAGGGAATCCATAAGAAGGGGATCTATGGAAGTATCTGTCCGATCCAATCTGTCTAATCTGTCCAATCCAAAGAGTTCGGATCGTAGAACTGGAACTAATTGTAACATACAAGAAACAAGGCGTTTTTTCTTTTCTTTTTTTCTAGGCACTTCTAGATTCTACATACAAATATAGATAGAGGATTTATAAGGTATTCCATACTATATTGCTTGGATTTGCACAATGTTAGAATTCCCATTGTAAGATAATCTAGTTCGGAACCGAGGGAAAAGCGGGTAATTTGTCACGATATTTTCTATATTGTATCACATTTCTTTTTTTGTTCATTTTTATCGCTAGCTCTCGAAAAACTCGAGAGTTCTCTAAAATATCATATGTTTGAAGCAGTTTCTAGTCCAGTCAAAGTATCGATTGGACATGTGGCTTTTAGCTCCATCCAAACGCAACGCATTCCGTTGGGGTTGAACGAAGTCCTCTTCCGTTCAATCGAAAATCCCGGCTGTATCTATCCCTTTGCTAAAGATCGGGGCGAAGATCTTGATCAACTAGGATTCTCTACAATATGTTATTTATGGTAAATCGAACCTATTCTTGAACCATAGAAGTGGGAAGTACTACGGATATTCCAAATACCTGGAAAGGAAAATTCTCTGGAGTTGATCCATTCTAGCTAAAGGCGAACCTTTGGTTCGTTCTCTTTCTCCACCTAAGATCATAACATGGTTTTTTAGACAAAATATGAAAATATTGTGACAAACACTCTTTCCTCTAGTTCCGTTCTGGTAACATACCACAAACATGCAATCTACCGGCTATGCATATTGGATCTACATCTGGACCAATGTTTGCTTGAATCTACCCCACTATGGAATACATATATTTCGTTCTGGAACAATAGAATAAAGAAGTCTGTTGGGACAAAACTAGAATCCCTTGCTCAAAAATAATGTGGACTGCGGCCCAAAAGAAGTTGCCTTCTGCCCCGTTATAAATAGATATTTACTCGGTTAGACAATAGATCTGTCCGAAATCATGTTATATCGGAATGAGCCCGGACTCATCATGAACTTATACGTGAAGGATTTGATACGTTCCACGGATCGATTGACGCCTACCAAGACGTCTCATTCGTCTTCTTTCAATACTGTAAAATGTTCACTATCTCCGTTGATAGATGAGCCTCGAAATTTGTATATTTGTCCCATCACCTGCATTATAATATAATAAATAACTTGATTGTCTCTTAACCATGCGTGTAAGACGGACATCCAAACCTTTTTTTTTTCTTCGTAGGAAACATGAGCCCTTTATCGAACTTGAACCGATGACTTACGCCTTACCATGGCGTTACTCTATTGAAAATTTGGCTTGTTCAAAATTCCATTAAAGGTATAATAAAAATGTTAATTATAGTCTTGTATTATAATCTTTTAACCTATATGAGTTTTAATAAAAATGTTAATTATAGTCTTGTATGATAATCTTTTAACTTATATGGGTTTTAAGACGAAAGACAGAAATTTCAGTTAAAATTATAATAAAAAATTAATTACTGTATTATATTATAAAATTTATATGGTTTAAAAGAATATTAACATTGTATTAAAAATATAAATATTTTTTTAAGATATAAACATTTTTAAAAAATAAATTAAAACGGTTATTTTTATTGATAGAAATGACTGATGGCAATACCCAATCAGCCAAGATTACATATGTTCAGTGAACCACTTATTTCTAATACATCAGATCTCGATCTTAGAGAGCAGCTAGAACAGTAGCTACGGAATAGGGAGCCAGAAAGGCACTTCATCATTTTTGCTGTACATTCCTCGGGGTAGGAGGCAGCCTCGGTTTGCTTGTTCATCAGCATTTTATTGGAGATATAAACATTTTTTAAGATATAAATAATATTTACTATTTAAATGATTAAAAAGATTCTATACACATACATATTTTAAAAGAAAGACATAAATTTCCATTTAAATTATAATAAAATATTAATTATTGTATTATATTATAATATTTTATGTTAAAAAAATATCAGACCGATACATCGTTTCTAACTTAAAAATATATTTACTATTTAATGAAAGTCTTTACATCTTATATATGAAAAAATATGAATATTTTTATTTTAAAGGAAAATGTGATAATTCGAAAAAAAATAAAATTATAATCCACGTTACAGTTTTAATTAAATTTTGTCAAAACATATATAGTAAAACCTTTTATGAAAATCTTTGACACGGTTGAAAATTTTTGTAAATGAATCATACAAAATCTTATATATAATGAATTTTAAAAAATATTTTTAAATATTAAGTTTTTTTTGTTTTGTTTTTTAAGTTAGAAAATAAAGGTTAGAATTTTTTTAGAAAGAGAATAATATTTTTTATAAAAAAATTAATGAAAGCAAGAAGAAACTCAATAACATATTAAGCAATAATTTCATAGAAGTATATTAAAGAAATATGATGATATCCAAGTTGTAGATCAATCACTTTTTAAGGAAATTGAGAACTTAAAATAAGGAAATAAAGACATTGAAAGAAGATAAACATGAATTATAGGCAAAATTGCAAGAAGAAATTCAATAACATATTAAGCAATAATTTCATAGAAGTATATTAAAGAAATATGAGGATATCCAAGTTGTAGATCAATCACTTTTTAAGGAAATTGAGAACTTAAGATAAGGAAATAAAGACACTGAAAGAAGATAAACATGAATTATAGGCAAAATTGCAAGAAACAAAGATGAAATAACCATGTTGTAAAACCACAAAAGAAAAATCTTCATAAAATAAGTTTATAGGAATTAAAAGAAGAAAAGAAAAATAATCACATCACAATAAGGAGAAATTGGACATTATAAATGAAAATACCACTAAATGAAATATTATGAGGTATCCAAACCTCACGACATAGGTCCTTGATCAACTATTTATTTTAAAAAATGAGAACTTATTCTAAGTAAAGGAAGACAAACTGCAAAAAGATAAAAATAAATTATAGATGAATTCTGCAATAAAAGATAACGAAATAGCCATGTTGTAAAACTATAATAAAATATTACAATAAGTAATCTAGAGATTGAAAGAAAAAAGAAGAAGATTAATCACAAATATGGAGAAATGGAAGATTATAGATGAAGAAACTACTAAAAGAGTTCAACAAGCAATTTGTAAGAAGGTTTAATAATCAAGGTTGGAAGGTGCAAGGGTTTGCTCATTGACCCCGAAGGACATCAAGTAACTTCCTATGCCTTTTTGTAGGGACTAAGGAATTCCAAACATGTGAAAACAAAGACTCTTCAAGTATTTAGAGTTTCCTCATTATAATTAGATACATGTTCTCCCGCTCCCTCGCTAAGAATCATGCATTAAGCATAATTATCTATCAAATCTTCAATGACCTTCAAGCCTTCGACAAAATTGATTTCTTTCAAATCCTTTGAGGCTTTAACTTGCAGTTAGATAGGTGGCCAACATTGCATGTTATGTTCTATTGGAAAATAAAGGGTTTAGGGTACTCATCCCCCCACCCTAAGTTTACCACCCACAAAATATCTAATGAATTGTATTAAAGGCTAGGATAGGTGGTTGTCAATTACACTCACAACAAGGTATTCAATGTCCTGTCCACTCAGACACACACCGGGGTTAATAAGGTGCATGGTGATGGGAAAAATCAAGGTGTGCGGTTTTATTTCCCCCGTGAACTAGCCGAGAGACACTTCTCCATATCATTTGCATAACATGGAATGATGAATCAAGATCATGATCATTTTGGTCATGGTGGTTAGGAAATGAGATTGGCTCTTTGTTGGCATTTTGGATGTTAAGGCCTAAGATCCATGTGACTTATGCAAGATCAGTATCCTCAAGTGAATAACCAAGAGGATAGAGAGCATCCTAGTACGTGTTTGATGCATGGAAGCAATTTGTTAAGTAGCACCTCTATCTGATTATGTATTCAAGTCCAGGTTTGGTCTTGGCTCTCTCAGCTTTTGTATCTGACACATTTCTTGCCAACATTAATAATGGGCATCGTTTTCATGTATTTCTCTCTGTTGCAGTAAGGGGTTGGTGGATTGGAAATAGGTTGAGGAGAATGGCCTCACACACCCATTCCAATCGATTGTACACACTAAGATCCAAAGATACATTAAAAAATTTGAAATAATCAATGACGATTGCTAGGATTCTATGGCATAAGTTTTGAGAGAATGGGAATCTTGGAGTAAGGATTGGAAAATTAAGAATGCAAGGGAAATAAAGGTAAACCACGGGCAACAAATATTGATGAAGGAGTAAAATTCTCATGCTGGAAGTTGATTATGAAAGTCATAAAGAAAAAATGGAGGCGGAGGCAACAAAGGTTAAAGAGCTTCAAGAAAGTGTTATTCAATTAAAGTTGGAATAGAGACCATGCTTCAAAGAGCTCATGAACACGATCTCCCATGAGGCATCGGTTGGGTCACCGGGAGTAGCGGGAATGGAAGAAGATGCAATTGAACAATCTCCAGAGGTAAAGAAACAACAAGAACTCTCCAATCTAGCCTCAACAACAGGATAGGGAAGGCCCAACACTCATGGGCAAGTTTAGTTTACAAACTATTTTGTAAGGTTTTGTAAATTTATTCTTTTGTTAGGATAATTTGTATGGATGCATATCGGCCATAGTATGAATACTCATAGGGATAGTTTTTGGACATTGTCCTACTTTTAGGACTATTTTGGACAAACTTTAGTACCTTTAGTTTTGTATAGAGTGGTTGTACAATTACACTGCAACATACATACTTTTTTTAATACAAACAATATATGTCCTTGTGAAAACAGGTTTAATAATCCATAATACAAATAAAGAAATGTAAACGAGGATTGACTAAGGTCCATGGAAATTAATGGAGACTATTATGCTTCAACTTTATATTGGAAAGCAAGAACAAATAGCAAAAGGTTGAAACAAATTAAAATGCCAGAAAAAATCATCACCCCCTTGATAAGGTTAAATCCAAAATATATAACCATACAAAAATGCCAAAATATATTCTTCGATCTTAAGCAAATATTAATGATGAACAAGGACAAATTTGAACATAAAAACTAAGAGGTAAAGTAGATAATACTTGAGCCATAGTGACATCCTCATTACTAGGAAAGTCTACAATCAACACTATATAACTATAAAACAAATACCAACCATTACATTTACAAAACAGTATTTGATTGAACCATAAATATACATTAAATCAAAATAAAGATAGTTACATGACAATATATCATCAATAACGAACAACTACTATATTGTATAGTTATGGAAATATATGAAATCAAAGAAAATGTAAACACATAACAATATATTATCAAAGGATGGCATTGGAATTAAGAAAAATTTACAATTTGATGTCATATTTTGGTTCAAAGATGAAGCATCTTAGGGAAGCCGAAAATGACATGCTCTCTCTAACTTAATGGTCTCAAAAGAGGAAGTCAACTAGGTTAAGAAAATATGTAAATTGTTTTTTTGCTAAAGAGGAAATGTTACTTTGCTAAGTATGTGCATAATATATAAACTATTAGTTACATCACCAATTGGAGAATTTCATACTTACAACATGTTTCACAAATCTCACATCATGGCTCGCCAACATGAAGTATTTACACAATTTTGGAGAGTGATAAAAAAAACCCACAAAGAATTGCACCAATTTATTTTCACTAAATACTTATTTGTGATCATTTGGGCTTTCTTAAGCCATCCACCTCAATCCTCATAATCCAAAAATGCATTTAGGAAATCTATAAAATAGAATCATCTTGTAGCTAAAGAGAAAATGATTGGTGGTCTTTTTGATAGGGTTTAGTAGGTATATTGATAATTTATCCTTAAAACATATAACATTATCGGTCATAACAAAATGAACATTAGATTGATGTAAATTTTATTTAATTAATTAAGGACATAATATTGTCATATAAAGCATTTATTTAACCACATGGGTTTCTAATGATTGCTATTAATTTGAACCATGTAGGATCACGGTGATATTAAAATTTTGATAAGCCTTTTTAGATTGATTCATAGTCACACGATTTAAAGAGGAATACAATTTAGTACAAGAAGAAGAAATTTTATGAAAACTTAAAGGGTTGGTTAGAACTTATTTGCGAAGGGAAATAGGTCAAAGGGGGTGAGAGAATGAACGAGGTTGCATAACATTTTGGAATGGTTACAAAATGAGGTGGATTTGTTTATAAATTAGGCCTAAGTCTCGATGTTAACAACTCTCTTTTCTCTCTTTTTTTTCAGCGGAAAAATCACTTTCCTGCTATTCCGAAGGAATCAAGGAAAGCTTGAAATACAATCATTACAATAGGGTTCAACAAGAGCATCATGTCACTTACAAGAATTGAACTTGGGTGGGGAGGGCAACAATCTTTCCTCCCAACCACCCAAGCTACAACCAATGGACAACTCTCTCTTCTCTTTTATTATTTAGTTTTTTTATTTTTTAGTATTTTTAAATATTTGATAAAAGGTAAATAAAATTCAACCAAATTATGTATATTGTTCCGTATACATAAAGAAAAAATTCATGATAAAATATAAAATACAAAAAAATTGAAGTGAGTCAATCATCATATGAAATCAACGAAAAATTGTACACATACATTAAGAATTGTTGAAAATATTAATCGAAAATTTATGCACATTGAATGTAATTTGGAGGGTCCAATAGAAATACAGAAAATGCAAATACAGATATCATAGACAATGGGTTGGCACAACGTAGTAGTGAACTCAAATCAACTTTGGCATGCAACTTGTTCTCACATACCTAGTTTAGCTCTTGTGTTGCTACAACAAGACACAAATTTGGCATGGTTAAAGTTGATCATTAAATTCTTAGATGTCGTGGTCAACTTTAATTCTTGATGTGCTCAAATTTGATTACTCATCCACATCTATAAATATATATTCACCTCACCCATTTGAGGTTGTTCAATGCATGGATTGAGTTAATTTACACATTTATCTAGAGAGATTGAAAAAACTGAGTGACTATAACATTCCAAATAAATGTGTCGATTAGTGAATCTAATATCCATGTTTGTGAGCTTAGGGACAAAACTTTCTATGTGAGGCATAGAGCTATGAATTTATTGTTCAAGTCGTAAGAGCCACAATACAATTAAGATATGACTTGTAGTGCTCACACAGACTTAGTTCATCTCTAAAGTTGCTACAACAAGATACAAATTTTTGCATGGTTAAACTTTATCATTGACCCAATCTTTTGATCATTGTGCAAATTCCTAGATGCCATGTTAAACTTTAATCCTTGATCCGGTCAAATTAGATTACTCATCTACATTTATAAACGTGTATTCACCTCACCAATTCGAGGTTGTCCTATGTGTGGATTGAGTTAATTTGCACATTTATTAATCAATCTAGAGAAATTGAGAAAACAAACGATTGATGATATTCCAAATAAGTGTGTCAATCAATGGATCTGGCATCCATGTTTCTGATCCTACGGATAAAACCTTCTATGGAATAGAGCTATGAATTCATTGTTTAAGTCATAAGAGTCAAACAATACAATTAAGAAACCATTGAAGACATATTATACACTCTCTGAAACTTTCTACATTGTAATTTTCTAGTTAAACAATTAGCTTTTATGCAATGAATGAAGTATTTGTGATCTTGTCCCTAAATGATTTCATCTCTAATTACTCATGAATTAATGTTGTAAATTGTTGATTAAAATAATTTCTAAGCATGATAAATATCATAAGTTAATTTTTTGTTAGCATTAAAATCATGTTTCTCAAGTAACATGATGTAATGTTGATAATTGGCCACGTTTGAAGAAGACCAACACATTGGATAGCTATCAATGTGAATTTGGAAAGGAGCAACAATGCAAAAGAATCAAGTTTTCCAATCTCAAAATTCTAAAGAGATATTGGCAATTGATAGGTTTGTGCGTGAATATCATAGCATTGAGAATAATGGTAGTCCTTTGCCCTCGAAGTTTAATGCATTTAAACCCTATTTTGAGCATGTTGAACTTCTCACAAAAATCTAACTATAGAATTTAAGAGCCTTGTTGCCACACAAACTAATACCCCCAAGGTGCAAAGTCCTCACAAGGGTTTGAGCTTTTCTACCCTCTCCTACTATTTGATCACTAAATCTTCTATTGCTTCCTATATGGCCCCATTGCTCTTTTCTTTTAAATAAATAGGCACTAGTCAAGAGATTCAAAGTTCCTTTTTTAGCCACACACAATTTAATTCATTTTCATTTTAAAAAGTTTTTTTTTTTTTTTTTTTAAATCTGGAATTTATCTTTTATCTCACACGTAAGATTAAGCAAAAGCTAACTAAATCAAACCCTCTTTAAGGTCTGTGCTCCACATCTTTCAAGTTTGTCCTATTTCATGGTTAAATCTCATCTTTTGATTGCTTGTTACAAACTGAATTAATTTGAAATCAATGCTAGTTTCCAAATTTATTTAAGTTTAGCCTTAAAATAGTTCACTTCACATATGTCTAAACCTTTAATATTTTAGATTTATTTTCACTTAATCATCTTGAGCACTCTTTGAGAGTTTTGCTCAAGTATATTTTAGATCTTGAGTAATTTTTATATGGTTAATTGACACACGTCACTTACACCTAATAGATCTGAAAACTAATAATTGTTGTTAGCATACAAACATTTCTCTCTTTTGTGTTAATGGCATATTCAAGTAACTAAACACACTTCATTCTTTTGTACTCCAAGCAATGGTTATTTGTCACTTTTTCTAGCTTGATTGCACAATTTTTTCAGTCTTGAAGGAGCTGGAAATTTTATGTTGTTTTAACCATATAATCCGATTCGCAAATATCTCTTGTTGGTTAATAAACAACTTGGAAATTGATGATTTATTTATGGAATGGATGACTTTGTTCTATTGGCAAAACCAACTATTGAATATGAGTTTATATACTTGCTTAAGTTATATTTTGTGGGATTCATTATTCATAATTAATTCACAAATTTTCTTGAAGTTTTAAGATGGTTCACTTGTCAATCTTCTTTATGCTTTAAACCTTCACTTTCATTGTTGATCATGTACACTTAACGTATTATTTATCGTACACTACAACTACAATGTTAGCATGATCAATACTTGTTAATGGGATACATTTTATTTGTTTCATTTCACCGCTCCTTTTACAAGTATTGATCTAGTTTTTATTTGCAACAAGTTGTTATTTCTCATTTGGAAACTCACTTAAGGTTTTGATTGCTTACATTCAATGGTTATATTTCATGTGCAAACAATGATTTATGGTCTATGGATGCTTAAATCAACATTTGAGTTAATTCTTGATATCTCTTTAGATTTTCTAACTCATTAGTTTTCTTTAACCCATAAGCCGTAACTCATCCTTAATCTAAGTGATTTTCCATATCTCTTGACACTTAGTTGCTTTAGGTAATCCCCCCTAGTGATTTCTTCAAGTCCCTAAAGGGAAGGGGGGTAATAGTAGGTGACAGTTGGATTACTTCCATAGTTGCACTTGGCTAGAACTTTATGAGTCTTTGCATTTAGGGTTCTATTTTTTGTGATAACAAGCCCATTTTTGACTCGCCTTGCTTTATGATTATAATTGTTTGAGTGTGTGATTGAAAATGTTACTACATGTTTAAAAAGGCACATGTTTAATTCTATCATTCTTTGTATACTTCAAAAAATATATTTGCTTACCAAATTAGAAGAATGGAGAGCCTTTTATATGTAAAGGTTGTTCTTATATGAATGACAAGACTCTCGAGAGGTGTTACCAATTAAAAATTTTCTTTCAAGCTTACAAAGAATGGAGGGATTTTTATATATCTCATATGAAATACACCTTATGTGATCGCTAAGAATCTCTAGAGGATTTACCAATTACAAGGGACACCCAGATTGGAGTTACATTGCACTAAATGATATAATTTAGTGAAAAACAAAAAATGAAAAAATAAAAGAGGAAACATGCTACAAAACAAAATCATTGAGAATGGAACTCAATTCATAATAAATTGTGTGCATGTGTATGCAAATTAGCACAAACCATAAGTTTTTACTCATAGAATCTCATTCATTGTCTGAGAGACACTTTAGAGTCCATAACACCTTGCGAAACATTTCCACAGTCAATCCATCTACAAACGTTCACTATATAATCAATCCAAGTGTCTAGATCATAAGCTTGCCTTATATTCACCCTTGACAGTATCTATGAAGGACAAAGTTCTTTGTCCTCATAAGTGTTGCTTTCAATACCTCATGTGCTAGTAATTAATGGTCCATGGAGGCAACTTATATATGTGGCAATGTTTGTTACACCTAAATCTTACTACCCTGAGACTTAGTGTATACATCCCTGAAGTTTCCCATGACTAGAGGGCTTAACTGACCTACTTTTCAAGGTCATCACAGTTCACCCTTGTGCAACATGCGATGTCGCAGGTTTCCCCAATACAGCCTACGACGATGTCAGTTAGTTGGATAAAAGAGCATCTTCGAACCCATTCTCGAAGCTGAGTGATGTGGATCCCTATCCCTAGCCTGTAGGGGAGCTGGCATTCGGTTCCGTATCCCTTGGGTGAGATCCCCTATCTCTCTCCTACCATATCCCAACCTATAATATCCTCTTAGTCCTATATAAGTGAAGCTTATTCCCATTCCAAAGGGAGGAAGTCTATAGTATCTACATGCTGGTGAAATTAGCCTAGGAGAGATCTCTATTCATCCCTGGAGAGATCCATCATCCCTTTGGAGGCATTGGCATTGGCTTGATCGAAGAAGGATTGCTACGTTAAGTCATTGGTTGTAATCACTTCCTTCTATGTACTTTCCCTTATTATACAGTAATATAAATGCTTTCCACCAAATCTCATTGCATTAATGATGTTATGTGTAGTTTGCCTGCTTAACTGCTTACTTAGATCTATTATTGTTTAGGTGCATTTTACTACTTGTTTTGTTCTGTGTTGTCTTGACAGGTTTTGCAGCTGAGATCTGAAGACCATCAAGCTTGGAGCAAACATCAAGGAGAAAGGATCAACGATCTGAAAGGTAAAGCATCTATCTACTCGATCTCTAATCAGATCTAGGAAATTATTCTATGTTCTGTCCTATTTGTTCTAGACTTATGTTAAGTTAGGGAGATCAGGCCTCGAGTCCGTTCTTGGTAGATTGTCCGTCAAACAAATCTGGCGACCATACTAGGGATTTTACATTGTTTTAGTTTTCATTTGAATGCCATTTTCTTTTGATTTCTTTTGCAAGCCATCTAATCTGCCTCCTAAGTCTTTTTCACCATCAGATCTTCACTTTGAAGAGTCTGTAGTCCTCCTATGAGTCTGTACTCGTTATGTTTAAGTCATTTTATTGCTCATTTCTTGGAGATCTATTGATCCTAGAGTTTGGATCTCGCCCGTCGCACCTGGGCAGTGGAACTAGAGCGTTGATTTGATCTCTGTTCTCTGTCTTTTGGGCTGTCGTCGCAACCTATCCACTAGTGTCCTGCGACATCGTCGCAATTCCCGCACTGGTGACCTGCGATGGTCGCTCTGTGTATGAACACAGACTACGCCGATCTGTTAAAATTGGTATAAGGGCATCCCCCCTCCATTTTTTGATTTGAGTTTTGATTTGGTGTGCAGACCCTCTCTGTGCTGCAAGATCCAATCAGAGATTTATTTTTGATTTGTGTGTTGAAAGTGTTTGGTTTTTGTGTAGATTTGTATTGTGTCCCATTTCAACAAGTTTTAGTTTGGTAGTGGTGGACACTTTGGTTTCCCCACCTTCATCCACTTAACCTTGTTTTCCCTCCTTTCCCACCTGATCTGGTCTTTGCATTGGATCTGATCCCAAACTGCTTTTTGCACTTGCCTTTTAACCTTGTTTGCATTCAGTTGTTTGATTGAGCATTTTGAGTGTTTTGAAGTGTTTTCAGTCCATATGAGTGCTGTCCATTTTCTGAGTATTACCTGAGTATTTAGAGTGCTTCAAATAAACTCTCTTTTTAGTTTTTGTGCTCAAAAACATCATTGCTATCAAGTCATAATCTTGGCATGTCTTTGAAAAATTAAAGGTGCATCATTTTTAGTGTTTTCAAGTACATTTGAAAATTATTGTAGAAATTGCTTCATGCACTGGAAATCATCATTCATTAATCTTTTGGAAAAGTTTGAAGAAGAATTAATCATTTGTGCTTTTCGGGAATTATGAATCATTCATTTTCTTGAAAAATTCGAATGAGATCAAGTTTTTACAAAAGTGATTCCATGTTTGGAGAAATTGTATGCATTCTTGATTTTTTATGCTTTTAAGCCATTGTAGTGAAACTGAAAAGTTAGAGTGCTCTAGATAGGAAATTTATCTCTTTTCATTTCTTAAAGTTTTGATTCGAAAAGACAAAAGAAAATGTTTCAATTTGGTTGTCATGCTTGTTGATTTTTTGAGTTTTGCTTGGAAAAACAAAAAAAGCGAAAAGAGTATTTTTTATAAAATTTGGTAGATTTTGGGATTGTGTTGCATTGTGTTGCTTTGGTAAAATCACTTGGAAAGAAATTTCTCCCTCCCATATATAGAGTTCATCAAAATAAAAGTACATTTTTTGCATGTAGTCAGGGCCTGCATTATGTTTACATTTATGTACTCACCTCATGCATTCACCTAACTGTCCAGATAAAATTAACGGTGGAACTAGGGTAAAATTTTTAGTAACTTGTGTGTTAAGTTAGAGACGTGTTCCGGTGTCGTAAAACGTGGCAACTGTCGTCACTTGCCAGCACTGTATTCCGGGGGTATTGTAGTCTTACACGTACTTATTGGTATATCGAAGCTCTTTCACGTATCAACCAAGTATATTGAATCTCTTTCACGTACTTGGCGTATATCGAAAGGTGTTTCACGTACTTGGCGTATATAGAAAGGTGTTTCACGTACTCGGTAGTATATAGGAAGGTATCGTGCCGTACGGTTGTGCATTAGACAACACCACTACGGATTTGAGCTCCCACGTACCTTGCGTATATCGGGAGACACCATTAGGATTCCTGAAACCAACTGAGTTAACCATTTGGCCGTTTTGGCAGAGCAATACACTGAGAACAACACTCGGGGAGATTACTACGAACGTACTATCCAGGTAGTTGGGTATTTAGGCAAGGGTACGGTCCCAATCCTCCTTGTCACATTTTACTATTGGACCCCGCGGTATATAACGATTTGCAAAGCCTTGATAATCCTGTGAGGTTCCAGACTTTTGAATCCACTCCTATCACATAAGTTTGCTTGCGGCCTTAGTTTGTGTAGGATTTTTCTGGATTGCTTTTATTTTGTTTAGCTTGCGCTAGGAGAAACTTTTGTTTCAATCACTCTCGTTGACTTACCTTGGAGAAGGTCCCGTAGGATTTAGAACTTACCGCCCGAATATCCCCTTAACCAGGAGGTAATTTTGAGGGTAAGGATGGACCCACAAGCCACGGTCGTGTTATCTGAAGTAGAAAACCCTACTTTGAATATTGGAGCACATATGTTTCCTCCAGATTCACCTGCCTCCCACCCCCTGCAGGGTAAAGAGGCACAAACCTCTACTCCACAAGACCTACCTCCCGTTTGTTCAGGAGAGCCTGGATCGATGGAATGGTTAAATCCACCCTAGGACGACCCTGAAGCAGCTGTTGGTCCTTCAGCCGCTTCTTGGACATCATCTCTAGGCCACCCAGTGGCCCATTTTACCATTGCATCCCCACCCAGTTGGCCTCCTCCCAAAGAACTCTTTGGACCCATTCATGATTGCTTGGAACGATTCCGTACTAGGGTGATGAAATTCGAAGACAGAGTCTTTGACGAAGGGTAGAAGACCCGACGTTACATTCTTATCAACCACTCCCAAGTTGTGTTTTATCTTATGATTCACCAGAATCATCCATGCAACATGTACCCACTTCTGAATCTGGTCAACTATTATTTCCTGCGCATACACCTCCTAGACAGGAGACCAGTTCTATACCTCCAATGACCCAATCTGTTGAAGGACAACAGTCCAACACACCTGTTACTACCACGGTTACATTACCCATTCCTTCCCCACCTCAAAACTCGCAGGGAGGATACTCTTTACCCCCTACCTTCCTTACCGGTAATGTTAATCCTACAGTAGATAATCAACAACCCATGCTGGGTCAACCTTTACTTAGTGGTCAACAAGTTGTTGTTGGGGGGAAACCCCCGTCTCTTAACCATAATACTGCAGGAGGAGTTCCCATTGGTCCTTCCGTTGGAAATTCCTTACCTCTCGGACCTTCCACTACGGGATTATCCCATGTTGGGGGACCATCCAATGTAATTCAACCACCATGGAGTCAAGCATATCCAGGTTATCGTAACCCTGTGTCGGGACAACTCAATCCCGGAAACGCACTCTACGGGGTACCCTACCCCGAAAATCCATACACTCTATGGGGATAGCAAAATGTTTTACAACATGGACCCCCCCCTACAGTCCCTCAAGTCCCACCACCCCCGTTTGATCCACCCCCACCTCCCATTGGAGGCGGCGGGCCCCCACACAACTCTGGAGGAGGTAGACCTCTACCTTCTGGCGGAGGACCACCTCATTTCGGCTATCATGGCCCACCCCCTAGTGGTGGAGGTGGAGGCCCTCCCCCTTCAGGCGGAGGCGGAGGACCACCCCCCCGGGTGGTAGCGGACCTCCACCTTATGGTGGAGGACCATCCCATCCTGGTGGCGGTGGTGGAGGACCATCCCATCCTGGTGGTGGTGGTGGTGGCGGACCATCCCATCCTGGTGGTGGTGGTGGTGGAGGAAAATCCCATCCTAGCGGTGGTTGTGGAGGACCATCCCATCCTGGTGGTGGTGGTGGAGGACCACCCTAATATGGTGGAGGTGGCGGAGGAGTCCCTTACCCTTCCGGCAGCGACGGTGTTGGACCACTGCCTCCTCCCGGTGGAGGCGGCGGAGGCCCATCCTATCCTTGCGGTAGCGGTGGACCCCCACCATTTGGAGGCAAATCACCCCCTCCCGGCTGGGGAGGCGGGCCCCCATCGTATGGTAACGGGCCACCTTATTATGGTAATGGACCACCTTTTTATGGTGGCAGACCTACTTATGGTCCAGGAGGCACACCCCCTTATGGTTAGTTTCCTCCGGGAACACCTTACAATAAGTCGATTCAAGGTCTTACCGGTCCATACATGCCTTACCGGTACTATCAGTACCCGCAGTTGAACCAACAACTTCCCTTTTTGGCTACTTTGGATTTACCCGACCTATCTCGTCCGATGAATGATCCCATTTTCCATGGGCATAACTGACCGCCAATTCCGGTTAAGTTACCATCAGATATCCCCAAATTTGATGCAAACCTGGTGAGGATCCTAAAAACCATGTGATGACATACCATTTATGGTGTTCATCCAACTCCTTGATGGACGACTTGATCCGTCTTAGGTTATTTCAACCGACTCTCACCAGCCCAGCTACCAAGTGGTACATTGAGCTACCAACCAATTCTTTTCCCAACTTCTGATCTCTTGCTATGTCGTTTTTGACCCACTTCCAGTTTCCCATTCACTATGAGACTGATACGGACTTATTGACCTCCCTTCGCGAGAACACCACCACTCATATTTCCGATCATATTCATGAATGGCGACGAAGACGACGTCTTATTAAGGCTCATATTCCGGACCAACTCTTAGCTAACTGGTTCACAAAGTCACTTTTACCCGTCGTAGCTCGAGACGTAGATATGGGAGGAGCCGCCACTGAGGAACAGGCTATTGCCCGTGCCCATTACTTAGACTTGGTCTATGCTCAATCCAACACATTGTATGAAATTGTTCCTGACGCACCTCGCCCTATGTACGATCCTGCGAAACCACCCAAGGGACCACAAGCTGATGGCATCATTGGTTCCCTTTCCTCCCAGCATTCTATTCAAACTGGTGGCTCGTCGAACCCCCAAGGTTCTTCCCCATCACCACCACAGGCTGGTAAAAACACTACCAAGTCCACCACTCCTGCCTCCACTGAAGAGGTGAATTCTGTGCAATCAACTTCATCTCAGAAATTCGGTGGTAAGAAGAAGAACAAAGGGAAACCTAAGAAATATTCTAACCAACAGGAGCCCAAGCCCCCTCAG
This sequence comes from Larix kaempferi, assembly GCA_027924585.1. Taxonomy (NCBI): domain Eukaryota; kingdom Viridiplantae; phylum Streptophyta; class Pinopsida; order Pinales; family Pinaceae; genus Larix; species Larix kaempferi. The sequence continues at coordinate 28,868,840 of BSBM01000372.1, read as the reverse complement.
GAAGACACCAAATAGAAGAGGAAGTTAAAGTATCCTTGTTTGCTGTGCGGCGGAGACCATTTCTCAAAAGAATGTCCCCACCGAGACTAAGGTCAGAAGTTTCTAAAGGGAAACTCTACTATCGCAGTTCTTAACGATCCCTTCCTCACTCAAAACTAGCAACTCATCGCAAACACCTCTCCTTCCCAAGGAGAAGCATCCTCTACCGCACATGTTCTCATGATGCGTAGTGAGACTGTCAACTTGAACACTCGCTCTCGTTCGTATGAATCCATCCCGTCGAAGGAACCCATTGGAAGTAATACGGAAAAAGCTTCCACTTCGATTCCTGATGTCACCATACCGCCCGCTTCTCTCACCATTGACAAGCCCTCTTTCGAGTCAGTATTGCGTCCGCCCAAGAGCACGATTATAAAATCTGTTTTCAATCCTAATTCTCGGGCCGCTTAGAACTACAATATTGTAGAGGACCTGTCACAAGCTCCTTGTGCTATGTCGACGCTCGAGGTCTTGCAGAACTGTCCTAACCAGCGCAAGACTCTCCTTGCTTCCATCGACGTGGTTGATCCGGATTCGTCGAATACCATCATGTTCCAGCTGGAATACTTCAAGTCGAGGCTTTCCCATTAGTTGGCATTTCAAGTTGCCACAAACATTGCTGGGAAGACAATCCATCGTACCGTTGTGGACGAAGGTGCATCTACTTCAGTAGATTTCCTGTTGGAGAGCCATTGGCTCTCCCGAGTTGAATCGTTCTCCTACCACCTTGAAAGCATTCGACGGACATGGCTTTCAACCTCACGGGATATTACAAGCTATAGTAGTCGAGTTGGGGGGCAAGACCGCAACCATTAACGTGGAAGTGGTCACTGCCCCGTTAGATTATAATGTTCTGCTTGGTCGTAATTGGTTTTACGCTATGACCGCGGTCGCATCATCTGTCTTCTGCATAGTACAATTCCCTCATCAAGGACAAATTGTTATAGTCGACCAACTGGATTTCTATACACCTGACACCGCTACTCATTTGGGCAATAATGTTCCATTACTTGGACAATCTTCGCATTCTTATGAGAGCGTGGGGGTTGGCCTCATCAAGGACTCATCCCTTATGGGCGTTTTTCCTACTTAGGATCCCCCAAATCATGTTTCCACGGTGAACATGATCTCCTCCCGGATTTCTTCTATCCCCAACTCTACTGATCAATGGCTTGTACCTGATGAAGCCACCACACACCTAATTGGAGACACTATGCCTCTTTCCGCTGAACTCATTTACGAGGCTATCCAGTCAGGCCCAGAAGACCACTTAGCTGTGGCCTCCACCTCCTGTTCTCTACAGCGGACATCATCCCTACCCGATCCTCTGCTCCGGAATTTTCATTCCGATGAGTCCATTATGGAAATCATGAGCGTGGATGATCCTCCATGGGAAGACCTCCATCATCGTTCGTTTTTTCTTCCTTCATTGTATACTGTGGAGAATAGCATTATCACCATATGTACACCGAATGTCTACCCTTGCTCTCAGTCCTCGATACTCACGTGTCAAACGAACTCTAAAGGAAACTTGGACAACATTGAGCCTACCATTTCCGTCAACATATCAGTTACCCCTGGTGTAGTGGAACACATTCGTTTAGGCCAGAAGTGTTCCCCTAAAGAAATCACAACATTCACGGCCTTATTCAATTAATTTCGAGACGTGTTTGCTTGGACTTACGAGGATATGCCCGGGATAGACCCCGCTATTGTTTCACACACGATTCAAATGTATCCTGACGCTAAACCAGTCCGACAAAAGTTGCGACCGATGCACACCCGAAAGACTGTGGCAATCAAGGTAGAGATTGAAAAGCTCTTGAAAGTTGGTTTTATTTACCTTGTCTCGTTGATAGAATGGGTCTCAAACGTCGTCCCTGTAGCTAAGATGCAGGGTACCATTCGTGTCTGCGTCGATTATCGGGATCTTAACAAGGCTTGTCCTAAGGACAATTAACCAACTCCCTTTATCGACCAAATCATCGACAACTGTGCGGGAAGCGTCATCTTTTCATTCATGGATGGCTTTTCAGTCTACAACCAAATTGAAATCTACCTGGCTGATCAACACAAGATGTACGTTTGCTTATTGCAAGCTCCCTTTTGGTCTTAAAAATGTTGGTGCCACATTCTAGAGTTCCATGTCGTATGCCTTTCACGACGTGAAGGAATTTGTGGAACCTTACTTGGATGATCTACCTGCCCATTCCCGACAGCGCGAGTACCACATTGACCATCTGACGACGGTATTCCTCAGATGCCGATGGTATAACATCCACATGAAACCTCACAAGTACATATTCTGTGTCGAGTCTGGATGCCTCCTCGGTTTCATAGTCTCGAAAGATGGGATCCGCATTGATCCCCTGAAGGTGGCAACCATCGTCGCTCTCCCACCTCCCACTGACATCACGGAACTTCAAAGTTTGCAAGGGAAGGAAACTTATTTAAGGCGTTTTGTCTGTAATTTCGCGCAAAAGATGCAGGGTTACATGAGATTGATGAAGAAGGATGTCCCGTTCACATGGGACGACCAAGCTCAACAATCTTTTGAAAGACTAAAACATGCTATCACGCATGCCCTTGTGCTCCAACCGCCCAATTACTACAAGGATCATATCCTTTATCTTGCCGCTTTTGCCACCATGATCGCCATTGTTCTTCGTCCAAGAAGACAACAACGCCCAGGAACATGTGATATACTACGCAAGTAAGGGTCTTATTGACTCTGAAACTTGCTATTCACATGTCGAGAAGCTCGCTCTCGTGGCAGTCATTTCCGTCCAAAAGTTCCGACATTACATCTTGCTTCGCACCACCACCACCATTGCCGATTTGAACCCCATGTACCACGTTTTGACACGTCAGGTGCTTGGGGGCAATTATTCACGCTGGATCGTGATACTGCAGGAATTCGATCTCCTTTTTTAAAAGGCTAAGTCTAAAAATTCTTTGGTGTTTGCTGAGCTGATATGTGATCTTCCCCGGGCTGATGTCGATTTTAAGCCCAATGATTCTCTTCCAGACGAATCATTATTCCTCATCATCACATCTGATCTGTGGTATGGAGATATCACTTTATATCTTCAGACCCAACATTTCAACCCCCAACTCTCGCGGGACGACCGTCGTCGAATACACCATTATGCAAAGTATTATCTAATCATCAGTGATACTTTGTACCGCTGTGGTATTGACTCTTTTCTTCGACGTTGTCTCACTCATGAAGAGGTTGAACACGTCTTAAATGACTGTCACGCTGGGGTGTGTGGCGGTCATCTCTCTGGGATGGCTACAGCCCAGAAAATACTTCGCGCAGGATATTATTGACCGTCTATCTTTAAAGATTGTATCGAGGTTGTCAAAAAATGTCCTCCATTCCAGCACTTCCAAACTAAGAAGCGCACCAACCCCGCCCCGTTACACCCGGTTATTGCCGTTGGCCCCTTCTCTAAATGGGGCATTGATTTCAAGCATTGTAAGCCTACCTTGGCCCGGGGGCATGGTTACGTCATAGTAGCCATGGATTACTTTACAAAGTGGGCCGAGGCTATGCCTACATACATGGACGATGGCAAAACCGCCGCACTCTTCATGTTTAATCATGTTATAGCGCGGTTTGGAGTTTCTCAAGCTATAGTTAACGACCATGGTTCTCACTTCATGAACCAAATGGTTGAAGAATTGAGCATTAGATTGGGTTTTCGCCATGAAAACTTAACACCGTACTACCCACAGTCCAATGGACAAGTAGAGGCCATTAACAAGGTCTTGAAAACCATGATCCAACGCATGGTGGGTACGCACAATTCCAACTGGCATAATATGCTCTTCTCCTCACTATGGGCTTATCGAACTTCCGTTAAGACCACCACTGGATTTACCCCTTTCCAATTAGTTTATGGATTGGAGGCTGTCCTACCGATTGAGTGCGAGATTCCGTCCCTCAAACTCGCAGTTGAACTTCTCCCTAACACTACTGCTGAGGAAGAACGCTTCCTCTACCTAGCTAAACTCGACGAGACTCGCTACGATGCCGCTCTTGCCAACAAGGCTCATAAGAAATGCATCAAAGCGCAGTACGACAAGTCGGTAGAACCTCGCGTCTATAGCGAAGGTGATTGGGTCCTTACATACGACCAAAGACATGATAAGCTAGGGGTAGGAAAGTTTGAGTCCATGTGGCATGAACCCTACATAGTGAAACGCGTTTTAGAGAAGGGAGCTTACGAGCTTGAAGACTACGACGGGATATCTTTAGGTGAAAGCTGCAATGGGATTTACCTGAAGAGGTACTATGTATGAATCTGTCATGCATAAGTACTTTATATATACTGTACATGGCGTGTGTTTTGTGTGGTGTGACGCTTTGATTTTTGCGTGCTTAGGTCTTGTTTCGTTACTTATACCATGTTACCATGTTCTGTCTGCATGTGCAGATGGCAGCTTGCTATGGATTTGCGGACGGCGCCAGCCGACATACCTGCAACCTTGCTTCAACAACCTGGGTGCTCTATTCACCTACTGGCGAGCTCATCAGCTCAAGAGGAATGTGTCTAGGTTTCACAACCAACAATGCTGCAGAATATCAGGCAGTCATTGGAACCCTAACCGACGCTATTTCTTTGGGTATGGACCATGTTGTCATCCACTTGGATTCTCAGCTGGTGGTCTCTCATCTTAATCGGGTTCGTACCCTACTCTGTCTCTATAGATGAGTTCGTCTTCTAGAAAGGTACTTCGAATCCATTAAGTATCTGCACATTCCACAAGACGTGAACACAGTTTCTGACTCCATGGCCAACTTCATCTTAGATTGGTACATTGCACACACATGAGCATATTCATGAACTGTAAAAGTAGACATAAAATGTAAATAATTCATCACATACGCAAACACATAAACAAGATCTCATATCAAATACAAATGTATAAAGCCACCAAAATGTCTGTATATATATATAATCAAGATAAAGTAGTGCTGATACAAAAATTTGAAGCACGATGGCTTTCAGTAAGTCTATACAAGATCTGAAGCTTGATAGCTTTCGGTAGTACAAAATCTGAGGCTCACAAGCTCTCAGTACATACACAATAACATAAGGCCTAACGCCTGGCCCGTGCACCCCTAGGTCTCGTTGCTCTCGCCTGTTGATCATGGAAGTAGTCTACCGCTCTCGCAACCTTGCGGAGCGGCTCACTGAAGCGCAAGGTCACACCAATTGTGTACCTCTGCATGGGCCTGGGTAACTCATGCATTGCTGCATCTGGAATGTCCAATGTCAACCTGGTGAGGTTCTCATAGACGTCATCCATCTCCATGATGACATCATGCATGGCTGGGGCTACTGGTGGTGCCTCTCCTCTCCTCGCAAAAAGCGAAACTCCCACCGGTCATGAAGGACCCACATCTGCACACACATGTTATTAACTCATCAACATTATCCAAAAAAATTATAAATACACAAAATGAAAAAGTACAAGGGTCATTGTTCTTACCAATCTCTCCCCACTCTGCTCCCTCAGGAAGCACTAGGTCTGGATCCTCCCTGAAGTCCGTACCACTATATGGATAGTCCTAAATCATGAGTAACTGGCCTTCCATCCAGGTAAAGAATCCGGAACCGTATCCGATGATCGGACCCCTGCCACCATGGCGGGCCATCACTTTCGTCCATCGTGCCATGTGTGGATCCCTGGGATCCCTATCATCCAAAGTCACCTGCGAGCATAAGAGGGGAACCCGCTCCAACAAGAATGAGATCACTACCGATTCATATCTGAACTGCTTGAGCTCTCCACGCCGACACTTGGTTAGATGAGCTCGAAGGTTGGTGAGGTGTCCCTCACACCAGTTGAACACCTTCGAAGACATACAGTCCTCTGCGTACAACATTTGGGACTTTGTAGCCAAGTGATCCACTTGGATCCCTTCTATCCTCACTATGGTGAAGAGTATAGCATGCAATGGACGATCTCGCACCTCTTTAATGGGAATTTTCGCACTAGAGGCATGGGCATGTGGAGTATAGTGTTGGGCAATCAAGTCATCTACCGTCCGATCACTCCCTCGTGATCCGCTGAGTGATACATTATCCCCCCTCTAGGATAATCCTGTCAAGAAATAGATGTCATCAACATCTATGGTCAATATATGCTCCCCAATCATGAAGTACTGTTGCGATGCATCCCAACTCCGAAGCATATGCTCAAGTAGTAGGACTTGGGCCCTCATGCCCTGTACCTGGAATAAATTCAACAACCCACAGTTCCTCAATGCCTCCACGCACAATGGATCATTTGCTGCTTGCACATATTCCACCTTATGTTCACGCTTCCGCCATTCTAGAACCATGTTGGCAGCCACAAACCTGTCCAAGGAAGCATTTAAACACCATTAGACATCACCCAAACCATTAAGACTTTTTCTTATGGGCTAGGTTTGATTTATGAGATGGACGTTTCCGCCGTCGCACCCCGTCTTTGCAGACAGGGCGACATCGTCACAAGACGCCTTTACGGGTTTTGCGACGACCCAGGTTCGTCGCAGTTCCCGTAAGGGAAACCTGCGACGACCCGAGGGCACGAAAACCCCTCACAAATCAACCCCCAACACCTAAAAAATGGACAACAAATGAAATTGTAAACCACTAGAAAGATGTTGGCTGAGATTTAGGTTTACTTGCTCCGAACGGCTCGTGAAATGGTCACTCGTAGCTCCGGCAATCGACAAATGAAATTCTGCTCCAAATGGCACTTTATTCTCCCCAATTTGGCAAATAACAATGGTAACTATATTTGGTCATTTTTTCTATTTTATAAACAAAAAGGGAATATTCTTTTTCAAATTTAGATGCTCTATGGGTTATTTGCTATAGTTTGGATCATTTTTACTGCACTTGAATGCCTGGTTGACTATTTGAACTAGTTTTCAAGCATGCAGGAGACGTTAAGTGTTTCATTTGTGCCGTTTTCACATCGTAGCGATCATCTCAGGTATGAACAACCCGTTGAATAGTTTTGTTGTTATTTTCATCCGTTAGATTTTAATTATTTAATGATGACGAGCTTACTCTTTGTTCTTTCTTGTGCTCTTAAAACCATGAGAAAAAGTCACCGAGTTATGATTTATCACTTTTCCGGGCTCGTTAAACTCTTACGAAAAAGGAACCCCCCCGGAGTCTATCTTTAAGCTCTTTTCAGGCTCCCGAAATACGAAAAGATCGCCAAGTGAACTTGTCACGTTCATGCTTGCTAAAGTATTTGAACGGTCGTCTCCCTGGTGATAGTTTACCCCTTTTTCAGATCAGGGGGCACTATTTACGAAAAAGGTATACTCCAACCAATCATGATTGGAAGATTCCTCTCTCGCGTTGTTTTACCCTTTTTCCGGGTGACGAGGCTAACTTTACGAAAAAGGACCGTTGGAGTCTTCTTTAGTTCTTTTCAGACTCTCTAAACATGAAATGACGATTGAGTTTACCTTCTATGGACTCATTAAAATCTAACATTGAAGGGCTTGCTATGGGATGAATCCCTCCTATCCCAGGTTCGAAAAATATTTGGGATTGGACTCATCTATGAGATGAGCTATACCGAGCATCTGGTTACCCTCATCAAGCTCGTAAAAAACACATGAGGCACTCATCATTCATGATGGGGAAAAAGGAAATCTTTTATGTTACATCTTTATATGTGGCAGTACCTAGTCGTTCTTGAACATGGCACTCATTTGCATTTGCATACTGCACTTGGATCATCCGTTTGTCCTCAAGTTTTGCCTACTTCCTAAGTCTTGTTACTCCTTTGGGTCATCCAAAGAATACTTCCACCATCAGTTGCATTAGGATTCGGTGTCGTACTCGTCATGTCAATACTGCCAAGTCATGCCATGCCCATGTTCAAGAATACTTTCACCACTCATCATCTGCAGTCAGTACACCTTCCACCATGTCGATCTACTCTGAGTCGGTCCTGTATGTTACTGTACTATCCGGTCTACTCCAAACATCTGTTGTTGTGTTTCATGTCAATGATGGGGGATTCATAATGTCCCTCCTTCGACGGATTCATCCTTGTCGACTTCAAATCATCATCCGGGGATTGAATCTAGAAACCAATCGAGTACCTTGGGCCTGCATGCCTCAATGGCAGGTTACCTTGCTTTCGACATGAGTTTACATCATTGACTCTTGATTGAAAGATTTCTCTAAGCGTTCGACTTCAACTCATTTATTCGCGCTTGACGATATGTACTGTAATACCTTGGGAATCATTGACATTAATGGTGATTTCCCTCGCTCTTGCTAACGGTATACATCAATGATCGGTAATCAAGTGGTTTCTACCATGTTCGATGTCAAGACATTTGTAATCACATGGTTAGATTCGTATCATTGCGGGTTCGACTTGAAGACCCTGGGGGGTCATGTTTTACCCAAGTTGTGATGGGGATTGTTTTGAGTCACATTGCATGGATCCACTTTTGTATTGGTCGTGGCCGTGTTATCATCTCATCATGGATCTACGCTTGTGTCTAGTAGCCATGATTGTGTTCAGTTGGTCATTACTACCATGGATTTGCATTGTATTGGTCGGCATCCATGTTGTGAGTCATATGAGACTGTGTACTCAGATTCAGTTGTACTGCAGTAGTATCCTTCGTCCGACAAGTCCATTGCCATTCCTTCTGTAAAAGCATTTCACCTGTCAATTTTCAACAGCTTCATGCTTTGGGGGGAATTCTGTTACACCTAAATATTACTACCCTGAGACTTAGTGTAAACATCCCTGAAGTTTCCCATGATTGGAGGGCTTAACTGACCTAATTTTCAAGGTCGTCACAGTTCACCCTTGTGCAACATGCGACGTCGCAGGTTTCCCTAATACAGCCTGCGACGATGTCAGTTAGTTGGATAAAAGAGCATCTTCAAGCCCATTCTCTAAGATGAGTGATGTGGATCCCTATCCCTAGCCTGTAGGGGAGTTGGCATTCGGTTCCCTATCCCTTGGGTGAGATCCCCTATCTCTCTCCTACCATATCTCAACCTATCCTATCCTCTTAGTCCTATATAAGTGAAGATCATTCCCATTCCAAAGGGAGGAAGTCTATAGTATCTACATGCTGGTGAAATTAGCTTAGGAGAGATCTCAACTCATCCCTGGAGAGATCCATCATCCCTTTGGAGGCTTTGGCATTGGCTTGATCGAAGAAGGATTGCTACATTAAGTCATTGGTTGTAATCACTTCCTTCTATGTACTTTCCCTTATTATACAGTAATATAAATGCTTTCCACCAAATCTCATTGCATTAATGATGTTTTGTGTAGTTTGCCTGCTTAACTGCTTACTTAGATCTATTATTGTTTAGGTGCATTTTACTACTTGTTTTGTTCTATGTTGTCTTGACAGGTTTTGCAGCTGAGATCTGAAGACCATCAAGCTTGGAGAAAACATCAAGGAGAAAGGATCAACGACCTGAAAGGTAAAGCATCTATCTACTCGATCTCTAATCAGATATAGGAAAGTATTCTATGTTCTGTCCTATTTGTTCTAGACTTACGTTAAGCTAGGGAGATCAGGCCTTGAGTCCGCTCTTGGTACATTGTCCGTCAAACAATGTTACCTAACTTTGTACAAGCAATATAGGGACTACAAAGGTTGTAGATCAATTAGATCTTTTGCTGGGGAGACAACTATTGGGTATCATGCCTTACTAGGAATGGTGGAATGATTAGTATCTACATGGTCCATGAGAGCTTCTTGTATATTTTCAAGGAACTAGTACAAGTGCTAAACATAGGCGTTGATATTTAAAGATCTAGAGATCCACAAACACAAGTGTTGGACTCGATTTTCACATCGTTAGGTGACTAAGTTAGTGGTGTCAATAACTCTTTACCTTCATTTATGGCTAGTTGGTTGATTACTTCAACTAACGATGATAACTCTAGAAGATCAACAAAATATTGTGTGGGTTCCTTGGGTTCTTGGACATTGTTGTCTCGAGTAAGAATGCCCTATTGCTACCGAGTACTCATTTGATGATTATAAAATTAATATTATATTAAACCATATGCTTGAACAGTTAAAATTCGACCAATAACTATTGATTATCTTATCTAAGGAACTTGGAGCTCATTTCTTAAGGTGAATAGATAATCCCATGTTTATCTGTGCATATGAAAGGTGTTATCAATATTCACTAATAATATGAGGCATTTTAAATTTGTTTTAAAGGTTAAGTGTAATCAAGATATACTAATGAGGAGATCCTTTTAAGAAATTTACAACATATAGAGGTTTGAAGGAGTGATTGAAAGTTATGATTATGAAAAACCTTCAAAATATAAATAATAATATTTTTAAAATAGGATAAAGTAGGAAGACAACATTATGTTGATTAGAGAAGGCTACGATGACATGATTCTTTTGATATAAATTTGGTTACGATGACATCATTCTTTTATATAAATTTGGTGCAAATCATTTTGACTACCATCAACTTATACGCAATGGTGATAGTCAAAACATTATACCTATGCTTGTATAACAATAATTTGTTTTAAGTATAATGATACGCAGCTAACCTCATAACTGTAGAATAAAAAATGAAATAAAAATAAAAAAGATGTGGTAGGTGCGGGGATCATCTCTAATTTTGATGGAATTAAGAAGTTTACTATAAATGGGGATTAGGAAGCGCAACTAATAATCAAGTAGAAGCATCTTCCCTGTATCAAGGTCTTGTGCAAGCTCACTTACTAAACATCCATTCTCTAACTGCAATAGGGGACTCTTATATAATAATCAAGATGGTTTGTAACTCTTTGCCTCCTAAGAATATTGCCATGGCTCATTGGATGGCAAGAATAATAAGAGAGGCAGGTCACTTTGCAAACATACATTTTTATTAGGTTCTTCGACACCACAATTAAGCTGTAGATGCCAAGGCAAACAATGCCTCTAAGGCCATGAAAGGAACTCTAAAAAAAGGGGGTTATATTAACTAGCCACATCCCCTAATGCATGGAATGTACAAGTCTTTAATGAGCAAGTGGCGACGATACCACATCGAGCACATGGCAAGATACCAACGATATAGATCGGTGGGAGGTGTAATCCCCTCACACAAGTCCCGCATTACCAACCTTAAATCCTCCTCGATATTTCAAATGTCTCCCATCAATCTTCGCAGACGATATGGGATAGATACTCCTCTTGGATGGCACGGGAAGAAAGGCAAGATTGATGTTGTTGTAGGGATAGTATCGGAAACCCCTGGTGCAATTAACTGGATCTCGACATGTATATCAAAACATTATCGTGACGACCTCTTGGTTAATTCGATGAAATTTGTTTGGTCATCACAGACTTCTTGTGTTTTCTTCCCTCGGCTCCTCTAAAACAAAGATCTTGGTTCTTTTAAGAGGGAGATAAACATGATTACTTCAGGATAAAGGGTGGAGTGTGGCGGCCATCGTCGGCCTTGGATGGGATGAGAGGAGACTTCATCTATCACAAAAATTAAGGTGGGCTTGGAAACATAACCCCGTGCCGTTGGTCATGGAAAACTATGTGTAGTGGAGAAGCACGCTTTTAGCTGGAACACAATGGATTGTCCAATTTGCAAATCCAATATTCACAAAGAAATTTCGGACATCAAAAAATCCCTCAGATGACATGAAGATATTATAAATAACAACAGCTCCACAATTCTCCTGGTCAGCACCAGATTACAAAGCATGGAGAGTTAGAGCAACACTCAAAGGGCATCTAATGAAGAAATTAATGGTAATATTGTTCGCTAGTTGCAAAGGTTGGAAGCAGAGACAATGCAACTTCAGAATCTCATCAACAATTTGAACAAGGACTCCTTTTCAACAGCCTCAAATGATTTGGCAGATGGACCAGGTCTTCAGTGGGAGGAAGTCACAATGCAATAGGCTTAGGACAACATGGAAATTGATATCCCGCTCAGCCGGGTAGAAGCAAACAAGTAAGCATGCCCTCTATCGAAATTTTTGTCATGTTTTGTAAAAGCATTTTGTTATTAGGAGACTTTTTCGCGTATAAACTACCTTTAGAAGAATTTTAAGTTTCATTGTGGTGAAGAATGACTCTAATAGACACAAAAAAATTGTTTAATGCCGAGAAAAAAGTCTATGTATTTACTTGTTGAACAATTAAGCTACAACTTTTGATGATACAAATGATAATTGTTATATATATATATATATATATATATATATATATATATATATATAAGACATAATGACCCCATTTGATCTAAGTGGGCCTAGCGGCTAAGAACACGTGTTTCCTTCTAGGAGGTCAGAGGTTTAAATCCAGAGGGAGATAGGGTATGTACACCTCCATAGACTTTAGTAGTCAAAACATTGTGCAAATAGAATTCCTTATCCCACAAACAAAAAGATCTTATACACCAAATTAATGTCTAACTAAATTAAAAATATAAAAATATATTACTATTATTATTATAACTACCCAATCCCTTATTAATACAACACTTTCCCAAAAATATCTCACTTTTTAAATTGTATTTCCTTAGGATATACCATCCCCTTATATTTCCTTAGGATATACCATCCCCTTATATTTCCTAACATGCGCTACAAAAACAAAACAAACTTTCCCAAAATATATCACTTTTTGAATTGTGTTTCCTTAGATATACCATAACATGCACTTAGAAGAAGTTAAAAAAACTTTGTAGACATTGGATATACACGATCCCTACGACATTTGAGAAAACAACTTTTTAAACACACTTTGATTTAGAAAAATTAATATTTATGAAAAATTTTAACATGTTGGGCCGAATATGTATGGACTTTGGAGAAGATGCCTAAAATTTGTCAAAGTATATTGTAGGAAACATACCTATTGTGATTTAAATGTTTAAACTTGGGAATATTGCGTACTTGAACAACGTTAGTGATGTCTCCATGGATCCCAAATTTGTATTTTGTGGTTTCATTCTCCCTAGTTACAAAAGCAATCTATTAAGTTGATTTCTTTGTTCTTATATTTTTCTATTTGTTTTTCTTGGCAACTAGTAATTTCTGATAGTTTTCTTTGCCAAGTGATTTCTCTCTTCAATTGGATCAAACTCCTCTCTTCAAATCTTTGGATCTATCAATCTATAGCATCCCATTATCAAATATCACTTGTAGGTTTCAAACTTGAATATGGAACTTGGAGTTTTGAATAAGGATTTGTCTATGAAGGTAATTTCTCAAAATGACTTAAATCAACAACATGTCTTTAAATTTCATGTGACTAATGGTGGTACTATGACTATAGAAACAAACAAACTCTAATGCTGATCACAGGAAGATGGTAAGATCATCAAGGGCGTTGCACAACCACAAGTTCTATTGTAGCTAACTGCATTGCTCTAGAAAATCACTTCTGGTGGGCTACCTACTTGGTGTGAAGGTGGAAAGACTCATATATGTTTAATAAGAGATTTAGTGGACAAATCAAACCAACAAATATCCAAATATAAAAAAACTAAAAAATATGGAACCAAAATAAACCGGAGTTATAATACTCCTAAAATGACTTTCGAGAGGGGTCACAACATACTCACACCGAGATTTGGGGACATATTAGAGAAAGACTAAGAGTCGTGTTGAAAATAGTGCAACTTCGGAAGTTATTCATCTTGTTATTGTACCTCCTACGGAAAAAAAATTATAATTTATTTGATCATGTAAAACCCTTGAAAGAATCAATGTAAACCTTGTGATGAAATCACAAAGAAAAATTCATTAAATGTAAATTTTTGTATTCCCCCAAGACAAGTCGACCTAGTGGGAAAACTACCCCAAAATAGTGGCAATCTGCCCCAAACAATGGGTAGAACTGCCCCAGTCAGGTCGGCCCAGTTAGGGAAAGTTAGGTCGGCCCAGTTAGGAAAGTTAGGTCGGCCCAATAAGGGAAAAAGTCACCTTTTGATGTGTATAAATAGAGAGTTCGACCTCTCTTTTGGTCATTCACTCAAGCAAGTTCGCTCTAGCCAAGAGAGGTTCGCTACTGCAGCTAGGAGACAGAATTTTTGGGGCTATCCACTATTGGAGAAGTTTTTCTCATGTTTTTTTGGGTTTGCGCTACTACTATCTGAATGTACATCCGTCTCTATTGGAAGGTCTAAGCTCAGGGGAGACAAATAACTTTTTCTATGGTTGGGAGATGATTGTTCTTATCATCATGGTTAAACGAGCTCCACACTCATTTTGTTTCTGTGCTTTTCCATCCTTTTAGTGATCCTGGTTATGCTTCTATAAACATTAACATGGTTTTGGAGCAGTGCTGAAAGAGACAAGTGCTAGAAACTAGGGCTTCCAACCACATAATTGATCCGGAAAGACCTCTACTCAATTCGCCCTGGGAAGGCGTAGTTATTTGTGGAGGAAGATTTTCATTCAGAGAACTTTCAAATCTAACCTAATTTTTGTTGGGGACAAGAAACTAGGGTTTCACATTTCGGGGCCTTCCCCTCTCAGTGTGGCTTGAAAAGTGCATTGGAAATTTCTCCCTAGGGAAGGCACATCTTTTGGTGAAGGAAAATTCCACTTCTGAGAAGTTTCATTTTTGATCTAATTCTATAGCTGGTTACTACAAAAATTAGGGTTTCAAGTTTTGTGTTGTTCGGTCCACAGATTTGGCTCGATCCTACCTTCTCTCAACTTGCCTTGATAGGGCGCATCTATCTGTGGAGTCTATTTTGCAAGATTCCAAACATCATTTTTTGACCCTCTCGTGCTAGGGTTTTTGAAACAGGTTTCAACTTTTCAGTCTTCAGTCAAGATGGTTGTTGGACTCAGTAGAAGATATATTAGAGGGAGTCTCAAACTTCTAATCTTGGAAAAGCAGAATGCTCATTCTCCTAAATGAACATGATATCAAGGATCATATACTTAGAAATATTCCAGAGCCAGAGGGAGCCAGAGAGAAATCAAGATTCAAGAAGAATGAATCCATAACTACGAGGATATTGATGGACTCAGTAAAAGATCATCTTGTACCTCTCATTGCAAGCCAGGATTTAGAAAAAAAGAAAGATGTATGATGCCTTGAAGAATCTATATGAGAATGAGAATCCTAGCAGAATTTTATCTCTAAAAGATCAACTTCGTCAAGTGAAGTTTACAAAAGATGATTCAATTTCTTCTTATTTCTTGAAGATTGCCCAAATCAAAAATCAACTAGCAACTGTTGATGAAAGTGTCCATGACAAAGATATTGTGTTGACATCTATGAGTGGACTTCCTCCAGAATGGAAGCCATTTGTGAAAGGGACACGTGCTCATGGTCAGTTACCTAGTTTTGATTAGTTTTGGTCAGAATGTATCCAAGAGAAAACAAAGGAGCTTGCCTGTACCTCAAAGAAATAAAAGAAGAAGAACTAATTCTTGCAGCCAAAATTGGAAGGAAGACAGGAAAGTGGAACAAGGGAAAGAAAGGTATTCTGTCAGTCCAAAATTGGAAGGAAGAGAGGAAAGTGGAACAAGGGAAAGAAAGGTATCTTGTTAGTCCAAAATCCAAAGATCAAGAAAGATAAATCCAAGCTTCAATGTCACAAATGTGGCAAGTTAGGTCACTTTGCCGCAGAATGTTGGAAGAAAGGAAAAGAAAAGCATGATGCCCCAACATCAAAGAAGAGAAAGAAGCATGTCTCAATTGTTGATGTTAACGAAGAGTCATCACAGTAAAGGCCAAAGAATGCACAAGAATTCTTCCTTTGACATAAGACTTGAATCTATACATAAATACTTCTGAGAGTTTTTTTTAAAGTTCTGAACTTGAAGGCCAAAGTGTTCTTGAAGACTTCAGTGATCACTGCAAGGAGTCAAAGATCAAGTGGGAGTCCACAAAACAAACAAAAGATAAGTATTTAATATTTTTTTTTGTTGTCTTTGTCATATGATTATGAAATTGTGCATTAGACTTATATAGTTTTCTATTATGCATCTATATATGATTGAAAAAGCTGTAGGATCATGTAGTGCATATCATGTATATGATGAGCAAGTAGATTATAATGCCGCACAACAACCCGTTGGATGGGTTTTGTGATTGAAGCATTGGCTAAGAAAGATCATGTGCTATGACCTACAAGAGAAGGATGATGAGACTTGTTCCGTAGAACAAGTGATGATTATCGATGCACATTTAGTCATATGTGGGCCCATAACCCACAATTCCAAAGGATCTCATATGGAGATGAACGATTGAGAGCAAGAGGCAGAGTTGCAGAGGGAGTCTGCAACACAGAGGGAATATATTATGATAAGAGACTTGCTCCATTCGCCATGCATGCTATTATTAGGTTGAAGAAAGCTCTTTATGGGCTTAAGCAAGCACCCTGGGCTTGGTACTCCAGGATCGACAGTTACCTAACAAAGCTAGGATTCGCCAGAAGTGAAGCAGATCATAACTTTTATTATAAGGTTGATGATGGTCGTCCCTTGATCTTGGTACTTTGTGTTGATGATCTCTTTCTTACAAGGGACAAGAGTATGATTGCTAGGTGCAAGAGGGAGATGATATGTGAATTTGAAATGAGAGACCTGGGGGTTGATGCATTAATTCTTGGGCTTAAAGGTGTGGCAAGGGCCTAATGAGATCTTCCTTAGACAAGGGAAGTATACCATTAAGATCTTGCGCAGATTTGGTATGATGGACTGTAAGTCCATGTATACACCCATGGAATCAAATCTAAAGAAGTTACTTGCTTCTTCCATATCTTCAGATTTAGTAGATCCCACCATGTATCGTCAGTTGATTGGCTCCTTGTTGTACCTGGTTAATACCAGGCCAGATATTTGCTATGCAAAGATATCTTCGCGGTACTATTGGTTATGGATTGAGATATGCCTCAGAAAATGGAGTAAAACTAGTAGGCTTCACAGATTCAAATTGGGTTATTAGTGTAGTTGACAGAAGGAGCACCTCTGGGTGATGTTTTAGCTTGAGATCAGCTATGGTTTCTTGAATCAACAAGAAACAGACTTCTATGGCACTCAGTACAACTGAGGTAGAGTACATCACATCTAGTGCATCTAGTAAGGAAGCAGTATGGCTTCGGAAGCTGCTTGCAGACTTGTATGGTCATGAGATTGATGTGACAACGATATTATGTGACAGAAGGGAGCAATGAAGCTCCAGTATATCTCTACAAATGAGCAGATTGTAGATAAATTTACCAAGTCCTTGTCTAGTATGAAGTCTTGGAGTGGTGTTGATTCCCTTCCTCCAGAAGGGAGATCGATGACCAGTGTGGCTGTTGATGAGGCACAAGCCGATACTTGTGCCTGACTCCTTTATGGAGTGTGTCCCTGTGTGGGATGGTTCCTTTGTGGAACAAACTCATTTGTGGAGTGTGTCCCTTTGTGGGATGGTTCCTTTGTGAAACGTTCTACTGTGTGGAGAGTGATCTTGTGTGGAGTGTGGGCCTAGAGGGGTGAACTAGCTGTAGCTATCATCGCCTTCCAGTTGTAATGACTGGTAAATTGGAAGAAGTGTCTTCCTAGAGAGTGTAGCCTCCTTTTGATTTGAGATCGATAAAGTGCTTGGAAGAATTGTCTTCCTGGGGAGTGTAGCCTCCTTCCGATTTAAAATCGATAAAGTGCTTGGAAGAAGTGTCTTCCTGGGGAGTGTAGCGTGCTTTCGATTTGAGATAAATAAAGTGCTTGGAAGAAGTGTCTTCCTAGGGAGTGTAGCCTCCTTTCGATTTGAGATCGATAAAGTGTATGAGGAAGTAATCCTCTGTGGTATAGAATGACCAAGCTGATCAGATAGATCAGATATCTTTTTTGAAAAGATGATATGGTCCCTTTGTGGGATGGTTCCTTTGTGGAACGTGCTCTTTTGTGGAGTGTGTCTCTTTGTGGGATGGTTCCTTTGTGGAACGTGCTTCTTTGTGGCTAGTTCCTTTGTGGAACGTTCTCCTTTGTGGAACGTTCTCCTTTGTGGAGAGTACTCCTTTGTCGAGTGTATCTCTATGTGGGAATGGACCTTCTTATGATAACAAGACATGTTCCGATGTGATGATCATACGTGCTCAGACGAGATGATCGGATGTGTTTCGATGTGATGATCATACGTGCTCAGACGAGATGATCGGATGTGTTCCGATGTGATGATCATACATGCTCAGACGAGATGATTGGATGTGTTCCGACGTGATGATACCTCTCTAGCTAAGAGGGAGTGTTGATGACATAGGCACCCTATGGACTGGATTGAGCTGAGGCACATTGTATTGATGCATGATCAACTCTCCGATGGATTGTGCAGAGTTGTTGAGCTGAGGCACGAGTGACTCCCCTATGGATAGGGCAGAGTCGTGGAGCTAGTGCATGTTCTTCGATGGAGTGGATTGATCAGATGCATGAAGATTGATTTGTTGACACTTCTCGACGGACTAAGATTGTGTTGGAGGACCTTCCTTATGATATAAAGAGGTTAGAGATAACCGTGATATACAGATGATATCCAGATGTGTTTCAGTATGATAATACTGATGATACCTCCCTGGCTAAGAGGGAGTGTTGGAGTAGTAGCTACGTGGGGCACCACCTCATAGATCGACCAGATAAAGAATAAGATTAGAATACAATGTCCGCAGAATACCTTCCTTGTTGAGAGGGAGTGTTGAAAATAGTGAAACTTCAGAAGTTATTCATCTTGTTATTGTACCTCCTACGTAAAAAAAATATTAATGTATTTGATCATGTAAAACCCTTGAAAGAATCAATGTAAACCTTGGGATGAAATCACAAAGAAAAGATTCATTAAATGTAAATTTTTGTATTCCCCCAAGACAAGTCGGCCCATTGGGTAAACTGTCCCAAAATAATGGGCAGTCTGCCCCAAACAATGGGCAGAACTGCCCCAGTCAGTTCAACCCAGATAGGGAAAGTTAGGTTGGTCCAGTAAGGGAAAAAGTCACCTTTTGATGTGTATAAATAGAGAGTTCGACCTCTCTTTTGGTCATTCACTCAAGCAAGTTCGCTCTAGCCAAGAGAGGTTTGCTACTGCAGCTAGGAGACTGAATTTTTTGGGTCTCCACTATTGGAGAAGTTTTTCTCTTGTTTTCTTGGGTTTGCGCTACTACTCTTTGGATGTACAACAGTCTCTATTGGAAGGCCTGAGCTCGGGGGAGACAAATAGCTTTGTCTATGGTTGGGAGATGATTGTTCTTATCATGGTTAAACGAGCTCCACACTCATTTTGTTTCTATGCTTTGCAATTCTTTTAGTGATCCTGGATATGCTGCTATAAACATTAACAAGTTGAACAACTGCAATGTATGGAAATGACAATAGCAAAATGGACCTTGTAGGTTTTGTTATTTCCTTTCAGCAAAACCAACAAAATTGACAATGTATGGAAATCACAATAGCAAAATGGGCCTTCTAGTCTTGAACCAGGTTCTGATATTGATTGATATAGTCCAGAGACTATAATGAAATCCTTAGAGGTCAAGCTAAAGACGCAATGTCTTGTTCATGAAAGCACAAAGATATTTTCATTTATACTTGAAAGAAATGTACAATTACAATAGTAGAAAGAATAGGATGCATTTTTTAGATGAAGGCCTTTCTTATACTAATGACACCTTTCATGAAGTGTCTAATGACACCTTCCAAGAAGTGTCTATCCTAGTTATATCTACTTCTGTGAATTGGCCCTAATTTTCCTAATCCAGGCCAGGAATATAAACTGGACCCCTAATTGCTGAAAAATGTATTGACTAGTCCAAGGCAATTTTTGCAATAGTCTTCTTGTTACACAACCCTATGTAGATAGCTGATTTGTTTAAGCCCAATGGGTTAGCTCAATCAGTTGTCAATGTTTCTGGGCATTTTGCTAGTTCCATATTGGCAGGTTTTGAATCCCCTTGGGGAAGCATCACTTGGGTTTCCCCGTAAGGTTTTCCATTTAAAATAAAAAGATAGCCGATTTGGTTAGCACACCAACATAACCTGCAATAAATTTGTTTATTCCAGTTACATACATGTTGGTAAACCTGAGTGCAAGTTCTAACTCTGTGTTTGTTTTTATTTTACTTCTGAGACCAATCTGGTTAATAGGACCTCTTTTCAACAGAAATTAGAACAAAATTAATCAGAGTTTAATAAAAAATTCGATGAAAAACATTATGTTTTTAATAAAAAATAATAGTTTACAATTCTGCAGTGCCATTCTGCAAATAGTTCATGTCAGGCATGTTGCCACTGAGATGCACACCCAGGGGGAGCGTAGCAGAAATCTTTTGAAGCTACTCGGTGTGGCCTTGGGGGAAAGCAAAGAGTCAGGTGTTGTCACCTGATTCCGATTCCTCCGTTTAGGAAAACTCCTAATGAAGCCAAGGGGGGTAGACCCTACTAAAATAAAAGGTTTCTAAGGCTTTTAGTTAATGTTCAAGTGATTGGGATGGATGTTTGTTTTAGGATTTTTTTTAGATTGATGCAAAATTAAACCAGTTGTTCGCCAAATTAATCAAAATACATCTACATCATGTTGTAATAAAATAACAACAATGTATGAGATTGATAAAAAGCAAAGACTTGCTGATGAAAGACCAGTGCTAATGGAGTCATTGTCCGTTTTAAAATGCTGAGAGGACCATTGTGCGAGTGCTCTTGGTTTATTTTATTATGTATTTTATGGGATGAGTTGATTAATTGTGGGATGATGGGATTCCGATATACATTGCGGTATAGGAAATATGTCTGGGATGTGATCTAAGTGGCTTTGTACAAGGACATGTGGGCTAGAATGGAGTCTCGAGAGCGGGATTCAACACTACACCAACAAAGGTGTAGCCTAACTGTGCTCCGAGGTCACCTCCCAGTTGTTCCCGCTTCCTTTGTCAAAATTTCCCCACTTTCGATCACTAATCGAGGTAACACCGGATTTTCGTTGGTTAAAGAGGGACTTGATTTTATTAATGAGTAGATTAATTAAATGTGAAAAATTATGAAGTGCAAACAACCGTTTTTGGTATCACAAATCTCAGACCAGCCTGCGATGGGTAGAGCATACACGATGTTTACAAAAATGTTAATTCCAATTGGACTCTCCAACAGAGAGCACTCTTGATCCGCAAATGGAGAGATTCAAGAGATTTTTTAAAGTTTAAGTTAGACTCTCTGATAGAGAGCACTCTTGATCCGCTAAGAGTGTGATTCAAGATATTTTTAAGAAAAACAAAAATTCTCCGACAAAGAGCACTCTTGATCCGCAAATGGCGAAATTCAAGAGATTTTGATGATTTGTTTTAAAAAATAAATTGATGCTAAAAGTTTAAATGAGTAAAACTTGAAAAAACTAACTAACTTGCAAAAATGAAACTTTCAATAAACTTAAGACTTTTGCGAAATAGTAATACCTTGAAAGAACTTATGCAAAAGTAATCTTCAAGAACTTTATGCAAAAAATAAAACTTTCTAAATACTCTTTTGGCTACTTTGGCAAAATAGAAACTAATCTAACATGCTATTATTCTAATTATGAAAATATGTTAAACAATAAGCAAAGAAGGGACAGATACAAGATTCCCCCAAATGGGGGAAGAGGGGTGTGGGAGCTGTAATCCCACTTGTTTTTTATTAAAAATTATTACAAAGTTAATTAACAACTCTCCAATAGAGAGTGCTCTTGATCCGCAAAAGTTGCGAGATTGAAGAGACTTTAAGCCTTTTCTGAAGGCGGAGGGAGAGCAAGAGGTTGAAGAAAAGTGATTTTTTTATGAGTTTATGCTCCAAAAAAGATTCATTTCCTCGCTTTCCTATAAAATAAACACAAAAACCAGCAAACTATGATTTATTTGGATTAGTGGATTAGCCTAAAAAATACAATAAAATTTACAAGAAGTCAATACTTGCGAAACAATGGAAATTTTAAACTTCAAGTATTAACCAACTAGGACTAGATCTAAACTTTAAATGTGATAAATATGAGACTCTTTAGATCTTCCTAAGCATATAACAAGAGATGATTAGATAAAATTTGAAAATTCATATCTACTTGCTATGAAATAAAAGTAACCAAGAAAGAGATTTGTTTTAATTTTGAGAAGATGGAAAGGAGAAACCCAAGGCCAAGCTTGAACAATGAGATGACTTTGGAAGTGAATGTAGAATAAAAACCATTAGTTTTTATGAAAAACACAAAGAGAATAAGGAAGCAACCGAGCTCCAAGTTCTCCTTCACCTTCGATGATCTGCAAAACTCAAACAACCTTCAACAAACAAGATCAAATATAGTGTGATAAACTAAATAAAATCAAAATAGCATTAGTATAACCGACTACAATTTGCTACTTTTGAATCTTATATAACTTAGTACGAGTAAACAAGTTGAAAACCTCAAATGTCTACTCTATGGACTACAGAGAGCCTTCTAAGCTAGCAATCTTGCATATGAAAGACAAATAAAATTAAGCTAATATCACCTTGATTCAAGCATTCACCATGAGATATTGCACCATTTAGACCATTAAATTCTTCACTTTATTAATAAACCTCTTGCAAAATAGCAAAGCATTACACACAATTACAACAGAGGTTCCTTGCAATCCATCTTGTATGAGGAGCAAGCCTCGTTTTTATAGCAAAAGAATACAAGAGAGGGGGGCGCATGAGATGGTTTTTTTTTTGTAAGTTAGGGTAGATCCTTATATTTCCTTTATCAAAATATACAAAGTTTTACAAGACCCTCCCATGACTGAGAAAACAGACCCAAAACAAAATTTAAGAAGTCTTCCTCGAAAGGAAACAAGACTGTACTAAGAGTTTGAGAGTTACTATCAGTCTACCAAGTAAGATTGCCAAGAAACCAAAAACAACAACAGAGATTGTAATGATAAAAATAAACCAAAAAAAATACAAAGGCTATCCAAAACCTAGCTACAGGTTCAAACCAATCCGGCCTTCCTGAGAACCAGGCTCCCTGGCGAGCTCAATGCCGAGACAGTGGGCTATTTGTTGTTGGTTGTGGAGAATCTGCTTGAGATACCCGACCATTTCATCTTGTTGCAGAAGAATTTATGCATGAGCTTAACCTCTCTCTGCCAGAGTCTTGCCAAGAACCGATTTCTGCAACCAATGGTAGTCCAGGGACCTCTGGTAAAGGGTGGCGCGACCTCTGGTGTTCCCTAGGTCCGGAACCAGAGCTTCAAATTCACTTCTGATTTCTGTGTCCGAGAGACAACCTCGAGACACCTAAGCATCCTCTTCTGCATCTTGTATTTCATCCTAGACCTTCTTCGGGATTTCTTCCGCCTCCAGACCATGCTTTTATTACCCCTTGAAATTTTCCTATTAAACCATTAAAAAATGGTCTAATTTTACGAAAAATTTTATTTTTACCGGAATGAAATCAAACTCCTAGGGGACCTAGTGCATGTCCATACGACTCAATACTGATTTCTAGCATGTGAAAAATACATAGACACATAGACTTTAATAACCTCCCTAGGTTCGACCACCATGGTAAATACTCTAGCTTTGGAGGTGTGAGTGAAAAACTCAGGAATTATACGCCACTGAAGTGCAACGCATAATTCCTAAGGAAAAAACACTCTAGAGTATCCCCCTGATAGCCAAACCTGAGGTAGGCCAAGTCTTTTACAAAATGACCATGCTTAGATCAAATTATTACAATTCCCCCATGGAGGTCTAAACATGCAATTGTTACAAAAGGGGCCTTGACAAGCCTTTTGAACTTCTGAACACTATGATGAACACTTGATATGTTCATAAAACTGGCGGCCCACAAGAAGTCCAACTATGGTACAAAATAGTTGGTAACATTCGGCTCCAACTGCGGGACTAGCGCTTGTTTGATTTTCAATCAAACAGGGTGTTCGAGAATCCTAGACTCTTCGGTTCCTTCACAAATCTTAAGTGCATTAGTCCCAGATATACATGATAAACATGCCAAATGAAAATGAACACATTAAATTTACAATTGTTAGTATCCAACATTTAATATGAAAAAAATATTATACATGAGATATTATACAAGAATAATATACAAAAATAATGTACAAAACAAAAAAGACAAAAATGAGAGGGTTTAGAAAATCCCTAAAATGCCCCCATGGGAATTTATGTGTCATCATTGTAGAATAGCTTCAAATGTTGTCCGTTTACTGGTAGGTTCAGCCTTTCTCCTTCCATGCTATTGAGCATAAAGGAACTTGTGCTGGAAAAATCGTGAATGATAAACGACCCCTTCCAGAGGCTATTGAATTTTTCGTGTTTGCCTAGCTTGTCTCTTCTTTTATCCCACATGAGGACTCTGTCCCCAATATGGAAAGGTATTGGCTTGGCCGACTTATCAAAGGTACTCTTCATACTCTCTTGATGTCTCAATCTCTGATCTAAAGCTTCCCTTCTGCTCTCATCCAGCTCAATAATCTGATTCACCCTCTTCTCCATCTCCTCAAGTTTCTGAACCATATTCAATAATCATTCGAAACATTGGTTTTTTCATGTTGATGGGAAACTCAGCTGTGAAACCATATACCAGTTCAAAGGGAGACTTCCCGGTAGCATTCTTCTTGGTGATCCCATCAGCCCAAAGTGCATACTTGATCTTGCTATCCCATGCCTTCTTATTGTTCCCCACAATTTTCTTAATGATATTCATTAAGTTTTTGTTTGTGGATTCAGCAAGTCCATTTCCCTGTGGGTAATAATTGGATGAATGGGATATGGTAATGCTATACTTGAAGAAAAATGAAGTGATATCAATGGAACTGAAGGCCTTGGCATTATCCGTCGTTATTTTGAGAGGGATACTGAATCTTGTGATGATTTTATCCTCAAGGAAATTGATAACAACTTTCTTAGTGGTTGATTTGGTGGGTATGGCCTCTACCCATTTGGTAAAATAATCAGTAGTTGTAAGGATCCAAGTAAATCCGTTACTTGAATTGTCCTTGAACTGACCGACGAAGTCAAGCCCCCACTACTGAAAAGGGGCAAGGATCACTACCGGTGTGAGGGGAAGAGCTGCCAATTTATGCTTCCCAGTAAAGAGTTGGCACTCTCAACAACATTTAACAGACTTACGCACATCTGCGAAGAGGGTTGGCCAGTAGTAATTTGCTTAGAGGATTTTGTGGGCAGTTCTATTTGCTGCGAAGTGGCCTCCACGAAACCCTGAATGAAATTCTACCAAGATTCTTTTGGAATATTGCTCATTGTAATGTCCCCATTCAAATAAGTGCATAGTAAGACAATCCCATCAATCCTACTAGTTTCCTAGGTTGGATGGGAACATGTGGGATGGTAATAAGGAAGCTAATAAATGATATTTAGACATTAGAAGGGTTCAAGCATTTAATAAATATGGTGAATAAATAAATTCAAGAGAAATTCTAGGTGGCAAGTAGTTTTGGAGACATATGGAGGTGGTGGGACCCACACTAGCTTGATTTTTCAATGACACATGGCAGCTCTCTCTTGCCAATTCGAATTCATGGGAAGGTGAACACTCTTGGGTGAGTTGGTAAGTCATAACACATGACATGGAGCATCTTAAGTCGAAATGGGATGGAATAGTAACCTCCATGGGAGAGGAAGAGTCAAATTGGAGACTAGTGGACACTTGGGCTAGATTCCCTAGTTTTATGACAACAATAATGAAGTATCTATGACATTTATGACAAAATTCAGACCTGACTTCTTACACCTGACCATTATGACATGTCAGCCCCAAAAATAGGCTCAAGGAAGGCGCTCATGGAGTTGGGGGAAGCTAAAGAGACTCAAATTTGAATTTGGGAGAAGATGGAAGGTTGGAACTAGGAGACGAGTGGCAAATGATGAATATTTTCTAAATGGAAAATTATTGAATCTATTGAGAGGATTTAGAAACCTTGAAGGCTAATGTTGGTTATAAAATGTAGAAATCAAGTATGAGAATGGATTTTGATGATTTGAGAAAAATTGCATTTGTGAAGAGAGAACTAGTGGATGACTAGTTTCTTGCTTTAGCCAATTTCGAGGGTGAAAGATTCCCATCCAAGTTGGTGTTTGGAGAGGCCACTTAGGTCTTTCATGGTGCTTTAATGGAGTTTTATTTGTAGGTAGAAGCTACAGGAAGTTTCATGGTTTGGTTTAGTGCAGCACTTTCTCTCCACCATTTCCAGTTTTGAAGGCATATTCGGGCTCCTTGAGGGATTGCGCTTTGGGTGAGATCTTGCACTCATTGGGAGAGCTTCATATGATATTTTTCTGATTGTAATAGCTTCATATCCTCTGTTCTTCATATTCAAAGACTCTCAGGTCGAAATACCCATTGATTGTATGCAAAATTATTGATTAATGAGCAAACAATGTCCATTTCCCCAATGCTTTGATGTATGACACTATAATGTTGATTATTTTGAATGGATGGATGATTCTCTGATACATTTGTGATTCATATACTGCCATCGATATATTCTACAAGTTTCATGTACTGTACTTGAGCATTTGAAGCATTTTTACTCAGTTTGTTTGTATTGAGAGGTGAAATAGTGCCATTTCCCCAAGGGTCGAATTGGGGGTTTTTGTTGTTGAATGTGAGAGAGTTAGAACAGTAGTAAAAATAAATTAATGGTGCATATGAGACCTTAATCACATACCTAATACATTATATACCTCTGTTCATAAATTCGTGGGAGTTTGGAGGCATTTGGAAGGCCATTTGTAGTGTTACCTCGGGGGGATTTGATGCACAAATTACTAGTCAAAATTACATATATTGATCAGAATACAAATCAAGTTTGCAGCAGCATTTGGAGGGCCATAAAACATCCATGAACCTAATATTCAAGTCTAAATATCATTCATACACTCCTACAGAATATTTGGAAGTATTTGGGTTGATTTGGAGGTCAAAACAGTAAAACTAGTCAAAGGTCGAAATTGGGAAAAAAGTGAAAAAATTGGCATTTTAATAAAATTTTGAAAAATGGTCATTACAAGTGGTATTAGAGCATGTTCTTGGCACCTGATGGTCTTAACAAGAAGTCAAAAGAATAATCCACCACCCTTTGAACCAGTAGTTGAAGAGGTTTTTGTTGAAGAAGAGGTAGTAGAAGAGGAGTCTTTTGCTGAAACCATGGGTAGCGAGGAGGATGACAAATTAAAACATAAGGAGGAACTTATTGCAACCTTAGATCCATGTTTCTCTAAACTTTCAGCAAACATGGATAGGATAGGTGACAAATTGTTGCAAGGATTCGAATTGTTGATTAGCCAGCTTCAAAGCAAAGGGATGATAGGAGATAATAGTGGTTCACACTCAGGGGAAAAGATGAAAGGGAATGAGCATATTTTCTCAAGTACAGGACCTCATAATAGACCTTGAATTTCAAAGCACACAAAGGCATACTGCACCTAAATTTCTCACACCCAAAGAAGAGCCCAATCTTGAATTGGATTACAAGAAACTAGTAAATGATTGGAATGATTTGAATGAAGAGTGTAAAAGAGGTGTACCACTCAGTGACTACATTGATGCTATGCAAAAGATTAAAAGGAAGGGAGACAATAGGAGTCCATTCCAAAAAAAATAATTAAATAGTGATATTGGAAAAATGTCACTTTCTACTTTTGATGGTTCTTCTCAAAATTCTGCTAACACTTGGGTGCAAAAATTGGATGTATATTTTCAGCTGAATCCTATGTTGGAAGAGGATGCATTAAAAATGGCCATTTTTCATTTGGAAGGAGACGCCAATGAATGGTGGTTTCATGGGTTGAAAACCTTGGGTCATAATCAGGTTAAAACATATGGAGAATTTGTTGATAGGGTACTAGAAAGATTTGAACAAAAAGATCCAGAATTGCCTTTCAAAGAATTAGCTCAATTGAAGCAAACTGGGTCCCCTACTGAATATATGTTGGACTTTCAAAAATTATCAGTCAAGGTGGCTGATGTATCTATGGGAAGATTAGTATTGCTGTTCACTGAAGGTTTGAATGAACCCTTAAGAGGTTTGGTCAAAGCCCACAATCCAACTATATTAAAAGATGCAATGAGCTTGACTAGGGATCTCTAAAATGTGCTTCCTAGAACGAGATTTCCTCCTAAGCCTAGCTATAAATTTGAAAAGAAACCTTGGAAAATGGATGGATATGATAAGAAACCTTGGCAAAGAGAGTCATTTGAGAGGAATAAAAAAGAGGGACTAAACAGCGATGAACTTAGAAAAAAGAAACTGTGCTTCACATGCTTCCAACCATGGACACCGGGGCACAAATGTACCAAAAGAAAGGCTCAGTACATAGAAGTATTTTCTGATAATGAGGGGTATGATGGGGGCATGGATGAAGATGAACATATTTCAGATCAAGAAGAGGCATATGAGACAGCAGTAGAAGAGGAAAGACAAGAAGAAAATCAACCTTCACCGGATAAAGCAAGAATGGCAGTGCTTTCAGCAGTACCTCGCTATCATACTATCCGATGCAAAGGTGTGGTACAAGGACAAAGAACTTCAGTTTTGGTAGATGGAGGAGCCATTCATAACTTCATTGATGCAGAGATGGTAGAGAAAAGAAAGATACCTATTGAACCATTTGATGGCTTCACAGTTGTCATTCCGGGTCACAACACAATGCAATGCAAAACATGGGTTCCAAAGCTGCAAGTCACCGTAGGTAACTATACTTTTGTTAATAGTTTTTATGTGGTTGATGTTGCTGATACTAATGTGGTTTTGGGAGTGTAATGGCTGTATTCAATAGGAGAGCATATAGTAAATTATCGAATTCCTGAAATGAAATTCCAAGATTCAAAAGGAGTACAAAGAGTTGTGAGGGGGCAACACACTTATCCAAATCAAGTAGTGACTTGCAATAGTATGAGATCTATATTGAGGCATGGGGATATAGAATGGGCTGTTGAATGTCATATTACATCTCCCAAGCCAACTATAAATATTGTCAAACACCCAAAGGATATAGAGAGACTTTTGCAAAAATATGAAAAGGTTTTTAGAGACCTTCCACATGGTAGGCCACCGGATAGGGGGGTTGAGCACAGTATTATTTTGGAGGAAGGTACTGTTATCACACAACTTGTAGTTGCCCCTAGAGGTATCCCATCCGGGACGGTAGAGGAGACAGGCAACTAAAGAGGTGACCCAAGAGATGCCACGGTTCCCAATGCAATGTGGGAGTCACGTCAACCGAGGCACTCTTCGCTTTAGGTCAAGGTGTAACTAGACCAAGGGGGAGACCCTATACCCCAATCACAGTTGATTGGATCCAAGCAAGGGCTTCTAAGGGTAGATAAGTAATGAGTTACGGAAACCAATGCAAGGCTAAGTGGACCTAAGGGTTAAGGTATGGTTGAGGGTGATGTAAGAGATTGTTAGTGTTTCAACCTATGTATGGTTTAGGCCACATGATGGGGTATGATTACTAGGTATAGTACCATGTGTTTGCACAAGTGGGTCTTGTTTTCTTGGGGAGTGTGAAATGGTTCTAGGTGGGCCCACAAGGTGAAGTTAGGTGTGAGGTTGGTACTATAGGTTAGATATAGGCTAGATCTATGAGTTGGAGTTGGTTCTAGGAGTACCCATGTACTAGATCTAGGGTTTGACACAAATCCCAAGGAATGCGACTTGTTTGGAGAAGGACTAGTGCCTTGTTGGATGGGCTAATGGGGTCAAGAAGTATGTCAAAGTGTAGATCGGGACAACTAGAAGACAAGTCAAGTGGATTGAAGGAGATCCAATGGTTGGATCTTACTAGATCTAGGTTTTTAAGTGGGGACCCTAAGTGGACCACAATCCCTTGAAACAAGGAATGCAATCCCCAAGGCGGATCGTGACAAAAAGACAGTATGAACCTAGGTTTCAAGGCATGGGGATTTCAAATCCACGAAAAACTCAAACACCCACCTCCTAGAAGCGGACCAACTCACATCTTCAAGGGGGTGCGACTTGCTCAAGGAAGGCCAAAAAAAGGGTTTGGTGGACCAAATCAAGTCCAATGGCCACCAAATTGTAGATCCGGGATGTTAGTGCCCCGATCTATGTATGGTCAAAATTTCAAGTGAACCCAATGGCTAGATCTTAGTAGATCTGAGTTTTAAGATGCTAAGAGAATCAAAAGGGGGTTTTAACCCCTTAAAACATGGAGAGATGTCCACAAGGTAGTTTTCACCAAAGTAAAGATGTGGGTATAGGTTATCAAGTGTCTAGAATCCAAATCAAGTGGGATCTCACCTACCCATGTGCTAGATCTAACCCAACAAGCTTCTCTTAGGAAAATCGATTTAGGTTCAAGAGGGCTTTTTGCATTGAAAAGTGTGTCAATTTTTAACCAATCACCACCAAACTATAGATCCAACTAGGGGTGGATCCTATAGAGGTGGGTTTTTAATATCTTTTCAATTGCAAGGCTAGATCTAAGTAGATCTGAAAAATACCAAAAACAAGGGTTTTAATTTGATTAGGGTTTTTATGATCTAGAAATTATGGAAGATTCAAGGAAGAGAAGATCATACCTCTTGGAACATACCTGGATGAAGAGATGAATGCTAGTTGAGACGAGGATTACTTTTCCAAAGATCAAATGGAGAATTGTTGAAGCCCTCTTGCCAAACCGATTTTTCCAAGCCACTTGTGATTCCTTCTAACCTGTCAAGCCAAGGAGCAAAGCATCAATCAGTTTAACAAATCGAAGGTAGATGCAAGCAAGAGAGAGAGAGAAACATATAATAGTTGACACAAAGGCAAAACTACTCCCTGTCAAACCAAAACGACTTCTTCCAAGATTGAAGGGCAAGCCTCCCCACCAATTCGCCCTTGTCCAAAATCGCCCTCTTAACCTGCAAATAAAATATGGCAAATATGCAAGATAGCTACAATAGATCCTCCAGTGCAATGGACAATAGCATTTACAATCGAAACAACCAACATTCACTCCAATCCAAGCATGTACTCCAAAAGATAGAAATTTTATTCCAAGAGCCAAGAGCCAAAAATCTCTAGATGAATTTTACAATGAGAGGCTCCCTCCTTAAATAGGATGGGGAGAGAGTACAATCCTAACCACTTTTTACATGAGTGGCTAAGATTAAAAGATCTCAAGATCTAATCAATGGCTAATAATAAATCATAACAATATATCACATGGATCACCCATATAATGATAGCGCCCCCACTAAAAGGTACATAAAGGGGGTGACGTCATCCACTAGAGGAAATATAAGCACCAAAATCCACCTCATGGTGACTAGGACATGACAATATAAGCTCATGGTGGGGCTAGGAGGTATTAATCCTTACTAGCTCATCCCCAAGGCACAATAAAATAATAAAATATGTCCAATGTAATATAAATGACCAAAACTGTCCTCAGAATCCATGACAGTCAAGCAGTAAATGTCCTCCTGTGATCAATCTGGGCATACCCACATGGTGAAAACTGACTGGAAGATAGTGATGCCACCCTGGAAGACCTTTGGGAAGACCAAATGCCAAAACCTTGCCTCAATTGCCCAAATCGATTTCCTCAGTGACCACTTTTTTCCATTTTTTAACTGCCTCGGGAACTGTGAAAGTGCCAAAACTGCCTCCTAGGGTGCTAGCGCTGTCCATCTGAGCCCACCATGCTCTCCGGAAGGGGGGATAAATGGTAATAACAAGTGGCTGGACCACCCCCTCCATCATCAGCGCCCTAGGTGAACTGGCCTCTCGGGGCCCCTGCTGCTCAGGCTGGGAAATCAGCCCCCAATCTGGTCAACAAGTGTAAAACTGCATCAATCACTGTCAGAAGTGCCCGGAACTGAAAGATAAGTGTCTCAATGGATCCAGAAGACCCAAATCCACTAGGAATGAGTACCCATACACCCTGGGTTGCCCTAATGGGCCTGCTGTAGGGTCCACCATATATGGACAATGTATAATCTGCTGATCTGAAGTAATAATAAACCTGCTGAACTGGATCAAACATCATCTGCATCATATGTCCATCATATGATATCATCATCAAACATGTGGGCCCATAAATCATCATCAATAATCATCCATACATGGTCCACATCATCGCGGATCCCAAGAATATATAATCAAGGATAAATCACATCAGTAGACTAAGACAATGCTTCTCTAATCATTCCCACAGCTAAGCTCAAAGTATAAAATCCATTCAGTGGCATTAATCAAGTTAACATATTCCGTTGTTATATAAAATTACTTGCACAATAGTTCAAATGACAAACTCACCCATTGGACATGGTCAAACTGCTAGTGAAGGATGAAGGCTAGGAGCAAGGTTGGGCCAAGGGTTTGACCTGTCTAACTTAACTCAAAAATACTTTGGACTGGGAGAAAGGGGAAGCTACAAACTCTGTGCTGGACAAAAGAACACGGGGGATGGCTGTGCCTCACAAATGGATAAGTTGTTTAGAGAGTGTTTATTCAACTTAGGCATCATGTCTACATCAAGTTGATCCAGGTTCATTAGGATCATTCAATTTTATTCCATGGCCTTTTTGGCCTACATAACCCTTCGGATTTCAGATGTGCTGAGAAGCACAACTAGTTGCAGCTTGCATCCAGGGCATGTTTTTCATATATTTATACAAGGTCAGCAATTGTTTAGATATAGCTTTTAAGAACCATTGCTTTTTTTGGACCTTTCTTATACTCTTCGAGGAGTATTTTTAGCTTTTCATCGCTCTTGCCATTTTTTTGTTTCCATGGGCGAATTTATTAAGTTTCCATAGGTAGAACATGAGCTTTCAGTTTTAGCCAACAACATCTCAAGTGACTAGGGGGAGTTCGAGCCAATGCCAAACATCGGGACAACCGACCAGAATGATTTAGGCCTACAATCCAACTCACCAAAGGCAAGTTCTGTCACCAACTCAGAGCCGAGACATTGAATAAACAGGGATGCGGTCCAAACACAGAGGTAAAAAAATGGGGAAGTCCTCGGTATCAGAAAGTCAAATGAGACAAGTCAGGGTTTTAAAGTCAAACAGGAAGGTCATGTATGGATGGAAGACAAGTGAATATGGAGCCTACACTAGCAGACAACTGGTGTCGGGAAAGACCATATCTATGTAAGGTGAAAAACCAGTGAGTTTTGTTAAATGACCTAAAAGTGCAAGCAATTGTCCATTTTATGATTTCCAGTTCATTTTAAATAGTTTGCCACATCAGGAATAATATACCAAGCACATGCTATGATCATGACTAAATCAACAAGATAATAATCCACAGTCAGTGAGAACATATCCATAGATCATACAACATCATCATAACAATAATCATCAAGTATCCTCTGAAACACTGCTGTAATATATCTCTAGGCACTGAACTGAAACTGTAATGGGATAAGTGGTCACATCAGTCATCAAATCTGAACTCTCAAGGCTCAGCCTTGACACAAGGTCATATACAAATCTGAATAATGTACTGCTCTGATCATAAGTGATCCAATATATATATAGCCATGCTCTGGAAAAATGTAGGCTCTGGAATGTGCAGATATCTGCTGTACAAGAATAGTAGCCCTGCTACTATGGTGTGATAACAGGTACTTCACCCATTCAGATACCACCTTATAGACATCCTAAAAATTTCAGAGATGAGATTGAAAAAGCTATCCAAGAACTCCTAGAGTTGAGACTCATTAGACCAAGCTCTAGCCCTTATGCTTCTTCAGTAGTGCTAGTGAAGAAAAAAGATGGAACATTGAGAATGTGCATAGATTTTAGAGCCTTGAACAAAAAGATTATCAAGAATAGGTATCCTATTCCTAGGATTGATGAGCTCATGGATGAGCTACATGGGGCCAAATACTTCTAAAAAAATGACCTTAGATCAGGGTATCACCAAATTCGAATGAAAGATGAAGATGTGCAAAAGACCGCTTTTCGATGTCATTTTGGCCACTTTGAATTTCTTGTCATGCTTTTTGGGTTAATTAATGCTCCAGCCACCTTTCAAGCATGTATGAATAGGATATTTTGCAAGCAACTAAGAAGGTTTGTTTTGGTTTTCTTTGATGATATGCTCATTTACAGTAAAACATGGGAAGAGCATTTGCAACAGTTAGAGATTGTGTTGAAAATCTTGCAAGAAGAGTCCTTATTTGCTAAGTTATCAAAATGTGAATTTGGGATGAAAGAACTATTGTATCTTGGGCACATTATTGGGCAAGAAGGAGTGAAGGTACACATGGAAAAAATCAGGGCTATCTTGGAATGGCCATCACCAAAAAATATTACTGAATTGAGAGGCTTTATTGGCATATGCACCTACTACAGAAAATTTGTCAAAGGGTTCTCCAAGTTGACTTCTCCACTCATTGATTTGACTAAGAAGGATGCTTTCAAGTGGGATGAAGAGGATGAAAAGGCCTTCCAAAAAATGAAAGAGGTAATGAGTAGTTGTCCCATACTTTGCACTTCCTGATTTTACTAAACCTTTTGTTGTGGAATGTGATGCTTCAGGTGGAGGAATAGGGGTTGTCCTAAAGCAAGGCCAACACCCCATAGCCTTTGAGAGCAGAAAGTTGCACCATTGTGAAAAAATTTACTCCATCTATGATAAAGAAATGCTGGCCATTATGCATGCATTGGCCAAATTCAGACAATACTTGGTGGGAAACAAGTTTGTGGTGAAAATTGACCACAATAGTCTAAGAGACTTTCTCACCCAAAAAGATCTAAATGAAAGGCAACAAAAGTGGGTAAGCAAGATTCAAGTTTATGATTTTGATATTGAATATGTCAAAGGAAAGAATAATATAGTAGCAGATGCTTTGTCAAGAAGGCCTTCTTTTTCTCTCATGGATATTGCCAAGGATTGGAAAAACATGCTACTAGTTGAATATGCCAAAGACAAATTTGCTTGTGATGTGTTGGATGGAATCAAAGGGGATGATAATTATAGGATTTTGAATGGGATGATATATTATATGGGAAGAATTTATTTAGTTCATAACTCAAAGCTCAAGTACCGAATTTTGCAAGAAGCACATGATTCCCCACTAGTGGGCCATCCGGGGATTTTCAAAACTTATAGATAGTTGAGGCAAAGATTTTTTTGGAAGGGGCTGAAGGAAGATGTTCAGAAGTATGTGAATGAATGTAAAGCATGTCAACAAAACAAATGAAAACTTACATGTCCAACCGGCCTATTACAACCATTGCCCATTCCGGAGCAAAAATGGGACAGTATTTCCATGGATTTCATCACCGGATTGCCTAAATCCTTGGGTAAGGATTGCATCTATGTGGTAGTTGATAGGTTGACAAAATTTGCTCATTTCTTTGCTGTTACATCATCTTTTAGTGCTGCACAAGTGGCTGATATTTTTTTCAAAGAAATCTTCAGATTGCATGGGCTCCCCAAGAGCATTGTCAGTGATAGAGATAGTAGATTCATGGGTGCTTTTTGGCAAGAAATTTTTAGATTGGTAGGCACTCAATTGACTCCAAGTACCAGCTATCATCCACAAACTGATGGACAAACAGAGAGGGTAAACCAATGGTTGGAAGGATACCTAAAAAACTATGTGGGAGGGCAGCAAAAAGCATGGGCAAAATGGCTACACTTGGGTGAGTTTTGCTACAACACCACTTATCATATGTCAATAGGAATGTCTCCTTTCAAAGCATTATATGGTTATGATGCACTTATATTTGCTGACATTATATTTGGTGATAGTAGAGCCCCAAAAGCTAAAGATTGGGTGGAAGAGAGCCAATAAATTTTAAAGCTCTTGAAAGACAATTTGCAGGTTGCTCAAAATTAGCAAAAACAATATGCTGATAGACATACGGAAGAAAGAACCTTTCAAGTCAATGATTTAGTATATTTAAGGTTGTAGCCTTATAAACAAACATCTTTCAAAAAGAATGCAGCAGAAAAATTAAAACCAAGGTACTATGGGCCATACAAGGTAGTGTGGAAGGTTGGAGAAGTAGCATATGAACTAGAACTTCCGGAAGGGAGTAAAATCCACAATGTATTTCATGTTTCTTGTCTCAAGAAAGCTTTTGGTCAGCAAATCATCACTTCAGAAATACTTCCTCCTTTGGATGATGAAGGTTAGCTCACACTTGTTCCAGAAAAGATTTTGAAGACACGGGAAAGAAGGTTGAGGAGTAGAATCATCAAAGAATATTTAGTGCAATGGAAGGACTTATCAAATGAAGATGCCACATGGGAAGAGGAGAAGATTTTGCAGCATCCAAATTTGAAATTGCTTAAGGACAAACATTCTTGGGTGGGGAGGATTGTAATGTCCCAATTCAAATAAGTGCATAGTAAGACAATCCCATCAATCCTACTAGTTTCCTAGGTTGGATGGACACATGTGGGATGGTAATAAGGAAGTTAATAAATGATAT
This sequence comes from Larix kaempferi, assembly GCA_027924585.1. Classification (NCBI taxonomy): domain Eukaryota; kingdom Viridiplantae; phylum Streptophyta; class Pinopsida; order Pinales; family Pinaceae; genus Larix; species Larix kaempferi. Next base: position 28,832,377 of record BSBM01000372.1, on the reverse strand, counting down.
TTAGACATTAGAAGGGTTCAATCATTTAATAAATATGGTGAATAAATAAATTCAAGAGAAATTCTAGGTGGCAAGTGGTTTTGGAGACATATGGAGGTGGTGGGACCCACACTAGCTTGATTTTTCAATGACACATGGCAGCTCTCTCTTGCCAATTTGAATTCATGGGAAGGTGAACACTCTTGGGTGAGTTGGTAAGTCATAACACATGGCATTGAGCATCTTAGGTCGAAATGGGATGGAATAGTAACCTCCATGGGAGAGGAAGAGTCAAATTGGAGACTAGTGGAAACTTGGGCTAGATTCCCTAGTTTTATGACAACAATAATGAAGCATCTATGACATTTATGAAAAAATTCAGACCTGACTTCTTACACCTGACCATTATGACATGTCAGCCCCTAAAATAGGCTCAAGGAAGGCGCTCATGGAGTTGGGGGAAGCTAAAGAGACTCAAATTCGAATTTGGGAGAAGATGGAAGGTTGGAACTAGGAGACGAGTGACAAATGAGGAATATTTTCTAAATGGAAAATTATTGAATCTATTGAGAGGATTTCGACCCCTTGAAGGCTAATGTTGGTTATAAAATGTAGAAATCAAGTATGAGAATGGCTTTTGATGATTTGAGAAAAATTGCATTTGTGAAGAGAGAACTAGTGGATGACTAGTTTCTTGCCTTAGCCAATTTCGAGGGTGAAAGATTCCCATCCAAGTTGGTGTTTGGAGAGGCCACTTAGGTCTTTCATGGTGCTTTAATGGATTTTTATTTGCAGGTAGCAGCTACAGGAAGTTTCATGGTTTGGTTTAGTGCAGCACTTTTTCTCCACCATTTCCAGTTTTGAAGGCATATTCGGGCTCCTTGAGGGATTACGCTTTGGGTGAGATCTTGCACTCATTGGAAGAGATTCATATGATATTTTTCTGATTGTAATAGCTTCATATCCTCTGTTCTTCATATTCAGAGACTCTCGGGTCGAAATACCCATTGATTGTATGCAAAATTATTGATTAATGAGCAAACAATGTCCATTTCCCCAATGCTTTGATGTATGACACTATAATGTTGATTATTTTGAATGGATGGATGATTCTCTGATACATTTGTGATTCATATACTGTCATGGATATATTATACAAGTTTCATGTACTGTACTTGAGCATTTGAAGCATTTTTACTCAGTTTGTTTGTATTGAGAGGTGAAATAGTGCCATTTCCCCAAGGGTCGAATTGGGGGTTTTTGCTGTTGAATGTGAGAGAGTTAGAACAGTAGGTAAAATCAATTAATGGTGCATATGAGACCTTAATAACATACTTAATACATTATATACCTCTGTTCATAAATTTGTGGGAGTTTGGAGGCATTTGGAAGGCCATTTGCAGTGTTACCCCCGGGGAAATTTGATGCACAAATTACTAGTCAAAATTACATATATTGATCAGAATACAAATCAAGTTTGCAGCAACATTTGGAGGGCCATAAAACATCCCTGAACCTAATATTCAAGTCTAAATATCATTCATACTCTCCTATGGAAGATTTGGGAGCATTTGGGTTGATTTGGAGGTCAAAACAGTAAAACTAGTCAAAGGTCGAAATTGGGGAAAAAATGGAAAAATTGGCATTTTAATAAAATTTTGAAAAAGGGTCATTACACTCATTCACACATCTAAGTATTATCTTGTCTGGGTTTCTCCAACCCAAACCTTCTTGAGTGAGACAATACCTAGTTGTTTTCAACCTTAAAGCCCGTCTTTTATGACCTTTGAGGTGATTTGGGCAAGTAAGGTGAAGAAGGAAATAGATGATGTCCGAATACCAGTGGTTGTTAAGATTCTGTAATGATGGGGTCATGACTGGATCGGATCTATTGTTTTCACAAAGCATTCCTATGGTTTCCTCATTCTTTTGAGTCAACATTTTGCCAAGACCTTGTCCTTTAATGAGCTTGGTGGGTTTTATTTCTAAATCATACTCCTGAATATTTGACACCCATGTACCCCTTATTCCTAAGCAATCTTATTGGGACAAGATCTCTTTTACTGCAACATGGGGAACATAACTTATGACTTTAGAATACCCAATATAGGTCCTGAAATGTTTCAATGATTTGACCAAGGCATAAGCTTGCTTTTCCATGGTGGTGTATTTCAATTATGAGTTTTGTAAAGCACAACTCATGAAAGAAATAAGTTGCTCAAACCCTTCGTGATTCTTTTGGAGCAAAACCCCTGCTATGGTATCTTCAGATGCAAAGGAGAATATCGTGAAGTCTTTGGTGTAGTTAGCAGAGAATATCACGAAGTCTTTGGTGTAGTCTGGGCTGACTAGGACAAGAAATTTTGTGATTGCATCTTTTATACATGAGAAAGCCTCCCTTCCCTCATCTGTACACACAAACTTGGCATCTTTTTTCAATAGTTTATGCATAGGCTTCATTAGCTCAGCCAAATTAGGGATGAATCTTCTAATGAAGTTGATGTATCCATTAAAAGATTGGAGGGCTTTAACATTTTTAGGCAAATGTATTTTCTTAATTGCCTCTATTCTTCGGGATCAACCTTGACCCTGTCCTTGGAAATGATATGTCCTAGGAGCTTTTCTTCATCGATACCTAGGACAGATTTAGCTGGCTTTAAGGAAATGCCATACTTTCTAAATCTTCCGAATACGTGTTTTAAATGATTTACATGGTTAGATCTTTCTTTTGAGAAAACGGTTAAATCGTCCTGATAAATCTCTATGATTTTTCCAATTAGCTCCTTGAATGCATAGTCCATAGCTCTTTGGAAAGTGGCACCAACATTCAATAAGCCAAAAGGCATTCTTAAGTATTCAAAAGTGCCCCAAGGAGTTGTGAAAGTGGTCTTATGTCTGTCTTCTTTCTAGATGACCACTTGGTTGTAACTTGAAAAACCATCTAGCATGGACATCATGCTAGCACCTGTGACCCTTTGGAGAAGGGTTTCCATATTTGGAAGCGGATAGTCCTTCTGCCAAGCCACATTTAGATTCCTAAAGTCGATGCATATCCTTATGCTTACGTTCTTCTTCCTAACAACCACTAAGTTAGAGCACTATGATGAATGTCTTGTAGGAGCAATTATCCCTGCCGCTAACATTTTCTCAAGCTCTTTTTTAATAATGGGAGCTAACTTAGGGTTGATCTGTTTCAATTTTTGTCTGAAAGGTTTGACTTCTTTGATCTCTTGCTTTAAAGGTATAGTGTGCTGGAATACATCTTCACGATATGCTTTTAATTCATCATAAGTAAAAGCAAACACATATCTATACTCTTTATTTAAACTGATTAAGTCATTCCTTTCTTTTTCTGAAGTACCTTTTCCTATTTATATCATTTTAGGTTATTTATCTGACCCAACGTTTATTTCCACATAATCCCCAGCTTTCATTGAATCAATGTTGTTCTTCCTCCTATCCTTCCTATAAAAAATTCTTTCAAATGTCACTAAGCCACGAGGAACAAGATTGTTGAACCGATCGCCCTCACCCTCATACTCTTTACCTTCTTCTTGCAAATTGACACTAAAGTTCGAGAATTCTTCAACATTATGAATAAAATTTAGGATTTGCTCATCATCTCGAAAAACCTGCCAATGTTCCATGTTATTTGGTATTGATGGCCTGAAATTGATTTCTAAAGTACAGTCACCATTTAACATCTCATCTGATGGTTGAAGGGTTGATGTTGAAACTGCCAACTTATCCGTTGCACTGTTCTGGTCTTTAGGAATGCCTTCTATGTTTAAGGCATCAAAGAATACCATGGTGTCCCAAATTGCATTTTTGTATTTTTTTAATCTTTGACACTTACATGCAAATTGGTTCTTTACTTGTTGAACTATCAAATCAGAGTCGCCTTTTATACTTAATATCTTTATGCCCACATATTTTGTCAGTTCAATCCCAAGTAAAAGTGTCTCATATTCTGCTACATTGTTTGTCGCTTCAAATTCCAGTCTATATGCAAAGTTTAAAATCTGACCTCCCGGTGAAGTAATGATAATCCCAGCCCCCTTCATGCTCTTGAATGAACACCATCAAAGTTCATTTTCCAAATTTCATCTACCTTTTCATTTTTAATTTGTTCTTGAATAGGTCTATAATACTGATAGGTCCAGTCCATTTGGATCCAACCTCCTAAAGCAGCAACCCACTTTCTAGAAAGTAACATCCCCAACTTATCAGGTACATCTATAACAAGGATAGCCATAGTTACTTGAATGTTTGGATACTTGGCCAATTTGACTAGTTGATTTTCAATAATGCCTACTATGTCAACTTGTCTAGAATCCATGGCACAACATTTTGGTATGGTCTGGATGTTCTAAGATTAAGTTGATGCATAACCTTCTTGGTCATGACGTTGGATGAGGATCATGAATCTAACATATAGTTATGTAGAAGAAGATCATTTGTCATCAATGATACATAAAAAGGCGGATCATCTTTTCTTGGGTCTGTGGTATGTAGAATTACTAATGGATCTTCCATGACACTGTTGTTGCTTGTGGAAGGTTGCTCTAAGTTTTTAGAAAAAAAATGACTTTCTTAGGAATGGGAGGGTTTAAAACTCTCATTAACTTTTCTCTTTGATCGTGAATCTTGAATATTTTGGTAGTAGGCATAGGTATTTTTACTTTTTTAAATCAAATGCCTAAATCAATATTCATATCATTAGAATCATAAGGATTTGTTACCTTGGGAGGATATTGAATATTATGTCCAACATTTTCTCTTCTCTGATATGTGAAGCCTTTGAACTTCAGCATCTCTTGGATTTGGTCAGGCGAAGGCATCTCTCCATAAGTCTTAGTAAGGTTGTCTTTCTCCTGACTGTATTGTCTAGCATGTTTCTAACTTTCCATGGGAATGGTATGGACATCACCTACAACGTTTACATAATCAAGCTTGCTTGAAAACTGCTCACTACTGCTTGCTTCATGAAAACTATTCTCTAGGACATAGCGTGCAAAGTAACAAATAGATTCTTCATGAAAATCTTTGCATGCTCTACACAAAGGTGTATAGTCCTCAACCATGTTAGCAGTCTCTAATTGATTTGGAGGCCTCTTTTCATGGGTTGGTTTCTTCTGCCAATTTCCCTTGGGAGGAAAATTACGTTGAATAGGTTGGGACTGATATCGTTCCATAACTATGACCCGATTATGCATTTCTTTAAGCTGGGAAACATGCTTCATTTCCATAGCTTCCATCTTCTCATTCATTTCTTTAATCGTTTTATCGTGAATATCCTGATGAGAAGAGGATGATTTTCTTTAGGCTCGGTTTGTTTCATGGGAACTAAGGCTCTTGTGTATCCATGAATGTTAGACTTGCAAGAGGATTGCATGTTTCTATCAATTTTTACAGCCATATCCTGAGCCATCAAAAGGGTGGTGGGCTCCTTATCTCTAAGTTGATATTGCATTTCACCACTTAAAGCTTCAATGTAATAAACCAATATGGATTGTGTTGTTGGTTTAAAATCCGTATGCATGTTGTTTACTACGTCCTGGAATTTCTTATTAAACGCGTCCATAGTTTCGTTCTCATTTCTCTTAATAGGATGTAAGGCAGCTAGTTGATGACATGGCTCATTTTTCTCTCCCCATTTGGTTGTGAACGCAGTTTTGAAAGATGCTAAAGTTGTGAAAGCGTTGTTAGGTAAATTCATAACCAGTCACTAGCATCCCCTTCTAAAGATAAGGCAAACACCTTCATGTAAACATCCTCATGTTGGAGTTCAGCTGCTCGAACCCAACTACTGAGACACTATGAAAACTCTTCAAGTGGACAGTTGCAGAAATGACATCAGTTCCAGTGAATGTAGGCAATTTGTCAATGGCCTTGTCGAGTAGATCATGGGGTCGACCTGCTATTTGAGAAATGTTAAGTGGACTAAATAATTCACCCATTATGTCAGATAAAATATTATTGTTTTCTAAAAAGAGGCAATGGATGTCTGAAATAGACTCGGATCCTAGATTCTCAAGGATCCTACGAGAAGAGAGCTTGTTTAATCTTCTTCGATAAACCTTCTCAGGTTCAGGGATGAAATCAAACAAGCCTACAAAATTTCTTCTAGTTGAATACCTTGGTAAATTACGTGACAGTGGAGTCGTCAGATGGATCAAGTTTAATTTCAGAGTTTATTGGACTAAAAATCAATCATAAAGTTTAAGGTAAAAAACTAAAAGAAAAACTAAGGTAAGTCGACTAGGAACAAAAAGAAATTTCCCCTGCAGCGGCGCCCTTAATGTTGTTGCCAAGATGCACACCTGGGGGGAGAGCAACATAAATCTTTCGAAGTTGTTCGGACTAGCCTTGGGGGCAAGCAAAGAGTCAGGTGCTGTCACCTGATCCCGACTCCTTCGTTTAGGCAAACTCCTAACGAAGCCAAGGGGTGTAGACCCTACTAAAATAAAAGGTTTCTAAAGCTTTTAGTTAATGTTCAAGTGATTGGGATGTATGTTTGTTTTAGGAGTTTTTTTTAGATATATGCAAAATTAAACCAATTTGTTCGTCAAATGAATCAAGATACATCTACAACATGGTATAATAAAATAACAACAATGTATGAGATTGATAAAAAGAAAAGACTAGCAAAATATTGTTGCTGATAAAAGACTAGTGCTAATTGAGTCACTGTCCGTTTTAAAATGCTGAGAGGACCATTGTGCAAGTGCTCTTGGTTTATTTCATTATGTATTTTATGGGATGAGTTGATTAATTGTGGGATGAGGGGATTCACGATATACCTTGCAGTACAGGAAATATGTCCGGAATGTGATCTAAGTGGCCTTGTACAAGGACATGTGGGCTAGAATGGAGTCTCGAGAGAGGTGTTCAACACTACACCAACAAGGGTGTAGCCTAATTGTGCTCTAAGGTCGCCTCCCAGTTGTTCCCCGCTTCTTTAGTCAAATTTTCCCCACTTTCAATCACTAATCGAGGCAATGCCGAACTTTCGTTGGTTAAAGAGGGACTTGATATTATTAATGAGTAGATTAATTAAATGTGAAAAATTATGAAGTGCAAACAACCATTTTTGGTATCCCAAAGCTCAGACCGGCATGCGATGGGTAGAGCATACACGGTGTTTACAAAAATGTTAATTCCAATTGGACTCTCCAACAGAGAGCACTCTTCATCCACAAATGACAAGATTCAAGAGATTTTTTAAAGTTTAAGTTAGACTTTCCGATAGAGAGCACTCTTGATCTGCTAAGAGCGTGATTCAAGAGATTTTAAGAAAAACAAAAACTCTCCGACATAGAGCACTCTTGATCCGCAAATGACGAGATTCAAGAGATTTTGATGATTTGTTTTAAAACATAAAATGATGCTAAAACTTTAAATGAATAAAACTTTAAAAACTAACTAACTTGCAAAAATGAAACTTTCAATAAACTTGTGACTTTTGCGAAATAGTAAAACCTTGAAAGAACTTGTGCAAAAGTAATCTTCAAGAACTTTATGCAAAAAATTAAAACTTTCTAAATACTCTTTTGACTACTTTGGCAAAATAGAAACTAATCTAACATGTTATTATTCTAATTATGAAAATATGCTAAACAATAAGTAAAGAAGGGACAGATACAGGGTTCCCCCAAATGGGGGAAGAGGGGTGTGGGAGCCGTAATCCCACTCTTTTTTTATTAATAATTATTACAAATTAATTAACAACTCTTCGATAGAGAGTGTTCTTGATCAGCAAAAGTTGCAAGATTCAAGAGACTTTAAGTCTTCCCAGAAGGCGGAGGGAGAGCAAGGGGTTGAAGAAAAGTGATTTTTTATGAGTTTATGCTCCAAAAAAGCTTCATTTCCTCGCTTTGTTGTAAAATAAACACAAAAACCAGCAAACTATGATTTATTTGGATTAGTGGATTAGCCTAAAAAATACAATAAAATTTACAAGAAGTCAATACTTGCGAAATAGTGGAAATTTTAAACTTCAAGTATTAATCAACTAGGACTAGATCTAAACTTTAAATGTGATAAATATGACTCTTTAGATCTTCCTAAGCATATAAGAATAGATGATTAAATAAACTTTGAAAATTCAGATCTACTTGTTATGAAATAAAAGTAACCAAGAAAGAGATTTGTTTTAATTTTGAGAAGATGGAAAGGAGAAACCCAAGCCCAAGCTTGAACAATGGGATGACTTTGGAAGTGCCTGTAGAACAAAAACCATTAGTTTTTATGAAAAATGACAAAGAGAATAAGGAAGCAACTGAGCTCCAAGTTCTCCTTCACTTTCGATGATCTGCAAAACTCAAACAAGCTTCAACAAATAAGAGCAAATCTACTGTGATAAACTAAATAAAATCAAAAGAGCATTAGTATAATCGACTACAATTTGCTACTTTCGAACCTTAGATAACTTGGTACAAGTAAACAAGTTGAAAATCTCAAATGTCTACTCTATGGACTACATAGAGCCTTCTAAGCTAGCAATCTTGCATATGAAAGAAAAATAAAATTAAGTTAATATCACCTCGATTCAAGCATTCACCATGAGATCTTGCACCATTTAGACCTCCAGAGTCTTCACTTTATTCATAAACCACTTGCAAAATAGCAAAGCATTACACACAATTACAACAGAGGTTCCTTGCAGTCCATCTTGTATGAGGAGCAAGCCTTGCTTTTATAGCAAAAAAATACAAAAGAGGGGGGCGCATGAGATGTTTGAGAAGGGGTGCGTATCCCTTAATTAAGGGAGAGATCAATACGTTGACATAAGTTAACAAACACTTGGTTGGTGTGAGGTGATGAGGTGGCCTGCTACCTCATGAGAGGGGCACTCCTCTCACTTTGGAAACATCACCCAATGTTTACAAGCTGCCATGCATGGGGATGACGCCCACATGTGAGGATGAGGCGCTCCTCTAATTGGATATTACTTACCACATTAATATTTTGACTTTAAACCATGCTTTATGCTTTTTAACATGATCGCCATTCATAATAAACCACTTGCCACCTTTTCCACATGTTTTTTAAACATATTTTTCGATTTTCCAACCTTTGTTTTTTGTGCATTTTGTAGCACTTTTAGCATTTGATGTGCATTCTGACGGCTTGTTAAGAAAAAATGGCATAAGTGACAATTTAATGGCCCAAACCCTAGGAAAAGTGGGTCCTAGGTTAAAGAGGACGCTCTGAGCGTGAAAACGAGCATCCGTGCGCCAAATTTCGCCTCCAGACCATGTTTTTATTACCCCTTGAAAAATTTCAATTAAACCATTAAAAAATGGTCTAATTTTGCGGAAAATTTTATTTTTACCGCAATGAAACCAAACTACTAGGGGACCTAGTGCATGTCCATACGACTCAATACTGATGGCTAGCATGTGAAAAATACATAGACACATAGACTTTAATAACCTCTATAGGTTTGACCATGGTAAATACTCCAGCTTTGGAGGTGTGAGTGAAAAACTCAGAAATTATACGCCACTGAAGTGCAATGCATAATTCCTAAGGAAAAAACACTCTAGAGTATCCCCCTAATAGCCAAACCTAAGGTAGGCCAAGTCTTTTACAAAATGACCATGCTTAGACCAACTTATTACAATTCCCCCATGGGAATCTAGACATGCAATTATTACAAAAATGGTCAAAATTGGCCCTGACAAATCTTCTGAACTTCTGAACACTGATGATGAACACTTGATATGTTCATAAAACTGGCGGCTCACAAGAAGTCCAACTATGATACAAAATAGTTGGTAACAAGGCACATACCTTCGCAAATTCATCTTCTCCCTGCAATCTTTACAACTATTCATGAATTCTCTATCTCTTTGTGTGGCTTGTCTCCTATGAGGAAAGAATGCACCCTTTTGTCGATCTCAATCCAACTACACCCGGGTTTCTTTTTTACCTTCTTATCTTTCATCAATCTACGTATTTTTTCAATATCACCCCACCTGCCAGCTGTGGCATATAGGTTAGAAAGCACGACATAGGGTGCTGAATTTTTAGGATCCAACTCAAAAAATTGTTCTGCGACCCTTTCACCTACTTCTATGTTGTTATGGAAACTGCAAGCACCAAGTAAACATCCCCACACAGTTACATCAGGTTGTATTGGCATTTGGTTGATAAAATCTTCAGCCTCAGTAAGACACCCTGCACGGCCAAGAAGGTCGACCATGCAGCCATAATGCTCCATTCCAGGTGTGATGTGATAATGTTTAGTCATGTAATCAAAATATCGCTGGCCCTCATTTACCAGGCCTGCATGGCAGCAGGCAGATAAAACTGCCACTAAGGTGACATGGTTTGGATTTGTGCCAGATTGTTGCATTTTTTCAAATAATTTAAGAGCTTCATGGGCTTGACCATGTAAGGCATATCCTGAAATGATTACAGTCCAGGATACCACATCTCTTACAGACATTTTGTCAAACAGATTTCTTGCACTTTGTATGCTTCCGCATTTTGCATACATGTCAACAAGGGCATTGCCTACAAAAACATCAGACTGAAATCCATTTCTAATTATGTCCCCATGTATTTCCATACCCTGTTCTAGGGCTGCCAAATCAGCACACGCGGGGAGAACACCAACAAAAGTTCTCAAGTTTGCCCTGATACCTAATCTTTGCATCTGCCGTAAAAGTGTCAGGGCTTCTTCACAAAACCCATTCTGTACGTACCCTCCAATCACGGCTGTCCAAGAGACCACATTTCGTTCAGACATTTTCTGAAACACATTGTGTGCATTCTTTATCTGCCCACATTTTGAGTACATGTCTACGAGGGAATTCCCTACAGAGACATCGAACTTTAATTGACTTCTAATTATCTCTTCATGAACCGCCATGCCCTGATCAAGAGCTGCCAAGTCCGCACATGCTGACAGGACACTAGCAAAAGTATTAGAGATGGGTTTCACACCAGCCCGTTGCATTTGTTGAAAAATCTTCAACGCCTCTACCGCAAGCCCGTTCTGTGCATATCCCGTAATCATTGATGTCCAGGAGACTGCATTTCTGCTGGACATCTTCTGAAACAGCTCCAGGGCTTCCTCAACTTGCCCATTCAGCGCATACCCAGAAATCATTGCATTCCATGACACTACATCTTTCTGAGGCATTTTGTCAAACACATGGCGTGCATCTTCTATACTCACACATTTGGCATACATATCCACAAGCGCATTCCCTACAAAAACCTCAGACATAAACCCACTTGACTTTATTTCTTCATGGATCCTCCTGCCCTGTTCCAAAGATGCCAAGGTGGCACAAGCGGGGAGAACGCTAGAAAATGTGAAGTGGTTGGGTTGGACACCAGTTCGTTTCATTTGATCGAACATCTTCAGAGCTTTGCCGGCATACCCATCTCTGGCATAAGCTGAAATCATGGCAGTCCATGAGACCACATCTCTGTCCGGCATTTGATCGAAAACTGTGCGAGCATCTGCCAAACAGCCAAACTTACCATACACAGTGACCAGTTTGTTTGCTAAAGATATGTCTTGGCATTGAAAATGCATTTGAATCATATGGGCATGGATTAGCTTGGCTCCTGGCAAGGAAGATTTAGTATTATTAAGGTAGCCCTGCAAGAGAGAATGATAAGCGGCAGCAGCACTAACAGATGAGTTGAGAGGCGGGTACATCATATGGAAAACGTGTTGCTCGGCCTCTTCAAATCGGCCCTCTTTGCTCACAAAAGTAGTTGTGACTACATTGTCAGTATCATCACCTTGTGTTTCAGTAGCACTTGACATTGTTTTGATAAGGCCTTGGATTCGAAACATTGACATAGAAAGCAGTGCCATTTTCTGCTCCTCCTGATATTTCAATGACTTGGCTATTGCCATTCCCATTGCTTTTGCATGGAATTCTCATACTAACATTACCCGTTTTGCAGCCGAACTCCGCAGAAACCCTTAAAGTACATAGGCGCCTCTAGGTTACATTAGTGCCGAACTTGCTATAGCGATTGGTATTCCTGTGCGGGTTGGCACAGTGGAGCTGCGAGTTGTAGAAATAACCATATAATGCTACCTCAAACTTCATTGAAAAGCATCGGAGAGATGAACTAGGGTTAATCGAAAAATCCACAAGGTGAGTTTGCGATATTGCAGGAATTCTCATTCAGAATCGCAAGGATTTTAGAATTATCAGTAAACTAAGATTGGGTGGTCCAGTTTAGACTTGCAAATAAAACTTTGAATACACCGTACCTGTTGTAATATTTTAACAAGGGACAGTCCCTGCCTCTGCATTTAAAAAACAACAGTTGTGAAATACAAAGCCTTTATATCTATACAAGGACGTCATAGCTGACATAACTGCATCGTGTGATAACTGGCACTCAAATCGTCGCCGAGCCGGAAATTTTTTCGGCTGGGCACAATTCTAATTCTTTTCGTATTTTTCGTATTTTTGGGGAATTTTGACGATCCGGGTCGTTTTGAAATAGGCCAAAATTTCTGAGAAACAATTCCATGGCATAATTCCGCAATAAATAAGATAAAACTACGATTCCACTGGTTTTTATAACCAGATCTAAGGAGCAAATCACCGGAAAAGCAAGGTGATTTGAGTGACAGTTATCCCACGCCGTTCTTTTTTTCTTGGCAAAGGCTTTATATCTATACAAGGACGTCATAGCCTTTATATCTGAGATAACGTCATAGCCTTTATATCTATACAAGGACGTCATAGCTGAGATAACTTGAAATTTTAAGTTAGATCTACTGAATAGAGTTAAACATTGCCAACTGAATGACCTTGATGGGAAAGACAATGTCCATCCACAGCCATCTTGGTTGTCACATTTTAGCCCACCATAAGAAGATTGAATGAACGAGGAATCACACCAATTTACAGTCAAATTCTGAAAAAAAACGCTGCATGCCCGTTGGGATCAGAGAAAATGAACAGAGCTAACGTTACCTTCTCCGTGCAGGTGATATTAATTGTGTGCAAGACAACCACGATTTGGACAGAGTTTGACAAAGGAGGTTATCGAAACCCGAGAATTTCCCGAGTAATCTCAACGATGACTTTTGTGAGTTCGATCTTTCAATTTGTTGTCAGGAGTTGTGTCTTGGTTCAGAGTTGGAAGTCTGGGGATGATGAAGTAAATGGTGAGAAGCACTGTTTTTGAAAGAATAAATATGCTTTTTACATTCGTCATCGCAGTGCACTGAAACACCATCGATTAATTTCTGCATCTCTCTTGACTTCAAGAAGGGTTGTGTTTTGATGCGGAGCAGCCCTAACCCTCACCTCCACCACATGATCTACACCACGGTGAGGCAAGTGTTGCTCTATGCCATGCCTTGTGACAAGTGTTGCTCTATGCCATCCCTTATTGGTGCCAAAATGAAACGTGGTGGCCTTGCATGTTATTAAAGGGCCGTGTGCTCTTATTATTATTGAGAAAAGAAGATAGCAAAGGGAAAGCAAATGAGGCACTTATGCTCAAGAACATTGGCAGAAGACTACGCTCAAGGGAGTGTCTTTACATGTTAGATGAAAATGGAGAAAAGGCTTGGTGCCTTCGTTTGGCTTGTGCGCCAAAAAGCTATGGAAGGAAGAGGACAGGGGCTATGTCCCTTGTTGAATGATAACGTCTTTGAGGCCTTCGTGCCCATTTAATAGATTGAGGAGAGAGATGTATTAGATTTTGGAAACTTCCATGATAAATTAAATATGTTTATTGCGTTGTTTGTTCTTCTTGAAATTATTTGTTTTCTCGTTGTTACATTCGATATGTGTTTTTTTTCATATTTTTGAGTGCCCTGCGGCTTGAGTGTCAGCATCATTTTGGTATCAGAGCAACCCACAATGACCCAGAGGGGAGTCCATTGTTGTAGGTCTACAGCTGGAGACTTAGCTGTTGAAAACGAAGACTTAGTTCGAGATGAGAACTAAGTGTGCTCGGAAGAGTACTAGATTGTGCGAATATGCTTTAATGTTACTAGTGGGTAACATGTTGGCTATGGAAAGCCATATTGTGAACAACTTTAAGAGAGTGAGTTGCTGAGAAACCAATGCGAAATTGGCAAGACAAAGAGAAATCGCAGAACAAGAGTTAGTTTGCTTTAGTAATCCTTGTCGTGCCTTGAGGAGCATCATAACACACCGAGATGCATGTGAGTGTCTGAGGACATCAAGTTGGCCGAAGGAAGCCATGTCGAGGGCAAAGATTGCTATAGTAAGTGCAATGTGTTTGCTTTTGCAAGTTAAATTGCAACAAGTTAAAAAATGGCGAAGGAGAATCGAGTGAGCCTAGAGGAGAAGGATGCATTGGGGCAAAGATACAAGCAATTAAGCAACTGATCAAAGAGCATGAAGAAAAACTGTAGAGAAAAGCAAAGATCTGAGCCATTAAAAGAAGAATAAGAGCTTTGGACAAAGAAGAAAGACATCAAATTGAAGAGAGAGAGAGAGATTTTAAAGGGGGTCTCAGTTGTGGAAGTGCTTTGCTACATGGAAGAAGGTGAAACACTTGAGGAATAATGCATAAACACCAAGAATGTTTGTTGTTCAGAGCATGCAACAAAAGACTAAGAGGATTGAGCATGTAGAGACCTACATGCATGCGGATAAATGTGAGGAATGATGCTACAAATTCCATCCTTATAAAGATTGAAAGAGAAGAGAGTATTTACCTTCCGATGGAGATAGTTGCAGCAGAGAGAGAAACTATTAACAAAGATTACAATGTTGTTGGAGAATACATCGTTGATGAAAAATACAGTGTTGTTGCGCACATGGGAGCAAAAGAAGAGCAACAAATTCTTCCATTGGTGGAAGAACAAATGGTTGGGCAACGTGTAAAGAATGTGGTTGAAGTTGAAGACATGCCATCATATTTAGATGTTGAGAAGGAAAGGTGTTACTTTGATTTGGCAGTAAGTGCAGCTATAGGCACTAAAGGAGATAAAAATCTAACTTCAAGAGTGGATAACCAGATCAAAATGTCGATTGTTGGAAAGAAGCGTGAAGGAGAGTATATGGAAGAATACCATTACAGAGAATCGTGTGTCGATGAAATCTCGATAAGTAGAAGGTCAATGCAACAAAGTAAAGATTGGGGGGGGGTGGATTCCGTATGCATGGAAAATTTAAAGGAAAATGCTTCCTTTAGTGAAAATGAAGCTGACAAAGTTGCAGCAGAAGAGAAGGTAGATGATTATTTGCAACTCGTGCTTGTAGGAATAGAGGTGCCAAGGAAGGACATTGAACAAGGTGTAACATAAAAAAAAGGTTGTATTCCAATTGTTAATTCAATTGAAGACCCAAAAGCTATGGAAGAAATGCTAAATGTTTATGAGGAGAGCGATGGTTTAAACCAAGATTGTTGGTGCAACTCAATACATGCACGAAAGATTATATGTGGAAGCTTAATGCTAACATAACGAAAACATGGTGGTTGTTAATGTTTAGACTATTGTTGTTTAGAGTTTTGTGTCAGTGTTTTGATCAATGGAGAAAGTTGAGGAAAATAGAATTCAAGGTTATCAACCAAGAGTTTTACAATTCTTTAACGAGGAGAGTATGTTGTTGAGCATCCGCAACCCTCACCTCCACTGCATGATCTACATGTTGTGACAAGTGTCGCGAGTCTATGTCATTCATTATTGGTGCCAAAAGGAAACGTGGCAGCCTTGCATGTTATTAAAGGGCCACGCTCCCTTATTATGATCTAGAAAAGAAGACAACACAGGGAAAACAAAGGAGGCGATTATGCTCAAGAGCATTGGTAAAAGACTATGCTCAGGGGAGTGTCTTTGCATGCTAGATGAGGATAGAGAAAAGGCTCGGTGCCTTTATTTGGCCTGCACGCCAAAAAAACTATGGAAGGAAGAGGATAGGGGCTGCTTCCCCTATCCAATGATAACCTATCTTTGAGGCATGCGTGCCCATCTAATAGACCGAGGAGAGAGATGTATCAGATTTTGGAAACTTCCATGATTAATTAAATATGTTTATTGCATTGTTTGTTCTTCCTAGAATTATTTGTTTTCTCGTCGTTACGTTTGATCTATGTTTTATTTTTCCATATTTTTGAGTGCCCTTTAGTTTGAGTGTTTGCATCATGTTTCCAACTCGGAGCTCTTTGAGTTTGTAATATATGTATCATCTTTCATCTACCAACTCTATGAGATGAACTCTATGAGTTTGTGATATATGTATCATTGCATATTTTAATTTTAAGTTTTATTATATATTTATCAAAGTATATTTTAAGTTTTATTATATATAATCATGGCATATATATATATATTACATTGAACTATATCAAATTTTAAGTTTTATTTTATATTTATCATTTTTTATATATATTGAAATTTCTCTTAGAGTATTATTTAAGGTTAGATTTAATCATCACATTGTTTATGGTTAAATTTAATCATATTGAATATTGTATTTATGTAGGATTAAATTTAATTTTACGAAAAATTGTAATAACTTTTATAAATTTTGAAATGTATATAATTATTTAGCTATTGTGTATATAATTATTTAGTTATTATATATATATATATATATAAAGTAGTTAAGAGGAAGAGTGTTATCTTTCCTATTATCTACTAAAATTGCACTTAGTGGATTTTGAGTGAACTGTTGAAGACTTGAACAATCTAATTGTTCATCATTAGTGTTCTGAGATCCATCAGGCCAAATTTTGGCCCTTTTCCACAAATTTGCATATCCATACCTCTTAGGGTTTTTGTAATAAGTTGGTCTAGCATGGTCCTTTTTGTAACAGGCTTGGATTACCTTAGGTTTATCTATCAATGTGGTACTCTAGAGTGTTTTTTCCTTAGGAATTATGCATTGTGCTTCAGTGGCATATAATTCCCGAGTTTTTCACTCATACCTCCAAAGCTGGAGTATTTACCTTGGTGGTCAAACGTTGAGAGGTTATTAAAGCCTAAGTGTCTATGCATTTTACATGCTAACCATCAATATTGAGTCATATGGACATGTGTTAGGTCCCCTAGGATTTGTTTTTTAATTTCCGAGAAAAATAAATTTTTCCGTAAAATTAGACTATTTTTTAATAGTTTAAATGGAAAAATTGAAAATGTAATAAAAGTATGGTTTTTGGGTTAAATTTGACAAGTGGATGCTCATTTTCTAAACCAGAGCACCCATTTAACCCATAAACCCATGTTTCCTAAGTTTCGAGTGAGTATTTATCTCCAAAATTAATATTTACTTGAAAAAGACCAAAAAGACCAATTTAATTGGCAAAAAAAAGACATAATAAAGGCAAAATCCCAATCCCACATATCAAGGAAATGTGTTGGAATCAAATCTCCTTTGATTGGCAATCAAATCAGGGAAAATGTTGAGCAAATAAATGATGATTTGATTGAAGATTGGAGATCCACCAAAGGGGGGGGGGGCGAATTTGTGGTTGAAGAGGTGTTAAGTGGAGGTTGAAAAGTATCAAATTGTTGGAGAAATGTGTCATTAACCTCCCCAAACCTCTCACATGTGTCAACAATCCTTTTCCAAGTGTATCAATCCATTTCTCCAAGTGTCAAAAATGATCTATCTTGGGAAGTGCACCTCCCCCTCTCTCATTTTTCTATATAAGCAAGGTATCTCATGCTCATTTCTTCATGATATGGAGGCATAGAACCTCTGCTTCTGTAATGTGTGAAGTTTCTTTTGAGTAATAAGATTGAAGACTTTGGAGGTCTATTGTGGTTTTTGGTCCATGCATGTGCTAATGGTTGAGGTGACATCTTTCTAAGCTTTCTTCTTTATGCAAGTTAATGTTTAGATCTAGCTATTTTGGAACAAGCATTTGTGGTTGTCAATTTGTTTGTTTTATGTGCATGTTGTCAAGATTTTAAAGAGTAATATTAGTATTCGGTTGTCCGAT
Source organism: Larix kaempferi (assembly GCA_027924585.1). Classification (NCBI taxonomy): domain Eukaryota; kingdom Viridiplantae; phylum Streptophyta; class Pinopsida; order Pinales; family Pinaceae; genus Larix; species Larix kaempferi. The sequence continues at coordinate 28,814,473 of BSBM01000372.1, read as the reverse complement.
TATTCTCTTTGTTTTGATTGATGAACATACTAGTTTTAATCTTGCTTGTTTGAGAATTGTGTAAGCTTTGCAGGAAGCCACAAGGTGAAGGGAGTTTGGAGCTCGGTTGCATCCACCCTCTCTCCATCATTTTCAAGCTTCAGATCTACAAGCTTCTTGTCCACAAATTCCCTTTCTTCGCCATCTTCTAATATCAAGCTTGGGCTTGAGGGTTTCCTTCTATTATCTTTCTATGTTCAAATATCTCTTGGTTACTTGTTTCTTTAGTTTAGTAAAATATAGATCTATATTTTTGGAAAATCAAATATCTTCTTTTATTAAGCATAAAAAATAAGATCTAGAGTAGTTTCATTTTTTTTAACTTTAAAAACTAGATCTAGATCTATAGTTTTCATACTTGAAGCACACAAAAATTTCCCAATTTTTTCCAAGTATGAACTTTGTAAATTTTTGTGCATTTATGTATGTTTAACCCACTAACTTTGCACTTTTAGCTCGCTGGTTTTTAGCAGGTACAAGGAAAAAGAGAAGGAATCTGACAAATTTTCATCAGAAAGTACCAAAAAGACTTTCTGTGGACCCTCTCACTTATATTTCATTCTCTTAAATTGTAAGTCCTGAGATCCAAGTTTAAATAGAGTAATATGCACTTCTTTGAGCAAGTATTGTAATATTTATTAAACGAGAGCAAGTGGGATACATAGTGCCCACACCCCATCCCCCCTGGGGGGATTTGCAGTGTCTATTTTCGTGGTGTGAATTTTTCTAACGAAACACAAATGCACAAACCACATTTCACTGTAGGATTGTATACTTATAAATATTTTATTTCTTCTTTTTATTCTATTTTATTTCACAAAGTAGATTAGAAGCAATAAATTGGCATTGCTTTCTTGAAGTATGCTCTCACCATCACATAAAGGGATTTGCCTGAGTACGTGATTGGATGATCAAAAAAGAGACTCTTTGCTTGTAGTAATTAGCATAAAATTTTATTTCAGTTATTTATCTTCTGCAAGCAAAACGAAATAAAAGTTTGGTTTCCAACTCAAAGTATGCTCTTTCCCCTTGCGAGCATTTGCTTGGTCCCGTGGGAAATCAAAAGGAGTTGCAACCACTCCTTAAATTTCCACATTTTAATTAATAACTCATCTTAATAAAAGTAACAACCCCATACATAGTGAAAATCCAACACTACGATAATTGAGTTTTGCATGGGCAAATTTCTCAGAAGAAGCGGGAACAACTGGGAGGCGACCTCAAGGCATAGTTAGGCTACACCCTTGTTGGTGTAGTATTGAACACTGCCCTAGAGACTCCATTCCATCCCACACGTCTTCGTTAGGAGCCACCTTCATTCAATTTCCGGACATAATTTGCTCCTTGTACCTCACAGTATCTATGGAGTTTCCCTTGTTCCCGTAACACATTTAAATCATTAAGAAGTTAAAATCAACCAAGAAACACTTGCAAAACTTTCCCTTTCAACAACATATTTTTTTACATATATATTGATTCCATTGGCACTGGTCCACAACAACAATCATTTTACATTTGCTTAATATCAGTAAATTGTTGTGTTTTATTTATATGCCGGTGGTTGTTTATTTTCTGATGTTGAAAGCATCTTCTTAAGCCTTTTGCAACAAACTTGGATGCTAGTAATCATACACTTAAAAAATTCCTAAAAACATATCATTAATTAAAACTAACTTTTAACCTTAGAAACATTCCATAAGGACTATCCCCCTTGGATTCAGTTAGGAGTTGGCCTAAACGGAGGAGTCAAGATCAGGTGGCAGCCTAGACTCGAGACTTGCCCCAAGGGTGCACCGAGCAGTAGCAAATATTTTTGCTGCGTTAACCAGGTGCGCGATCCGGCGGCAACATTTCCCATCCAAGTTATGAAGTCTTAATGAGTATATTGTTGTCACAACTTTGAATCCTTTTGTTAATATTTTTCTAAGAAACACTATGAATTATAAAATATGTGGTAATTGGAACATAAACTAATTATACTTATAAATCTTAGTATCTATCACAGTGGATTGGCATAGTATACCTATAATGCTTTAGTTTTTAATGTCTTCATTGCGCCAAGAGGCGCATTCTACAGCTCAGTAGGGGAATATGTAACTCCTTTTGTGTTCATCCTGGAGATGACACGTGTCCTCTTTAAAAAAAATATTATAAAAATAAATGTCGGTTGGAATTAGACTTAAAACATTAAAAAATTTACAACTGTCATATATATATAACTACACAAATTAGATAGATTAAAACCATAAACATTGCATTAGACACTTGATTAATGTCGAGAGTGAAAATATTGAAGAAGGGTTTGCATCTTGAGAGATTTGATCCCTCTCGACATTTAGTAGATCCCCTTTTAAGATGGATCTATGCTGGTTGATAAACCATAACCTATATGTTCATGGTTAATTCAAGAGTACATAAATCATAGCTTACACGTTCATGGTTAATCCAAGAATACAAAAATTCTAGTGGCTTAGTGAAGCATTGCATTAATATGTAATGCTTTACATGGAAGAGCAGTTTTAAGGTTGGTTTAGTCATCATATGCATACCAAGCATCATCTTTACGTCGTAGGAATTTTTCTCTGGAAAACATTGAGCAAACGATGGTTAGATTCATTTGAGTCATCTATCTATTTAATCACTTAATAGCTGATCTCATCTTGAAGATTGCAATGCTTGCAACATGTGTTCATTACACTTGAATGTGCATCATACTCGTGTCACCCAAATTTTGCTCCGTAGCTTCCCAATCTTGGTCCCTAGCTTACCATATGTTTTGTCTTTGCCATTGTGAGACAAATGAATCAAGCTCGAGTTTAATATAATTTTTGCACAGACATTTTTTTCAAGTAAAGATGAGTCCTATAAATCTTCCTATCCATAGTCATCATCTCAAATTCAAAGTTTGTATGATTATCGAATTTTCAACAATACAAATCTTTATTGTACGAACGTGAACACAATTTAGTTTAATATGGATTTAGTTTTGAATTGTAATGCCATGTGAATGGTTTGTTAATATCTAATGGATGGTGTTGATGTTTATAGTCTTGGGGTTTCTCAATATCATTGACTTGTGTTGGTTTGGTAAGTTGAATTTTTAGTGATTTTAGTTATGATTTGTTTCCTTTCGTTTTGAGTTCGGATAGTCTTTCTATTTTTGTCAAATAGCATTCCAAGGGTTATGGAGAACACGTATAGGTACCATAAATGTCATTGAATTTAAAATTTGTATCCTCTGTGAAAATTATTTATTCTGGCCATTGATTTAGGTCAAATTGTTATACGGATGGCTTGGTATCTTGAGGGATCAACTGATTGATCATTGTACAATTTGCAGTAGAATGGCGTTTACAAACATTAGTGTTTTGTGCATTATTGGGATTCTTGCAGATGATGGCTCATAGAGCTCGATTTCATTGGCATTATGCGAATGCATTGTTCTACATGTTGGACATATGTTGTACTCTTTGTAGGTTCCCAGATAAATGGGGTCTAGAATATAGTTGTTAGATGGGTAGGTTCACAAGATTTTTATGGTTGTTGTACTCTTTGTAGGTTCCCAGATAAATGGGTGATGAGTAAATTTAAAGCTGAAGTGATTTTTATGTTAAAATTACCGAAACGAATTAAACCCATGGAATACAAAAAGAAATAAAAGTCGTGAAGCGGAATGTTGAAAATAAAAATAAACAGAAACTGCAATAAATTACAACTACAAGCATTCTCATGATATCACCATTCTAAAATATTTATGCTTTTAAAACATGCTTCAATTGCTTGGAATAAGTGCTCGATACACATAGCTTGCAGTGACATAAGGAAAGGAATATTGAAATAAAAACCGTAGATATCAAATAAGAAAAGAAATTGAAAAGAAAAGAAAAAAATGTATTCTTTTATTAAAATGAGAAGATTGAACAAAATCTTTTTGTTTTGACAATGTTTTACAAGTTGTGTGAAGGGTTGGACCAATGAAAACTCAAAAATTGTTCAAGACATTTCTGAAACCATACATAGAACATTCAAATAAACAAAGTAATACTGAAGAAAACATAGCTTGGGTTGAGTAATACAAGTTAAGATGCCACTTCAAGTCTTTTATCTGCATATCATGTCACCAATTAGCACCAATGTGTGGAACTTCTAGCACAATAGGCATGCCCAGATAAACAAATACCTCTTTAAACACAAGCAAAATTTTAATCTTACTTCATCGTCCTTTGTTATTTTACAAACTTCCTCTACTATCAACAAAAAAATTCAAAGCCTATAGAAAAACAAAGTGTGGAATGAGAATGATTAAACTAATAGAAATTTTACTTCCCAAGATCTAGCATACCCTTTCTCTCTCGAAATAATGGTGCCAAGTTAGTGTCCTCCCCTTCCTTTTATGCTTCCACTTGGGCAGTTACTAATTACAGTTGGCCCTTTTAGTTAATCGTTAACAAACCAACAATTTAGGATAAGACTTCTATTATTTATTTTGTTTTATTTTTAAAAGAAAAAGTGATATTTTTAATTTCATTGGGGGAGGGATAAAGCAACACAATGAATCAACCTAGTACAAATATGAGGTAAAAGAAAGAGGAAAAAGGGAGGGGCCCCCATCTCACATCATCACCACAAGTCTAGATTGATCAACCATCAAGGGGGGTGACTCCTAAGGCTCAAAAAACCCTATGCCTCCCAGATGTTTCAATTTCCAAGGACCACACATAAACCAAGAACCCTCGACACATCACAAGTAATAAATATTCCTCCTCCAAGCAAGAACAACCAACCAATCACAATGAATTTTGCTTGTATCTCCCAAAACAATAATTTCAAATGTATCATACATACCAATCCATAAACATATAACAATAAAGCATGTAACATTACATTCACCAATAATCAACTTAAATTTGTATTGTTTTATAAAAATCCTGCTCAAAGGAAGTAATTCAACATAAACCATATCACTTATACCACTTCAGATTTAGTTGTGCATTAAACAAGTGACAACTATTCATTTCCATGTAAAAAATGTGATGCCCAGTCAAGTAAAATTAACCCAAAATATGCCACTTATACCAATCCAAATATGTAGCCTAAGTACCATAACAACAAAAGAAATAGACTAACATCAACAAAATGAAACTTCTGGGTGCATGTCCAAGAGATTGATGTCTTCCTTGGTTCCTCTTTCTAACTTGGTGGTATTTGCCTCTGAGTGGTAGGGTGAGTTGGTTGGGGTTTCTCATCACTCTAGAGTCATGTATTGAAAGGGGGTCGCTTTCCTTTATCATCATGAGGATGTTCAAACATGGGTGACTTGGGATCTACGTGGATTTTGGAATGAATAGAGGAATTTACTGAGGCAACAATGAATTGGATTACAAGGTTTTGTTGCCTAGGATCATTCCTCAACCAACATTCCCAGAGTATGGTTGGTGAGGGTTTTCTCCCCAGCCATCATTTGCGTTCTTGAGGGGTACTTGGAGTTCTTCCACAAATCTCGGGTGAGGTTGCAGAGGTGTAAGAGTAAGCACTAAGGGTTGTGCAAGGGTATACCCACCCAGAAAAAAATGCCATGTTTGGGCCAACTAATAAAAATCCTTAGGGTCCATGTCAAAATGAATTGAGAACCTTATTTTATTTCTTCTCCCTTCCTTCCATATGTCATGGTGTCTTCGCCTTAGTTCCCTTCGAGAACCCTTAGATCCCCTACTAAAGAAAATCATTCTAGCAAATGAAGGCACATATCAAACTCTATTCAAATTGTAGGATCAACACTAATACATTCTACAAGTATAATTATGATCAAACATGACACTTCATGCTATGCCACTCAAACATTTCAACTAATCGGGTGAGTAATCAAGGTTGGTTGGTGTCACAAAATCGAGGGAAGATCTTGTTACAAATTCACCTTATTTTAACCGGGTCTCTAACCAAAGAACATAACTCCATTCCCCTTCTTGTATTTTTCTCTCTAGAAAACAAAGAAATGACTAAACCTGCATTCTTTTTTCATTTTCTTTATGATAAAATAAACTCATTAGATGAAAGGGCATGAAAATAGGGTTGCATGCGTGATTCCAGAGTGAATTATATTTTCATAGTGAGGACGAGTGTGCGAAGGCTGTGAAAGTATAAGTGAGCTCGTGTCTTTTGATTCTTGTAAAATAAACAACCCATTGCCCATCTAACAACTATATTCTATGTTTATGAATCCGATTTTTTTATCGCATATAACATGTGTATAGTGGGTGTAATGAACCCCATACCCAATGACAAATATACACCAACCAGATTACACATGCAAGCTAGTGGAGGGGAAAGGTCATGAAGAAATGTGAGTGGAGCACATGTGATTCTATGGAAAGCTCAACCACGATGCCAAATTTGTGGGCATGAGGTCGGTTCTTTAGCCAATGAACAGACTCAGATTATATTCCTTTTTTTTTTGCAATTTAACAACGTACAACCTAGGCTCGAAGGACGGATGGTCAAAACTGTAGGTAAGGTTAGTTGAAACGTTCAAGTGGCAAGGGATTACATGCCCTATTTAACACACAATAGACTTGCAATAGTGACAGTGAAGGTTCTCGAGTTACCTTACATGTGCTAAGCCAAGCTTCCATAAACCTTCTATAGTATGCGACCCCCAAAAATCCTTCTTCAATAACCCATTTCCTTAGCTTCGTTGAAGTTTGGATGATCAACAATGTTGTTTAAAGGGTAAAAATGATAGTTACACTTGAAGCATGGTATAAGAAAGGGTCGGTTATCAGTTGCATGGGAATGAGAAAGGCAGAACGAAGTAGAGGAAGTGGCTATGTGATCCAAAGATGGTAAGGTTGAGACACTAATTCCAGGAGTTCGGATGGATGGTAGAGATTAACCCTCAAGAAAACCCTTCACCACCAAATTAAATGCCATATGAATGTGGCACAATAAGGTTTGAGGTGGCATGTATCCAGGTGGTTCACCACCCTTGGTGGCTCTTCAAATCGTGGAGCAAATCAATGCCAATACCAATGACTTTCAATGCCCAAGATTATCATTTAAGCCAGTCTAGTATGTAATTTGACGCAACTTGGCGAGATCAAAACCTGAGTCATATCCATGTACATACCAATAAAAATGCATCAATAAAGCATGCATTGGGACATATTAGGGTGAGCATGATACATACATCACCGATTCATTGTTCCCCAACATAAACCATAATATTCATACATTACCATAACACAATACCAATGTTCGAGAAATCATGCATATTTCAAAGTTGTCATGCCACTTACTAATAGCACTTGTGATCGAGCACTTATATCCAACGTTGGAGATTCCAACATCATAGTATGTCACCTTGAATGTGACACATATTTTATTCAAATTATATTACCCACTTTGCCTTTATAGAAAGAAATTCCTTTGAAACCATTTATATCACCACAAGTAATGCACATATAATAGAGGTCTTAAGGTCATCAAATTATGTTACAAAATGAAATAGAACTCTTTGAAGTATCGTAATGCAAGAATTGAGATATCTCCATAACCACACAAACGTATAGCCAGTAGACACACGATAAAGTAGAACTCAAAACTATATAGTTCAACCACCCATAAAATTTCCTTCGATAATGCCCCTTATGCCTCCTCAAGATCTTGGTGGGACCCTCTCCCTCTCCTTTCACTTCTCGGTGTTTCATTTCAGGGTTACAATATTCAGATGAAGAAGTGGATTGAGGCAGAGTCAAGGATCGAAATTTGCAATGCTGTGCAAATCTTTAATGTAGATTGAAAATCAAGTCAACAGGGGGTTGATTAGCCCCCTTGAGTGGGGCATGAGGGGCTAGTGACCTTGAAAGAAATTTTTTGGGTATGTTTTTGGTTTGTTTTGAGATGCTTGCAACCCATTCTAAACTAATTCTAGTTACGGAATTGACCTGTAATTTAATCTGGGTTATTGAATTAGGGGTTTGGATGCTATAATATTGTATTGTAAACATAAAATATAATACAATGGGATAGAGAGTGGAGAAACTCTAAAGAATGTTGGTTTTCCAGTTATGAGTTTCTAGGGTAAATCTATATAATGCGCGTGCGAGCCATTGTTAATTATTGCGTTTTAGATTCTATTTGGTATTGTTTTTCTTACACAGGTTTAACAAAACTCTTCACTATGGTGGTATCGATGCTTCATAGATGACAAATAATTGCATTTTTATGGCAAATATTGAGAAATATTTTTTCAAAATACGTGAGCATGGTAATAAAGAATATGTGTTTTCTTATAAAGGGATATATATTTCTTTGATATCTTGAGCAATTGGGTATATACATCTTGGATTTTCCTTCTCAAAAATTACAAATTCCAATTTTGACAATTATATATATGCACCTTAATACACTAAATAGCTAAATCCCTTGAAATAAAATCGAAAACAATAACTAAGATGTAACTTATTATTATTAAATGAGTCAAATATTTAGATATTTCATTTTTTAAAATGAATGTCTTAAGTAGCACCGAAATTTATGGCAATGTGTGTAGCCAATTATACACCTTAATACACTAAATAGTTAAATCCCTCGAAATAAAACTGAAAACAATAACTAAGATTTAACTTATTATTATTAAATTAGCCAAATATTTAAGTATTTCATTTTTTAAAATGAATGTCTCAATAAACACCAATGGTTATAGCAATGTATGTAACCAATAGTATGGAACCAACACAACAACTCTGAATACAACTCTCTTTAGCAATGGGCGTACATGCAACGCTTTCTATGAAATATAATGCAATGGAAATGCTCACTAGTGCTTCACTAGTAGTGTGATTGTTATTGTCACCAACTTGTGCCCTATGGACAATATTTCTCTCTGAGACAATAACGGGGATGATGCAATCCCCCACTTCAACACTTCCTTATGGCTAAGCCTACTTTCCTCTAGATTGCCAAACTTAAAAGTAGAATCCATTTTCAAAGGTTGAAAGTTTTTTATTGATAAAATACTAGAAAGTAACGATGTATGTGGAGTGCTATGCACAAGGGAGGGAGGAATTTGATTATCGATTAATGATTAGTCCTCATTAAATTTGGTGGTCATATGGTCATCAATGTTACATGAGTAAGATACATTGTCGTTGTTTCAATTAAAGGTTCAAACATCGATTGGATAATCTTGTGAATTCAATCAATCATTCTAGATGACACATTAATGTACCAAAAGATACATATGCCAAGTGCATTAAGTTTGCATCGAAAAGATGTGAATGTAATGAATAATAATTAATGAACCATATGACACCTCTTATCAAAGTATATGAAAATGAAAGATTGAAAAAATAATAATTATTTATTAATTTCACACAAATACATATGATCTATTTTCTTGATTTATGTGCAATATACAATAAACCTTCACAATGCAACAATCGATTTAAAATATCTTTAAATATAATAGTAATGAATAATTTGATTTTCCAACAGAATTAAAGGTATATGTGCTATGAAATTTAATGAAACTTGGATTTTTTGGATCGCTAGTTTTACCGGTGATCAAAGTACATTTCTATCATAATGGAGCCAATGGTTATATAGATTTGCCTCTATCAAGTGCACATCCCTTACTAAGACTTATTGTTGATGTCTTCCTTAACTAACATTTCATGACTATGCAAAGATGTCCACTTGCCAAAAATTCTTGGAATCATATACTTTTATATTAAAATTTCTCAAACCATGTTAATTGTTTAAAAGGTGATCATATTTCATTGTTTTCACAATGAAACCAACAATTAAGGACTTGCCTCTTGATCATAACAAATGTAAAATGTGAATAGAGTTAACTCTACCAAGTGCACATCCCTTACCAAGATTATTATTGATGTCTTTGACAAGTCTTTATTTTATTAATGTCTTCACTTATTGTTGATGTTGGTTTGGAAATATTCTTGGATATAGTGTCATCTTATGTTGAAATTTATCAAATCATAAAAAATGGAAAAAGAACTATCTCCAGTCTAAAGGTTTTATAGATACTTTGTGTTTCACAATGTTTTATATAAGGAACTATGTAAATACATAATATTTGTATATTTCAATGGTTTTTTTAAATAGATTTTATATGCATTGATTAATTAATTTTAGATATGTTTAGTAACTTATACTCAATTCAATTTAGAATTAGAGGTGATAACTATTAAATCAGCAGAATTACTACTCTCAAACAAAAGTGGATGGTCCAAACATGCATTTTTCATTATATATATATTACATTTTTAACACATTGCATTTTTCTAGAGCATCCTTTTGCACCATTAAAAATAATTGTTAATTACTAAATTAATGAAATAGATCATGTAAATCAAATTCTATATTATCTAAATTGATATGTATGTTTTCAAAAATAGTTTAAGATTTAACTTATGTTTATAGATATTAATTTTTTATTTATAAATTAAATTAATTTGATAATATTTATCTTTTTATATATTTTCTATATTTATATTTTTTATTGAATTTTTTTTTTAATTAACTTTAAATTGAATCAATTTTTTTTATAAGTAAGAGATTGTATTACTGTAAAAGAGTTACATTGCGAACACAAAATTGATAAGGTTGCTAAGAAAGCGCTGCCAACCGATCATCAAACCCCCCAAACCCACAGATTGTTACAAAATTTGAGGTCTGGTTGCTGTGAAGGACACCAACAACCAGCCGAAATGCCCACCCATACAAACAGCAGGCCTTCCGCCTCAACAAGAAAATAGAGAAATAGCTACCAGCTGACCTCCTAAGGACCCCTTTAACATAAGACCAGGTACAAACACCAAAATGCGATATAACTAGAGCTGTTACAATAGAGCTTAAGTAATATAAACTTCAACGATTAACCCTAAAGACAAAGGACAACTTGTAGAAACGAGACAAAGACAGAGTACAAACTCACTGAAACAAAAATGAACTTCCAGGAGCAGCACTGGGACTGGAGCCATGAATTAGGTAGCACGCACGAGCCGAACCAAAAGGAGCAGCGACAACTAGGCCCGAAGAGAGGCCATTGGAACTAGCTGTGGATGGCCTAGGGATCAGAGAAGGCAAAATACCAAGTTTCGCAGCAATGCGATCGATCTTCTGGTAGATGAGAGAACATTCTTGGTTGTGAACTTTCCAAGCACGGACTGGTTCCAAATCAATAACCGCTTTGTTTTTGCGTTCCATGAGAACAAACGCTAACAGAGCTTTGGTGACGTAGAAAGTGGCCAACAGTCGGTCATAGGCCGAGAGTCGACCAGCAGTAGTGCCAGGGTCCGTCACCCATTCCCCGAATTCATTGCGCATATCATCTTTCTCCATGGCCTTGACACGAACCCAAAGATCACGTTCCACTTTTTCTAACTCCTCCTTAATAATCACAGGGATGCGGTCCCGGAAGAATCAAGCAGCCTCCAGTGTCTTACGTTGTTCTCGCCTAACAGGGGCCTTCCCCTTTTTTGGGTCACGACGAACCTTCTTCTCACGTTGTTTCCGTGGAGCCATCCCAACCCAAATATAAAAAATCCCTAAGTTTGTCTAAGACCCCTCACCAGAATGTGAAGAACAGAGAAGATACAGACAAAGAAATCTTGTCAGCGGATGAGGAGGCCAACAGTGTCGTCTAACATTTATAGCGATATCCTTCCAGACGCTCGAATAATCTGCAGGAAAGACGGCCCTTTGGGCATTAAAACTCATGATTTCACCTTGCCCTTGCTCTGATGTGAGCCTCAGCAATGCCAATGTCATCTTCATGATCTAGGGTAGTTCGCGTACTCTGGGTATTATGAATCGAGGTAGTCTGTACTGGAGCATAAATGGGGGAATTGATAGTGTAATGAATCCATTGTCCGGCCCAAGGTGATTAAATTCGTTCGAGCTTCTCATTATGGGCGAAACAGGTGGCATGTGCTAAGTATTGAAGGCCTACCTCGTTTCCTGCATACCGCGAGGAATCACGCGTGTGTCGTTCGTTGCCAGTAGGGTGCAGTGGTGGGCCCATTCTACATCGTCAAAAACCTCAAGAGTTCCTTTGCGTAAATGGGGGGCGTCTTCAACACCAATACCGACCAACAGATCCACCACTTTATTCCCATCTCTGCGAAAGTGGCAGAAAGACCAGGCACGGGGTTCTTTGAGCAACGTGGCAAGCTTTTCAATTCTGACAGCAAGACGCCAGCTGTCAGTGACCTTGACCGGATTTTTCCCGTTCTAGAGAGTGCGGACGAGTTGGATAATAATGGGGGAGTCCCCTTCAATAAGAATGGGTTCCAGGTTGATTCGGATTTTATGAGCAGAACGAAATGAATACAGATTATTATCAGATGCTTAACACAAAATAACAGAGATACAGTAAAACTGGTTTTCTATTCAATAAGGAAATAAGCTAGAACTGTAAAATGCAGCGGAAAACAAGCTTGCTGGAATGGTGGCGGCTTATCTCTGAGAAGAGATGTGACGGCTGCTCTCATTTCGCAAGAAGATGGTTACAATGAGGCTCTCAAGGCCTTTTTACAATAAACAAGAATGTCAAAAACCCTAGACATCCAAAAACCTAACCCTAGGAGATGAAGCGCCAAAAGTCATGTGGGCCCCGTTTGGGTAAGTTAGTAAATCAACTTCCCGGGGTCGTAACTTTTGCATACGATCTCCGTTTGGGGCGCTCGGTAGCCCGTTGGAAAGGTCTATCCGAGATTTACAACTTTTGAATGGGGCCAAATGCACATCGGATGCAACCATTTGGCCCCCCAAATTTCCAAAAAAGGCCGTTTAGGGCCTCAAAATGGCCCCGGAAGTTCAGGACCCGAAAAACTGCTAAAAATAGTACAATACCAAAATTGCCATAAAACTGTTTTGAGCCAGTTGGAAAGGTGGGTGGCCACCAATATCCACCTGGATCAATCCTCCCTCCTTAGGAAGCAATGGTCTCCATTGCGTTGAGTTCCCCCATCAGATGAGGAAATTTCTGCTGAATTTGGCCTTGGGTGAGCCACTTGCCTTGGTGCAGGAGCTGCCCTGCTTTGACAACTCGATAAAGCTGCATCCTTTGATGTCGAGTGCCCTTGAACTGTGTGTCTGCAATATGATCACTGGATGCTTGTTGTAGGCAGTCAGGGTTGAGCTCTGTTGGTGTCAACTTCTCTGCTATCTCTGAGGTGTCTAATAGTGGTGGGAAATATGGCCGAAGGAGAGCCACGTTGAAGACTAGATGCAGACCCAGGAAGGGGGGAATGTTGAGCTCAAAAGCATTGTCACCCACCGCCTTGGTGATGGTGTACGGCCCATAACGGAGTGGGCGAAGCTTTCGATGGGGCCCTGTAAGGCGTTCTTTCTGCAAATGCAACCAAACTTTGTCGCCCACCTGAAACTTATGTGGCACCCGATGTTGATCATGGCGCTGCTTGTACTTGGCATTAGACTTCTGTAGAATATCCTGAACCTGTTGGCGGATATGCTGGATCCGTTCAATGAACCGGGCGGCTTTGTCAGCTTCTAGGGACGAGTCGGCCGAGGTGGTCGCAAGGGGAAGTGCAACATCCATGGGGCCCAATGGTTGGAATCCCAACCCCACCTGAAAGGGGCTGTGGCCAGTTGAGCTATGCAAGGCTCGGTTGTAGCTATGTTGGACATAGGGGAGACTCTCATCCCATGTGCGGGGGTGTGTTGAATTGTACATGCGCAGGATATGTACGACCATTTGGTTGACGACCTCCGTTTGTCCATCGGTCTGGGGGTGGAAGGCAGTGGATTTGGTGAGCTTGGTATCCAGCAGTGACCAGAGGCTTGACCAGAATGAGCTGAGGAACCGACTGTCACGGTGTGAGATAATGGTCTGTGGGATCCCAAAATGTACCCATACTCGTTCAAAGAAGAGCTTGGCAGTGGCTTCTGCTGTGATGTTCTTCTTGCAAGCGGCTAGAATCGCCATCTTGGAAAAGCGATCAACAACCACGAAAACACAGTCGTTTCCCCTCTTGGTGGACGGGAGGCCCGACATGTAGTCCATTGAGATGGATTCCCACGGCCTGTCAGGAGTAGGCAGAGGGGTGTATAGGCCCTGTTTCTTAGTGGTCGGTTTGGCAATAGCGCAAGCGGTGCAGGACCTGATATACTTGCCGACATCCTGTCGAAGTTTCGGCCAGTAGAAATGTTTCTGCAACACTGCCACTGTCTTTTCGACGCCAAAGTGTCCTGCCACCCGACTATAGTGAGCTTCCCAAATCAGCTTCGCACGCTCGCTTGATGGAACGCAGAGATGGCCCAGATGACACAACAACCCGTCCTGAAGATGGAAATTGGCAACCACTGAGTTGGTGCCCAACATTTGATAGGTGGCGGAGAAGTCAGGGTCTGTCTCGTAGAGGTGAGGCCATCCGGAGGTCTCGTGGCCACAAGAGTCTAGCACCGTGGTAAGTGCCGCGACTGGAGGTCGACTGAGGCAGTCAGCAACTCGGTTGGTACTCCCTATTTTATATTTGATGTTGAGGTGGAACTGCTGTAAATATGTTGACCACTTCTGATGGCGGTCATTCTGCAACTTTCCTTGGGTCTGCATGAACTGTAGTGGCTTGTGATCAGTGTGGATGACTGTCTCCTTCCCAAGAATGTAATATCTCCACTGGCGGCAGGCTTGTACAATGGAGTACATTTCTTTGTCATTGGTAGGGTACTTGCGGACAGCATCTGATAGTGTCTCACTATGATATGCCACGGGGTGGCCGTGTTGAGTGAGAACGGCACCCACAGCATAATCTGAAGCATCTGTCTCGATCTCAAAGGGATGTTGCAGGTTCGGTAATGAGAGTACCGGCGATGAGCACAAACACTTCTTCAAGTCATCGAAGGCTTGTTGTTGTGACGGGCCCCACGCAAATTTTGCCTTACCACCACCCCTGGTCACTTGGCTGAGGGCCCATGCGATATGAGAGAATCCCAGCACGAACCGGCGATAGAAATTGGCGAGGCCCAAGAAGCTCCGAAGTTCAGTGAGTGTGGTTGGGGCTGGCCAGTCACGGATGACCTGGATCTTGGCCGGATCCACATGCACACCATGTCGACCAACGATGTAGCCTAAGTAATGGACCCTGTCCATGCCGAAGGAGCATTTTTCCAAGTTTGCATATAGTTTGTGCTTCCGCAGGGTGTGCAGAACCTGCTGAATATGCTGCAAGTGTTCCTCCCAAGTCTTGCTGTAGATGAGGATGTCGTCCAGATACACCACTACAAAATTGTTGGTGAAAGGTCGTAGGATATCATCCATGATCCTCATAAAAGTTGCTGGAGCATTTGTCAAACCAAAAGGCATGACCAGCCATTCAAAAAGACCTTCTTTTGATTTAAAGGCAGTCTTCCATACATCTGTCTGTTCTATTGGGACCTGGTGGTATCCCGACTTCAGATCAATCTTACTGAAGTATTTGGCCCCCGTGAGCTGATCAAGGAGGTCGTCGATTCGGGGAATCGGGTATCGGTTACGGACTGTGATTTTATTCAGGGCCCGGTAATCAATGCAGAGTCGCCAGGTCCCATCTTTCTTCTGCACCAGCACGATTGGGCTCCCACAAGGTGATGAACTGGGACGGATGTGCCCCTTGTGGAGCAATTCTTGGATCTGCCTCTTGATCTCCTCATTTTCCAACAGAGAGCGGCGATAGATTGGCCCATTGGGTAGCGGTGCGCCTGGGGTCAGATCGATGGGATGCTTGACTTGGCAGTGCAGAGGTACCCCCGTCGGAGAGGAGAAGATATCTGAGTATCCTTCCACAACCTTATCCACTTGCTTTTGTTGTGTGGATAGATCGGTCGCGGAGGACCGGGATGTGGCTGCGATTTTTCTTTCACTCTGAGAGCGAATCACGAAGAAGACAAATTTCCCAGTCTGAGAGATGACCTTCCTGCATTGCTTGGCAGAGATCAAGGAAATAGCACTAGGAGGGACTGCCTCGGGTATCCTGTACAATTTTCTGTTCAAAGAAATAATAACACTACGAGGCCTAGACTCATATACAGCATGACGTTTCCATAAATAAGGTTGGCCCAAAAGAACATCTGAAACTTCGAGAGGAGCAACATCACACAATACCTCGTCCTTGAAGGGCTTGATGCCGTATGGCAGTCGGCACTGTTGGCTGACGCGGAGATCGCTTCCTTTGCGGAGCCATCCAATGGTGTAGGGTTGTGGGTGCGACGTTGTCGGCAGGGCCAGGCGCTTGACGACCTCTGCTGAGATGAGATTCTTCTGGCTACCGCTATCAACGATGAAATGCAGCGGGGTGCCTTTTACCCACATCTGTGAATGGAAGAGGCGTTCTCCTTCTTCTGGCTCGTCTGGTTCATCAGGATGGAGCTTGGTGGTGGCAACGGTGGCACTAGGTTCCGCGTCAATGATTCGTCTTCCCCTTTCTGGTTCGGACTCAGAGTCAGAACCCGCATCTGATTCAGATGCTTTCACTTCAGCCACCAGCGACTGCTTTGAGCGGCAATCAACAGTGTTATGCCAAGGGCTCTTATGGAAGTCGCACCACTTCCTGGTATCTTTCTTTGTTTTTCCGGTGTCCTTCTTTGCTTGCGGCTTGGACTGGTTGTCCTGATGCTGTCCATCTTTGCTCTGTCCTTTGTTCTGTGGGTTGGGGCTGCCCTTTCCTGTCTTTTGCTGTGAAGGGTTCCCAGGCCCAAATTGCCGTGTCTTTTGTTTGAGCTTCTGCTCGATTTTGACAGCATATCGGTAGGCCGCACCCAGGGAAGAGATGTCCAGAAATTCCATTTCGGTCTGGATGTATCTATGCAAACCACCGCGATACTTGAGCACCAGATGTCGCTCTGAATCTTTGATACCCAGCTTGGTGCGCAAGGTATGGAAGATATTTGTGAACTCTGGCACTGCTTGGTCTCTTTCTTGTCGCAGTGTGGTCCATTTGGTATACAAATCGTCATAACTTCCAACAGGGTAGTATTGTTCCTTAGTAGCATCCCTGAAGGATTCCCAGGTGGCCGTGACTGAAAATAATGAGGCTTCTTCTGTGTCCTTTTGCTCGCAGAATGTTTCCCACCAATCTTTGACATGGGGAACGGCTTTGAGGAGCGCAAAAGTAATCTTTTCTTTATTCGAAAAGTTATGGACAGAAAAATACCCTTCTAGTAGATTCAACCACTTATCTACAGCATCTGCGTCTATTTGTCCTTCAAATATAGGGATATCAAAGTTGATTTGTACCTTGAAGGGGGCGGCGCCTCCGCTCGAGGAAGATGCGTCGCTTGTTGGTAGTCGCCGAAGGATTTGCGCGAAATTATCCATCATCTCGTTCCTCTGCTGCGTGAGGGCTTCCTCAAGCAACATTTTGATAGGATCTCCTGTCCCGTCATCTTTCTTTTCTCCTGCCATGAGAGGTCGCTTGGGCGTGCGAGAGCTTTTGTCCTCAAGAGAAACAAGCTCGAGACCCAATTCTTTGTACCCTGACCTCGTTGGGGACATGCATTAAGACGACAAGGAGCAGACCGCTCTGATACCACTGATCCGGATTTTATGAGCAGAACGAAATGAATACAGATTATTATCAGATGCTTAACACAAAATAACAGAGATACAGTAAAAATGGTTTTCTATTCAATAAGGAAATAAGCTAGAACTGTAAAATGCAGCGGAAAACAAGCTTGCTGGAATGGTGGCGGCTTATCTCTGAGAAGAGATGTGACGGCTGCTCTCATTTCGCAAGAAGATGGTTACAATGAGGCTCTCAAGGCCTTTTTCCAATAAACAGGAATGTCAAAAACCCTAGACATCCAAAAACCTAACCCTAGGAGATGAAGCGCCAAAAGTCATGTGGGCCCCGTTTTGTAAGTTACTACATCAACTTCCCGGGGTCGTAACTTTTGCATACGATCTCCGTTTGGGGCGCTCGGTAGCCCGTTGGAAAGGTCTATCCGAGATTTACGACTTTAGAATGGGGCCAAAAGCATGCTGTAGGCGACCATTTGGCCCCCCAAATTGCCAAAAAAGGCCGTTTAGGGCCTCAAAATGGCCCCGGAAGTTCAGGACCCGAAAAACTGCTAAAAATAGTACAATACCAAAATTGCCATAAAACTGTTTTGAGCCAGTTGGAAAGGTGGGTGGCCACCAATATCCACCTGGATCAATCCTCCCTCCTTAGGAAGCAATGGTCTCCATTGCGTTGAGTTCCCCCATCAGATGAGGAAATTTCTGCTGAATTTGGCCTTGGGTGAGCCACTTGCCTTGGTGCAGGAGCTGCCCTGCTTTGACAACTCGATAAAGCTGGATCCTTTGATGTCGAGTGCCCTTGAACTGTGTGTCTGCAATATGATCACTGGATGCTTGTTGTAGGCAGTCAGGGTTGAGCTCTGTTGGTGTCAACTTCTCTGCTATCTCTGAGGTGTCTAATAGTGGTGGGAAATATGGCCGAAGGAGAGCCACGTTGAAGACTGGATGCAGACCCAGGAAGGGGGGAATGTTGAGCTCAAAAGCATTGTCACCCACCGCCTTGGTGATGGTGTATGGCCCGTAACGGAGTGGGCGAAGCTTTCGATGGGGCCCTGTAAGGCGTTCTTTCTGCAAATGCAACCAAACTTTGTCGCCCACCTGAAACTTATGTGGCACCCGATGTTGATCATGGCGCTGCTTGTACTTGGCATTAGACTTCTGTAGAATATCCTGAACCTGTTGGCGGATATGCTGGATCCGTTCAATGAACCGTGCGGCTTTGTCAGCTTCTGGGGACGAGTCGGCCGAGGTGGTCGCAAGGGGAAGTGCAACATCCATGGGGCCCAATGGTTGGAATCCCAACCCCACCTGAAAGGGGCTGTGGCCAGTTGAGCTATGCAAGGCTCGGTTGTAGCTATGTTGGACATAGGGGAGACTCTCATCCCATGTGCGGGGGTGTGTTGAATTGTACATGCGTAGGATATGTACGACCATCTGGTTGACGACCTCCGTTTGTCCATCGGTCTGGGGGTGGAAGGCAGTGGATTTGGTGAGCTTGGTATCCAGCAGTGACCAGAGGCTTGACCAGAATGAGCTGAGGAACCGACTGTCACGGTCTGAGATAATGGTCTGTGGGATCCCAAAATGAACCCATACTCGTTCAAAGAAGAGCTTGGCAGTGGCTTCTGCTGTGATGTTCTTCTTGCAAGCGGCTAGAATCGCCATCTTGGAAAAGCGATCAACAACCACGAAAACACAGTCGTTTCCCCTCTTGGTGGACGGGAGGCCCGACATGTAGTCCATTGAGATGGATTCCCACGGCCTGTCAGGAGTAGGCAGAGGGGTGTATAGGCCCTGTTTCTTAGTGGTCGGTTTGGCAATAGCGCAAGCGGTGCAGGACCTGATATACTTGCCGACATCCTGTCGAAGTTTCGGCCAGTAGAAATGTTTCTGCAACACTGCCACTGTCTTTTCGACGCAAAAGTGTCCTGCCACCTGACTATAGTGAGCTTCCCAAATCAGCTTCGCACGCTCGCTTGATGGAACGCAGAGATGGCCCAGATGACACAACAACCTGTCCTGAAGATGGAAATTAGCAACCACTGAGTTGGTGCCCAACATTTGATAGGTGGTGGAGAAGTCAGGGTCTGTCTCGTAGAGGTGAGGCCATCCGGAGGTCTCGTGGCCACAAGAGTCTAGCACCGTGGTAAGTGCCGCGACTGGAGGTCGACTGAGGCAGTCAGCAACTCGGTTGGTACTCCCTGTTTTATATTTGATGTTGAGGTGGAACTGCTGTAAATATGTTGACCACTTCTGATGGCGGTCATTCTGCAACTTTCCTTGGGTCTGCATGAACTGTAGTGGCTTGTGATCAGTGTGGATGACTGTCTCCTTCCCAAGAATGTAATATCTCCACTGGCGGCAGGCTTGTACAATGGAGTACATTTCTTTGTCATAGGTAGGGTACTTGCGGACAACATCTGATAGTGTCTCACTATGATATGCCACGGGGTGGCCGTGTTGAGTGAGAACGGCACCCACAGCATAATCTGAAGCATCTGTCTCGATCTCAAAGGGATGTTGCAGGTTCGGTAATGAGAGTACCGGCGATGAGCACAAACACTTCTTCAAGTCATCGAAGGCTTGTTGTTGTGACGGGCCCCACGCAAATTTTGCCTTACCACCACCCCTGATCACTTGGCTGAGGGCCCATGCGATATGAGAGAATCCCAGCACGAACCGGCGATAGAAATTGGCGAGGCCCAAGAAGCTCCGAAGTTCAGTGAGTATGGTTGGGGCTGGCCAGTCACGGATGACCTGGATCTTGGCCGGATCCACATGCACACCATGTCGATCAACGATGTAGCCTAAGTAATGGACCCTGTCCATGCCGAAGGAGCATTTTTCCAAGTTTGCATATAGTTTGTGCTTCCGCAGGGTGTGCAGAACCTGCTGAATATGCTGCAAGTGTTCCTCCCAAGTCTTGCTGTAGATGAGGATGTCGTCTAGATACACCACTACAAAATTGTTGGTGAAAGGTCGTAGGATATCATCCATCATCCTCATAAAAGTTGCTGGAGCATTTGTCAAACCAAAAGGCATGACCAGCCATTCAAAAAGACCTTCTTTTGACTTAAAGGCAGTCTTCCATACATCTGTCTGTTCTATTGGGACCTGGTGGTAGCCCGACTTCAGATCAATCTTACTGAAGTATTTGGCCCTTGTGAGCTGATCAAGGAGGTCGTCGATTCGGGGAATCGGGTACCGGTTACGGACTGTGATTTTATTCAGGGCCCGGTAATCAATGTAGAGTCGCCAGGTCCCATCTTTCTTCTGCACCAGCACGATTGGGCTCCCACAAGGTGATGAACTGAGACGGATGTGCCCCTTGTGGAGCAATTCTTGGATCTGCCTCTTGATCTCCTCGTTTTCCAACAGAGAGCGGCGATAGACTGGCCCATTGGGTAGCGGTGCGCCTGGGGTCAGATCGATGGGATGCTTGACCTGGCAGTGCAGAGGTACCCCCGTCGGAGAGGAGAAGATATCTGAGTATCCTTCCACCACCTTATCCACTTGCTTCTGTTGTGTGGATAGATCGGTCGCGGAGGCCCGGGATGTGGCTGCGATCTTTCTTTCACTCTGAGAGCGAATCACGAAGAAGACAAATTTCCCAGTCTGAGAGATGACCTTCCTGCATTGCTTGGCAGAGATCAAGGAAATAGCACTAGGAGGGACTGCCTCGGGTATCCTGTACAATTGTCTGTTCGAAGAAATAATAACACTACGAGGCCTAGACTCATATACAGCATGACGTTTCCATAAATAAGGTTGGCCCAAAAGAAAATCTGAAACTTCGAGAGGAGCAACATCACACAATACCTCGTCCTTGAAGGGCTTGATGCCGTATGGCAGTCGACACTGTTGGATGACGCGGAGATCGCTTCCTTTGCGGAGCCATCCAATGGTGTAGGGTTGTGGGTGCGGCGTTGTCGGCAGGGCCAGGCGCTTGACGACCTCTGCTGAGATGAGATTCTTCTGGCTACCGCTATCAACGATGAAATGCAGCGGTGTGCCTTTTACCCACATCTGTGAATGGAAGAGGCGTTCTCCTTCTTCTGGCTCGTCTGGTTCATCAGGCTGGAGCTTGGTGGTGGCAACGGTGGCACTGGGTTCCGCGTCAATGATCCGTCTTCCCCTTTCTGGTTTGGAATCAGAGTCAGAACCCGCATCTGATTCAGATGCTTTCACTTCGGCCACCAGCGACTGCTTTGAGCGGCAATCAACAGTGTTATGCCAAGGGCTCTTATGGAAGTCGCACCACTTCCCGGTATCTTTCTTCTTTTTTTCCGGTGTCCTTCTTTGCTTGCGGCTTGGACTGGTTGTCCTGATGCTGTCCATCTTTGCTCTGTCCTTTGTTCTGTGGGTTGGGGCTGCCCTTTCCTGTCTTTTGCTGTGAAGGGTTCCCAGGCCCAAATTGCCGTGTCTTTTGTTTGAGCTTCTGCTCGATTTTGACAGCATATCGGTAGGCCGCGCCCAGGGAAGAGATGTCCAGAAATTCCATTTCGCTCTGGATGTATCTATGCAAACCACCGCGATACTTGAGCACCAGATGTCGCTCTGAATCTTTGATACCCAGCTTGGTGCGCAAGGTATGGAAGATATTTGTGAACTCTGGCACTGCTTGGTCTCTTTCTTGTCGCAGTGTGGTCCATTTGGTATACAAATCGTCATAACTTCCAACAGGGTAGTATTGTTCCTTAATAGCATCCCTGAAGGATTCCCAGGTGGCCGTGACTGAAAATAATGAGGCTTCTTCTGTGTCCTTTTGCTCGCAGAATGTTTCCCACCAATCTTTGACATGGGGAACGGCTTTGAGGAGCGCAAAAGTAATCTTTTCTTTATTCGAAAAGTTATGGACAGAAAAATACCCTTCTAGTAGATTCAACCACTTATCTACAGCATCTGCGTCTATTTGTCCTTCAAATATAGGGATATCAAAGTTGATTTGTACCTTGAAGGGGGCGGCGCCTCCGCTCGAGGAAGATGCGTCGCTTGTTGGTAGTCGCCGAAGGATTTGCGCGAAATTATCCATCATCTCGTTCCTCTGCTGCGTGAGGGCTTCCTCAAGCAACATTTTGATAGGATCTCCTGTCCCGTCATCTTTCTTTTCTCCTGCCATGAGAGGTCGCTTGGGCGTGCGAGAGCTTTTGTCCTCAAGAGAAACAAGCTCGAGACCCAATTCTTTGTACCCTGACCTCGTTGGGGACATGCATTAAGACGACAAGGAGCAGACCGCTCTGATACCACTGATCCGGATTTTATGAGCAGAACGAAATGAATACAGATTATTATCAGATGCTTAACACAAAATAACAGAGATACAGTAAAAATGGTTTTCTATTCAATAAGGAAATAAGCTAGAACTGTAAAATGCAGCGGAAAACAAGCTTGCTGGAATGGTGGCGGCTTATCTCTGAGAAGAGATGTGACGGCTGCTCTCATTTCGCAAGAAGATGGTTACAATGAGGCTCTCAAGGCCTTTTTCCAATAAACAGGAATGTCAAAAACCCTAGACATCCAAAAACCTAACCCTAGGAGATGAAGCGCCAAAAGTCATGTGGGCCCCGTTTTGTAAGTTACTACATCAACTTCCCGGGGTCGTAACTTTTGCATACGATCTCCGTTTGGGGCGCTCGGTAGCCCGTTGGAAAGGTCTATCCGAGATTTACAACTCTAGACTGGGGCCAAATGCATGCTAGAGGCGACCATTTGGCCCCCCAAATTGCCAAAAAAGGCCGTTTAGGGCCTCAAAATGGCCCCGGAAGTTCAGGACCCGAAAAATTGCTAAAAATAGTACAATACCAAAATTGCCATAAAACTGTTTTGAGCCAGTTGGAAAGGTGGGTGGCCACCAATATCCACCTGGATCAATCCTCCCTCCTTAGGAAGCAATGGTCTCCATTGCGTTGAGTTCCCCCATCAGATGAGGAAATTTCTGCTGAATTTGGCCTTGGGTGAGCCACTTGCCTTGGTGCAGGAGCTGCCCTGCTTTGACAACTCGATAAAGCTGGATCCTTTGATGTCGAGTGCCCTTGAACTGTGTGTCTGCAATATGATCACTGGATGCTTGTTGTAGGCAGTCAGGGTTGAGCTCTGTTGGTGTCAACTTCTCTGCTATCTCTGAGGTGTCTAATAGTGGTGGGAAATATGGCCGAAGGAGAGCCACGTTGAAGACCGGATGCAGACCCAGGAAGGGGGGAATGTTGAGCTTAAAAGCATTGTCACCCACCGTCTTGGTGATGGTGTACGGATTATAACGGAGTGGGCGAAGCTTTCGATGGGGCCCTGTAAGGCGTTCTTTCTGCAAATGCAACCAAACTTTGTCGCCCACCTGAAACTTATGTGGCACCCGATGTTGATCATGGCGCTGCTTGTACTTGGCATTAGACTTCTGTAGAATATCCTGAACCTGTTGGCGGATATGCTGGATCCATTCAATGAACCGGGCGGCTTTGTCAGCTTCTGGGGACGAGTCGGCCGAGGTGGTCGCAAGGGGAAGTGCAACATCCATGGGGCCCAATGGTTGGAATCCCAACCCCACCTGAAAGGGGCTGTGGCCAGTTTAACTATGCAAGGCTCGGTTGTAGCTATGTTGGACATAGGGGAGACTCTCATCCCATGTGTGGGGGTGTGTTGAATTGTACATGCGCAGGATATGTACGACCATCCGGTTGACGACCTCCGTTTGTCCATCGGTCTGGGGGGTGGAAGGCAGTGGATTTGGTGAGCTTGGTATCCAGCAGTGACCAGAGGCTTGACCAGAATGAGCTGAGGAACCGACTGTCACGGTGTGAGATAATGGTCTGTGGGATCCCAAAATGTACCCATACTCGTTCAAAGAAGAGCTTGGCAGTGGCTTCTGCTGTGATGTTCTTCTTGCAAGCGGCTAGAATCGCCATCTTGGAAAAGCGATCAACAACCACGAAAACACAGTCGTTTCCCCTCTTGGTGGACGGGAGGCCCGACATGTAGTCCATTGAGATGGATTCCCACGGCCTGTCAGGAGTAGGCAGAGGGGTGTATAGGCCCTGTTTCTTAGTGGTCGGTTTGGCAATAGTGCAAGCGGTGCAGGACCTGATATACTTGCCGACATCCTGTCGAAGTTTCGGCCAGTAGAAATGTTTCTGCAACACTGCCACTGTCTTTTCGACGCCAAAGTGTCCTGCCACCCGACTATAGTGAGCTTCCCAAATCAGCTTCGCACGCTCGCTTGATGGAACGCAGAGATGGCCGAGATGACACAACAACCCGTCCTGAAGATGGAAATTAGCAACCACTGAGTTGGTGCCCAACATTTGATAGGTGGCGGAGAAGTCAGGGTCTGTCTCGTAGAGGTGAGGCCATCCGGAGGTCTCGTGGCCACAAGAGTCTAGCACCGTGGTAAGTGCCGCGACTGGAGGTCGACTGAGGCAGTCAGCAACTCGGTTGGTACTCCCTGTTTTATATTTGATGTTGAGGTGGAACTGCTGTAAATATGTTGACCACTTCTGATGGCGGTCATTCTGCAACTTTCCTTGGGTCTGCATGAACTGTAGTGGCTTGTGATCAGTGTGGATGACTGTCTCCTTCCCAAGAATGTAATGTCTCCACTGGCGGCAGGCTTGTACAATGGAGTACATTTCTTTGTCATAGGTAGGGTACTTGCGGACAGCATCTGATAGTGTCTCACTATGATATGCCACGGGGTGGCCGTGTTGAGTGAGAACGGCACCCACAGCATAATCTGAAGCATCTGTCTCGATCTCAAAGGGATGTTGCAGGTTCGGTAATGAGAGTACCGGCGATGAGCACAAACACTTCTTCAAGTCATCGAAGGCTTGTTGTTGTGACGGGCCCCACACAAATTTTGCCTTACCACCACCCCTGGTCACTTGGCTGAGGGCCCATGCGATATGAGAGAATCCCAGCACGAACCGGCGATAGAAATTGGCGAGGCCCAAGAAGCTCCGAAGTTCAGTGAGTGTGGTTGGGGCTGGCCAGTCACGGATGACCTGGATCTTGGCCGGATCCACATGCACACCATGTCGATCAACGATGTAGCCTAAGTAATGGACCCTGTCCATGCCGAAGGAGCATTTTTCCAAGTTTGCATATAGTTTGTGCTTCCGCAGGGTGTGCAGAACCTGCTGAATATGCTGCAAGTGTTCCTCCCAAGTCTTGTTGTAGATGAGGATGTCGTCCAGATACACCACTACAAAATTGTTGGTGAAAGGTCGTAGGATATCATCCATGATCCTCATAAAAGTTGCTGGAGCATTTGTCAAACCAAAAGGCATGACCAGCCATTCAAAAAGACCTTCTTTTGACTTAAAGGCAGTCTTCCATACATCTGTCTGTTCTATTGGGACCTGGTGGTAGCCCGACTTCAGATCAATCTTACTGAAGTATTTGGCCCTCGTGAGCTGATCAAGGAGGTCGTCGATTCGGGGAATCGGGTACCGGTTACGGACTGTGATTTTATTCAGGGCCCGGTAATCAATGCAGAGTCACCAGGTCCCATCTTTCTTCTGCACCAGCACGATTGGGCTCCCACAAGGTGATGAACTGGGACGGATGTGCCCCTTGTGGAGCAATTCTTGGATCTGCCTCTTGATCTCCTCGTTTTCCAACAGAGAGCGGCGATAGACTGGCCCATTGGGTAGCGGTGCGCCTGGGGTCAGATCGATGGGATGCTTGACCTGGCAGTGCAGAGGTACCCCCGTCGGAGAGGAGAAGATATCTGAGTATCCTTCCACCACCTTATCCACTTGCTTCTGTTGTGTGGATAGATCGGTCGCGGAGGCCCGGGATGTGGCTGCGGTCTTTCTTTCACTCTGAGAGCGAATCACGAGGAAGACAAATTTCCCAGTCTGAGAGATGACCTTCCTGCATTGCTTGGCAGAGATCAAGGAAATAGCACTAGGAGGGACTGCCTCGGGTATCCTGTACAATTTTCTGTTCAAAGAAATAATAACACTACGAGGCCTAGACTCATATACAGCATGACGTTTCCATAAATAAGGTTGGCCCAAAAGAACATCTGAAACTTCGAGAGGAGCAACATCACACAATACCTCGTCGTTGAAGGGCTTGATGCCGTATGGCAATCGGCACTGTTGGCTGACGCGGAGATCGCTTCCTTTGCGGAGCCATCCTATGGTGTAGGGTTGTGGGTGCGGCGTTGTCGGCAGGGCCAGGCGCTTGACGACCTCTTCTGAGATGAGATTCTTCTGGCTACCGCTATCAACGATGAAATGCAGCGTGGTGCCTTTTACCCACATCTGTGAATGGAAGAGGCGTTCTCCTTCTTCTGGCTCGTCTGGTTCATCAGGCTGGAGCTTGGTGGTGGCAACGGTGGCACTGGGTTCCGCGTCAATGATCCGTCTTCCCCTTTCTGGTTCGGACTCAGAGTCAGAACCCGCATCTGATTCAGATGCTTTCACTTCGGCCACCAGCGACTGCTTTGAGCGGCAATCAATAGTGTTATGACAAGGGCTCTTATGGAAGTCGCACCACTTCCCGGTATCTTTCTTTGTTTTTCCGGTGTCCTTCTTTGCTTGCGGCTTGGACTGGTTGTCCTGATGCTGTCCATCTTTGCTCTGTCCTTTGTTCTGTGGGTTGGGGCTGCCCTTTCCTGTCTTTTGCTGTGAAGGGTTCCCAGGCCCAAATTGCCGTGTCTTTTGTTTGAGCTTCTGCTCGATTTTGATAGCATATTGGTAGGCCGCGCCCAGGGAAGAGATGTCTAGAAATTCCATTTCGGTCTGGATGTATCTATGCAAACCACCGCAATACTTGAGCACCATATGTCGCTCTGAATCTTTGATACCCAGCTTGGTGCGCAAGGTATGGAAGATATTTGTGAACTCTGGCAGTGCTTGGTCTCTTTCTTGTCGCAGTGTGGTCCATTTGGTATACAAATCGTCATAACTTCCAACAGGGTAGTATTGTTCCTTAATAGCATCCCTGAAGGATTCCCAGGTGGCCGTGACTAAAAATAATGAGGCTTCTTCTGTGTCCTTTTTCTCGCAGAATGTTTCCCACCAATCTTTGACATGGGGAACGGCTTTGAGGAGCGCAAAAGTAATCTTTTCTTTATTCTAAAAGTTATGGACAGAAAAATACCCTTCTAGTAGATTCAACCACTTATCTACAGCATCTGCGTCTATTTGTCCTGCAAATATAGGGATATCAAAGTTGATTTGTACCTTGAAGGGGGCGGCGCCTCCGCTCGAGGAAGATGCGTTGCTTGTTGGTAGTCGTCGAAGGATTTGCGCGAAATTATCCATCATCTCGTTCCTCTGCTGCGTGAGGGCTTCCTTAAGCAACATTTTGATAGGATCTCCTGTCCCGTCATCTTTCTTTTCTCCTGCCATGAGAGGTCGCTTGGGCGTGCGAGAGCTTTTGTCCTCAAGAGAAACAAGCTCGAGACCCAAGTCTTTGTACCCTGACCTCGTTGGGGACATGCATTAAGACGACAAGGAGCAGACCGCTCTGATACCACTGATCCGAATTTTATGAGCAGAACGAAATGAATACAGATTATTATCAGATGCTTAACACAAAATAACAGAGATACAGTAAAACTGGTTTTCTATTCAATAAGGAAATAAGCTAGAATTGTAAAATGCAGCGGAAAACAAGCTTGCTGGAATGGTGGCGGCTTATCTCTTAGAAGAGATGTGACGGCTGCTCTCATTTCAAAAGAAGATGGTTACAATGAGGCTCTCAAGGCCTTTTTACAATAAACAGGAATGTCAAAAACCCTAGACATCCAAAAACCTAACCCTAGGAGATGAAGCGCCAAAAGTCATGTGGGCCCCGTTTGGGTAAGTTAGTACATCAATTTCCCATACGATCTCCGTTTGGGGCGCTCGGTAGCCCGTTGGAAAGGTCTATCCGAGATTTACAACTTTCGATTGGGGCCAGATGCATGCCGGAGGCAACCATCTGGCACCCCAAATTGCCAAAAAAGGCCGTTTAGGGCCTCAAAATGGCCCCGGAAGTTCAGGACCCGAAAAACTGCTAAAACTAGTACAATACCAAAATTGCCATAAAACTGTTTTGAGCCAGTTGGAAAGGTGGGTGGCCACCAATATCCACCTGGATCAATCCTCCCTCCTTAGGAAGCAATGGTCTCCATTGCGTTGAGTTCCCCCATCAGATGAGGAAATTTCTGCTGAATTTGGCCTTGGGTGAGCCACTTGCCTTGGTGCAGGAGCTGCCCTGCTTTGACAACTCGATAAAGCTGGATCCTTTGATGTCGAGTGCCCTTGAACTGTGTGTCTGCAATATGATCATTGGATGCTTGTTGTAGGCAGTCAGGGTTGAGCTCTGTTGGTGTCAACTTCTCTGCTATCTCTGAGGTGTCTAATAGTGGTGGGAAATATGGCCGAAGGAGAGCCACGTTGAAGACTGGATGCAGACCCAGGAAGGGGGGGATGTTGAGCTCAAAAGCATTGTCACCCACCGCCTTGGTGATGGTGTACGACCCATAACGGAGTGGGCGAAGCTTTCGATGGGGCCCTGTAAGGCGTTCTTTCTGCAAATGCAACCAAACTTTTTCGCCCACCTGAAACTTATGTGGCACCCGATGTTGATCATGGCGCTGCTTGTACTTGGCATTAGACTTCTGTAGAATATCCTGAACCTGTTGGCTGATATGATGGATCCGTTCAATGAACCGGGCGGCTTTGTCAGCTTCTGGGGACGAGTCGGTCGAGGTGGTTGCAAGGGGAAGTGCAACATCCATGGGGCCCAATGGTTGGAATCCCAACCCCACCTGAAAGGGGCTGTGTCCAGTTGAGCTATGCAATGCTCGGTTGTAGCTATGTTGGACATAGGGGAGACTCTCATCCCATGTGCGGGGGTGTGTTGAATTGTACATGCGCAGGATATGTACGACCATCCGGTTGACAACCTCCGTTTGTCCATCGGTCTGGGGGGTGGAAGGCAGTGGATTTGGTGAGCTTGGTATCCAGCAGTGACCAGAGGCTTGACCAGAATGAGCTGAGGAACCGACTGTCACGGTGTGAGATAATGGTATGTGGGATCCCAAAATGTACCCATACTCGTTCAAAGAAGAGCTTGGCAGTGGCTTCTGCTGTGATGTTCTTCTTGCAAGCGGCTAGAATCACCATCTTGGAAAAGCGATCAACAACCACGAAAACACAGTCGTTTCCCCTCTTGGTGGACGGGAGGCCCGACATGTAGTCCATTGAGATGGATTCCCACGGCCTGTCAGGAGTAGGCAGAGGGGTGTATAGGCCCTGTTTCTTAGTGGTCGGTTTGGCAATAGCGCAAGCGGTGCAGGACTTGATATACTTGCCGACATCCTGTCGAAGTTTCGGCCAGTAGAAATGTTTCTGCAACACTGCCACTGTCTTTTCGACGCCAAAGTGTCCTGCCACCCGACTATAGTGAGCTTCCCAAATCAGCTTCGCACACTCGCTTGATGGAACGCAGAGATGGCCCAGATGACACAACAACCCGTCCTGAAGATGGAAATTAGCAACCACTGAGTTGGTGCCCAACATTTGATAGGTGGCGGAGAAGTCAGGGTCTGTCTCGTAGAGGTGAGGCCATCCGAAGGTCTCGTGGCCACAAGAGTCTAGCACCATGGTAAGTGCCGCGACTGGAGGTCGACTGAGGCAGTCAGCAAATCGGTTGGTACTCCCTGTTTTATATTTGATGTTGAGGTGGAACTGCTGTAAATATGTTGACCACTTTTGATGGCGGTCATTCTGCAACTTTCCTTGGGTCTTCATGAACTGTAGTGGCTTGTGATCAGTGTGGATGACTGTCTCCTTCCCAAGAATGTAATGTCTCCACTGGCGGCAGGCTTGTACAATGGAGTACATTTCTTTGTCATAGGTAGGGTACTTGCGGACAACATCTGATAGTGTCTCACTATGATATGCCACGGGGTGGCCGTGTTGAGTGAGAACGGCACCCACAGCATAATCTGAAGCATCTGTCTCGATCTCAAAGGGATGTTGCAGGTTTGGTAATGAGATTACCGGCGATGAGCACAAACACTTCTTCAAGTCATCGAAGGCTTGTTGTTGTGACAGGCCCCACACAAATTTTTCCTTACCATCACCCCTGGTCACTTGGCTGAGGGCCCATGCGATATGAGAGAATCCCAGCACGAACCGGCGATAGAAATTGGCGAGGCCCAAGAAGCTCTGAAGTTCAGTGAGTGTGGTTGGGGCTGGCCAGTCACGGATGACCTCGATCTTGGCCGGATCCACATGCACACCATGTCGATCAACGATGTAGCCTAAGTAATGGACCTTGTCCATGCCGAAGGAGCATTTTTCCAAGTTTGCATATAGTTTGTGCTTCCGCAGGGTGTGCAGATCCTGCTGAATATGCTGCAAGTGTTCCTCCCAAGTCTTGCTGTAGATGAGGATGTCGTCCAGATACACCACTACAAAATTGTTGGTGAAAGGTCGTAGGATATCATCCATCATCCTCATAAAAGTTGCTGGAGCATTTGTCAAACCAAAAGGCATGACCAGCCATTCAAAAAGACCTTCTTTTGACTTAAAGGCAGTCTTCCATACATCTGTCTGTTCTATTGGGACCTGGTGGTAGCCCAACTTCAGATCAATCTTACTGAAGTATTTGGCCCCCGTGAGCTGATCAAGGAGGTCGTCGATTCGGGGAATCGGGTACCGTTTACGGACTGTGATTTTATTCAGGGCCCGGTAATCAATGCAGAGTCGCCAGGTCCCATCTTTCTTCTGCACCAGCACGATTGGGCTCCCACAAGGTGATGAACTGGGACGGATGTGCCCCTTGTGGAGCAATTCTTGGATCTGCCTCTTGATCTCCTCGTTTTCCAACAGAGAGCGGCGATAGACTGGTCCATTGGGTAGCGGTGCGCCTGGGGTCAGATCGATGGGATGCTTGACCTGGCAGTGCAGAGGTACCCCCGTCGGAGAGGAGAAGATATCTGAGTATCCTTCCACCACCTTATCCACTTGCTTCTGTTGTGTGGATAGATCGGTCGTGGAGGCCCGGGATGTGGCTGCGGTCTTTCTTTCACTCTGAGAGCGAATCACGAAGAAGACAAATTTCCCAGTCTGAGAGATGACCTTCCCGCATTGCTTGGCAGAGATCAAGGAAATAGCACTAGGAGGGACTGCCTCGGGTATCCTGTACAATTTTCTGTTCAAAGAAATAATAACACTACGAGGCCTAGACTCATATACAGCATGACGTTTCCATAAATAAGGTTGGCCCAAAAGAACATCTGAAACTTCGAGAGGAGCAACATCACACAATACCTCGTCCTTGAAGGGCTTGATGCCGTATGGCAGTTGGCACTGTTGGCTGACGCGGAGATCGCTTCCTTTGCGGAGCCATCCAATGGTGTAGGGTTGTGGGTGCGGCGTTGTCGGCAGGGCCAGGCGCTTGACGACCTCTGCTGAGATGAGATTCTTCTGGCTACCGCTATCAACGATGAAATGCAGCGGGGTGCGTTTTACCCACATCTGTGAATGGAAGAGGCGTTATCCTTCTTCTGGCTCGTCTGGTTCATCAGGCTGGAGCTTGGTGGTGGCAACGGTGGCACTGGGTTCCGCGTCAATGATCCGTCTTCCCCTTTCTGGTTCGGACTCAGAGTCAGAACCCGCATCTGATTCAGATGCTTTCACTTCGGCCACCAGCGACTGCTTTGAGCGGCAATCAACAGTGTTATGCCAAGGGCTCTTATGGAAGTCGCACCACTTCCCGGTATCTTTCTTTGTTTTTCTGGTGTCCTTCTTTGCTTGCGGCTTGGACTGGTTGTCCTGATGCTGTCCATCTTTGCTCTGTCCTTTGTTCTGTGGGTTGGGGCTGCCCTTTCCTGTCTTCTGCTGTGAAGGGTTCCCAGGCCCAAATTGCCGTGTCTTTTGTTTGAGCTTCTGCTCGATTTTGACAGCATATCGGTAGGCCGCGCCCAGGGAAGAGATGTCCAGAAATTCCATTTCGGTCTGGATGTATCTATGCAAACCACCGCGATACTTGAGCACCAGATGTCGCTCTGAATCTTTGATACCCAGCTTGGTGCGCAAGGTATGGAAGATATTTGTGAACTCTGGCACTGCTTGGTCTCTTTCTTGTCGCAGTGTGGTCCATTTGGTATACAAATCGTCATAACTTCCAACAGGGTAGTATTGTTCCTTAATAGCATCCCTGAAGGATTCCCAGGTGGCCGTGACTGAAAATAATGAGGCTTCTTCTGTGTCCTTTTGCTCGCAGAATGTTTCCCACCAATCTTTGACATGGGGAACGGCTTTGAGGAGCGCAAAAGTAATCTTTTCTTTATTCAAAAAGTTATGGACAGAAAAATACCCTTCTAGTAGATTCAACCACTTATCTACAGCATCTGCGTCTATTTGTCCTTCAAATATAGGGATATCAAAGTTGATTTGTACCTTGAAGGGGGCGGCGCCTCCGCTCGAGGAAGATGCGTCGCTTGTTGGTAGTCGCCGAAGGATTTGCGCGAAATTATCCATCATCTCGTTCCTCTGCTGCGTGAGGGATTCCTCAAGCAACATTTTGATAGGATCTCCTGTCCCGTCATCTTTCTTTTCTCCTGCCATGAGAGGTCGCTTGGGCGTGCGAGAGCTTTTGTCCTCAAGAGAAACAAGCTCGAGACCCAATTCTTTGTACCCTGACCTTGTTGGGGACATGCATTAAGACGACAAGGAGCAGACCGCTCTGATACCACTGATCCGGATTTTATGAGCAGAACGAAATGAATACAGATTATTATCAGATGCTTAACACAAAATAACAGAGATACAGTAAAACTGGTTTTCTATTCAATAAGGAAATAAGCTAGAACTGTAAAATGCAGCGGAAAACAAGCTTGCTGGAATGGTGGCGGCTTATCTCTGAGAAGAGATGTGACGGCTGCTCTCATTTCGCAAGAAGATGGTTACAATGAGGCTCTCAAGGCCTTTTTACAATAAACAGGAATGTCAAAAACCCTAGACATCCAAAAACCTAACCCTAGGAGATTAAGCGCCAAAAGTCATGTGGGCCCCGTTTGGGTAAGTTAGTACATCAACTTCCTGGGGTCGTAACTTTTGCATACGATCTCCGTTTGGGGCGCTCGGTAGCCCGTTGGAAAGGTCTATCCGAGATTTACAACTTTCAAATGGGGCCAAATGCATGCCGGGGGCAACCATTTGGCCCCCCAAATTGCCAAAAAAGGCCGTTTAGGGCCTCAAAATGGCCCCGGAAGTTCAGGACCCGAAAAACTGCTAAAAATAGTACAATACCAAAATTGCCATAAAACTGTTTTGAGCCAGTTGGAAAGGTGGGTGGCCACCAATATCCACCTGGATCAATCCTCCCTCCTTAGGAAGCAATGGTCTCCATTGCGTTGAGTTCCCGCATCAGATGAGGAAATTTCTGTTGAATTTGGCCTTGGGTGAGCCACTTGCCTTGGTGCATGAGCTGCCCTGCTTTGACAACTCGATAAAGCTGGATCCTTTGATGTCGAGTGCCCTTGAACTGTGTGTCTGCAATATGATCACTGGATGCTTGTTGTAGGCAGTCAGGGTTGAGCTCTGTTGGTGTCAACTTCTCTGCTATCTCTGAGGTGTCTAATAGTGGTAGGAAATATGGCCGAAGGAGAGCCACGTTGAAGACTGGATGCAGACCCAGGAAGGGGGGAATGTTGAGCTCAAAAGCATTGTCACCCACCGCCTTGGTGATGGTGTACGGCCCATAACGGAGTGGGCGAAGCTTTCGATGGGGCCCTGTAAGGCGTTCTTTCTGCAAATGCAACCAAACTTTGTCGCCCACCTGAAACTTATGTGGCACCCGATGTTGATCATGGCGCTGCTTGTACTTGGCATTAGACTTCTGTAGAATATCCTGAACCTGTTGGCTGATATGCTGGATCCGTTCAATGAACCGGGCGGCTTTGTCAGCTTCTGGGGACGAGTCGGCCGAGCTGGTCGCGAGGGGAAGTGCAACATCCATGGGGCCCAATGGTTGGAATCCCAACCCCACCTGAAAGGGGCTGTGGCCAGTTGAGCTATGCAAGGCTTGGTTGTAGCTATGTTGGACATAGGGGAGACTCTCATCCCATGTGTGGGGGTGTGTTGAATTGTACATGCGCAGGATATGTACGACCATCCGGTTGACGACCTCCGTTTGTCCATCGGTCTGGGGGGTGGAAGGCAGTGGATTTGGTGAGCTTGGTATCCAGCAGTGACCAGAGGCTTGACCAGAATGAGCTGAGGAACCGACTGTCACGGTCTGAGATAATGGTCTGTGGGATCCCAAAACGTACCCATACTCGTTCAAAGAAGAGCTTGGCAGTGGCTTTTGCTGTGATGTTCTTCTTGCAAGCGGCTAGAATCGCCATCTTGGAAAAGCGATCAACAACCACGAAAACACAGT
Organism: Larix kaempferi; assembly: GCA_027924585.1. Lineage (NCBI taxonomy): Eukaryota > Viridiplantae > Streptophyta > Pinopsida > Pinales > Pinaceae > Larix > Larix kaempferi. The sequence goes on along the minus strand of BSBM01000372.1, from coordinate 28,779,513 downwards.
CGTTTCCCCTCTTGGTGGACGGGAGGCCCGACATGTAGTCCATTGAGATCGATTCCCACGGCCTGTCAGGAGTAGGCAGAGGGGTGTATAGGCCCTGTTTCTTAGTGGTCGGTTTGGCAATAGCGCAAGCGGTGCAGGACCTGATATACTTGCCAACATCCTGTCGAAGTTTCGGCCAGTAGAAATGTTTCTGCAACACTGCCACTGTCTTTTCGACGCCAAAGTGTCCTGCCACCCGACTATAGTGAGCTTCCCAAATCAGCTTCGCACGCTCGCTTGATGGAACGCAGAGATGGCCCAGATGACACAACAACCCGTCCTGAAGATGGAAATTAGCAACCACTGAGTTGGTGCCCAACATTTGATAGGTGGCGGAGAAGTCAGGGTCTGTCTCGTAGAGGTGAGGCCATCGGGAGGTCTCGTGGCCACAAGAGTCTAGCACCGTGGTAAGTGCCGCGACTGGAGGTCGACTGAGGCAGTCAGCAACTCGGTTGGTACTCCCTATTTTATATTTGATGTTGAGGTGGAACTGCTGTAAATATGTTGACCACTTCTGATGGCGGTCATTCTGCAACTTTCCTTGGGTCTGCATGAACTGTAGTGGCTTGTGATCAGTGTGGATGACTGTCTCCTTCCCAAGAATGTAATGTCTCCACTGGCGGCAGGCTTGTACAATGGAGTACATTTCTTTGTCATAGGTAGGGTACTTGCGGACAGCATCTGATAGTGTCTCACTATGATATGCCACGGGGTGGCCGTGTTGAGTGAGAACGGCACCCACAGCATAATCTGAAGCATCTGTCTCGATCTCAAAGGGATGTTGCAGGTTCGGTAATGAGAGTACCGGCGATGAGAACAAACACTTCTTCAAGTCATCGAAGGCTTGTTGTTGTGACAGGCCCCACACAAATTTTGCCTTACCACCACCCCTGGTCACTTGGCTGAGGGCCCATGCGATATGAGAGAATCCCAGCACGAACCGGCGATAGAAATTGGCGAGGCCCAAGAAGCTCCGAAGTTCAGTGAGTGTGGTTGGGGCTGGCCAGTCACGGATGACCTGGATCTTGGCCGGATCCACATGCACACCATGTCGATCAACGATGTAGCCTAAGTAATGGACCCTGTCCATGCCGAAGGAGCATTTTTCCAAGTTTGCATATAGTTTGTGCTTCCGCAGGGTGTGCAGAACCTGCTGAATATGCTGCAAGTGTTCCTCCCAAGTCTTGCTGTAGATGAGGATGTCGTCCAAATACACCACTACAAAATTGTTGGTGAAAGGTCGTAGGATATCATCCATCATCCTCATAAAAGTTGCTGGAGCATTTGTCAAACCAAAAGGCATGACCAGCCTTTCAAAAAGACCTTCTTTTGACTTAAAGGCAGTCTTCCATACATCTGTCTGTTCTATTGGGACCTGGTGGTAGCCCGAATTCAGATCAATCTTACTGAAGTATTTGGCCCCCGTGAGCTGATCAAGGAGGTCGTTGATTCAGGGAATCGGGGTACCTGTTACGGACTGTGATTTTATTCAAGGCCCGGTAATCAATGCAGAGTCGCCAGGTCCCATCTTTCTTCTGCACCAGCACGATTGGGCTCCCACAAGGTCATGAACTGGGACGGATGTGCCCCTTGTGGAGCAATTCTTGGATCTGCCTCTTGATCTCCTCGTTTTCCAACAGAGAGCGGCGATAGACTGGCCCATTGGGTAGCGGTGCGCCTGGGGTCAGATCGATGGGATGCTTGACCTGGCAGTGCAGAGGTACCCCCGTCGGAGAGGAGAAGATATCTGAGTATCCTTCCACCACCTTATCCACTTGCTTCTGTTGTGTGGATAGATCGGTCGCGGAGGCCCGGGATGTGGATGCGGTCTTTCTTTCACTCTGAGAGCGAATCACGAAGAAGACAAATTTCCCAGTCTGAGAGATGACCTTCCTGCATTGCTTGGCAGAGATCAAGGAAATAGCACTAGGAGGGACTGCCTCGGGTATCCTGTACAATTTTCTGTTCAAAGAAATAATAACACTACGAGGCCTAGACTCATATACAGCATGACGTTTCCATAAATAAGGTTGGCCCAAAAGAACATCTGAAACTTCGAGAGGAGCAACATCACACAATATCTCGTCCTTGAAGGGCTTGATGCCGTATGGCAGTCGGCACTGTTGGCTGACGCGGAGATCGCTTCCTTTGCGGAGCCATCCAATGGTGTAGGGTTGTGGGTGCGGCGTTGTCGGCAGGGCCAGGCGCTTGACGACCTCTGCTGAGATGAGATTCTTCTGGCTACCGCTATCAACGATGAAATGCAGCGGGGTGCCTTTTACCCACATCTGTGAATGGAAGAGGCGTTCTCCTTCTTCTGGCTCATCTGGTTCATCAGGCTGGAGCTTGGTGGTGGCAACGGTGGCACTGGGTTCCGCGTCAATGATCCGTCTTCCCCTTTCTGGTTCGGACTCAGAGTCAGAACCCGCATCTGATTCAGATGCTTTCACTTCGGCCACCAGCGACTGCTTTGAGCGGCAATCAACAGTGTTATGCCAAGGGCTCTTATGGAAGTCGCACCACTTCCCGGTATCTTTCTTTGTTTTTCCGGTGTCCTTCTTTGCTTGCGGCTTGGACTGGTTGTCCTGATGCTGTCCATCTTTGCTCTGTCCTTTGTTCTGTGGGTTGGGGCTGCCCTTTCCTGTCTTTTGCTGTGAAGGGTTCCCAGGCCCAAATTGCCGTGTCTTTTGTTTGAGCTTCTGCTCGATTTTGACAGCATATCGGTAGGCCGCGCCCAGGGAAGCATGGATAATTTTAAGGATCCATACTTAATTAAAAGTAAATAAAACTTGGCGAATGTTACCAATTCTTAAAATGTCAACTATAAAATATTTGGGTATATTTTTCTAAAATTATTTCAATTTCTAAGGATTTTATATAGTTTATATAGTAATTTGGCGATTTCTAGAGTGAAAAAAGTTTACCCCATCAAAATTGGGCGAAATGGGGCTTCAAAAAATGCAAATTGGCGAATCTTTTTTTGGAAAAAAACATGGAAATTTAGCCCATGGGCTAAATTTCGCCCCTAAAATTATCCTTGCAGGGAAGAGATGTCCAGAAATTCCATTTCGGTCTGGATGTATCTATGCAAACCACCGCGATACTTGAGCACCAGATGTCGCTCTGAATCTTTGATACCCAGCTTGGTGCGCAAGGTATGGAAGATATTTGTGAACTCTTGCACTGCTTGGTCTCTTTCTTGTCGCAGTGTGGTCCATTTGGTATACAAATCGTCATAACTTCCAACAGGGTAGTATTGTTCCTTAATAGCATCCCTGAAGGATTCCCAGGTGGCCGTGACTGAAAATAATGAGGCTTCTTCTGTGTCCTTTTGCTCGTAGAATGTTTCCCACCAATCTTTGACATGGGGAACGGCTTTGAGGAGCGCAAAAGTAATCTTTTCTTTATTCGAAAAGTTATGGACAGAAAAATACCCTTCTAGTAGATTCAACCACTTATCTACAGCATCTGCGTCTATTTGTCCTTCAAATATAGGGATATCAAAGTTGATTTGTACCTTGAAGGGGGCGGCGCCTCCGCTCGAGGAAGATGCGTCGCTTGTTGGTAGTCGCCGAAGGATTTGCGCGAAATTATCCATCATCTCGTTCCTCTGCTGCGTGAGGGCTTCCTCAAGCAACATTTTGATAGGATCTCCTGTCCCGTCATCTTTCTTTTCTCCTGCCATGAGAGGTCGCTTGGGCGTGCGAGAGCTTTTGTCCTCAAGAGAAACAAGCTCGAGACCCAATTCTTTGTACCCTGACCTCGTTGGGGACATGCATTAAGACGACAAGGAGCAGACCGCTCTGATACCACTGATCCGGATTTTATGAGCAGAACGAAATGAATACAGATTATTATCAGATGCTTAACACAAAATAACAGAGATACAGTAAAACTGGTTTTCTATTCAATAAGGAAATAAGCTAGAACTGTAAAATGCAGCGGAAAACAAGCTTGCTGGAATGGTGGCGGCTTATCTCTGAGAAGAGATGTGACGGCTGCTCTCATTTCGCAAGAAGATGGTTACAATGAGGCTCTCAAGGCCTTTTTACAATAAACAGGAATGTCAAAAACCCTAGACATCCAAAAACCTAACCCTAGGAGATGAAGCGCCAAAAGTCATGTGGGCCCCGTTTGGGTAAGTTAGTACATCAACTTCCTGGGGTCGTAACTTTTGCATACGATCTCCGTTTGGGGCGCTCGGTAGCCCGTTGGAAAGGTCTATCCGAGATTTACAACTTTCGAGTGGGGCCAAATGCATGCCGAAGGCAACCATTTGGCCCCCCAAATTGCCAAAAAAGGCCGTTTAGGGCCTCAAAATGGCCCCGGAAGTTCAGGACCCGAAAAACTGATAAAAATAGTACAATACCAAAATTGCCATAAAACTGTTTTGAGCCAGTTGGAAAGGTGGGTGGCCGCCAATATCCACCTGGATCACAGGTGTAACTTGATCGCCATGTGGAGGCCAGCTAAGAGACCCTGGACTTCAACACTGTTATTTGTTTCTTCCCTGATACTTCCCAGAAAAAACTGCATTATTTCACTGTCCCAATTGCGAATCACCCCCCAGAAACCGGCTAGACCAGGGTTCCCTTGCGACGCCTCATCAAAATTTAATTTATAAGTCCCAGAAGGAGGGGGTGTCCAATAATCCTGACTTTTCATGGCAGATTGTTTATTGATCTTTTGGCCATAAATCTGTGTGGCTTTGCTAATGCCCCACACAGCAAGGATGCGAATCTCCATCTCAGTACACTCCCAATCCTTATCATGCCATAGGGTGGCACAGGTAGTTTCAAGGATAGAATTAGCAATCTTGTTCCAAACCTTATTATGAGGAAAACTCTTGTCCTAAAAAATTCGTCGGTTTCCTTCTTTCCAAACTTCCCACATCAGAAAACCAGGGAAGGAAGTCCAAGTAGAATTGACAATGGGGTTGGAAAAGGCCAGAGGATCCCAGCTCTAGAGAGGGATCGCCTCTACAGCGATCATAGCGTCGAAAAATTGCTGCTCCTCTGTCCCATAAGTGGGAGATAAACGGGAAAGCATCCAGAAGATGATTCATATTTTCCTCATTGCATAGGCAAAGGATACATTGAGTTGGGCCAATGAAACGACGTTTCATGAGATTCTCCCCAGTAAGAATTCCTCGGTGCGTGGTAAACCATATGAATGTGGCAAATTTTGGCCAAGGATTAGTCTTCCATATCTTGGTCCAGGTCTCATCTCTAGGATTCCTTGGGGAGATGGTCCAGAGATCATAAGCTTCTTTAGTGTTGAAGTTGCCCCTAGTGGAATAAACCCATCGGAGCTTGTCCGGACCTTCCCGAGACTTGATGCAACGACCTTGAATGAGGTCACGGATTCTTACCCAGTCATCCTCAGAAACTCTTTGGGCCCACCAATTGTGGTCATGCCATTCCTTGTAATCGTTGGCGGTGCTGAGGTTCAGTTTCCAGTACTGGTTAACCTTAGCTAATCCTTCAGCTCTGCAGTTAGCCTGAAAAACTGCCATATCATCCTGGCTGGCCAGTTTTGGGAGTTGCTGCCACGAATCCTCCCAAAATTTTGCAGACTCCCCATTCCGGATTTCCCAAAAACTGTGATCTTGAACAATGCTCTTGTTGTGATGAGCATTTTTCAGATAGCAGAACCTGGATGTTCCTCATTGAAGCGAATTAGATATGTCTGCAAGACATAAGGGGCATATTTTACATGCCAAAGCCTAGCCTAGGGATCTGTTGTAGAGGAGACCCATCTCCACTAGATCTTCGCAGCTAGGACATTACAGTTTTTTTTGAGGTCTTGAAGGCCAAGACCCCCCATGTGCTTTGGTTGTAAAATCTTCTCCCAGATAACTAAGGCCCATTTTTTTTATCAGCCTTTCCTCCCCAGGGGAAATTTCTTTGTAAAGCACGAAGTTCCTTGAGAACAGATTTTGGCGCATCCATTACCGAAAAAAGATAGATCGGCATTGCTTGGATAATTGCTTTGATTAGGGTGACTCTGCTTGCCAGATTCAGAGGGTGCATGGTCCAGCTCGAGAGCTTACGTTTGATGCAGTCCATAAGATCTTCCCATGATACTTTCTTGATACCACTAGTAGCTAGCGGAGCACCAAGGTATTTGGATGGAAGGGATCTCCCTTGGAAACCAAGGATGCGATTAATAATCCGCTGAGTGACTTTTGAGGTGTTAAAAAATAAGATTTGAGACTTTTTATGGTTTAACCTCCAAACCAAAATCTCTAACAAAGGTAAAGAGAATGGATTTTAGCGCGCTCTCTTCTTGGACCGAAGAATGTCTCATTAACATTGTGTTGTCAACAAATTATTGGTGAGTTTGAACCTCTGCTCCAAGGTGGAGAGTATAACCTCTAATAACTCCCTGTTGGGTTTTTTCTTTGATCGTTCTTCCCAACCCTTCAGCCATGAGGATTAAAAGGAAAGGGGAAAGGGGGTCACCTTGCCTGATACCTCTGGAGGGGCTAAAAGTAGCAGTAGGGGCCCCATTAAGAAAAATGGAGAAGAAAGAAGACGCAGTGAGGTTCATAATCCATTTAGTTCATTCTGAACAGAAACCAAAAGCCTTCAGCATTTCCCTCAAGAATTGCCAACTTAATTTATCATAAGCTTTCGCAATATCTAATTTTAATAGCATGCCAGGTTTTTTGGTATTTTTTAAAGACTGTAACACTTCGTGCACCAAAATGACACCATCAAGTATTTGTCGACCTTCCACAAACCCATATTGTTCCAGAGATATCAGACTGGGAAGAATTGGCTTGAGTTTGTTCGCCATGACCTTTGTAATGATTTTGTAGATAACATTACACAGAGTGATGTGTCGAAACTTATAAGGAGAATCAGCTCCATCGAATTTTGGGATGAGGGCAAGGAAAGTTGCATTGAAATATTTGAGGACCCTACGGGTTTTTCTCGAGTCTTCCATAATCTCCCAAAATTCATTCTTAACCAGGTCCCAAAAATAGTGAAAAAAAGGTAGTGAACTCATCCGAGCCTGGAGCCTTGCCTCCCGCCATTTGGTTTACAGCCTCATCCACTTCCAACAAAGAGATAGATTTTGTTAAGAGAGTATTCTGATCATCCGTGATCAAGGACTAGGAGGGGATATGTTGGGTGATCTGAGCAATACTAGTGGCTCTATTGGCCCTGTCTTCTTTCATGATGGTGCCAAAATAGTCCACCAGCTCTTCTTCCATGGAAGCTATGTCTTCAATGTAGGATCTAGCAGTGGTCTTAAGGTGAAGAATTTTGTTTCTTTGCCTGTTCTGGATAATAGAACGGTGAAAGAATTTTCTATTGCGTTCACCTTCCTTGAGCCATTGTTGTCTAGACTTTTGTTGCTAATAAATTTCCTCCTGTCGCTCCCGAGAGCTGAGCTTGAGGGTAGTAGCTGTTTCCAACTCCCTTAACTCTTCATCATACCCTGTAGTCATCCCCTTCCTTTGGATTTCCTCCATTTGTTCAATCACGGCCTTTTTATCTTCAAAAATGTTTCCAAATTCCTCCTTGTTCCAGGTACAAAGCTTGGCTTTGAGATTTTTTAATTTCTGTTGGAATTGGTACATGCATGTACCCTCCGTGGGTGGGGCGTTGAGCCACCACTGGGAGACGAGGGTTTTAAAGTTCATGTGCTCCAACCAAAACTGTTCAAAGCGAAAAGGTCGTTTAGAGGGTGGACCCACACCTGCCCGTTGCAAGCTAACAGGCCAATGATCAGATCCTGCAGATGAAAGTACAGAAGAGTGAAGGTCCCCACAACAGTTGACAATTCCTTCTGAGACCAGGAATCTGTCAATCCTAGAGGCGACATGGTGATCCCTGCCTCGTTTGTTGTTCCAAGTGAACCAGCTATTGGCAATTTCAATATCTATGAGATTATGAGTGGAATTAAAGTCACTAAAAGATTCACTTGCTGCTCCTAAGCTTCCTCTACCACCTTTCTTCTCCTCAAGCGAAGTGATTAGGTTAAAATCCCCCCCAATGATCCAGGTTTTTCCATCTATCCAATTCGCAATCCACGCCAAGGAGTCCAGGAAAGACTGCTTCGGGGGGTAAATGCTAGGGCCATAGACATTTGAGATAGTTCCATGTATCTGAGTTTGGGATATTTGAAAATATGCCGAGACGATTCCTTTCGCAGGCCAAAAATTTGAGAGAACAACCAATTTTGGATTCCACGGAATTGCTAAGCCGCCCGCCATACCTTGGGCATCGATGTTTATTATTTCACAACCTTTCCAAATTTTTTCCCCAATTTAACTTTCATTGGGAAACCTAATTGAATTTAGAAAAGGCCGCCAGGATTGTCAGGTATTGCCCTGATTCTATCAACTTACTACCTATCTCTACTATCCTTTGCTTGTTGGTATTTCTTCCTCTCTTTTCCCCATCTTCCGATTGTTTCCTTTTAGTATTCTTAAGTGGTTCCTTAGCAATCCCAAGCTGGGGAGAAGCCCCAGTTTTCAGGATGGCCTCTTTGAGCAGTTCAAGTTGTCTATGCGAGACATAACCCTTACCTTTTTTGCTGCATTCACGTTCTATTTCGTCCAGGTCTAAATCCCCGAGGTCCATGTCCTTTGTTTCATCCATTGGGTCCTCCTCCATGTTAGCAGATTGGTCAGCTGGGTCTGTCAGGATCTTGGGGATTTCCACAGGGATAGTGCCAACAGGGAGTGTGTCCTTCTCCTGAGTTTTTTCCAGAAGATCCGGAGGTTCCTCATTAACGACAAGAGTTTGAAATCTATTGGAAGTGGTGAGCGATCTATGAGCTGGTTGATCAGGGTTTGAGTTGCGGCTGGGCCTCCTCCTGCTCTTGACTTGTGTGAAACCCTCAGGATCTCGTCCTTCCTCGTGAGCGAATTTAGGGCCCAGGGCTTCTAGATTCTGCGGATAATTTCTACAAAAATGACCATGGACATGGAAGCGTTGGCAGTAGAAAGGGACATTTTCGTAATCAAGTGGTTGAACCCAGTCGACATCATCCCAGGTGAGGGTAATGTCTTCCGGGATTTCTCGAGATAAGTTCATGTAGACACAGATTCGGGCCTAAGAAGTATAGTGTTGTTGCTTGGTGAGTTCAATAGCTTTCATGAATTCGCCGAGAGCATTGCCGATATCTTTCAGAATTTCCAAATCCTAGTATTCACAGGGGAGAGAGTAGAGTCGAATCCAAACAGGGGCAATGCTCATATCTTCAGTGTTTGGATTGAATCTTTCCTTCCAGGGGATAAGGTACAAACCAAAAGAGAAAAATAAATAGGGGCCACCTTCTAGAATCCTGTCCCTGTCTTCTTGGTTAAAAAATATAATAGAAAAGAAACCCTTAGAACCCAGTTGCAAGTCATAATGGCCTTTAGGGTTCCATGTGGATTTGATCCAATTCAGAAGATATTTCTCTTTGGGTCAAACACCAATAAACTTAAATTTTAGGGATTTTTCCTTCCATAGTTAAACGCGTTCACGAATATTTTCAGAGTTTATCTGGAGGCCTGGTATCTCAACAGATCTTGGGATACATCCTCCTGGCGTTCACTTTAGTCCCGAGGAATACTTGGAGCCCGATCCCTCACCCAAATCCTCCTGGTTCACCTTAGATTTATACTTTTGGGCCGTGTCCGCTTTGGGGGGGCGAGAAGGAGAAAGCGGAGGGGGACCCCCCCACCCCACGCGAAACCATGATGTCGTGTTGTCAGTTTGTATCCTGTGCGCACAGTTGCGGGGAGCGCAAGGAGCATCGTGGTTGAGAACCCTAGGGGCGAGCGCCGAAAGAAACCTAGGCTCGCGATGTCCGCCGTTCTCCACCTTCAACTGAAAAAGACCCATAACTTAAATTGAATCATTTTACTATACATAAAATTACCATTAAAAAAATCAATATAAATTAAAATATTTTTTCATTTTAAAGTTTAGAAGTGTTGAACCCAACATGAATGAGCAAAGACTTTCCTATGAAATAACATTAAAATAAATAAATAATAAGTTGATTTTACATTGTTTTTAAGTTATTCTCTATATGTAATGGGTCCAAGGACGATGAAGACAACAACTCAGATAAGCTATGAAATGTTATTAAAATAAATAGATATTTATTAATTTTTAAGTTATAATTTATGTAATTTGTGTAAAGATAATGAGAATGGATTGAGTTAGAAAAACTAATTTAGAATATTTGTTTTTAAATTTTAATATTCTATAATTAATATATACCATATAAATTATACTGCTTACTAAAAAACAAGAGCTGCGTGCAGCTGCCTTAAATAAATATATATAAGAATAAAAACAATTTTTTAGATAAATAAAATCTTAAATATAAATTAATTAATTAATATATAGAATACCATTTTTTACATTATAATAAATATAAAAAATCAAAAATTGTTTATTAATCATTCAAAAACGTGATTCATTGCCATAATATTTTATGGCATACATTTTCATTATAATGATATTATTATTATTTACATATTTATATATAATTTCCATTATGATATTATAATTATGTTTTACATATCGACATATAATTATATATAAGTGTTAGCAATTTGACAACATCTAATTTTTTTTAAAATATTTTTGCTAATAAATTTTTAATTGGTAGTATTTTGTAACTTTTTAATGCATTTATTAGTAAACCAAAATGAATCCCGTTAATAATAGTTTTTAAAATAAAAAACAAATATGAATCCAAAATTTTAATCAAAACTTTTAAATTAAAATGGATTTATAATTATATAAAATCTTTCAAAACATTTTTCCATTGAAATAAAAAGAAACATCATACAAACAATACCTTATCTACCGCATCCAAAATAATGGTGAAAGTTGGCTCACACATGAAAAAACAAATCTTCTTTGCTAGCACGAAAGATATTAAGTGATATCTTTCTTTCGCAAGTCCAACACCCTTAGAAATACTGGTCCCTTTTGGATGTATGTCAACACAAATTCCAGGCATGAGTCTCCAAATGAACTTGTCTAATTAACATTGATGAACTAAAAGTATAAAAACAAACTTAAACATTCATGACTAATTTTATAGCCATTAATGTTAAAACAAGATGTTGTGGCGTTTGTTCTTCGCTTAAATATCCTCAAATGTTGTCAAATTTATCTGAATAAAAGCCTAAAGAAAGCGTCACATCTTCCAAACTCAAATTTGATAGGATCATGATGTAAACAATAAGAAAAACAAGAAAAACAAATAAATACGATATAAGCATGAATTCGGCTATTCAAAACACCTGCATTGAAACATCCTTTGTACATCCAAAAACAATTGTGCTGCCCAAAACAAATAAAAATATTGTTTCTCCTTTTGAATAGGGAGAATTTCAAGCGTTCAAAAAGAGAGTTGGTATTTTGAATAGGGAGAATTTCAATTGTTCAAAAAGAGAGTTGATCGATCCAATGGAAATTCATTTTTCAGTCTGAAAAATATTTAAAAAAAAAATTTAACCCATACCAATAATGAAAAATATTTAAAAAAACAATTTAACCTATACCAATAATATTTTTTATTTTATTTTTTAAAGATCCATTTTAAAACAATTTTCATTTTCCAATAACACCACATAGTAAAAAAGTAATAATCAAGAATTTGGTCGGTGCCTCTTTGAATTTTGAAACTTTTGGCAAGCTTCATTCATACATCCTTTCTGTTAAAGAAGCATAGAATTTAAGTAACAAACTTAGAACATATTAATATTTTAAATATAGACTAGGGTGCTCCAAGGCCAACATATTCCATATTTCAATTTATAAGCTTGCTCCTTTGACTACAAACGCCCTATGCATATTCCTCAACAAATTAACAATAATAGGAAACACTCTTAAAACTACCAAATGCAATCTACCAAATTCCATTTCCTTTTGCATCAACTCCTCCAAACACATATCAATGACAAATCTTGTAGGCGGTGTTGCTACTTGCTATAGGGACAGTTCTGCAGGGTATGGTAAAATCAACATTCTCAGTTGTCCTCAAACAATCATAATTAAACTAGCTAGATATGTTTACAACTTCAACTTTCATGTTGGTGTAAGTTGTCATGTCGTCACACTTCTGCAGTTAAAGAGACTCTAAATGTCATCTGATTTTTGCCTGCAACAATTTTTCCCATTGAAACTGGTCCTGTAACTAAGCTTATAGATTTGAAGAGGCTCTAATCAAAATATTCTGGTTCAAATTTATAGAATCACACGCCATTAAAAGCAAGCAAAATACTGAACTAACAGATATAGCTGAGATCTGAGATGCACATACCATAAGAAACTTTTTCAAATCTCTCCCAGATGCAATATCATGTATAACAACAAACAATTGGTTGATTTCAAATGCAATACCGTGTATAACAACAAACAATCGGTTGATTTCAAATATGAGAGCAGAAGCCACATCCTGAAATAGTTGTTCAGAAAATGATATCTAAGGGATACGCACCGGTTGTCTACAAATACAAATTATCAAGGGTATTTTCAGTCAGACAATTGAAATCATGTCATAACTTTGCTTATATCTACCAAAGGAGATCATCTTTTAACTGTTATTGTTGAGATAAGTGGAAAATGTCAAACAACCATTAAAACTTCAACAAGAGCACATTATAATGGTACAAAGGCTAAGGAACACAATAACTTACTTATTAATAAAGGCTATCCGTTGGACCAGACGAACAAGATCATGATGCCCAGTATGAGAACATGGCAAATAAGTGTGAGTAGATAATATCCAAGCCACTCAAACAGGAGCCAAATAATAGTAGCACCAACAAGAACGCTTGCTAAGGTTTGCTTGTTCCTCCATAGTATTACATCCGTAGCTACACATCCGATCTAGGGTTTTAGAATCATTTCATGATGAAAATGAGCACTGCAAACATCTTAGAAAATGAAATAAAAACTAAATGATCTGAAAATCCACAGGAAGGTTTCAAAATAATCCTCCAAACTAACCTAAAAATCAGGATAAAAAACGCACTTTCATTCACGGGAGTCAAAAAAGTGAAAATCAAACAAACAAATATCCTAACTGGAGAAGCTAGCAAAAATATCTCACAGTACTATGTACTTCTTTAAATATTCTTCAATTTTCTATAACACTCTAAATAATGTGTCAGCATTCTATCAGGGAACGAATATTTCACAATAAATCCATCAAACCGCTGAAAATACAAATTCAAATCGAGATTTAGAGAATGTTTCGTATACTGTTTGTATGAGCTCAAATGCTTGAAAATGAGGTAAAAAACAATAGTAATGTGGCACATATACACTTTTTCATATTACAATATATCTATATTCTCCACCAGCAAGTGACATGTGATGAGTTTAACTCATAAGAGTTGATGTAGTATTATTAATTCATTTGAATTTTAAAGGTGGTGCCTAGGTTCAGTTTTCATTTCTACAAGTAGGTAGGTAAAATCAGGGTATTGAAAATAAGTAGATAACAAGGCTTTAAATTTGTTTGGAGAGGATAAATGCAAACCTATGATTTAGAAGGTTAATAATAAGAGCATGTTGATATGAGAGAACTAGTCACTGTAAGACTCATGTTCTATGAATTTCTTGTCAATGCACATTAGAGTCATATGATGTGGAACTTGAACACTGTTTCAGGGATCAATGGGCCCAAAAAATGCATATTGATGACTTTTTAGACTGAGAAATGGTCTCAAGTCCAACTATGAGAGGAGTTTGAAGTGTACGGGGGATTTATGATGGAACAAACTTTCAAAAATATGGTTAATTCTTACAGGGCATTCCTGGTCCTGGTTGAGATTATTGATAGTATCTTGCAATATGCTGATGAATGTAGTTGCTTCGATACCCAAGCCAACCAGAAGTAAAATGTCATATTTTTTGTAATCCTGTGCAGGAGCTCCATAAGTTCCATCGACAAGAAGCTTTGGTAGCCTGTTATAGTCAACCAGAAGTTAATACATAAGGATTTACAGATTCCTACAGACCTTCATTTGATTTGAATATCAGTGCTATCTATATGAACCATTTTTTCGTTGTCCCGTCTGCCCTAAGAAGCTCGCTTTTATCTCCCGCGAGAGGCTCGCATGCCTGAATCGAAATAATAACAGATATCATGAGAGAAAACTCCATAAAATCTAGATCCGAGCTTTTCTGTGTATAGATAGAAATAAGAATATTACCTCTGAGAAAACTCGTTTTAATTCTCGTGTCCAATCTCCGAGTGTGCGAATGTGAACACTGACATAATCGCCACTTGGAGCCGAGGTGATCGAGAAAGGATGACTGCTTATGATTATATTAGAGGGCTATCGAAACAATTAAGTTGAAATCAAAATTAAAGATATTCGTTATTGTTAAAGTCATAATGGGTAATTTTTCTCTTGACGTTTTGGAAAAAAATTACTATTTTTATGTAAGTTTTTTGGAAAAGTGTTCAGAGGTCATTTAATTATTATAAAAAATAAAAATTAATAATAGTTCGAAAGGGATTTATGAATTTAACAGATAAAAATTCAATTATTACTAGAAAACAAATCTAAGACCCATTTTTCAAGATCCAACAACAATATAGTGACCTACTATCTGAACACACCATCACTCACCATTCAAATGGTGAGACAGCAGGACATTGAACTAATATGTATTGGCCACTTTTATATCGAAAAATCCGTGGCTTGGACACATGAAGCATCAAAACATTTCCTGGATATATGGCAACCTGCAAAACAAAGTACTCAGATTATGTCAATTATATGCGATCTCCATTTATAATCACGACAGCAAGAAATAACAGAAGATCGAATTTTGTTGGGTACCTTCAATATCCGCAGCGAGTAAAAGCCAGACCTGAAAGCCCCCAGTGTCCTCTCTCCTGCATATAATAGAATTGGAACCGAAAGATACATCCATGTCTGTTCTCAAAAAAAAAAATGGCTGAGCCCAAAGTAGTAATTTGCTTATGAAATGAGGATCAGATTTGTATAAATTCAGGGATCTTCAAGGATCAGATCTGTGTCAATTCAATGATCTTCAAAATCTTACCGTTTTCAAGTACCACTTATGCATCAGGTAGACGAAGAGTCTGTGGAGAGCCTGTGATCCAAAGGCATGCTCTGCGTGTTTTTTTTAAATAAAAGAGATTAAAAAGGGGCCATGCAGGCCACGAACCTTCTAGGAGGGCCACGAACCTGCCAGGAGGGCTGCGCCCTCTCTGAGCAGGGATGCGCTCCCTCTGAGTTGGGTTGCGCCCCTCTAAAAAAGAAAAGAATACCACTAAGATGTAAACGGAAATGAATACCACTAAGATGTAAACGGAAATGAATACCACTAAGCTGTAAACAAGAAGACAAATCTAATTTCAAAAGAGAAATCAGTTGGCTGAGCATTAAATTCTACAGAGTTTTCTTAGGTAGCCACCACCGACCTACAGTTAACCCTTTAGCTAAGGCAGAGGCACGCTCCTACGGAGTTTTCACGCTCCTATTCCAGTTATTTTGATTCGGGCATAAGTACCTGTAGCATGTTTCCTTGAGCAGATAAAGTTCCAGGGCCATAACCCCTTTCATTACCTAAAATAGATTCTCTGCTCGTAAAATAATAACTTTAAAATAAATTATAAGCTCGTCAATTTCCCAATTCATCTCCAAACCTATAACTATTGCAGGGCCTCTTCTTACTATAACGAATCTGTCAACATTCAGATTTAATAAATGTAGAACTAGATGATAAAGAGGAACTTCGCAACTCAACAAGGAAATGACAACTACGAAAAGTCATTGAAACCAGTCATTCTATTAAAAGGTCTGGGAAGCTTCAATACATTTCTTCTGAACTAGTGAGTAGCCAGCGTGAATGCGATGATTATAAGAATCACCATAATGATCCCCGTTATTCCCTGTGGTTCCTTCAAGAGATCGAAATATGAGGGATGTTTTCGGTGGAAGTCGCTGAGAAGAGGGTCAAATTTAGCATCTGATGCATGAACCAGACGGGGGAAATCACATGCTAAGTGATTCCCTACATGAAGCACCACTCCTAAGTGATTCCCTACATAAAATTGTTGTTTCACAAAAATACCATACAACACATCTCTCAGTACAATTCAAAAGCTTCATGCCAAAATACCTTGTGAAAATTGATGTTGTCATCGAACGGAACAACCTATCCAAGCTTTGTAGAATGGAGCCATGTGATGGAAATTTGTTCATCCTACAGGTGGAGGACATGCATTTAACTGCATGAAGACATAAATCCATGCACACATCAAACAATGTGGAGAATGTTGTCAACTGGAGAGAAGGTGGGAGCGGCCTCGATAAGAGGCCAAATAAGGAACCCAAACCACTGCATCATTTGATTTGAAGTTGCGCCCTCAGAAATTGCAGGTGATTGCTTGCACTACAAGTAAGTTAGAGCATGAAGTTTCACGGGTAAAGTTTTAAGGTAAGGTTTTATTTTTTATCTATTTTATTTATTTATTTTAATGTCGTGCAATGATAAAAAATAGTCAATTTAAAGTGATTGTCCATTTAAAAAATAGTAATTTCTTTTTTCTAACTAATTATAAATACAAATTTTATGTTAACATTAATCTAACTTTAGGAAAAAAATATATTGATCGCAATTAATAGAAACAACCTGAACATATAGTCAGGGACTAATAAAAAACTAATTATAATATTCTAATACCCATTCACAATTTTGTAATGCTTTCCTATTTTGTATATGCAAAATGAAATAAGAGAAATAGGATATGAAAGTTGAGAGAGATTTTTCATATTGCTATTGTAATGATTTTTAAAGAAAAAGATGAACAACACAACAAAACCAAAACATAACACATCGATAAAAAGAAATCCAACGTACTTAATTACTTCGATAAATGTCTATAAGTAAATACAAAAATATGCTCTTAGATAAAGTCAACATTAACCTTCACTAACCTTCGCTACTTTATGGAGCCACTCATCTTTATGGAGAAATGCACCAAGCTTGATCTAAAAGATGTGTCCATGTGCCATATAATTTCCTCCTGGTTTATGTGGAAAGCATCCTCGCTTATAAATGAAACCATTGAAAAAAATATGTTGTATGCAATGGTTAAAGATGACTCTAGTTGTAAAAATGAATGTTGTAGACTTCTATGAAGTTTGAGGAGTAGTGTTACTGTTGATGTGTTTTGGGAGAGCTGAGAACCAAATGGTTGATATTGCTAGAAAAAAGAATGTTAATGAGAATGTCATCATTAAGTGTTGGTGTTGGAACATAAAGAAAGTTTTGTATGAAACAATTGCTTAGTGGATGATGTTATCCACTAATTTTTACTTAGTTGGATTTCGAATGAGCCGCAGAATATTTGAACAAGTCATTTTTTTAAGCATCAACGTTCAGAAGTTCAACAGGCCAATTTTGGCCTTTTGTAATTTTTCGCATGTTCATACCCCGCAGGGAAATTGTAATAAGTGTTGGTTGAATTAATTGTCTAATTAATTAAACAACTGATACTACCAGAACATAAATTATCAACTCAAGGAAGTCTTTTATTTCAAAGTTATCATGCAAGATCTATGCAAGCACAATTTCTACTGACACTGTTGATCTATTGGTATGAAATCGAAACTATTTGTAAACTAGATCACACCTTCTTGAAAGTAAATCAAACCTCAAATCTATTCATAAAACCAAATTGTAAATCTAACTTAAAACAAAATCAACTCTTTATGAAGCAAGATCTAATTGCATGAATCTAAAAGAAGTGCTATGTTGGCCAACGATCTATCAAACAAATTAACAAGAAAACAACTATGATAAATATAATGAATGAAAGCATACAACTATGATAAATCTAATGAATGAAAGCATGAACTAAATAATAAACAAATCTACAAAATAACAATCAACACTATCAGCATTTGCTCAGGGAAGAGGGTCCTTCCTCCATTGAGTAGAGCTGGATCTCCACAATGAAAGTCTACAACTCCAGAATTAAGAAACTGCCAGCATGTATTATCAGAATGAAATTGTTACATCAGAGTCTGGATCAAATTCTACAGCATAACATTGCTTTCTCTCCTCCCCTGTACATCAGAATGATTACATATTTATACATAAAATCCTCTCAGGAGAATGAGAAACCGAATCCCCAACTTGTGATCTGTTTCAACCAATTGCTAATTTGTAAAACCGGCCGCAACAGTAAATCTGAGAATTACATGTTTAGAGAACCAGTTGTACATCTCAAACCGTGGATTTGTTTGGCGATTTCCTCACGAGTCAGGTAATTGAGGCCGTTACGCACAAAACTCATGTCCCAGATTTACGAGATTCTTCTCCATCTGCCTGCAAATTGCGACGCAAATCAATGTGTTCTTATCTGGCAAGTGTTTTTTGTTAAGGCCGTTTGATCATGAGCTGGAGGCTGCCACGTTGGACTTGAGCACGAATCGAAATCACAAATCCACATAATCAATCCTAGGAATGAAACCATGTTGTGAATCTATAGCTAGGGTTTTACCCCTAGCTTGTGCAAATGAGCACCTACTAAGGAGATTGGACTCCTTAGTAGCAGTTCAGTAAATGTAAATAACTAAGCTAAAACAGAAATTAAATTACTTCTAAAACATGCATGAAACATAAACAACAAATTTGGAGAATGGCTTTTTGTATTGATATTACCTTCAATGTGAAGGTTTGATGAAGCCCTTTGCAGTGTCCAAGAGGATGCTCCAAGCTTCAATATGCTCCTTCTCCTTCTCCAGTGATGGGAATGGGCCAAAAGTGGCTCTCAAGGTGAAAGTAGTTCAATGGTGAACTAGGGTTTCGAGAGAGATTTTGGCAGAGTAAGGGTGCTTGTGATTGTGGATATGGAATAAGGGATCTCCATCACCTATTTATAGTTTTTTGGTGGTGGAGTGCTGACCCATGGTTTTAGGGAACACATGGTTTTGGGCAGCTGTATAGGGTTTTTTCCTCTTTTTCCTCATTATTTTATATTTTTTATTCCCTTTTTTAGGGGATTTTTGCTATTTTTGGAGGAAAAGGGGGTTTTTTAGCCTTTTTTAGACTATTTTGATGGTTTTGTGGCCTTTTGGAGGCTTTTTAATGGGATTTTTTGGGATTTTAAGGAAAATATGGTAGGAAAATGGACAAATGAGCCATATAATGTGGTAGATGAGATAGTGAACACTTTTTGGGTGTTAACAGATTGCCCCCTGATGTGCGAGGTCAGGAGCTCATCGTATGGCCGATGGACATCATAAGTCATGAATGGTTTTCTTGGGTGTGGAGAGAAGAGAAGAAACAAACTGAAGCCCGGAACAACGATCCCGAACAACTGCAAGGACTAAAAGTACATAACCTCAATAATGGATGAGGAATCATCTGATCATATGGACGAGGCGGGCATACCCATGCTCGTATCAGGATATAACATAACAATAACAATAATGGGGTCCAAAAAATGGGGACCTGACATATACATGACCTCAAAAAACTGAATGAGGAATAATCTCAATATATGGACGAGGCGGGCATACCCATGCTCGTATCAAGATACATAAATAGAACTATGGCCCGACAAGGGGGACCTGTAAGATACATGACCACTGTGTACATCATAAGAGTCCAGAGGGGACACAAAGCTGGGACATACTGCTGAGCGGATCATGTGTGAACTGCAGAACTGGTGCACTGGAACAATCAACAGTGCTACTGAGTGTGGTACCAAAGGGGCTGATGAGCTGCTGGATCAGAGTGACAAGGGGTCCACTCATAATGGTACACGGAACTGGAACTGATCTGGAACTGAAACTGGGTACTCAAGGAAGTATGTAACTGGATGGCTCCGAATACAAACGCCAACGCAGCCCGGACATCCACGGGAACATATAACTGGTCGTTCCGAAGTGACTCACCAATGTGCTAGAGTCGGGGGAAATCCGGGGTCTTCGACTAAAAACTGATGGGATATAATCCTACGCGATCCTCAACGATGCGATCAAGGTGCTGAAGTCGAGCATGTAAGGAACAACCACTCGGAGAGGCAATGATGACTCCTCTCAGAATGATCCGTAGGCACTTACCACAGATGGTGATAAGTCCAAGGCGTAGGGACCTCTGGGCCTATCCTCTGGAATAGAGGAGCTGTCGTCGACAGAGGGAGACCTGCAACTATCAAGGCAATGATGTTTCCTTGACAGGAGCGCGAGGTACATGACCGAAATGTAATAGTACTGATGGCAGGACTGACAAAACTGTAGAGGGACAACTGGGCAAGTAGAGTGGGTGGACTCAAACTTCCTTTGTTCAGAGTATGATAATGGGAGTGATCTGGCAGCATATGAAACTGACTGAGGGGAAAGGGATCATAGCTGTAATGGATCTGGGAGGATAACTAGCTGAGGGAGACTCAAGCTGGTGTAACATGGCAGGAGACTGCAGAATACTCTGAACAAAGGCGACCTTATTGGGGGTGCTGCCGAGACGATTGATCAGAGTGCCAGGAGGCACGGGAGGGGACTTCTTCATGGGTTAAGGAACTAGAAGAAGTGTGTGTAAAATGATACTGTCGTGTGGATTTAACGAGCCCAGGACAGTTCATGCTCGTGGTTGCTTTCAATTTTAAGGAGTCTGAAAGCAAATAAGAAGACTCTGAAGTAATGGAATGGTACTGTCATGTGGATTTTACGAGCCCAGGACAGTTCATGCTCGTGGTTGCTTTCAATTTTAGAGAGTCTGAAAGCAAGTAAGAAGAATCCAGGGGGTTGCTTTTTCGTAGATTTAGTCTCCAAGGCCCAAAGAAGCATAAAAGGATGCAATGAAGAACTCTTCTAGCCGGTGTGACTAGAGTATTCCTTTTTCGTAATTAGTCTACCAGGTCCGGAAAAGGGTTAAACTTATACCAGATAGACGCCCTTTCAGGTACTTTAACGAGCATGAAAGGAAGCAAGATTGCTCGGCGATCTTTTCATTCTTTTAGGAGTCAGAAAAGAGCTTAACGGAAACTCCCTAAGTGCCTTTTTCGTAAAGGACTTGTCCGGCCCGAAAAAGGGATAAAATTATACCGAACAAAAGGAATGGCCAGGCAAGGAGGAAGTGTTCAATCAAGGATCAATAATGGAGACCAAGAACGAGGGTAGGGGGGAACACTGGTGGGCCTCCTTGCGAGGTAGATGAAATGGTGGCAAAATAACGAAACATTTGCAGTATGACAGGAGTGAATGGCTCATGTGCAAAAGTGGAACAATCCGATGGCGGCCGATGTGGTGTGCAAACCGAGGCAGCAAGGTGTCGGGACACAATGTTGAAATTGTACCAAGTGAGAGCGAGAAATGATCTCAAGCATCATCACGGGCTCGGAAAAATGAATCCGACGATATAAAGGATGTCAAAAACGGGTAACGGCCGATGTGGCACGCACACCGAGGTGACGAGGGCGTTTTGGAAAAAATACCCGAAAGATCGGGGGGTGAGAGAGAAAAATGATCTCAAGCATCATCACCAGCTCGGAAAAATGAATCCGATGATATAAAACATGTGAAAAATGGAGAACGACCGATGTGGCACGCAAACCGAGGCGACTAGTGGCGTCTGAAAAAATGGGCAAAAAATGACGGAACAAAAATAATGCAACGAGGTGACCATCATGACGGTCTCGCCGTGCTGATTCCAGTGGTGGAAACGGTGTGGAAAACGGACAAAAAAAAAACGAAAATACTGTACAACGCAGACCAATGAGGCCGCGGGTTTCTTTTATGGGAAAAAACGCTTGAGATACAACCCATTACGAGGGTTGCGCAAAGGACGGCCTTCGGAGTCAGCTAAGATGTATGCCCCCTTGCCGAGGCAGGTCTGCACGATGTAAGGGCCTTGCCACATGGATTCAAACTTCCCTTTACCGGTTTTGTCATGGGCTTGGTCATAGGCGAGGACGAGGTCCCCTTCGTGGAAAGTTCGAGGGTGAACATGTTTATCATAACCGGCTTTGGAGCGGTTTTTGGCAGCTTCGATGTTCTGGAGAGTGGCCCGACGGTCTTCATCGGCTTGTTCGAGTTGTAGCAAACGCTGCTCGATGGGGGAGGTGTCAGGGAGAAGCTCAACGACGATCTGTAAGGCAGGAATCTGACACTCGATGGGGAGGACAGACTCTACACCGTGAACTAGATGAAATGGTGTAAAACCAGTGGCGGTCTTAGTGGAGGTGCGGTAAGCCCACAAGGCAGGGAACAACATGTGGTGCCAATTGGACTTATGCTTGTCAACCGTTCGTTGGAGGATGGTTTTGAGGATTTTATTGATGGCCTCTACTTGGCCGTTCCCTTGGGGGTAGTAAGCAGAGGAAAATTGGTGTTCATACTTAAGGAGGGTGGATAGCTCACGCCAGACGGCATCTTCGAAGTGTGAACCATGGTCAGAGACTAACTGCTTAGGAACCCCAAATCGAGCGATGACATGGTTGAAAAAGAAGCGGGCAGCAGTGTCGGCGGTACAATTGAAGGTAGGCATGGCTTCCGCCCATTTGGTGAAGTAATCAACAGCGACAACAATATATTTGTGGCCGTTGGCAGACTGGGGTCTACATTCCATGAAGTCTATGGCCCACTTACAAAAGGGACCAACGGTGACGACTGGGTGTAACGGAGCAGGAGGTGTCCGGGCCTTGGGGGCAAAAAGTTGGCAGTTATGGCAGTGTTTGACCGCAGTGATGCAGTCGGTGAAAAGTGTGGGCCAGAAGTATCCGGCGCGGACGACCTTTTGGGCAGTGGCCATCCCTGAGAAATGGCCTCCGCAGGCACCGCTATGACAGTCATTAAGGACGTGTTCAGCTTCCTCGTGTGTAAGGCAACGACGAAGAATTGTGTCAACTCCGCGCCGGTAAAGGACATCGCCTAAGAGGAGATATCGAGAGGCCTGGTGACGGATGCAACGGCGTCCATTACGGGTAACTTTGGGTCTGAACTTCTGCGTGCGCAGGTATAACAAGATATCATCGTACCATGGGTCATCGGACGAGATAGTGAACAGGTGATTGTCGGGCAACTCATCGAAGATTGGTTTGGCTGGGAGAAGGGAAGGGAGATCAGTAATGAGCTGGGCAAGCGCGAGGGCTTTAGTGCTCTTCGGTGTTTTGAAGGTAAGGTCATATTCCTGGAGGATAATGACCCATTTAGCAACACGACCTTGCAGTAGCCGCCGGTTTAGAAGATATACCATGGGGTTAGAGTCGGCAACGACGGTGGTATGACTCATTAAGATGTAGTGTCGCAATTTTTGTACGGAAAAGACTACGGCGAGGGCAAGTCTCTCCTCATATGGGTAACGGAGGGGTGGACCAGACAAGGTCTGGCTGACGTAGTAAATGACGTGCTCCTGGTGAGAAGCGTCTTCTTGAACCAAGACTCCGGACACGGCATGCTCGGAGGCCGAGACGTATAGGATGAAGTCCTGGGAGAAATCCGGAGGGGAGATCAAAGGGGCTTGTGTGAGAGCCTTCTTGAGGGCTTCGAATGCAGCTTCTGCTTGCTCATCCCAGACGAAGGGTATGTGGGTACGGAGCAGGCGCAAGAAACCGTGAACGGTAGTGGCGTAATCAGGAACGAAGCGTCGAAGGAAGTTGGATCGCCCCTGCAGACTTTGGAGTTGCCGGAGCGTGCGAGGAGAAGGAAGGTCTAAGATGGCTTGGACTTTTAGAGGGTCAACAGTAATTCCTTTCTGGGAAACAATGAAACCCAACAATCGGCCTGCCGGAACGCAAAAGACACACTTGTGTGGGTTCAAGCGGATTTGGTATTTGCGACAACGCAGAAAAACTTGCCGAAGGTCGTTAAGGTGGTCTGATCGTTTCCGGGAACGAGCTGTAAGGTCATCAAGGTAGACTAACAGGATATGGACCAAGTCGTGAAAGCAATAGGTCATGGCCCGCTGGAAAGTGGCACCAGCATTTTTGAGGCCGAACGGCATGACGCGATAGGCAAAGGTGCCCCATGGGGTAGTAAAGGCAGTTTTGTACTGGTCTTCCTTACGGATCTGAATCTGGTTGTATCCGGAAAAACCATCCATGAAGGAGAGGACTTCATGCCCCGCACACGCATCAATGAGCTGGTCAATAAATGGCGTGGGGAAATTGTCCTTGGGACAAGCGCGGTTTAAATCGCGGAAGTCAGTGCATACTCGAATGGTGCCTTGTTTTTTGTTAACGGGAATGGGATTTGAAGCCCAAGTGGTATAGGCAATAGGATAAATGAACCCTGCCTTGCGTAGCTTCTCAATCTCGGCTTTAACAGCTGGGAGCTTTGAGGGATGAATGGGTCGCTGCTTCTGACGAACGGGGGGTACATCAGGCCATGTGTCAATGTGGTGCTCTATAATTGCGGGGTCAAGACCAGGCATTTCGGTATAGGACCAGGAAAAGACATCACGGAATTCTCTGAAAAGGTTTATGTAGTCCTCAATCTCTTGTTTACTGCAGAATGTTCCTAAAGTGATGAGTTCAGGGGCACGTCCTGGGGCAGTGATATCAACTTGGATGACAGGTGAGATGTTGGCCATGTTACCCTCCTCGAAGGCGTTAGGAGCAGGAATAGGGTCCTTGAACCAGTCGACCTTGGTGGGGAGGAAGTCTTTGGATTCAACTGTGAATTGGGTAGCTGTGCTAGAGGAGGATTCTTCTGGGATAAAATAGGAACGGTGGTGCATGTCGTCCCAGGGGTAATCCGGGGCAGTAAGGGCCTCAAGAACTTCCTCATCAGTACGGAAAGTTTGCGTTGTCAAATCGGTTGACGAGGGGGAAGTGGTAGAAGAAATCATATAAATGGTATTAATCTCTCCAGAAGGGGAAGAGTCTGGGGGGTAGATCTCCTCGATGGTAGGTGGTGCCATCTCAAGATCCAGATTGTTCATCTCATAGAGAGCCGCTCTGTAATCCGGGAGATCGGGACAATGATGGGAGTAATGCCCGTAAACACCGCATATGGCGCAGGAGTGGTTGGTACGTAGGGACTTATCTTTAGGCTTGGGAGTGGGGTTTAGTTCGACAGTTGGGATATTAGGGTCATCGTCGAGCATCTGCATGTGCTTCTGTAATGCTGGTAACTGTGGGCATTGGTGGGTTGCATGGCCTAACTCGTCGCACAGCGAGCATTTGGAAGGAGCACGAAATGTTGGAGGGTTTTTGACTGTCTTGGGAGGTGGGACAGCAGTGTAAGGTTGTGGACCTCTGCCCCCAGTGGGTTTGGGAGTAGGAGGGGGAGTCGTGGAGGACGAAGGGGTAGAGACACCGGGGGGTGGCTGAGTGGTAGTAACCATGGGTTGCACCGGTTGGAGGACGACATCTGGTGTCGGCGGGCGAACGGGAGGCGAAAGGTACCAGACGGGTAATCCCAAGGTTAACCCCAGGAGGCTAAGGGTAGCCATAACCGGGGCGCTTACTACTCCCGATGGAGGGACTAGGAAGGGGATGGTCTGGATCGGTGTAACACCAATGTGGCTAGGTACCAATGGTGGTTTAGGCAACAAGGGTGGTTGATTGTTAGGTGGTAGGTTGTCGTGGGACAAGGTACATAAGTCAGACACGTCCATGGGAGCCGAGGGAGGCGGAATAGATTGGAAGGTAGAAGTCATCGGCGCGTCTGAGTAGACTCCAGGCCCCGTAGAGGAAACAAACGAGGTGGTGGCACGAGGCACAGGTTGTTCAACCATGGGGAGAACATTTTCAGGTGCCGCAGGAGCACTGGGATCATAGTAGGTGAGCTGGTCAACTTTAACCACGCGTCCCTCATGGGGGAACATCATGGTGCGAAAGACAGAAGAGGCAACCGCCCGCATGGCATACATGTAGCTGCGGCCAAGTAAAAGGTTATAATCCAGTTGGGCATTGATTACCTCAATGTCAATGAGTACAGTTTTGCCGCCTAACTGGACGGGGACATTGGCTAGGAGGCCTTGGGGCTGGGCCGACCGACTGTCGTAGGCGCGTAATGCAGTGGTGGACTGCTGGAGAGGGGGGGATCCCAACTTCTGCCACACGAACGTAGACATAACGCATGTGGAGGCACCCTCATCGATGATGCACCGATGGATGACAAGATTCCTAACGGAGACAGTAACTTGGAATGCTAAGCTGGAAGGTAGGCGTGGTTCAGACTGGTCTAAATCAAATGCCATCAAATTCGAATCATTTGGGTCAATCCCCCCAATGGAGGAAAGTAAAGTCTTGCGCTGGGAAGGGCAGTTCTTCAAGACTTCTAACGCGGACATGGCGGCGGGAGACTGGGCTAGGTCGTCTACGATGCTGTAGTTTGACGCAGCGCGCGCATTGGGGTTATTGTTGATTCGGCGAAGTGGGAAACGAGGTGCTTTCGCAGCGCCGTCTATGGGCGGCGGAGGTATACGTAACGCCTGATCGGTGGGATGGGCGTTAGTAGGTTTATCCGTGGGAGTGGCTTCAGAGGTGGAGCCATATTGGTTCCGACGGGTCTGGAGGTTGACGTCAGCAGATGACATCATCAGCAAGTGGTGGGTACCTGAGTCAAACATGGGTTGATCAGGAGCGGCGTATGTGATCTGTTGTTGTTGGGGTTGCGCGTTAGCTTGAGGGGCCAACGGCTGAGTGTTCACCACGCCTTAGGTTGGTAAAGGGTTTTGCAGCACCAAAGGGGGTTGTTGAGGTTGGGGGGGGTTGGGCGGTGCTTGGGGAGCCGCATGCCCTTGGCGATGGGCCTCGTCAACCCAGAGTTGCCGAGCTCGCTCTAAGTGTGGGCAAGCGTGTGTGTAATGTCCATAGACCCCGCAAATAGAACAAGGGTGGTTCGTTCGCAGATTAGGGTTTTTAGCCTGCTTGGGCGGGCGATCAGGGTTTTGATTAGCGGGGGCCGCACTGTTGTTGTCGGGAGGATTAGCTGATTGACCAGCTTGGTCGGCCGGTTGGTTGTTCCCACGATTACGGCCCTTGCCGCGGTTCTGTTGGCCCTGGTTACATTGGTTGTTCTGGTTTTGCTGCTGGTTTTGCTGGGCGTAAACTTGCCCTTGGGCAGCAGGTGGATTTTGAGGTTGCGCAGGTACTGGAGCAGGCTGCGGAGGATGATATGTAGGTTGAGGCTGAGCAGGTGCAGCAACTTGAGGGGGTTGCTGATATGGCTGCGGAGCAGGTTGTGGATGTGCCGCAGGGGCTGCCTGGGGCGGATAATAAGCGGGTTGGGCTTGTGAAGGCGCAGGGGCTGGGGCAGCCTACGGATGGTAGTAAGACTGAGGTGCGACTGGGGGAGCATAAGCAGGAGTCGCATAACCGAAGCATTGAGGTGGAAATGAGGGTCCATGGGAATGGTGGTGTGTCATGGGAGCATATGAGTTGGTTGCTCCAGACTGTGAGGTAGCCCGCGACAGGTCGGGGCCAGGGGTAGGTCGTGCTATAGAAAATGGTTGAGGATGCGAAGAAACACGACCGATGATGCCGTCTGCAGCGTGGGATGCCCCCGGCGCATCGTGCTGGGAGGACTCACCGCGAGGGGCGTCAGGTATAATGGTATAAAGATAACCCGACTGGGCGTAAATGAGGTCGAACTGCTGTGCCTTAAGGATGGCCTCTTCTTCAGACTGGGGTCTTTCTGAAGCTACATCCTT
The DNA here is from genome assembly GCA_027924585.1 of Larix kaempferi. NCBI lineage: Eukaryota > Viridiplantae > Streptophyta > Pinopsida > Pinales > Pinaceae > Larix > Larix kaempferi. Next base: position 28,751,848 of record BSBM01000372.1, on the reverse strand, counting down.
AGCGATCGCAGGAAGCAGGGACTTGAGGAACCAATCTAGGAAGATACGGTCGTCTAGTTTGATCTTGCATAAGCTACGGCGTCGACGCCACTCATGGATGTGGTCCGTGATATGGGTAGCTGTGTTTTGTCTGCAGGATAGGAGGATCTCAACGCCCGCGTCATAGCGGACAGGCAGCTAGAAGAACTGCAGGAAGGTCGAGGCAAGGGAAGCAAAGGTGGCGTGGGTCCCATGTGGTTGCTCGATATACCATTTGGCTGCAGAGCCAGTGAAGGTGCGTTGTAAGAGACGGAGGCGAACAGAGTCGTCCACTATGGAGTTAGAGGAACACCATAGGTGGAAAGACATGATATGGTTTTGTGGGTCCTCACCGGCCTTCCCCTCGAACTTAGGGATATCAGAGGGGAGCTTGGTAGGAATATGAGGCCATGTAGGGTCATGTCGAATAGGATCGTTGGTCAATCTGGCCAGGTCAGGTAGGTTGAGGCTAGCCATGAATGGCAAACTGGAAGAAGGATGTGACACAGTAGTGGGTTGGACCAAGTTGGGGCCAGTGCCCCCAAGTGGAGGGACAAGATGTGGGGTGGTGCCCCCAAGTGGGGGAACTGAGGTGGTGGAGGATGGTCCAGCACCACCATGGGTAGTGTGAGCCACTGATGCAGTGGTGGTATGGATTCCCGCTGCGGGAATAGGTACCGTGAGGGGAACGGTAGATGGGGGCCCCATGGAGGGCATACCCAAAACAGGTGTAGTAACTGGTGTGGTGGTGGATGTGCCACCAATGGTCCATATGACAAACGGAGTGGAAGTCGTGCCAGCCATGGGGCTAGTAGGGGCAGTATAAATAGGGTTCTCAGACTCTGTCTCAGAATCGGAGGTAAAGTAAGGTGCGTCACTATCTGGGGACGGAGACCTACGTCGCTGACGAGTGGAGTCAAGTGACAAGGCTCTAGATCTGTGATGGGTGGTATCAACGGATGATGATCGGAATCTATGACGAATGGTGTCAAGAGAACCGTGCTGTGGGGGCTCGCCCCTGAGGCGCCGAGAATGTCTCGGGGACTCAATGGTGACAGATGGTGTCTAATCTCTGTGGGTTGAGGTGAGTAAAAACAGCTCAAAAAAGGCCTAATGCAACCGAATGTGCAGAAGGAGAGCTAAAAAGCAAGGCACTCAGGCCAACAACCAACTCAAAACACCCACTGCAACAGCTGTGCTACAATAGGTGGAGTAACAACAAAGATGGTCAGAATACCAACAAGCAGCAGGTTTCCTAAAAAGAAAAAATGGTGGACTCACTAGACCAAAGGGAGGTAAAGGAGCATGCAAACACCTAACTAAAAGTATTCTGACTCAACTAAACATATCCTCTGCAAGGTGATGAAATCCAAGTCAGACAACATGAGTAGGAAAGCCAAGGGGCTATGATATCCCCCTACCGGGAGGGACACCGGGTAGTCAATCCTAGAAGAATGGCAACTAAGATACCCCGTTCATGACACGTCCAGAAAGGTGAATCTGCCGTTTAGTTCGTTGACCGCAATACCCCTATACAGGGATATCCCGCGAACCGCGAAAGGTAGCCCTTCGGTTACTGAATGGAGTGCGGTATTCCACTCAGGCCTCCGGAACCAGTCTCCCGACTTCAACCCTCCTAAGGGAGAGGCCCTCTGACAAACTGGTCGTGACCGTGCCAAAAAGTACTAGGGGATTTTGGTTCCCTATTTGGACAACAACTATGTCTCAAGTGAAAGTGACCGAGGGGTGTTATTGGAAGCCTATCCCCCCGACCCTACCTAACTACAATGATTCTTTTGTGTTCCCCAAGTGGGGTTAGAATGTTGGTTCAATTAGGTACTTTTTAAGGCTCACGTGATTTATGTGACAGAGTGTGTGCGCGTGAGGTGATGAACCCAAAAAATAGAAGTGCCACAAGGGGGGCAACTTCCAACTATCAATAATGCTGAAATTGAAATTTTAACTTGCAAAATTTTCTGAATGAAAAATAACGAAATTTTAAAAGAATTCTATAAAGGGAACAGAAATTATGTTGCAGAAAGGCTGTAAGGAAGTGAGGTTGTAGGTAGGACAAAGGGCTGTTCATATGTAGAAAATATTGCAGCAAAAGGGGGGCTGGGCTCAAAACAGGAAAACTGCAGAAATCAGACTGCGGGTCTGTGCCGAAACAGAACAGGCAGACCGCGGGTTTTGGGGAAACAGTGGCGGTCAGGTCGCGGCTTTCGGACCAACAGCGGCGGTCGGGACGCAGGAAATAGGGAAAAAGACGCAGTCGGGTCGCGGCAGAAGGGCTAACAGGCGCAGTCGGGACGCACGAAAGAGGCAGAAAGCCGCAGTCGGGACGCGGGAAAAAGGCCGACAGGCGCAGTCAGATCGCGGCAAACAGGCTGATTAGCCACGGTCGGATCGCAGGTAACAGACTTGAATCCGCCGGCGGGGCGTCGGAAGCAGTCTGAGAGCCGCGGTCGGATCGCAGGTAAAGGCCTGAAAGGCGCGGTCGGGACGCGACTGCAGAGGGAAAAGACGCGGTATGCGGCGGCCGAAAGGAAAAATTTTAAAAACGGAAACCAGAAATTTGAAATCTAGGGGAGTCGCCAAAACTGTAGCTAGGGTTTTACCCCTAGCTTGTGCAAATGAGCACCTACTAAGGAGAATGGACTCCTTAGTAGCAGTTCAGTAAATGTAAATAACTAAGCTAAAACAGAAATTAAATTACTTCTAAAACATGCATGAAACATAAACAACAAATTTGGAGAATGGCTTTTTGTATTGATATTACCTTCAATGTGAAGGTTTGATGAAGCCCTTTGCAGTGTCCAAGAGGATGCTCCAAGCTTCAATATGCTCCTTCTCCTTCTCCAGTGATGGGAATGGGCCAAAAGTGGCTCTCAAGGTGAAAGTAGTTCAATGGTGAACTAGGGTTTCGAGAGAGATTTTGGCAGAGTAAGGGTGCTTGTGATTGTGGATATGGAATAAGGGATCTCCATCACCTATTTATAGTTTTTTGGTGGTGGAGTGCTGACCCATGGTTTTAGGGAACACATGGTTTTGGGCAGCTGTATAGGGTTTTTTTCCTCTTTTTCCTCATTATTTTATATTTTTTATTCCCTTTTTTAGGGGATTTTTGCTATTTTTGGAGGAAAAGGGGGTTTTTTAGCCTTTTTTAGGCTATTTTGATGGTTTTGTGGCCTTTTGGAGGCATTTTAGGCCTTTTGGAGGCTTTTTAATGGGATTTTTTGGGATTTTAAGGGAAATATGGTAGGAAAATGGACAAATGAGCCATATAATGTGGTAGATGAGATAGTGAACACTTTTTGGGTGTTAACAGAATCTTCATGCGGACGTGTGCTAGCATGCAAACTTTGGAGGATTGAACCATGGCTGCTACTGCTGCTAATATGAAAAATCACTCTATAAACCATCATCAGTAAAATTATGCATAATAGTCTTTAATTCATCAAAGATAAAGGAAAATAATCATTATTAACCACTAAAGCATCAATGGAAGTAATATGGTATTTTACAAAGAGTTACGGCAAATGGATGGAAAATGGAATGATAAATGGATAATAGTATGAAGAAGACGGATGAAATATATGTCAATAGGTGATGAAAATATGGACAAATCCGTGACCCAACAATAAGTTGACGTAGCATGATGTCATTTGTAAAATACTTGGCTTTCCTAGGATTTAGACATCAATGCGCTACTCTAGAATGTTTTTTCCTTGTTAATTATGTGTTTCTCTTCAACGACGTATAATTTTCGAGTTTTTCACTCACACCTCCAAAGTTGGAGTATTTGCCTTGGTGGTTAAACTTTAGGAGATTATTAAAGTCTAGGTGTCTATGTATATTACCATGCTAGTCATTTTTATTGAGTCATACCAACATGTATTAGGTTCCCCTATGTTTATTTTTATTTTTCGCAATTAAATTTTTTTCTCGTAAAACAGATCAATTGTTTACGTTTTTTTGTGTAAAAATTAAAAATGTCATTAAAAAGTGGTTAGGAGGTGGAATTTCCAATGGGGGTGTTTTTTTTCTAACTCATAGCACCCGCTATACCCCTAAACCCACTTTGGGATTAATTTGAGTGATTATTTATCACTTAAATTAATTTTCTCTCGAAAATTGCCAAAAAAGACCAAATAAATGGCCAAAAAAGACAAAAAAAACATTTCCTAAATTAGTGGAAACATGTCCCAAACATGTATGGAGTTTAACTGAGTTAACTGAGGATCATTCGGGAGTTAAATAAGGCTCAAGATTAGTGGTTCAGATGATTATGGAGGCAAGGCGAGTTTGTCTCAAGTAGAGAATGTGCCCTCCCTCATGAGAGGGGCACATTAGTGATGTGGCGACTTGTGGTTTTAGGGATGGAATCCCAAGATAGAGGGGGTGAACCTCTTGTGATATGGCACCTCCCTCTTCACTTGAAATTCAAATGAACTCAGAGAAATTCCTCAATTGGCTCCTAAACTCGCCCTCTACTCTCTCTCTCTAGCTCCAATTGTGCCCTCAGTCATCTTCAGTTGGCAAAGGTGCCCACCTGGCTCAATTTTCCTATTTAAGCAAGGTCTCACTCCATTGTTTGAGATGGATGGGTGGAACCTCTTCTCTTGTAATCAATATTATCATATTTTTTTAATAAACTTTGAAGACTTTAGAGGTCCATGTGGTGCACTTGTCTGCTATTGTGAAGGCTTTGCTTTTACTGAGGTAATATTGTGTTGGTTACATTTCATTTGTCACAGGCTTGTAGATATGTCTATCTTAGAAGGCTGCTATCATCCCATAGAGCAAGCATTTGTAGTTTCAAGTTGCTTGTTTATGCTTTTTTATTAGAGATCTAGGAGTAGCAGACTGTAGTAGGATATTTCTATGCTCTCTTAATCATTTTTTTTTTATAAATCATATTAGATTTAATCTCGCTTGTGCAAGGTTTTGTAGTTGTGCAGGTTACCTAAACTGAAAGTAGGAAGTTGAGCTTGGCTGCATCCTCTTCTACCTTCAGAACCTTTTTTGGATCTAACATTTTGTTTCCCGCAGGCACGTCTTTGTCTTCATAAAAGTTCAAGCTCGGGCTTGTGTTTCTTCTTCCATCTCTCAAACTCAAATAATCTCTTGGTTACTTTGTTTCTTTCATGCTTAACAAGTGTAGATATGATCTAAAGTTTTATCATACATCTATATTGTTTTGCATACATTAGCTAGATCTAAAAGCACTTAGATTCTTATTTTAAGCATAGATCTAGGCTTGCTTTTTAGTACTTGCACTTATAAATTTTTGCAAATCTTTCTCAAGTACTAATTAGAGAAAATGTGTATGCTTTATTTGATTAACTCATTGTATTTCAAGTTATTTAGCTCGCTGATTTTTGCATTTTTATGAACAAGTAAGCATAAGTGTTAGCGAAATTTTGAGGATCTACATCCTCCATAGCGTAATCTTCCAGCACCTTTGCTCCTAGTTCTTTTTGTGTATATATGTAAGCCTATATGATCCTATTTTTGAAGGATCAGGGGCATTATTTATAAGCATTGTATAATATCATAATAAAACAAAGCAGGTGGGCTACACAACGCTCACATCCCCCTGGGGGGGAACTGTATCGCCTCTTGAATGTGTGCATGTCTTTTTTTGCTTTGCTTTTCTACTTGATACTAATCAGTAGAGTATATTTTATTTGATATATTAGATTTTAATTTGATAAATCAAGTTTCTTTTTATTATTCGTTGTTTTTATCATTCGCAAAAGTAAGAAATTTGTTCCTACGCTTTCCCAAAGTATGGTACTAGTTGAAAGGGCTTTGACGGGCTTTTTAATTGTCTTCTAATTACTTAGAAAACAACTAAGAAGTGTACATTAATTGTCAACCCAGGGTTCGTTGAGAACTTGCGAGTTACCGTGCACTGTATGTGCAAACCACAATCTCCTCTTACATTAGTTTATCTACTTGAAGTTGTAGTTCAATAACCTTACTTACAAACAATGGTATAAGCAGTTACAATGTCTTGGCAAGGAACTAGCCATCTAAACAACTATTGAAGCTAAATTGCAATGAAAGTAAATCACACGACATGAAAGTAAATGCTAAAATTAAATTCACAATTGAAAGTAAATGCTAAACTAAATCAAATGTTGCTGGAAAGTAAATATTAAAGCTAATTCACACTATGCAGGAAAAGTAAATTCTAGAACTACGTCACACTTTGCAGTAAAGGTAAATTCTAATACTACATTCACACTATGCAAGAAAGTAAATTCTAAATCTAAGTTCACAACACACTTGACAGAAAGGTAAATTGCAGAAATAAAATATAAAAGCTATCCTTGCCAAATACAAGTTACTGTTTATGATCCAATGGAGTAAATAACAGTATTGCATTAAGCTCAATGATTGTAAAATAAAACATTAAATCTTTATCTATGCATTGAAATCGAATTGCAGAAATAAAATTCACACCTCATAAGAAATCACAACTAAGCAATGAAGTACAACTACATCAACATAAAATAATTAAAATCATATTGCAAAAGAAATTATGAAACTAAGATCTAATTGAATCAAAATGAGAGTATAGCTTTATTCCATCATCAATTGGACTATTGCTCTAAGAGTCCCCCTCTAGAATGGAGAAAGAACTCGTATTTATACATGATTTCTCCATAACAACTAATAAATGAGGATTCAAAATATCCTCAATAAATTCCTAAAAGTTGGGATCTCAAAACTAATCCAAGATCCTTACTAACTACATGCTATTTATAATACATTTGAAGTCAAATTCGAATTTAGGGATAGAGGCTACAATAAAATAATCAAAACTCATCCCAAATGTCTCTTAACAACTTTTGACTTCTTAGGTCCATCATATATTTGATAGAGATCTTCAAATCTTTGTGAATAAGCCAAATATGCACTCATATCCACCTCCATTTACCAACTTTAATTTAACATCATGATTTGAGACATATAAGAATAATAGAAATAATGGATTTATAAAAATCCATTACTCCTAATGAATATCTTTCTCCAAAGTTGGTGGTTGAAGGTAAAATTTGAATTATTGACTTTCTGTAATGCTGCAGATAGAGTTTCCGTAATGCTGTAGATACCTGTAGAGTTTCCATAATGCTGCAGATAGAGTTTCTGTAATGCTGCAGATGGAGGTTCTGTAATACTGCAGATGGAGTTTCCGTAATGCTGCAGATAGAGTTTCTATAATGTTGCAACAAATGTTCTGCACTGCTACAAAACTCCCTCAAATTTGTTGTAACTGCTTCCAACAATTGATTCAATATTCAAAGCAAATACATAGTACACTAATTCCCTCAATGTTAGTAAAAAATCAAATGAAATACTAAGACATGTAATGGAAAAATTACTTGAGCATAAAAACCCGGATATGAGCGTAAGAAAAGTTTAATGCATGAATATGGGTAGGCAAAAGGAATTATAAATAAGGTGAAATGGTGGTAGAAATATGCTAAATCCAAGCCCCGTCATCTCCCCCAAACTGAAAATGTTGCATTCCCTCATGCAACCCTGTGTCAACCAAGCTGAATGATGTTCATTTTTTAATGCAGGCCTCAAAATTCATTGTCAACAAGCCACCACCAATGTATCTGATCATCGAGAGGTATAAAATTTCATCCTGAACAATCCTCCATGCCAACTTAACATTTTCAATGCAAAAATGCAAGAAAAATATATTTTGTAGCCACTGGACTTGGCAATTTGCAGCTTTCACAAAAAATGTGTTTTTTTCCAAAAATATGAACTGGGTTTTTACCAAACTTTGCAAGGGTGTTAGGAATGCCATTATGCTTCTCCCAGCCAAAAATTGGAGAAACCCACATCACGGTTTTCGAGAAAATGACTGTAGGTGACTATGCTTGATTTCTTGAAAACTATCAACTGGGTTTTCACCAAACTTTGCAGGGGTGTAAGGAATGCCATTATGTTTCTCCCAGCCAAAAATTAGAGAAACCCACATCACGGTTTTCGAGAAAATGAGAAAATAGTTGTAGGTGACTATGCTTGATTTCTCGGAAACCGTGCATTGGATTGAGTTGAAACTTGGTGTATTTATTCTTCTTACCTTGATGCTTATCTCCACTAAGTTTCGTGAAAAACCAATTCACCGTTTGTAAGATATTTGCAAGTCAATTTCTGCACTTTTCCAAAAATATGACTGAGTAAAAACATGGTTTAGCCACCACAAATTTCTCTGTCTTAAGCATTTGGTCCATTTATCTATATGACAGCACTGTAATAAGTGATGGATGAAGAGGTGCAAAGCCATATTTCCATTTTATTATACATAATTTGTTTAATTATGACCATATCATGCCCAATTACTGTGCAAAAAAAAGTAAAATTTGAAAAAAAACAGTCCCTAATTTCTCATGTTGTTCTTGCATTTGCAACCTTGCTAGCAATGTGTTGTAGAAAACCTTTAACTGCTGCACCATAACCTGTGTAGCATTAACAACAATATTGTGGAGATAACTTCACTTCTTCTTTGCTTTTTGATGATCCATCATTTTCCTTTTATTTTGTGACCATTGTCATCGGCATTATAGTGGAATAACAGCCAATGTGCATGTATAAACAAAAAATGGCTTGACAACAACAACAATCCACCACATGAAAATATCATATCTTCATAAGCAATCCACTTGTTTTCATAATGCCAACAAGAACAATAGACTATTTCAACTGAGTTGCTGGAAAAAACTTGCAATACCTCAACCAAAATAGAGAACTTGCACCATTCCTATTGTCCGTGAATTCTTTACCAGAGTGTAGAGCAGCCAACAAGGTTATCGCAATAGAGCATATTGACAGTAAGGAGAGCCATGCTTCAAATTTAAGAGGCTACAATGTGTAGGTTTTATAATGCTACCATTAACTTGGAATAACCATCTTTTCCCCCAAACTGAATAGTTTCCCTGTCCTCAGGGAAAAGAAGAAAGGAATGGAAAACATAGGCATAGTCAATAGATAAACAATTGCTGCTAAAACACTGAGTACAGAGATCAAAACAAGTTCCCTTAGCAGTTTGTGTTCCCTACAAATTTTTTTTATCCAACATATCTCCAAATATTGAAAAGAAAAGAATGATCATGGGTATCTCCTTCAGCATTGGCAGAACAAAGATTTATTGCATGCAGCAATGTCACAGTCATACTGGGGATGTTGTCAAATGCTATGTTAAGTGTGACAGTCACAATGCTATCCAAAAAAAAATATCATAAGGATGTCTTACAAGATGCTACAGGACTGTACTAGTCTTTAGGGCAGATTTACTTATGGTTTTGTACCATTTTCAAAGATTCTAATCACTTAGCAACCATACATTCCATGATGCCTGCTATGCTCATAAAACAATCCCCATTACTCTTCAAAATTATGCCATGAACTGAAGGCATGGTATTCTCTATAAATTGCAGACTTCAGAACACTAGCAATATTCATTTCCCATAAACAAAACCAGTGTCAATAAAAGCACAACTGACCTTACTTCTTCCCATGGGTTGTGGCTCTTGGACTCATCTTCAAGTTTTGAACAATATGCAGCAATCTGTTCCAATGATCCTTTGTTGGCAGGAGTGGCTTTATCTCAAGGTGCTCAATCTGACTATTCTGTGGTAAACCCCTGATGTTTTCCACCCTCTTGTATGATAGTGGAGTTTTATGTAGGAATGGCTTCTACAACAGCTTATTCTGCTGTAGGTTCTTGTGGCCAGCCTATTCCTTTCTTCCTGTAGTGTTCTTGGCTTGTAGATGAACTTCTCCTTTTTTCCTACTGTTGGTTCTTGTGTGACAACAGTTAGTTTCTTCTTCAATCAGTTTATTTGGCTTGTGCATCAGATGTTATTTTCTTCTCACTACTGGTTCTTGTGTGGCAGCAACAAGACTTCCTATTGTTGGTTCTTGTGTGACAACAATAGGGTGTATGTAGCAACATCCTTTTATGCTTGGGTGTTATGAGATGTCGGAGTGGACTTAGCTAGGGAAGTAAAGATGAGGTAATTTTTAAATGGAAGGATGAAGGTTTGGGTTGAATAAGGATGGTAGAGGATGGAAAAGAATGATGACGAGTAAAGTAAGGATTATGATGTGTAAATGGTGTGGTCACGATAGGTAATGGTGTAGTCATGGTAGGTAATGGTGTGCCCCTTCCCCCAAACTGAAATATTTTACTACCCTTAGAAATATAGGAGGAAGTAGTTGAAAAGGCTCAAGCGATTTTCCAAATACAAATCTATAGCATTCAATGATCTTGACTAACAATAAAGAAAATAAGCATACCTGTACCTACCTATGAATATCGTGAAATGTGCAACAGCATCCTAAGAAGCATGCGATCTGATGTGGTCCATAATGGTGTAGAAACTGACAAGAAAGAGCAATGCGAAATTTGGAGCTTGGATTTGGAGATGATAAATGATCTTCTGATGTAGTAGCAAATCTTGGAACTTTATTTAAAGAGCATGATGGAATACTTTATTTCTCTCTTATTTGCAAACCTTATCTGCCATCAAGCTGGTTTTCAGACAAGATATGTCTGATTGCGCTTAGAGGGTTTTCACAATCAGAAATTTTTTTATTCCCGAGGGATGCCCGCTAGCAAGCTGGTTTTCAAGCATTCAAGGTCTGATGGCACCTGAAACAGGTTTTCACCATCAAATTTTATTTGTAAAGGGGGTAGGGAGGTGAGGGAGCTTAACATTGTAAGTGAGACAAGTTGCTTTATTGTGTGGGTTAGGGATGGATGTAGCAGAAAGTCATGGGAGAAATGGAATGGTGGGGGGGATGAAGTCAATTTGATGATAGTGGTGATATAGATGATGTTTATGAGAAAAGCTTATCAACCACATAAGCAAATGAAAGATTTATTAACTTCAGCAGGCATGCATATCAAAATGGGAAAATGAAATACATAAGCATACCATGGTGCTAGTGAATGAGCATGATGAATCTTAGGTCTTCTGAAAGGATTCTTTATAAAAATCGGGGTTGTGGCAATGGGAATATGGTAGTGGAAGTTGACTTTTGGAACAGTAGTCTTCAAATTCTTCAAATCAATTCTTCATATGCCTCATTCTAGATCCATCTGTCATCTTTGATAAAAAAGTCTTCTGGTTGTTGTCTTTCGGTGAGACACTACTGGATTAGGCTTCTAGGACCTTGAGCTTCAAAAGTAGCACATATCATGCTAATGAATCTTCATTGTTGGATGTTTGGAGAGAATTCCCATCAGCATTAAATTTGGTTTTCACGAATCACTTCATCCATAGATTAACCTTATTTTAATCTTCCAAGGACCTGCAAAAAAATTGGCACTTACCTGCAATAAAATGTGAGCTCATGGAAGAAGAGAGTTGATTAGTCCCTCTTAATCCCAAACATATGCAAGATAAATACAACAAATTCTTATAAAACAAATTCAAGGAAGATAAAACAAACAAAAATTCACTTTTTACCTGTTGGAGAGCGGTGGCTAGCCTAGACAACCCAACGGTATTTTGCGAATAACTTCTTCGTTTCACAACCGATTTGAGTGATTCCGAAGCCAAATGAAAGTGGATTCAGAGGGATAAATCCAGTAGAAATGGGTTTTGAAAATGTATTAATATGGTACTCCAAATATGCTAAAGAACATCATGTAAGACAGACTGGTTGCAATTTCCAGCCTAGACCAATAGTGAGTGATTTGAGCATAACTTTTTCGTTTGCTGACGGATTGAATCGATTCCACTTGGAGGTTAAAGTAGATTCCCATATGTACCTCCAATAGAAACAGGTTTTTAATTCAATAAGAATTAATGCGTCGAATATTCCAAAGTACAGTCGATGAGGCAGAGTTTCGGGAGTGCTGATTTATGATAGGCGGTTAGTATTTTGGGCATAACTTCCTTGTATGATATCGGATTTGAGTGATTCAAATTGAGTTGTAAACTAGATTCATAGGAGAATATGCCTTAGAAACAGGTTTAAAAAATTCATCCATTTAGGCACCCAAAAATTGACTGTCCCAACTGTGTTCTTGAGCTGTCTACCCTACACCCAGTAAGTATTTTGACCATAACTTTTTCGTTTGGTATCCAAATTGAAAAATTTAAATTGCGTTAGAAACTAGATTCCAAGGGATACTTTGGATAGAAACAGGTTTTAAAAATGTGTCAATATGGTCTCTCAAAACTTGACTGTCATGACTGCGTTTTGAGTAAGCCCAAAATGCCAAAATAGCCAATTTTTCACTAAAATGACGATTTAGATGGAAGTGAATGTTTTTATGGATATAATTCAATGCAATACATCAAATAACAAATAAAATCAATAATACATATGTTTTTTGAAGGTTCCGCGGTTGAGCTACAGATCCTCAAAAATTGAAAAATTTTCAAAATTTGTATTTTAGTGCTAAATGATGTATTTTTACAAATTGAATAACATATTACATACCCCTTTTGAAATTTTCGAGTCTTGTGTACTCTTTCTTCAATGGCTTCCCCTCGAATCCTCTTGAATCCTTCAATAAAATCTTCATTCGCCAAACCTCATTCCTCTTTCCAAGCTTTTTGCAAAAGTCAAATTAGTAATATGTGTGGCTCTTACTGCACCACATAATCATCATCTTGAATCTTTGATTTTATTCATGAAAACAGAAGGTATAAACAAATCTACTGCTATTGCATAAATTAATAATATGGTTCAGATTTGTAGAGACTTGCGGCTGGCTATTACACTATAGTAATGCTACAATGAGGTCGTCTTTGCGTCTTACTTGTCTCTGCGCCTCCATCCTAAAAAAAAATATATGCATGTATAATGAAAAAAAACAAATAGCTCACTACCAAAAGAAAATTTACTCAAGCAAAAAAGACAGTGTGTTGTGGTAACTCCCCGGCAATGGCGCCAAAATGACGGGCTTTTTAATTGCCTTCTAATTACTTAGAAAACAACTAAGAAGTGTACATTAATTGTCAACCCAGGGTTCGTTGAGAACTTGCGAGTTACCGTGCACTGTATGTGCAAACCACAATCTCCTCTTACATTAGTTTATCTACTTGAAGTTGTAGTTCAATAACCTTACTTACAAACAATGGTATAAGCAGTTACAATGTCTTGGCAAGGAACTAGCCATCTAAACAACTATTGAAGCTAAATTGCAATGAAAGTAAATCACACGACATGAAAGTAAATGCTAAAATTAAATTCACAATTGAAAGTAAATGCTAAACTAAATCAAATGTTGATGGAAAGTAAATATTAAAGCTAATTCACACTATGCAGGAAAAGTAAATTCTAGAACTACGTCACACTTTGCAGGAAAGGTAAATTCTAATACTACATTCACACTATGCAAGAAAGTAAATTCTAAATCTAAGTTCACAACACACTTGACAGAAAGGTAAATTGCAGAAATAAAATCTAAAAGCTATCCTTGCCAAATACAAGTTACTGTTTATGATCCAATTGAGTAAATAACATTATTGCATTAAGCTCAATGATTGTAAAATAAAACATTAAATCTCTATCTATGCATTGAAATCGAATTGTAGAAATAAAATTCACACCTCATAAGAAATCACAACTAAGCAATGAAGTACAACTACATCAACATAAAATAATTAAAATCATATTGCAAAAGAAATTATGAAACTAAGATCTAATTGAATCAAAATGAGAGTATAGCTTTATTCCATCATCAATTGGACTATTGCTCTAAGAGTCCCCCTTTAGAATGGAGAAAGAACTCTTATTTATACATGATTTCTCCATAACAACTAATAAATGAGGATTCAAAATATCCTCAACAAATTCCTAAAAGTTTGGATCTCAAAACTAATCCAAGATCCTTACTAACTACATGCTATTTATAATACATTTGAAGTCAAATTCGAATTTAGGGATAGATGATACAATAAAATAGTCAAAACTCATCCCAAATGTCTCTTAACAACTTTTGACTTCTTAGGTCCATCATATATTTGATAGAGATCTTCAAATCTTTGTGAATAAGCCAAATATGCACTCATATCCACCTCCATTTACCAACTTTAATTTAACATCATGATTTGAGACATATAAGAATAATAGAAATAATGGATTTATAAAAATCCATTACTCCTAATGAATATCTTTCTCCAAAGTTGGTGGTTGAAGGTAAAATTTGAATTATTGACTTTCTGTAATGCTACAGATAGAGTTTCCGTAATGCTGGAGATACCTGTAGAGTTTCCGTAATGCTGTAGATGGAGTTTCTGTAATGTTGCAGATGGAGGTTCCGTAATGCTGCAGATGGAGGTTCTGTAATACTGCAGATGGAGTTTCCGTAATGCTGCAGATAGAGTTTCTGTAATGCTGCAACAAATGTTCTGCACTGCTACAAAACTCCCTCAAATATGTTGTAACTGCTTCCAACAATTGATTCAATATTCAAAGCAAATACATAGTACACTAATTCCCTCAATGTTAGTAAAAAATCAAATGAAATACTAAGACATGTAATGGAAAAATTACTTGAGCATAAAAACCCGGATATGGGCGTAAGAAAAGTTTAATGCATGAATATGGGTAGGCAAAAGGAATTATAAATAAGGTGAAATGGTGGTAAAAATATGCTAAATCCAAGGCCCGTCAGGCTTGCCCGAGTAATAAAGTAGTATTTGGAAAAGAGATTCGTAGTTAGTAATTAGCATAACATTTACTTTCCGTTGCAATTTTATTTTTGTAAGTAATAACTACAATAAACAATTCGACTGTGTATTCCCGAAGTAAACTGAAAGAGCTTTCTCAAGTAGGTGAAAAGAGATTCTCAATCATTAACAATTTATTTCACAATTTTCTTATTGTAATTGTAACGAATCTGACTTAGTGACCCCATATGCTCTTGTCCATTGCGGGATTTGCTTGACCATTTAGACAATCAGAAAGAGAGCTAAGTGGCTAGTGTAATAGGGAAACCCACAACAACTTATTTTCGATAATTCGGGAGGTCGCGTTGGACTTACCATAGAGTCAGGGAGATACTTTAAGCAGGTTATGCCTCTCCCTATTGGACACTTGGTATTGTTGCAATAAGCACTCAATTCAAAGGAATAAGCTTTCTTTGGGCCAAATAAGAATTTACCCATTCCTTAATCCACTCATCAAATAATAAGTAAAACTGACCAACGAGACAATTGCAATACTTTCCCAACACATCAGCACTATTCGAATCCATTGGCATTGATCTACCTGCAATAATTACAATACACTTAAGTGAATTCATGTGTTAATGGATTATTTTATTATATGTTGTTGATCTAAATCTATCTTTGTAATTTCTTGTATCAGTATTTTATTTTAAACTCCTAGAAAATCTTTCTCATCTAATAACTAAATAAACCAAAGCCTTAGTTATTTTCCAAGTGAATACCCCCCTTGGCTTCGCTAGGAGTTGGCCTAGACGAAGAAGTCAAGTTTCAGGTGATAGCACTTGACTTGAGACTTTCCCCTAAGGACGTAACTAGCGGCTTGAAGATTTATGCCACGTTAATCACGGGGTGCGTATCCAGCAGCAACATTTTTTGCGTTGTTGCCGAGGATAAATATTTTTATTCCAAAGTACGACTTTGTTTTCTTTTTGTTTTTACCTTTGTTTGATGTGTCTAGTCAATAACTGAAATTCACTCAATCCCTCTAGCGACTCCATTGTTTTGAAACTTAACAAGGTATTCCACAAGAAGAACTTCTGAATGTTTGATCAATTTTGTTCCTAATCCCGAGAGGGTTTATCGAAGGAGACATAACAAACTAGATTCTCGTAGGATCCTTGAGAATTTAGGAACCGATTCCATTTCAGACATCCACTTGTTGATTGATAACAATAGTAGTAGTAATAATTTGTCTCCAATGGATGATTTTTTCAATCCCCTTGACTTCTCTTAAATAACAGGGTGCCCCCATGAACTGCCTGACAAAGACATTGAAAAGCTTCCAACTTTCCAAGGAAACAATCCCATCACTGGTGTAGTACATCTCCACATATTTTCAAGAAGCCTGGTTTGGTGTTGTAGCCCTGCTCAGAAACAACAAGATGTCTACATGAAACTCTTTGATTTATCCCTGGAAGAGGATGCATGTGACTAGTTCACAGGCCTTGACAACGACACCTGTGCAACCTTTGAAGGTTTCATGAAAGGTTTCCTAGAAAGGTGGGGGGAGAGGAAAGAGCCTTGTCACCAATTAGTTGCCCTCCATTCCATCAAAAGAAATGAAAATTAAATGATGGAAGAGTTCAATAAAAATTTCAGGGACTTAGTTGCAAGCATTCACATTGATTTCAAACCACCAGATAAATCTATTATTTTTTATTATATGGAAGCTCTCAGTGGAGAAATCATACATCAATTGAGGGATAAGGATCATGTTAATCTAAAAATTTCCCAAGAAATGGCTATTAAAATTGATACAAATATGCAAGCCTCAAGCGAGTCAAATATCCCTGGTTTCACAAGGGGCATCATTTCTACCAAGCAACATGAACCCAAAGAGAAAGCACATGTAACTCAAATCCAAGATGCTCATAATAAGAAAATTAAAGAGATGAATGATCGCATGGAAGCTATCGATGCTAACTATGTGACTCATTTGAAAGCTATGCAAAATAGAATGATAGCCATGGAGAGGTCCCAGTCAACTCAGAGGAATTTTCCCCCAAAGAACAATTGGCAAAAGAAAGGACCATCTCAAGAGAATAGGCCACCTAGTTAGTTGAAGACAACCAACATGGTGATGAGGTTCCCCCTTACTGCAGGCCATGTAATGACTTCCATGAAGAATCTACTTGTTACTCAGCCTGTCAGATCTTGGAACAAAGATTACTTGGAACAAGCAGCAGTGACGGATTTTCAAGCTAGCCAGATTTCATAAATGTTGTAGGCCATGTTCACCATATTTCCAAAAGAGTATTGAAAGTAAGCGAGGGAGTATAGTCAAGAAAAAGATAACGTGACCAAAGTTTATGGTAAAATTCCCACACCTGAGCAAATTCGAGAAATGCCCAAGTTCAAAGAACTCACTTATCAAAGAAGGGATAATGTTGGAGCATCAAAGACAAAGCAACAATATGTTCCTAAGGTAATAAATCTGCATGATTCTAATACTATAGATGTTGATTTGGGTAAATGGTTTGGAAATGCAAAAATGGTGTTACCTGCAACTGAAATGCTTAAGATTCTTTGCCAAAGGGAAAATTGATGAATGCCATAGATCCCCCTAAGGGAGTAAATCTTGAGAAGACTAGAGAAAAAACTCCTCCCAATAAGAAAAATGTCATTGAAGACCCCCCAACCATCTTGCATACCATGGATCCAAGTAAAGAAGACCATCCACCCTTTTATATGTCATTGATGATAAATGATCTTCTTCTACACAACTGTATGTTAGATTTTGGGGCCTCATCAAATATTATGACTAGAAGTGTTATGGAACAATTGAATTTAAAGATCACTAGGCCCTACCAAAATGTTTGTGCCATGGATTCTAGGGAAGTTGATGTGGTTGGCATTATTATGAATATACTGATAAGGTTGGGAAAGTACCTTGGGACCCACTTGACCATGGATATACTTGTGATCGATGTACCAGACAATTGGGGTATGCTTCTGTCTAGAAAGTGGGTTGCTTGGGAGGCTACATACATATGGATTGGACTTATGCCACAGTCCCTGCATCAGAAGATTCTCTTGTAAAACCGCATAATGAAAAAGAAAAGAAGCATCATGTAGAAGATCACAACAATCCCTCAAATGAATATGTTTATAATACAGATAATATTGGGAACTATGTTATTTATTTCAAATTTTTGGCTCTAGTTAAAGAAAAGATTAAAGACAAAAAAGTTGATGAAATTTGGAGGATGATTTTCGATGGTGCACATTCAAGATTGGGGAAGGGAGCAGGTGTGTTCATCACTTCACCAAGTGGGAAAACTTTCAGCTTTTCCTTTAGATTGGAGTTTGAGGCGACTAATAATGTGGCGGAGTATGAGGCACTTCTTCTAGGTTTGGAGATTGCTAAGGAAATGGGGATTAAAATGTTAAGTATAAAAGGAAACTCAGACTTAGTAATCCTCCAAGTAAGAAACAAGTATGCATGCAAGAGTGAAAGACTAAAATAGTATAGGAATGCAATTTGGGAAACGATGGAATTCCTTGATGCCCTAAACCTAATTGAAATACCTAGAGATCATAACAACATGGCAGAAAAGTTAGCAGTGGTAGCTTCAATCCTTCGGCCTTCAGAGGAGCTAATAAATGGTAATGGAAAATTAGAGATTAATTTCAGACCATCGGTTCTAGACAACGTAGAACATTGGCAGGTGTTTTGAGATGATGAACAGATTCTGAGATTCATTCATAATGTTCATGAATTTTCAGACTTTCAGGAAGAGGGTAAAGAGTATCAGAAACAGGATGATCAGTTCAGCAATCCAGTTCCCCGAGGTTTTGTGGCACTACAACATATCTTTGATAGACAAGATAGGCAAAAGCACAAGAAAGAATCAATAAAGATTAGGGATTATGTCGAAATTAACATTAGAACAAATAAAGACCCCAAAATCATAAAAATTGGTAAAGGAACATCTGAAAAGGAAAGGAATGACCTAATAAACCTTGTTAAGGGTTATAGAGATGTGTTTGCATTTACATATGACGAGCTCAAAGCATATTAGGAGGATGTTTTTCGACACACTATACCCCCTAAGCAAGAAATGAAAGAAGTCAAACCCTTCCGCTAAAAACTTAGACAAATATCCAAAATTGGCACCCATAGTAAAAAAGGAACTGGAAAAGATGTTAGCTGTCGGAATCATTGCACCAACAAGGCATTCGTCATGGTGCTCAAATTTGGTAGTGGTAAGGAAGAAGAATGGGCCAATAGGAATATGCATAGATTTCAGGAATCTTAACATATCCTGCTTAAAAGATAATTATTTGTTGCCCAATATGGAACCCTTCTTCAAAGAGTAATAGGTTATGGGATGATGTCCATGCTGGATAGATTTTCTAGGTATAACCAAGTGCTAATTAATAAAGAAGATCGGCATCAAACCACCTTTACCACACCCTAGGGCACATTTGAATATTTGAGAATGCCTTTTGGTTTGTTGAATGTGGGTGCCACCTTTCAACGGGCCATTGATTATACCTTTAAAGAGTTGATTGGAAAGATTATTGAGATTTACCAGGATGATCTAATAGTTTTTTCAAAAGAAAGATTAGACCATGTTAGTCATCTGAAGCAAGTATTTGAAAAATGTCGCAAGTATGGTATCTCTTTAAATCTGGTCAAGTCAGTACTTGGTATTGACGAAGGAAAATTGGGCCACATCATCACAAAGGACGGAGTAAAAGTTGACCCAGAGCGGGTAGAAGCCATCAAGAAGGTCCCATTGCCCCAAAATATAAAAGCCCTCCAATCATTTAATGGCCAAATAAATTTCATAAGGAGGTTCATTCCAAATCTAGCAGAATTAATAAAACCATTGCAAAAACTGTTGAAAAAGGATGCTAAGTTTGAATGGACAAATGAGGGAAGACAAGCCTTTAAAATGTATCAAAGACAACATCAATAGGTCGCCGGTATTCATCAACCCATATTACTCTAAGGATTTCCAAATCTTTTAATTTGCCTCAGAGGACACGATTGTGGGAGGTGCTGCTCCAAAAGAACAACGAGGGATTTGAGCAACCCATCGCACTCATGAGCAGAGCACTGCAAAGTTCAAAATTAAAGTATACCATAATGGAAAAGCAAAATTATTCCCTTGTTAAGTCCCTTAAGCATTTTAGAACATATGCTGACTATTCAAAAGTAATTGGTTATGTGGCACATGCAACAATTTAAGACATTGTCCCAGCAAGATTGCTTTGGAATAAGGGGAAAGTGGGTGTTAAAAACCCAAGAATATGACTTAGAAATCAAACCCACCAAGCTCATTAAGGGACAAGGTCTAGCTAAAATTTTAACTCATGGAAATGAAGAGGCATTGGGGATGGTCTGTCAAAGCAGCAAGTCAGTTCAGAACAAATCGGCAGAGCTTCAGCGTATAGAGCAGGATAAATGGTATGCAAACATCATATTCTTCTTGGCTAACCTCACTTGCCTAGCTCATATGGTTGGTCATAAAAGAAGGGATTTGAGGTTAAGGGCCACCAAGTATTGCATCACGCAGGATGGAATAAGTTGGAGGAACTCAGATGGATTGATACTTAGGTGCGTCGATTAGCCAGAGTCGAAAAACTCTTGGCAAACTTTCATTCGGGATTTTGTGGAGGTCACTTTGCAGTAAGAACAACATCCCACAAAATCCTCAGAGTAGGATACTACTGGCCTAGCCTATTCTCAGATGTGCACAAGTATGTTAGAAGTTCGGAACAATGCCAACTTTTCGCTAGAAAGCAAAATCTAGTAGCTTTTCCCTTGAAGCTAGTAGTAGTCCAAGCCCCTTTCCAGCAGTGGGGGCTTGATTTCATCGGTCAGTTTATGGATAACTCAAGCAATGGCCATACATGGATCTTTACAACAGCTGACTATTTTACTAAGTGGGTGGAAGCAATCCCCACCAAAGCGGAAACCAACAAAGTGCTTATGGCCTTTCTTGAAGATAAGATTATCACGAGGTTTGGTGTACCAACAAAAATAACAATCGATAATGCCAAAGCTTTCAGCTCAGCAGAAATCTCTGCATTCTGCTTCAAATATGGCATTATCCTATCCCACTCGTCCAATTACTATCCCGAGGGCAATAGTCTTGCAAAGTCAAGTAATAAATATCTAATGACCATAATTAAGAAGATTGTTGGAGATAACAAAAAGTCGTGGGATAGCAAGATAAAGTTTTCACTATGGGCAGATCGAATCACAAAGAAAAGTGCAACTAAAATGTCTCATTTTGAGCTGGTATATGGTCTTGATGTTACATTGCCTATTCATCTCTAGTTTCCAGTGTATTAGTTGCTTCAGCCTTTCAGTTCAAATCAGGATGCCATCCAAAGTAGGATTAATCACATAATAGAATTGGATGAAAGCAGTAGAAAGGTAGTTGATCAAAGCATAAGAAGTTGGGACAAAATAAAGAAATTTTTTTACAAGTCTTCCAAGCCAAGAGCCTTTCAAAAGGGTGACATGGTGCTACTATGGGACAAGCGAAGAGAGAAGCCAAGAAAACATGGAAAATTCGACAGCCTTTGTATGGGGGCCTTCATCATATATGACTTGGCTAGTGCCAACTCATTTCTTCTCAACAACATGGATGGAGAAAAGCTTACCTTGCCAGTGAATGGGCAATTCTTGAAATTGTTCTTCAGCGATAATATTTGATGCCCATGGAGGCATCTCTTGCATTAGGGATTTTCTAAACATTTTCCCTTTACTTTTCAAGTTTTTTCCTTCTGTACATTATTTTTGTATATCAGTTTTGTATAATAGTTTTGTACATTATTTTTGTATATTATGTTTTGTACATTAGTATGCAATGAATGTTTCATTTGAAAAATTTTATATACATGTGATTGACACACTTTTGGTGCTATGCAGAAACCATAAGATTCTAGAGTTCTCGCATGATTTCCTGCTCCAGAGATCAGATCAATCATGCGTCCCGCAGTTGGAGCCAGATGTTATCCACTAAGTTGTACTTAGATGGATTTCCAGTGAGCCCCAGAAGATTTGAACAAGTCACTTGTTCAAGCATCAATGTTCAGAAGTTCAACAAACCAATTTTGTCCCTTTGTAATTTTTTGCATGGTCATACCCCGCAAGGGAATTATAATAAGTTGACGTAGCATGATGTCATTTGTAAAAGACTTGGATTTCATAGGATTTAGACATCAATGCCATACTCTAGAGTGTTTTTTCCTTGTTAATTATGCATAGCTCTTCAACGACGTATATTTTTTGGGTTTTTCACTCAGACCTCCAAAGTTAGAGTATTTGCCTTGGTGGCAAAAAATTTGGAGGTTATTAGAGTCTAAGTGTCTATGTATATTACCATGCTAGTCACTTTTATTGATTCATAGGAACGTGTACTAGGGCCCCCTAGGTTTATTTTTATTTTTCGCAATTAAAATTTCTTGTAAAACGGGTCAATTTTTTAATGTTTTTATGTAAAAATTAAAAATGTCATAAAAAAGTGGTTAGGAGGTGGAATTTACCATGGGGGTGCTCTTTTCTAACTCAGAGCGCCTACTATACCCCTCAACCCACTTTGGGATTAATTTGAGTTATTATTTATCACCTAAATTAAATTTCTCTCGAAAATGGCCAAAAGAGACAAAAAGGTCATTTCCTAAATTAGTGGAAACATGTCCCAAACATGTCTGGAGTGTAGTGAGTTAACTGAGGATCATTCGAGAGTTAACTAAGGCTCAATATCATTGGATGAGATGATTATGGAGGCAAGGTGAGTTTGTCTCAAGTAGAGAATGCACCCTCCCTCATGAGAGGGACGCGTTAGTGATGTGGCGACTTGTGGCTTGAGGGATGGGAATCCCAAGGTAGAGAGGCCACACCTCTTGTGAGGTGGCGCCTACCTCTTTAGTTGAACTCCAAATGAACTCAGAGCAATCCCTCAATTGGATCCTAAACTCGCCCTCTACTCCCTCTCTGGCTCTAGTTGCACCCTCGGTCATCTTTAGTTGGCAAAAGCGCCACCCTGGCTCAGTTTTCCTATTTAAGCAAGGTCTCACTCCATTGTTTGAGATGGATGGGTGGAACCTATGCTCTTGTAATCAATATTGTCATATTTTTTTTAATCAAGTTTGAAGACTTTGGAGGTCCATGTGGTGCACTTGTTTGCTATTGTGAATGCTTTGTTTTTATTGAGGTAATATCATACTGGTTACATTTCATTTGCCGTAGGCTTGTAGATCTGTCTAACTTAGAAGGATGCTATCATCCCATATAGCAAGCATTTGTAGTTTCAAGTTGCTTGTTTATGCTTTATTATTAGAGATCTAGGAGTAGCATACTGTAGTCGGATATACTTATGCTCTCTTAATCTTTTTTTTATAAATCATATTAGATTTGATCTTGCTTGTGCAAGGTTTTGTAGTTGTCCAGGTTACCTAATCTGAAGGAGGAAGTTGAGCTCAGCTACATCCTCTTCTACCTTCAGAACCTTTTTTGGATCTAGCCTTTTGTTTCCCACAGGCACCTCTTTGTCTTCATAAAAGTTCAAGCTCAGGCTTGTGTTTCTTCTTCCATCTCTCAAACTCAAATAATCTCTTGGTTACTTTGTTTCTTTCATGCTTAACAAGTGTAGATATGATCTAAAGTTTTATCATTATAAGTGCAAGTACAAAGTAGGGAAAACTTTTACGCTTTATTTGATTAATCCATTGTATTTCAATTTAATTAGTTCGCTGATTTTTGCATTTTTATGAACAGGTAAGCAGAAGTGTTGGCAAAATTTTGAGGATCTAACTCATCCAAAGAAATAAGCTTTCTTTGGGCCAAACAAGAATTTACCCACTCCTTAATCCACGCATCAAATAATAAGTAAAACTGACCAACGAGACAATTGCAATACTTTCCCAACACAACAACACTATTTGACTCCATTGGCCCTGATCTACCTGCAACAATTACAATACACTTAAGTGAATTCATGTGTTAATGAAGTACTTTATTATATGTTGTTGATCTAAATCTATCTTTGCAATTTCTTGTATCAATATTTTATTTTAAACTCCTAGAAAAATTTTCTCATCTAATAACTAAATAACCCAAAGCCTTAGTTATTTTCCTAGGGACTACCCTCCTTGGCTTCGTTAGGAGTTGGCCTAGACGAAGGAGTCAAGTTTCAGGTGACAACACTTGACTCAAGACTTGCCCCCAAGGACGCACCCAGTGGCTTGAAGATTTCTACCAAGCTAATGTCGAGGTGCGTATCCGATAGCAACATATGACACAAGACTGTTGAAGATGAATCTTCTTGCCAATGGAGCGTATTGCCAACAAATTGTTGTCATCGGGATGGTGTGCAATAGATACGTATGTTGTGATCACTACACCATGCTGGGTGGCGAGTGCCAGCTAGAACAACTCTTAGATGCAAGTGGTGCACGTTGTAGGTGTCAAGCCATGGGAACCAAATGTTGGAGCTATGGAGATGTTGTAGGATGAACGGTGTCCTTGTACAAAGCAAGGCTTCTACTTTGAATGGGAATTGAAGTAGGGTTAAGTCATCTTGTGTTGGGCAAGGCTTCTAATTTGAATGGGAATTGAAGTAGGGATAAGCCATCTTGTGCTAGGCAAGGCTTCTACTTTGAGTGCAGAACTAAAGTAGGGACACGTCATCAGGCATTGGGAAAGGCTTCCTACATGGAGCAGGGCTTTTACTTCAAGTGCAGAATTGAAATAGGGAACAATAATCTTGCACTAGGCATGGCTTCTACTTCGAGGACATAATTGAAATAGGGAACAATTATCTGGATGCAAGGCTTCCTACATGGAACAAGGCTTCTACTTCAAGTACAGCATTGAAGTAGGAAAAATTCATATTGTATTGCAAATGTAAGGGATAGGTAAGCATTGGATCATGGAATAACACAATTGGAAGCATTGTATCACTAGGAATAATAAAAGGTATGAGACCTGCCTCAGGTATCTAAAAAAAAATGAAAAGTGGAACATAAAAGGTAAATCTGTGTGCTTGACATGTATGCAAACTATAGATAATATGCCAATATTCAGGAATGGTAGTATCTTATGATCATGCCTATCCATAAGAGGGGCAACACAATACCCTTTGTTGGTACTAATAAATGTGCCATGAGGGTAGAGGATGGTAGTGTGTAGAACCCCATATGATCTATTTCGGATAACTTCATATGCACAAGGGATTGTAGACACTCCAAAATATTTCGTATCAGAATGTACACCATATGCTCTACCAAAGGAAAGAGATAAACCAAGTGCAAGTGCTATGTCGAGAGTGCAATTATATATAGATGCTGAACCAACTCGAGGGCCCAAATATAAGGATGACTAGGCATGTCATGAAGGAGTGGAAATAAGTCCATCGACCAATTGAGATGGAGAACAATTCTACACGTTGCAAGTTTTCCTGAGGCAAAAGTTACATTGCAACCATTGTAAATGATGTGACTGAAACCATTGTAAAACAAGAGCTTAGCATCTTTTATTCCCTACCTTACCTTTTGAATTAAATAATAATAATAATTTAAGATCATTTGTTTTATATATTTTCTCATATTATAAATAGTTACAAAACATTTTTTTTTGTTGATTTATATCAAAGAATTAGAAAACAAATCATATCAAACATAATTCCAAGTTATATAAAATTTGAACTTTGTTTCCATAAAAGCTAGAAATATAATTCTTAATGGCTTAGGCTAATCATCAACTAGAGCCCTCTGCCCAGAGGGATTCTGCATATTGTGTGTTATCTACAGAAAAACATAAATTTTCTTGTAGTGAGAAAATCTTGGAGCAAAATCACTCATGTTGACTGAGCTCGACTTCGAAGTAGAGAGTTTGACAACCTTGCCACTCGAGTGTTGTTAATGGTGACTTTTTCTCCACTAGATAAAAAGGGCAAATACATTTGAATTTGAAGTTATGTGGAGAAAATCCAAACTACCCCAATACTTGAAGGTCCAAGGTGGCCTTTTACTGAGATGGTATTTCCATAAGTGATGCAAGGGAAAACTCATTCTCCTTCCTAGATTGAGGGACACTCTTCTACATAATCTGTATAAAGTTCACAAACTGCAAAACCAAATTAAAAAGTACAAACTGAGTTGGGAAAAGAATGAAATGAAAAATGTACAAATTACATCAAGTCATATCTCTCTATTTTCATTTAAAAAGCACGTCAGCTAGCCTGTAAGTTAGACAGTCAAGCTGGAATATTATTATCAAATTACCACATCATGTCCCAAGGCTCATCTCCCAGTCCAACTAAGACAATTGATAGTGAATATTCACTACAACAAAAGTGATATATTCAATGTCTAATATTGTGTGCTTCATAATTAAATGACACTACACTATTGTATTGATACGTTTACCTGGCTTTCACTATTGCATAACTGTATTCTGTTTTTGTGTACTGCGCTGTCCATTTTCAATGTCAAAGCTTCTTGTTACCAACCCAAAATTATCAGCCATATTATAATGAGATCATGTGCAAAGAGCTTGAAGATTCTAATTATTGTCAAGACCCAAAACAAGGACAAAAACTGTACAGCATAATGAATGATGGATTTTTTTTAAAACAAGATGATTTTTGCAGCTGATACAGCAGTCTCTGCCCGTGCTCTCTTGGATGAAGTTATTCAAAGGTGTACATCCAAGAATTCTAAGCCCGAACCCTGGTCTCTGGAAGAAGATTCATGGTTGAAGTCCTTTATTTCCCAAAATTGGCTTCAGAATCAAAGGGATGGAATGCATGTTCAGGTTCCTTCTTGGCAATTGGATATGATGCAGGCGGCAGGACGAATTTCAAAAATGGCTTCAGGGTATCCAGTCCCATGTTCTTTTCTTCGATGATTCTTCGAAGGGAAATCCTGGGGTAGCTGGTGCAGGGGCGGGGGGGGTCATTTTTTACCCCGGAGGAAAGATAGAAGCTACTTCTGCATGTGGTCTTGGGATAGATTCAAATAATCAGGCTGGGCGTTATGCTCTGTTCCTTCGCCTGAAGCGAGCAGTTACTCTAGGACTTCAATCGTTAGTGATTATTGGAGACTCCCTTCTCATTATTTCTCAAGCCAAGTATCTCCAGCAGTTAAAAGACCCAATATCTGATCATCTTCATAAGAGAATCATTAGTCTTCTCTCGCAAGTTCCTAACACTCAAATTTTTCATTCCCGTCGAGAGCACAATACTTTTGCGGATGGCATTGCTAACCAAGCCTCTCTTCTCTTCAAAGGATGCATTGTAGAAAATGACATCACCTCAACCTGTTGGTTACCATTACTCCTAAGTTTTCATGATCTTCTTGAATTTGTCCTTTGAAAAAGGTCCTGTAGCATATTTTGGGGTTTTTCTTGAGCAGGGTTCAGAGACTTTATCCTTTTGAAACTGGCCCTTTCCTGTCCCTCTTATGGAGATTAAATTGGATAAAAAAGGTTGAAGCAACTAAAGGAAATATTGACTCCGTTCAAACAGATATTCAGGATCTTTGTCATCAAAAGCATTGGTTTAAAGGCCATCTGGAAGGTGTTATCGCTGCTGCTCGTAGGCTGTTGGATCATATTCCTGTCCAGGATAATCGAGTTGTTGAAGTTTCTGTAATCAGTGCAAATCATGAGGATCTTATAGCTGGCATTTTCTTCAGAATGGATAGCAATCCAAGGAATGAGAATAATGTTCACTGTCAGTCAGTTTTCCCCGGTTGTCATTTCAAGATTAAGTGAAGACGATGAAGACGAAGAACCTCTCGGTGATGTTCATATGATCAGTAACTCTGGTTTGCTGCAGATCCTTTATGCCTCATTTTTGTATTGAGCTACTAGGGAAGTTTGTCAAGGTATTTAGCAGCACAGTTTTTGGTAGCAATTTTGTAATAGTATTCAGAAACTTCAGGATTGTAATCAGTATTATCTTCACTGTCAGGTGCAGGGCTCGATCTGCTATGAAATGCTGTATTGAAAAATCATTTTGATGCTGGCTGTGCCCAGCCGTTTATAATACAAAAACATTACCCGTTAGTTAAAAAAAATGAAAGGCCATGATCGCAATTAAGGAAAACCACACTCAATGCACAAATGCAACAACAATGTCTACAAACAACAAGAACAACCATGTTCAACGTATATACTATAAATAGCACAAAAAGCTTGTACCTAAGAGGACTTGAAGATACTTAGTTTATCTAGATCCAAAACAAGGACAGAACACAAAACGTTACAGCACAAATAAAGGCCATAATCATAATTCACAAAAGTTTGTGTTCAGAACTGTTGAAGAATAATGTAACTTCGGAGGATATTCTCCATGTATTTGAGTCATTATTTTACCATGTAAAAATTCCCTTTTGTGGATATGTCAAGTCAGCTCCTTGTAAAAATGTAATTTATATTAAATTGTATTGTTTTAAGTCAAGTCGGCCCAGTCAAGGTTAGTGAGCCGACCTAGGGTTGTGTCCACTCATTTTTAGGTTAGAATGTGTATAAATAAGAGGCTTGACGCCTCATTTGAGAACTCACTCATAGATATACTTGTCTGATCAAGTCTAGCACGCAAGGAAGAGGGAGAAATAGCAAAGGAGGAGAAGAAGTCAGTCTTGCTAGGATTTTTGTATTTGGTTCTTGGTTTGGCATACTTCTTGGTCTTTGGTAAACTCTCCTTGAGAGAGCGTTGTCTTGACACTGTACTTGGTTGAATCTATATTGAGGAAGTTTTGCTGGGTTTTCTCCCCCATGAGGGTTTCCCAGGATAATTCTTTGTGTACTATGTGATCTTGTTTCTTTCAGTAATCCTTATCTTATTGTTATTGCACATGTGAAATTTTGAAGTGCTAATAATAACAGTTGAGGCAATTTATAAACTTTAACATGGTATCAGAGCTTGCCTGAAAGAGCAATTTTGCAGATCCAGTGCACTGTTTGACCTAGGGACAAAAATTAGGGTTTTTTGCAGACTTGGAATTTTTGAGTGAGACCTTCACCAGCAGCTGCAACTCCCTCCAGCGAATCTATCAGTGTATTCAGCGAAATTTTTCAGTGGATATTTTGCCGGGAACTTGAAAATTAGTTTTATTACTGGGACCAGAAAAAACAGAAAACCAGGAAATCAGATCCGAATTTCGCTGGCTCTGTTTTTGGCATCTATACTTGACGTCTTCAGAAGTTTTCTACATTAGTGACCTCGCCTTGGCTTGGAGAATCTCTGGGTAAGCTCAAATTTGATTTTTGTCATTTTTTCTAGCTCCAGGGACAAGATGTCTTCCGACACTAAGCTTGATGAAAAGCTTGAGGGTGCTGAGAATTTTAGAGCATGGAAGTATAGGTTGATGCTCATTCTAGAAGAGAATGAGCTTGAAAAATTCATAAAAGAAGAAGTTCAAGAACCAGAAGAAGATGAGGCTAAAGCTAAGGACAAGAAGGACATGATCAAGGCTAAAAGGATCATTGCCGATTCCATCAAGGATCACTTGATCCCCCGTGTGTCATCCAAGAAAACCCCAAAGAAAATGTTTGATGCCTTGTCCGGTCTATTTGAAAGCCAGAACATCAATAGAAAGATGACCTTGAGAACTCAACTCAAGGGTGTAAAGATGATAAAGTCCGAAACTGTTCAAGCCTATTTCTCAAGAGTATCACAAATCAAAGAACAGTTGGAAGCCATTGGAGACAAGGTAGAAGATGTAGAGGTTGTAATGACTACTTTGAATGGCCTTCCTAGGTCATGGGAATCTTTCATCCAAGGAATTTGTTCAAGACGGAAGTTGACAAAGTTTAGCAGGTTGTGGGAAGAATGTACTCAGGAAGAGGCCAAGATGGCTGCTAGAGAAGAAAAGCTTGGAGACAGTGAAGACCAAGCCCTCGCAACTCATACAAAGAAAGGAAAGAAAAGGAGAGAGGATAATGAACACTCTCCTGGAAAGACTAAAAGATTTCAAAGAAACAAAAGGACTCAAAGGGACTTTTCATCCTTTGAATGTTTCACCTGTCACAAGATGGGACACATTGCAAGAAATTGCCCCCTCAAAGATGAAGAGTTCAAGAAAAGAAAGAATAAAAGGTTTCATGTCCATGCAATTGAAGATGATGAACCGATAGAGAAGAAGAAGACTCTAGTGAAGAATATGTCCTAATATCAGCTCTCACAGGTGCAGTCTCACATGGAAGTGACACTTGCTTGTAGACAGTGGTGCCTCCAGGCATATGACAGGTTACAAAGACTCTCTCTCATGTTTTATACAGAAGGACTCTCCACACAAAGTCAAGCTTGGAGACGATTACCAATATCCCATCAAAGGAATGGTAGAAGCATCTTATAAGCTAGATTCTGGAAAGTCCATGAAGATGAAGGAAGTACTATATGTTCCAGGTTTGAAAAAGAATCTACTTTCTATTTCTAGTTAGATAAGAAAGGCCTCAGAGTTGCTTTTATAGATGGAGAAGTCCTCATGTGGCCAAAAGGAAAGACAATAGATGACGCAGTTGTGATTGGAATAGAAGAAGGAGGACTCTACAAATTGAAGGGACATTCAGATTCAGCTTTAACCACCAGTACCGTGAACCCATGTGAATTGTGGCATAGAAGACTTGCTCATGTAAACTACAAAGCATTGCTAATCGTGAGCAAGGTGGTGACAAGTTTACCAGAAATCCAGATTAATCATGGAGTGTGCAAAGGATGTGCATAAGGAAAGAATACAAAGAATCCATTTCCAAGCAGTAACAACAAAGCAAAAGGAATCTTAGACATTATTCATTCAGACGTATTTGGACCAATGACAGCTACTTCTCTAAGCGGGTATGTTTACTATGTTTCATTCATTGATGATTATTCCCACAAAACTTGGGTTTATTTCCTAAAGAATAAAGATGAAGTATTTGAGAAGTTCAAAGAATTTAAAGCTCTTGTAGAAAACCTCTCCGAAAAGATGATCAAGACATTAAGGTCAGATAATGGAGGAGAATTCACATCGGGTGACTTCAAGGAGTTCTGTAAAGAAGCTGGGATTAAGAGGGAGATCGCCACTCCCTATAATCCTCAATAGAATGGAGTGGCAAAAAGAAAGAATAGATCTATCATGGAAGCAGTAAGAGCCATGATCCATGACCAAGACCTACCTATGCACTTATGGGTTGAAGCAGGTAAAACCGTAGTTTATGTACAAAATAGAATTTCTCACAGTGCTCTTAGGAATAAAAATCCAGAAGAAATGTTTACTGGTGAAAAGCTTGAAGTCAGTCACCTAAAGATATTTGGTTGCCCTGTATACTTACATATTCCCAGGGAGAAGAGATCGAAGTTAGACCCTTCAGGAAAGAAGGGGATATTTGTTGGTTATAGTGAGCAACCAAAGGTTTACAGAATGGTTATCGGAAAATTGAGATCGGTAGAGATGTTACATTTGATGAGGATGCAACTTTCAGCAAGTCCAAACAGAATCATATGGATGAGGTTCATGAAGAGAAGCATGCAGCTCCTAGAATTGAAGAGACTAGCAGAATACCAGTTAGAGATGTTGAAGTTACCCCAGAAGAGTATATACCAGAAGATCATGACATGAAAGAACCTCAGAGACCTGTGGAATCACCACAAGAGGTGACTACATGCAAAAGAAGACCAGCTTGGGCTCGTGAAGTAATTCAAGATGCAGAAAAGTATGGTGCTCCAGGAGGAACCTTCAGAGAAAGCAAGAATCCAAGACCATACTCCAGTTATGTGGCCTTGATGTGTAACCTTATTGATAATGAACCTACTTGTTTTGAGGAAGCAAGAAAGAAGAAGGAATGGATGGATGCCATGATTGAAGAATACCAGTCCATTGTAAAGAATGATGTTTGGGATGTGGTACCAAGACCAAAAGATAAATCTGTGATATCCTCAAAATGGATTTTGAAAATAAAGCATTCAGTAGATGGTAGTATTGAAAAGTACAAAGCAAGATTCGTAGCTCATGGCTTCTCTCAAAAGGAAGGAATTGATTATGAAGAGACCTTTGCTCCTGTGGCCAGATATGCTTCAATCAAAATTGTCCTTGCTTTGGCAGCTAAGATGAAGTGGAAGTTACACCAGATGGACGTGAAAACTGCTTTTCTAAATGGTGCACTAGAAGAGGAAGTGTACATGGAGCAACCACAAGGTTTTGAAACACATGATAGGAAGACACATGTATGCAGGTTAAAGAAGGCTTTGTACGGTCTGAAGCAAGCACCCAAAGCGTGATATGGAAGAATAGACAGTTTCCTGATGAGTTTGGGCTTTACCAAGAGTAAAGCAGATTCCAACCTTTACTATAAGGTTGATGGAACCATGATATTGTTGTTGTACGTGGATGGCCTATTTTTAATAGGTGAAGAGAAGCTCATCAGTGAATGTAAGAAGAGGCTTGCTGCAAAATTGAGATGAAGGATCTCGGTATGATGCATTATTTCTTGGGTCTTGAAGTATGGCAAAGTCCAGATGAGATCTTTCTGAATCAAAGGAAATATGTTCTTGATATCCTAAAGAGATTTGGAATGATGGATTGTAAGGCCATGAATACTCCAATGGTGACAAACTGAAGCTTCTGAATGATGCTTCTTCAGAGGCAGTGGATTCTACATTGTACAGACAGATCATTGGATCATTGATGTATCTAACAAATACAAGACCAGATATACGTTTTGCTATAAACACCTTGAGTCAGTATATGGTGGAGCCTAAACATGTTCACTTGATTGCAGCAAAACATGTGATGAGGTACCTAAAAGGTACATTGGATTATGGCCTTAGATATGCATATGACAGTGAGATCATATTACACAGTTATGCAGATTCAGATTGGGTAGGAAGTACCATAGACAGAAAGAGCACTCTAGGATGTTGCTTCAATTTGGGATCAAGTATGATCTCATGGCTCAGCAGGAAGCATACCAGTGTTGCTCTCAGTACGACAGAGGCTGAATATATTGCAGTGTGTTCAGCCTGTAGCAAAGCAATGTGGCTTTGCAAGTTGTTGGCTGGATTATTTGATCTCGAGATAGATGTGACTGATATCTATTACGACAACCAAAGTTGCATCAAGCTGATAGAAAACCCTATGTTTCATGATAAATCAAATCATATTGAGATCAGATATCACTACATCCATGATATGGTGCAGAAGGGAGTTGTAAAGCTCCAGTATGTTTCTACAGATGAGCAGGATGTTGATGTGTTGACCAAGCCTCTGTCTCGTGTGAAATTTCAATACTTCCAAGACAAGCTTGGCGTAGTCCGAAAAGACCACCCTCGTAAGAGGGAGTGATAATGATACTGATGATGCAGCTTCCTGGAGTCGTAGTGTGGCAGCTCAGTCTAGGATTGGTATGTTAGTCTAACAAGGCCTGGTTGATCCGAAAGGATTGGTATGTCAGTCTGACAAGGCCTGTTTGATCCCCAAGTAGATTGGTATGCCTGACTAGGCTTGTTTTGTCCGAAAGGATTAGCAAGTCAGGAAAGGCCTGTTGGATCTATTAGAGTGCCCAATTTTGAGTTGCTACTTGCACATTGCTCCAGAGGTATGACGATGATGATGTTGTTGCTGATGATGATGATGTTCCATCTGATGATGATGTCGTTGATGATGATGATGATGATGACGCCCCTGGCATATGATGATGTTGCAGTTACAAAACTTCCGATGATTTATAGATTCACCAGTGAGTGGTCATGTTGTCTATTGTACAGTTGATGATGTTGATGATGTAGAATACCCTCTTTCTTAAGAGGGAGTGTTGAAGAATAATGTAACTTCAGAGGATATTCTCCATGTATTTGAGTCATTATTTTACCATGTAAAAATTCCCTTTTGTGGATATGTCAAGTCGGCTCCTTGTAAAAATGTAATTTATATTAAATTGTATTGTTTTCAGTCAAGTCGGCCCAGACAAGGTTAGTGAGCCGACGTAGGGTTGTGTCAACTCATTTTTAGGTTAGAATGTGTATAAATAAGAGGCTTGACACCTCATTTGAGAACTCACTCATAGATATACTTGTTTGATCAAGTCTAGCACGCAAGGAAGAGGGAGAAATAGCAAAGGAGGAGAAGAAGTCAGTTTTGCTAGGGTTTTTGTATTTGGTTCTTGGTTTGGCATACTTCTTGGTCTTTGGTAGACTCTCCTTGAGAGAGCGTTGTCTTGACACTGTACTTGGTTGAATCTATATTGAGGAAGTTTTGCTGGGTTTTCTCTCCCATGAGGGTTTCCCAGGATAATTCTTTGTTTACTCTGTGATCTTGTTTCTTTCAGTAATCCTTATCTTATTGTTATTGCACATGTGAAATTTTGAAGTGCTAATAATAATAGTTGAGGCAATTTATAAACTTTAACAAAAACCAAAATAATAATAAAGACCACAAAAAACTTATGCCTAAGAGGACTTGAAGATTCTCATTTAGATTCAAAATAAAGATAAAAACTTTGCAGCATAAAAGTCATGGTCATAACTCAGGAAAGCAATGCTCACAACACAAATGTAACAACAATGCCTACAAACAATAAAAACACCCATGCTCAAGGTATACAGTATAAATAATTCAAAAAATACTAGAAATTTCGAATAAACAGACAACAAACAAAACAATCCCTTCAACTAAACTAATAGTTAATTTTGATAACCAATCTATATAATGAAGATTTGCAACCTATCTATCTGCAACATGTCAGACACTATTTCCCAGCTGAAGGCTTTGATATGCTAAAGACCATTTAATTTTCATATCTTCAGGAAGCATGTTAAAGTTTCAGTAAAAGATGTGGAACTATCTCCCTATAGCATCTCAATGCTTCTTCAAATCCATTGCATAGCATATTCTCTGGTTAGAAAATAGACACGTGTTGATCATGTGTTGAACCTGTGAAATGAAACAACAGCACATTATTAACAACAGCCATTTTACTACTTATGTTGGGAATTGATATTAACCAACATAAGAAAAATAAATTGAGCAAAATTCAAACAAAATTTTCAATCAAAATAGATATTAAAACTTGTGATTCCCAAAACCAAGCTAAGGGATCAAGTTATCCTCATCGAAAGCAACTAAGGTCCTCCCAATTATTGAGATTGCTTGTTTGTAAGGGTCTGGACTCCTGGAGTGTCTCCACTCTCCAATGTGGTGCAAGCCTCAACATTTAAAATATATTCTTACTACATGTACAAAAATCTGATACCCAGTAAAACATTCATTGTATCTTGTCCAATACAATGAGGGAAAGATGAACTATACAATATTAACTTTAAATCTTGAATTTTCCTTTATTGTACTGGATATCATCCTTCAGAATTTCCTTTTATATAGTTTAAAACTGTAAACAACTTCCCAACATTCTCCGTGTGCATCAGATTTTTACAAATATCATATTGTTTTCTCATTTCACTGTCATGTCTCAATCATGTTAACCTTTTTCAAGGTGTCTTATATAGGTTATTGACTTGTCACTAGAAAAAGCCATTCAAATAATACCACCAAAAATTCTACCCAAAATATTTCATGGGCATTGTGGTCATTATGTCACAAAGCAGATTGGCAGCCAGTAGCGTATTGCCTCACAAAGGGATTGACCTATCCAAACCACCACTCTTCCACATAACTTTGGGGTAATGTAACATTCATACTATTAAAACGCCACACATGTCATGATAGAGTCCTGGCAAAAGAACCATTTGTTGGTTCAAACTTCAATTTGAGACCTAGGTCTGCATCAGTGTCCAACAAGGGGTTCAATGTAGTCTAGGTGTCCGCATTTTCAATCCCCATGAAGGGGTAAGGTCTCACCCTAAGCATTGTGCTGAGATATGAATGTATGAGCAGGGCTCAAATAATATGACTAATGCAATCATTTGCCACCCCAATAACTACAATTAAACAACAATTACGACTACATACCTCTTAACATCAGATCGCAACCTCCTACCCATTCTGATTCAGCTATAGAGCATTACCATCCTATTCATCATCCATCCAAGTATAAACACACAGCATCTGGCCCGGTGGGTTAGCTAGAGTGGTTCAATGCTGTGAATTGGAAGCAGGAGGTCAAGGGGTCAAGTCATCGAGCTAGCTGCCTCTGTGAATATTGTGGGCCTCACTTGATGTCCCAGTCAAGTTAGGTTGCCAAAACTGCAACTGAACAGTTTACCCCAAGTACGATCATCAAAATGAGGGGAAGTGCCCAGAGGGTTTCCCATGATATGCATTTCGTCGAAAAAAATAAAAATAAAATAAACACAACATCTATGTAAATAGAAGGCTATCATTTAACATAACAGATAAAGGACATCATCACCATATATTACAAACGAAACCAAAAATTGAAAGGCGGGCCTCATTCCATTCATTTCCCACACAATCCAATACATCATTACATAAGAGAGCTTCATTTAGCTGGCTGCAACAGCAGAATGTATTCAAAACGTGACACAATAGCTAAAATCCTCTACCCAAGTCATATCTATCTAATGTCCAGCTTCCAAATTGGCTGAGGCCTTTCCATTTATATCGGTGCACTCATAGAAAAGAGGACGAATTCCAAAC
Source organism: Larix kaempferi (assembly GCA_027924585.1). Classification (NCBI taxonomy): domain Eukaryota; kingdom Viridiplantae; phylum Streptophyta; class Pinopsida; order Pinales; family Pinaceae; genus Larix; species Larix kaempferi. The sequence continues at coordinate 28,715,549 of BSBM01000372.1, read as the reverse complement.
TCAAAAACCCATTAGCTTACTTTCAGTTCTTCATTCATGAACCAGTTGATACTGTTTTTGGCTTCTGCCACATGTCTTCAGTCTTCCGCCACTCTATTCTTCAATCACCTGAAATCATGCTTGATATACTGGTTTTTGTCTCCCTCTATCTCTGATAATCTTTATTGCTGCTAATGAATGGCCTTCATTCTCAGTGATGAAACTCGGATTTATCTGCCAGCTGAGTTGGCATCAATGTGTCCTCCATCAAAATGAAGGGCCCAACAAGAATGACCATGAATCTATAAATTGGCAAAGAAAACATATTGATTAGTAATAAAAACTTAAAATGTGAATGACGTGGACTTAAGTGACCAATCTGTATATCCCTGCTCAATGTGCTCATATACAGATTCTTCTCTGACTTGGAAATTGATTTTGTAATTTTGGAAGGGGAAAAAATGAAAAGGAGTAGTCTATAGACGCGACGATTTCGACCTCTGGTGGTCGGAGGTCCATCGCTCAGGTGACCCTGCCGGTCTTCCTCCATCTTCCATCTTCGTCTCCTTCCATTTGCCGTAATCACACTTGACTTCTTCCATCTGGAGCGTTGTGGTCCCTCCGCCTGCTGCCAGCGCGGATCTCTCCAGCCTATCTTCAACCATTGATCTGAGACATATGCAAAGCTCAGTCGTATTCCTTCCATGGAGTTTGGAACAGCTGAACAATATACATATCGAAGGGATTTGAAAATCAACAACTTACTTTACAATATAAACACAGGTTCTATGAAGGGTTTGACTGGAAGATGTATATTGGATTTAAATGCTAGAGTTACAACTATACACCTTTACCACCCAAGGCTATATTTCTAGACGATCCATTATACTTTCTACGAGTAGTTTGATCTAGGACAAGGTTTGAGTTTAAGCTGGATAATGAATTAACGAGGTCAGTTGATGATGATGATGTGAAAGATGGATTGGCTAGCAAAATCATTCGTGAGCAAATTGGCCATGAGATTGATCTAATTCTTTTTGGCAATCAGGCTGTCAAGGTGATTATCTAGCTTAAAGTAAGGTGATTATCTAGCTTAAAGTAATTAGCCAGCTTGCACTGCTAAAACAACCGAAACCAACTTAGTTACAGAACAAATCTTTGAGCTTAAAACCAAAACTATCAAATCCAGAAATTCTTTCACACAGAATTGCATTAGCCCTTGAATGATCTATGTACTGATCACACATGATGAGAAGGTTGCCTCTGATCACATGTGATGAGAATGATCCATGTACTTTGTAAGCCTGCTGTGGTGTTGCATGGTTGTGAAGTGCATAAACATCTAAGCTGGGTAGGGAGCATTCTCTGAAACTTCTTGATTGAAATCTGCTTGCATTGCTTCATTGTATATCTTGTGGATTTGCAAAGACCGTAGGACAAGATGCTCCAATTTGTCCTCTTCACAAAATTTCCCCTTTTTCTTTTAAAATTCTTACTTCTGTGGAACTGATGCACAGGCACAAGTGAAGTCAACCCTCCATCTCTCTAATCAACTCTTAGCTAATGAGGAGTTAGGTGAAGTCTTTGTTCCAGGCTTTGTAATGCCTTGTCTGCCTGCTAGCATGTAGCTGAGAGGGTAAATACCTTGTTCAAGTCGTTAGGGGTGAATACTTTGTTTCAGTAAAGACTTTGAAAGGCTTCGTTTATTGACTGGGGTGTTGGGGAGTAGACTTGTTGATGATAGATGTGCCTCTCTTTGTATTACCGAAGACAATTAATTCCTCAAAACTGTGTCTCTCCTTGTGTTAGCCATCAAGACATATTTACTATACATGTTTGCCACAAAATTGGAGACTGAAGATATATATATATATATATATCTCCTGTAAAGTAGACTAGAATAGACAACTTGTAAAATATAATATAGACACTGTACTGCGGAAGTCACCAATAGATACTAGACTAAAACCCAAATGTCTTACCACACACGAAAAATACAAAAATTATATTCTGAATTTTGTTTCAGAGTTCTTAAATTAACAAACTGAGAATTTAATACGAAATGGTGGTGTGATTTTTTTTTTACTGCAATTCTGTCAAACGATGAAAGCAGGGCTTCCCCTACTAATTTGTCTGAGGTACAGTGTTTCAATAGATGAGACAACTTGATAAGTGTAGTGTGTTGCGTGATATGGTTAGACAAGTCACATCTTGTGTAAAATGTTGAATTAAACTGTTGCACCCCAATTTTGTAGGCAATAGGCTGGAGCTATGCTGTTGGGAGCGGGGAGCGGGAGCGGAGCGAAAAGCGAAATTTTCAAAAGCTCCCGTTTCGGGAGCGTTTTTTATATAGCATATATTTTAATATATTTTGATGGATTTATATAGAAGAAACATCTAGGATGTTGAATTAGCTATAGAAAACATGGATTAAACCATATAACATCAATCATTTAGTAGTTATAACTTATAACATTGTCATCAAATGATCAACCATAACAACTTTTATAGGAGCTTGGCAAAGAAGGGAGGTACCATAATGCTGTCATCAAATGATCAACCTAACATAGGAGCTTTTAGTATAGGAGAGGTAGGGAGCGCCTTGGGAGCGTTTTGGGTGCAAGATTCCGAAGGGAGCGAGCTTTGGGAGCGGGAGCGAGGGGGTGGGGGGCGCTCCCACGCAGCATAGGGCTGGAGAGATCTGCACTGGCAGCAGGAAGAGGGACCACAATGCTCAGGATGGCGGAAGTCAAATGTGATTACGGCAAATGGAAGGAGACGGAGATGGAGATGGAAGACGGAGGAAGATCAACGGCAGGGTGACCGGAGCGACAGACCTCCGATCACCAGAGGTCGAAATCGTCGCGTCTATAGACTATTCCAAATGAAAAGGTAAGTGTCCATAAAAATCTAGATGCGTTTATACAGGTTTGCATAAAGTTTTTATAATGAATTGTAGCTATTTTGTTGCCCTAATAATGAGAAGGAAAAGAAAGAAAGCAGGGGGGAGGTCATCTGAGGAAATGCCTTGGAAACATTTCCTTGGCATTTCTTATACAGAAATGTGGAAAATAGTTATTTCAGTAACGCTGTAACAACAAAATTTTAATATTACATAGCAGTTAAAATTCAACTATGATGGTGTAACCCTGATAATGATGGTGTAAGGAACCCACATGAAATGGCGAAGAAGTTATAGTTAACAACATTCATTCTATGATGCATTTGAAAAATTGAACCTTTAGATCAATTATTCTAATTCCAAAAAAAGGATGGAATTTAGCAAGACTCCACAGCAGTATGAATTACCACTGGCTTTGGGGTCAAATTGATTCTGAATGCAACACTTCCATGTCTCAAAAATTGAGAGATTATCTATATTGAATAAATTTGACGGCATTAACAATTTGTTTCATGTATCATAGATTGGACTTCCACTGGACCCAATTGTCAATGGAGTTTTGTGGTGTCTCAGTCAATCCACAGATATTATAGAACCCAGTGAGTATCTCATTTAATCTTTTTATAGACATTTTAATCTAAACTCCAGTTGACATGGTAGACAAATAAAGATAAACAAGTATTGAGCATCAAATGCAACAATACAAGAATCTCATGCAATTTAGATAGTTAACAATTCCATCTAGTTCATAAAACCAATTCAAGCAAGAAATGTGAAGCTGTTCCAAAATGCATAAGTAGAACCCTTACCTTTAGAAGTTCATGATTTGGATCCCAGAAATTGCCATAATTTTGTCTCATGCAAGTGACTATCCCACTGGAAAACTTGTGAAAGTGTTATGGCTCACCAACAGTCTATCCGTCATATCAAATATCATCAATTCAGGCATGGAATCTTCAAGTCCAAACCAGATCTCTACAGTAGATCTTCGAGATTTATGCTTTCTCAAAGCAAACTTTATTACCTAGTTGCTTATTCACAATGTAAGGTTGAGGATACAATAAGCTTGTTATTGTGCAAGCTCATATCTGTACCTTACTTCACTGTTCATCCTTGAAATTATGAAAATGCTTAGCATCCTTTGCAACAATTTCTCATGTAAAAATTGTGGAAATGAACTTGGTGGGACACTAGCAATCACCACATATTTGAAGGATCTTGATGACCCAAAATTCAAATGATTGTGCCAGGGATTCTGTCAATAAGTCCAAATGCAATTGCCAGCTTCTCACCGTGGTAACAAATCATATTACCTAGTTGCTCGCTCCCAGTGTAGGGTCTAGGATACAAATAAGCTTGCTATTGTGCAAGTAGGTATTCATACCTTGTTTCAGTTAGCTTCACAAACAATCCCCACCAGCACATTGTTCATCCTTAAAATGCTGAAAAAGCTTGGCACCCTTTGCAACAATTTCTATTGCAACTATCTTTGAAATGAACTTGGTGGCAGAGTGGCAATCACCCACATACTCAAAGTTTCTTGATGACGCGAATTGTTCCAGGGAATGTGTTGATAAGCCCAAATGCAGTTGCCAGCTTTTCACTGCTGTAGCAAAGCATATTACTTAGTTGCTCACTTGCAATGTATGGTTGAGGTTACAAATAAGCTTGTTATATAGCAATATCATATTCGTATACCTTGTTTCACTTAGCATTGCCAATAATCCCCATGAGACCATTGTTCATCCTTGAACTGATGAAACCGCTCAGTGCCCCTGAAACCAATTGCTCATGTAACAATCTTGGAAATGAACTTTGGTGGCAGAGCGGCAATAACCCACAAACTTGAAGGTTCTTGATGACCCAAATAATTGTCCAAGGAATGTATTGATAAAAGCCAAATTGTAATTGCCAGCTTCATGCTATGTTAGCAAAGCATATGTTCCTGCAATACTCCTCCACGTCATTCAGCACACATCTTGTATCAGGCACTTACCCTGCCACCTTCATTTGCTGAGACAATTTCTCTAACTTGGCATAAATTCTCTGTTTGTGGGTGTGACCTATCTCCTACAACAAAAGCAGAGACCTGTTTATTGACCTCAATCCAACTGCATCCAGGCTTCTTTTTTACTGCATTATCTTTCATCATTTTACGCACCTTTTCAATACCATCCTTCCAACCAGCTGCAGCATAGATGTTTGACAGCAGCACATATGGTGAAGCATTTTTAGAGTCCATCTCAAAAAGGTGTGCTGCAATACGCTCTCCTAGCTTTATATTGTGATGGATTCTACAAGCACCAAGCAAACAACCCCACACACTAGCATCAGCTTTAATAGGCATTTTGTTGATAAAGTCATGGGCTTCATCCAAGCGCCCAGCACGACCAAGAAGATCAACCATACAACCATAATGCTCCATTGTAGGTTTTATGTGATAACATTGACTCATCCAGTCAAAGTACTGTTGGCCCTCATCCACAAGGCCAGCATGGCTGCATGCCCACAATACACCAAGAAAGGTGACACGATCAGGAGTCATGCCAGAATGTTGCATTTGTTCAAAGAGTTCGAGGGCCTCCTTGCCATAACCATGCATTGCATATCCAGCAATCATTGTTGTCCACGTGACTACATCTCGCTGAGGCATATTTTCAAATACACTAAGGGCATCCTCTACCCTCCCACATTTAGCATACATGTCAACAAGGGCATTCCCTACAAAGACATCAGACTGAAATCCACTTCTAATTATTTCTTCATGGATCTCCTTTCCTTGTTCCAGAGCTGCCAAGTCGGCGCATGCAGGGAGGATACTGGCATAGGTATTTGAGTTAGGTTTCATCCCTGCCACTTGCATTTGCCGAAATAGTTTCAAGGCCTTCTCACCTTGCCGATTTTGTGCATAACCTGAAATCATTGCTGTCCAGGAGACCACATTTGGTTTTGGCATTTTCTGAAAGAGCTCCAGGGCCTCATCAACCTGCCCAGCCTGTGTATAACCTGCAATCATAGCTGTCCAGGAGACAACATTTCGTTGGCGTAATTTGTCAAACACCTCACGGGCATTCTCTGTCCTCCCACATTTGGCATACATGTCAACAAGGGCACTTCCCACAAAGACATCAGACTGAAAACCACATTCAATTATCTCTTCATGAATGGCCATCCCCTGCTCCAGAGCCTCCAAATTGGCACATGCAGGAAGAACACTTGCAAATGTTTTCAAGTTGGGTTTCACACCTATCACCTTCATTTGCCGATAAAACTTCAGAGCCTCATCACCATGTCCATTCTGGGCAAATCCTGCAATCATGGTAGTCCACGAAACCACGTCTCTCTCGGGCATTTTCTGAAAAAGCTCCAGGGCCTCATCAACAAATCCATTCTGCACATATCCCGCAATCATTGTGTTCCATGAAACTAAATTCCATTGAGGCATTTTGTCAAACGCTTGGCGTGCATCCTCCATACTCCTGCATTTTGCATACATGTCTACAAGGGCATTCCCCACATAGTGATCAGACAGAACCCCGCATCCAATTATTTGTTCATGGATTTCCCTGCCCTGTTCCGGAGACTTCAAGGTGGCACAGGCAGAGAGAGCACTGACAAAGGTGAAACGGTTAGGTTGGATGCCCATTTGATTAAAAAGATCGATGGCCTCTTGGGCATGCTCGTCATGCCGAGAGTAAGCCGAAATCATGAGAGTCCACGAGATCACATCTCGCTCAGGCATTTGATCGAAAACTCTGCGAGCTTCGGCTAGATTCCCACGCTTGGAATACATGGTAAGGAGTTTATTCCCCAGGGAGATATCTTGGGCTTTGAATTGCGTTTGAATCATGTGGGCATGGACTACCTTGGCTTCTGGCAGGGAACATTTAGTATTCTTAAGGCAGCCCTGCAAGAGAGAATCGTATGTGAAGCAATCGAGGGGATAGTCCATGTAATGCAAAATTTGCAATGCTTCTTTCAATTGGCCCTGCTTACACAGCATTCTCACAGAAGCAGAAGCATTTTCATTGTTGTTGCCCTCTGTGTTACCAGCAGCATTGCCTATTATCTTCACTAGATTATGAAGCCCATGCGTTGGTAGAGCACAGGGCAATATACTAATACATTGCAATCTGCTCGCCATAGCTTCAATTTCCTACCTCAATCCATCTCTATTATGGTTTGATGTCAGCCTCTTCATAGTTTCAACATCTTAAATTCGACGCCCAACTGCCTGTCAAATGCTAGTAGGCTTGAATTGATCGTTGAAAGCAACCAGTTGATGATTTGGTTTTTCCAAACTGGCATCTATTTTTAAAAGGATTCATGCATCAAGCACTGTGTTCACTCGATATTATTAAGATGTCAAGCATTTATTGGAAAGGATTGTGGATGAGATGACTATATGGTGATGTATCTTTGAATCGTGTTAAATCTAGCGCTGAGCATCCCATGCAGTGAGAACTCTGTGGAGAATAGCTATATGATAAGGCGGTTAAGTAGCATGGGAAATGCAATGAAACTAGTCTTTAGTTCCAAAGCAAACGCTAAATTTAAGAAGCCCGGTGCCAACAACAAGAAAGGGGGAGCACCGATTATAAATGGTAGTGGGGCCATGGCATTGGCATCTATGGTTGTTATGGCATCTATAATTTTAACGTCACATCAACTTGTCAAGTCAAACGTTCTTAAAGTTTTGTTTTTTTTCAATGGAAAAAAATCTCTGGCTATTCATAGTTTGAATCGAAGAAACTTATATTTCTAACCTATCTCAAGGATAGTATACCAATCTACTCAAGGTACCAAATATCATAAAAAAACAAATATGAGATATCTACCAATCTCATCTGAAATATAGTACTCCAAGATAATAGACATATTCCTATATTTTCTCGAAATAAAAACTATAAGTCATTTTTATATAATACAGTAAACACTTCGCAAAAAAGAGACAAGCAAAATAGGATAGATAAGCTAATAAAGCTTGAATTGTCCCTCCTCAATAATCTGCTAATTTTCAAAATAAGAAAAATGCAAATAGCCCTCGTTGATATTCAAGCCTTTCTTGGAAAGAGCATTCGCCTTATACTTGAATTGTCTAGAAATGTGTAAACAGTTAAAAGAAAAATGTGAATAAGGTTGGAATCCTCTATTTCCACTGACCAAGTGATGCCACCCCCAAAAGTTGTAATCCATTCACCCAGTTGATAATGGCAATAGAATCCCCTAATATCTGCAGGTCCACTACAGCCTTCAATGAAGCAAAGGATAATAGATCCCAAAGGGCCAATAATTCCGCTCTTGTGTTACTCCCTAAGCCACAGCACATGGAGATCTCAAAATATTTGTCATCTGGTAACACAAGGAAGCAACCCGCACTGCAAACACCCTGTTGTTCTGCACCATTAAAGAACCCCACCAGTCGCAAAACCACAAGCTCCGGAAAATGAACTCCCTTAATTCTACAAGAAGATACCCATTTCTTGGAATATAACAGGTTCTTTAAGATATAGTAAAAAGCCCTGGAGTAATTCAAGCCAAGATTCTCAAAAAGTAGGAGATTGCGGTATTTTCACTGCCACCAAATGAAAAGGAGAGGATAGATGGATCTTTCCCTCTTGTTACAGAACCAATATTCAAGATTTTCTGATAATGTGTTGAAATGCCAATGGAAATCAATGCCCCACAGTGTTAAAGTTTATAGAGGTGTACCTTACTTCTTTTGGATTTAAATTCATGACCTCTACTTCCTTTGGATTTATATGTTCTTAAGAAGTTGTATAAAGAAGGATAACTAGCCTCTTAAAAGGAAACACATGTTCTTAACCATTAGGCCTACTGAAGTTGTACAACGAAAGATAACTAATAAAATTGATAATCATAATAAAAAAAATTAATAATTACAAATGATGGAAGATGTTGTGTTATATTTTAGATAACTAGAAAGAAGGATTGCACATTGATAATTACAAATGATAAGAAGTATTATGTTTATATTTTAGAAAAAAAAATTGTAACTTGTTATTTATAGAGAACCAAAGCTACATAGGTCTGACAACAAATATCTTTCAGTCAAATGGATAAAAACAATTTACCATAAAAACTATCATAGTCATGTTTATATTTTAGATAAATAGAAAGAAGATTACACTATCAAATAACAAAGGAAGAATTTTCCAAATAAATTTGTTAATTATAATAATAATAAAAAATGATAATTACAAATGATAAGGAAAATCATATTTATATAAAAAAAATAACAACTTGATGAGGAAGGTTGCTTCAAAAATAGAGAAACCATGATAATGAGGGAAGACTTTTCCAAATAAACTAGTTGATATTATTGATAAAATGACAACTCTAAAAGAGAAAAATAACCATATTTATATCAAAAAGAGATAGAAACTTTAACTTAAAGTTTGGGTTACCAGTAAAATAGATAAGGCCCTTCCCCTTTGTTAACATAATGATTGCAAGATATGTGTAGAATGGATGTGTTGGTGAGGCCCCAAGGCTCTCTCAAAAAATGTTGAAACCTGATGTGGTCTCCTATGTCTCTACTAAAGATGAGGATGCCATCTATGTATACGACCATGAAAGATTCAGTGAATGGTCTCAAAGCATCGTCAATCATCCTCGTGCATATCATTTCCGCATTAATCAAGCCGAAGAGCATGACCCACCACTAGAAGCTACATTTTTTAGAATTGAAGGTTATCCTTCAGACATCTATGAGCTCTATTAACACTTGGTGATAATGCGACTTAAGATAAATCTTGTTGAAAATCTCGCACCTACTATCTAATCAATCATATCATCATTGTGAGTGATGGGGAACCTATTCTTGATTATGATTTTGCTCAAGGTTATGTAGTCAATATAGAGTTACTACGTGTCATCCTTTTTCTTTAACCAACACAGTAGGGCTCCAACAAGTTGAGGAATTTAGTAAAATGTGACCTTTTGTATCAACTCTTAAATCTGGCTTTGATCTCCCCATTCTTCCTAAGAAAGTGTTATCATTACGCGTTTGTTGGGAAAGGGGGCACTCGATGTCAAAACAATTGCATGCTTTACATGACAATGCAAAGGTACTCTTGTAGGTTAGGTGAATATGCCTTTATATTCTTCCACCAACCAATTTACTTGTATTTGTTGTGTAGAGAGACCCCTTATAGAGGCCTCGATAGTCTCTATGATTTTCTTTGCTCATTTTGACTAAGCCATGAAGAGGAAAAATTGCTCGATCTAAGAGATTATCTTTTTGCACTACTTAACAATTATTATAGAGTTGGCAGTAATCAGGGCTACCTTTAGAATCATATAGTGTAGATCTCCCAAGGTGATAATGATACAATGGGGCCTAGACCGATAAGCAACATGACACTTCCATGTATATGCTTGTCTTAAAACAACATCACAAACTTCTGGTGAGGCCATGTCATGCATTGCCTCATATTTAAAGGGCTTGATGTTGTATTTTAGGGGATAGTGTTGACTAACATGAATGTCACATATTTGACTCAACCAACTAATGGTGTAGGGCTAGGGGTGCATCATTGTTTGCAACTTCATCTTCTTGACAACCTTTGTTGAGACAAGACCTTCTAGTTGATGTTGTCAACAGTGAAATGTAGCGATCCCCTCTTCACCCACATCTATGAGTGGAAGAGGCATTCACCTTGCTCAGGCTCCTCTAGTTGGATCTTTGTGGTGGTGATGGTAACATTGTGTTATATGTCAATGATCCATTGTCCCTTATCTATGGAACCTTTTGAATTTGACGTTCAATCAAAGTCTACAACTATTAGCTCAACCAATAACAATTGTTTGGTGCGAAATTTGTAATTTTTGTGCCAAGGATTCTTGTAGTGGTCACACCATTTTCTAGTGTGCTTGGAATTCTTGTTCTTTTTCTTTGCATGTGACTTTAAGTGGTTTCCTTGAGATTGGTTATCTTTATTGCATACTTTGTTCTAAGAGTTAGGGTCACTTGCATCCTTCTTGTGTTGTAGTTGATTTCTCGCTCCAAACTCTTTCTAACACTTCTACAACTTTTTAGCTCAATCTTGACAAAACAATAAATGGCTCCCAACAAAGAGATGTCTAGAAACTACAATTCTATTTAGATGTATAAGTGTTGGTCGCTATGGTGTTTCTTATTCACTAACTACCACTTAGAGTCCAAATACGTAGTTTTGTGCATAGGGTATGAAAGGTGTATGTGTAATCTAGCGTAGATTAGTATTTACCTTAGCATAAGGTTGTCCATCTCATGTACCAGTCTTCATAGTCTCCATTAGGTAAATACCCTTTCTTGTGGGCATTGACAAAATCCCCCCAAGTGGGTTTTGTAGATACATCTCAAAATCTTCTTCGACATGTTGCACATAATATGTATCCCATCAATCTTTGACATAATATGTAGATACATCTCAAAATCTTCTTCGACATGTTGCACATAATATGTATCCCATTAGGTAAATACCCTTTCTTGTGGGCATTGACAAAATCCCCCCAAGTGGGTTTTGTAGATACATCTCAAAATCTTCTTTGACATGTTGCACATAATATGTATCCCATCAATCTTCGACATGAAGAAGGACCTTTAGGAGTACGAAAGTAATTTTTTCATTGTTGGTAAAGTTGTGAACAAATAAATGGCCCTATAGCTGATTTATCCATCTCTCCATAGATTTTATGTCTATCTTACCTTCAAATAGAGGGATATCCAAATTAACTTGTACCTTGAAGTCTATTTTTCTTCCTAAGTGATTGCTTGTTGAAGGTGCCTCTTTCATTGTTGGGGGTTTTCAAAGGATCTAGGAAAAATGGTACACCATCTCGTTCCTATGTTACTAAAGGGTTTTTAAGAGAATCAACTTGATAGGATATAATACTTTGTCATATTATTTTGCTTCATCTTCCATAGTAGGCCTCTTGGATCAATGAGGTGAGTGGTGTGTTTCTTTTCATGTGTGTGTGTACGAAAACACAATCTCAATCATTTGTTAGGAGCAAAGGTAGACAAATGTCAATGACAAATATAATTAAGAAAACAAACAAACAATAACAATAACAATTCTAACACTTATATCCATGCATGCTAACAAACAAACCATTCAAAACATGAATTTAAACAATTTAAATAACATAGTTTGGGGGGGGGTGTGCAAGGCCATATTTTATTGATCCAATTGAAAGGAAATAAACTAACTAATATAATCTAAGAAGTTTCTTATAGACATGGTCTTCGATCCTTCTCCGTGGAGGGTACATGTTTGTCCTCCAATGAACTCTATTTGTTGAAGCAAAGATTGGGAACACTTCCCCTTATGCAATCAACACTTGAAGAGGGATTTAGGCAGCATGGAGCCAAGAGAAACACAAGAAATGTGATAAGGGACTTCTCACTCTTTAACACAATCTTGGTAGTGTAACCTTAGCACAAAAAAATCTTATAGAATGCATGGAAGAGGTTTATATTTATAGGACAACATTGAACTTGAAGGTAAACCAATTCCAATGGAAATGCACAAGATTCAATTATGGGCACCTATTTAATTAATTAATGAAAAGGAGGCAAAGAACCCTATTATTTAATGAAGAAGGAACACGTGTATGGTCATGCATTCACTTGCCAAGCTTCAGAGGCAACCTCTTGTATTAATGGGCCATGGAATTTCTCATATCACACCACTACAATGATCATGTGAGTATCAAGTGAAATCTTGCATTATCCATGCAACTAATAAAGGAAAGTTATGCAACCCTTATGATGGTCAACGTATATTTTGGCTTGGATTTGAGATGTACAATTGACCTGGATTCAATGTTTTTAAGAGTAACGAGTGCACATAATGTTGATTTGGACTATCTCTGACTAAACTCACTTAAGTGTCGCAAGTGGAAAACACTGGTGTGATAATGATTGCTCCATAATGTGTGAGGATAGGAGTGCATTGTATAGCCAAAATACCGAATAATCACATCATTGTGCATAGGAGGTCCTTTTTCCTACAAACAAGGGGGTATCATACATCAATTTGGATTTCAGTTTGACTATACCTTGAATTATATTATTATTATTATTACATATGTTTGAGAGAGAGAGAGAGAGAGAGAGAGAGAGAGAGAGAGAGCCTGAATTGGAGAGAGAACCTTGGCAGTGAAGAAAAGGTGACCACTTGCAAATAACTAACAAGGTGATATGATATGATAGTTCTCAAAAAGAGGCAAGCATTTCCATGCTTGTGTAATAGTTCAAAAATAAAGTACAATATGGATCCATAGCTTTATAAATGTAGTAGATTCATATTACATGTAAAAAATTGATATTGCTTTAGTGGAAATTGGTGATGAACCAATGTTGCCTTAAGGGCTGTATAACTGCAGCAAAGGTGGCCCATTAGAATGGGGCTCAAAACATGTCAGGATATAATTGAGGCAAGCTCAATCTAGAGGGTCGTAACAAATGTTGAATAAGATCCATGCATGTATGTAGTCTTCAAATGGCACTATAATGTTGATGCCATAAAGTATAGATCTCCATGATACGATGAGGAGTAATGGTCAAGCATGGGATAAACAATCTAGTCAGTAACCAATGATGTAAACCATTATTAAATGCAAATTGTACCATTGATAATGATAACAGGTCTAAAGGTATTAGAACTAACTGGCATGGTATGAATGGATGTTTTGAAGTTGAACACTGAAATGAACCATGCCATTGAGGATCAACAATGAAAATCCACTATGACATGTGATGTAAGCCAACAATGATGAAAATGATAACCCAAGGTATTAGACCTCTAAATCAAATCGCAAATTCCATGAGTTGGTGTTGATAGGGCTATATCCACCACAAAAAGGGATGGTAATGGGTCTTTTAAACTAACATGAGGTGTAGAACATATTAATAGATGTAACTTAGTTGGCCTTAACACAAATGGGATGAGCTAGAAAAATGACTAGGAGACTTGAGACTTCACTTATGTGGAAAAAAAATAGAGGTTGCTTGGGAAGCAATCATAAAATTGAACATAAGGACATCAAGGGGGAATAATGTTGAGGGTATACTGGGACCATTAGCGCCTATTTTAGCATTGGATTTTATTTATTTTTTCAATTAGGCACAACTACCTGACACTAAATTCAACTTTAAATGATATTTCAAAATAGCATTGAGTTTAGCTTCCTTTTTAGAGCCAACTTTAGCTTCATTTTTAGCACCAAGTTTAGCTTCCTTTTTAGCACCGGGTTTAAGTTCCTTTTTAGCACCAGGTTTAAGTTTCTTTTTAGCACCAGGTTTAAGTTCCTTTTTAGCATCGAGTTTAGATTCCTTTTTAACATCGAGTTTAGATTCCTTTTTAGCGCCAAGTTTGGTTTCCTTTTTAGCTATGGTTTTAGCTTCTTTTTTAGCACTGAGTTTAGTGCCAACTATCTATAGATTAAAATTTATGAAAATAAAAATCGAAATTAGTAAAAAATATAAAAAATGACAAAGTGGTAAAGTAATGTTGGGATTTGAATCCAGATCACTTGTCAAAAGACAAGATATCTACTTGAGCTACATTCCCACAAAAATCTATTATTAAAAGTGCATATCTAAACTAGAACTAGATTAAGCTACCATAAATTAGAATTTATAGAAACATAATAAGAAAATGGTAAAAAATAAAAACAGAAATGGAAAATGGTAAGAGAATGCTAAGATTTGAACCCGGACCACTTTCCAAAATGAAAGAACTCTACTTGAACTACATTACCATAGAAATATGACATTAAAAATGCAAATCTAAATTGAAACTAGCCTAACCTATGCATGCACATAAGTGAATAATACAGATCTTATATAAATATCAACATTTAATACAAAGGGAAAACTAAGTAAGAAGAGATGGGTGCCATGATTTGAACCTAAATTTCCTTACAAGAATGCAAAGGCCTTCCTTAAGCCACACTCATGAACTAGATCTGTGCATTAAGTTGCACCCCCAAAATGCCATTTTTTCTTCTTTCTCCATTAAACCTTCAATGACAAAACAAAAATAAACCTTAACAAATCAATAAAGGAAAAACAGATTAAAAGGGGAAGGAAGGAGAAGAAGGGAAAGGAGAAGCCATTACCTTCCCCGTGGAGGTTCGTCCATCAAACCTTGGCCTCCATGCATGAAACCCTAAACCTACAACAACAAAAGAGCAATAAACATTAGCAAATCAATAAAGTAAAAATTGAATAAAAGAGTAAGGAAGAAAGGAGGAGAAAGGAAGGGAGAAATAATTACCTTCAATATGGATGTTCTTCCATGAAACCTTAACTCCATGCATGAAACCCTAAACCTACAACAACAAAATAGAATAAAAATGAGAAAATAAATAAAGGAAAATCAAAGTAAAAGAGGAACAAAGGAGGAGAAGGGAAGGGAGAATCCATTACCTTCTTCATGGAGGTTCCTCCATAAAACTAAAACCTAGTCTTCTATGATGATGAAAACCTAAGGGGAAAAGGAAGGGGGAGGAGAAGGGAAGAAAGAAAGAGAGGAAATGAGAAAAGAATGAAAGAGTAGTATTGAGGGTTTTTTATGAGGGAAAATAAGAGATTGTAATTAAAATAATAGAAATGCTCTCGCACTCATGAGGATTGAGGCAAGTGGCTTATGTTTAGCCCTTAATCTTTCTTAAATTTCATTTTGAAAAGTTCTCCCTCTTTTATTTGGTTACTCAAGAAACTTGGCGCTAAAGTTGGAGCTTAAAAGAAAGCTAAAGTCAGTGCTAAAAATGAAGCTGAACTAGGTGCAAAAAAGGAAGGTAAACTTGGCACTAAAAAGGAAGCTATCCCTAGCACTAAAGTCAGCATTATTAACATTGTTTTGAACTAAAGTAGGTGCTAAAAAGGAAGCTAAACTCAATGTTAAAATGGAAGCTAAAGTCGTGGTAAAAAGGAAACTATTCCTAGCACTAAAGTTTAAGCTAATAATGTTGATATTTGTACCAGTTTTAGTGTTGACCCGTGAAATAATGTAGATTTTTCTTAAAAACTACAAAAAAAACACTAAAATTGTTAATGCAAACAAAAAAGGACGCTATCACATGGTTTTGTTGTAATGAGAGGGAGACTTGAGGATTAGAGTAGTAATGTTTAAAAATGTGGTGAGTGCAAGTCTCCGTAACTAAATGGTATGAGTGGGATGCAAACAACCAATGTATTTTGTGTAATGAACATACATGGATGGCTTATTACAAGTGTTCTAAACAAGGCTAACTATGCAACCAAGCGGATTCAATTTGATTGCTTGAGAGTCGGGGGGTATAGGACAACAAATGGTAAGAATAAATTATAAACCTCTTGATGAAAAGTGGACTATGTAAAATCTCAATCCTAAGGGTAAATGAAAAAGGTGTTAAACTAGGGAAACCCATTCTAGGAAGGTTCTGTCGTTGAACATTTGCTTAGGAAAGAAGCAAAATGAGCTAACACACCAATTCCCAACAAGGATGATCCTAAGGATAAAAAAAATTAGGGGCTATATTTCACCCATGGGCTAATTTTCCTTCTCTTTTTCAAAAACAAGATTCACCAATTTCAATTTTTCTAAAATGATTCAACCAAATTCTATAAGCTAAAAGTATTTTACTCTAAAAATCACCAAAATTTTGTAGAAACTATATAAAACCCTTAAAAATTTGAATATTTTTATAAAAATCTCATTTATGGTTTCCGTTTTAAGAATTAGTAAGATTTGTTAGGGTTTCTACACTCTTAGATAAGTATGGATCCTTGAAATTTTCCCTAATGAGGTGGGGAAAGGTCCATATGCAATGCTAAAAGGGAAATCCTAAGCCTATATTTCAGTTAAGAATATACTTGATTGAAGTGATGATGGTTATGGGAACCAACCAAAGGTACAAAAACAAGTCTAAGGTCTTGCATCAAGGAAATAATTGCTAAAGAGGCTCATTAGATCTTTTATGAGCGATAAAAAGCAGGGGTGTGTTTGTAACCTTAAACCGTACAACAACTTGGTATGCAAAATTAAGGCCATGGGACAAAGAGTTCCCAAAGAGGAACTCTCACTAAGGAGACTAGGGAACAATGAATTTCCAAAGGAGGTACTCTGAATCGAAAGTCCAAGGAACAACGAGTTCCCCAAAGGAGGCACTCCTGCTAAGGAGGCTAGGGAATCAAGAGTTCCCCAAGGAGTAACTTCCTCTAATGAGGCCAAAGAAATAGAATATCACAAAGGAGGAACTCCACTAAGGAAGATAGAGAATGAGGAGTTCCCCGAGTAGTCACTCTCATTACGGGTAGGTGAGGCTAGGATAACAAAAAAAAACATGGCTAAATTGAATGGACTGAAGGTGGTTCATAATCCAACTATTTATGCTTGCTACGATTAGAGACTATGAAAACATTGAAAACGTCCAGATGGTTCATTTATGATGGATTTATCCTCTTGAAATGTGAAAAAGTGAAGTGGGTAAGAAGGATAGGTTAACCACATGTGGGTTAACTAGAGGGACCAAATCTAATGCATCCTCGCTAAGTGAAGGATGGATGTTATGTCTGTAGTTTAGTTTAACTAGGCAATTAGGCTATAAATTGTATGAAATATTTGAGCATAGGACACAATGTGGGGATAGTGACGGTTCACACAAATAACATAAGGTGGGATTGTGTTGTGTCTCAAGTTGGGTTATGTGTGGATGTGATGGTAAGTAGTACTACCCTTGACATCAATGGATGTAGGTTGAGGGAGGAGTTCCACATAAGGATCCAAAGGTATGAAAATATCCAATGGAATCTCAATTATCCATCAAAAAGGATTTAGAAAAGTGTATTAGATCCTTGAAGTTTTAAGCAATCCATGGGAGTGGATGGGACCTAAAACTGTTTGACAACATCTCGCATGAGAGCAAAATATTAGTCATCCATAAACCATTAAGAAATAAATGATGACAAGTTAAAATTGAGCAACCCAAAATTACAAAGTGAATTTACTAAGGAAACATGTAATTTGTTGCAAATAAATAAAAAATGGTCAATAACCATGAGAAGTAGAATAGACCATGTCAAGTATGTCCCATAAAAGCATTGACCAATAAAAGATTGTTGTTGTTGTTGTTTTTTTTAACACGAACGAGAAGAGGATTATATTATATAAAAATATGATTACAAACGCCCCCAGGGCTATATGATAGAAACCAAAAAGAATAGAGTAAAGTTTCTGTGTAGAACAAAGTAACAGAGAACTCTAGTTGTTCAACATTTTTAAATTTTTTTACTAAATTGGACCTCCTACTTCTGACTGTGTATACTCTTATGAACTGTCCTACCAAAAAACTGCACAAAAACATAACTTTAACACTGACAGGGAAGAAAATACATCATTCCTTAATGATTGCTTCTTCTACCTCGGAATGTGCGACTAACGCATCATCCATAGGGGAGTCCTCTGCACGTTCTCGGCCCTCGCGATTCAAGGGGTAGATTCCATTCACATCTGCTTGCACCATCTCCATAATTTCCTTCAATTAATTAAAATGATGTTTGTGGTAGATTCCATGTTTGCCACGGTCCTATTTAAATCTTCCACTTCTCCTATTTGAACTCGATAACCAGTTTCTATGTCTTCCAGCCGCGATTCGAACCTTGTTAAATCTAGCCCAATATGTTTTGACTCCTCCAGGCAGGATTTTTCCACCTCAAAAATTTACCTGTTCATTTTTCGAGGTCCATCAATCCTTCCTTGATGGTGGTGATCTCCCACGTGACATGAGATAAACCTGCATCTTCCTTTGGATGGTTCAAGAGTGAGACTTTCTTTTTCATAGCTCCCTTGTCCGCCATCTCTATATATTTACTCTCCTGGAAACGCTCACAATGGACAAATTTTCCAATTTGCAGAAGGTGAGGAAAGAGCAGTTGGATTTCCCATATATTCTCCCTCAACTCTTTCAGTGGTGAAAAATCCATCATTTGGTAGTGCTTTTCATACCTTCCACCCACCTTCTCTTCACGAAGAGGAATGTGCGGACTTAATGACGAAGAGAAGGATCCAGAGTGGTTCGTGCCAAGAGAAGCCTTGAGCCTTCCATTTGGCAGTGAGCATGTATGTCTTCAACCTCCGCCATTAAGGCAGTTTCTCTTGGGTGTTGAACTCATTTAATGAGTTTTTGAAAGTTGCTACACCACTTAGGGGTGATGTGATGTCCGTCGAGGGATATCTCCCCTTCATTTAACTTCGTCCCAACGTTGGCCAAGTGGTCCGCCAAACCATTAAGACCTCTTTTAACATGGTAGAACTTGATGTTGGTCCTATTGGGATAGATGTGGGAAATTCTTAATTGAATATTGTTCAAAGTTTTCTCCCTTTGCTCATGGATTGAATAACAATTATCGAGTCGCCGAAAGCAATGAATTCCTTCACCTGCAACTCATTCAAGCTTTCTACTCCTTGAGAGAGATCCATCCATTCTGTAAAATTGTTCGTTCTCTTACCGAGACCCCATGCGAAGGTTCTTATAATTGTTCCCCCTGGGTCATACCTGCCTCCCCTTGTTGTTATATAGATTAAAATACTATTGTTATATAGATTACTTAAGATGATAAAATTGTCATTTAACAACATTACAAATTTTAGTGTAAACTGTGACTTAATTATGAAAAATGATAAGCATAACTTAGACAACAATAGGATGGTTTTTTGTTGTTGGTTTTTCCAACAAAACCGGATCCTGCATTCATAAATAAATCAACAACTTAAAAGATATATTTTACAAAAAATTAATGCATGAAACAACATATAAATTCCAACAACTTAAAATATAAAATTGTAGTGCAAAGTGTTGAAAATAGATAAGTACCTAAGTGTTGAAATCAAAGACATGTTTGGTTACTTCCAAGTGCTATTAGCCATGGAATTTTAGATCTGAAATGATAAGTAAATGTACCATAAAAGAACAAAGATCTCAAATTTATATTAGGAAAAATTTGTTCAAGAGTGCAAATAATAGTATCATATAAATAAATCCAAACAATAAAAGTTCAACTCATAAAAGTATAAATGAATTTAATCATGTGGAGCTAAACAAATCTGAAAATGACCATTCAATCTCAATTTTACTTCAACTAAAGATAACTATCAAACCATGAACATAGCATACAGTTAATGAATTAAAGTGCAACCCAAAAGAGGTTTGCTTAGATGTCCTTGCTAAATTGTGTGAGATTAAGTGTAAATTTCTAAGATTAATAAGAAAAAACTTAAATAAAAAAATGAAATGATGTTTGAGTTGGATAAAAGAGAGAAATATAGTCTCTTGACTAGTGCCTACTGTTTAGTGAAAAGGACACGGGGTCATTGGAGAAGCATGAGAGACTCTTGGTGATCAAAGAGTAAGAGTAGGTAGAATAATTCATACCCTAGTCCTATTTTTTGATAGCCAAGTAGTATTTCTCTTTTGCTCAAGGGAAGGACTTCAAATGCTGAAAATATTTTGTAAACCTGCAATAAAATTAGTACAAAACCCACCACACAATGCACATATCATTAGCTGAAATTGTAGCTATCTAGTTAGTAAAACAATGTAGTATTGTGGAAAGAGAGTACCTCAATCATGATGCAATGCTTATTACTTGAACCAAAGGAAATATTACTTAAACTATTTGTCACCAGTAGCCTCAAATCACTTCTAAAATTCACCCAATAAACCTAGCATAAATATAGACAAGAGTATCAAGAGCAAAATTATATTCTTCAAGTTCTAGCAAAAGAAAACAACGAGAGCAGTCTTTCTTATATAGATGAGAGAGTTGCTAAATCCTATAAAGAAAATTTAAGTACATGACATGGTCAAAACTAGAAACCCTAGATCCAAAACGCTAACCTCTTTGACCATGTGAGGGGGGGCGCACCAATAAACTAAAATACATCTCAATGAAGTATAATGATCTAAAATATATGGTCAATATTAGAAACACTAGATCTTGACCAATCAATCACTACCATATGTAACAACCTCTTTGCAAGTCAAAACTAGCAACTCTCTCTCCAAGACAAGTGGACAAAAGAGAGGAGTGACCCACAAAATCAAGTCAAAGTGATGAATGCTTCAAGATAAGGTGGCACGTGTGGCAGGAATGAGTCTTCCAAGGTGTAACATACTCCAAGAATAGTCAAACCATGATGGAAAATGCCTCAAATGATGGAGAAATCCACTAGAAGATGATGCCAATCAACTCTTCGATATGTGTTCCACATCCTTCAAGAGCAAATAATGCATGATCTAAGTGTGCAACAAACTCTCAAAGGATGGCCAAAGCTAGTCCAAGTCATCAAGTAGATTTGTCCCTCACACATGCCAAGAAGATGATGAAGCATGCCTCCAAAGGCTCTCACATGTGCATGAAGAAGGGTGGGCACACCACCTAGGGAGGGACATGAAACAACTATGGAGCAACCAAGTGTTAGGTCATATAAAGTATGACTTAGAAAAAATACTTTAATATATTCAAACAGTAACATAAAACGCTTTCAAGTGCACTTTTCTAATTAACCCACTCACTTTTGATTAATTATCCCAATAACCATAGAATTACCATGGTGTAGCCATATTTGATCCACATTTTCATATTACACCCCTAAGACTAATTAAATTTCCTAAGTTTATAAGCAAGGTGAGGGTAATGAAATGAATGTAATGTTAGCGAAAGGTGTTCATGAACCAACTATAATAAGAATGTGTTTGTGTACTAGGTATACCACTTAGCTTTCAAGAGCCAGAGGTTAATGATTTTTCTTCCTTATGTGTGCCTTGGAAGGGAATACTTTTCTTCTTGAGTTACCCTTTCCTTGTGCCATTTTTTATGATCATTTTATTTATTTATCTATTTATTAATTTATTTTTTTATAGCGAATGGGTTGTAACGTACCTAACCCTGGAACACACACAAAGGTCGGGTACATGGGCTCTTTAACAAAGGGGAAGGTTGAATCTAATCTAAGCACAACGGGATAATACTCTATAAGGTTAGGCTAATAGGCTAGTCAAATCAAAACTTTTAAAAACATTCAACCATTAAGGAAGACTGCCCTTCCAATGCAACCTATTCCCCCATTCTACATGCAATGCAGTGTAATGACACATGAATACATTCAGACTAAAATCTCTTCACATGTTAACAAACTGTCATCACACCTATGGGAAGCCTCCTGTCTCCATATAAAAAACTATTAAATTAGGTTTACATTCATTCATAACAATCCATTTACGGCAGTAACCATTCAGCATCTCAACATTCTACGGAAGCATAGTTTAAGCACCTATTCATAGCATATCTATAATAATTATTTCCGACCTCTAATCTCGTCTCAGATCTTATCCAGTATATCCAGACATGGCCCTATGGCTTCCCTAAAGATCAGTATGTCTAATGAACATAATTACATAAACAAACTAGCCTCTAACTTCTCAATACATCGGCATTATTAACTTTCTAACAAGCAGATTTACACACTAATGTATATCAACCACACAACTTTCCTCCCGACCGTAGACACTGTCAAGCCAAACTACTTGTCTAGGTCACCCCCGATCTGAGGTATTGGAATTCACACGAGAAGGTGTCATCTAACTCGAGCCCTAAGGATAAGACTTATAACACAGGAGTTCCCTCCTTCTTCAAGACAAAATGTGATCACTAATCCCTCTTTCTCAGGATTATACCCCCTATCTCGGAAGACAAGATTATGATCACTACGCTTTCTTTCTCAGGATTATACCCCCTCTCCCGAAAGACTAGATATGGCCAATGTGGTCTCCTTCACAGGATTATACCCCTTCTCCCAGAGCACCACTTACCACAATTAAAACTCTCTTGTACATGATTATACCCTCTCTCCTACAAGATGAGTACAACAACTAGGTCACTTACTTAGGATTGTCCCCCTCTCCTGCCAAGCCTAGAGCATCCAATTAAGGAAATGCTTGCACAGGATTGTACCCCCTCTCCTGCAATGCAAGCACAATAACGGAGTTTTTTGCACAGGATTGTCCCTCTCTCCTGCTGGACAAAGTTACGGTGAAGTTACTCTCTTCACCCTAACACAACACTTCTTGACCTTCCAGGTCCAAAATCACCATTCAAATCCCTACTAGAGCATTCAAATTCAGGGGATAATAGCTCTCCCAGACTTGTTAAAATCCTCCCTTACAGGATCTTCATAAACATGCAAGACAAACTTGGTGCAAAATGTGTGTAAAATCCTATGCCAAAACCCTCTTTGGAATTTTCAATTCTTCTCAGAGCCTCCTCTGCACTCACCAACCAAACTCAACAATCAATGAATGAATGAACTCTTAAGCAATTCGAATCCCTCTAGAACAATTTGAATTGCCTCCAAGAGATTGACTACAGACTACTGAAAAAAAACTCTCAATCACTGAGTGCTCCTCAAAACCACCGACTCACCTATTCAATTTATCAACATAGTAACTTGATTCCAATGAGACTAACTCTAAACCATTAGAAAAAATACTCCCAGTCACTAGCTAACTCAAATTTATCAACAATGACTCAAACTCACCGCAACTAACTATGAATTACCCTTTAATTTCTTCCCATGCATGAAGGCAACTCAAATTACACATATTGACTCAAATTTCCTTGAAAACACCTCCATGCACCCAGGATAATTCGAATTAACCCCAAAGATACTCAAATTAACTGAGGATGACTTGAATTTATCTGATTAACTCAATATTAATTGAAAATAACTTAATTTAACTCAATTTAACTGAAAATAACTCAATTCAACTCAATTTAACTGAAATTAACGAACATTAACTCAATTTAACTGAAATTAACTAAATATTAACTGACAGTAACTCAATTTAACTTAAATTAACTAACATTAACTTAATTTGAACTCAATTTAACTAAAAATTACTCAAATTGATTGAAGATAACCTAAAATTAGCCAAATAAGCGCACAAGACAAGAGTGTAGTGAAAGTGGGACCCACTATTATCTAGTGAGGGCACAATTGTGCATGCAAAACATTAATTGGATAAATTAGGACCACCATGGCCCAATAACATTAAAATTAGGGAGACTAAAGTAATGTTAGGGGGAGCCGCAACTCCTAACCCCAACTCCTTCTCATGTGGAATCCCAAGACCCCCTAGCAACGTTGTTGTCCATGTTGTGCCATTATTTTAGTTATAGGTAGATAATAATGATAATAATAAAATAATAAAATAATTTCAACAATAATCATCATAATATCCATGGGTCATGGTCCAGGAACCTAGTGCCACCATAAAAGCAAATAATCAAAATCACAGGTGTTTGAGGCTTACCTTTAGGATATTACATCCCCTCCCCCTTAAAACATTGCATCGTCCTCGATGCATACTTAGTCATACATGCCTTCACGCATGCCTTTATCATTGTAACTCCCAGAAATCCTCTTCCAAGAAACCACAATACTTCCCACTACCACCTGCTTTTCTATTCGTCTCCACAACCTATGGGATGTGACTTCCTTCACCCTACTAGTCCCTCAATATATCCTCATCCCTTCAGTTGCAATTTCCTTGGAATATCACCATCCCATTCCCATGCTTCCCGTGCGAGAACCTGGACTAGTAAGTGGTTCCCAGTGTAGAAGCAAGGGTCAATCTTCAATCCCCGTGACAGGATCTTCAAACCTTATTACAAGGCCTTCAATATTTCAACAAAATAGATCCACATGAATCATATTTCAATCAATCAACCACATGATTAGCCATCAGGTATAAAGACATATGCTACTTGATACGAGGAACAAGATACATAAAATACATCTTCATGATACATGAAATGAATTCTAATTAATCACAAGCAATACATCGGTATATACAAAGTTACATAAAATAGAGATACTTCTTCAACATTGATAAAAAAAGATATTCATATCACAAATATACTTATATGCTTGCATATTTCCTTCACGAGGTTTCCACAAGAAGAATTCATCTCTCAAGTATTCCTTCACCACCTACTTTCCCTCACAGGAAACTTAGGCCATACCTCTTGAGAAGCACAATATTTTTCCATCACAGGAAACTCAGGCCACACATCCTAAGAAAGCACAATACATTTCCATCACAAGAAACCCAGGCCACACAACCTGAGAAAGCACAATACTTTTCCATCATAGGAAACTCATCCCACATAACCTGGGAAAGCACAATACTCTTCCATCACAGGATTTTCACCTTGTAGTGCTCACACCCACCGGTTTCCCCCCTCTTGATGCTCACTTGAATCACATTCTAATCATCCTTCACATGATCAGGCATTAGGTATATATATATCTTATATATATATATATATATATATATTATATGTATATATATATATATATATATATATATATATATATATATTATATGTATATATATATATATACACACACTTCTTCAACAAAGATACATGAATCACATTCCAAATCAATCATATGGTTAGTATATGTCATATACTTTTCAACATGAATTACGTGTTCAACCAAAGATACATGAATCAGATTCTAATTATTGGAGATACATCTCAACAAGACCTTTACCGCATCTCAAGAATACACATAAGGGTACTTGACTTAGTCACACAGAATCATCATATTATACCAATGATCATATTTATCCATGCTTATCATCAAACTTGCTACCAGGCAATTTAATCTAGCTATTATTATCCAGAGCATTCCCAGAGGAATAACTAGCCCATTCAG
This sequence comes from Larix kaempferi, assembly GCA_027924585.1. NCBI lineage: Eukaryota > Viridiplantae > Streptophyta > Pinopsida > Pinales > Pinaceae > Larix > Larix kaempferi. Next base: position 28,689,890 of record BSBM01000372.1, on the reverse strand, counting down.
CACATATCAACACATTAAGACACGTCTATCCATTTCAAATACCATTCAATTTAAAAGCACATTCAATGCATATCAAATACGCACAATATGCAACTACTATCCAGTGCAATGCATATATGATTATCCAATACACTCACTATTTAATTCAATGTATTTATTTACATTCCAACAAACACACGGTTAGCAACAAACCTATATATATTGTTCAACAAGATAAATACAACGCATCTTCAAGAAATAAATTATAATTAATCACATCAAAAACTCCCAAGTTACATGAAATAAATTCCATGAAATGGAAACACAAAATAAATTCCTTCTTAGTCCATTTCATTCTACTTCACCTATGATACCTGAAGTACATCCAAGGTACATGAAATCAAACAATTGGAATGCATCTACCCTAAACACATTCAATTTCCATTTCAATCATGCATTATGCACATACTCTGGGTTACTTGAAATGCATGAAAGATTCATGAATTGCATCATATACATACTCTACCCAGATAGCTGAGATGAATTAAACATGTTTTCCAATCAGTCATGCACATGAAATGCACCAAGCTCTTCAACCAAACTCATGAAGTGCATCAAGTATATTAACCAATGTCATGAAGTGCATCAAGTATACTAACCAATATGAAGTGTATCAAGTATCTCAACAAGGTCATGAAGTGCATCAAGTATCTTTGCCAATATGAAGTGTATCAAGTATGCCAACCAAGGACGTGAATTGCATCAGGTATCTCAACCAATATGAAATGCATCAAGTATGCCAACCAAGGTTATGAAGTGCATCAGGTATATCGACCATATATCAATCACATGTTGATCATATATCAATCATACATTAATATCAACTAATGACAACCATACATGCATCAACTAACCATACAAACATCAATCATAATACATCAATTGGAATTCATTAATCAAAATACATCAATCATATCACATCAATCGGAACACATCGATCAAAATACATCAATCAGAACAACTGAGAGCAACCAAAAACAACCAAGTCTAATCTTCATCACATCTGATACCATATACATTGAGTAATTCCTCATCAAATCATACCATACCATTATCATATTATCCTATATATTAATAGTACATATATACAACCGATAGAATCACACAAACACTATTGATATTGCACTTATGTGAACACTCGACACATGCACAATCACACGTCTCACCTACATACATACTACATTAATATCAATACTATACATACTTCGATAGCAACCCCATCTAATCCTCATTACATTACTAATTATTTACACGTATTTTATACTATCAACCCAAGGTAAAATACATACTCGCATCCTATAACCAAACTTCCTACCACCAAAACTTCAAATATTATAAAATAAGATAATTACTTAGTTAAATGATACTCATACCATACATATAACACAAACATACATATATACACATAGGTAATTATATATCATACCACTCTTATATACCCATATCATATGATACCATACATACACAACTCGCTACTCTGATTACATATACTTACATCATCACTTTTAATTACATTATAATACACATATACTACATACATACCAATGTACACTTCCTAAAACTATACAACATATATGATACGATATCATATCCATATATATCATCAAATATATATATTATATGCTTACTATATTACATACGTGCACACTTATACATATAGTATATACTCAATATCGCATGCACGTAATACTAATAATTATTGCATATAATAAAATGCACATTACGGTATATACACACATACCTACATCTATACACACACTATACACTCCGTATATAGACATATTATTGACACACACACACATCTATATATATTATAACATATACTTAAATATATGAATATATATCATTACACACGGTAATATCGTATTATGCCCTACACTCAAATGTATATAACCATACCATATGTTATAATTATACATTTTTACATTTACATAAACAATGAAACAAACAGTTGCAAGGTTGGGGATGCGTTCTCTTCAGGAGAAACACCCTTTCCAAACACCATACCAATTAATTAATATATATTAAAACAATTTGAATGGGGGTTCAGTTCTCTCCAAGGAAACACCATTTCCAAACACCATACTAATTAATTAATATATATTAAAACAATTTGAATGGGGGTTGTATTCCCTCTAGGGAGGGGAGATGCCCTTTCCAAACTGCCAATCTGAATCATTAAAATACATGGAACTTTCACAAAAGGAGGTAGCATTCTCTAAAGCTCTACATATACTCTAACATACCAATTGATTCAATATACAGTAAGAGAGATAATGCACAATGGACACACATCGACCAATCAAGTCATTGAACAGTAAAAGAGGCAATGCACATTAAACAAGCATCGACCAATCAGATTACTGGATAGTAAAAGAGGAATGCAAAGTGAACATGCATCAACCAATCAATCTATTGAATGTTAGATGTGAAATGCATAGTGCCCACCAATCAATCTATTGAACAATAAATATGCATTATTAATTAATTCTAAGCATACAATAAACTAATCTTTAATCTCTTAACTTCTGAAATTAAAAAGTAGGATACAACCGAACTGATCTGTGAAGTGAGGCTTCTGAATCTTCCATTAACATAAGGGGGGTTAACTTTCTTTCACAACACATAAAACATAAATAAAATGCATAAACGCAAAGTCTTAATTTCATAGAAGGCCCAAATAGTCGTAGGGTTGTAACCTAGGCTCTGATACCACTTGTAACATACCCAGCCCTGGAACACACACAAAGGTCGGGTAAATGGGATCTTTAACAAAGGGGGAGGATAAATATAAGCTAATCACAACGGAGTAATACTCTATAATGTTAGGCTAACATGCCAATCAAATCAATACTTTTAAAAACATTCAACCATTAAGGAAGTCTGTCCTTCTAATGCAACCTAGTTCCCCATTCTATATGCAATGCAGTTTAATTACGCATGAATAGATTCAAACCATAATCTCTTCACATCTTAACGAACTGTCATCACATCTATGGGAAGCCTCCCGTTGCCATATAACAAACTAATAAATCAAGGTTACATTCATTCATAACACTCCATTTACGACAATAACCATTCAACATCTCAACATTCTATGGAAGCATAGTTTAAGCACCTATTCTTAGAAAATATATAATAATTATTTCAGACCTCCAATCCCGTCTCGTATCTGATCCATTACAACCATACATGGCTCTATGGTTTTCCCTAAATATCAGTCTGTCTAATGAACATAATTACATAAACAACTAGCCTCTAACATCTCAATACATCGCCATTATTAACTTTCTAACAAGCATATTTACATGTTAATGTATATCATACCTAATGAATGAAATTACCATTCTATAAACCCATGTGAGACCTGATATGGTACAGCCATTTACGGCCATATGGTCTGTCCAAATATCAGACCCATAAATGTTCATAATTCATAAGTAATTAGCCTTCTAAGTCAACCATTAAATCAACAATCTACACTAACTCCAATAGCAGAAATATAGCACTGTTTTAGATCATATTTTCCACATTAAATACTGGCCATAATTATCATGGATGATCTGATTCGAAACAACCATACATGGCCATATGGACTGTCCTAAAATCAAACCTCCTAAAACTCATAATTACATAAACAAACTAGCTACTAACCGCTAGTCTGACACATCAACATACCTCTTATTTGAGTTGCCAATTTATCAACATTGGGTTAGCCAATCACCATGAGCATATATACAAAGTAAAAACATATAATGACAGATATCTATCAGTCTCCACATGCACATATACAACAACATACATAAATAATATAAATAGCATTAATACTTATATTTTATAAGGGTGCAACTGGCATCAACCGGGAAAATTTTCACCCAGCCGTAGACACTGTCAAGACAAACTACTTGTGCAGGTCACCCTTGAGCTGAGGTCTTGGAATTCACACAAGAAGGTCTCTTCTAACTCGATCCCTAGGGATAAGACTTGTAACACGGGAGTTCCCTCCTTCTTCAAGACAAAACGTGATCACTAATCCCTCTTTCTCAGGATTATACCCCCTCTCTCGAAATACAAGATTATGATCACTGCGCTTTCTTTCTCAGGATTATATCCCCTCTCCCAAAATAAAAGCTATGGCCAATGTAGTCTCCTTCACAGGATTATAACCCCTCTCCCAGAGCACTACGTACCACAATTAAAACTCTCTTGTACATGATTATACCCCCTCTCCTGCAAGATGAGCACAACAACTAGGTCACCTGCTCGGGATTGTCCCCCTCTCCTGCCAGGTCTAGTGCATCTAATTAAGGAAATAGTTGCACAGGATTGTTCCCCCTCTCCTGAAATGCAAGCACAATAATGGAGTTTTTTGCATAGGATTGTCCACCTCTTCAGCTAGACAAAGTTACCGTGAAGTTACTCTCTTCACCCTGACACAACATTTATTGAATTTCCAGGTCCAAAATCACCATTCGAATCCATACTAGAGCATTCGAATTCAAGGGATAATATCTCTCCCAGACTCACTAAAATCCTCCCTTACAAGATCTTCATAAACCTACAAGACAAAGTCGGTGCAAAATGTGTGCAAAATCCTATGCCAAAACCCTCTTTGGCATTTGCAATTATTGTTAGAGCCTCCTTTGCACTCACCAACCTAACTCAATAATCAATGAATGAATGAACTCTTAAGCAATTCAAATCCCTCTAGACCAATTCGAATTGCCTCCAAGAGATTGACTACAGACTATTGAGAAACAACTCTCAATCACTAAGTGCTCCTCAAAACCACTGACTCACCCATTCAAGTTATCAACATAGTAACTTGAATCCATAGATACTGACTCTAAACCACTGGAAAAAACACTCCCAGTCACTGGATAACTCGAATTTATCAAAAATGACTAAAACACATCATAATTATCTCTGAATTACCCTTTAATTACTCCCCATGCATGAAGGCAACTCGAATTACACATATTGACTCAAATTTTCTAGAAAACACCTCCATGCACCCAGGATAGTTCGAATTAACCCCAAAGATACTCAAATTAACTGAGGATGACTTGAATTTATCTGATTAACTCAATATTAACTGAAAATAACTTATTTAAACTCAATTTAATTGAAAATAACTCAATTTAACTGAAATTAACTCACATTAATTCAATTTAACTAAAATTAACTCAATATTAACTGACAATAACTCAATTTAACTGAAATTAACTGACATTAACTCAATTTAACTGAGAAGTACTCAAATTGACCGAAGATAACTTCAAATTAGCCAAATAGGCGCACAAGACAAGAGTGTAGTGAAAGTGGGCCCCACTATTATCCACATAAGGAATATTCTCTTCAGTGAGGGCACAATTGTGCATGCAGAACATTAATTAAACAAATTAGGACCACCATGGCCCAATAACATTAAAATTAGGGACACTAGAGTAATGTTAGGGAGAGCCACAACTCCTAACCCTAACCTCTTCTCATGTGGAATTCCAAGACCCCCCAGCAATGTTGTTGTCCATGTTGTGCCATTATTTTAGTTATAGGTAGGTAATAATGATAATAATAGAATAATAAAATAATTTCAACAATAATCATCATAATATCCATGGTTCATGGTCCAGGCACCTAGTGCCACCATAAAAACAAATAAGCAAAATCACAGGTGTCCATGGCTTACCTTCGGGATATTACATGGGTGAATAGCTAGTGAAATGATATGATATGAAAAATGGCTAGGTAAAATTTTGTAAATGACCTAAAATGAGGGTTGCACTTACTTAAATCCCTAGAAACACACCTAACCCGCAAGGTCATACACTTATTCTAATAAAGAATTATAATCACAACATGATGCTTCCTTAGCTATTGAAACAACAATCTAGGATACATGAGTTGTTATAGAGTAATGTACCCCATATGGTCCGTTATTAGACAATCTACTCGAGCGGATGCGAGCATGATCTCCCCAGTCCAAGTGGATCTAGAACAAATGAGAACAGAATATAAAACTACTTTCCTAGATCAAATTAGAGATCAAGGTAATTAGATACTTTACCTTCAGGTTCGTAGATCTTTCTCCTCTTTATTGCTCCAAGCTTCGTGGTCGACAAATCTGTAGCTACAAGACCAGTCAAAGCACATAGAGACAAAACAAGCAGTAAAAGTACATCTAAATACTAACTGATCTAAGCAAACAGTTAAGGAAGTGAACTATAAACATCATCAATTCAAAGACATTTATGGAAAGAGATTATATTAATGTAAAACGAGTGAGAAATACATAGAAGAGTGACGATTACAACCCAAGCCTTAACGCTGCAATCTTCATCCAACAAGCCAAGCCAATGCCTCCAAAGGGAATGTATGCCTCCCAAGAGATGGATAGGGATCACCTAGGTTAATTCCACCAGCATGTAAGTGCTATAGACTTCCTCCCTTTGGAATGGGGAGGAGCTTCATATTTATAAGACTAGGTGGATAGAGTAGGTTGAGGATCATGGGGAGAAGACTAAGGGATCATCCCTTGAGGTTAGTGAACCGTAGGACAACTCACCTAGGAGTTAGGGATAGATATCCACCTCATCCACCTTCTAGAATTCGCTCGAAAGCCACCTTTATCCAATTTAACCACCCCCAGTGCACGTTGTATGAAGGAAACCTGCGCCTGAGAGGGAAAATGCATGCTGCACAAAAGCAACCTAAGCCACCGACGCATTCTGCGCCGGGATCAGTCAGGCGCCTCCTTCTAACTGACAAGCTGCACCGAGCTACCCAAAAACTGTGGAAAAAGGACCACAACTTTGTCAGGAACACTTTCTGGCCATGGAAACTTCAGGGATTAAGGCACTGAGTCGACACGAGAGTCATAGTGATGAGATTTAGGTGTAACAGAATGCCCCCCAAAGCATGAAGCTGGTAGAATAAGACAGGTTAAATGCTTTAAAAGATGGATGGCAAGGATTTGTTGGTTGGAAGATGCTGCTATAGTACAACTGACTCTGAGATACAAGTCTCCATGACTCACAACATGGATGCCGACCAATACAATGTAGATCCATGGAAGTAAAGACCGACTGAACACAATCACGACTACTAGACACAATCGTAGATCCATGATGATATGATAACACAGCCATGACCAATACAAAGTTGATCCATGTAATATGACTCAGACAATCCCCATGGCAACCTGGGCAAGATATGATTTTTACCAGGGTCTTCAAACCGAACCCGCAATGATACGAATCTATCCATGTGATTACAATGTCTTGGAGTCGAACATGGTAGAAACCACTTGATTACCGGCCATTGATGTATACCGTTAAAAAGCGCGAAGGAAATCACCATTAATGTCAATGATCCCCAAGGTATCATAGTACATATCACTGAGCGTGAACCAATGAGTTGAGGTCGAACGCCCGATGAAATATTTCAATCAAAAGTCAATGATGTAAACTCATGTTGAAAGCGAGGTAACCTGCCATTAAGGCATGCAGGCCCAAGGTACTTGACTGGTTTCTAGATTCAACCCTTGGATGACGTGTTGAAGTTGACAAGTATGAACCCGTCGAAGGAGGGCCATGATGAATCCCCCATCATCGACACGAAACTCGATAACAGATGTTTGGTGTAGATCGAAGGGTAGAGTAATCTGCAAGACTGACTCAGGATAGACCGACATGATGGAAGGTGTACTGAATGCAGATGATGAGTAACAAACATCTCTTGAACATGGGCATGGCATGACTTGGCAGTATTGACGTGATGAGAATGATATCGACCCCCAATGCAACTGATGATGGAAACATTCTTTGGATGACCCAAAGGAGTGACATGAATCATGGAATCAGTAGGACTCGAAGACAAACGGATTACCCAAGTACTGAATGCAAATGCAAATGAGTGCCATGTTCAAGAGTAACTATGTAATGCGGTAAATTATAGTGTAACACAAAATCTTTCCTTTTTTCCCCATCATGACTGATGAGTGCCTCTCTTGTTTTTTAACGAGCTTGAGGAGAGTAAACAGATGCTCAGTATAGCTCATCCCATGGATGAGTCCAATCCAAAACGTTTTACGAACCTCGGATAGGAGGGGTTTGTCCCATGACGGGCCCTTCAATGTTAAAATTTTAACGATACCATAGAAGGTAAACTTGGTGTCATTTCATGTATAGAGAGTCTGAAAAGAACTAAAGAAGACTCCAAAGGTCCTTTTTCGTAAAGTTAGTCTCTTCGCCCGGAAAAGGGTAAAACAACGTGAGAGAGAACTCTTACAGTCACGATTGGCTGGAGTATTCCTTTTTCGTAAATAGTGCCTCCCGTTACACCTAAATCTCGTCATCATGAGACCCATGTCCACTCAATGCCTTGATCCTTGAAGTCTTTCTGATCAAGTAAGCAGTTAGAGCAAGCTGTTGACCTTTGTCCACAATTTCTAGTTAGGCCGGCGCAGGTTGTCTTCTAGCAAGGAGTGCCCAACTAGGTTAGGCGCAAACTGCCTTCATGTAGACTGCACCTATGGCTCAGGTTGCCTTTGTGTAGCCTGCGCTTTCCCTCTCAGGCGCAGGTTTCCCTCATGCATCTTGCGCTGGGGTTGGTTAGATTGGATAAAGGTGTATTTTGAGCGAATTCTAGAAGGTGGATGAGGTGGATCTCTATCCATAACATGTAGGTGAGCCATCCTACGGTTCCCTAACCTCAAGGAATGATCCCTTAATCCTCTCCCCATGATCCTCAACCTACTCTATCCACTTGGTCTTATAAATACAAAGATCCTCTCCATTCCAAAGGGAGGAAGTCTATAACACTTACACATTGGTGGAATTAACCTAGGTGATCCCTATCCATCTCTTGGGAGGCATACATTTCCTTTGGAGGCATTGGCTTGGCTTGTTGGAGGAAGATTGCAGCGTTAAGGCTTGGGTTGTAATCATCACTCTACTATGTATTTCCCACTCATGTACAGTGATATAATCTCTTTCCATAAATGTATTTGTGTTCAATGATATTTAGAGCTCACTTCCTTAACTATATGCTTAGATCAGTTAGTATTTAGATGTACTTTTACTGCTTTTTTTGTCTCTATGTGCTTTGACAAGTGCAGCCATAGATATGACAACCATGAAGCTTGGAGCGATAAAGAGGAGAAAGATCTACGAATCTGAAGGTAAGGCATCTAATTACATTGATCTCTAATTGATCTAGGAAAGTAGTTTTATATTTTGTTCTCATTTGTTCTAGATCCACCTGGACTATGGAGATCATGCTCGCGTCCGCTCGAGTAGATTGTCCAATAACACCTCCTGGTCCGAAAAAGGATCACCAGAAAGACGATCATTCAAGTAATTTTACAAGTGAGAACGCATCAAGTTCGCTTGGCGATATTTTTGTATTTCGAGATCCTGAAAAGAGATTAAAGAAAGACTCTGAGGGGTTTCTTTTTCGTGGGAGTTTAACGAGCCCGAAAAAGTGATAAAATACAACTCGGTGACTTATTCTCATCGTTTTATGAGCACGAGAAAGAACAAAGAGTTAGCTCGGTGTCATTAATAATTGAATTTAACAAGCGAAATAATGACATAAAGACGCTCAATGAGTTGTTCATACCCGATAGTACAAGCGAAATGACCACAATTGTGAAAAAACAATATTAATGAGGTACTTAACTTCACCTGCAAGCTTCAAAACTAGGTCATAATGATTAATCGAGTATAAATAATTCCAACTATAGTAAAATAACCCACAATGGAATAAATTAAAAAAGGAATATGCTCTTTTTTAATATAAAATGGGGCAAATAGTGAAAATCAATTACTATTTTTTTTTACCAAATTGGAGAGGTGAGAAGTGTCATTTGGAGCCGTTTTCCCTTTGCCGATTCCGGGAGCTGTGATCGACCATTTTGAGTGTCGTCAACGATAGGTAACCCTAAACTCAGCTATCTAACTTTTCAACTGTTTACTTTTTTGCTTTTATTCATTTTTGTTGGGTTTTGGACATCGTTGGAGGGAGATATTGAGCTCGGCGGCCGACGCAGTCTCCCCTTTCGGGAACTGCGCCACGATAGGGCCGGCGCAAATCCTGAGCTTAGGTCTTGCACCGGCGGCGCCCTGTCTATGAATACGGGCTGTACCGATGCAAGTCCACCAAGCATGTGCAAAATATAACCACAAAAAAGTACTTTGGATGGGTTGAAAAGATTCTAATGATACTTTATTGGCCTTCTAGACAGGATTACAGCGACCAAAATGGTCCTCGAGTGGCGAGAACGCGAGCACAAGCTTGACGACGCTCAAGCAGAAAATGATCCCCAATGCATAGCTGCATTGAGGAATTGTGGTTTGCTTAAATACTTCTGAGTGTCGGGCATGAGGGCCCAAGTACTGTTGCTGTCACATTTGATCCAATGCTGGGACCCAGTACAACAACACTTTCAAATTGGTGTGCACACTCTGAGTATAGATGTTGAGGACATCTACTTTCTGACAGGGCTGTCCCGACGAGGAAACCCTGTGTCCCTATCAGGATCACGAGGGGGTGATCGCACTATGGAGGACATGATTGACCAGTGGTGCACTCCAAGTACTCAAATGGCTGGTGGGAAGATTCCCATCAAGGACATCTGAGACCGAGCTCTCCGTACTGTGCTCTTTACCATCGTGACGGTGGCTGGTAGTCGATCTACTCATCTAGCGAGCAAATTGTAGATGATGTACGCTGAGGAGTGTATGGATCCTACTGTATTCAACTGGTGTGAGGGGCTCCTCACCAATCTAAGGGATCAGCTGACCAAATGCCGGCATGGGGCGCTGAAGCAAGTTGGTTACGGTTTAGCGATGATACCATTCATGCTGGAGCACGTGCCGCACTTACGCCCACAGGTAGAGCTCGAGGATCGAGATGCTCGAGATCCTCATATGACCAGGTGGTCCGAGGTGATGGCCCGCCATGGTGGCGGGGGTCCTATTATTAGCTTCAGTATAGGTTTCTTCACATGGTTGAGGGGACAACTCCTCATGGTGGAGGACTACTCGTATGATGGGACAGACTTTAGAGGGGACCTTGACCTGGTGCTTCTTGAGGGAGCGCAATGGGGTGATATCAGTAAGAACAACTACTGCTTGTGTTTTTTGTTTTATGTATTTATGATTTTTTTTGGAGTAGTGCTGATGGTTTTCATATGTTTCATGCAGATGTGGGTCCATCGCGGCCGATTGGAGTCTCTCTTATCGCGCGGAGAGGGGCGGTGCTGGAGATGGGCCTTGCGGCCCGAAATGCCATCGAGGAGATGGAGGAGGTAGAGGAGAACCTCCGCAGACTGAAATTGGATATCCCAGAGCCAGGTGTCCATGACCTACCCCGTTGCTATCAGCATCTTACGGTCGGGGTATCTTTGCGTTTTGGCACATTACTCTGGAAAGTGGTGAGGGCTGTGATCTGCTATCATGAGCATCCTAGAGACTAGGCTCATGTTTTATATGTATATACTGAAATCTTATGAGATTCAGGTTTTGTAGAGAGGACTCTTACTGAAAGATTGCATACTTTAGATTTTGTATCAACACTACAATTTTTGTACTTTGTACCAATTTTATATATACAAACACTACTGGCGGATTTTATACATATTGTGTTCTATTGGTGAATGATGGGATCTTGCCTACATGTTTTGCTTATACAATGGATGATTTACATGTCATGTCTATTTTTCGTATCTTATGTATATATTATGTGTGTGCAATGTACCAATCTGGAATGAAATTGGCCATAACATCGGCAACAGTGTTCATGTCTCGTGGAATGTACAGGTATTGAACAGATTCAAAGGACCTTTCTAGGAGACGAACTTGTCGGAAAAGACGGAGCAGAGAGGGGTCGCAGATAGCGTAGATCTGGTTAAGATGAGAAACCACTAGTTATGAATCCAGATGGATAACAATGTGGCTCATACCCAAGGAAAGAGCGTCGATTAAGGTTCCAATCACCGCATGATATTCCGCGACGTTATTGGTTGCGTATCCTAGACAATTTCCTCCTGAGTTGATAAGCTCACCGGTAGGGGAATAAAGTACCTAGGTTGCTGAAGCAAGGTTACGGGTATGCCGGCTGCCGCCGTCCGCGAATCCAAAACAAGTTGCCATCTACACATGCAGACAGAACATGGTATAAGTAGAGAAACAAGATCCTGACACACTAAAACAAAGCGTCACACCACATAAAACACACACCATGTACAGTATATACAAGATACTTATGCATGAAAGACTCGGGCATAGTACCTCTTCAAGTAGAGCCCATTGCGAGGCTCTCCCAGAGATATTCCATCGTAATCCTCTAGCTCATATGCTCCCTTATCCAAAACACGCTTTAGGATGTATGGCCCATGCCACATGGACTCAAACTTACCTCCCCCCAGCTTATCATGCCTTTGGTCATATGTGAGGACCAAATCACCCTCGTTGAAGACACGAGGTTTGACCAACTTATCATACTGAGCTTTGATATGTTTCTTATGTGCCTCATTGGCAAGAGTAGCATCGCGGCCGGTCTCCTTGAGTAAGGAAGCGTTCTTCCTCGGAAGTGGTGTTCGGGAGAAGTTCAACTGCGAGTTTGAGAGATGGAATCTTGCACTCTATTGGTAAAACTGCCTCTAATCTGTATACTAGTTGAAATGGTGTAAATCCTGTTGAAATATTGTAACTTCTAAGAATATTATATTTGTACTTTATTATTCCGGAGATGTTCCCTTCCTCCAAGGTGACCCTATTGTATATCCAGAGATGTTTATTCCTCCGATGGATTGTGGTAACTATGGTTATTAGATCTCCCATGTGGGGGTCGGCCTTGAGTTAATTTATTAGGGGTTATTAGACTCTCTTAGGCGAGGTCGGCCCCATAGGGTAAAAATTCAGTCAGGAAACAAGTATAAGTAGAGGAGGATGTTCCTCACTTATCTCACTCATTCATCACTCAGAAAGTAGCACACAAGTGAGAGAGAGGTTTGCATAGGAGGAGGAGAAGGAGCTCTAGTCTTGGACTACATCTTGTATTTGGTTGATCATCTTTATTGAGGAAAGCTTTGATGGGTTTTCTACCCCATGAGGGTTTCCTAGGGTAAAATATTTGTCTATCTTGTGATTGTGTTTTTTTCAGTGATCTTGCTAGTCAAATTAGTATAAACTTAACAAATCCGGTGGCAGTCTTGACGGAGGTCCGGTATGCCCATAGGGCATAAAAGAGCATGTTGTGCCAGTTCGTTTTGTCTGTACCCACCATGCATTGAATCATGGTTTTCAAGACCTTATTGATGGCCTCTACTTGTCCGTTGGAATGTGGGTATTAAGGGGTTGAGTTTTCATGGAGAAAACCCAGTCTGGCACTCAATTCGTCCACCATGTGGTTTTGGAAGTGAGATCCGTGATCGATGACTATGGCTTGTGGAACTCCGAAACGCGCAATGACATGATTAAACATGAAGAGTGCAACAGTTTTTCCATCCTCGTTGTACATAGGCATAGCCTCGACCCAATTAGTGAAATAATCAATGACTACTAAGACATAACCATGCCCCCGGCCTAGGTAGGCTTACAGTGCATGAAATCGATGCCCCATTTCGCAAAGGGGCCGATGGTAATAACCAGATGTAAAGGGGTTGGATGGGAGTGCTTTTTAGATTGAAAGTGCTAGCATGGGGGACACTTCTTAATGGCCTCAATGCAATCTTTGAATATCGAAGGCTAGTAATATCCCACGCGTAGTATCTTCTGGGCCTATCCATCCTAGAAAGATGACCGCCACAAGCCCCGGAGTGACAATCATTCAAAACATTTTCAACCTCCTTGTGGGTTAAACAACATCGAAGAATGGAATCAACACCACGACGATAGAGGGTATCACCAATAATCAAGTAGTACTTGGCGTGATGGCATATACGACGACGGCCGTCACGAGATAATTGGGGGTTGAACCGTTGGGTTTGAATATATAACTTAATATCTCCATACCATGGATCAAACGTGCTGATGAGAAACAATGACTCATCTGGAAGAGAATCGTTGGGCTCAGATCCTGAATCAACACGGGGAAGATCACAAATGAGCTCTGCAAACACCAAATATTTCTTTGACTTGGCCTTCTCGAAGAGGAGATCGAATTCCTGGAGTATCACGATCCAACGTGAATACTTGCCCCCGAGCACTTGACGTTTCAAAACGTGGTACATGGGGTTCAAGTCGACAATGATGGTAGTGGTGCAAAGTAGTATGTAGTGCCGGAACTTTTGGACAACAATGACTGCCGCGAGAGCGAGTTTCTCGACATGCGAATACCGGGTTTTAGAGTCAATAAGACCCGTATTGCGGTAATAGATGACATGTTCCTGGGCGTTATCATCTTCCTAGACCAAGACCATGGTGATCGTGGTGGCAGAAGCGGCAAGATAAAGGATGTAATCCTTATAGGAATTGGGTGGTTGGAGAACAGGGGCGTGGGTAATGGCATGTTTCAAACTATCGAAGGATTGTTGTGCTTGGTCAACCCATATGAAAGGGACATCCTTCTTCAGTAATTGCATATAGCCCTGTGTCTTCTGAGCGAAATTACATACAAAATGCCGTAGGTAAGTTTCCTTCCCTTGCATACTTTGTAGTTCTGTAATGTCAGTAGGAGGTGGGAGAGCGACGATGGCTTCCACCTTCAAGGGATCAATGTGGATCCTATCTTTTGAAATGATAAAACCTAGGAGGCGTCGAGACTTGACGCAAAAAACACACTTGTGAGGATTCAGATGGATGTTATACCGCCTGCATCTGAGGAATATAGCCGTCAAATGGTCGATGTGGAACTCACGATGCTGCGAATGAGCAGGGAGATCGTCAAGATAGGGCTCCACAAAGTCCTTCACATTATGAAAAGCATATGACATGGCCCGCTGGAATGTAGCGCCAACATTTTTAAGACCAAAAGGGAGTTTACGATAAGCAAACGTACCCCAAGGGCAGATGAAAGTGGTCTTATGTTGGTCGGTCGGGTAGATCTCAATCTGGTTGTAACCGGAAAAGCCATCCATGAATGAGAAGATGACACTTCTGGCGCAATTGTCAATGATCTGATCAATGAAGGGAGTAGGGTAGTTGTCCTTAGGAAAAGCCTTGTTCAAATCCCTATAATCGACACAGACTCGGATGGTGCCCTGCTTCTTAGCCACATGGACGACATTGGAGACCCATTCCGTTAAAGGAACAGGGTAGATAAAGCCGGCCTTCAAGAGCTTTTCAATCTCAGCTTTAATTGCCGCAGTTTTTCGAGGGTGCACTAGTCGTAACTTTTGGCAGACTGGTTTAGCGTCGAGATAGGTTTTTATCTCATGTGAAACAATGGCAAGATCTATCCCGGGCATCTCCTCGTAGGTCCAAGCGAAAATGTCGCAGAATTGTTTGAATAAGGCCGTGTACGTGGTGATCTCTTCAGGAGAACAGTTCTGGTCTAAACGAATATGTTCCACGACACCAGGGGTAATCGAGATGTCAACCGAAATGGTGGGATTGATGTTTTCTAAGTTGCCCTCAGTGACCATATGGTAAGTGAGGATCGTGACTGGGGGCAAGGATAGACATCTGGTGTGAAAATGGTTGTGATGTTGTTCTCCACGAAAGACGATCGATGGTGAAGGTCTCCCCATGGGGGGTCATCCGTGCTCATAATTTCCATAATGGACTCGTCAGAGTGAAAGGTCCAGAGCAGAGGATCTGAATAGGATGACGTCCACTGTAGAGAACTGGATGTAGAGGCCTCAGCTAAGTGGTCCTCGGGGGATGACTGGATAACCTCATAAGTAGCTTTAGCGGGTGAGAGAGGCATGGTATCTCCAATCAACTGCATGGTGGCCTCATCGAGTACAAGCCATTGATCGGTAGTGTTGGAAATAGATGGAATCATGGAGGTGATCATGTTCACCGTGGAAACATGGTTAGGGGGATCCGGGGTTGGAAAGACACCCATAAGAGATGAATATTTTATGAGGCTGACCCCCACGCTCTCATATAGCTGAGAAGATTGTCCCAGCAAGGGGACATTATCGCCAGGATATTGTTCGGTGTACAGAAGTCCAATTGGTCGACGGTGACAATTCAGCCTTGATGGGGGAATTGCACAATGCGGAAGACAGATGAAGCAACCGCAGTCATGGCGTAAAACCAATTACGACCAAGTAAGAGATTATAATCCAAATGGGTTGCGACTACTTCCACGTTAATGGTTGCAGTCTTACCCCCCAACTCTATTGCTAATGCTTGTAATATCCCATGTGGTTGAAAGCCACGACCGTCGAATGCTTTCAGGGTAGTAGGAGAACGATTTAGCTCAGGAGAACCAATGGCTCTCCAACAAGATAACGACATGACCGAGGTAGAAGCACCTTTGTCTAGTACAGTACGATGGATTGTCTTTCCAACAACCTTCGTGGCAATTTGGAAAGCCAGCTGGTGGGAAATCCTCGGTTTAAAGTACTTGAGCCTAAACATGATTGTATTCGAGGAATTCGGATCTACTGCGCCAATGGCAACGAAAAGAGTCTTGCGTTGGTTGGGACAATTCTGCAAGACCTCTAGTGTCGACAGGGCACAAGGGGCTTGCGCCAAGTCCTCTACGATGTTATAGTTCTGAGCTATCGAGCATTAGGATTGAAAACTGCCTTTCGAATCGTGCTCTTAGGAGGATGCAACACTAACTTTAATGAAGGATTCTCAATGGTGAGAGAAGCTTGTGGTACGGTAATATCTGGAATAGAGGTGGAATCTTTTTCAGTATCACTTCCAACAGGTTCCTTCGGAGGGACTGAGTCGTATGAACACGATCGTGTGTTCAGGTTAACCGTCTCACTACTCATCATGAGAACATGCATAGTGGATGATGTTTCTCCTTGAGAAGGAGAGGGTTGAGCAATAATTTGTTGATTTTGGTGGGGAAGGGATCATTGAGAACTGCGGGTGTGGAATTTCCTTTAAGAAACTTCTGTACTGCGTCTCGGTGGGGACACTCTTTGGATAAATGGTCACCACCACACAGTAAACAAAGATAGTTGAGCTTCCATTTCTGTTTCGTGTCTTCAGGGGGGTTCTTGTGCTCCCGCTAATTGGAATATTTCTTGGGTTTACCTTTGTTTTTCTTCTTGCCACCGGATTTCTGAGGCGAAGATGATTGAACAGAATTCACCTCCTCGGTGGGAGCAGGAGTGGGTGATTTGGTGGTGCTGCTGCCAGCCTGTGGTGAGGGTGGGGAAGAACCATGGTGGTTCGACAATCCACCGGTTTGAGTAGAAGGTTGGGAGTTAAGGGAACCGATAATGCCGTTGGCTTGAGGTCCCTTGGGTGGTTTTGCAGGATCGTATGTAGGGCGAGGTGCATCAGGAACAATGTCATATAACGTGCCCGATTGAGCGTAGACAAGGTTTAAGTAGTGGGCACGAGCGATAGCCTGTTCCTCGGTGATGGCTCCTCCCATAGCTACATCTCTAGCTACGGTGGGTAAAAGAGACTTCGTAAACCAGTCAGCTAGTAATTGGTCTGGAATAGGATCCTTAATGAGACGTTGTCTCCTCAGCCACTCATGGATATGATTGGATATGAGTGGCGGTAGTTTGGTGGAGAGAAGTCAATAAGTCCGTACCAGCTTCATAGCGGATGGGTAACTGGAAATGAGTCAGGAATGACATAGCTAAAGAACAAAAATCAGGGAACAAGTGCGGTGGTAATTCAATATACCACTTGGCAGTTGGGCCGGTGAGGGTCCTTTGAAACAACATTAGACAGATCGAGTCGTCCATCAAGGAATTGGATGAGCACCATAGATGGTATGTCATCACATGGTTTTTTGGGTCTTCACCGGGTTTGCCATCAAATTTGGGAATATCAGAGGGTAGCTTGACTGGAATGGGTGGCCAATTATAACCGTGTAGGATGGGATCGTTGGTCAGATGAGACAGGTCGGGTAGGTCCAAAGTAGCCAAAAATGGTAGCTGTTGGTTCGGCTGTGGATACTGATAGTATTGATATGGCATATCTGGACCAGTAGGACCTTGAATTGACTGATTGTAAGGTGTTCCCGTCGGGAATTGGCCATAAGGGGGTGTGCCACCTGGGTTGGGTGGTGGACTGTATGTAGGTCTGCCGCCATAATAGGGTGGTTTGCTGTCGGAAGGTGGTCCTCCATCGTCGAAATAAGGGGGTCCACCGCCAGAATAGGGTGGGCCACTGCCTACGCCGCTGGAATAGGGTGGGCCACCGCCTCCAGAATAAGGTGGGCCTCCTCCGGAAGGTGGGGGTCTGCCGCTACCAGAAGGGGGTAGTCCTCTGTCTCTAGAATAAGGTGGGCCTCCTCCAAAAGTTAGGGGTCTGCCACTGCTGGAAGGTGGGGGTCCTCCAACTCTGCCGCTAGAGTAAGGTGGGCCTCCACCGCCGGAATGGTGTGGGCATCCACCTTCGGAATGGGGTGGTCCTCCACCTCCGCTAGAAGGTGGAGGTCCGCCCCCTTCAGAAGGAGGCGGACTGAATGGTGGTGGGGGTGGTGGGACATGAGGAAAATTTGGTGGGGGTCCAATTGGTGCAACGTTATAATGTCCCCATGGATTGTATGGGTTTCCGGGATATGGTGTCCCGTGGAGTACGTTTCCGGGATTGGATTGTCCCAACACATGGTAAAAATGACCTGGATACGTGTGACTCCATGGTGTTTGAGTTGGGTTGGATGGTCCCCCACCATGATGTAATCCCATGGTGGATCCCAAACGGGTAAGGAAATGCCAACGTAATGACCGATCGGAAGTCCGCCACTCGTATTATGGCTAGAAAACAGGGGTTTCCCCCCAGTAACGATGTTTTGACCACTTATTGATGGTTGACTCATAATGGATTGATGATTACTTACTATTGGAGGAACACTACTTGTGATAAAATTAGGAGGTAAAGAGTATCCTCGCCGTGAATTTTGGGGTGGGGGAGGGATGGGTAATGTTCCAGTAGTAGTAGGAAGGATGTTGGACTATTGTCCTTCAACGTTTTGAGTCACTTGAGGTATGGAACTGGTCTCCTAATTGAGAGGTGTACTCATAGGAAATGAGGGTTGACTAGGTTCGTAAGTAGTCATGTTATGTATGGGTGTTTCTGGTGAAGCAATAGATAATGAACGAATTGGGGTATGTTGGAATATGGGCATTTCCGAAGTGTCTCTTCGCCATGAGAGACTCTGGTGCCGAATATCTTCACCACGTTGGCGTAATTGGTCCATGAGTTCATAGACTGGAGCCAAGCGCTGAGCATGGGGATCCCAACGAAGAGGGGAAAGTTCTGCCTCCAGATGTAATGCTAAGTGGGCCCATTGTTTCCCTAGAGAGGTGCCCCAAAAGGATGCAGATGGACCAAATGTTGCGGATACAAGGTCATCCTGGGATGGATTTAACCAATCTATACCCCCAAGTTCTCCTTCCAACGAATGGTGGAAGGATGTGTCTCGTAAAGTAGATGGTTCCATGGTCACAGACCTTGGAGAGTTAGTGACTGGTGGACTCAAAGGAAGAGAAAAGTTCACTCTCGACTCCATGTTGGAGCTTTCTGCTTCAAGTGATATGACAACAGTTGGTGGATCCATGCTTACCCTCGAAAGTACCTCGGATTAAGGGTATATTCGGGTGGCAAGTTTAAAATTCTGCGGCACCTTCTCAAAGGTTGTTAAGCCAGAATGACTGAACCAGAATTTCTCCTAAGTGTGTTCTATACAAAAGAAAAGCAATCCAGAAAAATATACACAAACTAAGGCCGCAAGAAAACTTATGTGGTAGGTGTGGATTCAAAAGTCTGGAACCTCTCAAGATTGTCAAGGCTTCACAACTCGCGATATACTCCAAGGTCTAATAGTTATACTCGGACCAAAATTTCAAAGCACTAACCAAGGAGGATTAGGACTGTACCCCTGACCATATAACTCGACTACCAGATAGTACGTGCATAGTAGCTCCCCGAGTGCTGTTCTCGGTGTATTGCTCTGCCAAGACGACGAAATGGTTAGCTCGGTTGGTTTCAGGAATCCTAGGAGTGTTTCCCGATATACACAAGGTATGTGGGAGCTCAAATCTGTAGTGGTGCTGTCTAATGCACAACCGTATGACAAGAGCCTTCCTATATACTATTGAGTATGTGAAGTGCCTTTCGATATACCCTAAGGTACGTGAAAGAGCCTTCGATATATCGGTTGGTACGTGGAAGGACTACAGTGCCCCCAGGATGCAGTGCAAGCAAGTAATGACAGCTGCCACGTTTTACGACGCCGGAACACGTCTCTAACTTAACACACAAGTTACTAGTAAATTTTAACCTAGTTCTACCAGTAAATTTTATCTGGACGGTTAGGTGAATGCATGAGGTGAAGACAGAAATTTAAACATAATGCAACCCTAACTACATGACAATGCACTCTTCCTTTTGATGAAATCTATGTAAGGGAAGGATAAATTCTTTTTCTAATGATCTCAATAAGATAAAATTCCCAAAAGTTCAAAATCTACCAAAGATGATGAAAATCACTCTTTTCCATTTTTCAAGCAAAACATAAAAATCAACAACACATCAAATCAAAAACTTTTTCTTTTTGTCTTTTCCAATTAGTATAGAACTAAGTGATGAAAAAGGAGAATCTCTAGTTAGAGCACACTAACTCTTCAATTTTCACAATGGTAGGCTAAAAGCACATGAAAACCAAAAATGCATATAACTCTCCAAGCTTGGAATTACTTTGCAAAAATTTGATTTCACTTGGATTTTTCAAGAAGATGAGTGATTCATAATTCAAGAAAAATACAAACAACTAATTTTTATTTTCAAACTTCCCAAAGATTGATGGATAATGGGTTCCAATGCATGAAACGATTTCTACAACAATTCTCAAATAAACTTGAAAACGGTAAAATCGAAGCACTTTTGATTTTTCAATGTATGTATCAAGACTAAACCTGATAATAATGATGCTTTTCAAATGTAAATGGAAGAAAAGAAGAGACTACTTGCAACACACTAATCAAACAAAAATTCCCAAAGAAAGATGACAAGCACTCCAATGACCTAAATACACACAAATCACTCAAGGGAAAACAACCTGCGCCTGAGAGGGAAAACACATGCTGCACAAAATCAACCTGAGCCACCGACGCATTCTGCCAGATGGCATTCTGCGTCGGGCTCAGTCAAGTGCCTCTTGCTAACTGACAAGCTGGGCTGAGCTACCCAAAAACTGTGGAAAAAGGACCACAAGACACTTCAGGGATTAAGGCACTGAGTTGACACGGGAGTCATCGTGATGAGATTTAGGTGTAACATGGTCATGTCCAGACATAATAAATAATTTACCATAAGTCAAGTAGAGATGATATTTCATGACACTAGAGTCAACTAAATGTCTCCACATGTCTCTGCACATATCATGATGGACCCAACAAGCTAGAATTGTCTCTAGAAAATATCCATGGTCATACTATAGATCTCATATATGGAACTGTGTGGATGTGATGGAAAATCACATAGGAAATAATGATCAAGTCACCCCACACATATCAGGGGGTAACACGGCCTAAAGTATCATTTCCGATTGCAAGAGGTGGTCTTGGTTGAGAGGGAACAAAGATATTACCAAGGGATATGGTCTTGGTGGGAGCAGATGTTGCACAAATAATGGAATTGGGCACATATTTCATTGGCTCCACATGAGTGAAAACATGTGATACTTTGTTAGGTGTTGGACAATATGGGGGATCACCGTATGCAAGCTAATCAATGCTTAAAATGCATCCTTCATGGGGGAATTTCATGATCCAAAATAGACAAGATGCCACAATGTTCATGGCATGGGAATAATAATAAGGATGTTGTAGTCCACCAGACTAGTTCTAACTATGACATCAATCAAGATAATTTTATCACCTAACTCAAATGGCAGATTAGGCACAATCCTTGATGGGTTACAAACATTATTGTCAAAGGATTTTAACTTAAATGTTGGTGGAATAAGTGTGGGGGAACCAATGAGTTGTTGGGATAAAAGGATATACTACAAGAGGAGGCTCCTTCATCCACCAAACATTGATGAACAATCAAGTTCTTAATGATGACCCATATTTGGAATGGGGTGGAAATGGAAGGTGTGCTTAGATATGTTGATCCCAATCAAAGGTGTTGACAAGAGAATTTTAAGGGGGGATAATTCCCATTTCCTTACATGGAAAAGGTCTAGTGAATGTCATGTCATTCGAAGTGGCAGGGTATCCCCCAAGTTTGGATGATTTGATTCTAGTAGTGGAGTAGATTTGGGAAGATGGGTCACCTACATGAAGGGTAACTTCAGGTCAAAGCTTGTGAGCCTTGCCTTTGGAACAATGGGTTCATGCTGAGGGAGAAGGTGCAGTGAGGTAACATAAAGAGCACCACTAAGTTTTTTTTAGTGAGTGTGCTCTTAAAAAAGTGTTTGGACTAGTCCTAGGAGGTTATGGTATTAATGGGCAGGGTGATTGTGGAGTTTGCAATAGACGCAAAGATGACAAATCCAAGAATGAATGTCATATTTCTATTTGGTTTGAGATTAGTTGTGGTAGGGAGTGTTAGTTCCTTTAGCTAGCTATCATTGCTTCCATGTCCTTGGCTCCTATATTACGTGTTCTTCTTCTCACTCCCCTTGAGCAGTGGTGCAAGGCCACTTAGGATTTGGTAGGGGGGCAATGTTGTCAAAATTAGGAATAAGAGGATATGGGTAAGTTTACATGGGAGAAGGTGAATATTCTTTCCAATGTCATACATGAGTCTAGCTGTAGGTTGAGGGTTTTGGTGGCTATAGCGTTGATTTTTTTTTTGTCATGGATCCCAAAGCCATATATCCAAAGTTAAAAATGCTCTTCAGTGAACAATGTGGTTTATAAGTGTATTTTCCAGTGGTGACAAAATGTGGTTTTGGTGACAAGTTTTCTCGATGGTAGAAAAGGAAAATGATCTGAATCTTAGGGGGGCTTATAGTCTAAGATCAGATGTGAAATTCAAAAAGCCATATTTTTATTAAATATAAAAAGGGAGCATGATGGACATGTAATCAATGCAGTTAGTTATTCAAAGTTGACATTGTCAACAAGACACCTTATAAAAAAGTAGTAGGGAGAGAGTTATAATTGGGAAGGAGAGGTCCCAAAATTGGCCTCATTGCATGTAATGGTTCATCTCAATGGAATCCTTCTTCACCAACTATCTTTTGTATTTTCATGGTGTATTTCATTTATGTGTTTTTGTCAATGTTCCTTATATAATTTTTTTAGTAGATCTATATGTTTTCTCTCCTCCTCTCCCGACATTCAATCCTTCCATATCTCAGCCCTCAAAATTTGGATCAATGGTATCAGAGCAGGTTAGCACTCCATTGAAACAAGGGTTCCAATCATTTTGTAGGTTCAAAGATTGACAGCAATCACCAACCTCCTTTTGGTACTATCAGAATCCATTTGTTGGGCCATACACTGTAAACATCACAGTTGGTCCATAGGAACTACAGGGTTTTTCTACCCTCGTATCTTCATTCACCATTGCAGGAGCATCCATAGATGCATCCACTACATCCATTGGTCTAAAACGTTTTCAAAAAATTTGCAAGGTTTCCATGTTGCCCACAAAGGTTCCACAACCTCTACAACAACACATGTTGCTCTACAAACCCTTGGCACTCTTTCTGGCCCTCTTCATTAAACTTTATAGAGATTTTGTGACCTCTATGAAGAGTTTCAAAGGTTCTATCATAGCTCATTTGATATTTTTATTCGTTAGTTGAAATGGGTATTTCACGAAATTTCATTTCGTTTCCAGGTTTGTGAGATATGCTTGTTTAAAGTAGCACATGTCCGAACATAGTGTGGTCTATCATAGCTCATTTGAATTTTTTCTTCGTCAACTCAAATGGGTATTTCATGGAATTTCATTTCGTTTCCAGGGTTGTGAGATATGCTTGTTTAAAGTAGCACATGTCTGAACATAGTGCGGTCGCATGTACAACAACTTTAGACAAGTGCCATAGACTCCACATAACATTTAAAAGGCTCTACCATAGCTCATTGGAAGGTTCTTTCCGTCGGCTAAAATGGGTATTTCACTGTTTTTCATTTGGCTTCCTAGTTTGAGAGATATCATCAAATGAATCTCTACATGTAGTTGACCATTGCGGGCGCACGCATCTACAGATTCAGTGGGCATTTTCAACAGAAGTTATGAACAAATTTGCAACAAGACATTAACTGCATCAAAAGTCACAAAATTTTTAATGAGTTTTAAATTTTTGGATTTATTAAATCCTAGTGTAATATTTACCCATTGTAATTGCCACAAGGTTATGGATCAATGTTATAGGTCAAATCGACACTTCTCCATCTATGGCGATATTTAATCTGTAGCTCACACAAAAGGACATTATGGATGGAAGAGCCTTGATTTGATACTCATTTCCATGGCTTAGATAATTTTCTATTTCTCCAGCACTCCTGATTTGTTAAACTTGATTTGAGACTAACACACGGTTGGTGGTCATGACATACTGCGTGTCACTCGCTAGTGTATGGTTTTCCACCTGCGTGTTCAATAAAAAGATGCACACGCAACTTGTAATAGGTTGAATTGTGTGTCACTTGCAACCTTCCTGTTTCCCACTAGCACGTTTCTCATTAAATTTGAAAAATAAGAAATAAAATCGAATATGGAGTAGTTGGGTTAGTTCTTGATAACTTCTCCCATCAGTTACGACCACCTTTCATTTGATGGCTTATCCTTTCCCACTATAAAAGCAAGTAGGATTGGCCAAGAGAGGGACCTATTTTGCCCATTAAGAGAATAATGTTGGAAGAACATCTGCTTTCTCCATTCCTCTGGGTGTGTGCATGAGACATCCCTGTCTTGTTACACCTGGAGATTGTTTGAGTTTGTGGAGAAGAGAAGCAAGAAGACCTAGATCGAGGTTTTGTGAGGTGCCTAATCAATTACAAATTATATTGTACTTATTGTTATCAATCAATAAAATCATGATATATTTCCCTTCCCAAAATTATGTTTATGGATCATTTATTGAAATGATTATGTTTTTAGGTTGAGACTAGATGTATATGTTCATGTTTATGTCTCCATCTTTTCCTCAATTTGTAATTATTTTATTGTAGCCAAAATATTTTTGAGGAAGGTATTGGTTGTATTTTTGTAGGTATTCAAATCAGGAGATTGAAGGTTTGGGAGCAAATTTAAGGGGTTATTAAAGCTTGGACCGACCTACATAAATAAGGTACATATTTTTTCAGACTTAAAACTCCTAGTTCAGCTTTGGTTGTATCCAAATCCTATTTTTTTGTCTGCACGACCCCAGATGTCTGCTTTAATTAACTCAGTATGTTGGTGACCTCAATCCCATTCATATGATATATTTATGCACAACAATCAACCACACAAAACCCACGGTTATGGATCAACCACACAAAACCCACGGTTATGGGTTAAGCACACAAAACCCTTCTCTTCATTGGTATTTGGCAAGGTACAATGAACATAATGGGTCCATTTTAGCATGAGTGAAATGATGAGGACCATCATTTTCTAAGGGGGGAGGAATGATCTAAATCTTAGGGGGGATTATAGTCTAAGATCGAATGTGAAAGTAAAAAAGGAATATTTTTATTAAATGTAACAAGGGAGCATGATGGACATGTAATTAATGCAGTTAGTTATTCAAAGTTGACATTGTTAACAAGACACCTTATAAAAAAGGTAGTAGGGAGAGAGTTGGAGAGGTCCCAAAAGTGGCCTCATTTCATGTAATGGTTCATCTTAATGGAATCCTTCTTCTCCAACTCTCTCTTGTATTTTCATGGTGTATTTCATTTATGTGTTTCTGTCAATGTTCTTATATAAATTTTTAGCATATCTATATGTTTCTCTCCTCCTCTCTCGACATTCAAGCCTTCCGGATCTTATCCCTCAAAATATGGATCAGAAAAAACTTGTGATGTACTTAACCCCATAATTACATATCCAAAATAACACAATGTGATAGAATATGAGTGTTGAACATCAAATACAAGAGAGAAATAGATAGAACCTAAGAAAGAACCCTTGTATTAATTATGTCTAAAAAAGAGAACAATGATCAGCTGCCTCTTCGAGGGGGAAACCTCCTATGAGAAAAAATTCAAATACAATAACAAACCTAGATCATTACACAACCTTCTACTCTATATAATGTGCATCAAATGCAAGCAAACACTTAATGACTAAGCTCAAAAATGGTTTGGAAGCGGATCTAGCATGCTGGATAGCTCCAGTGAGGTGGTCAGGGAATACAAGATGGAGTGGATGACCGTGGGGGATTGAAATTGCCTGCCACTACCAAACTCTTACTTGACCAAAAGGACCCAAAAACCAACACAAACAAATTAAACACAAACAATGCTTAAGAAAAAGGGTCTCTGACTGGAAGGTACAGTACATCTATGTCTATTGATCAGCCCAAAAATCAAAATTTGGAGAGAAGTAGCCCAAACACTAAGATTGAAGGATCGACACAGTCTGTAGTTAGGCGCAGACTGTATGCAGGGATGAAGCATCGACGATGCAGACTGTCGAATCGTAAAAAGCGCCGAAGGAACAGGGTGCTCAAAGGCAGAATGGGCTCAGGATGGACAGGCACACTGGATGCACTACCTAGGTGCGTCGGGTGAATAACCCAATGCAAAAAATAAAAAATCGCCAAATAATGACTAAGTAAATGGATTGATAATGATTCAAACAGACTTAGAGAAGGTCAGCAAACTCCTCAAGAAGACAATATGATGGTAGAAAAAGGCTCAAGAGGCAAAGCAATGGCTCATTAAGAAATCAAAGAATGACACATTCAACTTGAAATCAAAACAAAGTATTCTACAACAGAGTCGCCATATTTGTTATCAAACAATCTACTCGAGCGGACGCGAGCATGATCTCCCTAGTCCAAGTGGATCTAGAACAAATGAGAACATAATATAAAACTACTTTCCTAGATCAAATTAGAGATTAAGGTAATTAGATGCTTTACCTTCAGATTCGTAGATCTTTCTCCTCTTTATTGATCCAAGCTTCGTGGTCGTCAGATCCATAGCTGCAAGACCTATCAAAGCACATAGAGACAAAACAAGCAGTAAAAGTACATCTAAACACTAACTTATAGAAGCAAACAGTTAAGGAAGTGAATTATAAACATCATCAATACAAAGACATTTATAGAAAGAGATTATATTACTGTAAAATGAGTGAGAAATACATAGAAGAGTGACGATTACAACCCAAGCCTTAACACTGCAATCTTCATCCAACAAGCCAAGCCAATGCCTCCAAAGGGAATGTATGCCTCCCAAGAGATGGATAGGGATCACCTAGGTTAATTCCACCAGCTTGTAAGTGCTATAGACTTCCTCCCTTTGGAATGGGGAGGAGCTTCATATTTATAAGACCAAGTGGATAGAGTAGGTTGAGGATCATGGAGAGAGGACTAAGGGATCCTCCCTTGAGGTTAGGGAACCATATGACAACCCACCTAGGATTTAGGGATAGAGATCCACCTCATCCACCTTCTAGAATTCACTCGAAAGCCACCTTTATCCAATTTAACCACCACCGACGCATGCTGTATGAAGGCAACCTGCACCTGAGAGGGAAAATACATGCTGCACAAAATCAACCTGAGCCACCGACGCATTCTGCCAGATGGAAGTCTGCATTGGGCTCAGTCAGGCACCTCTTGCTAACTGACAAGCTGCGCCAAGATACCCAAAAACTATGGAAAAAGGACCACAACTTGCTCAGGAACACTTTTTGGCCATGGAAACTTCAGGGATTAAGGCACTGAATCGACACGGGAGTCATTGTGATGAGATTTAGGTGTAACATGGTCATGTCTAGACATAATAAAGAATTTACCATAAGTCAAGTAGAGATGATATTTCATCACACTAGAGTCAACTAAATGTCTCCACCTGTCTCTGTCACATATCATGATGGACCCAACAAGCTAGAATTGTCTCTAGAAAATATCCATGGTCATACTATAGATCTCATATATAGAACTGTGTGGATGTGATGGAAAATCACATAGGAAATAATGATCAAGTCACCCCACACATATTAGGGGGTAACATGGCCTAAAGTATTATTTCCGATTGCAAGAGGTGCTCTTGGTTGAGAGGGAACAAAGATATTACCAAGGGATATGGTCTTGGTGGGAGCAAATGTTGCACAAATAATGGAATTGGGCACATATTTCATTGGCTCCACATGAGTGACAACATGTGATACTTTGTTAGGTGTTGGACAATATGTGGGATCACCATATGCAAGCTAATAAATGCTTAAAATGCATCCTTCATGGGGGAATTTCATGATCCAAAATAGACAAGATGCCACAATGTTCATGGCATGGGAATAATAATAAGGATGTTGTAGTCCACTAGACTAGTTCTAACTATGACATCAATCAAAATAATTTTATCACCTAACTCAAATGGGAGATTAGGCACAATCCTTGATGGGTTACAACATTATTATCAAAGGATTTTAACTTAAATGTTGGTGGAATAAGTGTGGGGGAACCAATGAGTTGTTGGGATAAAAGGATATACTACAAGAGGAGGCTCCTTCATCCACCAAACATTGATGAACAGTCAAGTTCTTAATGATGACCCATATTTGGAATGGGGTGGAAATGGAAGGTGTGCTTTGATATGTTGATCCCAATCAAAGGTGTTGACAAGAGAATTTTAAGGGGGGATAATTCCCATTTACTTACATGGAAAAGGTCTAGTGAATGTCATGTCATTCGAAGTGGAAGGGTATCCCCCAAGTTTGGATGATTTGATTCTAGTAGTGGAGTAGATTTGGGAAGATGGGTCACCTACATGAAGGGTAACTTCAGGTCAAAGCTTGTGAGCCTTGCCTTTGGAACAATGGGTTCATGTTGAGGGAAAAGGTGTAGTGAGGTAACATAAAGAGCACCACTAAGTTTTTTTTAGTGAGTGTGCTCTTAAAAAAGTGTTTGGACTAGTCCTAGGAGGTTATGGTATTAATGGGCAGGGTGATTGTGGAGCTTGCAATAGACGCAAAGATGACAAATCCAAGACTAAATGTCATATTTCTATTTGGTTTGAGATTAGTTGTGGTAGGGAGTGTTAGTTCCCTTAGTTAGCTATCATTGCTTCCATGTCCTTGGCTCCTATATTACGTGTTCTTCTTCTCACTCCCCTTGAGCAGTGGTGCAAGGCCACTTAGGATTTGGTGGGGGGGCAATGTTGTCAAAATTAGGAATAAGAGGATATGGGTAAGTTTACATGGGAGAAGGTGAATATTTTTTCCAATGTCATACATGAGTCTAGCTGTAGGTTGAGGGTTTTGGTGGCTATAGCGTTGATTTTTTTTTGTCATGGATCCCAAAGTCATATCTCCAAAGGTAAAAATGCTCTTCAGTGAACAATGTGGTTTATAAGTGTATTTTCCAATGGTGACAAAATGTGGTTTTAGTGACAAGTTTTCTCGATCGTAGAAAAGGAAAATGATCTGAATCTTAAGGGGGCTTATAGTCTAAGATCATATGTGAAATTCAAAAAGCCATATTTTTATTAAATGTAAAAAGGGAGCATGATGGACATGTAATCAATGCAGTTAGTTATTCATAGTTGACATTGTCAACAAGACACCTTATAAAAAAGGTAGTAGGGAGAGAGTTATAATTGGGAAGGAGAGGTCCCAAAATTGGCCTCATTGCATGCATTGGTTCATCTTAATGGAATCCTTCTTCACCAACTATCTTTTGTATTTTCATGGTGTATTTCATTTATGTGTTTTTGTCAATGTTCCTTATATAATTTTCTTAGCAGATCTATGTGTTTTCTCTCCTCCTCTCCCGACATTCAATCCTTCCATATCTCAGCCCTCAAAATTTGGATCAGTGGTATTAGAGCGGGTTAGCACTCCATTGAAACAAGGGTTCCAATCATTTAATAGGTTCAAAGATTTGCAGCAATCACAAACCTCCTTTTGGTACTATCGGAATCCATTTGTTGGGCCATACACTGTAAACATCACAGTTGGTACACAAGAACTACATGGTTTTTCTACCCTCGTATCTTCATTCACCATTGTAGGAGCATTAATAGATGCATCCACTACATCCATTGGTCTACAACATTTTCAAAAAATTTGCAGGGTTTCCATGTTTCTCACAAAGGTTCCACAACCTCTACAACAACACATGTTGCTCTACAAACCCTTGGCACTCTTTATGGCCCTCTATGAAGAGTTTCAGAGGGTCTATCATAGCTCATTTGATATTTTTCTTCATCAGTTGAAATGGGTATTTCATGAAATTTCATTTCGTTTCCAGGTTTGTGAGATATGCTTGTTTAAAGTAGCACATGTCCGAACATAGTGTGGTCTATCATAGCTCATTTGAAATTTTTCTTCATCAGCTCAAATGGGTATTTCACGGAATTTCATTTCGTTTCCAGGTTTGTGAGATATGCTTGTTTAAAGTAGCACATGGCTGAACATAGTGCGGTCGCACGTACAACAACTATAGACAAGTGCCATAGACTCCACATAACATTTAAAAGGCTCTACCATAGCTCATTGGAAGGGTCTTTCCATCAGCTAAAATGGGTATTTCACGGTTTTTCATTTGGCTTCCTAGTTTGAGAGATATCATCAAATGAATCTCTACATGTAGTTGACCATTATGGGCGCACGCATCTACAGATTCAGTGGGCATTTTCAACAGAAGTTGTGAACAAATTTGCAACAAGACATTAACTGCATCAAAAGTCACAAAATTTTTAATGAGTTTTAAATTTTTGGATTTATTAAATCCTAGTGTAATATTTACCCATTGTAATTGCCACAAGGTTATGGATCAATGTTATAGGTCAAATCGACACTTCTCCGCCTATGACGATATTCAATCTGTAGCTCACACAGAAGGACATTATGGATGGAAGAGCCTTGATTTGATACTCATTTCCATGGCTTAGATAATTTTCTATTCTCCAGCACTCCTGATTTGTTAAACTTGATTTGAGACTAACACGTGCTTGGTGGTCATGACATACTGCGTGTCACTCGCTAGCGTATGGTTTTCCACCTGCGTGTTCAATAAAAAGATGCACACGCAACTTGTAATAGGTTGAATTGTGTGTCACTTGCAACCTTCCTGTTTCCCACTAGCACGTTTCTCATTAAATTTGAAAAATAAGAAATAAAATCGAATATGGAGTAGTTGGGTTAGTTCTTGATAACTTCTCCCATCAGTTACGACCACCTTTCATTTGATGGCTTATCCTTTCCCACTATAAAAGCAAGTAGGATTGGCCAAGAGAGGGACCTATTTTTCCCATTAAGAGAATAGTGTTGGAAGAACATCTGCTTTCTCCATTCCTCTGGTTGTGTGCATGAGACATCCTTGTCTTGTTACACCTGGAGATTGTTTGAGTTTGTGGAGAAGAGAAGCAAGAAGACCTAGATCGAGGTTTTGTGAGGTGCCTAATCAATTACAAATTATATTTGTACTTATTGTTATTAATCAATAAAATCATGATATATTTCCCTTCCCAAAATTATGTTTATGGATCATTTATTGAAATGACTATGTTTTTAGGTTGAGACTAGATGTATATGTTCATGTTTATGTCTCCATCTTTTCCTCAATTTGTAATTATTTTATTGTAGCCAAAACATTTTTGAGGAAGGTATTGGTTGTATTTTTGTAGGTATTCAAATCAAGAGATTGAAGGTTTGGGAGCAAATTTAAGGGGCTATTAAAGCTTGGACCGACCTACATAAATAAGGTACATATTTTTTCAGACTTAAAACTCCTAGTTCAGCTTTGGTTGTATCCAAATCCTATTTTTTTGTCTGCACAGCCCTAGATGTCTGCTTTAATTAACTTAGTATGTTGGTGACCTCAATCCTAGTCATAGGATAGATTTCTGCACAACAATCAACCACACAAAACCCACGGTTATGGATCAACCACACAAAACCCATGGTTATGGATTAACCACACAAAACCCTTCTCTTCATTGGTATTTGGCAAGGTACAATGAACATAATGAGTCCATTTTAGCATGAATGAAATGATGAGGACCATCATTTTCTAAGGGGGGAGGAATGATCTGAATCTTAGGGGGGATTATAGTCTAATGGCTCAATCAAGGTTGAAGAATGAATCATTTTATGTGAATTCTACTTTAGCAATTTACAGTTGTAATGCCTCATATGTTAAGCCCTAGACATATGTAGTAATTGTTATTATTGTGGCACAAGGTGTCTGAACAAGGGTTTTTAAGGACCAAGAGACATTATTATTTTGTAAATAATTAATTAATAAAAACAACTGGCACACCATAGACCACAAAAGAGTATGGGAGGCATAGATCCACAATGTGAGGGGGAATGGGGACATTAATGTGAGGGAGAATGATACACAAAAAGTTCAGTTTCTTTGTGATATTTTGCTTTGCTTAAAGGTTATTTGGCATGTTGATTTTTCATGATTTAATAGCTACTTTTACATTATTTCGCAAAGTTGAGGAACATAAAACTTATTGCATAAAGAACAAAATCTTTTTTATTTGAAGTGTTTGTGACTTTCCATTATTTCTTTGTCGACAATTCTTTATTTAGTATTCTACATTTTTTTCACATTGTCAATTTCAACTTATCACATCAATTGTGCACACAATAAAGGGCCTAAATAATCTTCCACATTAGACCATGCTCTAGGAAACTAGCGCACAAGGCAGAAGACTAGCTCACA
The DNA here is from genome assembly GCA_027924585.1 of Larix kaempferi. Classification (NCBI taxonomy): domain Eukaryota; kingdom Viridiplantae; phylum Streptophyta; class Pinopsida; order Pinales; family Pinaceae; genus Larix; species Larix kaempferi. The sequence continues at coordinate 28,656,956 of BSBM01000372.1, read as the reverse complement.
GGGACTTAAAGCAATAAACAGAGCTTTGCTCAGTCAGACTGAAATGAATCAAGACAAAAAGGAAAAGCAAAGTAACCTATAAGAACCTCTCAAAAAACCAACAAACTGTAAAAACTGAAAGAAAATGTAGACAAGGTCCCCAGAGCAGAAACAACCGGTGCTCCCCAGCAGAGTCACCAGTTTTGTTGTGCAGGAATATACCCTATAGTGGGGGAGATGACACTACCAACTTACATGGGGTGACAGGTAAATACATTATTCTTTGCACTAATTACTATGAATGAAACGTGATTAGGATTCTGAAAATAGTACCTTTTTAACGACGGTTGGCCCTAGCTTTCACCCAATCTTCCAAAGTAATGTACCTGCAAAAAAAATCAACCTTCCTCAGCGTATCTTGACTGTAATATATATAATGAAATTGAAAGGAATTTAACATTAATCACAATCAAACAGTCAATAAAATAAACATTCCATTGGGATGGGAAGGGTATTTCCACCTTTTATTGTCAAATAAATGTAGTTAAGTACAGATATACCTGATCTGTCCAAACACTTCTGCAACCGAGTCCTGGGCTCCTGCTCCTCACAATGACTTAGAAAATCCTTCAGCGTAACAACAACTTCTTCTTCATTCTTGTTTCCTCATGGATTCCCCTTGTATTTATGGGACAAGGCTGGAAGTTAGATTCGTGAGGTAGTTGAGTTGGGAGGTTGGGGGAGTTACAAAACCAACCTCAACTAATCCCAATTCGCAATCTTAATATATTTTTTCCATTCATCTTAACATGTGCGCAAGTATCATAACAGTAAACTAGCGCACAGTATGCAACTTTTGTTCTTTACAACCAGCGCACATATATTTTGAGGTAAGTGCGCGGGTTCTCTTCAGCAGAACCAATGTTTTGAACACTAGATGTCAGTGGCAATAGTAGCGCACACATAGTGAAAACTATAGAAAAATTATGTTTTCCAGCTGAAGATGTGTGATCTCAGCAACAACTTATCCAATTTCAATCTAGCTCTTCCATCCATAGTGTCCTTTTGTGTGATCGACATGGCAATGTGATCACGAACGAAGAAGTGCAGATTTGAACTCTAACACTTGGTATCAGAAAATGCCACATAAAAATATTCCTGATCCAGAAGAACAAAATCGAGAATTGCTTGCTAGATTGTGGGATGGAATGAAAATAAAGGGTGATGGGAAATTTTATTGTCCATGTAGTCAATATAGGGGCTTTAAAAGGAGAATAATAAAGATCACAACAGCTAAAAGACATTATAGGGAACATGGATACGTTGAGGGAGGACACGACTATCGTCCATTAGTAAGTTGTTCATTATATATGTCTTTATATTGATCATTTTTTTAAATGTATGTATCATTTTAATATTTCTTATATTTACTAATATATCTTGATGGTTTTTAATTATAAAGGAAAGACCTCCTACGACATATCGCCCGGAGGATGTGCTTGCAGAACAAGCACCGGAGGAACATAGAGCTATGAATATTGAAGAACAAGTTAATTATCATATTGAAGAAGATGATCATACTGAAAACATAGTTGAAGATGATGGTACAAATACATTGATCCATGATACATTTAATGTTAGAATGGATGATGATGATGATGATGATGATGATGATGATGATCATGAAAATGATGACTTTGATTATGTTCATGATTTACCTCTTCTTGAGAAGGCATACAAACCCCTTTATGAAGGCTCCAACACAAATCTTCTCTCTGCTATATTGTTGATAATTAACTTGAAGGTTATGAATGGTATTTCAAACAAATCAATCACACAAATGTTTATCTATGTAATATATTCCATCACATACATATTATCGTGATAAATGTTATATTTGTTCCTCTAATAATGCTAAGGAGCAAAGAAAGATGCCTTTTGTTAGTGTTAATGCTAATCCTTCTGAAACACACACAGTAGGTAAGGAGTTAGAAAGGAAAATTGTAGAGAAAAATCGGATGATTTGACGTTGAACTCCAACAAAGGATTTCCCATGATATAAATGAAAAAATCATTTACATAAGTTGTTGCTAAGTCCAATTCCAATACAGATTCAACTTTTCCTCCACTTCAATAAAAGCAACAACCACCGACAAGTTTGGAGAAGGTTGTGAAGCAAAGGGGTGGAAATGAAATAAAATACTAGGTAGTTCATGGCTTGAATGGAGACTTGAGGTTGTAAACATTTAACTATGACCCTGAAACTAGTAGTCAAAGAGAAATTAAGTTATTTTTCTTATAGGGTGCAATACAATACCAACAACATTGAATAATGTTGGACGACCATAGCCTAGTATTGGGATGAAGTGTGTTGTTGTGTATGTTGTATTTGAGCACGAATATTCCTATGGCCACTGTTTCCTTCTATCATTGGATCATATTGAAAATCTAGGAGCTCCATATACCGATTCCATGAGTTGTGTTGGCTCCCAAAATGCTCTTGATCAACTTGCATTACCCTTGAAGAAAGTAAAGAAAGTCGGAAGCATTTGCAGTTAACAAATGTGCATAATATTCCGAAAACTAGGTCAAAACCAACAAATGGCACACAAGAGATGATCTTTGACCAAAATAATCAACATGCTGGTGATTTTAAAAAACTTTCAAACATGGAAATGAGATGTGAAGGGAACCTTCAACATGCAATTCTTAATGAAGGTGAAGGGTCAAGATTTTCACTTCTCAAAATGGATTTACCAATCTATATGAATTACCCTCAGTGCAAAACTTCTACTAGGAGTAAGAAGAAGCATAGTCTTAAATTTGCAAGCACTATATCACAACTTCAAAGAATATTCATGGTATGAGATCATGTTCCTTTTTAAACCCACATCATTTATTATATAGTTCATGAAAAGAAGATTCTCCATGCCAAAACTCTCTCTATCTCTCCTTGTTGTTAAAGTTTTTTTTTCTTTGTTCCTTGAATAATAATACAAATTTAAAAAAAAAAATAGTTTTCCTTTCAGTCTAATATTAATTAAAAAATTATATTATTCTTTTAATCTAATAATAGAGTTAGTGAGATTAAATATTGTAAATATTCAAAAGAAAACCTAATTAAGATAGAATTAAGAGAGATTTATACACTTATATAAGAGAGATTTCGGACTAATATCACCTCAAGACTATTAACATAAATTATTTATATTTTTTTTCCAGAATAGTGAATGGAAATTACATTTTTCATAGGCATATTATGTTTATTAGATTAACATTATATAAATAAGGTACAAATCTTTTTTTTTTATCTTTAAGAAATAATCCTTGATTTTTCCTTTTTTCTCTTTCTTTTTTTAATTTCATACCAACCCCTTTAAAAAGGGTTCATGTTTACTTGCTCTAATCAAAGGTAGGGAGGGAAAATATTTCTAGAGGGAAACAATTCTTTGCAAATTTAGAGGCATGTTAGAGTTGTGAAGTTTTTTTATTCTCGAACTTTATATACTAATACCACCTGTGAGGAGAAAGGCCTTGTGCTCATGTCTTCTTCTTTATCTTTCAAAGGAGGAAATGGTTTCTCACACTTTTATACCAATAATATTATGCTTTTTTGAAACAATGGTTTGCTAACGATAGTTTAATCATCTTCATTTGTCAAATATGTTTGTTCATGTGCTTGCTAGATTTTGGTTTAGGTTTATGTCCTTTTTTTCTTTTTTGAGTAGGCATGTGCTTTCAGACAAGAATCTTAGAGATGCCCTACTTGTTGGTAGATCCGACACCAAAAGTGGTATTATCATAATCAAGGGCCTAGGACAATCTAAAAAATTCAATGTAAGAACATTTTGTCTATAGACCTTGGATATGTCAATGTTAACACATATTTTATCATATGTGAATAAATTGATAGCAATATGTTATAGATCTATTTTTACACTGTAAGGCATTTTCTCTCTGGTGAACCCTATGTTTTTTCAACACTTAGGGAGGATTCTGAACTATTGGATGGCGTTAGATGACCATTTGGAGCATTCCAACCATCGATCGTTGTGCACCTACTTACTTATTCTCCTTTAATGCACCTCCAACAAATTGTCTGTTCTGCCTACACTTTTTGGGTTTCCAGGTTCCTTTATCATATGCCGGAAGTCAGGACACTATCGTATGGGAGGACAAAAGGGAGAAAAAGCACGAGACTGATCTATCAAGCTACTTTTCGATATGTCGCGTATTTATTTGCCTGTGAGAAATCCATGAGAGTTTTAGGTGATTTCCATGGTTTTCAAACAACCCTATATTTAATTTCCTGTCCACATAGTATTGCCCTTACTAATTTTTATAATCAATGCTAGAGAAAAATTATCGGTCTCGTATATTGTAAATTCTTTGGCTGTTTTCATTAAATGACTAGATTTTATGTAATTTCCTTAGTTTGATTGAGTTTTATTGTTGTTTTAAAGGTTGTAATCATGAAGTTTGAGGAGATGTTTTTCGATTATCTACACAGAGAGGATGAGCATTTTCTAGAGAAATGTTCACATGTGGGATGCAAATGGTGGAAGAAGGTATCAAAAAAGTGTGTCTTGAATACTATGAAGGGACCCCATCGGACTATGAAGTAAGGTTATATAGTTCACAAACATCCGAAAACGTGATTTACACGAAAACGACCAAACACGTTCCTAAGTTAAATGACTCATCAAACATGACATGTTCTTCAGAAATGTCTCTAGGTATGCAAATCTTATTGAATTTGCCCTATTTTAGTTTATCATGCAGTATTAAATAGCATTTTGTGTTCTCGGATTCAAAGATGTGAAGTTCATATCCAAATTCAATTACTCAGGATGGTTCCCACTAAATTTTACCTTGTGGTAATAAAATTGGAAAAGGTAGAATAGAAACTGGAAAGCTTGAGATCCTCCTTGGGCATACTTTGAGTTAATATACAAAAAGAAGCACAATGTTTTGTCCAATCATTAATCAAAATTTCCTACTGGTTCGCCCTGAATGTTTCTAACTTTTCTTTTTCCACTATGTCATCTTGCAGTGCATGATAAAATTTTCTTTTATGAGGTTACAAAAGAAGTATCAACTATAATGGGTTGCTTCAATCCTTGTGCTAGAAGTTTGTTGCATCTACATCTTGCATCTTGTTTTCAAATGTATATGTGGTGAGTTAAACACTTCTTTGCAGATGATCATGGGGCAATGATTTGAGAAGGCTAAATCCTCCCTGAGCCTCCACTATTTTTAGTTTACTCATGCATACATGGGAATAATATTCTTTTTAGCATTTCTTAAATCATAAAATATAGTTATCCTAATAAAATAAGAATATTAACATTTTTAAAAGATAAGCATAAAATGAATAATAACAACATTTTTTAAATGTACATTAATAGTAATTTAAACTAGGTTAACTGACTATGAAAATTGCTTCATAATAACTCTCAAAATAGCTCCCAAACAAAGCCATGGACAACACTCGGATGATTTATATTTTCCCCTCCACATTTGAGTGTGTACCTTTATTATAATGATTTTTGAACATTGAATCTCAAAAATTACTACGAGTGCACTACAAAGTCATTGTATTGGAATTGCAAGAAGCCTAGTCATGTTATAAGTCAATGTTCTAATAATCTCAATTGTCATACATTTTCCATTTCCTTCACTTCCTTAAACTTCAGGGTTTCCACTTCTCAAGATATTTTTTTACTACATCATTTCCACCTTATCTTCTTATTACACGTACTTTTATCACCATCAAGTGCAATTGCTAATTTAATCAATTAAAAAAAATACAAATACACTTTACACCCACACCCAAGGTGAATGAGGTGTTGTATCCTTTTTCACAAAGAAAACATCTCGTTACTTGTTATTCCATTAAGGAATCAAAGTTAAATTTTACAAATAGTACATGCTTCAATTGAAATTGATATACAGTTTCTGATAAAAAACTGACATTGCCACTACAATTTTTTTATGACCAAACGGATCTATTCTGTGTCTCTTCACCTCAATCATTTTCACAAAAATATTATAGTCTTCCAACAAAATTATCATCAGATCTACAACTTGATAGAAAACACATAAGATTACCAACTGTCAACTTAATATGTCTTGAGGAAACCCCCCGACACCACCGTGGTGTTTAGAATTTCTTCAAGAAACAACAGTTCTTTAGAAAGACCCACTGCCCTCTTGGACAACCTATCTACCATAACATTTAGTTGTCGATAAATATGCTTAAATTTTAGAGCGTTAAAGGAAGACTGCATATTTCTCAATCTAGCACACCAATGCTCCAATTCAGTCACCTGGAGGATATACTTCCTGAAAGCCCAATCAATAATGACTCTCGAGTCCTCCAAAACCTATAGAGACAAAAACAATTAGAGGCAAAAAATAGAAGACCCCACAAAGCCATTAATTTTGCTCTAGTGTTGGAACAAACACCATATCCCATCCACAAGTGACAACAATGTCTGAAATCAAATTGTATCACCACACCACCACCTTAAATACCTCCCTGGGAGACGCCATCAATGTAACCCACTGGAATGTCCTCTAACAAGGATGGCTCTAATAAATGTCTAGGATCCTTACTCATCACCTCCTTAAAGTACTCCTTAAAAATACCCAAAATCTTAGAACTGATGCTGAAAATATTTAGAGAAAGATTGTCAAATATGACAGAATTGCGAGCTCTCCAATCCCAGCTAATACACCACATCCCATCCACAAGTGATAGCAATGTCTGAAATCAAATTGTATCACCATACCACCACCACAAAGACCTCCCTAGGAGGCACCATCAAAGTAACCCACTGGAATGTCCTCTAACAAAGATGGCTCTGATAAGTGTCTAGGCTCCTTACTCATCACCTCCTTAAAGTGCTCCTTAAAAATACCCAAAATCTTAGAATTGATGCTCAAAATATTTAAAGAAAGATTGTCAAATATGATAGAATTGCAAACTCTCTAATACCAACTAATAAAAATGGAGAGTTCTTTATAAAGAGATTCAAATTTATACCAATGTTCCAATTCAAATTTATACCAATGTTCCAAACAATATTCAAAAGAAGAACCATCCCAAATTTTATCCACAACAAAACAAAATTAACTTGTATCCAGACTTATTTAATCAAACCACACTAAATAAAAATATAATCCATAGTTTCGGCGTCTTTTGCAATGTGAGAAGAAAAACTAACAAGAGAAATAGTTGCAATCCCTGCTCGATATTAAAGAAAAAAAGTCAATAAACAAGTTGGATGTTAAAAATGTCATTAATAATAAATTAAATAACAACCATAAAACTTAATGAACAAGTAAAAGTAAAACTGATAACAAAAATCCAAGATTATATAGAATCTAAGGAGTCCAATATTATATAGGATTTCGAGACAAAAACAAAGTATACTACTATATATCGTATTGTATTTTCTTGGTTAGAGTGGATACTAGAAAATGAATACATAAATATTAAAATCCACAAGGGCTATCCCCGTCTATGTTTGTTTAAAGAGACTTGGAATACAACAATACAATGAATTTTATAATATAATTAGTTTTCAATTCAAACATGCTTATATCAATGATATCAAAAAACATGGAAATCGAATTCACATGTGAAATCGGTAGAGGCATCGAAAAACAAGGCCTGTAAACATCCATTATTGGAAGTCGATGACATTGCCATATCCATTTATGATTTAGCACGCCCCTACTATAGGCAATGCTTTCACCACCAACTCACAACACATATTCTCTACGCATTTGTGGGATTTATGGAGATTGAAATTTGAAAATTTCAGACCATTCTACCATTGTTTTCTTTATCACCATAAGGTTCTTAGTTGTAGTTAGTTTATTTAACTTGACATCTTCATGTATGTATGTATATAATTATTTAGACCATTCTAAAATTGAGATAATTGGATTGATAGCCTGTATTAAATTATTAATTAAAAATATTAAGTATAATATTTGTGACAATCCTGAATAAAGTAACAAGTTAAATGAATACCAAGCACTTTCATGTTAAGACTAGCACATCAAATATATCCGTGTAGCTATGTCCGTTCAATTTATTAACATCCTCTATTTATAATAACTATGATATTATCTAATTGTGATAACTAAAAAAGAAAGTTTAGCATTTTAGCGATGTCCATTACAAATGAAAAAAAATTAAAAAATACATGTATGCTCAGTATATTAAAAGGAATGTATGCTTCATTTAAAGATTCCATACAAAAAATGTTCCTTATTTAAATCCACCACCTCAAAAGAAAGGGATTTATTTATTTATTACATTATTTTCAAAACAAACCATTTTTTTTTTCTATTTATTACTTTATTTCCAAAGCCAAACGAAACACCAAAGATGAAGAAATGACATCAAAAGAAATGGATTTATTTATTTATTACAATATTTTCAAAACAAACCGATTTTTTTCTATTTATTACTTTATTTTCAAAGCCAAACGAAATACCAAAGATGAAGAAACGACATTAAGCTTCAAAGGTTGCAGACTTCGATCAGCTAGAACTTGCCTTACAAGAACACCAACTTGATTTATGAAACTTAGCTTAATTAAGCTAAAATAAATAAATGTCTTCCATCTTAAAATAAATATATGCTTAGTATATTAAGTAAATGCATGCGACTTACAACAACAACAGTTTCATCTGTGAGGAACAAAGCCAAAACTAAACGCTAGAAATAATTATAAAAGCTAGAAACACTGGCACCGCTGGTCACTATCGCACCGCATTAACCACCACACTCGCAATTTTTCAGTTTCTCGTAAGAGATTACTCTACCCACTTGTAGTTAAAATTGCAACACCTCCCTTGTAGAGTTGACACATAACCATGCAAGAATTCATTTTGCAAAAGTCCAAGGCAGAGATTCATACTCAAGATCAGATTTGTATCAACCAGTTTTATACTCAAGATCACACAATAGAATTGAAGAGAGGTCAGTTTCATACTCAAGATCACACGGTAGAGTTGGAGAGAGCTAATGATGATCATGGATTATTAGCAGATATGTGGAAATAAATACAAAGATCCCACTATTGTAATAAGCTGTTGGATCCCCCCGGATGCGGGTGCCACCAAGACTCAAGGGGGGCACATGAAGGACACGAGGAGAGCACGTGGTGGAGGGACCTCATCCCAGGAGCCCGAAACGTGGCATGTGATCCCCATGCATTTAACGATTTGCTTGCCTCTCCCACCTGCGGATTAATGGCCCCTTCCCGAACCTTTGCATGCACGTCCCCTCATCGACTAGTTGGCTGAGACTCTGGTACATCCCGCCCTCACCTCGGCCCCCTGCACATTCAATACGACCCTCACTTCGGCTCTCTGCATCATCATTTCAACTCTCTACAATTTATTATGGCTCGTGAGAACCTGGAACACTGCTCCTTAAATGGGCCTGCGGGCATCGATGACTGCATTTTGTTTGTTCCTCCTTGGCGTTGGTTATGCTCTGCACATCCTCATTCTCAATTATGGATTTGGGTGTGGATTTACACTATGCTCTCCGCCATGACCAGGCCGCGCGACACTCCTCGTCGAGGTAGTGGGAGCCGAGGCAAAACTCAATTCCCTCCTGTCACAGGCAAGGGCTACGACAATGGCGTCTCCTTCACTGTCCGTAATCTGATCGATGAGTGGGAAGGGTAGCTAGTGGTGGACCACCTGGCCTCAGGAAACAATGGATTATGAAAAATATGCTCGACAAGCTCATGGATGACATGCTCGGTAACTGGGGCTCAACGAGAAATTTGGTGCTGGCCGCCAGAGCCAAACTCATAGAGATGGATGAATGCTTGGCCAACCTGGATGCCACATTCTCCTGGAACCAGCTTGCTCTTAAGGGTCGGGGTCCAGATATGGAAAACACTACATGTAGGGGTGCTGGAGGTGGTGTCTCTAGCGTTCAAAACGTCAATGGTGCACCCTCAGAAGGGCCTGTAGCTGTTGCTCCTCCAGCTCCATTCCCGGATACTCCTGCTCCTGCTCCCCCTGCGGTTCCTCCTGCATCGTTCCCGGTCCCTTCCACCATTGGCTCTCCGCCCAGCAAGAAGATCTGCAGCCAAGCGGACCTGACCTTCTGGATGCTTGTAAAACTGAACCGCTTCCTGTGAAGTTGCCTAAGGATGATATTCCAGGTGGGTGCCCCATCCTGGAGGAATTCCCTCCCGAATAACTTTCTCCATGTCTACTCAGAAGACTGCTGGGAAGACTGGTTCTCTCTACTCCTTCCAGTTTTTTTGTTATAGCTTTTTCAAGCTTTTTTTGTATGGTTTGGTCTTCTACAATACTCATTATGCTCAGACTTTTTTTTGGTCTCGGCCTCGTTATAGGAGGAATTTTTCTTGTATGGCCCTCAAGACAATCTATAATAGTCTTGCTAGTTATGCTTTTTTTGCTAGACTGGGATGGTTCCATTATCCCAGGCCGCCTCAGAGGCCTCCTTGCTATGTAATTTTCCCCCTTTTTTACTCTTAATTAATATATTGTGCAAACTTACAAAAAAAAATAAGTTGTTGGATCCATTGCATGAAGCTAGATTTGGAGGCTTGGATTTCCTTCAATGCTTAAAGGCTTGAGATCTACCAGAGGGAGGGAAATAAAAAAATGCACAACTGTAAGTGTTCTCCATGTGCTGCAATATAACCATTTATAAACCTCACTAGGAATAGAGGCGATTAGGATCAGAAACAAAGGCAATTGTGATTGGAAATGGAGGGATTGGAACCCAGAGAGCTTCAGGTCAATATTATTATTAGCGCGCGGATTATAACGGATTATAACATGCTAGGAAGTTAACTTATTAAATCTGATTGATTGTTTCAAGAACGCCACGGAAGAATATTCTTATTTTATTTAATCTTGATCGTATATATATATATATATATAAATAAAAAATATGGCACCCCTCACCCAATTTTGAGCTTGTGACACCTGCCAAAATGTATGTATTCACTCATTTGCACTCGTGGTCGAGCTTACTGCCACTTGCAAATTGCAAATGCATACAATGCTATGGGCTTTTTTATGTTGGACCCTACGTGTTGCCAGCAGGTAAGCTAGAAATAATGGAATGAAAGATGGAGAAAAACCCCAGAGAGTTTTGCAACAACATCCACACTGTTAACAAAAGCAATTCTACCAATATTACATGTTACTTGATCCCAGAAATATCAATTCGGAGACTTTTAATGTAGAAACTGAACATTTTTTCACAGTTTTTAAAGGATTTTGGTGAATTATTCTTCATTTGTACATTGCCAAGGAATCAAATCTGCATTGATGGGGGAAGTAGGGGGCAAAGATGTAGCAAATTATAGACTTTACATACAATTACAGACTATACAGATACCTAACAAATCGGAAAGCTGGAAGCCTTTAAAGCTGCCAGAGATGGAAAGGGGGATAAGTAGAGCATTATGAAAAAGAAAAGGAAAAGCTGATCTATTTTTAGGAATCTAATGTTCAGGTAAGCAAGTGTGTGAAGAATTGCTTTCCAAAAGTAAAATATCGAGATATAAAATAAAATTGAATGTGCTAGGAGATTGCTATAAATTGTGGTACGTATATGTCGGTAGTCGTTGGTCATCATCAATGAAGGAAAACAAAAACAGTACTTTGTCTCTGCAGTGCATTCCTTCATAGAAATTTATTGAGATTGAACTGAATGACTATTGAAATAGGAATACTGAGATAAGAGATCTCCAAAAGACATATGTAATTGAGGCTGATAAGTTGAAAATCCTTGATAATCACACCACAAAGGAGAAGAGAGTTCATAATTTTCATTTGTCCATAGGAATGCACATAATTCAGAGTTTTTTTTATCTCTCCTGAGAATTAATTAGGTTTTAGGAAGAATAGAATTGAACTAAAGACTGACCGGTAAAAAATTGAAAAAAATGTATAGAAGCGGCGTGGACGTCGACACCAACATGGGAAATACGCAGGGTGGTTCTCCGATGGGAAATGACGGAGATGGAGATTATGCAATGAAGCTTGAGCAGTTCCCTCGATGGATTGATGGAGAACAACATTAGTCTACATCTTTGGATGGATTTGAAGATGCTTTGTTTTCCATTCTGTCTTTCTTTGACCTTATAACGTCTGTTTCCCCGTCAGAAAATGGTCTCGACGGTACCACTTCCAGGTTTCCAATTGATCTCGAGATTAATTCCAAGGTTTATCTCTGGCGGGGTCATCCTTGACATCTAGAAGTTGACGTCGTGGTTAATTCTACAAACAAGGTAAAAACTGTGGAAATAATCATTCTGTTTGTGTTTGCTGCCGTAATCTTTTTGCTTTTGCTTATCCGAATTTCATTTTTGGGCGATCTCAATTGAGCTGAGAGGCTAAGACTGCACTGCAATTTAGTTGAATTCGGTCTGATTTTTGCTTGCTTTCTTATCATTTTACATCTTTTCCTAATCATCTAGCTATAATATCAATTTCCATAAAGACTAGAGTAATTTGTGTCCAAGGGTCCATCTTTAAGGGGAAGTAGTTATGTATAGAAGTGATTAGTCTCACTAGAGTGCAATTTTAGTTAGTTCCAAATGACAAATACATCTTGGTTAGAAAATTGGTAGCTTAAGCTTAGTTGGAATCAAACAAGTAGTAACTTTAGTGGTCTGGAAATTGTGAAAATAAAGAATTTAAAGGATTGCAGATATATTTGTATGGGTAAGAAAACCAAAACAACACATCAACCAATATGCTGCCAAATCTTATTAAGAAGTATTTTGCTGCCAGTTGTCAAAATAAATGCCCACAAAGGGGTGCACCGGCCTTGCAATAATGGAGTTATTAGAATTGAACAGAAGAGGTAAGTAGTTAGCCGGTAACACACTAATATGAAGCAAGCATCCAGTAACAAATTTTAATTAAAATCCAAAACCACATTACGTGTATGTAGTGCATTGTTACTTTACTTGGCATGATGAGGCAGTGTCGACACTCTCAGAACATTCTTCAGATTCAAATGTTATGTTAAATTGAGAACATGCAAGTAATATGCTTCCTACAAAGCTAGGTAGTAGTTTTTCTTGTTTCTAATCCTACCTGTTTTTATTTGATTTGCTATTCTTCTTCTTGATACAAAACTAATAAACTGTGCATCAGAATGATTTAGATATATTGACACATAAGCTAGGAGGAAGGTGTACAATGAAGAGAAAAATAGTTGGCATTTTAGAGTGAGTCCGGGCATTGACCATATCGAGGCTCTACGGAAATAGTGAGTCCACTCTGCTATCCGGAAACAATGGGTACATTATACCTCTAGTAATGGGGGATCTGCACATAACAATGAACTTTGTAGTAGAGCTTATCCATGTTGTTCGGCATGCTGATCTTTATATCTTTATACATTGAGGATCCATTGCGATATTTCTAAAAAATTTCCCTGCACATACACTACATTTATTTATTCATAGAATCTTTAATAGCTATTGAAGAATAGTGACTCTGGAAGAAACAATTGCAAAATGGCGAATAGATTACAAAACCTGAATTTGCTTACCGGATATTGAAGAAAATGATTGCAAAATGGCGAATAGATTGCATAATCTAAATGTGAAAGTGCTCTTCGGAAGTCGATGAGGTAGAAGCAGGAGGAAGATATACATCCCTTGTTTCATGCCAATCCAGAAGCATCCAGGATTCTTGAGCTGCTTCTGGACAATTCGGGCTCGTGATGCTCTTAATTGTCACCAAAAGTGTGAACTATAGATATGAGAGAAGAGGCAGTGGCAGTGAGCCAATGAAGAGATGAGTGCAATATTGAGGGGTGAGAGAACATAAATGCTATTGATGATAAGCATTGATGGTGGCAGTTCGATAAGACTGTGATGGTGGTAGTAGTGTAAGGACAAGCACCTTTCATTGAATGACATACCTCTTTCATTATGATTGAAGGTAATGTGGCAAGTTTTTGCCTCTTTTTTATTTTTATTTTTTATAATTTGATAATTATTTTGCACAACAAAAAAACAGTTAAATCTATGTATTGCACCAAAAATTTTAAAATATTTTTAATTTTACAAAAAAAAAAATTTAAAAACTTTACTTAACATTAAGTTTTAAAATTGAAATAAAAAATTGTCAATGTGATATGGCTACCAAACGATCGCTATAATCCTGCTGAGCAGGCACTAATAATCCATAGTTTCGGCGTCTTTTGCATGCAATGTGAGAAGAAAAACTAAGACCAATTTTTCCCCCTCTTTAAAAAATTGTCCAACTCATAAATCCTTCGTATAACACGCTTTAAGAAAACTTATAATTTATAATATTAAAATAAAATATTATATACATACATATATAAAATAAAATCAATATACATGTACAGAGCACGGTTTGCAGCTGCCATTTGAATACCTTTCGATGCTTCATCAGATATGAGGTGCTAATGTTAATCTAAAGCACATGACTTTACGCATGCTGTTCCTTTGGTGGACCATATAAGCAATTGGAATGTTGTAGAATGAATTGATGGAAAGAGTACAGCGTTTTGAATGAATGAGAACTCTGTGTAAGCCGAGGCAATGGAGACATGCACTGAACGTTTTGCATACAGTCGACCATTATGGAGACTCTGCTACCTATCATTCTTTCTTACAGCTTTGCCTGGACAACATTGTCTTACCAGAAGGCAAATTAGTCCATGCTCATATGATTCAAACTCGATTTCAATCCCAATGTGAAGACACTTCCCTGTGGAACAAACTCTTGAGCGTGTATGCAAAATGCGGGGCTCTAATGGACGCTTGCAGGGCATTTAACCAAATGCACGAACGCGATGTCATTTCATGGACGGCCATGATCACAGCTTACAGCAAGCAGGGGTATGACCAGGAGGCATTGGCACTGTTTCGCCAAATGCAAGGAACAGGCATCCAGCCCAATCAGTTCACCTTTGCCAGCATTCTCCCAGCATGTACCAACTTGGTAGATCTCAAGGAGATCCATATTGAAATAATCAGAGGTGGGTTTCAATCGAATGTGTATGTGGGGAACGCCCTCGTAGACAGGTATGCAAAATGTGGGAGCACGGAGGATGCACGCGATCTGTTTGACAAAATGACTCAACGAAACGTGGTTTCCTGGACATCCATGATTTCAGGATATACTGGAAATAGGCAATATTGGGAAGCCTTCAAGCTTTTTCGACAAATGCAATTAACATGCGTAAGGCCGAATGCCAAGACATTAACTAGTCTCCTCCCTGCTTGTGGCAACCTGGCAGCTTTGGAACAGGGCAGGGAAGTCCACGGAGAGATAATTAGAAGTGGGTTTCAGTCTGATGTTTTTGCAATGAATGCAATTGTTGATATGTATGCTAAATGTGGGGGTATGGAAAATGCACACAAAGTATTTGACAAATTGCATGAACGGAATGTAGTTTCCTGGACGGCCATTGTTGCAGGATATGCGCAGAATGGGGATGTCGAGGAAGCACATAAGCTCTTTCAGAAAATGCCCGATAAAGATGTGCTTTCGTGGACGGCATTGATTGCAGGATATGCACAGAATGGGCACGGCGAGAAAGCCCTGAGGCTTTTTCAAGAAATGCAGTTGGCTGGTGTAAAGCCAAATTCAAAGACATTTGCCTGTGTTCTCCCAGCGTGTGCTAGTCTAGCAGCTTTGGAACAGGGCAAGGAGATCCATGGAGAAATAAATAAGAGAGGATTAGTGTCCGATGTTTTTGTTGGGAGTGCTATCATAGACATGTATACAAAATGTGGGAGCATAGAGGATGCATGCACTATGTTTGACAGAATGACTGAACGAGATGTAGTCACCTGGACAGTAATGATTGTAGGATGTGCCATGCATGGCTTTGGCAAGGAAGCACTCGAGCATTTTGAACAAATGCAATACTCGGGCCCAAAACCAGACCATGTCACTTTCCTTGGTGTTTTGTCTGCGTGCTGCCATGCAGGTCTGGTTGATGAGGGCCGACAATACTTTGATTCCATGAGTCAATGTTATTGCATCACACCTAGAATGGATCACTATAGCTGTATCGTCGATCTTCTTGGCCGAGCTGGGCGCCTGGATGAGGCAGAGGCCTTTATCCACAAAATGCCAATAAAACCTGATTCAATTGTGTGGGGATGTTTGCTTGGTGCCTGTCGAGTCTATAATAACATAAAGCTAGCGGAAAGTGTAGCAGAACATCTTTTTGAGTTGAACCCTAAAAATGATACAACGTATGTGCTACTGTCAAACATCTATGCAGCAAGTGGGAGGTGGGATGACAGTGAAAAAGTGAGGAAAATGATGGAGTACGGGGGGATTAACAAGAATCCAGGATGCAGTTGGATTGAGGTCAACAAACAGGTATATGCTTTCCTCATGGGAGATAAGTTGGATTTGCAAACAGGGCAAATTTATGCATTTTCCACATAGTGAACGTCTTCAATTATTTATTTGAGGTAGGAATTGTGCTGAACAATGAATAATGTGGAGGAGCCATGGGAACAAATATTTTGATACCATAGCAAGAAACTGCAAATGAGATCACAGTAGTGTGAGAGGGAGATTTGGAGGGAAATAAGTCCCTAACTCTGGCCAAAAAATAACACAAAATAAGGGGTGTTATTGTGACAAAAAAGAAATTGGCAAATGCATTTGGCTTACCTACTACCTGTGTGTTTTCAGACAGCTACTGTGGTCAACATTGACCTTTGAATGGGTTTTGATGACCACTCTGTTATCTCTGACAGTATTAGGCCAGAATTTGCTCTGAGAGATGAAGTACATATGATTTTGTTGTACACATTTATTGGCAATGCCATATCAAACAACCTCAACTCAAAGCCTAAACAATCTTATCTTACCGTTAGCGTTTCTTCTGTAGACCAGTACAAGGTATATGAGTTTGAATTCTGATAAAGTGTAGCTCTTAGAATTCTATTGTATGTTTTTGGCATAGAATAGAAGAAAAATTTGTAAATCAGTAACATGTGCTAGTACTAGTAGGCTGATGGTATGATGTCTAGTGTGATTCTTTGTAATGCTGTCCTTGGCATCTCAGTTTTGTAAGCCATTTGGATTTGATGTTAAAATGTGCTGTAGGAGCTAAATGGATCATGTTCGCCTGGATTACAGATTGCTTGTGGATCCCTTGTGGCTAAAAAATCAGGTATTTATGTTCTTTTCATCCTAAGAGTCATTTACATGCCTTTGCTTAATTTCATTCAGAAGAAATATAAAAGGAATAATTTTACAACACTAATTAGGCTGTCTAAATCTGTTGGATGGACAGGGATCTCACAACCTATGGCTATGATTGATTTGAGTCAGGTCTTCGAGTTAAGTTCACGAAGTTGTAGAAAGCCTGCAGAAGATTCAAGCTGGAAGTTACAGTACAAAACCTTGTGAACCCACAAAGATCAAATTGTGTGCAATGGATAACTGCAAGATCCCTGTTGCATGAAAGCTGCAACACCAAGGTTGCAAGGTTCCAAGAGGTCCATAACTTAAAGTTGTGAACAATTGTAACCCTCCAACACCAAGGTTGTGAGGTCCCAAGAGGTCCACAGCCTGAAGCTGCAAACAACTACAACCCTCAGTTGTAGTAAGGTCACATGATTGCAACCACATATTGCAAAGACTAAGGAGGGTTACAATGCCCAAGCTATGAAAGCATCGGGGGAGATTGAACGGGTATGGAAGATGAATCATCTGAGGGAAGACAAAGGCAAAACATTATTACAATGGTTGAGATCCCATGATTATTGACGATTCTAAACCTAATGACCCTATATTTGTGCCGAGAGGCACTTTCTACAGCCTAGGGTGGCCATGATCTTAGTGTTACGTTGTGTAAGGATTACCGTTCCATCTGCCGATGTCCTTTAAGACAAGTTATCACAATTTCCTATCCTTTCTTATCCTAGTGTTTACTCCTCACTGCATCATTTTCACAACCGATCGTTCATTTCCCATTGTTTTGTATTTTCTCGACCTCTCACTTCCCATCTCCTCTTTGCCTTGTCATTTTGCATTCACCATGACTTTCCTTAATCTTTTTGTTTAGTCCATTAAACATTCTGTCTATTAATAACTTACCCTTTGCTATCATACTCATTGTAGAGTTGTGTAGGCATTTTTTAAATTTGTATCTAAATTAATTTTTTGATGCACGCACTAAGAGAAACAAAGTGTGGATGAAGTTCAAATGAGTATCAATGACACTGGTGATTGCAAAAGTAGTTACCATGCCAGAAAGTTCAAGATTAACAAGCTCATGGGCTTAAAACAATTTTTAAGCCACATAGATAGTAGTTTCTTTTCTAGAGTCCTATAGACTGCTTGTAATTCGGTGCCTTTGGGTTTTTTATGTTTCTGTGGGACATGTTTTCACCTCGCTGTATTATATAGCTCGTAGGAAATGCTTGAATCTGGCAACAACAGTGGTTCGACTTGGGCTTTATTTTTAGTATTTTTCGTTATTTTATTGGGAAACATTTATTTGGACTTTTATGGGCACTAGAGGGGTGACGTCTATTTTGGACACTGGAGTTGGGGAAGGTGGTGGTGGGGAGATGTCATGGTTCTATGGATGCTGGTATGCTAGTTGTAGTTGCGTTCATGCTCGTCAAGTTCGTGTTGGGTACCCGAAGTGGAGGCACGAGGGGATTAGGTGCATTGAGTCCTCTCTTTTGTGGCCTTTGTCCATTGTTTTGTTTTGCCTTCTTTGACTATGGTTTGTCTCTCTACTTTGACAGTTTAGTCGTCTGCCCCCTGTTTGCAACCTTGGTTGAAGGGCATGGGTGTGTTGTGTGGTCAAGCTGGCCTGGACCGCGGTTGGGGTTTGTTGTCTACTTGGGGTTTTGTTGTTTTTCTAGTTTAATATGCCATCACTAGTTTTTGCCTCATTGCCAAGGGTTTTCTTCTTTTGTCATTTATTTGTAGCTTTGGTTTGAGGGTGTGGGTGTGTTGTGTGGTCAAATTGGCCTCCACTGCAATTAACGTGTGTTGTCTACTCAAGCCTTTGTCGTTTGTTTGGTTATCTATGTTGGCAATTTCATTTGCCTCTTTGTTTTGGCACTCACCCTAGAGATTTGGACGCAGGGGTGCTGGTGCCACTGGAAAAACCTACATTACATAAATTTGGAAATTGCCTAGTGAGTGGGCATTTTCATTGTTGTGGAAATTTTAATTGCTGGAATAATTGTGCTATGAGTATTTTTCATGTGTTAATGGGTATTGCTTGTTCGTTTTCCTAAGGTTTTAGTGTTCATTTCTACATGCATTGTTGCCTTGAGATTGTATGCATGTGTTATTGTATCGTACAACTATTAGGGTTTGCATTGTCCTCTTTGTTTAAGAGTCGTGAATGTTGATGTTGGCCATTACATTGTCTCTAGTTGCAGGGTACTTCAATGCTCATAATTTTTATGGGTTACCTCTTTAAGCCAGTCAAAATATCCATTTTGCCAAGCTGTCATGGTAGTGAGCAGAGAGAGTACTAGCAGTATTGAAGGCCATGAAATACCCTTCGCCATAACTACTCCATGCATCCTCTTCCTTATTTACTTCACCATCATAGTCACTACAAAAATTATGCTTTTCGAAGGTATCGATTATAGAATTAAGAATGCTAGTAAAATATTTCTACATTTATTGTCTAGAAGCCCTACTAGCTTTCTAGTTACAAAAAGTGTCCAGAGTTGCATTGTTGTCTTATAAAAATATGGGCTTGTATTTGTTTTTACTAGTGGCTAGTGGAATTGTTTGTGAGGTTGTGTTGTTAGGGTCTCTGTGAGTGATTTTTTTTGTTCCCTTGAATTGAAGAGTTGCCAGGTTGTTTCCATTTAACATTTTGTTGTAAATTGTTTGAGTTGATATCCCACATTGCAATGTGTTACTGGGCAAACTAGCAGGTCTGGTTCCCGATAAGCAAATATAAGAATAGTGACCCAATGTCATCTCGATCACGATTCTGACTTCTTCGGAGTGTCAGAACCTCCAAGGGGAAGGACCCTTTTGATATCTTGTAAGACACTAATGCAACCAAAAGGACTATATTCTCTATGCAAATATTAGTTAGACCGGTGCCTTATGGAGTCAATATGAAGCTTAAAAAAGATAAGGTATACTTATGCTTCGAAGGAAATAATCAATTGTGTTATTAAAATCATCAAGATCACCTATCTAAGTGTCAATACACTCGTGTATAAAAATGATCACAAGCATGTATCATAACGATCTGTAACCAATGACAATACTTCAAGAGATCATAACCATCCACCAATGAAATATAAGAGTTCTTGTGCAAAGATCATTTACCAATACTTATCATGCAAATATGTATCATCAATAAAGTGTAAACAAGTACAATGTCTACTCTAAAAAGTAGTGTTCAATATCATTCAATAGATACTATACATCAATAATCAACAGTAACAAATAGGACAACCAAAAGTGTCTTAATTTATAATATAACTTTCAAAGTCTATAACATGACAGTGGTTGCATAACATTCAGTGTGGAAATAGTTGCATTCAACTATCTTTTTAAAAGTGCTAACCTTGTCTTTTACTATGGGTGACCGCAGAGATTAGGGAAGTGAGAGGAAGGCACACAGGGTCTGCAATATTGCAGACTTGTGTTAAAGTGGGAGAAGGGCTCGGATAGGGAATGAGCAAGCCCGAAACAGAGAGTGGAAAATGGAAAGGGAAGGAGGAGGCTGCGGGTGGAGGAAAAGAGGAAGAGGAGGAGGGAAGGAGAAAGGGTCGTGGGTATAAGGGAGAAAAGGCAGCAGCAGGACCGAGGGTTAAAAAAAAAAGAGGTAGCAAAGGAGAGGGGGTGGAGACCGAAGGTGTAGGAGAGGAGAAGAAGGAAGGCCGATTTGTTTGGGAAAGGAGGACAACCAAGGAGGAGAAAGGAGATCAAAGGGAGAGGCGGCGAGGCTAGAAGAAGATGGAGGAAAAGAGGCCGAAGGTATAGGAGGATGGGAGGAAGAATGGAAGATGGAAAAGAGGGAAGCAAAGGCTGGAAAGGGAAGGTCGAAGGGGTGAGGAAATGGAGAGAAGGGAGGCGAGGAAGATAGAGAGGAGAACGAAGGTGGGAGAGGCAGAATAAACGAAGTCGTGAGGGTTTTGCAGGTCTGTAATTAGGGCAAAAAACAGAAAAAGAAGGGGCTCTTTAGGGTTTTTTAACTTTAAAATATATAAAAATTACTTACTAACTAATGCAAAATCAAGCCTAAATTAAAGAAAAACAAATAATCTAAGCTAACATAATATTTACAAAATAAACAAAATCAGAAAATTTAAAGTAGAAGAAAAATACAACCTAGGGTTTGAAAGAGAAATCCACCCTAACCCTAGGGCATCAAGGAGGATGGCCCTCCTCTTGAGATGGCACTTGCGAAGTTTGGAAAACCAAGGTGTCCTTCAACAACTACAAGAGTTGGTTGAAGATGCCTTAGCTAAGACAAACTTTGGAGACCTAAAGCTCAAGTTTGACAATGCTAGGGTAACTAAAGGCTGAAAAATGAATTATGTTAGGGAAAATGCAACATCAATGGCTACCATTCAACCTTAGACAAGCACACATCCAACACTTAACAAAGAAATATCAAGAAAAAAGACTTGGATACCTCCTTGTGAATGTGTTAATCAAATAATTCCTAGCATCACCTTAGCAAAGTGCATGAACAAAGATTCTTCAAAGAAATGTCCCCAAACTAGCAAGCATATCCATCCTCAAGAGGCGCGCATCACTCCATGAGCCCAAAGGTGAAAATCAGAAAATTTAGTTTTATCCCATAAGTTGATGTCTTAAAATGAAGTGAGGAAAAATTTATTTATACCTTTTCACACTCACATTACAAAAATAAATGAAATCCAAGCCGACATGCCTTTTTAAATGTCAATTTGAAATTATAAATGTCAACTTAAAATTAAAACAAAAATAATATAAAATAATCAAATATGCGGGTAATTTGAGGCATTTTCCCCAGAATTTACCCCCACATGGCTAAAATAGCTAAAAATGAACATATCAGTCCGTTCTGAATGCACGACTGCGGAGGGGGGGGGTCGTCATGCCCCATCTAACCCCAACAGTAGTGAAAATCCCTCAACGCCCCCCCCCCCCCCAATCAAGCAAAACAGTCTGCCTTCAAGGATGATGTCATCATCAAAAGGGCCCCCCGAGAGAGGGCGCTGGTGAGCTGGAGGACCAGGAGGGTATGTGAAGTGATATGGAGGATAGATATGTGCCTTAGTGCTGAAACATCTGCTGCTAGAATGATGAATCAAGGTTGGGGTCATGTGACCCAGTGATCCACCCCTAGAAGCCCTAGACACCAACCTCAAGGCTTCAAGCCCTTTCATGAGGCAGTCAACAATGCCATTAAGCCATAGTACTGCCAAGGGAGAAACCAGAGGGTCGGGTCATAACTCCTACTCAGAAAAGGCTGACTAAACACCCCTCCTGGTCAGGAAAAATGACCCTCTCTCCCTGGGGCACCTCTACAGGTGCGCTGGTACTGGTACCACGTAACACAATGCAACTAGAATCTCTAGGTTTAGAGTTATGGAATTGTTCAAGCTTTTTTAGATTTCAAATGTGTTAGGTCTCTATTTGCTTGGGAATTAAAAAATGTAAAATAAAACCATTGGATTGAAGACAAATGGATTTAAAACAAACAACTTCATCTTTGAAAATCCTTATTCTTAGGCATAGGCCTAGGGTTTGCATTGTCATCTTTGTCTAGGAGATAATGAATGTTGATAGGAGATGTGAATGTTGATCTTGTTTATTACTCTATCTTTGGCTATTAGGAAATTTCAACTTAAAATGGATCTCTTAAGGAAAATGCCACATCAAAGCCATGTATGCCATATCACATTGCCATGTAAGCTAAGATAATCTTAAATTATATAACGAGAATTAAAATTAATAATTATTATATGGTATTATATTATATATTTTTACTTTTTAATTATAGTTTGTTAGATTAGTTTATTATATGGTACTATATAATACTTTTTTTTCAGCGGAAAAAAGATGTACTACCGGTATTCATAGCATCAAATAGTACAAAAACTTAAGTCTTCAGATAGACTTAATATCAAAGGTATACCCATACTCTCTTCCAGTAATCAACTATCCCATGTACATTAGCAGGTGACATTACATATACCAAAAAAACAAACAAAAACTAATACATATATATGTTTTCAGAACCAGAGTCAATGCATTGAGCCTCCAGAAATTCCTCCCATCTTATATAACCTTCATCCCCGTCATGAGCCTCTTTTGAGAGAGCATCTGCCATCGCATTATGTTGTCGATAGATATGTTCGAAAGAGATTTCTTTGAACATGTTGATTTTTTCTTTGATCCTACAACACCATTGATATAATGAGATAACATTTAGCTCATACTCACCTTTAGCCCATTTGATTGTCACCCTTGAATCACCAAAAATAGAAAGAGCATAGTGATCGAATGCATGTGAGACTGTAAGCACACTCCATAGCCCAAGTAACTCTGCTTTTGTATTCGTACCCCTGCCGGAGTTCAACCTGAGAGTATAATAATGTTCCTTATTTATGAAAATCACACCTCCCACAACACAGCATCCATCCACCTCAGATCCATCAAAGAACTCCACCGGCTTATGATAAGAAATAATGGGAACAACATCAATTCTAGATTTTGTCAAATCTGAAGTTGAGCAGTAATCTTTGATGATCATCAAAATCCTGTGGCAGGAGATTGACAGAATTGGACTCCGATCGTTGAAAATAGCATCATTTCTGGACCTCCAGACCTCCCAGTTATAGTTTGTTAGGTTAGTTTATTATATGGTACTATATAATATATTATATTATATATTTTTATTTTTAGTTATGGTGTAGTCTAAATATTCTACGTTTTCAACTTTTTTCGAGCATATTTTCCTTGTCATTTGTTTGGAGTCCGGTTGAAAATCTTTAAAAAACCTTACAATAACATATATTAGCTATGGAAATTGCATAATTTTGGTGCCAAGGGGTATTTGAGGGTGCTAAATCTATTTATGAATTAAAAAACACAATTTAAACACTTCCAAATTTCGATTTTACCAAAACAAATTACCGAATTTCGACCAAAACCCACTATAAAGTCCAAAACTTAGAATAAATACACTGGTCCTTTAGTTATAGTTTGTTATGTTAGTTTATTATATGGTGCTATATAATATATTATATTATATATTTTTACGTTTTAGTTAAAATTTGTTAGGATTTAGTTATATTTTGTTAGGATTTATTATATATATTGTTTATTAGGAATTATTATATACTTAAATTAAATAATTAAAAATTGCTATGTAATATTAAAGTGCTTAGTCATAGCGACACTTCTTGTAAATTTTAAAGGATTTTGATTGGCTTACACATTATGACATGGATATTCTTGAGGCACACTTTAAGTTGAAATTTCCTCTAATTAGTATGCCTAAGGTTTACATTGTGATCTTTATTTATTTGTTTGGAGTCTGGTTGAAAATCTTTAAAAAACCTTAGAATCACATATATTAGCTATGGAAATTGCATAATTTTGGTGCCATGGGATATTTGAGGGTGCTAAATCTATTTATGAATTCAAAAACACAATTTAAACACTTCCAAATTTGGATTTTATCAAAACAAATTATCGAATTTCAACCAAAACCCACTGTAAAGTCCCAAACTTAGAATAAATAGACTAGTCCTTTAGTTATAGTTTGTTATGTTAGTTTATTATATGTTGCTATATAATATATTATATTATATATTTTTACGTTTTAGTTAAAATTTGTTAGGATTTAGTTATATTTTGTTAGGATTTATTATATATATTGTTTATTATGAATTATTATATACTTAAATTAAATAATTAAAAATTGCTATGTAATATTAAGGTGTTTAGTCATATCGACATCTCTTGTAAATTTTAAAGGATTTTGATTGGCTTACACATTATGACATGGATTTTCTTGAGGCACATTTTAAGTTGAAATTTCCTCTAATTAGTATGCCTAAGGTTTACATTGTGATCTTTATTTAAGAGTCGTGAACACTAACAATTTTTTCTTTGTCCAAAAGAAAATGAGGGAATGGTTCAAACACATCATGAAGGTCTTTTGCTACAATGAAAGTGGTGGAACTCTTTAAATCAATCAATTCTAGTGTCATTCAAATTACTTATTTTAGCATTTGTGCTCTAGAAACAACCTACAAAACCCATTAGTCTCAATGTTCAGTGTGATATTGTAACAAATTAAATGAATGAAATTATATAAACATATTAATAACTATGAGGATTAATTTCCATAATTGTTGTTTATTATCATTACCAAAATTCCTTATCAAAAAAAGAAATTTGTTGTTCTGGATCATCTTGACTAAGTGAATCATCATCATCACAATCACCATAAACAAACTTCCTTTTAATGTGTCCATGTGTTGCTACAAAATGCCCTTTACCATCACTACTCCATGCTTCCCCTTTCTCATGTATTTCACCATCACAAAGACTACAACACTTATACTTTTCAAAGGTATTGATTATAGAATTGAGAACAATATTAAAAGATATATGTATGCATTGTTTAGAAGCCTTGCCAATTTTCTAGTTACAAATGTGTCTGCAAATGTATTGTTGTCTTGTAAAAAATATGAGCTTGCATTTGTTTTCCCTAGTGGTTAGTAGAATTGTTTGTGAGATTTTCTTATTAAGTTTTATGTGCATGATTTCTAGTTACAAATATGTTTGCAAATGTATTATTGTCTTGTAAAAAATTCGGGCTTGTATTTGTTTTTTCCAGTGATTTGTAGAATTGTTTGTGAGATTTTGTTATTAAGTTCTATGTACATGATTTTTTTTTCCCTAAATCGAAGCATTGCTAGTTGTTTTTGTTTAACATTTTGCTAAAAATTATTATTTGAGTTGATATCCTTTCTTCAATGTAGCTAGCGTCTCTAGGTTGAGAGTTGTGAAGTTGCTTGGGCTTCTTCATATTTTAGTTGTGTTAGTTCTATGTTTGCTTTGAAATTTAAAAAGCACAGATGAGGACTAATGGCTACTGAGATTATATGTAATAGCAAATGTATTTAGGACGCAAACACCAACGTTATCTTTGAAAAGTTCTTTCGTTTGTGCTTCTTAGATATTTTTATTAATATGCTATGCAAAGTCGTACTTATGTTGCATTGCTTCAAAAATTGAAAAACGTTTTAGACACATTTCGTGGTAAGTTGTCACTTTTAAAGAGTTGAAAGGAAATCCCATAAGCCTACAACTGTTTTGGGTTAGTATTGGTAATTTTATAAAAAACACATAAGGAATAATGACCTTCTTAAATATTTAGGAAGTAACAAAGTGAACCAGTTAGGTGGTGATATTGACTTGAATTAAGCTAGAGTTGGAGACAACAAGAAATTGACATCAGACTATGTATTTTGACTCAACTCTAGACCTATTGCCAATATCAGATAAAACCTAATGAACTTAAATAAAACCTCTTGCGGTCTGGTTTACCATTTTTTTCTTTTATTATTAAATTTGTTTGTTCCACTACACTATCTCTTTCACAACATGAACAAGATTGATTTAATGATTTATTCTAAGATCTAAAGAAAGTTATATATATATATATATATATATATATATAAGCATTGTGTAATAGAACATAGAAGTGCTCAGCTCCGGAAGTTTATCTTGTTCAACAAAGGGAGACTCAAACCATGCTCCAATTATTCTTCAAATAGAGAAACAAGGTCGTAAACTGCCAAGTGCCTTCAAGTTAAACCATGTTTGGATGGAAGATAAAGATTTGAAACATTTGGTTGGAAATAATGGATGTAGAAGGTGGTTCATTTATCTATTATAGAAGCAGAATATCGTGGTGTAGTGCACACTAGCCAATAGGCCATATGGATTCAACATCTCATGGGTGAACTTGGCTTTCCAGTCCAAACATCAATTGAGGTGTATTGTGATAATCAAAGTACAATACAAGTTATAGAAGATGTTGTTGCACATAGTAAAATGAAGCATGTGGAGCTTCATGCTCGCTATTTGACAAAATTAGTACAAGAAAAAAAGTTGTGAATATTGTCTATTGCAATTTTGAGAATGAGTTTGTTGATATCTTTACAAAGTCTCTCTCAGAAGCTAAGTTTGTAAAATTTTAAGCTATGCTTGGGCTTCAAGAAGCTGCAATTAGGTGGGAGGGTGCAGAAGTAATTCCATTTCCTAATTCAACATGGCGTTGATGGAGAAGTATTGGAACAACATAGTATGTAGGTTCATCGCATCTATATATCTTTTGGATATAATCAATTGACAATCAATTAAGAGGTCAACTAAGAGATTGCTTAGATGAACACATTATACAACTTGACAATAACTATATATTAAAAACAAGAACTCTAGCCATAAAAACTTATATTTTTTTGTCAAAAACACCAAGAACAACCCCCAAATTGAAAAGTAGTGCTACCAATACCACATTCTTTTTCCAAAGGCTAAAATTACAATTTTTTGAAACCTCGATTAGTGCAATCAAAACTGTAACTTGACCCCTGAATCGAAAAGTTGTCCTCCTAAAATCACCTTCATTTTTTTCAAGGTTAAAATTGCATCTTGTTTGAAACCCTGGCCTTAACAACCGGTGTCACTTCAATCAACCCCCCAAATGAAAAGTGGTTCTACCATGGCATCTCCATTTTTTTCGTGAGGCTAAAATTACAACTTGTTTGGAACCATGGCCTTAATAGTTGGCGTCGTTACGACACAAATGCCAAAATCGACTCCCATATCAAAAAGGTGTTCTATGAGTAGAACCATTTTTTTCAGATTAAAATCACATGCATTTTGAAACCATGGCCTTAAAAAAATTATTAATCTAAAAAAAATTGCTTTAAAAATACAAAAAAAAAGAACAACTTTGACTAAAAAAGCATTTTTATAAGAAAAGTAACGTAAAAAATAAATAATAAATCATTTTTCCCCAAAAAGACCATAAAAACATTTAAAGAAATAAATTTGAAAAAATAAATAAATATGCACCCTCCCTTTACATGCAATTAAAGAAATTGAAAAATTGAAAAAAAAAGACAAATTAGTAGCCTGCCTTTACAAATGGTTTTGGCTTCCGAAAAAAGTGGAAAAAAGAATAGGAAACTGGTGCTATAAATGGTTTTCTTTTGGTGGAAGTTATATTATGGTAAATGCAGTGCTTGACAATATATTAATGTATTGGTTATTATTGGCTAAGATTCCAAAATATATTTTGGAAAAGATTACGAGAAGGGTTTTCAATTTTCATTTGACTACTAATAAACAAAAAGAAGGAATCCACTTAATGAATTGGAAGAGGATATCTAGACCAAATAAACTTGGGGGTTGGGGTATAAAAAATATCTTCCATTTCGGTCAAGCTCTTGCAGTAAAGAGCCTCTGGAGTAGTCTTTCTCAGCAGGTCTATAGAGTATGGTCATTAAAGATAACTATCTTAAACAAAGGTCGATCTTGGACTGGTTTCGATCAAATATTAAGAATACTAAAGGAGTTTCAAACTTTTGGAATTGTATGCTCAGCTCTTTCCATATATTAGGGGAGTGGTTGGCCTGGAATCCAGGGAATGGGAAATATATTAGAGTGGGGGAAGATCTAATCATTGTTGGTCCCGTTCCTTATAAATGATCTCTTGCACTTGTTCAGTATCTTCAGGCCAAAGGTATTTTGTCTTTAGCTTGGGTGGGAGTAATGGATGGTGGAAATGGGGTTTGATAGAGATGGAAACAAGCACATGAGCTAGAGTTATAGGGAGCTATGGAAGATGAATGGAACAATTACAACTTTTGTCTTCATCGTGGTGGTATTCAAGTGCTTGAACAAGAGGATACTATTGTATGGTGGTGGAATGTAAAGAATGGTGAGGTAAATGCAAAAAATGCTTATGAATCACTTTTATTTTCTTTAAAATTTGAACAAAACTGGTGGTATAATACACTCTAGAAATGGCATGTTCCTCTTAAAATTAAATTGTTTTGTTGGTTCACTTTGGAGAATAAGATACTAACTTGGGATAATTTAATGAAGAGAGGGGGTCATGGACCAAACATATGTTTCTTGTATAATAAAGAAGCCGAAACTATTGACCATCTGTTGATTCATTTTCCATTTACAAAAATGATATGGAGGGATATCAAAAGAGATTTAAAGAGAGCTTAAAGTTGGTCTTCTGTTTTCTTAAAAACCAACTTTTAAAACTAGATTGTAGGAGCAAACGTCTGGAAATAGCTGCCTTGTTTCATTTGTTGGGAAATTTGGAAGCACAAGAATGGTATAATATTTGAAGAAATTCAAAAGAATGCAAGAAGAGCATGCATCAAGGTTGTTGGTGCATATGGGGAATTCCATAAAGAAATAGGAGGTAGTCAAACCATAATTATAGTTGAGCCATCCTTTGATGGTAGATGGCCTATAGGATACTTTGACGGTGCTTCTTAAGAAAATGGCTAAAAATGTGAAGCAGGTGCATATCTAATATTGAATGATTCACAAGTTTTAAAGCTCAAAATGAACAATGGCAAGGGTACTAATACGTGTGGTGAACTACTTTCTTTATGGAGCATCTTATTTTTTGCCCGGGATAAGCAAATTGTTCATTTGCAGGTTGTTGGGGACTCTAAGATGATCATAGATTGGGCGGCCTAGAAGAGTCAGCTTTAGGTGAATGCTCTTGATGGCTAGCAAAAAAAACAGAGGTCTCCAAGAAAAAATTTCAGTCATAAAGTTTCAACACATTTATAGAGAATTCAACGTAAAAGTAGATATGCTATCAAAGTAGGCTCTATATTTCACCGAAGGCATCATTCATTTTGAAGAGTTGAATGGAGGATCTATGTTATTGGAAGGCTCCATTCCTATCTTTTAAATTGTTGTTGTAATCTGTGTTATTTTTTGTGTTGATTCTAGACATGGTCTCTTCTGTCAAGTGTCTTGGATGATTGTAATTATCTTTTCTAGTGACTATATTTCAGTGCACAGATTATAGGTTTAGGATGGTCAATGAACTTTTATGAACTCTGTTTTTTTTAACATGAAGGATTGGATGATGTACATTTTTTGGTCTTTTTGTTGTTGTTGGGGATAGGGGAGGAAATCCCTATTTCTTGAATGTAACACATAAGTATTTTGTTATATTTTGAATAATAGTCTTTTTTCCCTAGTAAAAAAAAGAAGAATTTTAAAAATTAAAAATTAAAGAAAGAGAAATTAAAATTAAGAAGTGTGATTAAAAAAATGAAGAAAAATAAATACACAAATACAAATTGAAGTGCCTAGACCCAAAGTGCCTCCCTTCATTTCCCCTTCCCGCCCCTTACATGTTAATATATGTAAAGTATTACATGTATTAACATATAAATGGGTGGGTGTAAAAAATATATTTAGCTAAACATAAGCATGATTGATTATGTATTAATAAATCAATTAATAAGTTATTATTTGAATAAAGAAAATTGGGAAAAATAGAATGCATCATGATTTAAATTAAGATTTCTTTAAAGTAGTTTAATTAACCTAAATATAATTAAGTGCACGGGTGACCACTTGTTACCCATGCAAAATTCAACCCAATTAAGCTATAAAATAAACAAAATATGCATAAAAAGGGGACTGGTAACATATTTGTGGGGGGGAATATGGAGTCTTGCTTATGGTTTTATGTTGGTTTCCTGAGATTAGGAGGGAAGGTTTGAGGTTGTTAGGTTGATTTCTCTTGTGTTGTTTTTGGGTCATGCTAGTCAATTGTATTTGTTATTGCATGTTTGCCTATGAATTGGGAGAAGAGGGGTCACAAAGTGGAGAAGTTGTGTGGGTTGAGATAGAGATAGTCTGACATAGACTTAACTGTTGGGGGTTCAGGGGCCTTAGCAGTTGCTGGGGAATCAGGTTGGGAGGAGAGTAGTCACCCCAAATTTTGATGCAGTCTAGAGGTGTTGTTGTTGCCATAATGATACTATTGGATTCAAGTTGGTCTTTCAACAGGTAAGTCGATACTTGCTCACTATTTAATGAGTAATTTATTATTGTTTTGCCAATGAAAGTTCACGAGTTAATTGAATCCTAGTGGTTAAAGCTCTAATTAGATTATGCTTAAACCTATTTAGTAGAAAATAGATCCTACAAACATTACACCCACCCCTTTACATGTTAATACATGTAAAGTATTACACCTATTAACATGTAAAGGGGTGCGAAGGGGAAATGAAGGAGGGGCGAGGCAGAGAGAGGGTGCAATTACGAGAATCACCCCCTTCATTTCCCCTTACGAGAATCGCGCCCTCGCCCCCCCTCACCCCCCTTCATTTCCCCTTCCCACCCCTATATGTGT
This sequence comes from Larix kaempferi, assembly GCA_027924585.1. Lineage (NCBI taxonomy): Eukaryota > Viridiplantae > Streptophyta > Pinopsida > Pinales > Pinaceae > Larix > Larix kaempferi. Next base: position 28,625,509 of record BSBM01000372.1, on the reverse strand, counting down.
TAATACATGTAAAGTATTGCATGCATTAACATGTAATGCATGTAAAGTATTAACATGTAAAATGATTGGAAGGGGAAATGAGGGAGTAGCGAAGGGGGAGGGAAGCAATTCTTGGAATCACGCCTTGTCTTCCCTCCCCCTTCTTTTCCCCTTTCCACCTCTTTACATGTTAATACATGTAATAATTAACATGTAAAAGGGTAGGTCTATGCACTTTGATTTTTTTCTTAATTTCTTTAATTGCATTTCTTTCTTTAAATTTCTCTCTCTTTTTTGATTGCATGTAAAGGGAGGGTGAATCACGCCCCCTTCATTTCCACTTCCCACCCCTTTACATGTTAATACATGTATACATGTGAAGGGATGGGTCTATGCACTTTGATTTTAATTTTAATTTCTTTTTTTTTCTTAAGTTTCTTAAAATTTCTTTAATTGTATTTCTTTCTGTTATGTTTATTTTTATTTTTATTTTTATTTTTAATTTTTAGTTTCGTTTAGTTGCATGTAAAGTGAGGGTGCATATATTTGTTTTTCAAATTTATTTATTTTAATGTGTTTTGGTCTCTTTTAGAATATATATATATAACTATTTTTATTATAAAAATGTATTTTTGGGTTAAATTTGTTTTTATTTTGCGTTTTTTAAACAACTTTTTTTAAAATAATAATATATTTTTTAAGGTCATGGTTTAGAAATGCATGTGTTTTTAATCCGATAAAGGAAACAACTTTTACTGGTAGAACACATTTTTGATCTAGGGGTTGATTTTGACATTTGCATTGCAACGATGCCCACTGTTAAGGCCATGATTCCAAACAAGTTGTAATTTTAGCCCCGAGAAGAAAAATAGGGACACCATGGTAGAACCACTTTTCATTTGGGGGGTTGATTTAGGATTTTGATTGCAGTGACACTGGTTGTTAAGGCCAGGGTTTGAAACAAGATCTAATTTTAACCTCGAAAAAAAATGAGAACGATTTTGGGAGGACCACTTTTCGATTCAAGTGTCAATTTATGGTTTTGGTTGAAATGGCACCGATCGAGGTTTCAAAAAAGTTGTAATTTTAGCCTTGGAAAAAAAGGGTACTATCGGTAACACTGCTTTTCGATTTGGGGGTAAAATAGATACTAAAGGAATCCTATTAAAAACGAGCTCCCCGAAGGGTTCTCGTCAAGTTGTATAATGTGTTGATGGTTCACTAAGCATTTGACTAGTTAGGTAGTTAGAATATAATAGATTGATGGTGCACAGAACAAGACATAAATAAGGAGTTTGTTATCTACCATAACCATTCTATGTGGACCTCGTCTTCCTCCCTTCAAGGGAGTTGCTCACATCTTGGTGCTATATAAAATGCCCCTATGGTTCGATTTAAAGATGGTGAGCATGAACATGTATGTTTATTGTGTATAAATATTTTGCTTTCTTACACTTCTTTGTATGTTGAGTTATGCTCGGTTGTGCTTAAGTGATGTAACAGTGTTTGTATACACCACCTCTCTCTTGGAATACTATCTCTCTAATCTACCTAACCCTTTGATTTTCCAACATTGGGTCAGTGCAACCTTTAGGAATAAGAAAATTGATATGTTGGGCAACTTGACTTGTAGTCCCTACCATTAATGTTAAGTGGCCCCTCTTTCCTTTCACCCAATTCTAATATGAAATCTACTACCTATTGATGGACACATACATATATCTCAAGTTCCCAATGTGGTTAAGGGATAAGAAAGCTAACCATACAAGGTCCCACATTTGATGGAGTCTTCATTAGAATCTCATATAACAATGTTAGACATGTACTTACTAGCCAATTGCATGTGTTTCACATTCTCTTGCTATGTAACAAGCATGTTACCATACTCAAGAAGCTTCTTAATTGTCATCAAATGTTTTTTTAATCTTAAAGGGATCTCCTTCAAGTTAACAAGTTTCTTGCCAATGTTTTCAATCTCTGTTTCTACAACCCACTTTTGCGTTTTGTCATCATAAACCCCTACCCTCAAAGCACCAAAGAAGTGAGTGAAAAGAAAAAACTTTTAGATAGAATAGGCAACTATCCACCCAACTATTATGATATATTTTTGAATTTTCTATAATTATCCCTGAAATAAGCATGCATGCATGCAAGCAACTTTGTGTAAATGCTGCCTCAAATTTAGCATCTTAAAGGAAACATGGCCTCAGGGCTTATGTCCATGCTATAAAATTGCAAGTTCTTGTTGGGAAAGTTTATTGTTATTGAATCTCTGTAGAGGTGGTCAAGTGATTAAGAGATGTAACATTTCAGTTGACTTGCTTAAAGAACATGATGGATTTCCAAGACAAGTAGTTATTGAATAGGATTATTTAGAAATTTCATTCCTTATTCCCCTTTTTTTGGCAATTGCCATTTTGATCAAAATCTATGAAATAATATTCCTTGGACATTCTAACAACAAGAGACCAACAACATTGATCTCGATACTTTTTCCTTCTAAAAAACAATGTGCTAAATGTCAAGAGTATCATATTTGTTGTATTCCCATCTCTTTGGCTCTTTGTTGTTATTCTATGAATATGTACTTTCATAAAGCAATTTGAACCTTATTTTTGTTAATTTAAATTTGTTTTTATTTAGTTTTAAAAATGGAGTTGTTGTTCAATTATTTTGGAGTTAATATTGCTACAAACATAGGATAGCATAAATAGTATGTTGAACATAGACCTCCTCTAGATTAATGTATGTTGCCCAAAAACAAAAACAAAAACTTTCATTTTTTAAAAAGACAATATGCAAACCAACAACCAAGTTGAATTGTATAAAGAACTTGATGGCTTTCAAGAACAAACAGACATTGAAATAGGATTCTTTGGAAATCTAATTAACAATTAATTATGGAATAATATGTCTTTTGATATATTGGCTTACAATGTGACTAACCTCTCTAGGTTTAGAGTCGTGAAATTGCTGAAGCTTATTTGGATTTATGTTGTGTTAGGTCTATGTTTGCTTCTAAATTTAGAGAAGTATAAGAAGACTAATGCCCTCCCAAATAATTTGTGCTAGCAAATGGATTTAAGACAAACAACTTTATCTTGAAAAGGTTTGTACATGGTACATAGCATTCAATAGGTCTTTGATAAACGTATTTTTTTGCATTTTTTACAAATGTTTTTTGTGATATTGATCTGAATTGGATCAATATATAATGTGTCATTTATTTTGGTCCTTTCTTCGAGGAACAATTGGAGGAATTGGCTTGTAGGGTCCATTTTAGGGGCAGGTCTACTTTGCATATTTGGGGTCCAGAACCTTTCGAGGCTCGCTTGAGGGATTAAATGATGTTTTTTAGGATCAAAATTTTGTGATCATCATTCATAGTCCCTCAACATTGTTCTACACCCTAAGACCTTTCCAACGGTGCAAAAATCACCTCAATCAGAGTCCATATGAGGAAGTTATGCCTCCCATAAGTTGATCTATCCAGTTGACCACCATGGTATCGAGTGGATTCCACGTTAGCTCTCATCACCTACACATGTGGAGCTAGTCACGTGTGGAATTTCAAGAACATTCTAGAGGGTCCAAAACCCTAACCCTAATCGGGAGTTAAGGGCCCTAATTCAACTAACCCTAGATGGATATTGGGCTATGTTAAATATTCGGCCATTAGAAGGAAAAGGAGTTACAGTTTTGATGATGTTATTGTATTGTTACATAGTTGAGCAATAGTAAGGAAGTGGATATTAGAGTAATAGAGGAAGTAGGGGACCCTGTAGTAGTCCTACGGGCCACAATGTTAGAGGTAACTCCACAGTGAATACCACTTTCTTTGTATTTGCATTGCATTTTGGAAAAGGAAAGATCAAGGTATAGTCCTCACTTTTGGTTGGGTTTTTCCCATGGTATATCTTGTGTTATTTGTGTTGATGTGTTATTTTTCTCTAGTTATTTTCCTTTCAGTTCCAGTTTATTTACCATTCCGTGGAATTAAGTTTTAAGATCTAGTGTGGTGAATTGTGCTAGTAGAATATCCACGACAATTTACAAATCATATATCTTCTCTTTAACAAAGTTGTGCTATTTATAAAGGCATAATTCCTTTTTAGAGACTAGAAACTAGAATTTTGCAATCTGCGTTATTGCAAAACAAATTAGCTACCTAGCAAGATTTAGTTTTGTTAAAATTTCTCATTCTGACAATGCACATAGTTATCAACAATTTCTTGCCAAAATGATTGAGCAAAAACAATTTCTTTGTATTGTCTAGCTAACATGTATAAAGCAATGTGGAACTAGATTGAAATGTGGAGTTGGATTGAAATGAGATTAGAAAAGCTTCAAACCAAAATATCAAATATTAGTATCATGTAATGACTATATAGCCAAAGTTTACTTAGTGTTGTTTGTTTTCAATCTACACTTTTTGTGTTGTTAGGTAATAGCAAAGAATTATATTGACAAAGAGCCATTTTTATCATATACATGCTCATGCACATATAGGTTTCAAAATCCTCTATCCACATATATTCTCCTTTAGAAAGTCATGTCGTTTTTAAATCTAGAAATGTTATTTGGCTACTAGGAACTAGTACTTACACAATTTAGGGGTAACATTGACAATGCACTATATAGGCATAGCTTGCTCATTTTGTTCTTGTGATTCAACACGCATCCAAGTAGAGCATAAAGAACACACATAGAACCATCAAAAAGATAAATAGGCACGGAACATTCAGCCGCTTTGCTATTCCTCTTAATAAATATATATACATAGTGGATGTGGTTGGAGCGGTTACACCCGCTCCAACTAACCATTCGTTAAAATCATATAATTATAACTATGTGATGACTAATACAAAGGCTTAAAGTCCTTGCCAAAAACACGCAAAAAATTTAAGATAAAAAACTTCACCTAAATAATTTGGATCCCTCTTGGTGCTTGATAGATCCAAGTTTAAGATGGATCTATGCTGGTGTATTACAACTTCTTGAAACAATAGTCATAGATGGAAAAGACAGAATTGGCATTATAATATTTAAGGCCAGTCTAGAATTTGGAGGAGTGTTTTGATGTGAATTATTCTGATCTTGGATCAGAGGAATTAAATAGGAACATAGAATGTACTTGACAAGATAATGACCTGTTTTGCATCGAACATATTTTTTATCTATGCATTTCCTATTTGGATAGTCTTTTCTATCAAATTTTTGGTTATAATTTGTTTTAGTTAAGCTACTTTTATTGTGCCAAGCCCACCGAGACAATATTTGTATCTTTTGTTTATGCAATCATGGACAATGATGCTACAAGTCAAAATTGTTCTTGTTGCGTGAGACAAGTTTCATTTTCCCCTTTGGCAACATTCATTGGGAAGCAAAAATGGCCTTCTTTATCTCTTCGGTTAATCTGGTTTTGTTATGTTGGACCTTTCTATCTTTTATGTTTTTTTTCCATATTCAAGATTAAAGAATGTGATAGTAAATTTATTTATGTTTTATGGAAATATCTATTATTTTGCCTAACTTTTCCTTGTGGTGGGTGGACGTATTCAACCAAAAGCATTCAATGCAAATATCCTTGGTGTTTATTTATTTTGTCACCATTTCTCATTTGTGTAGTAAAGTGTTTTTTTTTTACATTCTCCTTTTTCAATATGGGTGATTTAGATTGAGAGAAGGAAAAGGTCGATAAAACATGTCACTAAATGCGATATAGCTCAATTGAACCTTGAATAAATTGATAACATGTTATCAATGTTTTATTTGTTTTGATTACATTATGCATTGGGAGATTGCTTGTTTTATGCACTAGCAATGTAAATGCATTTCCATTAAAAATCCACTGGTATATAATACGAAATAATAAACCATTTTCAAGCTTGCTTTAATCTTTAATATCTTCTAGCTCTTTTGTCAACGAGAACATATAATTTAACTAAATATTTCCTATAGGAATTGCACAACGTCAAAGATGTTGATACATAATTACATAGAATGTCTCTTTTTGCTTCTCGTTGAACCTTCCATACTAAGCTTGTCTTATGGGGTGACATTTTCTATGTTAAGTGGTTTTCTAGTAGGTTGGGTGTTCTCGTTTTTGTCTAGTTATTTATGAAAAAAGTGCAAAACCTTAATTTCATTGCAAGGAAATCAAAATACAAGTATTGCATATTGTTCTATGATCAAAATGCCTCTTGTGCTCATTTTGAGCCATTTTTTATATCAAGCATTCAACTTTAAAAACTCTTCAATCCATGCAAGCCTTCCATGGAAATGTTATAATTTTTCTATTTATGATTTTTATTGCGAAGTCATAAATTCCACCTTACGTAGCTAGAAGTTTCTTGGATATCATCCCTATGAATTTCATCCTTAGCGTTGATTTGAAATATTAATTTAGAGCAGCAAACAACATACAATATTTCAAACCACTTCAACCCAACACACTAGGCAATCCAAGTGCCAAGATACCAAACATATGCCAACACAATTCAAACCTTAGAGCACACGTTTCTATGCATAAATCAGATATAAAATCACTTTAATTACTACATATTTACAACAACAAAACTGCTCTATTATCTTCAAGATGTTTGTCAAAACACTCAACAATTTTAGCACTTAAATATGTCAAATCAACATGAATAATAAATGCTATAAATTACCCAATCAAGAAGACAATGGAAGTTGAAAACCAAATGTGCAATTAATTAAGTATTGTATAGTTGGAAACTTATACATTTGTATAATAATGAAACATATGTACATACCACATCTTTATCACAAAGAATGTACAATCATTTAAGCTCTTCAAAACCCTAGCTATAGAAAACAAGAAAATCCTAGCCACCACCAAAGATCACCAACAAATAAGAATCAACACCAACAAGTCCTCATTGGCTCCATCAATAAACTTGTATCACACAAGTGCTTCACACTAGCACGGTTGTCTTCCTGAAGGTTTTCAAACCCTAGCTGTGTTGCATTACACAAGTACATGGCAAGACAATTCTAGTGCTAGTCTCCAATTCTACATGATTATCCCAGGGTTTGAATCCTTAAACCTAGAAATTTCATTTGTTCACATCACAAGCACCAAGACTTCCATGTATCATCAAGAAACCTAAAGATAAAATTTCTAAATAAACTATATGTTCATTGATTAGAAATCATCCTATATTTTGTAGCAATTCCACTACTATAGGCATATAGAACAATAGACTTTAAGAAATTGTTATTAAGTAATAGTGAGCTCTTTGGAGAAGTAGTAGACTTTTTTTTATATTACTAGATTTCAAAATAGAGGGAATGGACATGAACATGGGCTACATTGGATTCAATGTTCTCAAATTTTTATGCAAGTCTCTAAAGATGACATTCTACAATTTGTATATAGAAACATACTATGTGATTCAACAATGGTTACTAAAGATCTTATGAAGATTCAAACTCATCACCACATAAAAACTTGTAAGAAATATCAATGATCCAATTGTTGGTTTAATTTTCCCCTCCCTCTGATGGATGAAACTACTATACTCCATCCATTAGAGTACAATAGCAACATTACCAATGAAAAGAAAAAAAGAACTATTTTGTATTTCACAACATAAAAGCTATCCCAAGAGTGTGTCTTTCAATGTTTTCTATACTAACTTGAAATTCACTAAATGTGAATACATTTTCATCTTGTGTTCTTCTCTTTTACGATTTGCTATACTATTGAAAAGGATCCATCGAACATATGAATACATGCACTTGTAAGAAAAGTTCCACAACTATGGCATGTGAGTACAGATGCATAATTCATCTTAGACACCTATCCTATACAGTGCCTACATCACAAAGATGGGTCACATGATGGAAAATGCTTTCAAGAAAATCCAAGATGAATGCTTATCTAGAAAGGAAGTCAAATTTGAAACTATTTGTAAGCTTGGAAATGCAATGCTTAACATGCAACAAATGTTTAGTTGACACGATGTCCATATTATCCTCTTGATGCCTTTCCACTCTAGCTATAGGAAAACAATATTCATTACTACCTCCCCATTTAACAATAGAACTTTTTCTCTAAAAATAACCCAAATCCTGGAACACGAACCTGATGATTCTAAAGACATTAAGTGCACTTCAAGTGCCGACATGTATATTACAAGACCTTTTGAATTTGAAGATATATGTTTAATAGAATATGTTGCTTGGTACTCATTTCCAAATGCAAATATTAAGAAAAGAAAACAACCATGCATTATATGATGCATTTTGTACAATGATAAAAATGCCTTGCATAAGAGAAAAATGATACTATATTATCCCATATCGAGAAAGTGAGAATATCCTTAAAGGGAAGCATCAAACATAGTCTGAAGCATGTCCCAAAGTTTGAAGCACGTCTGGAAAAAGTGTCAATAGATCTTGTTGAAAACAAGTGTATAGTGGAAACAAAACCAACATGGAGTGACAATGACATAATGTTAGAAATAGTCACATGTAGATTAGAACAAATCTTCACCTTTGAAATCTCTCTAAATAAAGAGCCCAAATGCTCCATCAATGAAACATACAGCATACATAATGATCTAATACACAAACTAAAATCTATACCAATGTCAACTCAATTTGACAATGTCACTGTAATAATTAAACAACTAATCATTTTAAGCACAAAAGAATACTATGCAATTATAGAAACAATGAACATGGAACAACAATCAATAACAAAAGCAGTCATATTGAAAAAGGAAAACAACCCACACACACAATTGAACTTTCCTTACTAGAGGTGCAAGACATGAAAGACAATGGACATTCACAACAAAATCAATTTACTAGCGATCATTGCATTTTTACATTAAACATTTAAATATTGACTCTATAAAAAAGGGATCATAGTAGCATTTATTGGGAACGGTCCTTATAATGAAAGTGGCAGCACAAAATATCCTTCTTTACATCTACTATTGACAACAATTGTCATTCCATTGAACTCAAGTATATTAGATATCTGGCAAAAGAAGACGAACAACTTTGGCCACTGCTCATTGGTGAAGGATCATTGATAGTTTCTCAATGCTATACAAAATGGACAAAAAACTTCACAAAAAAATGTACACTCCAACAACACCCTTTGGAAATGTTGACATTATATTTTGTGGTGATCTTTGTCAAACACAACCTATACATGATTCCCGGATTTTCAAACAACCAAGTTTCCAATGTGACAAGATCCCCTATGACTTTTGGAGAGACAACGTCAAATGCTTCGAGATCAAACAAGTGATGAGACAAAAAAATGGAGTTTTCAAATCAATTATGAATAGAATTGGCCCTACTTTCAAGCATAACATGATATTAACTACTTGAACAAACATTGTTATAAATGTCTACCAAATGATCCAACATTTTTGTACCTTTTTCATAAGAAAAAACATGTCGAACAATGTAATTAAAAAATATTAGCAATTGTGCAATTAGAAACATACACATTAAAATCATATGATAAGAAAACATACGTACCACCATTATATCAAATACCCTTGGAAACAAGAAAATACATTTGTCTTCTACAGTTGTCCTAAAACGAAATACACTTGTTGAGTTAATTGTAGGAAACTATATCATTAAAGATGGTGTAGTTAACAAAGTGGAAGGTATTTTTAAGTTCTACATAAAATGCAAAGTCGATGTTGTCTAGATTGAACTCATAAACACAACAATTGGCCTATTTCAACAATAAACAATGCACCATTTTTTCACCCTTAACATTTCACCTACCCTTTCACATGAATCACCAAACAAATAATCTCAACAAATAAAATATATTTTGTTCAACAAAAAATTTTGGTCTAATTGGCATGCTCATGAAAATTTCACATATCGGAGGGCCTTATAACGATGGCCTAGAATTTAACCCAACTAGAGTTTTAAACAACACAGATTTGCCTACACTACACTTTCTCATGTTAAGGACATCCTATTGCTTTATCTCATAAGCAAATTGCAATTCAACTTATCATAAAAATAAAAAAAATAAAAATTGTTTTTGTTTTCTTGAAATGCAAAGGCTTCAAGCATGTGCAAGTTGGTAGCTTCAGCATTGTTTCCAAACGATATCGAATGAAAATTATTTGCCCCTTTGCTCATTGAACACATGAAGTTTGTGATTGTATGTTGAAAACATAGTCAAAGACTATGACCTAGGGATGGATGACATCTTGTGCTTCCAAGGAACACAAACAAACTTAATTGAAAAAGAAAGCATTCTTCAAAAGAACTAATATTATTTGCCAACCCTTTGCCTTCAAGGTGTTGTGACATGCTACAAAAAGAAAAGAGCAGTAGATAGATATGATAATTATGCAACAAACCATGTTGAATTAGTTGGCATTGACTTTCATGTTGGTAGCATTATTGTCATATGGAAAAATATTTGCATTGCACCACATGCACCACCTAAATACCTTTCTCATTTTTTGTGCACCATATAATCATACATGCAACAAAATGAGCATCTTATAATCACACGTGATCTTAATTTTGACATGTTGCAAAACAACAATGTGTAAAAAATAATTATCATGTTTATGCAAATCCAAAACTTGGCATTGCATACAATTAAAGCAACAAGAATCACTGGATCAATTATTGATTACTTTTAGTCAACTTTGCCAATATAACATCATTTGTAGCATTCTAGATGCTTCTTGGACTGACCATCATGATATTAGTTTTTCAATACCTTTCACAACATTCTCATGCATGTTTGCATATTATCATCTTCATATGTTCATCTAGTCTTATAGGTACAATGTGGGTATAACTAGCCCATTTGTTCCCACTCTCTACCAACAATGTTGTCTTTATGTATTTTTTAGACAAATGGCCCCAATATCAATGTTGCACTATAAAAATCAATACCTACTATAAACACGAAAAGGGAAAAAATGGTTTTAGATTTTGTTGTAAGATTAAGAAGAATGAGCTCTATTAATATATATACTTGAGTACACATGTACATTTTCATTGTTTTTCTTGCGCTGCTATAGAACTTTTGCATAACATAGAAAAACATTCATTGTTTCTACATGTTACATGAATGAATACATAGTATGCCTACAATGCATGCTTATTTATACAAAGAAGTAAATTTAGAATTATTGTAAATACAATCTACAAAGTTGACTTTTATTCTTTTGTTAGTTTTGTGTTGTAATTCACATTCACTAACATGGATGCCTTACACGCTTCTTGAACATCAAGAAACACAACTACCAAATAGTCTGGTAAAGAAATTGTATCTACTTTATTGAAAATTCTTTAAGTTTGCTTGTAACTTTATTACCTTTTCTTAGTTTCCTTTTGCAATAGCGTCCATAGAAAATTATACTTCTTTCAATAACACAGTGGTATTTCCACTCCTTTCAATGATCCATTAGTTTTTTTAGGTTCACTTTAGTCTATCAAATGCATCTATGATATCTTGCACATATTTTCCAAAATGCTTCAATCAAATTCATTGATACTTGAAAACAACATTTCCAACATCTAACGGGTTCTTTCCCCTTGCAACCTCCAAAAAATGGCCTCTTATAGTACATGTGATACTAGTGTTATTCTAGGAAAAAGTGAAGACCAAGAAAGGTAAGTTCCATTTACTTCATTAACCATAGCTTCCTTTAACATTTTCTCCTATATTTTCTTTTTGTTTGATATGCTTGATGCTACCCATAACAAATATGAACATTAAAAAAGGAAAGAACGCAAATAAACAAGCAAACCAGTTAACATTTCAACGTATTCTACTAAACATGCTAATTTTCTTTTAATGTTTTGAAATGAACATTTATTGATACCTTCTGAAAAATCAACGATCAACTTCCGGCCCCTTGCTTATTTCACACAAATAATACTCATTGCACTTAAAGCTCACAAAATTCACAATATGTGACCATAAAAATATTCTCAATTGCAAAAAAGTATGCATTGAAATACCATCTTCTATAATGCAACTTTGCACATGTAGACCATGCAATCTTTTTTAGGGTGATGTGTTAATCTTATATTGTCCGAATTACAACAAAAGCATTAACTTTCCAACCAAAATAAATTGTGAACATGTTAATCTTATTGATAGACATGTACAAGTTAGAATAACGACCAATGTTGAAAACACTTTGACATCAAAATATGTTCCTGCCTTAATACCTGGAATGTTTGTGTGGATTAGGGACTTCGGCCTCTAGTAGAAGACCTCATTTGAACAATGTGATACAAGATATTGCATTGTTCTCAACACAAATAAAACCCAAGAGCAAGTTGCACGAGTTTTTCAAACCCTCGACTCTCACCAGACACCACCATATCTTAATGAATTGCATTAGATGCAAGTTGTATAGTTGGGTCTATCATTGCAATCATGACTTCTTGTCAAAACAACAACCAATACAAACTATGTCTAGAAGAGGACCAAATATAAGAAAGCAAAGGAATATTGAGTATCTTATGTTCTAAAATACACTTAGTATTTTTCCTTCTCATCGGATTTCTCTCCTTATCTAGTAAACAATCTCCTACTTCATATTTACCAACCTAAATTAAGGAAATTGTTATAAGCATTTAAGTGACAAGTAAACCGATTTTACAAGTATTTTTACTCTCAAGTACAAAAATGGTTAGCCTACAAGAATGCTCGAATTTTCTTGTTCAATATTATTGTACAAAATTATCTAAAATGAACTTCTAACGTCTACATTGTACAATCATGGTTCATACATCGCTTAAATGATCATGTCATAATATAGAAATTACAATTATTTAGTAGTATCATTGTTTTTGTAACATCATTTCTTGTTGGCATTAGGTTCAACCTTTTCTCAAATTCAGTCTACAAGTGCTTCATGCATCTTCAACCCCACATATCACTAATTAAACCCATATGTACATACAAATCAAAGGTTGTTGAGTCGACAACAACTTACTGAATTCAGTGAACTTAGGGACCCTTCCTTCCAGCCAATACCTTGAGTTTTGATCTACTTTTGCTTTTCATGGTAAGTGCATCTAAGTTTTTCGTTTTGTTGGAAAGATTTAGTTATTCTCCGGTGTGTTCATGCTAAACCACCCGATTTTTCCGTTTACATAAATCATTGATAAATATCTTAAAAGATGCTTATGTAAAATGGTTTTTTGTGTTTTTGAATTTCTCAATCTTTTTTTTGTGTTTTTGAATTTTTCATCTTTTAACATTTTTCAAATACCACTAAGATTTATTTAGCCTTGCAAAGTGATTATATATGAATTCCTTTTTCTTACCTTTTAACAAGTCTCAAATCCTATGCATCCCTCCTAAGGTCGTAACCTGTCCCAACATTACCAAAGATTAATTATTTGCAAAGTCCGTGCAAGACTTGAAAAGACTATTCTTAACAAACTTTGTGCAAAATTCTTGAACAACTTTCAATACATTGCTAAAAATCATTGTTTTAAGGATAAAAAGGTTAAAACACTCGTAGATTTATTCACCGAGAGCTTTTGAAGTTTCGTTTTTTTTACAACCCTAACTGCGTGGATCCACATGTCGCTATTGCACGAACAAATATAGAGAGCGTCACCACTGCTTCACCAAACTTCCTTCGTAATGTTTGGCTATTCAAAGATGGGTTATGTGTTACTCAAAGTTTTATGTTGTTAATTCTTTGACCCAAAAATTATTTAGCACAATAGTTTTGTGCTTAAAATGCACTCAACATGAAACATTTATAGTCCTAATCACAATTTCTCTTCTCATCGCGAGCAACTTCATTTATACCATATGGATGTACTCAATATGCCATAAATTCTCATAGATTTGAATTCGAACCAATGGCATAGAAAAAGTTTCTTAGGGTTTCAATTTTTTGTTTCACCTTGATATATTCTTGCTATATTGTTAAAATCAACTTTACGAGAGCCTGTATAACGAGCCACACACCTACACTCAACTGCTCACTTAACCATTTACATGCTGAAGACTCTCACAACCAAATAGCCATTGTTATAACCCAAAATTACTCTCATATGAGACAAAATCCCTTTAAAAAAAGTTCATTTTTCTCATATTCTCATCAAATTGCTAGGGACACAGGTTACAGTAGGATTCAAATGATAAATTATGGATATGTCATGTATAATTTCTAGCAGTGTTAATGTTGATGTCCTTACCATGGATGAGTTACAGGATAGAATCATGGCCCCTAAAAGGCAACCCAGGAAGAGGGAAAAGACTCAAGAGATCATCCAAGAAGGAGAGACATCGGTAGAGCCTAAAGTCAAAAAGTTTTATAAACCTTTTACATGGATACTTAATGCAATGTAGGCATGAACCACAACCCATAATGGGGAGTATATATCCAGATGTTTAAGGAAGAAACTTGCCCAAAATCCTCTTTGTAGCCAAGAAAACAAGAACTTGACTTGGGGGTATTTTATAACATCAGGAGATCCTACTTCCATAAGGTTGCAGCTAGACAGACTCTCATGTCCTATGCAAAGATTATCTCATGGCTAACCAGTCACGTAGACATTGAGAAGAAATACATTAAGGAAGAAATCAAGAATAGCATTGTATATTTTCAACCTTGAAGTATGGATATTTATTACAAGTTTTCAAAGCCTAAAGTTAACATGACTAATGATTGGGTCATACAGTTTTCCAAAACCAAGAACTATCATGAAATTTTGAAAAGGTGGAGGATGAGAGAAAACTAATCATTCAAATCATATTAAAAAGGTATATACCCAACTACCTACCTCATACCCCCATACATGTATGCAATTGCATTGATAAGTAGATTATATAGAAAAAAAGATGCAACACGATTGAAAGAGGCTTGGATCCCGATGTTATGTCAAGTGAGGAAGGATGGAAATATATTCAACTAAGCATCCATACTATTTTCAACCATGATGGATGCTATTTCAAGAGAAAAGCATCACACTCTGGGAACTCGCCCAAAAAATTTAATGTCTTTATATTTACTAGATGTGGTATATGCCACAATCAACTTTGCAAGAATGGGATAGTTATGGCATCCAAGTGATAAGCCAGTTCATGTATATTACCATGTTTTATGAGAACATAACGACAAGAATGACTATTGATTGATCTGTGATCATTTCATAGTTCCCATCTACACCCTCATATTCTGCAATCCTACTATGTGTATGACAAAGAGGAAATGCAAGTGGTAGGTGCTTTGGGGGACTGATATGTAATGGAAGGTAGCACCTATATCAAAATATTTGAAGCTACCAATCCCCTGTATCTATTGCGTAGGTTGTAGTTCAAGAGATAGATTATCATAGTTATCTAGATGGATTAGGATCTTGCATCCTAAGCAATGTCAAGTCTCCCAAAACAGAGGGTGAAGCCTTAGCATCCAATCATCTCAAAAAAGACATGTTTAGGAGACATCATCCTTTCAATGTAATATCATGAGATTGCACAATGTTTAGATACACATGGCCATAGCACCATGAAGCTTGGGGAGACGAGGAAATATATATAAGTGATAAGTCCTATAAGTAAATATTGAAAAGAATGGGTCACAAAAGTAAGGCACAAAAAGAAAAAAAATAAGAGATCATGTGAAAAAAAGAAACAAGATCAAGAAGCTAGAGATAAGGCATGGAACAAGAACACAAAAGGAAATAACAAGAAGATTCTAAGGCAATAGCATCATAACAAAAGGAAAAATAGGAAAGGGTTCGAGAGGCTAAAAAGAATAGGCAAAAATGAGAAGAAGTAGTAAATGAGAGGAAAAGACAAGAGGGCCAACAAAAAGAGGATTGAAGATGAAGTTGGATAATGAAGCAAACACAGTTGTAGAAGCCATGTCTAATCTAGAATAAGAACAAAAGAGGAAGAAGTGGGAAAAAATAAATTAAACAAAGCTAACAGTGGGACAAATACTAGACCCACAAGAGTGAATTCTCCTAGAGACAACTTCCATGCCCATAATACAAACAATTACAGGAGGTCACCTCCCCTTCTAGGATTGAGCTTGAGCCAAACCTCACATGTAGATATAGAGAAAGTGGCAATCCTTGACTCATTTTTTTAATAAAAGAAACTTTGTCCAAGACCCTTTCATAAAAAAATAATTTCCTCATAGTTGCTCATGTTGTTTGATGGGTGATAACTCAAGGCCTCCCTTCCAACAGATCTCTTCCTATCGACATCAACTCATTTTACTCTGGGAATAAGGTTTAGACACTTTCTAGTACCTTAGGGCTTGTAGTTATAAGTGGTATATTCCCTCGCTATTGACAGTGAGAATACATCAATGTCCCCTAATCGACAGATTCTACAAGTGTTCGATGTCAATTCATTTATTCACACTTGTTAGGATGTACTAAGTACATTGACTCCCATTATCATCATTAGTGGGTTGTCTTGCATTTGTTAAAGGTTTACATCAATGACCGGTAATCAAACAATGTTCCCCATGTTCAATTTCAACTCAATTATTCACATGGAAAGAACATGTGCATATCGATGGTCTGGATGGAAGACATAGGGTTTCAATAGCCCTCCTACATTTTCTATTACCTGAGTTGTGCATGACTATTCTATACATTATATAACATTGGTACTACATGAAGAACCAATTTACACTCAATTCCCTTTGTTCTCTTACTATATGTTGAGACATAGACCTGTCGTGTTTATTTGCGGCTATGATCTACTTGTGATATGGATCCATTGTGTATATTTTTTGTGGCCATGATTCAACACTTCCATTTATATTGCATGGATCCACAATGTATTTTATTTGGTAGCCACGTTCTTTTCCACCCGAGCATGGGTATCCCCGACTCATGAAGAGAATGTTTTGATCCTTGGTTTTTGGTTCAAATAGATTTCTTGATCCAGCCTTAGTGAATCCTACTCGGGTCCAATGATCAAGATCCCAATATATTTATAATGCACTTCAACCATCATATTCTCATATGACCTCATACATTAAGGGGCATTTGTTATGGCATTTCCTAAGTCATCAGTGCTAAAAATCCCCTACATTGCTCTTACACATCAAAATGTGGGAAAACCCCTCAAAAGACTCAATTTTGACTTGCATATCCATCTTGTCAGTTAATATCTAGTGTATATGTTGGTTTCCCTTTAGCAACACGTGTGCATCTCTAAAAAATTAAATAAAAAAAACATGCATGATCCTATGTGTGTTTCAGGTGGTTGGAAGTCATTGCTAGCGACATGGACTCATTTATACCCAACCCAACTTCTTAAACCACTTATCTCAAGTATAAAAGCGATCTCATATGAAGGAGAGGACCAGATACCAACATTGTAATTATATGCTAGAGGATTTGAATCAGAGTTTCCCTAAAGATTTTATAGCATCCTTCCTCTCAAACTTCCATGTGTGCTAAGTTTCCTTCCCCCCTACAGTGTGTGGGGGTACTGATTGTCCATGATAAATCTCTTTCCTAGATCAAAGAAAAGAGCAGAAGAAGATCAACTAGTGGCCCGGGGAAGGAGATCCAGGTTGGTGACAGAGGCATTGCGTTAAAGGATCATGTGATATTTTCCTTTGTAGTTGTCTCTTTATTTCAATATAAGATCACTCTTCTTTCCCTCCACTAAATATTTCTATGTATACTGTGATTTGTTTATATATGATGTTTTGGGAATGAATTGATGTTAACCTGAGTAATTCAATTTGTCAAATCATGAATTCAATGATAACTTTTGTTATTTCTATCTAATAGTAAAGTTTGAGAAAGGTTTCTAGTTGTGTTGATGCAGGTATAAAAAGAGTTCTAGTTCGAGTGGAAGACAATACTCAGGGCAATAACACTTGCGAAGCATTCAACTTCCAAGGTCTAAGTAAGTCCACTTTTCTATTTCATTGAATTCAAGGTTGATTGGCTAAGCATGAATTAAGAGTAGATATCTTCCCTTCGTATGTTAGTAACCCTAACCCTAGTTACTAGGTGAGTTTTCCTGCAACACAAAGATGAAAGAATATAAGGATGCGACATCATCAGTTTATAAGGAGTAAATATTCCTAAATTGACCTCATAAAGGGGGAAATTCCCTCCAGTGATGGATGGGATGAGGGAGTCAAAATATTTTTCTAGATTAGAAAATCCATCATCCATATTCTCTATGTTTCGAGATTCCTAATTCCTTTATTTATCATTTTCTTCCCTTTCCTTTGCCTTGGTTTCTTCAATTGATTTCTTTTCAACATCATGTTTTGCTTTTGCTTTGGCTTTCTATCATTCTCTCATCTTTTGAGCTTAGTATTCTTGCCTCATTTTCTCTACTTTGGCTTGTGCTTCAGTTGATTCTCTTTCTTCCCTTTTGTTGGCTTCTTCAACTACTACTCTCTCTCTTGATTATTTTTCTTTCTGTAATTACTCCCTCCTTTTATCAACTCTACCCTTTCCCTTGCTACCCATTCTTAGAGCCACTTCATCTAATGATGTAGCTCTACAATAGAATTCTTCTTCTTTATAGACATAATTTTCTTAGGTCCACCTATACTTGCAAGTATGTAAATGGTGGGCCACCACATTAAGTGGATAGTGTCTCATGAACCTTTCCTCTATGAAATGAAAGAAAACCCGAGCTTTCACTTCCACTTTTGCATATTTTACATTCACTATCACTCCTATGAAAAGGGGTGAACGGGGCCATTATAATAACCTCTTATCACATGAGAGGGTTTGTCCTACTTCATTCAAAAGGTTTTGGTATGCTACTTCTTGGAAAACAAGTTTGTCATTCATGAATATTGTTAATAGATGTGCACTCACTAGTCTTCTATTTCACCGATTGTTTCCATCACCTTCTTTGGCATGCATTGAGTGGGCTCACCAAATACCATCTTATACATAGGCACCATGAAATTTTCACAAATCTTTGTATAATTAATTTTAAACTTGTGTTCTTGAATAATCTGGCAATAAATGGATGGGTGCTCCGTTGGGTTGTCAATGTCATCCTAGATTTGAAAAATTGTTTGAAACACATGTCGCGTCCAACAATTATGATGACATGTAGAATGTTGGAGGGATTCATGTTGCTATGTATTGGGATCTGAAGATAGTCTGACTCATCGAGATTGATATTATAGAGGTCCAACTGAAAATTGTACCAACTCAAGTAACTTGATGGATTGGTGAGACCCAAGCTTCCATATGACCTTGGAGTGGATATTTGTGATTATTATTGCCTGAGTTACTAGTGCACCCTCATGAAGGATTTGTGGACCCCACTTGGTGAATGCACCCTCCTTGGAAAATATTATCTCCTATTGATGTGTTTTTGGTCATTTATGAGCCCTCTCCCTAGTTTCTATGAGTTGTAAGCTATTTTCTAGCTTCCACTCTTACACAATGCATTGATGAGGGAAGATGCTCCTATTTTTCCGCTTCCAAGTCATTTATGTTCCTATTTTACCCTTTCTCTCATGGATACTCCCTCTTTATCCTCCACACTTGGATTTTGTAACTTCCACCTCCTTATGACACCCTTTTCCATTCCATGAAGGAAT
This sequence comes from Larix kaempferi, assembly GCA_027924585.1. Classification (NCBI taxonomy): domain Eukaryota; kingdom Viridiplantae; phylum Streptophyta; class Pinopsida; order Pinales; family Pinaceae; genus Larix; species Larix kaempferi. The sequence goes on along the minus strand of BSBM01000372.1, from coordinate 28,605,956 downwards.
CTTGGGTTGTGTAACTCCTCTTCACTCCTAATTCGAGTTAGCCTCATGAATTCGAGTTGGTGGTACCTAACCACACTCCTCGCCTCTCTATTAAATCGAATTAACCTCCTTAGGTCTAATTTTCCTCCCTTGGTCTATAAAACCATGCTTCATCTTCTTGGGAAGGTGGATGTGATTCATGTAATTCATGCTAAGAGCTAGTAAGCTTGTGAGCCATGTATGCTATGCTATGTTGCATGTGTGAGACCTTGTGTTTGTGTTTGATGTAATCCTAGACAAATCTGAATAGTTCCTTTAATCCACTACTTGTCTATGTCTTGATCCTGCATGTAAATCTTGATCGTGAATGACAGTGTTCTAAGAGACCTGGGTGGTGAAGGGACTACCATTACACCTAGTAGTGGGGTGGAGGGGAAAGTAGGTGGCAAGTAATTGATTTGTGGCTTCTTAGACTGATATCCTTGAGTGCACCTCTACTTATGGATTTGTGGCCTCATCTCGGTGGTGGCCTATCAAAGTAAGATTTGGCTTGGCAGTGCCTAAGGTTGGGTGGAACATGGTCCCGTCGATTCCAATTGCACATTAATAAGATAAGTGAATTATCTTATGTTGATTCATATGTATATATGATATTTCCATTGTTTCCATAATTGAACTTCTTACTGCTGATGTACATGGTTAATGTATCATGGTTGGATGTAGATTTAATGATTAAACTACTGGAAATTTGTGCAATATTCTTGTATATGAGATATGATATTGATGGAAAGTTGTATTGTTTTTATTGATGTGTTATTTTTTGTAGCTTACTCTAATATTTCACCCTCTATGGTTTTTCTATTCCGTAGTTGAGTTTACAAATAAAAATATTGAGTTTTTGAAACATCAATTGAAGAGTTATGCTTGAAAACTTGATTTTTCTGACTACCCTAGGTGATTTGGTGGTTCAAATATGTTGTATGGCTATATATAAACCTGAAATTTCACCCTCCATGAATGCTCAGATCCATTTAATGATTCTACAAATGAAATTACTGAGTTTTGACTGCTAGAAATTGGGTTTTCCAACTAGAAAATTGGATTGTTTTGATAGTTTCTCTATAAATTTGATTATCTGATAATGCATGGTTGTGAATGTTCATGCTAGTGCGCCTTGTTGTCTGTAGAGTGCCTCTTGTTATAGCTTGAAATGACACCTCTCCGTCCGTGACGACACTTGCTTCCCTTGGTCGCATGACGACACTTCTTGAGATCAAGTTCAGTCACACAACAGGACATTTGTGGATGGAGGAGTCATTTGGGACACTAAAAATGGTTGAAATTACCTCATTCTTGACCCATTTGATGTATATGACCCTTAGGAACATTTTTCCAGACCAAACCATCTCCTGAAAATGAGCAGAAAAGCCTGTTTTTGGCCATTTTTCAACATGAGCGCGACTCCATTGTTATAATAGTAGCGTGTGTACGCGACTTTACCTCATTCAAAGTAGCGCCCATTGCCATGTGTACGCGACTTTGTGTACTATAGAGTAGAGTACACTCTTGTTTTGGTCAAAATCTCGAAATTCGAGTAAGTTAACTTGGTTGGGAAACCTCTTGAGTGGTTATAACTTCTTTTCCTCTTCCTCATTGATTATATAAGGAGGGTAGAAGGGTCATGTGAAGGGACCAAGCCTAATTGCAAAGTTATGCTGGAGGAATGGAGACCCTCATCCCTCTCTCTTGTGCTTCAGTTTTGGTAAACCCTAGTACAATTGCTTAGAGGCTGGGATCTTTGGAGAACAGAAGCAGGAGACCTTGAATCTAGGTTTCGTGAAGTGCCAAGCTTGAAAGAAGGTATAGCTTTATGTACTTGCTTTCATTCATCAATAAAGATCAGATGTTCTTCTCTTTCCAAATTTGACCTATTAATGTGTCTCAGATTTGATTACAGTTTGTTTATAATCTGATGTCTTCTTCTATTATTAATATCAGTCTTATATATGTAGTCAAATGTATTTGAGAAAGGTATCAAGTTGTTTTGCAGGTCTGGGCATTGCGACACTGGATAAGCATTGAAGAGCGAGGGAAGCAAAGCTAGGATCAACCTTCTGAATGAGGTTCCTACATCTCTAAACCCTAATCTCTTCATTTATTTGTTGTACTTGCAGAATGCTTTTGAGTCTATCTTTATCACCGTAAGTTGGTAGTTTCTCCCCTGAACTATAGGTGCATTTTCCCCACAACAGAATGGCGACTCCGCTGGGGAAAGCCTAACTTCTTAGGGGTATCCAAGGTCATTTCTTCAGTCTTGTTTGATGGTCTTTGTTCATTTTCTTGATTAGGATCAGTTAGTAGGCTCTGTTTGACCCTCCTGGGCTTTTTAGAGACCCTTCCCAACCCTTGCAAACCTTTGTGGACCCAGTTTGGGGGTTTTAACCCCGTTTTTTAGACTTTTTTTCTTGTACGCTACTGTTTGTACCACACAGTAGCGCCCATACTACTATGAGCGCTAGTTTCCTTCATACACAGTAGCGCCCATACTGCTATGAGCGCTAGTTTCCTTCATACACAGTAGCGCCCATACTGCTATGAGCGCTAGTTTCCTTCATATACAGTAGCGCTCAAAATCTGGGTTTGAAATTTTTGAGTTTTTGGGTTGTGGACCCAAATCTGGGGGCTGTAGCTGCATTTTTTGGGGTCCCTGATGACCTTAGGTCTGTGTTAAATCCCTGTAAGTGGTCTCCCATCCTTGTATTGATCCTACATTCATGATTTGAACCTCTTTTGATCATTTTGGGCTTGTTTGGAAAGTTTTGGGGTTTGTTGACTTAAGTTGGGGGGTTGTGGACCTGTTTGGTGTTTTGTACCCTAATTTGAGTCTGATTGAACTTGCTTGCCCCATTTCCACTGGATTTGAAACCTCTTGAGTCTTTTTGACCCTGTTTGTATCTATTTGAGTGAAATTTCTCTTTTAGGTTGGTTTCTTGTCCTCCCTTATGCTTTTAGTTTTTCTTTTGTAGTGAAAGCTCAAGTGTTTTGGCTGTTGTTCAAGACCTTGTTTGCATTGTTTACGTGCAGACCTGACTTTACCAAACCATACTTCTTCGTAGGTCATTTGCTTCGTTTGGGTCTAAAAGTAGTTTTTGTACTCTTTTCCCAATGTTTGGCATGCTTACATCAATAAGAATTTGAAAGTCATATAAGGTAGCTTTTACTGTTTCATAAAGAGAACCTGAAAGTTTCTTTGCTTTGCTTTGATAGTAGGTTAGTTTCAGTTTTTGTTTCTTACCTTTGAAAAGTATAAAGAATTTTGATTGATCTTCTGAATAGAGTACCTTGCAAGTGGCTTAAAAGATTTTAGAGTGCTTTGCATCAAAAAGAACAAGTTTTCTTTTGCATACCTAGTTGCTTGAGTAGCTGCATTCTTAGGTTTTGAGTTTAATTTTTTACATTTAGACTTTATTTTTACCTTTTTTGCATTCAAAAGATTAAAAAATTGCATTTGCACATGCATTCTAGATCAGAATTTTAAGACTTGCATTGAAAAGAAAAAGATTTGTTTGGTGGTAAATATTTCATTTTCAGTACTCTATTTCTATTATAACCACTCTCACACACCCACTACCTTTTTGAGTAATCAAGTAACCTTTAAAATGAACTCTAATAAAATGAACTAGCAACATTTTCTTTTCTAGGTTACACTACACCAACTAGTTTTGGTTAGGATCTTGGGTTTAAAACACCTTAAACCACCCAAGATCACACATTGCGCAAAAATCGTAGTGAGACTATCATTAGGCAAACCCACCTCACTCAAAATTTGCCTGGGAGCATATGCAGTAGGTCAATGTGAGATCAGTTTGTGGGAATACCCCTCCTACTTTCTGTTCGAGCATACGCCAGGATCGGATTGCGTATTGGGGACTCTTTCGAGTTTCGGGCTTAGCTACCCTGCCCACGCTTTCTGATTCGACCGGTGACTGTTCCCCCAGGAGTTTTCGGTGTTGTGGTATCCTTAGTATCAGACTCTAGGTTCATACACAGGTGACAGCGGAGGGTATATCTGCTGTACCTAGGACAGACGTGGGAGGAAATCCCTTGCAGGTCTTTGGGAGGGAGGTTGGGTGATTCCAGCGCTTGCACCCTTAGTCATTGTATTGTGGACCCCGGGTAACTGTCCTTCATCCTTCGTTGATCTGTTCTGGGCCCTCATCATCCCAGACTCTTCTCCGGAAGGCATCTGTTTGCCTGGTTTGATTTACTTAGGACCTTTTTTTTAGTGGTGTGCTCTTTGTGCTACTTTTTTTTTAGTTTGCCTTAGAGATTTTCTTGTTCATTTGAGCAGGAAACTATGTCTAGCATTCCGGCGAGTGCCAATCAAGGTACCCCTGTTCCGGGGGATCCTTGTGCTGTTCCATTCATTGGAAACATTGGTGCTCCCTTAATGGCTACTCTGAATCTTCCTGGATTCACTATTGGGCTGCCGGTTTGGTTGTTTTCCACTCCGAATGCCTTGCATGCTCCTGACGCTTCTTTTGTGAGCACCTCAAATCAAGAGCATCAGAACCCTGTGCCTCCTTTGCCAGTAACATCTTCTCCTCCTCCTTCTACCTCATGTGGCGAAAGTAGCAATACTAGTAACCAGCAGTCTAAAAGGAATAGACGGGGGAAGAATAGGAAGAAGATGCCAAAACAAGGGGGCAAGCACCCTGCCTCTGCAAATCATGCAGGGGGCACCCACCCAGCCTCTGGAGGTCATGCTGGGAGAAAACTTTTAGTCACTGAAAATCATACTGAAAGTTTGTCTTCAACCACTGTCAGTCATGTTGAGGACACGTCATTGATCACTGCTAGCCATATTAATGACAAGTCACCAGTTCCTGTGAGTCATACTGGAGACACCAGATCAGCCACTGCAAGTCATGCTGAGGGAGTTGACATTGTCGACAAACCCAACAAACAGAAGCTTAAGTTCCCTTGTAAGTTTTGCAAGGGAGACCACCTTACTTACTTGTGCCCTGTACTTCCAGAAGTGCAAAAAGTGTGGTCCTTAGTTCAAAAGTCTTCTGCTTCTGAGCAACCAGCCTCTGTGAGTCATGCTGGGGGCAAGCTGTCAGCCAATGCTAGTCATGCTGAGAGTACTGACGTTGTAAAGGAGTCTAAACCTATAGGACGGAAACCAAAGTTCCCTTGTAAACTTTGTAAGAGAGATCACCTTACTCACCGATGCCCTGCCATTCCAGAGGCACGAAGAGTGTGGTCCATGTCTGAAGGAACCTCTGTTCCTGAGTTGTCTATAGATTCCCTGCAGTCAGATCAACCTTTGGTTGATAAAGTGGTTGAACTAATGCAATCTTTGGTCGACCCCACTCTTCCTTCGGAGAGTGAAGTGATTGAATCGATGCAATCTTCGACCGATCCCATCAGTCCTTCAGAGATTGATGCACCTACTACTGAAGTCTTCTGCATTTCCAGTTTGGATGTTCCTGAAAAAGGGGGCACTTCATCTGTGCCATGTGAACCCCTACCAAGCCCTAGGATTGTTTCCTTTGATTGGAATAGTCTAGCCGAGCCTCGCCTTCCTTCTTCGACACCTTTCCAGATAAAGGTTGATATCAGGAACCATACGGTTGATCGATGCATTGTTGATGAAGGTGCTTCTGTTAGTATCTTATCCGCTTATGCTTGGAGAGATTTGGGTTTCCCTAATGTTTTTCCAGCTGCTAATTGGCCGTTGACCTTTGATAGAAGACCTAGTGAACCGATCGGATTCCTCCGTCAGGCACCTGTTACCTTGGGTGGAAAAACAGTCTTAGTTGATTTTATGGTTTTAAAGGACCCTATGGACTTTGATATGATCCTCGGGCGTGATTACGTTTATGCTATGCATGCTGTGGTGTCTACGCTTTTTCGTGTGATGCATTTCCCTCATAACGAAAACATTGTCACCATCGACCAGCTTGCATTCGTTGATCCTCCTTATTACCCAACTGTAGACCAGTCTGATCCCTCGTCATTAGGCACTACTATGTCACATGCGCCTCATGTGGCATATTGTTCCTTGAGTTCAACTGCTACTGAGAAGAAGTCTCTGAGTTCATGCTTACCTTCTCGGGACTTGGTCCCAGCTTTTGACCAAGTGACACCTCCATCTGAATGTTTAGATATGTATTCTATCTGGGATGATATACTTCCTTCCGATGAAGTTTTCTTAGAGTCTATAGTACAGTCTGCCATTCATTTGGATGTTGATCCAGTCGCAGTCATGTCCAGCCCCGGTTTGACCTTAAAGTTTGATCTTCCTACTGTTGAGTCTTTGGACTTTCCTATAGATCCGCAAATCGGTGTTCCTGCTGAGTTTGATTCTGCTTCTAGAATTTTCAACTCCCGTGATGATGAATTTGTTTCTGCAGATTCCATCATGACCTTCAACTTTGATCTTCATCCTGAATTTGATCTTGTTGATTGTAAGTCCTCGGGCTTGGGTACCATAGAGTCTTCATTTGAAAACTCTGCCTTGTTTACGCCTGCTGTTGATGATAGTGAAGTTGAAAGTATTTCTACCACAGTGACTTGTATCGGGTCTTCCTTTACATATGTTTTAGATATGATCCCGGTACTAATGTTTCTTGGAGACAGGATTCTTAGCTGGATGTATACTTGCTTACTGGTCCTTTTCGACACCTTGTGCGACCATGTCAGGTATATTCGGAACCTTGCATATAGGTTTAGGCTTCCCCGCTGTTATGTTGCATTTGAACCTTTTGCCATCCGAATTCGCCATAGGGTCGAACCTGTTGGATATTGGTGTGTTAGCCATCTCTTTATGCATTGTGCACCAGTCCGACAGCAGAGCCTACCTAACATGGGTAACCCTAGTCAGCACCCTTATGCCATTCTGGTGCCCATGCTGAGTTTTTCTCATAGGTTCGGGAGCCTTTTTAGATTCACCATGACTTTGAGAAGAAGCCTCATATCTTTCTTCCTCATGTATTTCTGGCCATCCCTGATAAGGCTCCCATCTTTGTGTTCAAATTGCATATGCATCTATTATGATCCCGCTTGCACTAATGAGCCTGAAGCCGGCTTCCACGCTTTTAGCCCATTGTATAAGCCTCCATCTCTGATCTCATTTCCGCTAAGCCCTGTATCATTTTTGCCTTTTCAATTTGACACCTTTTACCTGGAGGAGACACACCCTGAGTGTCCTTATCTTGCCCATGTTCCTTGCATTAGGCATAGCTTTGTTCCATGCGCTTGGAGCTAGTTTTGCATGTCCCTGACACTCGTCTCTTCCCATTTCGAGCATTCTTCTTTTACTTCGAGCTCGTTAAAAACAGTAAGTAAGTTACGAGCAGTCTTCCACCTTTCCTTCGAGCTCGTTAAAAACAGTAAGGAGGCTACGAGCATTCTTCTACCTTCACTTCGAGCTCGTTAAAAACAGTAAGTAGGTTATGAGCATTTCTTTCATCTTCACTTCGAGCTCGTTAAAAACAGTAAGGAAGTTGTGAGCATTTTCCTATCTCCTTTGAGCTCATTAAAAACAGTAAGGAGGTCATGAGTTTACTTTTCCAGACTCGTTAAACCTTTATGGAAAAGATCCCTATGGAGTTCTTTTAAGCCCTTTTCAGACTCCTTAAATAGGAAAAGTTTGCCGAGCATAGTTGTCTTTTCGGGCTCGTTAAAATAACTGAACTGACATCCACTTAGGTATAGAATTACCCCTTTTCCGGGCCTTGGTGGATAATTTACGGAAAAGGTATACTCTAGGTATACTCTTGTATGCGCTAGAAGAGTTCTTCTTCCATCATTTTACACTTTTTCGGGGAAGGAGACTAACTTTACGAAAAAGGACCTTTGGAGTCGTCTTTAGGGTTTTCAAACTCTCGAAATGTGAAAACACCAAGCGAGCATTCACCTACTCGGGCTCGATGTGAAATCCACGAGAGGGTAAGTAGAGGACTGTTTAAGTTTTTCAACTCTATAAGCAAGAAAACACCGCCGAGCACAGACCAATCCGGGCTCGATATAAAATCCACGGATAGGTGTATGGAGTTTTCTTCTAGGTTTTTCAGACTCCTTAAATATGAAAATACCGTCGAGCATGCTCTAGTTCTTTGTCAAGCTCGTTAAAAAATGACAAAGGAAAGGGAAGGGAAGAATGTCAAAATATCTTTCAATATGATGGCAGCAAGTCAACTATCTCCTTGAACAAAGCACCTGTTTTGAGTCTATCAAACAAGTTGGGTTCTAGTATTGACCTTAGGGTAAACTTGATCTTAGAGTTCCTACTCCTCTGTTTGGTTAGTCTTCCAATCATTTGGAGAATCTGTTAATGTCTCCTACATTGCAGATATGTATCGTGGTCTCTTTGTGTTCAAAGCTGCCTAAGTCACTCTTGTGTCGTGCTCACTGTTCAAGGATACAACCTGTGTCGGCCATTCTGCAGTTGCCTTGACCTCATGTGTCGGCCATTCCTTGGTGTCAGTATGTTTCATCATGTGTTCAGTCCTACTCCAAATCAGTTCATACCTTTTGAGTGTCCCTCGTGTTGGATGATGGAGGATGCATTAAGGCCTCCCTTCCAACGGACTTCTTCCCATCGACTTCAGCTCATTGTGCTCTGGGAATGAAGTTTAGAGTTTCGGTTAGTACCTTGGGGATTGCAGTCACTAGTGGCAGTTTCCCTCGCTATTGGATAGATGGGAATACATCAATGTCTCCTATCCGATGGATTCTTCAAGTGTTCGACGGCAAGACCACTTATTCGCACTTGTTTGAATGTACTAGGTACCTTGGGTTCCATTTTCATTATTGGTGGACACCCTCGCGTTTGTTAACGGTATACATCAATGACCGGTAATCAAACGATACCTCCCATGTTCGACATCAACTCATTTATTCGCATGGATAGGTTTGTACCTTGGGTTGTTTTTGGATGAAGACCTTGGGATCCTCGATAGCATCACCTCGTTTATGTTATCGCCCAAGTTGCGCAAGACTGAGCCACACTCTTTTTGGCTCTTGATGAGACATAGATCCAGCTTGTTCTCTATGGCTATGTTCTCCAGTTTTGACATAGATCCACCTTGTATTTATGTGGCTTTGTTTACACTTATGTTCCTCATGGATCCACGCTTGTATTCTAGTGGCCATGATATATGCATCAGTATTTTGGATCATTATTGTATCCTCTTGGAGATCATGTTCCACTATTTGAACATGGACAGTTACCCCATGGATAAGTTTGTCTGACTTTGCCTTTGCTTTCAGGTACTTCATTTGAGCCTATGATTCTTGGTTTCTCCGTTCCTCCATGATTCAACTCTTTTTTATTTATAATGTATTTCGGCCATCGTTTCCCATACTCCCTCTGACCTCATACATTAGGGGGCATCTGTTATAGCTTGAAATGACACCTCTCCGTCCGTGACGACACTTGCTTCCCTTGGTCGCATGACGACACTTCTTGAGATCAAGTTCAGTCACACAACAGGACATTTGTGGATGGAGGAGTCATTTGGGACACTAAAAATGGTTGAAATTACCTCATTCTTGACCCATTTGATGTATATGACCCTTAGGAACATTTTTCCAGACCAAACCATCTCCTGAAAATGAGCAGAAAAGCCTGTTTTTGGCCATTTTTCAACATGAGCGCGACTCCATTGTTATAATAGTAGCGTGTGTACGCGACTTTACCTCATTCAAAGTAGCGCCCATTGCCATGTGTACGTGACTTTGTGTACTATAGAGTAGAGTACACTCTTGTTTTGGTCAAAATCTCGAAATTCGAGTAAGTTAACTTGGTTGGGAAACCTCTTGAGTGGTTATAACTTCTTTTCCTCTTCCTCATTGATTATATAAGGAGGGTAGAAGGGTCATGTGAAGGGACCAAGCCTAATTGCAAAGTTATGCTGGAGGAATGGAGACCCTCATCCCTCTCTCTTGTGCTTCAGTTTTGGTAAACCCTAGTACAATTGCTTAGAGGCTGGGATCTTTGGAGAACAGAAGCAGGAGACCTTGAATCTAGGTTTCGTGAAGTGCCAAGCTTGAAAGAAGGTATAGCTTTATGTACTTGCTTTCATTCATCAATAAAGATCAGATGTTCTTCTCTTTCCAAATTTGACCTATTAATGTGTCTCAGATTTGATTACAGTTTGTTTATAATCTGATGTCTTCTTCTATTATTAATATCAGTCTTATATATGTAGTCAAATGTATTTGAGAAAGGTATCAAGTTGTTTTGCAGGTCTGGGCATTGCGACACTGGATAAGCATTGAAGAGCGAGGGAAGCAAAGCTAGGATCAACCTTCTGAATGAGGTTCCTACATCTCTAAACCCTAATCTCTTCATTTATTTGTTGTACTTGCAGAATGCTTTTGAGTCTATCTTTATCACCGTAAGTTGGTAGTTTCTCCCCTGAACTATAGGTGCATTTTCCCCACAACACCTCTGTAGGCTGATATGATTTTATTTATGAGTTTCACAGTTTATTTGTTGAGTTTTCAGAACTCTGGCTGACTAGTTTTTGCTTGGAAATTTGACTGGATCGATTGTTTGTCAGTAGATTTGATTTCCATTGGTTGTATGGTTGTATATTATCATGCTTTTTTTTCCTTGAAAAAAAGTCGTAATTTTATTATCAGAAGATACAAAATTACATTCTGCAGATATATGGAGAGCATAAGCTACTCCATACATTGTCACATATGTGTGGGTACAGTAAATGAGCTCAGGAACAAACCCTCATTGCACAGAAAAAGATTCGTCATAACCGAATCCTCATCGAAGGAAGCAAAAGATCCATGTCTGTGGACAGAGCAGCAGACACGATGGACCTCCCAAACCGGCAAAAATAGCCAGCAATCAAATCCCTGATAAAGAGCAGCCAGACAAACCCCATAATGGACTGGAGCAATCCGCCGTAGCAAGCCGAGCATCCCTGAAACCATTTTCTGTCCCATTTACATCAAGAATAGTGCCCCAAACAAAACTACAATGGCCTGCACATGTAGTAGAATCACTGAGATCCCTACATTGTCACATATTTACTGTCCCATATTAAACATCATTTCTGTCCCATAAAACAAAAACAACAACTGCTGTCCTTACAGCCGCATATATCCGAATACATAAAAACAAATACTGTTACAGAAATGGAAGAGCTTATCCATCATTGGTCAACAATAGTTGAGCGAATGCTCAAGTCTGTGCCGTAATATCATCAAGAAAAGGTCTGTGGTAATAACTGAAAGTGCCCCCAGGTGAATGAACAGTAATCCTCCAAGTGCCTAGAGCAATATCCTGCTGTGTCGCTGCCTTTGAGAGCTGATCTGCCATCCCGTTCCTCTCCCTGTAAATATGAGTAAATGTAATATGATCAAAGGACTGCTTTAACCTTATCACCTCCTCCAGGATTGGTAATAGGACCATCACATGATAGTGTGTAGTCTCCTTTACCCAGTCAATAACTAACAAGGAGTCGCCAAAAACCTGTAGAGATAGATATCCTTGTTCTAGAGCAAATAACATCAGCAGTTTTAAAGACATCAGTTCAGCATAGTTGTTTGATCCTCGCCCCAAACCAGCCACAAGATGAAAGAAATGGAATTCAGTTTTGTACAGGACTGCCCCCCCTCCACACACCGACTGATGGTCTAAAGAAGCACCATCAAAATAGGCCCACGGCATGGTGAAATCAATCTGTTCCACACGCATAGGTCTAATTCTAACCGCATGGACAGGTACCATGTAGTGTTGAAGTACCGCCACAGCATGAGCCACTACAGTCTCCAGCGGAACCACGCTATCCTGAAATAAGATCTTGTTTCGGGCTATCCATATGCCCCATGTGAATATACACGGGAGGGCCCGGAATGATGTGGACTTAAAAATTGACCACCACGAATGGAACGCTTCAAGGACGTGCGATCCCCTCCACCTCACCTGAATATCAAAGAAATAGCAGATACCATCCCATACAGCCTGTGAATATCGACAATGAACAAATAGATGAGTAGTGGTCTCATCCGCAATCCAACAAAGTGGACAGATCCCCAGACCCTGGAGGAATCGTTTTTGTAGAATGTCCCAGGTAGGAGCCTTATTTTCCAGTATAGCCCAGAAGAGTAATTTAGCTTTACCCGGACACCTTAACTTCCACAGATATTTCCACCACCACACCAATTCCCTGTTGTGAACTTCCACATTCAGCTGTATATATCCATTCTTTGGTGTGTAAATACCCGAGGGATGGTGATCCCAAATAAGTTCATCAGCCCTATCTATCAGTCAAATATTAGCATGTCGTAATGTCTGCAGAAAATCCTCCCAAGTCCCCTGCAGTTCAACAGAGATCTCCAGTCGCTGTGCAGAGCTCCACCCCTGATGACAATGGGTAGATGATCCCGGATCCTCTATATCAGCCAGAAAATGACATCCTCTAGCAGCCAAAAAAATCCTCAATCCCACAGGAAGGACATGACCTCCCCTGCATCCAACCCAAGGATCTAGCCCAAGTCGTATGAGACGTCCATTCCCTATCCTCCACACCAATCCAGAACCGATCAAAGAAAAATGCTGCACCACCGCTTTCCAGACCACAGAGCAATTTTCCCTCGACTTATTGCCCAGCCTTATCCATTCGAGAAGAGTAAGAGGGGCAATATATTTATGATATACCACTCTTGTCCAGAGACTATGTGTATGGATAAGTCGCCACGACACTTTGGCCCCCAATGCCTTTGCAAACAGAAAAATATTCTTTAACCCCCATCCACCCAACGCTTTTGGGACAACAATTTTTTCCCATCTGACCCACACCAATGCACGATGCTCGCTCAAGCCCTTCCAAAGAAAGGCAAAACACAACCTCTGGATCTACTCTAGAACTCCTATGGGGATCCAAGCAAGAGACATCCAATACACCGGAATTGCTTCCAAAACAGATTTAATCAGGACCAGCCTCCCAGCCCGAGAGAGCCATTTATGACTCCATCCATGAAGGCGTTGTTCTAATTTTGCAATTAACCAGTGCCAATCAGCCTTCAGATAAGCATTCGGTTTCAAGTGAAAGCCAAGGTACTTTAATCCATCATCAATATCCAAAATCCTAAAAGGTAGTTTGTTAGCCATTCTTAGTATCTCCTGCTCAGTTAAGTTCGAGCATGTGATAGTGGATTTTTCAATGTTCACTAACATACCCGCATCAACTTGCACTAAATGAAGACCTTCAACCACCTTATCAATATCCTGTCGCGTGCCATCACAAAATATTAGGATGTCATCAACACAAAGGAGATGTGTAATAAACAATACCTGAGAAATGGATATGCCCCTAAAGGATCCATCAGCTTTTTCTTTCAGAATAAAACGGCTGAGCCCTTCAGCAACAAGGAGAAACAGCAGCGGAGAGAGGGGACATCCCTGTCGTAGGCCCCTTCCCGCTTGGAAGAATGGACTAGCAGAACCATTAATCAGTACAGCAAAGCTCACCGTAGTGAGGCAGGCCATAATCCACCTAATAAATTCGTAGCAGAACCCCAGGTGAGTTAGAAGCATCCGAATATAAAGCCAGCTAACCCTGTCAAATGCTTTTGAGAGATCAATCTTAATCATAGCACCCTTCTGTTTCATCACTTTCAGAGTGTGTAATCCTTCCTGAGCAACTCCAATGGCCTCATGAATTTGACGTCCTTCCAAGAAGCCAAATTGTTCACAAGAAATATGCTGAGACAAGATATTCTTGAGTCGCCTTGCCATAACCTTTGAGATGATCTTATAGATACAATTGCAGAGAGAGATAGGTCTGAATTCATCAAAGCTGTCAGGCTTGTCCGTCTTCGGAATAAGAGCTATGAAGGTAGAGTTGAAAGGACCATGGACAAACCCATCCTTTCGCGATTCTTCCACCACATTCAATAATTCCTCCCTGAAGAATTCATAGAAGCCTAAGAAGAATTTTATAATCCAGCCATCTGGCCCCGAGCTTTTATCTTTTTGAAAGGATTGCATGACCAGCGAGAGCTCATCCGGCATCACCTCCTCCATCAACAGTCTATTTTCATCCTCCCCCACGAAACGAGGGAAAAGCTGAGTCACCCGAATAATCTCAGCAATAGAGGCTCCAGGTTGAGCAGTGAATAAATCTCCAAAATGTCGAACCCCCAACTCTGCTAATCCATCAAAGCTGGAGACCTGTTCCCCTGCTCTAGAATTTAGTTCCCAAATAGAGTTTGTGAATTTCCTCCCCTTAGCATATGCTTGAAAAAATTTTGTATTCTCATCACCGCACTGAAGCCAAATCGCCCTACTTTTCATTCTCCACATCTCTTCTCTCTCACACAGTATCACATTCCTGCGTTTTTCCCACTCCATCAGCTCGCCTTTCTGCATATCATCCAGAAAACCCATGCCCGGACTATTAAGAATCCGATCAATATTCATCTCAGCATCCCGCAAAGTCTGATCATCAATAGCCCGTTTGTCATGAGCCCAGGAAATAGTGGCCTCTTTAATGCGCTTAAGATTGTGATTAAAGTGTGCACCCGCATGCATCAGAGAATCATGAGGTCGATGAACCCACAGGTCCTGAACCAGCTTAACAAAAGCCTCCTCCTTCAGCCAGCTAGGATTGAATTTGAAAGGGCTAGGAGGTTTCTTCCTGCTACCTCGTAACTCCAGGAAGATGGGGCAGTGGTCAGATATCCCACCTGACCCTACCCACTGTCTGACAACATCAACTCCCAGAGCCAACACATCGACCACCAGAAATCTATCCAGTCTTTTAGCCACCCGATGTTCCCCAGCTCTCTTATTCCTCCAAGTAGGAGTTAACTTGGAAGGTAAAATGTCAAGAAGATCCTTCCTGGTAAAAGCCTGAATAAAATGAGTTGCTAATGTATCCGAAGCAGCCCGAGGCCCCCACACTTTAGAGGACCCCAGAGTAAGATTGAGATCCCCACCCAAAATCACATCCCGTCCATCAAAAAGATCCAAACATAACAAGGAGTCCCAGTAGCCCACCCTATTTAAATAGGGCCCGTATATATTGAGAACCGTGATCAACCGACCAATCTCAGCATCCCAAACTTCCAATCCGATACCAGAAGAGATTCCCCAAGAACTAGCACATCTGCAACTCTTTTCCTTCCACCCCGAGGCCAGCCCTCCAGAGCGCCCCCGAGCATCCACTCCAACAAACTTCCAACCAGGAAGTAAAGATTCCAGAACTCGTACAACATCCTCACTGCCACCCAATGTTTCTTGCAACAGTAAAACATCCGATTGATTTAATTCCACCAGCCTCCGAAGCGACGATTTTTTAATGGGACTCGCCAACCCACGACAGTTGAAGGACAGAAGTTTCATAATATACCCCCATCCAGGACTTCCACTGCTCGAAGTGCCCACTCAAAAAAATAATGTGTACCCATCACCAGAACGGGCTTGAGTAGGAGACCCAAAGCTACCCCCCAGAGCAAAAGAGTCATCAAAAAGGGAACATCAGGAGAAAAGAAATGAGACTTACCCGAGGGTTTCATATCAGAACCCCATCGTATAAAGGACCCTCCAGCAAAAAACCCCAGCAATATCTCCACGACAGCAAGTATCAAACCAAAAATCACCTGGACAAGCCAAAAACACCAGATTCCAGAAGCCCGCAGAAGCTCAGAATCCCTCAATCCTCCATCCAGATTCTTGGACCGATTCAATAACCACCTGTCACTACAATTCATGTAGCTAACTTCTGGTAGCACGCGTCTCAGCAAATCTTGTAGCACTCACACATCGTACTATCAATTGATGATTGGGAGCATTATCAATTGATGACAGGATGGACGTATCTTCTAATAGACAGAGAGAATTTCCCACCGACTTTCACTCATCCATGGAGAGCGCTGTCTCAGGTCTTTGAGCATTTCATCCCTTCATCGATCACCCACATCACGATCTGTTCTTAAAACGCAGGTCCAACTAATTAAATGACTGTGCTCCACATCCACACTCAGGAGACAGGAAACCTGAACATCAACTTCTTGCAGCGAATCTCTGCATCATGGAATCAACCATCGATTGCTAATCTAATTGACTGTTTACAAAAAATCCTCTCAATCCACATCCAGCTCGTCATTAATCACCAAATCATTAACCAAAAGCTCTGTAATTCAATCCCCTGGCCTGATATGACATATCTTGGCTACTCGCGGCCTTCTTGCTCCATATCTTCGCTACTCTCGGCCTTCTTGCTCCATGTCATGGCTACTCTCGGCCTTCTTGCTCCATAGCTCGGCCTGTATATTATCATGCTATTGAGGCCTTGGTGCTTATATAATTCCTCCTAGGTCTAATATTCTTTTTAAATTAAGCTTACGGTTGATTTTGCAAGGAATAGGATGCCAATCGAACAATCGGTTTGTAAATAAAAGGCTAATTTGTAGATCTGAATTTCTGAATGAGTTAATGCCTGTATATGGAAGCATTCATATTTTATAATTATCATTATTAGATGGATTTAGAGTTATATTTAAATCTGATATTATAATTAATGCTTAACTGCTTAAGGAAGTGTTGCAATTTGATTTACGGAAGTGTCACAATTGCATAATTAATAGTCGCAAAAATCTGGATTGAAGTGGTTTGCAAATTATTCCGTAAAATTGGTTTATAAATTATATAAGATTGGTTGTGGTTTCTCATGAATGTGTTTAATAATTTTTATTTCCATATTTATTATGCATGTGGAATTGGTTTAAATTCATGCTTAGTTATCCTTTCATCGGCATAAGCATTTGAGGAAATCACTGCATATTAAGTGTCAAAAATGTTTTAAAGGTTGAATGTTTTAATTATTTTGCATTTAGGTGTGTTGGAATAACATTAGAGAACCTTAATCCAATGAGCATAACCTTAATTCAACCTTCCCCTTGGTCATTTGGGGTCGCTGGCACTAGGGTTTAAGGTTGGGGACACTACAAAGTGGTATCAGAGCTTAGGTTCCAACACTACGGTTGTTGGGCCTTCTACAGAGTTATAAATATTTTGTTTATGTGCATTTGGATATTGTAAATGTGCATAGTAAAATAAATTTAACCCCCCTTATGTTAATGGAAGAATCGAAAGCCTCACTTCAAAGATCAGTTCAGTTGTATCCTTCTTTTATTTTCAGAAGTCAAGAAATTAAGGGGAAATTTTCATTTGAAGGTTACACTTGAAGAGAGATTTTGAAATTCGAAACATTCCACTGAATTACATGGATTAAGGTTACGAGAATGTGGTTACAATTACAGTTTACAGTTTTACAATTACAAGGTGAAATTGCGAAAATGGGTGTCTATTTCATGAGAATTGGGGGGTGGAGAAGCATAGCGGAAATTATTCGGCCGAATGTTTAAATTTGTTTGTCCGAATCAATTATGTTATTCGGCCAAATAAAGTCATATGTTCGGCTGAATAAATTATGTTATTCGGCTGAATAAAGTCATATATGTTCGGAGGAATAAAGTCATATATGTTTGGGTGAATAAATTCATATATGTTCATCCTAATAACCATTCACGGTTGACCGTTAAAACTAACGGCGACCTAGAAATATGTGTTAGGCATTGCCGACCAAGAAAAGTTGCTGGCGATTTTTTTTGGAAGGTTATTCGTCCAAATAGTTATTCGTCCGAATAGTTAGCCGAATAAATATTCGGTCGAATAATTGTTTGGTCGAACAATTTTATTGCATATAAGGTCGGATGTGGTCGTTGTCGTTCATTCTTCCACCAAATAGGAGTGATCCTACCCTGTTGCGACCCGGGAAGTCAGCCCTGCTGCCACTCGGCCCTGCTGCCACTCGACCATGCTGCGACCCCACCTTACTGTGACCCCTCCCTGTTGCTTCCACCCCGCCCTGCTGCCACTCCGCCCTTCTGCGACCTCGCCCTGCTACTGCAACCCCGCCCTGCTGCCACTCCGCCCTGCTGCCACTTTGCCCTACTGCGACCCCGCCTTGTTTCCACGCTTCTCAACGTGCCACCACTCCATTTCCCTCACCATTTCATTTTCTCCATTGTGGCACCTCGCAATGGCGTTTTCTGCCACCTTTTGGATGTGCATGTAGCAGTTGTGGAGGTAGGAGGTTGTTCGTGGCATTGGAGCTCGGATTCAGCCTTCATTTCTCCAGGTAAGTCCTCTATGGGATTCTGTTGCACAAATTTTTGTTTTGTTGACCGTCCCAGCTGGACATTAGATTTTATAATAATTCAAGCTTGGGATGGGTTCTCCAATCTGGCGAAATAATGAAGTTGTTATATTTGGCTCTATAACCATTTGATATTTCATGCGATTTTATAGTTGTTAAAATCGTCTCTGTCATGCGATTTTCCTGTGTAACAGATCATCATCTTCTCTGTGATGTGAATTGCTCGTCAACTCTTCCCTTGTAACGAATCTTCTGGTGGCTATATATAATATTGTATGGTTTTTACATAATATGCAAATCATCTATTCTTCTCGTGGCTTTATATATATTTATGGTTAGTTTTGGTTTTTTAAAATAAGTGGAATGTTGTTACAAACATAATTATTGTTTAATTCTTAATCAGATCAAATATTTATTTTAGTTCCATGATTTTGTTGTCTAAGCTGGTATCCTCTAGTATAGACCAACTTTTGACTTTACAAGACAAATGCACTAACTAATATGATTGAATGACATTGTAGTAGAAACTTGAAAAGAGATGCCCATTACAAAATGTAGAATGTTAGTTGTGTAAACTGGAAATTGGGCCAATAACATTGATTCGTCCATGTATGGAGCAATGCAGGGCTTGCTTGGTTCCGTCCATGTATGGAGCAATGTAGGGCCTGCCTAGTTCTGTTGATGCAATTCATGCACAGAAATGGATTGGATTATGTTGAAGAAGGGGTTAATGATGTGACGAAAATCTATAAATATAAACCATTATATGGCAGCTAAAATCCTAATCACCCGTGATCTTGATAATAATAAATTGATTAATTTTTGTATCATACTTGTTGGTTTTATCAAGGGTTTTAATGAGAGACAATGTGCACTATCAAATAGGTGTCCATCGAAGCTCGATCAGATAAGCAATGACACACTATTGAATATGGGTCCGACAAAAGCATCGGATCTTGATGACATAAGCCGCAACGCTATTAAATAAGAGACCGATTAAGGGATTGGAGGTCTACAAGATTATGCTTTTCCATTAAATTGAACCCATCTATCTTTCGTGTAACCTATAATAGCTGTCATCAAGCTCCAATGAGCAAACAAAAAAAGGCGTAAGTGAAAGTTGGAAACAAAGAAATGCTTAAGGCTTATGGTTATCTTGTTTATTAGAATTCATGCTTGAAAAATTAGTTGTTTCTAGGGTCAAACATTAGATTCTTATTTATGATTCAACATCCTTTTGTTGTGATTTTATACTTGATAATTAGATTATAAGTGGATCTTGGTTAAAATGTAATACAATAGGGTTGAATCAAGTATTGACCTGACAATAGACTTATATGATGAAATTAATAATAGTTACATTGGTAAAATATTATCATGAGACATGTAGAAGTACCTATAGAATAATACCAATGTCAAATGCTTCTCTTGTACTTTAAAGGATTGTATAGTCGTAATTAAAGTCTTTCCATTGTAGAAACTAGTTAAATAAATAGAAATGGTTGAGATTAGAAAACCTCTGATGCATCCTTTATTCTTTTCAGAAATAATTCAAGGTTATGAATTTAAACCTAAGTTTTAAGATGCTTGTGGACTTTTAAAAATAGTTAGATTAGGAAAGGGATTATGATCTAATAAATTGTTATTACATGGACCTATATCTCACCCGTAGTTGATTGTATAATAAATGATGTAAAAGGGTATAAGTGGTTCTTAGAAATTAATAGAAAGAACTGTCACGTTACAAGGTTATTACATGGACCTATAAAATCACCCATAGTTGATTGTATAATAAATGAGGTAAAAGGGTATAAGTGGTTCTTAGAAGTTACTAGAAAGAACTATCATGTTACATGTTCTCATACTAGTAGAGTAATAACTATTATGCGTTGTTATCATATGTTGTTGGGTAATTTTAGGCATGCATATAAACATGTTATTTAAAAAAAATATAAGGGCGGATTTTATTTGAGTGATTCTATAGTTGTAGTATGGAATAAGAATGGGACTTGTATGATTTTAAAAGACAAGGATTGGAGTCATCGCATCCCTAAGAATGGAAGAAACATTTGTGAGTCTAGAAGGAATATCAAAAAAAGTAATGGTGTGAGAATGTAGGGTATATTTGAGAACGATTGTGAGAATGTAGGGTATATTTGAGAATGATTGTGAGAATGTAGAGTATATATAAAAAAGGGGCTTGGTTGTTGGGAAAAGACCTCACCATAGCATCTTTAAACCGTTGATACTTCTAAAAGGCATAGGTCCAACTATGCGCACCCTCTTTGTTTATATATATAATGTTTGGGTGCCCTCTTTAGTGGCTTCATCTACGGAATGCTTCTCTATGAGCATCTTTATGAGGTTTAGTAAAGGTGTTTAGAATGGAAGTCATCCTTTTAAATTTATTTATTATGCTGACTTACACCAAGAATGTCAAAACATGTAAAACTTGAATATGTTACGAGTTGATAGTTGTGTAACTGTATACATTTATCAAATGGAAAGAGAGGGGTCTTCGAGGCAAAAGCATATAAATTATACTGGTACAACTATATCTGCTAAGGGGAGGTCATCACGGTCATCAGGAATTGGTGTCTCAACTGATAATCGAAGGTTGTAGGCTTCACCTCGGGATTCAATCTTGTTGTATACTTCACATTCATCTGATCACTAGTTAGGCCTAAGGGGCACAGATGATTCCCTTGTATCTTCTATGGGAGAACTTCAATATAGACCTTCTGTTGGTATGAACATTTATGTTTTAATACATGTATCAATTGTGATTTTGTGCGTGTTCAAAAAGTTTGTATGTTTACACACAACTGTGTTTGTCTTTGAAGCAAAGCAAGGTTCAGAAGAGGCTCGTTATTCTACACAGAGGGATGGAGGTCGAGCAAGGAGGCCATTTGTTGAACTAGATGTGGGTTGTACACCCATAACAACTTATCCATCTAATATACCTGAGGAGCTTCCATGGGAAATTGGTGTTCAACAAATTACCCTTGAAAGTTGTAGATCTCACTATGACAAGTTGCAACATGATCTTTCTTGTTTGGATCTCTCTCCAGAGAGCAAACAAAGTCTAGAGATTGTTTTGCGGTCATTGCAAAAATTCATTGAGGTATATGAGGGTCTCGGACCAACTACGAACGGTTTTATTGACTTGATGTGGAGGATAAGAGCACAAGTGATGGGTCCATACAAGTGGGTTGTTGTGAAGGAGAGAGTGACCAAAGAACAGGCCAATTCAATGTTTAACTTCAAAGAAGGCCTAAAGCGAAAAATGTTGAAAGAGCAATGTTTCAAGAACCCTGAACTTGCACATCTATTATATGATCGGTTCCTTGCAGCCTATGGTAGGTTTCCATGGAATGACGAGGTTCCTAATTATTTCACGAGATTTTTTTATGCAAAGTCTTTTTTAAATATGAAGCCAGACTATACCGATATTCATTCTATCTTTTATGGAGTTGGAAAGGGGTGAATATATGATCGAAAAGGTGCTCTTAGAGATCCCACAACTCTTCGACCTTTATCCCAGATATCTCGCCCAGCTAGGCTTGTGACTTTAAAATCATAGATAGAGCCCACATCCCAACTTGGGACAACTGCAAGGGATTCTGTAACCGAAGGTTTAACGTCGGCATTTGTGGGAGTTGATGTGGGACTGGTTCGAAAGAGGGCTCAAGCCACTATTCGTCAAAAGTTTGTTTACAAAACCAATGATGAGGTAGATGCAATGAGCATTGAATATCTTAGGGCTTATGCTAAGGTTTGTTGCGATACAAATTCAGATGTCCTATCCAATGACACATCGAGTATAGGAGAGGTCTATTGTCTATGTACATACAATCTATTTGTTCGTTACATTATATCTATGAATTTAAGTATATTTTGATATATAGTAATAAATACATTACGTAAATGTTTATTGATTGCAGTTTTATAGATTGTTGAATGAACATGATTTTCGACTCTCCACTAGTGAAAATGTAGAAGAGCATTTTAGAGAGGTGTATTTATTATTTACAGATTTACATTTAGGTTTGAAAGATATTGTATGCTTTTTTAGAATTTTAAGTAATCTGTGTATCCTATTGTTAATGTGAACACCTTTTGAAATTGAAAATGGTTTTGTCCATGCAGGTTCATTTAGGTTCCAACTTCTTTGATGGTTTTTCGTCTCTTGTGAGCATGTTTTCAATTTTTTTGTTTTGGTTTTAAGTGAATTGCTTAATTTTAGTTTATTTTACTTGCACAATGTTTTATTTATTAACAAAATTTAAATTTCAAGAAACACGGGGAAATATGAACATTGGTGGTGAGGTAATTGTTTATAAACCAACATAGATCCATCTTAAACCCGTATCTATCAAGCACCGAGAGGGATCCAATTTCTTGAGGTGTATTTCTTTTTTTAAATTTAAACTCAAGAAATTTTATCTCTCTTGATTCATAGGTCCGGGTTTAAGTTTTAAGTTTTTATTTTATAAACGAACATCTACTTTTTAATTACTTTTCATAATATTTTATTTTATGAACCAACATGGATTTTTTTTAAATACTTTCCATAATTTTTATTTTATGAGCCGACATGAATTTTTTTAATTATTTTGTTACATCACAAACGTTACAACATCTCCCCCATACTGGGTTGTAGAGCACCTCGTTTCACTCGGTGCAATTATTATTTTTTAAAATTTTAATACACAGGTTTATTTAAGTTTTTGAATTTAATAGTTTAAAATTGTTTAATTAATATGAGATCTTCATAGTTGTTTTTATACATGTTACAAGTTGGTATTTTTCCAGTTAAGCAGAAGACCGCAACGAAGGATATTGGTTCTTTGATGGACATGGACATTGGGACTAGGGTAATTTTTTTTATAATTGAACTATTCTTTTCAATTTTATTTTCATAAGTTTAATATGTTACCTTTTGAATTTAGTTTAAAATTGTTTAAATAATTTATGAGATTCATAATTTGTTTTTATAGATGTTGCAGGTTGGGACTTATCGAGACAAAGGAAAGACCACAACGGAAGATATTGGTGGACTTTGATTTAGAGAAATATTTTTATTGGTCTTTTTTTGTTTTCCCATACTACCATTTTGATTTGGCCATTTGAACTTTAGACTATATTGCATATATCTACATGTTGATACATATATTGTAGTTGTTTTGGACATTCAAGAACTTTTTTTTTGGATCATATATGTACATTGAACATACATATTATGTATTTACTTTTGATGATCTAAATTTTTTGGGGGGCTAATTACATAGCATACTTTTGTGTGGTAAATGCTTAGAATATGGTTTTGCATGATGTTCATGAATGTGTGTATTATTAAAGTTGTATGTACAAGTTACGATTTTCTTTCATAATGATAGTCAATCTTATATCTGGTTTAATGTTCAATCTTGAAATGGTTTAAGGATATTGTTTTAAATCTCTAGAGTACATGTAATGTTCAAATTAATCCATGTATTTAGTACAAATGTTTTAATGTTTAAAGTACATGTATGTTACATACACATGTTTCGTAAAATATGATCTCATCATAACTATACTTAAATGGAAAAGATCAAGTTTGTTTGGAAGTGTGTTGTAGACTGTATGTACAATAAACTTGAATCTTATATAAATGATTCAAACTTTCAATTTTTAACTAATGTACGGTGCATGTTCAATGTTCAGGTAACACTTTCGTAGTTGGTGAACTATAGATGCTGCTGAAATCATGGCAAATGGGGATTTAACGATTTTTTTATTTTTTTAATCATAAGAAAAGATTTCTTGATTGTGAATCTTTTGCTAAATTAGAGAAATGATTTTAGACAACAATTTGATGAATTTTCATCGATTTGTTGTAAATAACCATTGCTCTAATTTAGCATAAGCTTCACAATCGTGGAGTCCTTGTTTGTGATTAAAATCAAATGATCATTATCTCCATTTGCCATGATTTCAGTTATGTGAACTTAAATAATTTTGTTCAATTCCATTTGATCATATAAACAACTATTAATTGTACACTTTAATGATTCAAGTAAATCTAATTAAATACTTGTAAAATTGGACGTTATGTAAAAACACTATTTAACTTAGCTAGGAGCACACCATGTACCAACATTTAACAAGGAGTAAGCAAGGAAAATACTTTATGTTAAACATTTTTGCAATCAATGTTAATTGACACATTGTAAAATATATGAGAAGGTAGGACTATTATATGATATATTCTTGATTAAATATAAGATAATTAAATACATGTTCACAATTGACAATCAACAATATACAAATTTCAAATAAACATACATTTTCTTCATGTACACAAGTTAAATTTGATAAAATATTTTAACAAATTAAAAAAAAAATCCATCATAAAATCACCATTTAACTTAGCTAGAAGAGCATGTACCATATCAATATTTAACGAGTAAGATTGAGGACAACTTTAAATGTCACATTTTTTCATGAGTTCTTTCAACTATTTTTTGCATCAATCAATGTATGTGCAAAATCAAACTTTACAACCATCTTGATGTATTCATTTTTCACTTGCTAGAAAAATCATTCCAAGAAAAATGTGCATCACAAATTAGAGATTGATGGAGTAGGAGAAAAAAATTAAAGAATGTAGATATTTGAATCCTTATATTATGATAGAATTTTTTGAGTCTACAAGCCAATTTGAAAGATAATTGGTTAAAAACATCACAATGGAATGTCGTCCTCAATTATTCATTCATGGTCATATTTGGACATTTTCCATTTTCTAGTTTTTATATTTTTTTTCGATGAAACTTGTGTTAATTTTATTCAATATGCACCTACTAAATGACTATATTGACAACATATAACATCAGATTCATAATCTTGAAAGTAAATATAATTTTCAGTCATGTGGGTTTGTTGAAAAAAAATAACCTTTTAAAATGATGGACCCTCTCTCATATGTAAATCCTTTGTCATCGTAGTCCTCCAATAACTTCATCTTTCTTTCAGTGCATCACATCAAATAATATTTCACCTTTTCTTTGTTTTCTAAAGGTGCAATCACAGTGAAAACATCTCCTGTGCATTACAATTGACGTCGAGGTTTTTAAATCAATTAAATTGACTATACACATAAGGGGATGGACAACAATGAACAATCAACAAAGAATTTGTAAGTTCTATATATACATAATTTATATGAAATGAACAATCATTGTTTTTAGTTTCTTAATTCATTACCTTCTCTAACAAGATCCGAAATTCTATCGCCATCAGATGATACTGCTATTTCTTCTGATTCTAATTCTTCTAAGTTTGCAAGTGGCATTTTTCCCTTTGGATTAATCTCTATGTGTTTCCAATGTTTTACATTGTTGTTTGTTATGTTTTCACAAACTTCTGTAGATTCAACCTTTTCAGTGCAAATATGACAAAAGCATGATTGCTTTCTACTGTCAAATGCAAAAACGTTTTGGAAGGATTTTGTTTGAATAGTGTAAATATCTAGTCCCATGTATGGTTCCAACCTCGTATGGGATTGATCTATCTATATCTTGGATTCCAATAAGCCAAAAGAGCCTGCACAATATATGACAAATCATAAAGGACAACTTTTAATGTTATTGTATATACTTTAATGATAGACTTGCAAATAACATTTTTTTAAATTGACAATTAATATAAATTAAAAAAATTGTGTACATACCTGCGCACATCTTTTGAATGTTGATTATAATCATAGCTTAAATGTAATTGACACCATTGGACAACTTCTGTAGCTAGATGAAATCACGCGGAAGAATGGTTCATTTGCCATCTTCGAAGTGCTCTGTTTACACATTCTCCTACACCATCATGTTCACCCTTTCCATGTCCAGTTTCAAGTAAATTCCAACAATGTTTAATGTTCGATGCTTTATGAAGTCAACATAACCAAAAAAATTATCGTGAAGATTTAAATTGTCTCGCACATCCATCCAACCATATCCAATGTTCATTGAATTTAACTTCACGTCTTTTTAATGATTCATAGAAAATATTTTCAATACAGTGTTTTACAAAATGTGTATCGTGTGTACGATTATCACTGATATAAAAATGATATTCTTTAATCACATCTCGATTGTCACACGTGCTTTCAATGCCATCAACATTGTGCTGAGAATGTCTATATAGAATATGGACAAATATCGAAACTTGGTTAGAATGGTAGTATTCACTTTGTATCTCCTTTTGTGCAGCAAATGTGTATTTTTCTGCAAAATCAACCACAAACAAAATTGTTCCGGGTGGAAAATTTTCACGAGACTGTTTGAATTGAAGGTCTTTCCATCGTGCTCTATGTGATGCTTGGTGTATTTATAAATTTTACTTTCAAATTTCTTCAAAAATATGTCACACATATTTTATCTTCTCGCAAATCAATTCGTTTGGAAAGTGCATCACTAGAACTTGTAGCATGATTGATGTATTCATATCTTCTCCAATCAACAGTTACAATTGACAACGGATGATCATTATCAATAGGATATTTATTGCGGAACAAAACTAGATTTCCACAATGATGAAAATGTTTTCCATTGACACATTTCTTATTGTAAAATAGTTCATCATGATCTCTCTCACATAGAATTTGATATATGAATTCACGTATTGTGGACGGAGGTGGTGAATTTTTCCAAAACATTTTACCAAATTCAAGAAAAGTGTCGTAATATAATTCAAATTCCACATGATAACGACAACAACATGTGTCACGAATAGTAATAGGTATAACATACAATGGTTTTTGTTGCGCAAATGTAGTGATTGACATATTAATTCCACGATGATCCTCCTTGAATTTATTGAATAATTGTACTTGTGTCACTTCCATTGTATGTTTTGTATGGATTTCATATTCATTTTGTGATACTCTTTGGCATATCACATCCCTTGAATTAGTGAAACTCGAGCATGTGCCAACCAATATTTATGTATAATATATTTAACACCTTCTCTCATTCTATCTCTGTAAGGTTGTCTACAAATAATTTCCCAACAAGCAAGTTCATCATTTTCATCTATTTGCATTCTGAATTTGTTATGTCTGTATAATGTCTTTCTTGAGGTTCCTATTGTTTTTGTCAGTTGTGTTGTCAAACGTTTTTGTATAGTACTAGCTGAAATAATTGTTGTATGAATTGCTCTATGTGTAGCTTTGGTATCTTTCTTCCTAGATTTTCCAAAAAAAAATTACTGCATCACTTATATTTTCTATCACATTATGTCTCAATTTCGACTCTTTTGTCGCCTTGTGAATACCCAATAATGGCGTAGCACCTCTTAACTTCTTGGACACTAATAAACATCTCAAAATTTGTGCTTGTCCTGCTATTGAATATTGTTTGAGAATATCATCATAAATTTGCATAGCACGATATCATGCAATGTGAGTGGCTATTTTTCCCCATATTTGTCACAATCAATGTCTTCAAACATTTCATCATCAATGGTGAAAGCACCTATACATTTCAGTTAAATTTAATTTAACATATATCCAAAATTACAATTCATTATAAAAAATGAATTTGGAAAATACATGATATATACATACCAGATCCAATTTCTTGTTCTTGAACTTGATCTTCAATATTGACTTCATCAACATTAGCATGTAAATCCCTATTTACATCTTCAACAATGGTCTCTTCAGCTTCAATTTGTTCTTCTTGTACTCGATTTTCAATATCCATTTCATCAACATTATGATGTAAATCTCTATTTACATCTTCAGTACAATCTTAGTTACTATTTTCCAGTTTTTATAATTTCACGATTTTACAATAATTACGATTTTTACAATCTTACAACCTTACAATTTTATGATTTTTACAATATTGTGATTAGACAATCTTACAATTACAATTGCAATTTTACAAATTACAGTTACAACTACAATTTTACAATTTTGTGACTTTGCGATTTTGCAATTACAAATTGCACTTATAATTGCAATTTTACTCCAATTCTACAATTCAATAATTGCATTTACAGTTTCAATTTACAAATCAAGGCCGCAATTACAATTTCTTAAATATACAATCTTACAATTTATAAGTAGCACTGCATCTACGGTTGCAATATTACTAGTACAATTTCAACTTCGGTACAATTTCAATTATTGCAATTACAATTATAGATGCGATTTTCCTTAGCACAATTACAATTCAGTTTCGATTTGTTTGACCGTGTGAATTTACATTTACAATTTCAGTATCAATTTATTTACTCCTTATTACAATTACAATTGCTATCACAGTATTTCAAGTATAGTTCCCTAACATTGTTCAGTGTCGGAATCAAAGCAGTGAGGAGTAAGTAAGTGCAATGAGGAGTAAGTAAGTGCAGTGAAGAGGAAGCTACAAAGATTAGAGATAAAAGATGCACAAAAACCTTACAATTTCGAAGAAGAGATGTGGGGAAGGTTTGAAATGGACAAAAGGGGAAGCCTCAAAACCTTTGAGTTTGGAAGATTCAGTAAGATATAAGTATTATAGAAAGTATATGTAAAATTGTTATATGGTATCATATGATATGTGTTTAGTATGTATAATAGTGTGTGTGTGTGTGTGTGTGTGTGTTATGTTATATATGGTGTATGGTATGAGTGTATGATGGTGTGTTGTATAGCTAGTAATTATTTTAGTGTATAATATTCGAAGATTTTTTGTGGCGGGATATTTGGTTGTTTGAGGTGACTATATATTTACTTGGTTGATAAGTATAAGTAGTGTGCTACGTGTAAATAATTAGCAATGTGATATATGGTTAGTATATGGGGATTAGATGGGATTGTTTTCGAAGTATGTATAGCATTGTTATTGATGGAATATGTATGCAGGCGAGATGTATGATTGTGTATGTATTGAGTGTTTGCATAAGTGCAGTATTAGTAGTGTTTGTGTGATGATATTGGTTGTAAACATGTATTATTAATACATGGATACTATATATATATATATATATATATATATCATCATGTGCTAATAATTATATAAAATGTTATGATAAATAGTAACTATTCGATATGATTGCTATGGTCGATGTATAATGTTTAAATGGTTGATGTTGTTTGATACTATTGGTTGTTATTGATTTTGATTGATTAATGGTTGATGTATGTTGTTTGATACTATTGGTTGTTATCAATTAACATTGGTTGATTAATGGTTGATACATGTATGATATTGTCATTAATGTAAGTATGTTATTATTGGTTGTTCTTGGTTGTTATGGTTGATGTGTGTATGACTGATGAATGATGGTTGATGTTGAGTGGATGATATTGTTATTTGTATGGTTTCCATTGGTTGTTATTTGTTGTCATTGGTTGATATTGGTGATTAATGTATGATTGATGTGCTAAGGTGATGTAGATGTGATTGTTATAGATTGATGTATTCTTATGGATGTATCTCGATTGATGTATTCCTATTAATGTATGATATGTGATTGATATTGGTTGATACCGATTACTATTAGTTGATGTATAATGGATTTTTTATTGTTCCCTAAAGAAGATTGATGCTTCATGTTGAGATAAAAAGTAGTATGCTTAGTTGCTATTGCCCTTTTGGTTTCTTAGTTAGATTGGAACCATTGCATATAAGTTTGCTTTGCTTATTACTTTAAAGTGCATAAAGTGTTCATGTGATCTTGTGATCTTTATCTTTGTGATCTTTGTTGAAAGGTATCCTGGTAGTATCTTGGTGGTATTTCATATATCTTTGTTGAAAATTATTTACTAACCGTGTGATTGATTAAAGTATGATTCAGTTACCTTTGTTGAAGATGTACTTCATGTATCCTTATATATCCAATACTAATCATGTAGAATGTGATACAAGTATCTTTGTTAGTAAACTATCTAGGTGATCTTGTTAGAGAAGTATCTTTGAGATCTTTGTCGGAAAAGTTTCTTTATGATCTTGTTAGAGAAGTAACTTTGTGATCCTTGTTAGAAAAGTATTCTTGTGATATGAGTACCTTTGTGATCTTTGCTAGAAAGGTATCTTTGTGATCTGAATGTCTTTATGACATTGTTGAAAGTTTCTCTTTTGAAAAGTATCTTTGTTGGAAGAGTATCTTTTATCTTTGATGAAAGGTTATTCTTGTGGTATCTCATATAGATTTGTTGAAAGGCATCTTTGTAAAGTATTCTGGAAGGGATTTTGATATATTTCATACATCCTTGTTGTAAAGGTACCTTGATAGTATTTCATGTATCTGTTGGTAAAGTATATGTATGGGATTGATTTTCATAAAGAAAGAATAGATACATGATGCACTTCATGAGATTAGTTAACATACTTAATGCACTTCATGAGATTAGTTGGTATACATGGTGCATTTCATATGGTTCACTAATTGGAAAGCATGTTTAATGCATTTTATGTGTCTAGTTGATACATGCATTTCTTGTCTCTCACTGAAAGAATATATATGCATGATGCATTTCAATTGATTAGAATGAGTTTAGGGAAGATGCATTTCAAGTATTTTGTTGAATAAGTATCTTAATGCATTTCGTGTACCCTTCATACATTTCATGTATCCTAGAGTATGTGTATGATGTATGATTGAATTAATTAGAATGTGATTCAAGAGGATGCATTTCAAGTGTTTTGATTTCATGTACCTTTGATGTATTTCATGTATCATAAGTGAAGAAGAGTGAAATGGAATTTATTTCATGTACCTTTGAAGTATTTCATGTGATTAATTAGAATTTATTTCTTGTAGATGTATTTTATGAATCTTGTTGAATATATATATATATATATATATATATATATATATATATATATATATATATATATATATGCTAACCATGTGTTTGTAGGGATATGGGAGAAGTATCCTTGTTGAAGAAGCATCTCCATTCAAGTATCTTTGTTGAAGAATATGGTTTAGTTGTTGGGGTTGAGTTCGTGGATCCCATTTGAGAGAATTCTAGTATCTGTTTCCAGAGGGTAGTCTGGTGGATGTTGTCCTTGCTACCTTAAGTTCACTCTACTAGTCCAGGTTCTCGTACAAAAATCTAGGAAATGGGATGGCGATAGGAGTCACATCCTATAGGCAGTGGAGACGGACATGAAAGTAGTAGTGGGAGGCCTTGTGGTTCTCGGAAGAGGTAGTTCTAAGAGTTACTAGACTGAGTGTGCTCTGCTTGTGGGAGGAACGTTGTCCCATTGAAGCCAATTTCCTAAAATTGAGATAAGTATTCTCTCATGTGTTATTCATGTTATTTTATTCTGTATATGTGTCATGGTGACTGATTTATGCCACCTTTATATTCATGATTTATGTTATCTTTAGGTTCATGGTTTAGTTGTTGAAGAATATCCTTATATCATGTATCATATATTTTTATACCCGATGTTAATCATATGGTTGATTGAAATATGGTTTTCAAGTGGATGTATCATTGATTTTTGAAGACCTTGTGATGGGGTTGTAAGATTAACCCTTGCTTCTACACTAGGGACCACTCTTCTAGTCCTCGTTCTCGCAGAGGGATCCTGTGGATGGGATGGTAATATCCTGAGGGACGAGTTAGGTGAAGGGAGTCACATCCCATAGGCTATGGAGATGGACTAAGGAAGCAGGTGGTAGTGGGAAGTATTGTGGTTTCTCGAAAGAGGAGTTCCGAGAAGGAATATGTGAAAACTGAAGGTTGTAATCCTTCTGAAAGTTTTGTAAAAGAATGTATGTATTATGCATCGAGGATGATGCATTTTTTAAGGGAGAGGGGAGTGTAATACCTTGTATGTTAAGCCCTAAACATATGTAATATGTTGTAACTTTTTATTACTATAGCACTAGGTGCTAGGACAAGGGCCTTTAAGGACTGAGATACATTATTATTGTTGTACATAATTAATTAATAAAAACAACTCGCATGCTTGAAACCATAAACGAGGATGGGAGGCCATGTTTCCATAGTGTGGGGGGGAATGGGGACATTCCTGGCACTTTATAAATTGTTGTT
The DNA here is from genome assembly GCA_027924585.1 of Larix kaempferi. Lineage (NCBI taxonomy): Eukaryota > Viridiplantae > Streptophyta > Pinopsida > Pinales > Pinaceae > Larix > Larix kaempferi. The sequence continues at coordinate 28,573,739 of BSBM01000372.1, read as the reverse complement.
GGATTGATGTTGCTCATCCTAGTTCATTTTGGACCTTGGGATGGTTAATTGTGAATATTTTTGGACCCTTTTATTATTTTGGGATTTTGGAGTGGATATTTGTGATTATTTTTTCCTAAGGAGTTACTAGTGCACCCTCATGAAGGATTTGTGGACCCCACTTGGTGAATGCATCCTCCTTGGAAAATATTCTCTCCTATTTATGTGCTTTTGGTCATGTATGAGCCCTCTCCCTGGTTTCTAGGGGTTGTAAGCTATTTTCTAGCTTCCACTCTTACACAATGCATCGATGGGGGAAGATGCTCCTATTTTTGTGCTTCCGAGTCATTTATGACCCTATTTTACCCTCTCTCTCTCTCATGGATATGCCCTCTTTAGCCTCCACACTTAGATTTTGTGACTTACACCTCCTTATGACACCATTTGTCATTCCAGAGAGGAATCTTGGGCTGTGTAACTCCTCATTTCTCCTAATTCGAGTTAGCCTCATGAATTCGAGTTACCTAAAAACACTCCTAACTCGAATTAACCTCCTTGGGTCAAATTTTTCTCCCTTGGTCTATAAAAGCATGCTTCATCTTCTTGGGAAGGGGGATGTGATTCATGTAATCCATGCTAAGAGCTAGTAAGCTTGTGAGTCATGTATGGTATGCTATGTTGCATGTGTAAGACCTTGTGTTTGTGTTTTATGTAATCCTGGACAACTTTGAATAGTTCTCTAATCCACTGCTTGTCTCTATCTTGATCTTGCACGTAAATCCTGATGGTGAATGGCGGTGTTCTAAGTGACTTGTGTGGTGAAGGGACTACCATTAGACCTGGTAGTGGGGTGGAAGGGAAAGTAGGCGATGAGGGATTGATTTGTGTCTTCTTGGACTAATATCCTTGAGTGCACCTCTACCTGTGTATCTGTGACCTCAGCTCAGGGGTGGCCTGTCAAAGTAAGATTTGGCTTGGCAGTGCCTAATGTTGGGTAGAACGTGGTCCAATTGATTCCATTTGCACATTAATAAGATAAGTGACTTATTTGATGTTGATTCATATGTTTATATGATATTTCCATTGTTTCCATAATTGAACTGCTTACTGTTGATGTACATGGTTAATGTATCAATGGTTGGATGCATATTTAATGGTTAAACTATTGGAAATTTGTGCAATCTTCATGTATGTGAGATCTAATCTTGATGGAAGCTTGTATTGTATTTATTGATGTGTTATTTGTTGTATCTGACTCTGATATTGCGCCCTCTATGGATGTTCTATTATGTAGTTGAGTTTACATATAAAAATACTATGTTTTCGGAACATCAGTTGAAGAGTTCTGCTTGAAAACTTGATTGTTCTGACTGCTTTGGGTGATTTGATGGTTTATATATGTTGTATGGTTGTAGATATACATGTAAGTGAACTCTCCATGAATGATCATATCCGTTTAATGATTCTATAGAAGAAATTACTGAATTTTGACTGTTAGAAATTAGGTTTTCTAGCTATAATATTGGATTCTTTTGATAGTTTCTCTGTAGATTTGATTTTCTAATCATGCATGGCTATGCATGTTCATTCTAGTGTGCTTTGGTGGTTTTAGAGTGCCTCTGTAGGCTGATATGCTTCTATTTCTGAGTTTCACGGTTGATTTGTTGAGTTTTCAAAACTCTAACTAACTAGTTTTTGCCGAGAAACTTAACTGGATCTATTGTTTGTCAATAGATATGATTTATGTTGGTTGTATGGATGTAGCTTATCATGATAGTGAGCCCTTGGTGGCTTTATCATGCCTTTGAAGTCTAATATTCTTTTTGAATTAAGCTTACAGTTGGTTTTGCAGGGAATAGGATGACAATCGAATGATCAGTTTGTAAATAAAGGCGAATTTGTAGATCTGAATTTATGAATGAGTTAATGGTTGTAGATGGAAGCCTTCATATTTTCTAATTATAATTATTGGATGGATTAAGAAGTTAGATTTAAATGTGATATGATAAGTAATGCTTAAATGCTTAAGTAAGTGTTGAAATTTGATTTACGGAGGTGTCACAATTGCATAATTAATAGTGGCAAAAATCTGAGCTGAAGTGGTTTGCAAATAATTCCGTAAAATTGGTTTATAAATTATATAAGGTTGATTATGGCCTCTCATGAATGTGTTTAATCATTTTTATGTCAATATTGATTAAGCGTGCGCAACTCGTTTAAATTCATGCGTAGTTATATTTGCATCGCCATAAGCATTTGAGGAAATAATTGCATATTAAGTGTTGCAAATGTTTTAAAGGTTGAATGTTTTAATTACTTTGCATTTAGGCATGTTGGCATAACCTTGAAGAACCTTAACTCATTGTGCATAACCTTAATTCAACCTTCCCCTTGGTCATTTGGTGCCTTTGGCACTGGGGTTTAAGGTTGGGGAGACTACACTAGCCTAGCATTGGATACTATGAGTGTCTAAGAGTGTTTATTTTAGTAATTATTCTTTGCTTCAGGATACAATGGAAACAAATGAAACTATTGACAAATTAACTTAGATGAAACTATATATTATGAGTATTTATTTTTGTAATTATTCTTATGATTCTTTTTATTTTTGTTTTAATATTATCATTTGAAATGAAACTATTGCTTCATTTGAAAAACTAACTTGGATGAAACTAGTTTAGCATGGGAGAGTAGGAATGTTTGTTCTAGTAATTATTCTCATGATTTCTTTTTTGCTTAATATTATCAATTTGATCAAGTTAAAATAGTGTTTACTTTACTAATTATTCTCATGATTTCTTTTATTTATGTTTTAATATTATGGTTTAATTATGTCAAAATTACTTCTTTGTTTACTTAGCATCCATGCATCCATTGAATCCATTATCTTATTTTATTTGATTATTGTAATAAAATCAATAGGTTGTCGAATTTGTATTACCTTTTAGACCTTGATTCAAAACCCAAATGAATTTCCATGTTCATGTGGCAAGGTGAAAGTCTTTGGTAGCTTTGAAAGCATATAAATACCCGCCATAGCAAACCACTTAGCCAAAGGATAGTTGCGAATTACCATTTCCAAAAAAATCATAATAATAAAATAAAGCAAGTGTAAAAAGTATTGGTGGTTATGTCTGCAACAAAAAAAATTGGGGTCAAGCACGTAGATGATTGATGGTGGGGTTGTGTCTTCCAACTTATGTGTAAAAAGCAGGTTGAATAACGATGAAAACCAACTCTTTTAGAAGAAAAAATAATAATTATGGTTAAATGTGACATTTAGTAGCATCACTGTTTATCTAAATTGTTGGATAGGTAGACCAATTATAATCAAAGCAAGACATTATTTAAAAACTATTTTTTACTCTATTCTACTATTCCATCCCTTGGAATCAAGGATAGCCTGGGCCCTCCCGACCTTGGGACCTATGAGGCCCCGCCCACCATAGGTGTAATTGTGCCACTTTAACAAGATCATACATAACACGCATAAATGGTAAATTTTGTGATATATATATCAGCTTGGAAGAGATGCAAGGTAAAGAGAAGCTGTCAAACCTCTTATCAATGATGCACCCACACTTTTCCAAGTTATGAAGGCTACCCACTACCTTGATATCTATCGCTTAGACATCTAAAATTGTTGCTTGCATGTTTACTGGGAAAATTATAGAAATGATGCACCCACACTTTTTCAAGTTATGAAGGCTACCCACTACCTTGATATCTATCGCTTAGACATCTAAAATTGTTGCTTGCATGTTTACTGGGAAAATTATAAAAGAGATTCGCAGGATTTTCAACATTGTCAACGATTTTTCTCCCGAAGAGGAGGCGGAGATCAAGTGTGAACATCAATTGCATTAACGGTACGTATCAAAACTCGTCGATGACCAGCAATCACTTAACTCAATGATTTAGAAATTAGAACTGAAATGTCGATATGGAATGAAAAAGTTGGACAATTTTATTAGTGTAAAACCTTCTTGTTATTATATTGACTATGCAAATTACATTTTCATTGAAATTCTTATTATTGAATGGAATGTTATTGTTGATTTATGGGAAAAATGTTAGTATATTGTCGTGTTATACTTGTATTTTAGTCTATTGAGTACATTCGAATAACACTTAGCAAAAATTGTGAAGCTTTTGTGTGATGTACAATGTTTCTATCCAATATTCTCTATATGCCATTCATTGTGCAGTACATGATCTCTGTTTCTTTTTCATTCATCATTCCAATGAATTGAGTAGTTATGGAAGTCCACCCTAGGATCAAAACACAATGTCCAACACCACTTATGAAAATATTAGCTTTCAAATCATAAGGTTGTTGGATACGTTTCCTCTGCTCTTACTGCAATATTGAATTAATGCTCCCATATTGAATTGCATTTTTAGAAGAAGATTAATACTCCAATATTGGTAAATAAAAATAAACATAGTACTTAATTTTTTATATAGGTTAAACTTCATGGTCTGAGTTTGATTATCATTTGTTAAATTTGATGTGATCATTTCTTTATCTAAGCTAAATTGCATGTTCTAAGTAACCATCGACGATTGGCTCGCACAAGATGATGATATGATGATATCTCCATCCGATAAGGTACCTCGATGATGATATCTCCATCCGAGAAGGAATTTATAGATCGAAGCATGAATGAGATTGAAGGACAGGGCGCTCAACTAACAAGGAATAAAAGACTGACAATGACTACAATAAGGTGAAAAGTTGATGGTGTTGGTTTGAATAAAAGACTGACAGTGACTGGAATAAGGTAAAAAACGGATGGTGTTGTTTTCAATAAAATACTGATAGTGACTGGAATAAGGTAAAAAACTGATGGTGTTGGTTTTCCAGCTCCAGCAAATCCAGATCCCGCTCTACAGATACAACTCCCTCTCCACAGATACAACTCTAACAGAGGATGGTGATTTTAAAGCTCCAAACATAATTATGTTTTTTAACACATGGAAAACATGCAGGAAGCGGTCAACACATGGATAACATGCAGCAAGCCACAACGAAATGCTAGTATAGCTAACATAAAATGTTAGCTAACTAGTGTTATATTGGAAATAGTATTGATATCTTGATTCTTTTTATGATACAATATCTCCTATCTTAATGAAACTAAAAATTGCCCTCTTGCCTCTATATGAGGCCAAATAAGACCTCAAAGAGTTTGATTTGAGGACATGAGGGTTTCACGTATATGATTTGCTAAGATAAAATGTGAACTACAAAATCAACTAAAAACTTAGGGTATATATGAAATAGGTGCTTTGAGTTGCGTGCCATCTTATTCAAAAAATGACAAGCCGTTTCATAGAGTCCTTGCCATCCTGAACGCAAGGACTAATAAGTTTCTTCAGCAACACATCAAAATAAAAACAGATATGGAAGATTAGACTTCATGCGATATGTTGCAATTCATAATAATTGTGAAATTTGACATAGATACGGCAAAAGCAAATTGTGAAAGAGTGTGGTAGCCATGACTATACAAGATTTAGAAGGGTGCATTATGCCACAAAAGTTCAAACTTTTAGAAAGGTAATAAATCCTTGAAAGCTTTAACTAATTAACGCTTTCATAAGCATGGATTTAAAGTGAGGAAACTCATAGAATCATAGCATTAATGCTCAAGTTTGAAGAAAAGTAACGAGACAATGAAGGATGCAAAGTAACTTCAAAGTATAGTAGAATATTGACAGAAAAAGATGAAGATATAGACTTGTAATCTTTTCATCCAAGTCAAGCATCCATTCAAGGTCAAACTTCAAGAAATGTAAAAGAATAGGAGGGGTCCACAAGTTCTTCTTAACACTAGAATCGTGAACAGAACTTGGGGAAGTTGTTGCTAGCTCAACATTATCTAACTATAAAACATGTATAAATCCGAAGAATAACATTGAAATCTTTTTTAGTAAATGTTATAACTCATGGAAATCAACTAAGAATGTAATTCGAAGATGTCACCTTCTTTCATTCGATGAGTTAAATACACAAAAACAACCTAACAATTTATGAAAGATCTAGAAAATAATATAAAATTAGAAAAGGTCATCATAGAAACATTCACAACCAAAATTAAGACAAAGTAAAAAGAATATATCTTAAATCCATCCAAAGAAATCAACTTAATTCATTCATTCCTCAACACATTAAAAAAATATAAAATTAATGCCATCGAACGGTTCATGTATGAGGTAGCCTTCAACAGTTGTTCTTTCCATGTGTCATCAAGATACAATCAACATATGAAGTATGGAATGCTTAATTTCAAAGAACTCAACTTAATTCGTTCATTCCTCAACACATTACAAAAAGTATAAAACCAATGCCATGGGAACTGTTCATGTATGAGGTAGCCTTCCAACAGTTGTTCTTTCCATGTGTCATCAAGATACAATCAACATATGAAGTATGGAGTGCTTAATTTCAAGATAAAGCTTAAATTTCACTATATCTTTTTAAAAGCTAAAAGTAAAGATTATGTTTTGGAAAGCACGTGTAAAAGAGAACACTCTAAGGAATAACTACCAAGAAAGGAAGTAAAGCATCCAAGACATAATGAATTCAAGAAGCAATTACTCCAACACAATCTATAAATGTAACATTTTTGAAAGAGAAAGGGCTTTTGTTTGTTACACTTTGGTAAACTTCTTTAGAGAATTTTAATAAGGCGAAGCTATTGGCCACATTATTGAGAGAAACGCTTTCACTCTAATATTGTATGTATGTGTATGGAATTTCTTCCATCATTGTTAATCATTGGAATTACAGTAAGAATACATAAGAATTTTTTTTATTGTGTAGATTATATTTTTATTGGTTTTTGTGGAGCTAGCAGGTACTATAAAAACCGGCTTGTCTTTATTTACATTAGTTTTCACCCAAACCAATGTATTTTATCCTAAGTTTTTGTTTTTAAGTAATTTCTGCTTCTGACCATAGCCATATTAGAAGCCTTATTTGGCATTGTCCCGAAGTTATCCTAAGTTCTAATGGTCAAGATTATGAGGTTATCCTACAGTCCAATCTATCAACCTTCCAACTTCCACCTGTTACCTGTTGATGATCCACCTTCCACCTGTTGATGGTCCAAGCTACATGTCCTCTTGCTAAGCTACATCGTCCCGCACCTAGATTCCTCAATTGCAAGATATGAGTTACCGATTCCGGTCTGTTCTTAAATTCTAAGCTCATATATCATGTGAAATTTGTGCCTAGTGGACCTGACATGCTATTAAACGAAAGGAATTCTATTAAAGGAATTGAATTGAAGTAATTGAGAAAACATGTTGCAGAATTCTAGCATGAAAATTTTAAGAAAAACATTGTTGTTTTCCTCTAACCATAAAACTTTTTGTATATGTTTGACTTGTTGTCAAGATTCGCTAGATGCTACCAGGTACCTACAAGTTTAAGTGTTCATTGCAGTAGAGATGTTTTCTTCAACTTCTATATGTTCCCAGCTATACTCGGCTTTTGTGCTTGAACTTCCCCTTCATTGGCAACAATGATGCAATTAGAGTGATGTTGGCAATGTGAGACGAAACCAAGCTCCTTCTCATAATTGAGATACTCAACATCTGCACTGCCTTTGGGAGGATCGTTGCATCCGTTGCTATTTAAACTCTTTGGGCACTTTACTGTAAACCAACACTTACAATTTGTTAATCCCTGAGCTATACCAGTCGCCTAATCATGTCCTTAAATTTGTTAATATATGAGCTAAGCCATTTCTTTATCTTCTATAAATATTTTGTATCTTTCATAAGGTGGAACACTAAAATGAATTTACAAATCAATGGAGGCTTGTCCATGGAGAAAGGCCTTTTACACTTAAATTCTCCTTTTTACTAATTTGGTGTTTCATTGTTTATCATTTTATATGTATAATAATTAATCTACAAATATTTTGTATTAAGGTGGAACACTAAAATGAATTTACAAATTAATGGAGGCTTGTCCTTGGAGAAAGGCCTTTTACACTTAAATTCTCCTTTTACTAATTTGGTGTTTCATTGTTTATAATTTATGCATCGTTTTATATGTATAATAATTAATTTAGAGAGTAATCAAATCTTTTGACTTGTAATTTTTTTTTCAAATATTTATATTCTAAAAATAGTTTGCACTTTGGATTTGATCCCTTTCAACTTATAATAATAGATTGGAATTAAGTTTAGTAACTCCTTTTCTTTTTAAAATCAGATAGTAATAATTATCATTACTCATCATTAAATTTTGGTTTTGAAATTTTAATTAAAACAAAGTTATTTTTATTTATTTAATATTTTATTACTTTATTTAAAAACCATATATTAACTCCACGTTATATCTTAAACTCTAGAATCAAAATTTATATATATAAAATATATGAACACTCTAAATATAGATGTGAGGAATCATCTCGACTCTAAAACATGTATAAATGAAATATAACTAGCATTTGCTCCTTGAGGGGCAAAAGTGAACGCCGATAAGAAAAGAGCAAAGTTTGTAACAATCTCAGATTACAAAGATATAGGCACTCAACCCATAACAAAAAATAATGTTAAGTTCATCAACACACTGAGCCAACTACAATTGATTTTCTCACAATCTTTGTACTAGTAAGCTCAACACTATAGATTACTACTATATCTGGAATATATAAGCAATTTAAGACTCAAATAATTTTTCATTTGCAAACTAGTTGTTTATTCATAGAATCAGTTGTTGTTGGTTCCACACCACATTTGTTAATGTTTAGAATGAGTATGTTATGTTGCAGATGAAGAAGGAAACGAATGAATGTATATGTACTTATACACTCTAGTGACACTTGGACTTTAAATGGTCTTCCCTTGTAAGTTATAATAGTTGGTTTGATCTTCAAACAAATTACTTGCTGCCACTCTATTTCATCTAGCAATGTGAATGGATAATCCTCGTGGTTCCTTCCATGGGAGAATAGAAATCAAGGTTGAGGTTTATTCAACATTCCATAAATACCATTGGAGTTATCTATCCCAACTACCTACCCAAGATAGGTTGATTCAACACCTTATATAGTATTAATGGGACTCTAGTATTGAATGGTTACATAAAAATATTGAACTAAGACACCAATTGAACCAAGGCAATAATTAATATGGGATTGGATGGATTTTTGCATCATATAAGGATAAACTTTCATATCCATAGCACTAATAATGAGGAAATCTCCAAGGAACAATTCCATATCCATATAAGTCACTGTGGCGAGTGCCTCAACGTATAAACTTGAACTCGTCTTGGGGGTTTGCTCCTTGGTTTTATCATTCATTGCATTGAGAGGAAATTCCCATGCACATGGAACTTCCTACATCGAAAGGGTTTATGTGCATAATCGATTGGTTGAATCCATTATGAATCTTGGTGGCTTAGGCATATTGCTTCCAACAAGGCTTGAGAGATGTGCATATATATGTAAAGATAAGCATATGTAGTGTATCCACCTAAGTTCATGGCATCTAAGGCCTTGAAAAATATTCCTCGAGTATTACCTATGCCTACTAGGGTGTTGTTTTCCCAATACTCTATAGGCAACGAGTCAAGCTTGACCAAGAACAACGCATAAGTAATGTCTTCTTTTTCAGGGTAACTTTTTTCAACCTAGCTTTTCAATATAATCTAGTTGAGTTGAAGAAGTATGAGTCATTATCAAAAGTTGTTTTTTTGTCTTCCATATTGTTAAAAATTACAGTGAGAATCCCTTAGATGTAAGGTGGAGGTTATAATGCCCTTTGGGTTTCCATCTGGTATTGTTCTATCCCACAAGGGATCATTTCGAAGGCCATAGGCCCAAATTTTTTTCTATTAGAGCATAATCCTTCATATATTGAATATTCTGGCTTAGACAGGTGGAAGTGATTCCGTACCTTAGTACTATCGATGTTTTTAGTATGCACTTTCCTAGTCCTCTAGTGGCTTTCCTGTGATGAGAAGCTATGAATTCCTTCATCATCGACTCTTTCCCATTGAGTATATTTCATGCACCTACCACTCCTTCAATTAGTTGTGTTTGTTGGTTGTTTACCTCTTGTTGACGATTCAATTTTTCACCAGTTCATGAGAGAGGCTATCTAGAAGCAACAACATCTCTAAAAGAGGGGGGCGGATCCACCCCTTTCATTGATTCCATGGCGATCACAACTATGGCTACCTAAAAGGCATCAAAATAGAAACCCTAATCGCAAATCAAAACCCTACAAAGCATAACAATTTTTCACCTAACAAGAGCATTACTTGATAATGCTACGCAATTTTAATTCTTATGTTTAGTCTATATCCAATATTATATTTTCACTATAAATCATTGTCAATGTTCATGTTTAAGATACAATGATTTTCATGGATACTAAACCATCAAGGGATGGGCATGATAAAATTTATATATCCTTTCCAAGGCAAGGAAACGCCCCATTTCAACAATACTTGAAGTATTGGAATTATCATAGAAGTTATAGCATGTGTTTCTAGTTTTGATGTGATCAACGATTAATGGGGAAGCTATAATATGTTGCAATAATTTTTCTTTCATGTTTAGTGACACCCATTATTTTCCAACTCGTAATATTATATAAAATAGACTATAAGGCACACACAAAAATAAATGCTCCAAACTCAAGCGGGTGTGATGCTTGGTCATATGTCTGGAGGTATCTTCTTCTTGGGAAGAAGTGGATCATGCTCAGAAAGCATGTGCTTGTAGTTGCTCTTCAAATCGAATGTGATGAGAACAAATCCAAAAGTATGAGGATGATCCTTGAACCTGTGATTCGAATCAGCTGAGGTAGGATCAAAAACATGAATGTGTAGATAGTCTTTTGTCTTCTCCTTCGAACCATCATGGGTGAACTCATGCCAAAAAGAACCATCATATGATTGCTTGAAATCCAAAACAGACTTAAGACTTGAAGAATAGTTTCTTGAGATCTCCTTTGAACGAGCATGGGTGAGATCAAAACTATCATATGCATGAGATATTATCCCAAGTAGTGATTGCTTAGAATCCAAATTAGATCCAAGACTTGAATCATGGTTTCTTGAGATCTCCTTTGAACCATAAGAGGTGAGATCAAAACCAATAAATGCATGAGAAATTATCCCAAGCAAATGGCCATGGTTTCTTGAGATCTCCTTTGAACCAGCAGGAGTGAGATCAAAACCATGATGTGCATGAAAAATTATCCCAAGCGAATGGCAATGGTCATATTCTTCAATAACCTTCTGAAAGCATGGAATAATGATCATATAGTAGTAAATAAGAGGTGATTGCTTGAGGAGAGCGAATGCATTACCTCCAATAGTTGATTTGACCTCCGAAACATTCAATAGATCATGATGCAGACCAACAGACTCTGGTGCAAGAGAGGATTTAGGACCTTCTGCAATATCTAGAGTGTGAGCTGGCACAGAAAGAGAAGAAATTTGGAGCATGAGTGTAGAATCTGTAAGTTTTTCTTCTTTGTGGACAACTTCAATACGAGATGTGTTTGATACTGGTTCATAATCAATGAGATCATCAAGGAGGGCGAATGCATCACTTTGCTTGCTCTCGAAGGGGTTTGGACCAATCCCTTCAATCTGTCTGCCAAATCTTTCATCCAGGTAAGCCCATAGATCTTTTGGAGATGAAAAATCAGGGAGGTGATATAACATGCATCAAGACATACCATACATCATGGCTGCACAAGCTATTTCTCCTTCATTTAACCATTCATACTCTTCTTCAAAGGATTCGAACTCTCTTTCAAAACAATAATCAAAGAGACCATGTCTCTTCAAATGTGCTATCATTGGTGGTTTCCATTCATCATAGTTGAATGGAGAAAGAGGAGTAATTCTTGATGAATACATAGAAGCTGTAGAAGACCTGCAAAAACAATAGAAATGTCTGCAACTGCTACTGCTGCAACTGCTGCACTCGAAATCTTGATAATAACCTGCAAAAAACTCTCAGGAATGGAGATAAACAATACTCTCAACATGCTCTGATAATTAAGAGATGATGTATACCTCACAAGAGAATAATTATGATTAAGCAGGAAAATAGAAGAAGAGTGGTCAATGCAGTATAATGAGCAATAGAATAATAATACAGTAGAACTCGGATAAAAGCAGAAATACTTCACACACCATAATTAATTAATCACAATATGGACAAATAAATAGTACAATGCATGAGGATTCGAATGCCTAAGGTGGCAATTCGAATTAGGCTTCATGGAGTGATCAAAAGATCACTGGAGTGTCATCGGAGAACAACTAGTAGTCTATCTCATCATCAGTGGAGTCATCAATGCTCAAGTAATTGTCAACCATTAGTCAAACTAAGTTTAACTGAGTGTGGTAGGTGTAACTGATTGTAACTAGCACATGGAGACACTAAATGAATGAAGGAGGCTCAGTGGAGGGCGCATGAGGAGCATAACTCAATTAATGCTCAAGGAAAGAACTAATGATAACTCAATTAACTGAAGTGCAACTGAGTGGTAGGTGAGAGAGGGCGCATGAGATGCATGCAACTGCATGAAGGGGCACACTAAGCACTATGAGGGATAAAACGGATCTGAGAGAAGCTCCCGGGGGCTGGCTAATTGAGGGCTAGGTGTTGGACTGATGACTGGGATGAATGCAAATGCATGCAAACCCTAAATAATGCATCCAAACCCTAAATAATGCATGCAAACCCTAAAAGTGCATGCATGACTGAAAATGCGAATAATGAAAATGCTTCTAGGACTAGGATGGAGTATAGGAATATCCTAAAATGTGAAAATTGCCACATAAGATCCAAAGAGATGATGTAAACCTCACAATGAAAGAATTTAGGAATAATAGAAGAAGAGAGAAGCAATAGAACATAGATCCAAAGGAGCTCTGATAGAGGCAGAATAATTACACATGTTACATTAATCTGAATAGTAAACTGGTAAATATACAATGCTGAGGATTCGAATTCACTAGGTGTAATTCGAATTGGCCTTCATGCACATATCCATAATCAGTGGAGAGTCATCAAAGCATAACTAGGAGTCCACCTTCTCATCAGTGAAGTCATCAATGCACAAGTAATGGTCAACCGGGAGTCAAACTGAGTCTAACTGAGTGTGGTTGGTGTAACTGGCACATGGAAGCACTAATGTAGTGAAGGAGGCTCAATGGAGGGCGCAGATGGAGCTAACTGGAGTCATAACAGGTTATCTAGTCACACTGGAGGTCCATCGGAGTGATAAGATCAGTTAAGAGTGAGTTAAGCCTAAAATCAAGGAGTGAACTTAGTTAACTGAACTAAACTAGACTGGTAGGTGAAGAAAGGAGCCCTTCTCATGTAGTAGGTGAAAGGAGGGCGCACTAAGCTTTAGGAGAGCTAAAACTAATCTGAAGGAAGCTCCGAGGGCTAGTTTGCTGAGGGCTAGGTGCTGGTACTAATGACTAGGATGCATGCAAACCCTAATTTTGCATGCATGACTGAAAATGAAAATGACAGAAATGCTATAAGGACTAGGATGGAGTATATGAATATCCTAACACCCCCCCTTAATCCATCCTGGGCCCTGGTAACTAGGACCAAAGGTCACCCATACAATCAAAGAAATGATAGAAAAATAAAGAACTGTCCATAAACCGAGGAAATGGGGAAAACCTCATGGGAAAAATACCCCCCCTCAAAAGAACAGTAAATAACTCAAAGAACCATCATACTATGCAGAAAATAAAGAAGCTTTCATCAGTGAAAACTTTTGCAAAAGACTTGGCAAGCTGATCCCATGTAGGAAGCCAAAGTAGAAGCTAGATCTAGATCTAGTCTCTTGATATGCCTCCCACTATGTGGAGAATGTGTTGGACGAAGCAAGTCTTTTAGGAACTCTTTCTGTAACTGGAGCGAATGGAACATGAGGAGTCTTCCCAAGATATGGAAGAGAGAACCCCATCATCATGCTGCATCTCTCATGGAGAGGTGGATAGCATAATGCAAGGTTGGCATGATGCTGAACTCTAGTAGTTTTGTGAACAGATAAATCATCAAATGTGTTCTCAGTAGTAGCAAGGACTGTGTGAGCCCATATTGACCTTGAATCTGGACTGAGAATAGGTGTTGGTTCTGGATCTGAATCTTCTTGAACTATGATCTCAACATCAAGATCTTGATCTTCTTCTTCATTAGAAGAGGAGTCACTGTGATCTTCATCAGAATCTGAAGGAATAGTCGGAGAGAAAGGAATGAAGTGTGAGAACTCATATGCCTTTGAGGCATGATTAGCAATCCCATTCGCTATAACCTTTCCAGTGGAGATTTCTGTCATTTCTACTGTGTTTGGACCAAAAATTACTTGCTTTGGTGATCCTGTATGAGTCATTTGATATACTGACAACAAATTAGCTGTTAGAGAAGGAACAAATAAAACATTTTTGAACTTACCATGCTCCAAATGAACTGTACCCAATCCTTTGGCAGAAATCTGAGAGTTGTCTCCCATGTGAATGGTAGGCCCATCTTGGAGATCCAAAGAGGAAAAGGATTCTTCAGAGGCAACCATGTGGTTGGAGGCTCTAGAATCTATGAGGAGGGATTCTGATTTTGAAAAACCAACCATCAATGCATGGCAATCATCAGATCCACTTCCAGAATCAGATATCTTTGCTTCTTTTGGAACAACAATTTTGTTTTGTTCAAGAAGCTTGGTTAGAAGATCAATTTTCTTGTGCATGCAAGCTTTCTCAGGATGGTTTCCTCTCTTGCAGTAGGAACAATTTGGTCTATTTTGTTTGTCATTCTTGGATTTTGATGGCTTCTTGTCTTTGTCTTTTTTCCTCCCTTTTGCATTCGCTCCACTTGCTTCACCGGCTAGAAGAGCAAGATCTTTGGAGGTGTTTATGGCACCCATTTGAAACAATTTTTCCTCTTCTTGAATGAGGGCTTGAATGAAGACTTCTAAGGTAGGAAACTTCCATCCAGGGATTGACATTCGCCCAGAATGGAAAGTAGATACAAAGACAGAAAATTGAGATCCAAGTTTGCTCAAAATGGAGAGCACCAATTGCTCATCACTTTTAATGATGCCACAATGCTTGCATTGTAAAACCAAATTTTTAAATTTTGAGAAGAATGCTTGAATGCTCTCGAAATTGCTAGGTTGTAGGGCAACCAATTCATTTTCAATCATATGGCCTCTTAGCCCATCTTGTTTGCCAAAAAGACTCTCCAATTTAGTCCATAACTCATTTGGAGACTTCAATCCTTCAACATGGAACAATAGATCTTTGGACATATGAAGGCATATGAATCCAAAAGCTTCATCCAATTTGTTTAGATGCTTGACTCTCTCTACAACTGTATGTGGTATGGAATCTCTTTCATAAACCAATCTTTGAATCCCTTTATGCATCAAGTGAATTTTCATCTCACCCTTCCATTCGAAGTAATTGAAGGGAGTGAGGATCATAGGAGAAAGAGAAGAAGAAGCATTCGAATTGCTCATCTTGACTGCTAGAACGAGTGCAAATAGAAACTGTTGAATCTGTTGCTGGAACTTCAAAATACCTGCAAAAAACTCTCAAGAATGGAGGTAGAATATACTCTCAAATGGCTCTGATACCATGTGAAAATGCCCACATAAGATCCAAAGAGATGATGTAAAGCTCACAATGAAATAATTTAGGAATAATAGAAGAAGAGAGAAGCAATAGAACATAAATCCAAAGGAGCTCTAATAGAGGCAGAATAATTACACATGTTACATTAATCTGAATAGTAAACTGGTAAATATACAATGCTGAGGATTTGAATTCACTAGGTGTAATTCGAATTGGCCTTCATGCACAGATCCATAATCAGTGGAGAGTCATCAAAGCATAACTAGGAGTCCACCTTCTCATCAGTGAAGTCATCAATGCACAAGTAATGGTCAATCGAGAGTCAAACTGAGTCTAACTGAGTGTGGTTGGTGTAACTGGCACATGGAAGCACTAATGTAGTGAAGGAGGCTCAGTGGAGGGCACAGATGGAGCTAACTGGAGTCAAAACAGGTTATCTAGTCACACTGGAGGTCCATCGGAGTGATAAGATCAGTTAAGAGTGAGTTAAGCCTAAAATCAGGGAGTGAACTTAGTTAACTGAACTAAAGTGGACTGGTAGGTGAAGAAAGGCACCCTTATCATGCAGTAGGTGAAAGGAGGGCGCACTAAGCTCTAGGAGAGCTAAACTGATCTGAAGGAAGCTCCGGGGGCTAGTTTGCTGAGGGCTAGGTGCTGGTACTGATGACTAGGATGCATGCAAAATGCATGCAAACCCTAATTTTGCATGCATGACTGAAAATGAAAATGACAGAAATGCTAGAAGGACTAGGATGGAGTATAGGAATATCCTAACAACCTAAAAGGCATCAAAATAGAAACCCTAATCGCAAATCAAAACCCTACAAAGCATAACAACTTTTCACCTAACAAGAGCATTACTCGATAATGCTACGCAATTTTAATTCTTATGTTTAGTCTATATCCAATATTATATTTTCACTATAAATCATTGTCAATGTTCATGTTTAAGATACAATGATTTTCATGGATACTAAACCATCAAGGGATGGGCATAATGAAATTTATATATCCTTTGCAAGGCAAGGAAATGCCCCATTTCAACAATACTTGAAGTATTGGAATTATCATAGAAGTTATAGCATGTGTTTCTAGTTTTGATGTGATCAACGATTAATGGGGAAGCTATAATATGTTGCAATAATTTTTCTTTCATGTTTAGTGACACCCATTATTTTCCAACTCGTAATATTATATAAAATTATTTTCAAACTTTACCTTAGTTGGAAACCTTCAAATATATGTTTAATAAATTTCTAGCTAAATGTATTGATGATTGTCACTTAGTGCATTTTTTAAATGATCCATTTCACTTATAATGAACTCTTGAAAGCAAATATTTAAATAAATATGCAATCGTGGTGAGTTCAAGTCCTTTTTCCACATGAAATCACTAAAGGGAATAAATTTTAATTGATCCAGGTGGATTTTTGAAATTAAGAAAATTTCATTGCCTTTGATGCTTACGAAAGTAGAACAATTGCGAAGATCTCATCTAGATGTTTCCGATGATGTTTGAATTTTCTCATTTGGACTCTGTATGCAAAAGTTATGCAGTTCTGAAGATTTCTCTCAATAGGCAAAAATTTGGCAAGAGTGCCACGTTGCACCACTAAAAGGGTGAGACGTGGCAGTCATACAAGTCATGTGCTAATGTGGAAGTACCTCAAGATGACACGTGGCATATTGTTTGCTGATATGGAAAATATTACAGCTGAGTTGGCATATGACATCACTCACATGTTGACTAATCCAACGAGGCCACGTGGCAATCCGATTGGCCTTTGATAGGTTCTCCTTACCAAGCAAAAATTGGAAGTCGCAAGAATTGAACCCACAACCTATTGTTCACAAGCCACACACCCTTTCTGGCCCGCCTACGGTTTGGTTCTTACCATGATATGGCACAACTTCTATTTGAAGTTTGTTGGAGTTGCATTTGGTGGTTAAAAGGGTCCAAGGGCTTAGCCCTCGACCCTAAACTGTGCCATATGGTTTTGGAGCAGTTAGGATGATATATCCACTATATGACTTGGCAAGGAAATTGGTTATGGTGTTGAACATGTTTGGGGATCGGTCTTGGTGGAAGCTCTATCTTTGGCGCTAGATTCAACAAATATTCGCCATTTGAATCATGCACATTAAAACGACTTTGGCGGTTGGCCACATTTAGTGGACATTGAAACAACACTTCCAATGGCATTGATCCCATGGTTATAGACCATATGTTATATTTGATGGTGATTTTCACGGTTGGCCACACTTAGCACCATTTGGTTGTTTCTTACCGAGTATGCCAAAGTTTGATGGATGTTGGAACAATATACCATGGTGGTGGTTTTCAATGGACTTATTTAGGCCATGGTTATGTTTGTTTCCATGAGAAGTGGGGGTGGTTAGGACCTCCATGGTGCTATATAAGCACACTTACCAAGATCCAACTCAACAGGGAAGACAAGTCACAATGTAAGACACAGGTACAACGAGCAAAGTCATTCGAGGCGAAGTCACGGACAAGTCACTTGCAAAGCTGAAGCATTTGACACCAAGGAAAATCCATGTGGATTGAATAATAAATGTTGAGGATCAAGGGTCCAAGCGCACCATGGAGATCGATCGACAACTTGGATAAAGTATTGATATGCTTTGAAATCATGTGTCCCTTTTTAATTCCTTTTAGATGGGTATTTTATAGTTCTAAACTATTGGTAACGCATTATATTATAGTGCTTTATTTAATGGGCTCTCCATTATAGTTTTCTTGATATATAAAACTATTGAAGCCTAGCACTTTTAAAGGATGCCACATATATATATTTTTTGTAATAGTTTCCATATAAGTATTAATGGTAACCAAGGGAAATAAGTATTTGCATTTATATGGTAGAGTGAGACCATAGATTCCACCACTTATGCATGGTTTATGGCATTGTAAGAAAGATAATTTTTGGGGAATTTTCATGTGCACTTGACTATAGCATCTTCCACCAAGTGATTTTATTCGAAATTTTGACTTATCCATGTGCACACATGTTGTAGTGGTTTTGAGACCATAGAGTCTACCACTCATGCACATTTATTGTGACTTGAAGATGAATGTTTCCATGTTATAACGGCCTTTGTATCCACTTATTTGTGAGAGGCATTGTTTTCTTAAAGCCTATTTGGAAACTTTGTAAACCTGTCCAAGTTACATAAGCTCTTTGGGACATGAGGAAGCCACTTATGCGCCATCATTGGGGACTCCATTTTCCCTATAGAGAAGGCAATGATCTTTAAGAAATTCGCCCTCCTAGGGTTTTGATCATTTTCCTATTCTGGAACTTTTTCTTTTTGCTTGTGGACTTAGAAACTCTCATATATCTCATCAAGAAAGTAATATAAGGTGTTAGGAAATCTGTATCTTCGTCTAAATCATTATCTTGGGCATCTTTAAGTTTTCCCATTCAAATCCCCCTAGAGTAGTGACTTAGTCATTTTTCACCTAGCACCTTCGTCCTAGATCTTGTGCATCATTATGCAGCCATCAAAATAATATATTTGGGTTATCTTTTCATTCCTTAAAGCCTCACAATCCAAAATCGTTCATCGGTGGATATCCCTCATTGGTCTAGGGTTTCATCAGTTATACACCTTACATATTCTATAGCTGTAATTTGATCTGGTGTCTTACCTTTAGGTCTTTCCTTCTAGGTTAGATCTGGGTCTCCCCCTTTGTCACTTGATCCTAAGTGGCATAAAGCGAAGATAATCTTGATTGGTGTGATAGCCGATCCATTCCGGGGAGAATCTTAGGTCACCTCTTTAGTTGCCTAGCTCCTCTACCATCCTAAATAGGATTCATCTCAAAGTGGCAACTACAAGTTGCGTGATAATAGGATCCAACCATACTGGTCCTTTTTCTATTGAGTTATGGAGTCTCGTGTGAAGACAGAGTCTGAAGGTGAAATGATGAAAAACTTAGCAGGAGATTGCAAAAAATAAGCCCTACTAATTAAACTCAATCAGACTTTATATCAATATTGGATGAAAGTAATTTAATCCAATGAAGTTTTCTGCACAACCACAAACATATCATGAACCATGTAATTAGACATAAGTTATAACCAACAATATTATTATTCAAAGCTTCATAACATAATAGTCTTATGACAATGATCACAGATACATCATGTCTTGCACAATATAGCAAGGGGCAGCAAGAGCCACACTACTGAATTCCACCAAATCAAACTCCTAGTGAACAGCCAAAATCCACACAAAAGATAGAGTCAAGCCAATACACAAAAGACCTCTGGTTGCAGCATTAATATAATAGCCCAATCTACAGAGTAGAAAGTAGATGGAAGGCACTATGACATCAAATAATCCCCTAATCTCCTAGGATCGAAGCACTCTAATCCTAGGGATCTAATCTACAAGAATACAACCCCTTTTTCTTCTTCATCCTCTATTTAAATAGAAGATAAATGGATTGATTATTCCTGACTGTGTCAAAAATTATCAATACCATTACCATAAATTTGGTATTACAAATATTTAATGTTGATCTTTGACAAACTCATGGACGATCATTCAACCATAATAAATCTACAGCCTTTGAAAATAGCTCCAAAAGTAAATTGAGTCAACTCTGATCATCCCTTCAATGCATTTAACTCAAAAATATAGCCTCCACGCAAAGTTGGTATTACAAATATTTAATGTTGATCTTTGAAAAATTCATGGACGATCATTCAATCATAATAAATATATAGCCTTTGAAAATAGCTCCAACATTAATTTGAGTCAACTGTGATCACCCCTTCAATGCATTTAACTCAAAAATATAGCCTCCACACCCTCTAAATTCAATCATGTTGACAAAGTCAAATTTGATCGCCATCTCTACAGGTTGCAGTATTAGGACAAAGCCTCCTTGTTCCACAAAACATGGCTTAATACACCCAACCATCATTTGTGTTACAGCAAGGTGGACTTTATGCATCATCATATACCTTTTCTTAATGCTTATGAAATCTAATGTGCAGCAATGTGTGTCCTTCCTGCCAAAATTTCACAGTAAGTGGAATTTTCTTCCTCAAAAAGATTCTTTCATGTAATCCTTAATCCCAAGAGATTTCCAACAAGCTCTTATTTTCCCAATTCAGTGTTTCATGGCCCAATATATGGTCTCTAGAAGTCGGGGCTACTATAGCCATTGGATCTCTGTCCATTTAATTGTGGTTGTTATATCTGGTGTGCAAAACTCAATACTACATGCATTGCATTGAGAGACTCTTTCCATTTATAAATGTGAATGCGTTCCCATCATACTATGTGTGTCCAAAGGTCTCCATGCACCTCCTCCCTAATCCAATCCCACGAGTTAATTTTAGGTCCACATTGTCGTACCCATGTGGCAAGTTATCTCCTCAATGCCACCTACCAGCTTGCCCTTTGTGCCACATCATCATGTTTGGCACCTGTCAAGCAATTGATATGTTGCCACCTGTATGTGACAAAGTTTGGGTCCATGTTACCATAGTGCAGAATGCAAAACGGTCACAGTATCGAGGAACGTGGGGCGGAGGCAAGGGCAAGGATGGGAAGGAGTCTACTCGCTGCCCCAATGAAATGGACAGGATGGAGCAAGGGTGGAACACAGTGTGAAAGTGAAATGGGAGCATGGGGTGGAGTTAAGTTGGGGCACAGACAAGATGCAGATGGAAAGGGAATATCACCACCCCCTCGGAAACCTCGTTCAGAAGGAAAGGTAACAAGAAACATTTGGGAATGAAAGAGGGACGCTCTACAACTGCAACTAAATCCCAAAACAGAACAAATGGGAGCAGAGTATGGGCTCCATGGCATCAATGCATTAGCCCACACCTAAAGTTAAATATTTGGTTGTAAGGGGCATCTTCAAGAGAACACTGACATTCTTGATTTTTGCTATGGGGCGGTATTTAGAATTTTGTTGATCCTTTATGTGAGAAGCCCTGAAAAAAATATGACATGCTATTTTAGGAGCTAATAGGTCCCTTTCTTGAAAGAGAAATTATGTATCTAATTTCTTCATGAATGAGGTTTTGTATGTTATTGGATTTTCATTATTTATTGAGAATTTAATGATTGAAACTGTTTAGCTTGATGTGTAACAGGCTTGCAAATGAAGGTTGCTCAAATTTTCTAGAATATTGCAAAATTATAACAGTTCTTTCCAATTAATGAGTACAGATGAATGAGAACTTAGCCTTCCAGTTTTTAAGAAACTTTTAGTAACGGTTCTTACCATTTGCACACCTTGATTTTCCTCCATCTTCAAAATCTGCACAGGCCTGCAAATTGAGAATTGAATACGCCATTGAGAATTTATTAATTCACTAGCTAACAACAAATTCTCAGAGAAAACATTTATTTAGAGTTGGAAGAGACCCACATGTCAAGTGGACATAGCAACCAGCATTCCTCCCCTTGGGAGCTGGAGAAGATTCTCCTAACCATGCACTCCAACATCCGTTGATTCTCAGGATCCACCTGTTGAGCAAGCCAATCCTTCCACCTTTAATCAATGAGTAAAATCAGGCCTACATATAGGAATTGAATGTGTGATACAAGGAATGTAATAGCATCCCTATTGAATTGGCATCATAGGAGCACACACGCAGCATAAACTCTGCTACCACATAGTTGGCATTCTACTTAACTACGCATTATGCTATGAATCTCTAGGCTAAGGATGGATTTAGATGTATACAAAAGTCTAACTCTTTTAATTATATTCCTGAGAAAATATAAAAGTATAAAACAATACTAGGAGCTATCAATGGAAACGTAGAGATGGAGGTGATTGCATCTAAACTTGAGCTTGATTTGCACCTCGGGTTGTTAAGTTAGAAAATGAATACTTAAATAATGTACAACAGTTGAAGTTGTCAATGTAAAGATGGGGTGGGAGTGATTCCATCTGAAATGGAGTTTGATATGCACCTCAGGTTGTTTTTTGAAAATGAATAACTAAGGTTCTCTACACCTTAGGGTGAGGCTGAGTCATTCTTAAAGTGGGGATCTTGAATAAGTGGAGGAGCATTAGCTATACATGTCCTTATATCCACTTACTTGCTTGACGAATTAGGTCAGTGGAATACAAGGACATATCTGTCTAACGCTGTAACTAACAAACTCATTTCCAGACATCCAATTACCTTCCCACAGCTAGGAAGATAATAAGAAGAAAACTACATATATTGTGTGTTTTTATTGCCATAAAGCCAAGTGCAAAACCTTAGAAAGATTTGAAGTTTTCCCTTCAAGTTGTTGGATCTCAATCCCTAATCAATTAAAAATATATTATATTTAAATGCCCATAAACCTTGCAAGAATATTGATATGTTTATTTTTATTTTCTTATGATAGCAAATAAAATATAAAATTTTATTTTTATACTTAAAAACAAATCTCAAGATATCTTATGCTCAAATATCAACTTTGGATTCTCATACTTGGGGAGCAATAGTTAAAAAATAAACAAAATGAAAGTGATTTAAAAAAAATTAAGTATATAAGGGACCGACCAAGATATGGCATATTGACCACTTTTGTATATACCCGACCCTACATATCAACTTCGACCAAAAAGCATTACAACTTGTATATGTCGAACTTCGACTAAAAACATCAACTGGCCATTTTTTTAAAATTTTCGACCATATGAAGAATCGACCATAATATAACTTTACACGACGGACGACCACTTCTTAGAAATAACGTTGGCTTGACCAAGAAGGGGTCCACCACAATTCACCATCGACTCAACAAATTTATGATATTAACCATGTCAAATATTCTAAAACGTCATGCATTTAGCACTCTATAACTCGCATCGGTTTGTTAAATATACCATCTTGTCAACCAGACTTTGCAGCATGAGAAGACAGACGATCATCGATGTGCAACAATATTCAATAATCAAATGCATCTACCATCGACGGTTACATTATTTGATGACGCACATTTGGAGTCGGGCTTGACTATCTCGGTCGGGGTCTGAATCGACTGTCTCTATCGGAGTCTCACCCATCCACCAGTCAGAGTCTGGCATTGTTAGATAGTCGGTTATGGCTGACAATGAATCCATGACCAACACCCATCGTCCATTCTCGATCAGACCCATCGGATTCTCCAGTCACCAAGTCAACTGTCTATAGGATTTGCTTGCACATTCAAGTGCTCTTTCCAACCGACCATACTCGTCTCTCTTACCAATTGACCACGCTCATTTTTCTTGACGGAAATAGTCTCTCCTGAAATAGTCTCTCTTGAAATGAGGTCTTCTGACAACAACGATTGTAGATTTTTCGATGGGTATGCTGGAATTTGATGGTCAGCTTCGATAGTCGTGATAGATGAAGAACGACTCTCTTCTATCTTCAGTGTTGACTATCTTCTAATGGTCTCCTCCGGCGATGAATCCTCTTGTACTTTGAATGGTCAAATAGAGGCATAATCGACAGGTTCCTTTAGTAAAGATGGTAGTCTTTTCCATATGTCAACAAGCAGAATTTCTCCCAGACTTAAGCGTTTGGTCTTCGACATTGCTTGATGTGCGACCTCTTCTCCGGGGTAAAGCAGACTTCTTTGATTGATAGTATTTCTATCCACGGAGAGCTACTCCAACCAGCACTATATTCTTTTGTGGACTGGAATATTCAGACCATATGAACAATGAATCCTCGCTGGTAGCTACAGTTCAAAACAACGCCATATCGACTAGGAATTCTAAATCGGTGGACTCAATTTCCCATAAAATAAGCACACCATTTTCTAGCAATTTAAGTATTTTTCTTCCACAGGCAGCAATATTCAGCAACGTCAGTAATTTCCAAGCATTCTTTTCTTCTTGCAGGTCGGTTCTTCAAAATAGAGCAAGTCGGCTCTTGCCTTCAACCAGCCAAGCATGTGTCAAAGGTCATCATGAACAACCTTACCATCATGCCAACGGTTGACAGGTATAGATAAACACAAATATTTTTATTGGAACAAAATTATAACTGCATACCTTGTAAAACAAGTCGTTGAGCAATCTACTAGTAGTGAGAATATATTGGCCAGAGTCAGCAATCAATGCTCCAAGGTTTCTGATTTCAACAATGTTGAATTGGCAGTCTACTGGATGGTCACAATGGGGGGAAGGCACTTCTTCATGGCGTCGAACTCCCTCATCACGCATTTCTCGGCGACCAACTTCTTCTCAGAAAGGTGGCTCTCACGAGGCCTCTTGCATAGTACCCTACATAATTTGCTCTTTTTTACGGCCACATCTATGGCTCTTCTTCACCTCACGGATATAAGACTTCGTATTCAAACATATTTGCCGCAGAATACTGCAGGATGCACCCCAGCCATTAATATAGATGATTATTATTTCAGTCGACGGCTATGCCATGCCTACAAGAAACAGGCGACCATTCTGCAGGTACAGAGTCTCGCATATCCTCCATGTAGCTAGTTGATCCGCTTGTCGACAGGACCATTAGTGCAACAATAATCTTCCAGCAAATCATTTCTTATGTCGGCTATTGACCAG
Organism: Larix kaempferi; assembly: GCA_027924585.1. Classification (NCBI taxonomy): domain Eukaryota; kingdom Viridiplantae; phylum Streptophyta; class Pinopsida; order Pinales; family Pinaceae; genus Larix; species Larix kaempferi. Next base: position 28,548,549 of record BSBM01000372.1, on the reverse strand, counting down.
CAACAATTGTTGATCAACCAAAATTATTGCATGACCATGAAGATCACGCTTCTACTAGTTCGTCGACTTCAAAAAATTAACATGGCAGTCGGCCGCTGATCCAAGTCTATCAGGCTCCATCCACTTATACTTTTTCGACCCCCCATTGATTCGTTATATACTAAAGGGAAAGAGAGTACTGTCTTGCCTTCGACTCACCAGAAAAACAAACTAACAAAGAGGAGATAACAATCTATCGAATACCGACAGATGAAGTAGAAGGTCGACTAGATGCACAATCCGACTGGAGATGTCACCATCTAACTACCATCTATACAAATACGTTAATGCATTGCTTGGGACGATCGACAACTATGTTGTTCATGTATACAAGACAGTTGATATTCATGAATGATTATCCAACAAGAACAAATCGATTCATCCATCAGTACTTCGACTTGCTCGTCGGTAAGGTCGTCGATCAAACACGAACAAGTTCTATCGACCTGTGGTTGTCGGAAGTAATCTGCAGTGGTCGAATAACATGTGAACGCTCAATAGCTAAACGACAATTTCCTATTTCATCGACCAGTCGATAGTAAGCTGCTCATAGACGCTATGCTACCAGACCAATTATCGACTTGTTTTCTTCTATATAGACCTACATTATCAAACTTGACTGCCAAACGATATCTGTCGAAGCAACTACCAATTTTATTTTGTCAAAGTATGCAGCCATCGATCGAGTTTGTCGTCGACCAAATATATTCTTGCTTGTCCTAGGAACCATATCCAAGCAGAGATTAAGCATATAACGGCGCCAGATGTGAACAACGAATGTGAACGACATGAAAAATATTAATATATAAATCGAGCAACATGAGACAAAATCTAGAACACAAAGAGAACAGTAAACACATACCAAATGCATTGAAGATCGATATGAGCATGGTAATGTCGATATCGCATCCAAAATTGAAAACCACCTGCAAAGTGCCTCGGTTATGACCTTCTGGGCCTGGTTATGGCCTTCTGAGCTCGCGCAGTTCTCATTTTCTACCTATGTTGTTGTTGGTTGAATGGGCATACTGTCGAAGGCCGTTGCAACAGGACTAAATGGGGCAAGTCGCACGAAGTGATATGACAGGATCCAGAGAGAAACCAAGAAGGATATGGACAGAAAGTAGGAGTTGAATGGGCGAGCGACGAAGTGACAAGAAACCTCGATCCAAAGAAACTTAAATTGACGAACCATCACATAACACGTGGCAGTTTTCCATTCGCTCTATGAGCGAGGAATCTAGCTGACGTGGATGGTTACGCTTTTGGTTGGTGAACGCCTACGGCATAAATATACTTCATCATCATATTCCTATTTTATACAAAAATTAAATAATATTTTCTTATTCAAAACATAATTTCATATAACATAACATATGTACATAATAATATATTATATAAAATATTAATAATATAGATTACATTTACATTTATATATTTTTAAAATATTCAAATAATTACAATTTACACATAATCATTACATTAATCAAATCAAATTTTAAAAAATAACACACTGTGATGTAACAATACGTAATAAAACTACAAAGTACACTCGATCATCCACATTTGAATCATTTAAAAATACTCTCTTAATCATGGAAAAATTATCCATCAATAGAGTGTTATCCAAAAAAACTTTATTATTGCCTTCCAATTGAGAAATGATTTAAACTTATGAGGAAACTAGCATATCAATCCCTGCAACACACGGTTGACAAAATGACTAGAGGTAATTGTTATACTTTCGTTTATTAAGTGTACTTTGTTTTCATTCATCAATGTCGTTTAAAGAAATTTTGGAGAAAAATAGCCAAGTGAAACTAATATGCAAGATTGACATTGACAAGATTATCAGATAGGGTGTTGTTTAGATTCCTGCTACAAAACATAAGACATGTCTTCAAATCCAACTTCTTACATAGCTTCTAAATTATTTATATTGTAAATAATAATGCATTTATTTCAAGCTTTTAATTTTTTTCGGAAAAATATTGTCCTTTGAAAAAGGCTGCATTTGGATTATGAAATATCTATGAAAGGATTTTTGCAATAATAATTTAAACATCCTCCTATGTTTACCGAGTCATCAGATTTATCAAAATTTCTAATTGCAAAAATCAAGAAGTGAGGTTGCCATTGCAAAGTTATATCTTAGACTATTTACAAATATGGCTATTTCATAATCAGATTTTACATTTATTTGGTTTCATAAATGAAAAAAATTGGTTTCATTTACTTTTTAGAATACAAATAAATGTAAAATAACATTGCTGGTCGTTTTTCAATCCTAAAAAATTATTTTCATTTGCATTTTAAAATAAAAATAAATGCAAATTAACGGTGTTAGCAGTTTCTAGTATATCCATTTAAACAATAATGTTTTACCATTTTATTCTCATATATATATGTGAATGAGACTACATAAAATTTCTAAATCTACTAAACAAAATCATTCATATAAACTCTATTACATAATTCTTTTAATTGCTCCTTTATTTGTCCAGAGTATTCCACAATCCACGTTAATATAATTCATTTAGCAACTCCCAAGAACATTAATTGATAAAACCCAAGGAAAAATTGTTATTGTGGATTTGCAGCTTCACACTAGGAAGTTAAGATCATTAGTATGAAACCTAGGGTTGGCAAACTCTGTGACGCGATTCCCTGTGAATGGATTTTTAAAAATTCCAAAACTGAATAAATTTTTCATAGGAAGCGAAAGGAAAGAACCTTAGTAAGCGTGCGAGTCAATCGTTCATTCACTTAGCGATTCGACAACCATCATTCAAATCGAGGGCACAAACGTATGAAAGAGCCTCATAAACAGTACAATAGCAGGTCTATGGTCCTCTTCACCATTGCAATCAATAATGCCCTCACCTTCAATTTGTAGAGTCTCATAATGCTTTATATTTCATCAAGTTATTAACAAAATTATAAAAGCTTTATATTTCCTGCACTATAAAGTATTTTTAATACTGTGATCTACCTTAATGTTGTTATTATAAAGGTCGATTTTGGTGATGGATGATATCTTCTGTGAGGATTCTAGCACGTTGAAGAGTATAATCGCTTTTAGTTCTTGTAGAAGTTGTTCAGGGTTTAGCTTCATAGCTAATGCAGACTTGTTAAAAATGGTGTTGTACGTTTGATATAGCTCCTCAAGCTATTAACAGATATGTGTTGAGCCTTTGTTGCTTCTACAATTCTCTTCTTGCCTCAATTTGCCAATACTGCAAATAAGATATTGCAAATGAGTCAACCTTGGCTGCTCGACAGAGTAAGATATCCATGTCAAGGGGATTAGGTAGGGATGCCATGCCGGGGGGATTGGGGAAGGCTACGAAAACTTCGATCTTCCATGCCAATTCTGACTCAATGCGCGCTATTCCCTTTCGTGATTCTTTTACAATACCCTAACTCAGCGGAGTTCACAGGCTTTCATCCATTGTAGCAGTCTCACGCTAAATCAATTCAGAGAGTGGAGGTTTGATCCTTGTATATTATAATTTATCTTCCACGGTTGCATCGGCTTCCATTCAAATATTTCAAAAGAGCCGTGAAGCAATTGAAATTATTAGCTAAATGAGGGTCCAGAGTCTTTTCAAACTCTTTCTACCCGCACCTTCCAGAATTAGTAGACAAACGAAAACGGAAAGAAAGGATCATTATCGATCATGCAACATGCAACCTACCACCGAGGTGCATGCAGCCCGGAAATGTGTCAAGGCATGTAGCCAGGAAATGTGTTCAGGTGCCACAGTCATGCATCCTGCCACCAAAGGGAAATCTTGTAAGATTTTATAGTTCGTATCATGGGGTAAATAAAGTTTAATAGTTAATGTTTTTGTTGGCTCTATATATGTTCTTTAAGTTCGACGAGATAGATAGACCCAGGTTCTGCGCAGTTCAGGGAACCAACAAAACCCCTTTTCACCGGCCCTTTCAACAACAGTTTGAGAGCAGACTGAAGTCTCACCCGAGGCAAAGTTATGGAGAAGCTGTGGAATCAGGTTTCCACAACCGGGTGATGCGCCCTTCAACAGAATGGTGGACTGCGCATATTTCACCTACTTATCGGCTAATACTTATGCAATAGCGCATCTAAGGACTGCGCGATGCGGAATGACTGCTTAGCAACAGGACAGCGCAACTGAGGACTGCGCGTCCTCTTCGGAAGTCGCACAACTTCAATAGACTTTAACTTGATGCAAACTTAGGCATTCAACAAGCATATTAGACTGTAAACCTTGTAAACTTATACGACACGATGAACTTCGACGTAACTACGCACTTCCGTTGCTGCGCTTCAGGGAATTGCACTATACAGATTTCGCTGACTCAAGTGTTACCCAATTACTTATGCATTCATCATGTTCAGAAAGACTTGTGCACCCAACATTCACTCATATGCATTCAACACTTAACGTATTATCCTTATCATTCATTCTTCTGGGGAATATACATGAAAGCAAAGATACATTTACTCATAAATAGGAATTTAACCATTCATCAAAAGCAAATGCACGGATGCAAAAACATATTCAATCACATAACACAATGATTTAACGTGGTTCACCCCCAGGATGGGAGCTACGTCCACAGGAACTGTTGTTATATTATCAATGGGAAGCGTAAAATAGTTACAGTCTGCACACTCAGCTGCAGACTCTCTTCTCTCTTCAGTAGGTCTCTACGCACACAGTTGTAGAGCCTTTTTACACTAAGTCTCTCAATGGAGATCGATATTCAACAATAAGCAATAAGAAGATTAAAGATTAACCATTTCCCTTACAAAATATGCCCTTTTATAGACTGTGCCCTTAGGTCACGTCTTTACATTCATGATGGGCTCAAAAACCCTAAGGTTGTTACCCAAAACTAGTGCGGTTACCCCACTAACTGGGACTGTTAGGCTCTGATAATGACTCGTCATCGTGGCCATCCTTCTGCGCGTGGTCACGTCACTTTCATCCCCTCTGTCGAGCGCATGCCGATGGGTCGTTTTCATCCCGTTGTTCCTTCTCTAGTGGCTTTATGCGGCCGGTTCACGTACTGTTGCATTTGCTCGTGCGACTGGTCGTTTTCCTTCCTCGCCACTCCTTACCCGCCTCCTAGGAATATCGGAGCATCTTTCCCAAAATAGATCGCCAAACGATCTCAACAGAATTTATACCATTTTCCTTCCAAAACTTTGCCTTGCTGGATCTTCGTGGATCTGGCACTTCAGCGCTGTATCTCCGCAGCGCAGTAACTTCGCGGCATTATCTCTCTTACTCTATCGATGTTGCGCTGCGTTGTATCCTTGCAGCTCCCAAAACTAACTTATCCAAAATTGGCTTACTTGGACCAGGCCCAACAGGCCCCTAACACTTACATGTGGCTCGTCCCCGAGCCACTTTCCATAGGTTCACTACGTTGCGATTCTCTTGGCTGATCTATCTTCGCAGCGAATTCTTGATAAGTTGCGGTTAGCTTCGCAACTGTGTCTTTCACATCTTGTTCAACTGCCTTAACAATTTCCAACACATCTGGTGTTAGGTCTTCCTGAGTCTGTTCCTTTACTGTTTTCTCTGACTCTAAGAGTTCTATCAGTTTCTCTTCAATCTCTTGCGAGATAGCATGAGCTTCTTCCTGCAAGGGTTGTGACTTTTCCCCAGTTTCAACCTCGTTTTCTCTTAACACTTGAAGTTCCCTCTTTAGTTCTTTGACTTTCGCAAATCGACGGAATCTCTCTCTTGGTAGCAGATTCTTCATCTCAGCGTTTAGAACGTCTAACGCTGCTTGTTTTTCTTGTAAGCTTGTTTGGACCTGTAGCAGCTGAGGATCCTCTTGCAGCGCAATCCATACTCTAGTTGCTTCATCCAGCAAGCTCTGACACTTAGTTATTTTGTCGGCTATGTTTTCTATGGTAGCTTTCACTTCTGTTGCTCTAAGTTTTGTCTTATTTGGTGGTGTCTTCAGGAGATTTTGTTCTTACAAAGTGGAAAGCTTTGCTTTGTAATCAATCTCCATGTATTTCATTTCAGCCTTAATATCACTAACTACCGATCCAATCTTAAGGATGGTGTCTGCGAGCTCCGGCTACTCGTCACTCTGGTATCTCTACATAGACCGAAGCGACAGTCTGTTATATTCTTCTTCGCTTCTCATGTGCACTTTCAAGTTCCCTAGCCTTCTTTGCACTTTCTTCCTGCAACTGTCTATAGTTTTCTTGTAAGCCCTGGTGTTGGCTCAGAGTGACCATATCTCTATCATGGATTTACTCCACAACCTGCAAGTGCATATTATGTAGGCCCTCCAGGAGCAGCATCGTGATATCAATATCCACATGTTCTATTCTTTGCGTGCCCGCAGCTAATTCATCGCGCGGTAAAATTACACTTAGTGGGTCAATGAGGACGATGCACGGTCTTGGTTCCCTGGTAAAAGCTAAGGGTGTTTTCTTTGGCTAAGAGATTTCCCCTGACCTTCCTTGTGACTCAGATTCTCGAGCCAAGTCGCGCTGGACTTGCTCCATATTCACCGCTATGCCTTACAAAGTGGTGAGGTTTTCTGTTAGACTCGCTTGAATCTTTTCATTTTTGTTGTCTTTGAGAGCAAGCGCTTCATCCAGATATTGGATGACTCTACTCGCAATGAAGTCATAATCATCATCATGGAGTTTCTATTTTGATGGCTCCCTTGTTGCCTTCTGCTTCTTCTTCATTCCTTTGTCCTGCACAGAGCTTCCAAGCTCCTTCCTTTTTCCTGTCGGTGACTCTTCAATGATATTTGTCAAGGATGGATTACTTTCGTCTGATCATTGTCGATGACCATCGGTCCTTTGACCTTCCATTAATCTAGACATTCCTTCATGATGAGGTCAATACCCGCTTCGTCTAGGTGATAGTTCCCTGCGAACCATTCTGGTTTCTTCTTCTGCGCCTTTGGTGAAATATAAATGAAATGCATGTCAGCTTTAAAATTTAAAGTGCGGATATACTTGAATGTTACCTGTTTGGAGATGCGCGGTGTGCGAATGATGACATCGCACAGCTACTCGCAATATGTGAGGAATACTTCATTTGAGGCACGTTGTCACTCTGGTTGCAAATTTTCCCAGAGATTTGCATATATGGGTCCTTGGAAATCATTGATTAGAGAGGTGAGACCAACATAATGCCTTGGCTCCTTCCAGCCTACAAAGGCGATCAACACCATTAACCAACTGTAATGAAATGCAATGCCATTGACCTGAGTGTCGTGGACATCGTCCAGAAACTAGTTAAGTAAATATTGACACCAGTTAAATCTTACTCCCTGCGATGTCTTCGCAGCAAGGTGAATTGCTCCTGCTAGTACCTCTATTGGTCTTGCCTTCCGCAAGACTTTTCCTGTGAGCAGTTATACTACAAACCTTGTAGCATCATCTTTTAGGTCTTCTGTGACAAACCCTCTTTTCCCTTTGGGAATTTGATACTCCTTCATCTGCACGGCGATCTCCTTGTATCTAGTTTTGCTGGCAAAGAACTTTTTAGGGTTGTCACCTCAATTGCTTAGCCCCGTGATCCTATGGATCAATTCTATGTTGAGGTTGACATTTATGTCCAGCCAAAGGTAACCTTGGTGTATGCACGATATCAGTGTGCACACCACCGCATTCAATTCTGAACTTCAGTCGAAGTGTGGAAGCCACAGCACGTTTAGAATCCCTGATTCCACGACTTCGGACAGCCAACTCTGCGCTACCAACAGCGGATTGTTTTTCATATCCATTCTCCAACACATATATCTGTCTAGTTGAAACTATGGATATTTTGGCTTGTCTGGATCCTTTTGTTGTTGCAGCAAGTCATAATCCTCGAACTTGCAGTCTGCGAGCTTTCCCAACAAGTTTTCTTGTGGCTTGACATGCCAGGATATTGATGGAAGTGGTATGTCATACTTGGTGTTTCTAGCAAGCTTTACGGCCAGTGCATCTGGTGCTCGCGGAGAAATATACTCTGGGGTTAAGGATAGTAGCAGCTCTTTGTCCTTTGGTGGAGCTTCTGGTAACTTGGAGCCCATTACCTTCAGCTTTACTTTATCGGTTATGGTTTCCTTACCCTTGCTTTGCGTTGGCGCAGAATGTCGTGGTGAGCGGCGTGAACCCTGGCCTTTTTCTGTAACAACCTTCTTGGCAGGGGTTCTCATGAACCCTGCAGTCCCGGTTTGTTTAAAATCCCTCACAACCTGTTCGACTGTGGAATCTTGCTCAACTATGGAATCGTCAGACATTCACTGGAACTTTCTTTGTAGACTCATGGAATTACTTAGCACTCACTGTAAAAGGACTGAAGTTACGGCTTGAGGAAAAATTTGAAAGTTTCGGTAACGCTCGCAAGTCTAGTGTTGATGATACTTATAGGCGTAGTTAGGCTGAGCCGCACCCATAAACGGCTAGATAATCATTAATTGTCATGCCCGTTGTCCAAATCCGCCGAGGATTTCGGTCCTTTCCTTCATTAACTGCTTCAGAATGGCTAATTTTGCGTTAAATGCTCAAACGGTCGTCGACAAAATCATTGTATAACAGCTAGTTTTCAGTTCTAACGGCTAATTTGAGGTGTTGCATCAAACTGCGTGAACAGGTGTAATTAGTCCCAGCGCAGTTCACTGCGCGGTGCTACTTTTCTTCATACTGGTCTTGGCATTCGTCCTGTTTCTTTTTATCTTCGCAGTGCCTTTTGAACTTCGTAACTGCACGATGCTTTTTGAACTTCATAACTACGCGCTTCTACTTCTCTTTTCTTTTCTCTTTTTTTTTCATATCTGCTCAGCTTCATTTCTCGACTAGTGCTGCAAGGTTAGTGCATCCTTTCCATCATCTTCGCGTATCGGACCAAAACTGTGTACAGAATCTGTTTAATTTCTAGTGCCCAATTTCAACTGTATTTGACACTTAGAATTTTCTTGCTCTTCTGATCACTGAGGGTTCTGGGAAGTAGGACTATCCATGTAGGGTTTTATTCTACTTCCCTTAACCAGACCTGTTAAGTTGTCTCCGACTAATGTGGCTAACTGAGCTGTGCCATCGTTAGTAACATGCATAACAATATATGGCCCAAGCCAATACATTTTAAATTTGCCAGGAAATTTCATGAACTTATTATCATACATGAGGATAAGGTCTCCTACCTGGAAGATTTTGTGCTTGATATAGCGATCATGCCATGTTTTTTCTCTGTCCAACCTGAAAAGTGCATGGCCTGTCAGTTTCTTACAAGTTGTTCTGTACGCCCATAATACAGCTGGAATGCACAAATCCCAATCATCTCTGTTTGTGTTGAATACTTTTGTGAGCACATTCTCCAGCACTTTGTTAAATGCTTCGATAGTCCCATTGGCTTGTGGATGGTACGGTGTACTCCTCTGATGATATATCTGAAATTATTCAGTTAGTGCTTCAATTGTTCTGTTCAGGAAGTGTATTCCTTGATCACTCATTAATATTTTTGGGCATCCAAATCTGGTAAGGATGTTCTCAAAGATGAACTGCGTGGCAGTAATTGCGCTGCAGTCCTTCACTGGTTTATCTTTTGCCCATTTGGTGAGATAATCCGTTGCGGTGATAATGTATCTCGCACCAGTTCTCTTCCCTGGTCGGTTAATGGGTCCCACGAAATCAATAGCCCATTTTTCAAATGCATGTAAAGTCAGTTGCGGTCTTAACGGCATTTCATCTCTTCGCGATGGATTTCCAATCCTTTGGCATACATCGCAACTTTGGAAATGTTCCTTTGAATCTTTGTGTAGTGTTGGCCACCATATCCCTGCTCTTCATATCTTCTACGTAGTAGCTCGTCCTGTGTAGTGACCTCCAGAGACACCTGAATGTGCCTTGGCCAATATAAATGGCTTCTCATGCTCTAACACGCATTTGCGCAGCACTTCATCCGATCCCAACTTGTATAACTGTCCTGCGATGATAGTGAATTCTGCTGCTCTGACTACCAGCTGCTTCTTGTAATGCGTAGTGAACCTTGTAGGTGCCAATCCCATAGTCAACAATTCGATGATGTCTTTGTAATAATCATCTGCAATCTGTATGAAAAATAACTACGTATCAGGCATATTGTATTCAAGATTAGTGGGTTCTTCACCTAACTCAATCCTTGAGAGATGGTCAGGTCCTAGATTCAGTCTTCATGGCTTAGTAATGATTTCAAAGTCATACTCTTGAAAAAGTAGGATCCATCTGCATATTCTCCCCCTTAACACTGGCTTATTGACCAAGTACTTCAGATTTGAATGGTCAGTGTACATGGAGAAGTGCGCACTGAGCAAATAGTGCATGAATTTTTGGAGTGCGTAAACCATAGCTAGACCTTCTCTTTCTGTGGTTGTGTAGTTCTTTTCGGCTGAAGATAGCTTTCGGCTTGAAAATGCAATGGGGTGATCAATGCCCCCTTCACCTAGTTGAGCGAGAACAATGCCCAAAACTATATATGAAGCATCAACATGTACATGAAATGGATTATTCCAATCTGGAAAAACTAGGATAGGCGCAGTTACCATTTTCTCTTTTAGTGTATCTAGTCATTTCTCACATTCTGCATTCCATATGAACTGCACTTCTTTCTTCAGAAGTTTCTCCATCGGCGTGGTTATCTGCGCATAACCCTTGATGAAGTTTATGTAATATCCTATGTGTCCCAGTGTCGTGCGAAGTTGCTTTACTGAGTTTGGTGCTGGAAGATTCAGAATAACTACGATCTTCGCAGGATCAACTATCAGACCTTGCTTGCACATAATGTGTCCCAGTAGTATACCATAGGGTACATAGAAAACACATTTCTTCAAATTCAAGGAGATTTGATGTTTCATGCACTTAGATAACACCATTCTGAGGTTCTCATTATGGTTTTTCAATAAACCAAAGACAGTCCAGTCATCAAAATAGATTTCTAAGAACTTATGGATAAAGTCCTTGAATGATGCAACAACAACTCTGGAAAATATAGCAGGTGCATTCTTAAAACCAAATGGCATAACTGTATACTAATATGATCCCCATTCAGTAGAAAATGTGGTTTTATGCCTATCTGTTGAGTCAATCCTGATATGATGGTACCTAGAGAATCCATCAGTAAACAAGTAGGCCTCATTTCCTCCAACATTGTCTAGTACTTCATCCGTGAACGGAGTAGGAAATGGGTCATATAGTGAAGCATCATTCAGCTTCCTCATATCTATGCAGATTCTTCTTTCTCCTTTTGTCTTCTTGTCTTGGATAACCATAGGGCTTATCCACTCGGATTCTTCCACTGGCTCAATGATCCCTGCATCAAGCATCTTGTCGATCTATGCCTTAACTCTTTCTTTGTATCTGGGATTCAGTCTATAAGGCCTATGTCTGATAGGATTTGCACCTGGATTGAGAGGTATCTTCATGACTCCCAAGTCGCCCAAAATGCCTTTCATTTTGGCGAACTTTGTCGGAAACAAATCCTAATATTCATGTAGAAGGTCTGCGATCTGCGCGACCGTTTCATCATCCCAGTAATCTCCAATGGATGCGAACTTTGGCTCTTCACTTGTGCCAATGTTCACTTTCCTTGTCTTGATAGGGTCGCTCATATCTGGAATTTCTAATGGAGGTCCCTCTACATCGTGCGCTCCCTCTGATCCAGGTATATTGATATTGCGCGGATCCTCCTCATCACTCTCCTTTGCATCTTCTTCATCTTCAGCGAGGTTATAACATTCAAGGGCATATTCTATTGTTCTTGCCCATTCTGGTTGTAGGTTCACAGGTACCTTTACGTCTTCAAATATTTTTTCTTTGATGACCTCTAATGCCTCGTTTGTACTTGGGCATTCATCTCTGAATATTCTTTCTTTAATAATTTGCAGAGCTTCGTGTATGCTTATACAGTCATCTTCAAAGCTGAAATTTATCTCGAAGTTCGCAGTTAAAATGGACCAATCTGTGGTTCCTCTGCGAAGTTCTTTGTCTGTGTACCAATTCTTTGGAATCTGCTCTAGTGTGTGCACAAACAGATGAACCCATTCTGTCTATGGTCTGTTTATCCATTCTTGTGAACACGTCTCTATGTGATCCCTCGGATCTATTTGTCCATTATACTTTACCATGGTCAGCGCAGCTTTGTCTGCGAATCTGATTTGCATCATGTGTTTGCACTGTTCCCATGTGGTCAATGTGTCGTTATGTGCGTTCCACCATCTGGCAGGTGTAGCGTGCAGTGCTATATCCAATGCTAGTATCCGATGTTCAGCTGAAATTGATACAACATACTCGTGCAAAAATGTATAGACGTTAGTTAAACCATCATAAGTGGGGATTGGAATTACCTTTGTTCCAATCCAGCACAATGATTTGGTGATCTGTGTGCATCTTCGTGCACACAATTCATGCATCCGGCTTTGCCAATTCTCCAATCCTACGTCAGAGTCTGATACGCAAGAGTTGTCGCATCGCCAACTCAACATTCCATCAGCTATAGGATTGATGTAGTCGGCGTGGTTTGCTGTCATCTTATAGATGCGATCTAGATCATGAGATCTACATTCTTCTCTTATCGGCTCAGTGTATCTCGGGACTTGTAAAGGGTCTAAGGGCACGATGACCCTGATATCTGCCCCTTCAAATATCATCTTTTTTTTCTTTAATTCGATGATCGCGAGGTTATCCATCGCCCAGTCTATCCCCAATAATGCTGGATATGGGTTACTGTCGTCGATGATCTTAATAACCTTGAAGTATGTTGAACTGCTTACTCCATCGATGTCCACAAGAACATTTGCTATCCTTCCAAAGGATATGACCTTCTGCTAATTGGCTAATCTCAACTGTATGGTGACTATGACAACTTTGGTTTCCCCATCTGTACCCATGTCTGCTTGGTCACGACATTTACTTCAGATCCTAAATCAAGGATGATCTCATCCATCTCATAGTCTCCAATTTGTGCACTTAGACTCATTTCTCGGCCTGTTCTCTTATGGATTTTTATGTGGTGAACTGTGCTATGAACAGTATTCATGCAACTGCGTTGTTCATACTGGTTCAGCAAATTTTGTATTTCCACCAAAGCATCTTCGCTCTTCAGCAGCTTCATACAGCTCTGTAGGAACTGCGCAACAAAAGTCCTTGTTTCTGTTGCTGTACTTGTTTGATCATACGCTGTTGCATATCCTTCATATGCGTTGTTTCACTTCGCAACGGGATTCTTGGTGTCACAGGTGCTGGTTATTTGAACGTTTCCCTTGCTTTTGTGAAGATTTCATTGTTTCTTGCCAGATCAAAAGCAGTTGCTTTCCAAGTAGATTTTCTTATCCAGACCCCATCAGTAGGTGTCTGCTTAGGATGGTACTCTCTAGAAGTCGAAGCTTCGGGTTCTTTATCTTTTCCTCTCACGGTGCCTCTTCACGTCACAGCATTGATGTTTGGATCTCTTTTCTCTGCTGCGATCATCTGAACGTTCGGGTTTGGTGCTTTTGTTCTTCTTTCTTGCATCTTCGCTTGCAATATTAGGCATGCTTCAATAACATGGTCAAAAGAGTTACAGTATCTACATGTAGTGCAAGGATTGGTACAGTCTCTAGATAGATGACCAGGTTGAGCGCAGTTATAACAGATCATCTGACCTCTTCCTCTTCCTGGGCCAGTATTTCTTCCTCTTCCTCGGAATCCACCACGGCCTCTATATGCGCCTTAATCATACTGCGCATTATCATGGTGTTGCGGTGTTTCTTCTTGAACTCTGTAAACATCATGTTTCCTTTCTATCATTAGGTCATATGCTCTACAGTTGGAATCATCATGTCTAACTGGATTACAGAAATTGCAGTACAAATTCTTGGGTGTTCTCACATACTTTTGGATCAAATAACAATCCTCTGGTCGATGTCCTCTGCATCGACATATTTCACACCACGGTCCTTGCTGTTGATTTAGTGGATTTGGTGCTCCATTATCAATGTAATCTTTGACAACTGGACAGTTTTCTTTCGAGTGTCCCTCTGCCTTACATTTTGTGCACCAAAATTCTTCTTTGACTTCTTTTCCTTTCTTAATGTCCTAGAGTTGTAACGTTAGAGTTGCTAACTAGTTATGGATCTGGATCATTCCTTGGCTTGTTTCTCCTATCAACGAAGCTTCTAGCTTCATCGCGATCTCTAATGCTTCTATCTGCGACGCAACCTTCTGTTGCATCAACGGCAGACTGATATGGGGCAACATCATAGCTATGAACCACTCTTGGTTTTGTTGCGGTGCAATGTCGAATCTTACTTGGTCTAACAATGCTTTAAACTTCTGGTCAAATTCCCATACTGACTCAGTTGTTTTCTGCTTAATCTCTTTTAGCTCTGTTATACATTGTGATTTAGATTTTGGTTTCTTGAACTCTCTTAAGAGAGTAGCCTTGATATCTGGTAGGGTCCTATTCTGTCCGACAGAATATTTCATGAACCAAGTTAATGCTCTTTCCCTGAATGTAGTGATAAGCTGTGTGTGCTTAACAGCATCATCCTGGACTTGCTTGACGTTCCACATGGCTTCACAAAGAAACCAATGTTTCTCAGGGTCTTCTAGAACCGTTCCTTTAAATATCAACAGTTTTATATCATCATTCATTCTCCTTCTAAGTGGTGCAATGTTCGGCGCAGTGTTCTGAGTGGTGTTAAAGGAGTTAGTGCATGGAATGTTCTAAGTACTCACTCCTGCGGTGTTACTAGTATTGACACTCTGAGGGTTGTGAGGCACAATGTTCTGAACTGGCGGATTCTGTGGAGTAATGGGATAATAGGTAGATGATGGAGGTGTTGTCTGGATATTAGTCTCAATTTGGAACTCAGTTTCTATGTGGAGTTCATGTTCACTAGGGTTCTTTTCTGTACTAACCTTATATCTTTTACCACTTCTTAATATATGAATATCTTCTTCTGTATCACTGTAAGTATTATCAACCATTAAAGACTCAAAACATCTATATATCTTACTGAATTCTTAAAACTCCTTTCTCAGCTAAAAGCATTTTGATATACAAACTTAGATTGTTGAGGTACTTTGAAGAACTCGGCTTCTTCTGCGCTGTAGGACTTCAAGGTGTCCAAAGCGAACTCTATCATGAAGCCCTCTAGAATACTGTCAACCCAAAAGTCGACTACTCGCGAGAGTGGATTGTCTACTACTTTAAGCCTCTGAATGAGCTCTGGGTTCCATTCGGTAGGTGTTCCTTCTTGGAAATAGTTCTTTCGCTCTGCGAGTCTTGATAACCACTCGTGGCAACTCGTTTCCACAGGTTGCGAAGAAAATTTTGTGAATATCCTCCCACAGGTATCTCTGCAACCACTCTACGTCAGAGAGACGCGGATGTCTATTCTCCTTTCTGGCAAACTCCCTTTCTATCTTGTCCACCCAGTTCCATATTTCTATTTTCTTAGGATTCCAATTTTCGGTGCTCATCACCAGTTCAAGCGTGGCAAGAGAACCATTTGTTGGCTCTATATATGTTCTTTAAGTTCGACGATATAGATAGACCCAAGTTTTGTGCAGTTCAGGGAACCAACAAAACCCCTTTTCACCGGCCCTTTCGACAATAGTCTGCGAGCAGACTGAGGTCTCACCCGAGGCGAAGTTATGGGGAGGCTGTAGAATCAGGTTTCCACAACTGGGTGATTCGCGCTTCAACAAAATGGTGGACTACACGAAGTTCACCAACTTCGCGGCTAATACTTATGCAATAGTACATCCAAGGACTGCGTGATGTGGAATGACTGCTTAGCAATAGGACAGCGCAATTGAGGACTCCGCATCCTCTTCGGCAGTCGCACAACTTCAATAGACTTTAAATTGATGCAAACTTAGGCATTCAACAAGCATATTAGACTGTAAACCTTGTAAACTTTTACGACACGATGAACTTCAACATAACTATGCACTTCCGGCGCTGCGCTTCAGGGAATCGCACTATACAGACTTCACTGACTCAAGTGTTACCCAATTACTTATGAATTCATCATGTTCATAAAGACTTGTACACCCAACATTCACTCATATGCATTCAACACTTAGCGTATTATCCTTATCATTCATTCTTCTGGGGAATATACATGAAAGCAAAGATACATTTACTCATAAACATGGAATTTAACCATTCATCAAAAGAAAATGCACAAATGCAAAAACATATTCAATCACATAACACAATGATTTAACATGGTTCACCCCCAGGATGGGAGCTACGTCCACAGGAACTATTGTTATATTATCAATGCGAAGGGTACAACAGTTCCAGTCTGCGCACTCAGCTGCAGACTCTCTTCTCTCTTCAGTAGGTCTTTGCGCACACAGCTGCAGATCCTTTTTACACTAATTCTCTCAACGAAGATCGATATTCAACAATAAGAAATAAGAATATTAAAGATTAACCCTTTCCCTTACAAAATATGCCCTTTTATAGACCGTTCCCTTAGGTCACGTCTTTACATTCATGATGGGCTCAAAAACCCTAAGGTTGTTACCCAAAACTGATGCGGTTACCCCGCCAACCAGGAGTGTTAGGCTCTGATAGCGACTCGTCATCGTGGCCATCCTTCTGTGCGTGGTCACGTCGCTTTCAGCCCCTCTATCGAGCGCATGCCGACGGGTCGCTTTCATCCCGTAGTTCCTTCTCTAACGGCTTCATGCGCCTGGTTCATGTAGTGCTGCCTTTTCTCATGCGACCGGTCTTTTTCCTTCCTCGCCACTCCTTACCCACCTCCTGGGAATCTCGGAGCATCTTTCCCAAAATAGATCGTCGAACGATCTCACCGTAATTTATACCTTTTTCCTTCCAAAACTCTGCCTTGCTGGATCTTCGCGGATCTGGCACTTCAGCGTTGTATCTCCACAGCGCAGTAACTTCGCGTCGCTGGCTCTCTTACTCTACCGATGCTATGCAACGCTATATCCTTCCAACTCCCAAAACTGACTTATCCAAAATTGGTTTACTTGGGCTAGGCCCAACAATTTTTTTCTACAACATGCATTTCTATAGTTATGTTAAATAGAGAAATTAAATTGTTCGCTACTTGAAAACTATTTAAATTTAATCTGGAAACAGACTATTTAGTTTATTTCATTTGGACTCATTCTGAAATGCATTTGAAGTTTAAACAAAAAAAAGATGACATAACCTATTCACTTCTTAATTCTTTACTATATTTTAATAATTTATTAAAACATTGTTGAGATTCCAATGGTTTATCTGATTAGTATATAGTGCCCCATTGATCTCTATAATTTTTCTGCCTTATAGCACAACTGTAGAAGTTGATAAGCAAAACATAAGTCACGATTTCTTCCACCGTTTGTTTTATAAGGTTAAGTTGTTAAGTTAAAGTAAAAATTATTTCAATTTATTCTATCTTATATAAGGCATAAGGTAGGGACTTGAAGCTTAGCTTCTTTCTACCTTGTTTCTATTTATCTTTTAGTTGTTCGTCTATTGTCATAAACATGGAACTATAATTGGTCTTATGTTCATTTCTCTTAGTTACTGGCTCTTAGTTAGGAATCTAGAATAGATTTACACCTTGCATATAAAGTATATTCGCATTTGCATTTTAAATTAGGATTTTAGGATTTAAATTAATATTTTTAAAATCCATTAATGGTTGACATGCCAAAATCCAAAAGTGTTCTTTATTCTAAACATTGTGAGTTCTAATTGGGTGTTAAGCCCTAAATGTGGGCACATTTCCCCCTATATTGTGGTGCATTGCATTATTTTGATGTCGGCTTTGGTCCATTACTTGTAATTGTCATTAGTATGGTTATATTAGTTATGTCGGCTTGGGTTAGTGAGTTGTAATTGTACCTCTTAATCTCCTCTATAGGAAGTAGATCTTTTCAATTGAGTATCTTCTCTTGTCTTCTCTTGTGTACTTAGTGTCGCGTCCCTTCCCATCATACCAGCTAGATGGAGAGGATCGTGATGTTAAACCGGGCATCTAGCCCCATGAACTATTATGTAAGCATTCATATAATATAAAAGACATATGAATATGCAAAATTATTTTAAAACACAGCGGAAGTAATTTCAATACACATCCATCATACATTCCCGATTTTTATGCCATATCATCAATTTAAGCAATATCAAATTTGCAAATGAGAATACTTATCTTAAACCAGGTAATCCCTGAGCAACCAACTACGCTTCTGCAACGTTCCACCCAACCGTAGGCCAGTGTGCTCCTCGATCTCTCAGCACCACTGCCACCCCCGAGCTGGGCATGATCTCCACAAGGAAAAAGGGGAAAGCAGGCTCTCACATAGCCAAAGATATACCAGAATCAGCCAAGCCAATCAGCAATTGGATTTCTCAGGCTGTTAAGAGATGGACAGAGGTGAATTACTAGCTAGTGGCTCACCCATTGAGCTATGGATACTTAATTGGGCTCATCAAGCCAAATCTGTCCTCTTCCACTCCTGAATCTCCTGCTCACAGGTTCAAACCAAGGATGGGGTTTCTACCAGCTCAGAAAAACGTGGGAACACACAAAAACGAAATGGGAAGATTGGGAAACAACCCAGGGAATCCAAATCCGTTTTTAGAAAAACGTCCTTGGACATTCAGGGGAAAAAACGACCTCCATACAGTCCCCAAATCGTGGCCCTTCTCTCCCAAGCTAGTGTATATGCAAAAATGAGTTACCAGCATGGGAAAATGCAGGGGATTTGAGAAAAACGTGAAGGATAAAACGCCAACAAGCTCAGACTGCGTGAGAGGATGAATGCCATGGGTGAAGAATGGCTTTGGGCCAATTTCGTGGGGGTTTTCTTGCCCAGCAAGCCAAAACTCGATTTCCCAGGTTGTTGTCTTGCCCATACACGAAAATTGACAGCCATACCTCTCCCATCCCAAGGCATTAATTGTCTCAACCAATTCTTGGAAGAATTAAATGATTGGGTGCATGAGACCAAATGGGTAGTTGAGAGTTCATGGCTTTCCTCAATGAAATGGCTTAACACCATGGCTCAAGGGTTTGGTTATTTTTCCTCCCTATTCCTTGTAAAGATCATGCCCCCATCTCTTTGTTGCATTGCATAGCTGGTTGTGGGTTTTTCATTAAAAGTTGCATATTTAGATGATGTTCGATTCTACATTGTGCACAGCTAGCACAAGACCCATATGCATCTATTCTAATCGCCGATACATAGAACGATAAATCAATGGCGGGGCCTTGGCCTTGAGCTCCTCACCATGACTAAATAACAATATTTACATCATTTACAATATTAATGCAATAGGGTCAAGATGGGGACGTTACACTTAGTACATTATATCAGGAGGTTTCCCCCTCGAAGTGGCTAGCTACTCATCTCTATTCTGCATATTTAAGGTGTGGAGTACTCTCTTTGGTCCATTTTTTCTCTTTTCGTGCTCTTTTTGGAAATTTGTTGCTTAACATTTGGTATCATAGCTCTTTCCTTGGGACTGGGTTCTTCAAAATGAGCCATCTTGGCATTTTCACTATAATTTTTTTCTACAAGGTTTTAGACAGTGAAACTCAAAACCCATATAGAAAAAATTTTGAGATATCTGTGGTCCAAGTTTCATATCCTAAACCATTACAGGTTCGGAGATATTCGTCGTTGAAGCTAAGGTTTCTGACTAGTCCAAAAACTAGTCTAAAATAGGTGTTCTGGGAAAAAATGCCATATCTGGGGCATGCGAGATCCAAATTGAGTGAGACTTATTGCATAAAAAAGAAGACGTACCACAGTATATTTGATAGATTTTTCAGACCCAACTCCAAAATATTTGACACATGGAAGACCGCACAAGTTCACTCTTATGAAAATACCAAAAATAATAAGTGTTGGGAGAATCGCAATAACTTTTTACTAGCCCCTTAGAATTAGGTAAGACCTGTGGCATTAGAAAGAGTACACACTAGGATATAACAGGACAAATATTCAGACCATGGGAGGCAAAATTTCAAAATTACCCCAGTTCCAAGTCGGCCTAAAAACAATGTTCTAATTAGGGTTTGAAAAAGGTACACTGTTTTAAATTTGAATAACTTTGAGTAGAAGGATCTATTTGAGGTGAAACATAGAGTGTGATATATATTTATATTGTTCAAAATTCCACCAAAAGGAAGCGTAAAAAATCACCCTCCAGTCAAACCACCAGAGGACTCATCCACGGTGTACGATGAAAGGGAAGACCTATCTTTTCGAGTGTCTCAGTTGGAAGATATGATTAAAGGATCTATGAAAGTAATTGATTTAGTTAATTTAGAGGGGGAGTTGGTGAAACATGTGGAGGAAAATATGGAAGGGACTATGAAAACAATTGATTTAGTTAATTTAGAGGAGAAGTTGATGGAACAGATGGAAAATATTGCTAAGCTCATACAAAATTCCAAGGATACTCCTTCTCCAGGTGATGATGTGTTCCAGGATACTCAGGAGTATAAATATAAGGTCCACGTTGAGAAACATTCCATGAATAAGAATATTCCAAGAGGAAATTGTTCTAGTAATGGAAGTAATCAGGAATGGTCACCAAGGGGTACCCAACTTCCCAAGATTGACATGAGAAAGTTTGATGGAAATGATCCAATAACATGGATATTCTAGATGGAGCAGTTCTTTGATCTACACCAGGCGCCAACTTTGCAAAAGGTAACTATTGCATCATTATATTTAGAGCCTAATTAATTTGTATGGTACCAATGGCTTTGTGACAGTAAAAAAGACTCTATTATATCTTGGTCTATATTCACAAAAGAATTGATTGCACGTTATGGTGATATTAATAGCAACACCTTCTTTATCCAATTAATAAATATCAAGCAAAAAGGTCTAGTTACAGAGCACATTCAGTAGTTCCAAAAGCTAAGTCTTAAAGTGAAGAACATTTCAGAAGATAATTTTTTGGATCTCTTTATTGGAACCTTGAAGGATAACATTCAACATGAGGTGCATCTATTTGAACCACCATCCTTAGAGAAAGCTTTCATGGTGGCGAGGAAGGTTGAAAGTAAAAATATGACTATGGCTACTAGAGAGACCACCTCCAACACATACAGAGAGAATAATGTTCCTTCTTCTAACCCACCTCAAAGGTTGACACCTCAGCAACTAGATGAAAGAAGAGAAAAAAGCCTATGCTTTAATTGTCACAACAAGTATAGTAAGGGACATAAGTGTGGCAAGAAGAAATTATTCTACATAGATTGTGAAGAGGAAGAACCAAAAGAACAGGAATCATCTCAAGATGATGAAATAGAAGATACTAATTCTGAATAGATTACTCCCGCCATATCATGTCATGATTTTGTCGGAATTAGCACTCCTCAAACTCTCAAGATCGAAGGATATATCAAAAAGAAAAAAGTAACATTTTTGATTGATTCTGGTAGTACTCGTAATTTCGTTCACTATAAATTATCCAAAGTTCTCAATTGCTTTGTATATCCAGCACCAGAGTTTCAAGTAATGATTGCAGATGGAGTAACTATCAATTGCTCAGGGAAATTCCATAATACCCATCTTACTATGGTGGAATATGTATTGAATAGTCTAATGATTGCTATTCTAATGGGTGGTGCTAATGTTGTCTTAGGAGTTCAATGGTTACCATCATTGGGAATAGTGGGTTTTAATTTCAGAAGCTTTTCATGAAATTTTTATGGGAAGGAAAAGAATATGAGTTAAAGGGTATCATAGGGAAACCGAGCAAGGTGATAAGCTCTAATGGTATGACAAAATTGATGAAAAAGAGACATCAAGGTGTAATTCCACAATTATGCTCATTAGATGTTCAAACAACTAAGTCTCCTATTTCCCCAGATCTCCAAAGGGTCATTAATAAGCATTCCAAGGTATTTGAAGATATTCCAAAAGGTCTTCCCCCTATTCAATATTTTGATCATGCTATTCACTTAATTCCAGGAAGTGTTCCTCATAACATTAGACCTTATAGATACCCCTAGGGACATAAGAGTGAAATTGAGCGCATGGTTGAAGACATGTTAGAGGTTGGCATAATTAGGCCTAGCCAAAGTTCTTACTCTGCACCAGTGGTAATGGTACACAAGCCGGATGGATCATGGTGTATGTGTCCAGGTTATAGAGAGCTCAACAAGATAACCATTAAAGATAATTTTTCCATTCTTGTCATTGATGAATTATTAGATGAATTACATGGAGCAGTTTTCTTCACAAAGTTGGATCTCCATTTCGGGTATCATCAAATTAGAATGAAGGATGAAGACATCCCAAAAACATCATTTAGAACTCATGAAGGTCATTATGAATTTATGGTCGTGCCATTTGTCCTCACGAATGCACCTTCCAAATTTCAAGGTTTGATGAATTCCATTTTTAAGCCTTTCCTTAGAAAATGCGTGCTAGTATTATTTGATGATATACTAATCTATAGCAAGTCTTGGTAAGAACATATTCAACATGTTGACAAGGTACTACAACTACTAAAGGAGCAACAACTATATGCAAAACATTCCAAATGTTTCTTTGCGGTAAAGGAGGAAGAGTATTTGGGTCATATTGTATCACATTAAGCTGTCAAGGTAGACCCTAACAAAATTAAAGCCATGATGGAATGGTTGATTCCCAAAACCCTGAAGAATATTAGAGGATCTTAGGTCTAACAAGATACTACCGTAAGTTTGTTCAGAACTATGGAAAAGTAGCAATGCCTCTAACAACATTATTGAAGAAAGATGCATTTTCTTGGACTCCAAAGGCAACTCAAGCTTTTCAACAACTTAAAGAGGCAATGTGCAAAGCTCATGTTTTGGCCACACTAGGCTTCACAAAAACCTTTATTATGGAATGTGATGCTTTAAGAAATGGAATTAGTGTTATTCTAATGCAAGAAGGACACCCACTTGCTTTCACAAGTCATCCAATCAAGGGAAAGAACTTACATAATCCCATTTATGAGAAGGAAATGTTGGCAATACTACATGCTCTTAAGAAATGGCATCCTTACCTAATAGGTAGGCACTTGAAGGTCAAAACAGATCATGATAGTCTTCAATACTTCCTGGAACAGAGACTATCTTTGGAAGGCAACAAATATGGGTAACCAAGATGTTGGGATATGACTTTGAAATCATCTATAGGAATGGGAAACATAATGTGGTGGCACATGCACTCTCTAGAAAATATGAATATGTCGGGGCATTACTTTGTGCAATTTCCATTCTACAACTTGATTAGGTAGTAGCAGCAAGGGAAGAATGGAAAAATGACCTATCTATGTGGATGCTCATTCAAAAGTTACAGAACAATCCCAATGTATCGGATACTTTTATGTTGAAAAATGATTCACTGTGGTATAAGGATCGCTTATATTTATGCAAAAACTCCTAACTCAAACAAAAGGTCCTCTCAGAAGTACACACCTCTCCTATAGGTGGGCACTCTAAATTCCTGAAAACTTACCAGAAGGTCAAGAAGGAATTTTTTTGGGAAGGTCTTAAATTTGATGTTCAAAGGTTCGTGGTCGAATGTTTGGTTTACCAACAGAATAATTTTGAAACAGTTAAGACCCCGGGACTTCTACAACCATTACACATACCTTGCCAACGCTGGGAGGAAGTCTCAATGGAGTTTATCATAGGTCTAGACCCAAGTCAGAAGGAAAGAATGTTATTATGGTGGTTGTTGATAGATTCACGAATTATGCACATTTTTGTGCACTCTCTCGCCCTTTTAATGCAAGTACAATAGCTACAGCCTTTATGGAAACAGTTCAAAAGTTACATGGAAATCCGAAGATTATTGTAAGTGATAGAGGCAATTTTCACTAAAATATTTTGGATTGAATTATTTTATTTTTTGGGTACCTAATTGGCTCAGAGTTCATCTTATCATCCTCAATCTGATGGGAAAACTTAGATAGTGAACAAATGTTTGGAAGGTTATATTTGCTACTTTGCATATGATAAACAAAAACAGTGGGTGAAATGGTTGTCTTTGGCAGAATGGCAGTACAATACTTCCTTCCATACATCATAAAAAAATGTCTCCATTTATGGTACTTTATAGGTACCAGGATCCATCTATCACATCTCCCTTAAAAGGAAAATCTAAAGTTCAAGTCGTGGAAGATCACATAGAGCAATAGGAAGAAGTTCTCCAGATACTTAAGGACAACCTGGCTAAGTTAAAAAACAGGATGAAACAACAAGTTGATCAACATCGCAGTGAAAGGAGTTTCGAAGAAGGAGATTGGGTATTTCTGAGGCTACAATATTGCGAGCAGATGTCCCTCAAGAATGTAAATAAGGGCAATAAATTAGCACCTAAGTATTATGGTCCTTATAAAGTGTTGCAAAAGATTGGTAGTTGTTAATTTTTGAGCATTAATTCAATATACTCTTGGATCTTTACTAAGAGAATAACATGTACAGTATATCAATGCATATCAATCATATCAAGCATATCAATCATCACAAGATGCAAACATAAGACAATAGACACATAGAGTTTCCATGGGGAAAACCCTAAGGTGAAAAACCCCACAACTTCCTCAAAGATAGATGGAGATGTGATACAACCAAAGTACACAGACATAGACTCCTCCTAGTAGCTGATCTTCCTCCTCACATGTGCACCACTTTCCGAGTGATGGAAGTGTGAGCTCTGAAGTGATCCAAATAGAGATCGGGAGATCTCTATTTATACTTGTCCTGACTACCCAATAAACTTATGGGGCTGACTTGTCTAGCTTAGCACAATAACCTCATGTTACATTAATCCGGGTCGACCCCTTACAATGTGGTCTAATAACCCATCGGTAAGTTAACATACTTGTGACACTTGTCAATACAAATGACGACACTTCTGTATAGAGGAATAATACATCTCTATAGGAGTACAATAAATATATATATGAAATACATTCTGAAGTTACATATACATCAACACTCCCTCTTAACTAGGAAGGTATTTCTTGACACAGATCATCTAGCACAAGTCTTCTTCTATGGATCATCGTCATCGATGCATTGTCCTCGAATCATCATCATCGTCACTATTGCTGCTATCTCAATCAATCTCTGAATCTACTCGTCATAGAAAGTTCTACAGAGCCAGTCATTTTTCATACTAGATATAGTCCCACCACCTGTAGGTCTTCATCATCACTGGCCATACTGTGGAATCCTCAGGACTTATTATGTGTGTCACAAAACCTTAACAGAGTCTCTTGACTAGCAAGAACCCTAAAGAGCATTTGAGGCCTTTTTCATCCTGTCCAGATCTCCAGGTCTTATTACATGTGACTGTCACAAAACCTTAAAAGAGTCCCTTGACTAGCAAGAACCCTAAAGAGAATCTGAGGCCTTTTTCATCATGTCCAGATCTCCAGGACTTATTACATGTGACCCCCACCACAAAACCTTAAAAGAGTGTCTTGCCAAGCAAGAACCCTAAAGAGCATCTGAGGCCTTTTTCATCCTGTCCAAATCTCCAGGACTTATTACATGTGGTCATGGAAATGCCTCGAAAGAGCATCTGAGGCCTTTTTCATCCTGTCCAGATCTCCCAAGTCTACTTACATGCCATAGGACAATGCCTCGAAAGAGCATCTGAGGCATTTTTCATCCTGTACAGATCTCCCAGGTCTACTTACATGTCCTCTCAGAGCAATGCCTCGAAAGAGCATCTGAGGCCTTTTTCATACTGTCCAGATCTCCCAGGTCTACTTACATGCTCATCTGCACAACCTGTCCACGGCCACAGAGTGTCAACCTGATACTCACCATACAGCATCCTGATGTACACATGATCATCCTGATCATCAACACTGCATCGTCCTGATGCATGTCATCTGGAGCAACATCCTGAAGTTCGTCATCCATGATCATCCTGATCATACAATGCATCTACCTGATGCATACTAAGTATCTACCTGATACATATCATCATACATGATCCACCTGATCATACAATGTATCCACATGATACATACATAGATACATGATCCACCTGATCACACAATGTATCTACCTGATACATATCAACATACATGATCTACCTAATCACACAACGTATCCACCTGATACATATACAGATACATGGTC
The DNA here is from genome assembly GCA_027924585.1 of Larix kaempferi. Taxonomy (NCBI): domain Eukaryota; kingdom Viridiplantae; phylum Streptophyta; class Pinopsida; order Pinales; family Pinaceae; genus Larix; species Larix kaempferi. Next base: position 28,522,404 of record BSBM01000372.1, on the reverse strand, counting down.
CAAGCATCCAACATGATGCATATACAAATACATACAAATGATCCAATTGATCATATCCAGCATCCAACATGATGCATACATACATGAATGATCCAACTGATCATATCCATCATCCAACATGATGCATACATACATAAATGATCCAACTGATCATATCCAGCATCCAACATGATGCATACATACATAAATGATCCAACTGATAATATAGAGCAAAAACTAGAACATCATCCTGATGCTCATCATCCAGCGCTTACATCCATAGCCATGTGAAGGATCCTCCTTCCACCATGCTTGGAATGGCTTCATCAAAATGTCTCCATCACTTCTTCCTCGAAGTGTCATCGATCTGAAGAACACCAATCCTCTCTCTGAAGTACTCGAACTTCACTCTGGCTAGTGGCTTCGTCAGCACATATGCAATCTGCTCATCCATCGCAACATACAGGAGCTTCACTACTCCTCTCTGCACCATATCCCTGATATAGTGATATTTGATCTCAATGTGTTTCGACCTGTAATGGAACACCGGGTTCTCAGCCAGCTTCACACAACTCTGGTTGTCACAAAAGATACCAATAGCCTCCAACGGTAGATCAAATAACTCAGACAGTAGCTTCCTCAGCCATACTTCCTCACAACTAGCCGAACAAGCTGCAACATACTCGGCTTTAGCTGTACTCAGTGCTACGCAAGACTACTTCTTGCTAAACCAATAGATCACACCTGATCCCATACTGAAACAACACCCAGAAGTACTCTTCCTATCTGCAACACTACCTGCCCAATCTGAATCAACATAACCCTGTAGGTTAAACTTTTGATTCGCATCATACTTGAGCCCATAATCAACTGTACCCTTCAGGTACCTCAGAATATGCTTTACAGCAACCAGGTGAACACTCCTCGGATCTGTCAGGAACTGGCTCAATGTGTTCACCGCAAAGCAAATATATGGTCTCGTGTTCGTCAGGTACATCAAGGACCCAATCATCTGACGATACATAGTGACATCAACCGGCTCAGATGAAGCATCACACAGAAGCTTCAGGTTCGATGCCATAGGTGTGGCCATGGCCTTGCAGTCCATCATCCCGAACCTCTTCGGGATCTCTACTACATACTTCCCTTGTCCAAGGAAGATTCCATCTGCACTCTACCACACCTCCATACCTAGAAAATAGTGCATCATCCCCAAGTCCTTCATCTCGAACTCGGCAGCAAGCTTCCTCTTTGTATCGGCAATTAATCTATCTTCACCTGTTACAAATAGGTCATCTACATATAAGAGTAGTAACACAGGACTGCCTTCCTTAACCTTGTAGTAAAGGTTGGAATCTACCTTACGCTTGGTAAATCCCAAACTAGATAGGAAACTGTCCATCCTACCATACCAAGTTCTGGGAGCTTGCTTCAAGCCATACATGTCTTTCTTCAACTGTCCATCCTATCATGTGTTTCAAAACTGAGTGGCTGCTCCACATACACTTCCTCTTCAACTACACCATTCAAGAAAGCAGTCTTGACATCCATCTGGTGTATCTTCCATTTCATCACTGCAGCCAGAGCAAGTACTATTCTAATGGAGGTGTACCTGGATACAGGAGCAAAAGTTTCTTCATAATCTATTCCCTCTTTCTGAGAGAAGCCATGAGCTACGAATCTTGCCTTGTATTTCTCTATGCTGCCATCTATAGCATGCTTGATCTTGTAGATCCATATGGAAGTCACAACAGACTTCCCTTCAGGTCTTGGGAGAACATCCCAAACATCATTCTTCATTATTGATTGGTATTCTTCAACCATGGCATCCTTCCATTCTTTCTTTTCCGTTGCTTCTTCGTAATTGGAAGGTTCTTTGTTCATGATATCACAGAGTAAAGCAACATAGCTGGTATGTGATCTAGTTCTCTTCTTTGCTCTATGTTCTTCTTCTGGAATGCCATATCTTTCTGCATCTTGAACGAGCTCTCTAGCCCATGCAGGTTTCCTCTTGTGAGAGTTATTCTCACGGAGTGGATCTACAGGTTCTTGCGGATCTTCAATTTCACGATCTGCATCTGGAATTGCTTCAGTCATAGTAGTGTCTTGAAATCTAGTTTCCTTAGGTTATTCATAATCTTCAGCAGGTGTCTTCCTTGATTTGATGAATGCTGAGTTTTCATCAAATGTCACATCCCTGCTGACATCAATCTTCTTGAACCCTGGAAAATATATTCTGTAAGCCTTCAAGATTTCATTGTAACCCACAAAGATACCCTTTTTTCCTGAAGGATCTAGCTTGGTCCTCTTTTCCTTTGGGACATGAGTGTATACTGGACAACCAAATATTCTGAGATGGCTGACTTTAGGTTTCTTACCAGAGAAGACCTCTTCTAGTGTCTTATTGTCCAATATCTTGTGGGGTGTTCTGTTCTGCACATATACAGCTATCCTAGCTGCTTCTGCCATAGATGCATAGGTAGATCCTGGTCATGCAACATTGCCCTTGCTGCTTCCATGATTGTTCAATTCTTTCTTTCTGCAACTCCATTCTGTTGAGGATTGTAAGGAGCAGTCAACTCCCTCTTAATCCCTGAATCACTGCATAGCTTCTTGAAGTCACCTGAAGTGAATTCTCCACCATTGTCGGATCTGAATGTTTTGATCTTCTTATCAGTTTGGTTCTCCATCAAGGTTTTGAATTCCTTGAACTTATCAAACACTTCATCTTTGTTCTTCAAGAAGTAAACACAAGTCTTCCTGGAGAATTCATCAATGAAAGAGACATAGTAAACATACCCACTCAGAGAACTGGATGACATTGGACCACATACATCGGAGTGGATAATTTCCAAGATACTTTTTTCCTTGCTTTCACTGCTTGGAAATGCCTTCTTTATGTTCTTTCCTTTTGCACATCCTTTGCAAACACCTTCATGCTTGGTCTTAATTTCAGGAAGACCTTCTACAGCCTTACTTGCAATTGGTAATGCTCTATAGTGCATATGTGCAAGTCTTCTACGCCAAAGTTCACTTGGCTCCATGGAATCATGCACCATGGCATGTTCAAGTTGTCCCTTCAATTTATACAATCCTCCCTCTTGCTCTCCAATCACTACTGCATCATCTATGGTCTTTCCCTTTGGCCACATTAGAACTTGGCCATCCACAAATGCAACCCTCATACCTTTTGCATCCAATGCAGATATGGAGAGTAGGTTTTTCTTCAGCCCAGGTACATAAAGAACTTCTTTCATCTTCAAAGATTTTCCAGAATCTAGGTTGTAGGAGGCTTCACCACTTCCTTTGATAGGGTATTGATAGTCATCCCTAAGTTTCACTTTATGTGGTGATTCATGTTCAGATAGATTTACAAAAGATTCTTTAAACCCAGTCATGTGTTTGGAAGCCCCACTGTCAATAAGCCAATCATTACCACCATGCGAAATAGTACCTGCGAGAGCAAAGATTAGAACATACTCTTCTTCGCTTGATGAGTCATCATCATCACTTTTTGCTCTAGCCTCCTTCTTTGAAGATTCATCATCCTCAACAGCATGAGCATGATATCTCTTCTTGTTGTTCTTCTTTTTCTTGTTGAAGTTGTTGTTTTTCTTCTTGGGACAATCTGCAGCAAAATGTCCCTTCTCATTGCATGTGAAGCACCTGAAATCTTTCTTCTCTTTATGTTGATGGTGGTGTGAAGATTTCTTGGTATAAGATGGCTCTCTCTTAGGCTTGCTCCTTTTAGTGTGAGCTGCGAGAGCTTGGTCTTCACTTCCCATCTTTTCTTCTTGTGCTACAAGCCTTGCTTCTTCTTGAGAGCATTCCTCCCACAGTCTACTGAAAGAGATCAATTTCTTTCTTGCACAGATTCCTTGAATAAAAGAATCCCATGACCTAGGTAGGCCATTTAGAGTGGTCATAACCACTTCACCATTATCTACTACTTCATCGACAGCTTCAAGTTGTTCCTTGATCTGAGAGACCTTGGAGAAATAAGATTGAATGGTCTCTCCATTCAACAGCTTGACCCCTTTCAATTGATTCCGCAGAGTCATCTTCCGATTTATGTTCTTCCCTTCAAATAGCTTGGTCAAAGAGTCAAACATCTCCTTGGGTGTCTTCAGAGATGACACATGTGGTATAAGATGGTCTTTGATAGAATCAGCAATGATTCTCTTTGCCTTAACCAAGTTCTTCTTATGCAATATCTTAGCCTCTTCATCCTCTGGGATAGGAATCTCTTCTTTTATATATGAGTCCAACTCATTCTCTTCCAGGATTAACCCAATCCTATACTTCCAGGCTCGGAAGTTATCATCCCCTTCAAGCTTATCCTCAAGATTGGTGTGGTGAGACATCTTAAAGAGTACTTCAAATGGAAATAGAAAAGATTTAGGTCTTACCACTTGATTTGTTGAAAACTGGATTTGGTCTCGGATTAGGGTTTCTCAGAGAAACCCTAAAAATTCAAAATGTGAATTTCAACTTTCTGAAATGATAGAAAGATGCACCTTGATGAGCTGATCATCCTGGTATACTCATAATTTGAGTTCTGCAAAGTTTCACCCTTCAGAAATGCCTTTTAGTCTTTCCGGATTCACTAAGGAGGACACTGAATTAGGGTTTGAGTTTCCCAGAGATTTACCCAATCTCGATCAAAATCTCTAAACTTCTATTTTTTCAAGGAGCTTCCAGATGTGTCTTCAGATTTAAGAAATTCCTATTTTTTAGGAAACCCTAATTTTTAGGGCCAAAACTGAAAGTGCTCAGAATTGAATTCTGATTGGACAGATAGATTCACCTTGCTGAGGAGAGTCAATCTATCATATTACTTTTCCAAAATCTGTGGAGAGAAACCCTGGTTTCCGCCACTACACAATGTCTTCTTCTCAGGTTAGCTCTGATACCATGTTAATTTTTTAGCATTAATTCAATATACTCTAGGATCTTTACTGAGAGAATAACATGTACAGTATATCAATGCATATCAAGCATATCAATCATCATAAGATGCAAACATAAGAGACAATAGACACACAGAGTTTCCGTGGGGAAAACCCTAAGGTGAAAAACCCCACAACTTCCTCGGAGATAGATAGAGCAATGATACAACCAAATTAGACAGAGATAGACTCCTCCTAGCAGTTGATCTTCCTCCTCACATGTGCGCCACTTTCTGAGTGATGGAAGTGTGAGTTCTTAAGTGATCCAAATAGAGATTGGGAGATCTCTAGTTATACTTGTCCTGACTGCCCAATAAACTTATGGGGCGACTTATCTAGCTTAGCACAATAACCTCCTGTTACATTAATCCGGATCGACCCCTTACAAGGTGGTCTAATAACCCATCGGCAAGTTAACATACTTGCGACACTTGTCAATACAAATGACGACACTTTCGTATAGAAGAATAATACATCTCTATAGGAGTACAATAAATATATATATGAAATACATTCTAAAGTTACATATACATCAATAGTAGTATGGCTTACAAATTGGATCTCTCTTCATCTTCAAGAGTACATCCAGTTTTCCATGTTTCTTTCTTAACTAAGGTAATAGGAGACAAGATCCCAATTCATACAATATTGTTGGAGCTTGATGAAGAAGGAAAAGTCATATTGGAACCTAAAAAAATCACTAAAACAAGGACCAAACAACTATGAAATCAGGTTGTTACTGAGTACCTCATTAAGTGGAAAAACTTACTAGTTGAAGATTCGACATGGGAAGATGATTCCTTCATAAAAAAGCATCCACAACTAATCAAGTGTTGAGGACAACACTTGTCTAAATGGGAGGGGCATGTTAATCCCTAAATGTGGGCACATTTCCCCCTATACTATGGTGCATTGCATTAGTTTGATGTTGGCTTTGGTCGATTAGTTGTAATTGTCATTAGTATGGTTATATTAGTTATGTCAACTCGGGTCAGTGAGTTGTAATTGTACCTCTTAATATCCTATATATATGAAGGAGATCTTTTCATTTGAGTATCTTGTCTTGTCTTGTCTTATGTACTCAGTACATTGTATAAGGAAGTTTCCCTCTCGAAGTGGCTTGTTATTCATCTACGTTCTACATATTTAAGGCGTGGACTACTCTCTTTGTTCTATTTATGCTCTTTCCATGATATTTTGGTAAATTTGTTGCTTAACTTTGGGACCTCTCATAGGGGAGAACCCTATTGTTTGCACAAGGACATTTTACCTTGTCAACGAAGGTGTAAGAACAACCAAATAGATTTCCAACCTCCATTTGAACCTTTCAACAATGGTTGTATGTTAGAATTTTGATACTTCCATGATGGTTATGTTATATATTTAAAAAATTTATATATATTATCACACTAACCATATGCATTAGGATCACTGAAAGATAGACAAGCATAACATACAAAAGAGACACAAATATTTACCCTAGGAAAACCCTCTCATGGGAAAAACCCAGCAAAACTTCTTCAGTATAGATTCGTCAGAAAGTACAATGTCAATCTCGTACAATAACCCGAGAATAAGATAAAATAGAAACCCTAGGAAGAGATGTCTTCAATGCAACTACTCTTTCTCCCAATCAAATTTGTCCTTCTGCCTCTACTCGTGCAAACTTGCTTAAGTGAGATAATGCACCAAATGAGCTAGGTGCCACTCTATTTATACTAGTTACAAACTAGCCTTTTTACCTAACTAGTTCGACTTTAATTTCCCTAATTGGGCTTATCTGACTGGGGCAGTTTTCCCATTGTTTGGGGCAGTTTACCCACTAGTCCGACTTGTTTATTTTAGGGTTTCAACATAATCAAATACAATATGAATATTTCCCGAAGGAAGTACAATAAAAATACAATAAGAATATCTTTCGAAGTTACATTCTTTAACACTCCCTCTTAATAAGGAAGGTTTTCTTCTGTCAATGTCATCATCATCATCTCATTGTTGCAACTCTGTACTCTGACCATTGACTTCTGACATCTCTCCCAAATCTATACATCACTAGAATTTTTGAATTATCAAGTGGGTCCAACCCAAGAGAGTACATTACGTCACACACATCGACCACCTGCATTACCTCACCCTGTATTATTAACTAGCAATCCATCTGGTGGGTCCAACCCACGAGCGTACATTACATCGCACACAGTGACCACTTGTGTTGCCTCACCATGTGTCCATATCATCTCATGAGTGTAGCCTAGGAGAATCAATTACGTCACACACAGTGACTACCTGATACCACGTCACATCTCATCATTGGAACAACACAACACAACTCTGTGAGTGTAGCATAGGAGACTCAATTACGTCACATAACTAGTGACTACCTTCTACCATGTCACCTCATGTGGAGAACAACCAAGTACTAAACTTGTGTCTTCACACATGTGTGTTTTCCAACATAGAACAACAGTCAGGAGACTCAATTACATCACACAGTGACTACCTACTGCATCCTCATGGGTGTAGTCCAGGAGACTCAATTACGTCACATAACCAGTGACTACCCGCTACAACCCTGTGAGTGTAGTCCAGGAGACTCAATTACATCACATAACCCGTGACTACCCGCTACAGCATCACATCTCAAGTGGATACATGCCCAGGAGCTCAATTGCGTCACTACGTCACTACCTGCGTCTCACATGTGCTATGTTACACATCCCTCCCTCTTTCGAGGAACCTCGATCTAGACCACTCCAAGCTTGTCCCTGAAGTATTCAAACTTCACTCTCGATAGAGGCTTGGTCAACACATAGGCTATCTACTCCTCTATTGCTATATACTGGAGCCTCACTGCTCCTCTCTATAACATATCCCTGATACAGTGATACCTTATCTCGATCTGCTTTGACTTGTCATGAAACATTGGGTTCTCATACAACTTCACACAACTCTGGTTGTCACAGAGAATACAAGTCACCTCTAACTCGAGATCGAACAAACCTGTAAGCAACTTACGAAACCACACTGCCTCGCAACTTGCTGAACAAGTTGTCATATACTCTGCTTCGGCTGCACTAAGTGCCACACTTGTCTGCTTCCTACTGAACCATGAGATCATACCAGATCCCAAATTGAAGTAGCACCCTAATGTGCTCTCTCTATGTGTGACACTATCGACCCAATCCGTATCAACATAACACTGCAGGTTAATCTTTTGATCTAACACATATCTGAGGCCATAATCAATTGTACCCCTCAGGTACCTCAACACATGCTTTGTCGCAACCAAGTGAACACGTCTCATCTCTACCATGTACTGACTCAGTTTGTTCACTGTAAAGCATAAATCCGACCTCATGTTCATTAAGTACATCAACGAACCAATCATCTTCTTGTAAACCGTGGAATCCACTAATTATGAAGAAGTATCACACAACAACTTCAGATTCGATGCCATTGGTGTGGCCATGGCCTTACAATCCATCATCATGAATCTCTTTAGGATATATACTGCATATTTTCCTTGACTTGGGAAAAGTTCTTCTGGATTCTGCCACACCTTAAGACCTAATAAATAGTGCATCATACCAAAGTCCTTCATCTCAAATTATGTGGCAAGTTTCCTCTTCGTTTTCTGCTATGAGCTTCTCATCACCTGTCAGAAATAGGTCATCTACATACAAAAGTAGTATCACTGGTTTCCCATCCTCAACCCTTAAGTAAAGGTTGGAATCTGCTTTACTCTTGGTCAATCCCAAGCTCGTCAGAAACCCACCAATCCTGTCGTACCATGTCCTAGGTACTTGTTTCAAACCATACAAGGCCTTCTTCAATTTGCACACGTGAGTCTGCCTGTCATGTGTCTCAAATCCTAGTGGCTGATCCACATATACTTGTTCTTCTACTGCACCATTTAGTAAAGAAATCTTCACGTCCATCTGGTGTACCTTCGACTTCATCAATGCAGCTATCGCAAGTACAACTCTAATTGAAGTGCATCTTGCTACAGGAGCAACACCGTCCCATGAACCTTGCCTTGTACTTATGTAGTATGCTTGATTTTGTAAATTTGCTTGAACTTTCATCACTTGTTCTTTAGAACAAGTCCCATCATCCTTCTCTTATAGGTCATAGCACACGATCTTCCCTACAAGTTAAAATTTAGTCATATGATTAGTATCATTCCATGTAATGACAACTTCTTATGCATAATGTACACAGTCATGTAACCAATGCATCTTAGCCAATGCTTTAGCACAACACTCATCCATATCTCGTATACACACGGTAACTATCTAGATGCCTTCCATCTCTACCAGAACATACTATTAAGAGCATGCAATTCTCTCAATATGTTAGCAAAGAGGTTTCATCCTAGACTAGCTCCATCAAGGGCTCATGGGATATTGTGCAGCACTATAGGCCACTTACCCATAACATGCACTACATGAGCCTATTGCTAGTCAATATTAGTCATGTATAAGTGCATAAAAGAAAACTACATCACAGATCTACATGTAACTGTTATGAGCAATATCCTTCAAAATACTTAGGAATTCAAATGATAGTAAATACTTATCTCTTATGTGTTTTGTAGGCTTCCCCTTGGTTTTTGCCTCCTTGCAGAAGTTACTGGAGTTTCTGGAAGTGTACTATGCTCCATCATTTAATTCTGAAGACCTTGATCTTCTTTTTTGTCTAGACTGGAACTTTCTAAAGTCTTCATCCTTGGTCCTCATGTACTGGATTCAAGATCTCCTTCGCTTTGTTATCACTTCTTGAAAACGAATTTTCACGTTCTTTCCTCGTGCACATCCTTTGCATATGCCTTCACGTTTTGTCTGTATCTCGTGTAGACCTATCGGTAAAGCCTTGTAGTGTATATGTGCAAGCCATAGTTCACTCGGTTCCATAGTGTCATGAACCAATGCTTGATCTGGTTAGCCTTTTAATTTGTACAAGCCTCCCTCTTGCTCTCCAATTACTATTGCATCATCAAAATTTCAAGACATATTCTTCATCACTTGAGGAATCTTCCCTTGCTTTCTTCTTAATTGATTCGTCATCTTCTACAACATGAGCATGATGCCTCTTCTTATTTCCTTTCTTGTTGTTGCTTTTCTTCTTGGGGAAATTTCTTGCAATGTGTCCCATTTCATCGCAATTGTAACATTTGAAGTTTGAGTCGTCTCTAGGAGCTCTTTGATTCTTGTGGAATCTTCTAGAATTGTGAGAGTGGTCTTCTTTCTTGTTCCTCTTTGCATGAGCTTCCAAGGCTTGGTTATCATCTTCTCCATATTTTCTTTTGTGGTTTCTTCCCGAGCACAACTTTCCCAAATCGTACTAAAATTGATGAGATTCCTTCTAGAACATATTCCTTGAATTGATTCCCGTGATCTTGGGAGACCATTAAATGTAGTCGTCACCAATTCTACACTTTCAACATGATCTCCAATAGCTTCCAGTTGTTCTTTGATTTTGTAGACCCTTGTGAAAATAGATTGAATACTTTCTGAGCTCAGCATCTTCACACCCTTGAGTTGAGTTCTCAAGGTCATCTTTCTGTTAATGTTCTTTCCTTCAAATAATCTCTTCAGTGCATCGAACATCTCCTTAGGAGTCTTCACGGATGAGATGTGGGGGATCAAGTGATCCTTGATGGAGTTAGCAATGATCCTCTTGGCCTTAATCAATATATTATTGTGTTTAGATTTGTCTTCATCTCCCTCTGGTTCCTTAATCTCTTCTTTGATATAGTTGTCCAACTCATTATCTTCTAGAATGAGCATCACTCTATACTTCCAGGCACATAAGTTATATGCTCCTTCAAGGTTATCCTCAAGCTTGGTGTTGTTTTTTATCTTGATAAAATGAGAACCTCAAATGGAAATAAATATAGTAGGACTTACTAAATGAGATGCTCCAATCAAGTGCTTGCTTCAATGCCTTCTGAGATCTGACTTATGGATGACCTAGGGTTTGTTAGAGAAACCCTAATTTTTCAACTTTGGATTCTTGAACAACTAAATGGAGAGAGAGATGTGCCTCCCTAAGGAGATTTGAGCAAAGGTCCTTTTCGTCCAAATCTATGGACATAATTGCCATAAATTGGAAACCCTAATTTCTGCAGTTGCTGCAGTTTCTACAAAATAGGTCAAAATTTGAAAATTCTCGGTTTTGGAATCTGCTTCCACAGGAAGATGCGCCCTCCTAGGGTGAATTAGATTGACCTCCTTTTCAGGTTGATCTATGGTGAAAATCCTTTGGAACAAGAAACTCTAGTTTTTACTTATGACAATTTCAGCTGCACAAAGTCTTCTTTCAAGCCAGCTCTGATACCATGTTAGAATTTTGATACTTCCATGATGGTTATGTTAGTTCTTTAAACAATTTATATATATTATCAGAATAACCATATGCAATAGGATCACTGAAACAAAGACAAGCACAACATACAAAAGAGACACAAAGATTTACCCTGGGAAAACCCTCTCATGGGAAAAACCCAACAAAACTTCTTTAGTATAGATTCATCAAAAAGTACAATGTCAATCTTGTACAATAACCCGAGAATAAGATAAAATAGAAACCCCATGAAAAGATGTCTTGAATGCAGCTACTCTTTCTCCCAAGAGAACTTGTCCTTCTGCCTCTACTCATGCAAACTTGCTTGAGTGAGATGATGCGCAAAATGAGCTACGCACCACTCTATTTATACTGGTTACAAACTGTCCTTTTTACCCAACTGGGCCGACTTGACTTTCCCTAACTGGGCCGACCTGGCTGGGGCAGTTTTTCCCATTGTTTGGGGCAGTTTACCCACTAGGACGACTTGTCTATTTTAGGGTTTTTACATAATCAAATACAATATGAATATTTCTCGAAGGAAGTACAATAAGAATATCTTCTGAAGTTACATTCTTCAACATTGTAAGCATTTGATACTAGCATATTTTTTCATATCAGATCAATTAGCTCATTATGCTCACTTCCATGTAAGCAAGTCCTACTTTTATGACCACATCTTGGGATGCATGCTAGAAAAAGAGAGCATATAAATTAGTTGTATACTATAACCCTGATATTACAAGAACTCTTTACAACTCTAATAGAAACCTCGTACTAGCAATACAAAAATGACATTAACCAAACACTGGACAACCTTTGAGAATTTCATCTTGAGGGATCTTTTACACTCTCAATGGAAAATGTTGTTATCACCTACAAGAACTACTAAGATTCTTTATTTCTTTCAAGACAACAATCCCTTTTAAACAATGTTTTTGTTTGTCACAAAAGATTCCTATATCTCTAGATATTTCTAGACATAGAACACTACAATAAACATGTTTTCTTATATATTCTAGTATATTGAAAATATATGTATAAATTATGGAATATAAGTACATGTATATCCAAGCCCCAAGGGTTAGCTCAACCAATTATGAGATGGACATAAGATCTCTTCCCCATATTGGGGAGGTCATGGATTTGATACTCTTGATCCCCTCAAGGATTGCGCTTGGATTTTAGGCATCAATGGTTAACCATATTTGCCATTTTTGGATCAATGGGGAAATACTCAGAGGGTTTTCTGCGAGGTTTTGGTTGAAAAAATACACATATCTCTAGTGAAAATATCTTATGCCTCTTATTGCTCAACATAGATATCAAGCTTTTAGCCCTTGTTATAATTGGGAATTGCTTTTCACCTATTTTGATATCTTACATTTAATGTTTAACATTTCATAAAATGCTTCATAACATCTTCTCTTTAATCATTCATGTAACGAGTTAAGTGTTTGTTTTGTGAAGTAGCCAAAACCTATATTCAAAGTTGTAAAGTACTAACAAACATACATATGTGTAGTTAGTACATCCTACGGTGTAGTTGAATGAAGAAATGAAAACATATCAGTTCCATGTGTTGTAACATAAGCTACAAACAATAAACACTTGCTAATATCAACCCCTTAATAAACCCAACTTATAAATATAAATAGATATTGCAATAAATTAATACATTAGATAATGAATTGACACACATTATTATCATATATCAAATACAAAAATGGTTTATGAAAATAAATATTCTCATATCTCATTCTTTGTATTTAACATCTATTTGCTAATCTATCTAAGAAAAACAACCCTATATTTTACATGCTTCTTTGTTTACATCATTAATGCTCTTCATACGCATGAATATAATTTGAAGGTTTATTAACATCAATATAGTCTAACCATTATTACAAGCAGTAAAAGCTTGAGTCCCAATAAAAGAAGTGGGAGAGGTTAAACAACTCGTATAAGAGAAGTGGGAGTCAATGTTAAGTATCAAAAGCAAATCGTATCACCCTATACAATTGCAAGTTATATTATTGATCCCAAAAGATATAAACATATTGTAGTTGCAATAGAGTTAAACCATATCTACAAGCATCAATGTTCACAAATAGAAGATCATCGTTTGCATCTTTAAGTTCTTCAAATAATTTGATAATATTAATGAAGTCAATGTGCCTATGACAACCAGAGATGATAGTGATTGGATTGTTTTCATCTAAGATTTATGTGAAGGAGTTTAGCTTCTGTAGATGGTCAAACATAAACTTTGATTTTTTATTTGGTTTAAGGTTATGGTCTCTTGCAATAGTTTTCTAATGTTATTTTGAATAATATTGATAAAGACAATGTGCTTCTCCCTTCTAAGTTTGTGAATAGAAATTGGAGATGATAATACTTGGATTGGTTGCATCCTTATTTAAGATTGATGTTTTATAGTTTAGATTTTGTAGTTGATTAATCAAAAGTTTAACATTTTTATTTGGTTTAAGGTCGTGTTTTCTTACAATAATTTACCAATGCTATATTGAACAATATTAATAAAGACAATGTACCTAAAATGATTGTGTGAATGACAACAACAAAAGATGATAATGCTTTGATTGATTGTTTGCATCATCATTTCTAATATTTATGTCATAGAGTTTTGCTTTTGCAGTTGGCCAAACCAAAACCTAAAAAATTTATTTAGTTTAAGGTTATGGTTCTTGCAATAGTTTGCAAGTTTCCTTGTTTGAAGTTTAGCCTTCTCCATTATGTTTCGTATTTCTTTTTCATTATTTTGCAAATGAGCATAACAGCAACTACAAAAAAAATAATAGTTTTTTTAATGCACCTTCTTCTTTTTCATCTTGCATATTGAAGATTAAATTATTTTGTAGCATATTCATGCTACTTTAACTATTTCTTTGGTTTTAGATATTGTTGTCACACACATTTGATTTGTACTCATTTTGACATAATTAACTACCGACCTACAAAATTTGCATTATTTGTCTTAGGGAGCAGCAATGACAAAAAATTCAAAGGAATACATAAATTTCCAAACGAGGAGGTATGCAGTTGGGGCAGTGCCCCCAAGGCTTGAGTTTTCATGCAAGCTTTATCACAGTATGAAAATGTACATTTAAAATATAAATTCAAACATGTTTCTTTCTACAAATTTTTGTACATTGGTTCCAATTTATTGTCTAAATATATTTCTCCTTGGTTTCAAAAAGTTTCCATTCACATCAAAATACATTGTGTCATATTGCTCTTTCAGCTCTTTCAATATCACATTGTTAATATTTTTTTTCTAATGTAATTAATGACTCTTGATATTTTCGTGTTAAACTTTTACTATCAAGTCAACCTTAATTAGAAACTTTTAAGCTTTTTTTTTCAAAAGTAACTACAACATTCACATTTTATTTCTAGAGTTGCACAATTTTCTCTCTCCCACTTTTACTGGACCTCTACTACATCCATAGACTAATTTGATTAGTGATTCAAACTAGACTCTTACACGTATCTCAAACACTCGTACACTATGCACATAGTCTTCAACACTTGCTTTTGACTTTCTTTTCCAACTTAACATATTGCCTCCTCGTATTGTGTTTAAAGGGAACAAGGGCTTGCCGCATCATGGCTCTTGTTTATTTGAAGTAATATCATTTGGATTTTAATGTTAATTAATCTTGTATATTATGTTGTTTATGCATGAAGGCGATTGACATTTTCCACTTGGACAACCAACTATTTCCAAGTTCATATATGTGTTTTGAATGATGAAGAAATATATAATATTTATAACTATTTGCTATCTTGTTATGAAATAAATTATTCAAAATAGTTAAAGAAACATTGGATGCCTCACAAATAGATGAGGAGCACAATTCCAAAGTATAATAATGAGGAAGAGTCATATATGTGTTTTGAATGATGAAGAAATATATAATATTTATAACTATATGTGTTTTGAATAATGAAAAAATATATAATATTTATAACTATATGTGTTTTGAATGATGAAGAAATATATAATATTTACGTTGTAGGCATTTCACCACGGAGAAGCATAACCATCCACGTTGGCTAGACTCCTTGCTCATAGAGTGAATGGAATGTTGCCACATGGATGATTATGAACTCCTGTTTCCATGAGAGAAAAAAAGCTGCACAAGCTTCAGGTTCGACTGTATGATAGAGGCACAGAATACCAAGTTGTCCCTCCCATTGACTCCTGGTAATCGCATCCCATTCATTGGCAATAACAAAAAACTTGCCCTCGTCTACAGCCTTCAGGGACAAAGATCTATTCTGCAATGGCTCTTTGGTGGCAGGAGCCCCAAACCCAATTACAGGAATAACGGTGCTTGAGCTCTTCGAGATCGCAGCGAACACCAATACGGTGAGCCCTGCGCCAAGGCTGTGACCCGTTAGCAGAAGTGGGTAGCCGGGATAGGCCTCCATTACGCGATGTGTGAAGTTGAGGGCCTAAGAGAAGTAATCGAGGGTGGAGTAGGTGAAGATGGAGCATTGGGGCACAGATCTGCCAGGCCGTTTTGCTTATCGTTGATTTGGGTGCGTTGTGACATCTCCAACATGAAAACACTTAATGAATGAAAACTCTGTCTGTAATTATATTTTTTTAAATGTTAAACCCAACATTCATCCCGACCCAAGCGTTTCTATCTAGCGATCCATCTCAGATTCACGTTACAATACTTACATTACATTTGCAGAGAAATAAGACTCTGTTTCCATTATGAAGACCACGATTTTCCAGATTTAATGTCATGTATAAGCATCTTTAAAACTACAAGTTGATCCATCCTAGGATTCACGCCATAATACTTACATTTCATTTACAGAGAATTAAGACTCTGTTTCCATTCTAAAGACCACGATTTTCCAGATTTTAATGTCATATATAAGCATCTTTAAAACTACAAGCAGATTCATCTTAGGATTTGCACCATAATACTTACATTTCATTTGTAGAGAGTTAAGACTCTGTTTCCATTATGAACACCACGATTTCCAGATTAGATGTCATGTGTAAGCATCTTTAAAACTACAAGCGGATCCATCTTAGGATTCACGCCATAATACTTACATTTCGTTTGCAGAGAATTGAGACTTTAATGTTTTAGCATATTAACTAATATGTAGATATTATAGCATAAATTTTTAATAGGTAAACTATTGCAAATTCTATAACATAACGTTATTGCAAGTATAGAGCAGAGATTACGACTTCAACGTTTTATCCTATCAACTAAGGCAGATGACATAACGTCATAGCAGGTAACTAAACCAGATCCGATAACCTGACATTTTTGCAGGTATAAAGCAGAGAAAATGTTTTAGCTTAGCATAACGTTTTTTTTCAGCAGGTAAACTAATCCAGATCGGATAATCGTTACTTTTTTGTAGGTGTAAAGCAGAGATACACTTTAGCATAGCATAACATCTTAGCAGGTAAACTAATCCAGACCGGATAATCCTTACATTTTTGCAGGTATAAAGCATAGAAACGTTTTAAGCAGATCATGCTATCAACAAGAAGAAACTTGCCATGTTTAAGGAGTCAATATGCTAACCTCTGATCAACAATCACCTGTATAGATCCAGGGTCATACGCCATAATCACTCACCAGATGCCAAGTTCCTTTCCCCCTACCGTGAGTGGATCAATCCTCCTTCATATCTTCCCCCCCCCCTAATACTTACACTTGTGTTTTTCTTAAATAGGCGTGATCCTTATCTTTCCTCGATGGCAGATGGCAGGCTTGAGTTCTCTACTAAGAGACAAATGGCGGAATCTACAACTCGACATACATTCAGTTAGGTGAGTGGTATCTTACTCTATCGAGGAGGCAAGTGGTGCTTCCATAAGGAGACAGACTCGCATGATTTTCTCTGGAGCTCATAGTTAGTTTAAAACCTTACTCCGACTGCTTGCGAGTATTTCCTAACTCCTATATTTATTTATTACAAGTAATTATTCATATTCTTGTGCCCTTTTGTCAACAAAAAGATTTACACTATAATTACACACTTTTTTCTCATTTATATATAAATGAGTCACCACTTGCTAAGTCTTAAAGTTCGACCTTTCCATATGGTAGATGGTTCAAGAAATATATAATTATTATATTCTACCACTATAGAACAAGGCAACTCGCCAAAAAGATGCAGCAGTTATCAAATTCTCCACTTTCATATACTTTATATTGGTAGAGATGCATTTTAGTTTTAGAAGCATAACACACAATTTTGTTGTAAGCTGTAACATAACACACAGAAATTCAACTTTAAACTGCTTAACATAACACAAACTTTATACATGTCTTCCAAGCAAATTGTTGTGCCACTGCATTTCTCTCCAATACAACCTGAATTAATAGACATGGAATAAATAAGAGTGCAAGCCACAACCCATAAGATTGAATGCCAAATCTTATGGCACTACCTTCCAGCATGACACATGTAGCACCGAATCCATCCCCGGCTAGCCCAAAAAGCCAAACATGGTTAAGGGCAGTTTCCTGCAAAAGAGAACACATTGCAACCATTCTAAGTGAACCTAAGTGCCAGTTTACAGTGAACCAAAACGAAGACATTTTGCGAGATGTATAGGTAGCTATCCAAGGATATAACTACAACCAGCTACTCCAAACCCATAAGAGGTCACGGAATTCGAGCTGAGGATATGCTATTAATGCCTCTCTGCAGTAAATGAAAATAAATCCCAATGATCAATGATTTAAGCTTTACGAGTTCCTGATTCTTGTTTGTGTCGATCATGATCAGCACAAACTCGCCAAAACGCAGCGACGCGTCGGCACTCTAGCAACTTTGTGCCGATACAGTGATTCAGGTTGTCCAATACAACCTGAATTAATTCCAATTGAATAAATAAGAGTGATTAGGAGTGCAAGCAAAAAAAAGTTATAACAACAACAAAAGTTTACTCAATTCAGCAATGCAAACACTTAAGTGTAGGCCAAATTGTATTTGGCATTCAATCTTCTCAACTTGCTTTTTCTATGTTATGTAAAGAAGATTCTAGCATAGGCATTTATATAACACTAATAGAACCCGCCAAGGGCCATGTGCCTTACCTTGCACGCCATACCTATGCCGAACAACATCAACTTTCAATTGTTGTTTAACCACTTCTTAGTTCCTCAATCTTCAATATTATATCCCTTATACACATGTCAAGTTCCTCACTATTCACCCTTTATGTTTTCACATCAGGTATGATTAAAAAAGCCAACAAGAAGAAGGGCAAGTAGATTGAGCCTAACTTAGAAACAACTCCAATTATACCAATTGAAACAATGTTTGAAGACACCAAACCCATCTCAAGGGCCACTCCAGAATTCAAATGGGGTGACCTGTACACAGCTATCAGAGATGGAAAAATACATATGCAAACCTCGAGGAATCAATGGTTTACCAAAACATCAAGAGGTCTGCCCTTCACAAGGCAACAACCCGACCAGAATTGTTTCCTTGCTCAGAGGTGATTAGGCGGATTCTACCCCATGTAGATACAACCCCCAGGATCATTTCAAACGCCAATGGAGAAGGACTCACCTCCTTTCAACTAGGACACCTTTCAGCCGCATACAAGTTTCCTTCCTCCAAATTTATGCTTACTAATTATTGGGTAAGGCATTCCAATATAGATAATTTTGAATGTGCAAAGAAGATGATGGTACCAGACAAGCAACTAAGACCCAAAGGTAGCAGGGAATATGACAGCCAACACTTAAGGACCCCCTATCGAATCATAGTCCTAATGTTGAACAAAATCTTCGGCCTACCAAACAGAAACAGTTATAAACTCAGTTGGGTTTCATTTATTTACCATGTTGCCACACATGGTACAGTCTTCAATTGGGCAGATATAATATCAGATAGTATGGCGTCCAACATTGCTACAGCTCAAACCGGCCTTTCACAACAGAAAGCAGAATTTTTCATGTCTTCTTACCTCATTGATTGTATATTAGTAAAGAATCCTTTCCCTAAGTTGGGATGTACTTGGCAACGGACTAAGACTCCCCTTCATGTAGCATACCAAATAACTTGGGCTCATCGATATCAAGGGTATTACAAACTATTATGCGAAGAACTAATCATGCCCCTTTATTGGTTGCTCTTCAATAAAGAACCAAATTGTTTGTCAGACAATGCCTTGGCAGTAATAGATGAGTACGGCGACTACTACTTCTCATTAGAAGGCACATACATAAGGATGTATGGGGGCACTAAACCTCCTTATCTACTACCCAAGTATGCTACAGATTTCATTGTGCATAAAGAAGCCATAAGACAAGTCTTCATCAATGGAATTTGTGACTTTCTCCATCTAAAAAAAAACATCTTACCCACCTCTACCATTCAACATTGGTGCATACAAGTTCCAAAAAATTAGAGTTGTTGAAGCCTTCATTTCCGACTTCGAATTTTTTCACTTCGGGACTATACTTTTTGTAAGAAACGACAACAAAGGTAAAGTGGCTAAACACTGTGCTTCTTGCAAAATCACTTTTGAATACTCAGATCATTTCCTGGCAGATGAGGAAATATATAAAAGGGTCAAAAATGCGAAAGAGTTGCACAAAAAAATAAAGGGAAACCATGCACCTACTTCTATCAAAATTACAACCCAGGAAAAGGAAGCAGAAATACATATACAAAGGGAAGAATCAACAGAGAAACAAAAGAAAAAGGAAGCAGAAATACATAGCCAAAGTGAACAGGCCAAAAGGGTACAAGAAAAACAAGATAAAGAGGAAGCAAAAAGATTAGCAATTGAACAACATCAAAGAGAGGAAATGGAAAAATTGCAAAACGAAGAAGCCCGTCGTGCAAGAGAAACTAAAGAAAATGAAGCTCTCGAAGAACAGATCAGCAAAGAAGCATAAGAAAAGATCCAACCAGCTATGCACAAGGATCCAACAAGTCCACAAGTCAATAGTCCAGAACCCATGGACACAAACGTGCTAAGCCCACTAACTGGAGGCCACTTGCCATTTCTAGAGTTTCAGCTTACATCGTTTACCCCATCCAAAGAACATACAGTGGCCCGATTGGACACGATTTTTTTTTATTCAAAGAGAAAGACCATAACACGACGATCAGAAAAAATAATGAAACTGACCGCTCAGCTAGATATTTTCACCGTCACAGAAAACACACTTGTAGAAGGCACCCAAAAGGACCCCAAATTCACAGCCTCCGTGAATGTCGCAGCTGCACAAGAAAGTGCTGACAATGTTGACAAGTTGCTTACCACTATTGAGCGAAACAAAGAAAAAATGTTGAAACTCAAGGCCACCTTGGTAAAGGAACGTGGAGAGACCATTAAGTTAAACACAAAATTACAGGCCACATTACTTGAGAAAGACAATTTACTAGCTGTGTACAACAACCTTAACACAGAAAATGAAGCATTGACTGTTCAGTTAATGATAATGGAAGGGGAGACAAATTATTTTCAAGCAAAGGTTACAGACTTTGAAACACGTGCATCAGTGGCGAACGACAAGGCCAATGAATTGAAGACTCAAGTAGATAAGTTGTTGAGAGATAATGAATCACTCATGGAACCGTTCTGGGCACAAGCATGCAAGCTTCAAGAGCAAGTCTCAAACTGCCAAAAAACACTCTTTCAACAAATCTACAATATCAAATAATTCATAAAAAGGATGCAGGAAATTGCTGCAAGCCCAATAGCAATGCATCAACATTTGATCCCTACTGGCAACAAGCTTAACAAACAGTTAACTTGGAGAGAAAATAACCCAGCATTTCCTCCTCACCTCCCTCAAAAAACACTAGCGACCCTAAAGTTGGATATTGCACTCCTTAAATTTTGCAGGAAAGCCACTAATTGACTAAATGCCGAGATTGATAAAACTCTTGAAAAGTGCACAAAATTCTATGAGGAATTCCATCAGGTTCAATGTAAATGTCAGCTCCCTATGGCAACCAATATCGATGAGCTCCCCCCCAAGGATCAGCAGATGGCAGAACTCCAGAAAGTGTTGCAATCAAACCTGGCCTACATCAAGAAAATTGATGCTCTAACAGAAGAAGACATCAACTTCCATGTGAGGCAAACATCTATACATCTCATTTTCCTTGAGGATACCTGCAAGGCTGCACCAACAGAAGTTGCAAATATAGAAAC
The DNA here is from genome assembly GCA_027924585.1 of Larix kaempferi. Classification (NCBI taxonomy): domain Eukaryota; kingdom Viridiplantae; phylum Streptophyta; class Pinopsida; order Pinales; family Pinaceae; genus Larix; species Larix kaempferi. Next base: position 28,500,930 of record BSBM01000372.1, on the reverse strand, counting down.
AAAACTGTCTTATCATGAAGTGTCTCTAAAACTATTAAAGCCTGACGAATATAATATCATAACTGAAGAAGCTACTACATGGGCAGACTATATTTCCAATTTAGAAGCGTCCAACTAAATTTAATTGTAAACATCATTTGTATCTTCTCATATGTACAACACTCGAATGAAAACTTTGCCTACTATTCTCATTTTTGTAATTTCACCAGATAACAAACTCTTCCAAGGCTATATAGTGGTCAACCAACCCTTTTTGTTGTTCATCTATTCTTCTTTGTCAATGAAAACAAATTTCCCTTCTTGAGAAACTATTGCAAAAATGTTTACTAGTAATGTGTACTTTTCAATGGATATTATTGGGATTCCTTTTCTCTAAAAAACCTAAATGTTTGTTCATATTTTTGTAACAGTGCTATGTTTTACTACTTTTTTAGTTCAATGCTCTTTAGTTTCCTTGTTGGAAATGGATTTTCAAGCTAAGCTCATAATGGATTATCCCAAGCAGTAGTGATATAAATATTAATCTCAGCTTATTTGTAAACTGTGTACTCTCTTTTACATTCATAAAAACAAAGCAGTCAAGTAAAGCAACCTCTCCTCATCTACCTCCACGTTGAATAAATACAACCTTTGTATTGAGAGCTACGACCACTCCTATTGTGTTGTAAGTCTACATTTTATTGTGATTTGTTGTGAACTATCTATATTGTCAGAAGACGTGTGAATCCTTGATGCGGTGAGAGCCATTGATAACCAGTTACTTTCCTTGGTTTATTAGTGATTTTCAGAAGATTAATTCATATAGTGACAGGTCCGTTCACCTTTACATGGTTGAGAAGCATGTAAATTTTTTATTGTGGACTTGAAATCCTCAATGAGAAGAAAGAAACATATTTGGGTTTCCCACTGTATCTTCAATTCTTGAAGCAAGCATAACGAAGATTCGCCACTCCTATTATGTTGTAAGTCTGCACTTTTATTATGCTTTGTTGTGAACTATCTATATTGTCATAAGACGTGTGAATCCTTGATGCGGTGAGAGTCATTGATAGCCAGTTACTTTCCTTGGTTTATTAGCAATTTTCAGAAGATTAGTTCATGTAGTGAGAGGTCTGTTCGCCTTTACATGGTTGAGAAGGATGTAATTTTTTTATTGTGGATTTGAAATCCTCGATGAGAAGAAATAAACATATTTGGGTTTCCCACTGTATCTTCCATTCTTGAAGCAAGCATAAGGAAGATTCATTTACAACTTAGATTGTGGCACTATCAAGAGTTGGTCCATGAAAGAGTTCTATACCTATACTTGTATATGGAGATTCCTAAATTTATTGCTACAGCACATGGCATGAAAGCAAACTTTTGTTCACAAGTAGTTTGTGCAGTCTAGGAGCTATTATAATCATTGTTTTCATTGATATTATTGTAGAAATATTTTTTCAAATTGCTTATATATTCCAGATATAGTAGTAATCTATAGAGATTGTGAGAAAAGCAATTGTAGTTGGCTCACTGTGTTGATGGACTTAACATTATTTTTTGTTATGGATTGAGTGCCTATGTATTTGTAATCTGAGATTGTTACAAACTTTGCTCTTTTCCTACCAGTATCCTTCGCTATCTATGCCTATGTTTTTGTTCTTTCTAACTTTAATCTTTTCCTATTAGCATTCATTTTTGCCCCTCAAAGGGCAAATACTAGTTATAACTATTTGCTATCTTGTTATTAATTAAATTATTCAAAATAATTAAAGAAACATTGGATGCCTCACAAATAAATGAGGAGCACAACTCCAAAGTATAGTAATGAGGAAGAGTCGTGAACTCTAAGACACAGGTGGGCGATAATATCAAATGATCATATACTTTTGTGTAACTATTGTGTGTGATTATCTTTTATATGTGTTAATTCCACGTGTGGGCCCCTTTTTTTTTGTCAACCACCCTTTAAACATACGAGTTGTCTGAGGAGCACAATGTTCTCTCCTTCTTTGGAAAGGTTCATCCTCTGAGTGATATAAGATATCGAGTAATAATACTTATTGCCATGCTTGACTATTCATCCATCAATATTTGATCCTCATTTGTTGTGTTTCTTTGCTTTGTCATATGTTTTTCGATTTTTCATAGTGGTTGGTTTTCGATAATATCTCCTTACATAATCATTATTCTTTTGATTCCATAAATGTTATTTTTTCTAAAGGTTGGTGTTAATATTTGTCATGCTATGTTGATCAAAGAATTTTTCAATAGTGTGAATGTTGATACAGTTCAACATTTTCATACTTTAATTCTGTCTTCCAAGTTTTCTTTCATCTTCACTTTTAGTATGTTATCATGTTCAATAGTCAAGGTTTATTATTCACGTTTATTAAGATTAGGGAGAATACTATTGCACATTTTTTTCTAATTTTCCATTATTAATTTTCCCTTCTCAAGTTATGAACCAATTTCTTCAAGCATTTAAGTTATGACTTTCTTGTATCTTTTTTTCTTTTTACTTTTTAAGTTGAAATGTGATACTTTCTATCAACCTCCTCTTTACTTATTTAAGTTATGAACCAATTTCTTCAAGCATTTAAGTTATGACTTTCTTGTATCTTTTCCTCTTTTCACTTTTTAAGTTGAAGTGTGATACTTTCTATCAACCTCCTCTTTACTTATTCAATCCTTGCCTGCATATCTAACTTGATTTTGTCTATAATTAAGTTTTTCAACCTTTACACAAATCACTTCAATTCTTCTAGTCATATCCTCATTTGTGTTCTTCAATGCTACCCCTATTTGATGTCTTTTATTCTCTTCCCTCAAATTCTTCATTTATTTAAGGAGGATTTTATTATGGTTTTGTTGTTTGGATATGTCTTCACCATGGTATATAATTTATTCATTTGGCTCATCCTTATTATTATTTTGTTTAAATCACTATGTTATAAGGGTTTTAAAATTTTATAGCTTGGGTACTTCGACATATTTCTTATGGAGGGTGCCAAGTTTTTGTGTTCTAAATGCTTTCCCAACATAGACCATGTGCCTCAGTTGACCTTTAAAACACATTTTCACAACCTATTTGAGGTTTTTTTGTGGGTAAGGAGGTAAATTTTTCGAATGACATCAACTTTTGTTTTGAATGTATTTGTTTGTAATGTCCCCATTCAAATAAGTGCATAGTAAGACAATCCCATCAATCCTACTAGTTTCCTAGGTTGGATGGGCACATGTGGGATGGTAATAAGGAAGCTAATAAATGATATTTAGACATTAGAGGGGTTCAAGCATTTAATAAATATGGTGAATAAATAAATTCAAGATAAATTCTAAGTGGCAAGTGGTTTTGGAGACATATGGAGGTGGTGGGACCCACACTAGCTTGATTTTTCAATGACACATGGCAGCTCTCTCTTGCGAGTTCAAATTCATGGGAAGGTGAACACTCTTGGGTGAGTTGGTAAGTCATAACACATGGCATTTAGCATTTTAGGTCGAAATGGGATGGAATAGTAACCTCCATGGGAGAGGAAGAGTCAAATTGGAGACTAGTGGACACTTGGGCTAGATTCCCTAGTTTTATGACAACAATAATGAAGCATCTATGATATTTATGACAAAATTCAGACCTGACTTATTACACCTGACCATTATGACATGTCAGCCCCAAAAATAGGCTCAAGGAAGGCGCTCATGGAGTTGGGGGAAGCTAAAGAGACTCAAATTTGAATTTGGGAGAAGATGGAACGTTGGAACTAGGAGACAAGTGGCAAATGAGGAATATTTTCTAAATGGAAATTTATTGAATCTATTGAGAGGATTTCGACCCCTTGAAGGCTAATTTTGGTTATCAAATGTAGAAATCAAGTATGAGAATGGCTTTTGATGATTTGAGAAAAATTGCATTTGTGAAGAGAGAACTAGTGGATGACTAGTTTCTTGCCTTAGCCAATTTCGAGGGTGAAAGATTCCCATCCAAGTTGGTGTTTGGAGAGGCAACTCAGGTCTTTCATGGTGCTTTAATGGAGTTTTATTTGCAGGTAGAAGCTACAGGAAGTTTCACGGTTTGGTTTAGTGCAACACTTTCTCTCCATCGTTTCCGGTTTTGAAGGCATATTCACGCTCCTTGAGGGAGGGCGTTTTTGGTGAGCTCTTGTGCTTCTTTGGAGAGCTTCTCATTATATATTTCTGATTGTAATAGCTTCATATCCTCTGTTATTAATATTCAGAAAGTCTCAGGTCGAAATACCCACTGGTTGTATGCAAAAATATTGATTAATGAGCAAACAATGTCCATTTCCTCAATGCTTTGATGTATGACCCTATAGGGTTGATTATTTCAAATGGATGGATGATTCTCTGATATATTTGTGATTCATATACTGCCATGGATATATTCTACAAGTTTCATGTACTGTACTTGATCATTTGAAGCATTTTTACTCAGTTTGTTTGTATTGAGAGGTGAAATAGTGCCATTTCCCCAAGGGTCGAATTGGGGGTTTTTGCTGTTGAATGTGAGAGAGTTAGAACAGTAGTAAAAATCAATTAATGGTGCATATGAGACCTTAATCACATACTTAACACATTACATACCTCTGTTCATAAATTCGTGGGAGTTTGGAGGCATTTGGAAGGCCATTTGCAGTGTTACCCAGGGGGGATTTGATGCACAAATTACTAGTCAAAATTACATATATTGATCAGAATACAAATCAAGTTTGCAGCAGTATTTGGAGGGCCATAAAACATCCCTGAACCTAATATTCAAGTCTAAATACCATTCATACACTTCTACAGAAGATTTGGGAGCATTTGGGTTGATTTGGAGGTCAAAACAGTAAAACTAGTCAAAGGTCGAAATTGGGGAAAAAGTGAAAAAATTGGCATTTTAATAAAATTTTGAAAAAGGGCCATTACATTGTTTGATGCCCAAATTAGCTTTGCATAACATTGGAACTATGCTAGAGATTGATAGCATGTATTGCAATTTACAAAAAAGAAGTAGAGAATAGAGCTCACCCAACTTCAATTCCTCCTCTTCTACTTTTATTTGGATTATATCAATATGGAATTCCCATGTGAGGGTTATTAATCCAATGTTTTAGACTATAATTCATAGTCCATCCTTAGGGAGCCACTTTATGTGGGTTGAGAAAAGGATACAAGACCACTCAAATAAATAATGGTTAACCTTAAGTAATCACCAAATCGACGTGGAATAACTAATGTATGCATTAATTTGACTATGAACCTAACATTTTCAATGTATATATGATGATTTGCGTTGTAGAAATGTTCTACACAAGCATATCTATTTATTTTATTATGGGAGATGTAAGGACTGTGATCTTTAAATCTCACGTATAGAGTGCTCCATGTAGTTTAAGGCCTCAAATGGCCTACACAAGCATCTAGACCCCAAATCACCAAATCAAGGGCTACCAACAAAATGGGTCCTACAAGCCAATAACTCAAATTTTTCCATCTAGAAAGTACCAAAATAGATGACAAATTATATAATGTTCTATTTCGGATCATAGTCAAGAATGAAAAGGGATTATATGTGTGCTTAATGATAATGCACATTTATATTCCCACTAATTGCAGGTTACTCAAAGTTAAGCTACTTCCAAGTGATAATGTCCTCCTCAACAACTATGAAGAGTCAAAGCAACCACTGAAAAGGTTCAGTGTTGAGTACATGTCATGTCACACTTGTCCAAATGATTGTATTATATACAAAGTTGAATACATAGACAAAGACATATGTCCAAAATGGGGGCATGACACTTACCCTCCCGAAAAAGGGGCAAGGCACATGGTCCCCTCATAAAATATTTAGGCACATGCCTATAATCCCAAGGATTCAACAGCTCTTTCATTGCAACGAACTGGCCATGTTATCAAGGTGGCATGCCTTCCAAAGAATTGAGATAGGATTTATGTGGATCGCATAGGATTTGATAACCATGAAGCATACAAAGGATACATGGCCCAATAAATTCAAGGATGAAGTATGAAGCCTTCGATTGAGCATAACCATGCATGGAGTTAACCTATATTCCTACAAAACACAAATTATTCTATTTGGATAGTGGTAGTGATCAATAACATTATTCCCCCATGGTTGTTTGTAAAGAATGAACATCTTATGTTGGATCCTATAGTCTTTGGTAGAAAGTGAAGAGAATGGATGTCTACTTCCAACACTTGTTCAACGAATTGAAGCAATTACATGATTGTGTTGATTGCTTTTTCTTGTTATAGAAAAAGGACAACTATGAGAGTAGTCTTTGTGGGGAGAAAAGAAAACTCCTTATTTTTTTATAGAGGTTATACTACTCTTATATGAAAATTAATGATATTATTTTGTTCCCGTTAAACCAATGATGTATGGGAGTGCTTGCAACTAAACCCCTCAAATTTTAACATTAGATTAAAAATAGATTATTTAATTAACCCTTGTATTCTTTTCAAGCACAAGTCTTCCTAATAAAGGATGAGGCATTTCATATAGTAAAATAAAATGAAATGAAATATTATAACTAAAATTTTTGTTTGTTCGGTTCAACAATTCATGCCTCCAAAAGACAATTAAGCAAGAGCTACATCCAAGACGATGCTCAAGAGGAAAGGGGAAAGATAGCGTTAGCCTTTTTAAGAAGCTTTAAATGATTTAGCCATTAACATCACATAGATGTAAAGGAACATACACATATTCTAAAAGTTCTACGATTTCAAAAGGAAAAAAATTGATTTTTCTAGCACGATTTTGAAAAAAATCCGAGATAAATTTTTAAAAATCCAAGTTACAACTCTCAAACTCTGAATTTTTGGGTGCCTCGAGGGTTTTTGATGGTGTTGAATCCGTTTCTACCATCAAAATGGCCATTAAAACACAATTAAATTCAGATTTTGCAAAATAAAAAACACTGGATTTCAGTGAAAACCCCCAGTCCGGGCCAAATCATAAAAAATTTAGACAACTCCAAGAAACATATGCTCAGTATTTATTCTCTGTGGAACAAATTTTGATACCGTAAAAATTAGGCTCCCCTTGGTATATTTCTACATAGCTTAACTTTAAACAATGAGAATATGGTTCCTAAATAAAAGTTATTCAAAATAAAATTAATAATGTTTGCCAAAGGCATTACATAACTCCCATGACTTAAATGAATGGCACAAATGGATTTGTTTGCCTTTTACAAGCTACGATAGTGCTCCAACAAACTAGAAATATAAAATTCCTAGAAGAAAGAAAGGAAATCAATGAAAAGTTGATTTCAATCACAATCTGTGTAACAACAAGGTTGAATGACTAAAATACTAGGAATAACAAAAGGGAAAATAGAGAGCTTGAATGTTTATACTCATAAAATGTAGAAGTAAAGATGTTGGAAATTTGAACCCTCTGGATGTCCTTGAATGCTTCTTTTATAATGCTTTCTCCATCCTCCTTACAGTTGTTTTGGGTGTTAGGTTTTTCTTCTCCCCTGGAACAGTCCTTCACTGTACCTTTTTTTAAATTAAATAACTTTGCAAATCATTTAATGCTTTATTAAATAATCCTTGGCAATCTTTTTCTTAGAAAGTCATGCCCCCAGTTGGAGCAATCATTGGCAATCAAAATTTCAATTTAAAAAGCATTTTCCAAAGTATTTTAATGCCACATGCCTAAAACAGTCATGATTGTATTTTAATTTAATAGGCACAAGAGTGAGCATATCACTATAGGAAGCTACTATTGGGATGTTCTTCATGTCTTCATCTTTCCAATGAACTTTTTTTTTTCAATTTGGATGTATCTAGCTCAAGTTATGAGAATGGCAAGTCAAGATTCTCAATCAAGCTCACCAAAGGAAACCATATCCAATTGCTCGTTGAAATTTTAGGAAATATTATACAAGAATAAAGTTTTGAAATCACACCTAAGTTATTTTTCATCTTGTTATATTTATAATGAACTCTTGTTTGCTCAATTTGGACACCAGGAGCTCAAGTTATGACCTTCGAAATGTGGAGACTCAACCACCATCGATATGCCCTCAAGTGTAATATTGGCCATTGATCTAAAAATTGCCCTATTTATCCCACTTTTATTGAAATTTCAACAAGGAAAAATGCTCCCTTATGAGTTTGTGTGTGAAATAAGAGAGCCATGGACCCTTGTGTATTTATGTCTAGTGTAATTTTCGGTTGCACAAACATTGCCCACCATGTATTTTCCAGTGGCCACTAGCCAATTGTCATGTTTTTATGGGCTCACCTACTTTCCGTGTGTCGTGTTGAAATAAGGATTGCAACATGTCACATTATGGTAGGTTGGGGTTCCCACCTACTTTCCATGTGTCATGTTGAAACAGGGGTTTCCACATGTCACATTATGGTAGGTTGTAGTGCATTGGAAAATCTTATTGGGTACAAGGTGTAAACAAGCTTCATGCATAGAACTAGGATACATTGAACTTAGGATATATGCATACAGAGAGTGGAGGTGAAGGGGAGTGATAAGTTTCCAACTATGATGCTACAATAGGCCCACCTACTTACCATGTGTTATGTTGAATTAGGCCCACCTGCTGGTATGTGTCATGTTGAAATAGGTCAACCTACTTGCCATGTATCGTCATGAAATAAGGATTGTCATGTGTCACATTATGGTATGTTAGAATGCATTGGAAAGTGTTAAGTGGTAGAGGGATAAATGACCCATACTCACCAACTGTTAGAGTGCACTGGAAATTGTGAAGGTTAAATGGGTAAACGACCATACTTTCCAACTATCATATTGTGATGAGCCCATGTTCTCTCCATGTGTCATGTTGAAATAGGGGTTACTACATGTCACATAATGGTAGGTTGGAGTGCATTGGAAAGTGTTAGGGGGTACAAAGGGTAAACGAGTTGTATGCATAAAAATAGGATATAGGCATACGGATTACCATGTGCCATATTGAAATAGGTCCACCTACTTTCCATGTGCAAAGTTGAAATAGGGGTTGCCACATGTCACAACATGGTATGTTGGAGTGCATTGGAAAGTGTAAAGGGGTACACGACCCATACTTACCTAGTGTTGGAGTGCATTGGAAAGTGTGAACGAGAAGGGGTTAGCGACCATACTTTCCAACTATTATGTTGTGATGGGCCCACCTACTTTCCATGTGTTATGTTGAAATAGGGATTGCCACCTATCACATTATTGTAGGTTGGAGTAAATTGGAAAGTGCAAAGAGGTACAAGGGGTAAACAAGATTCATGCATAGAACTAGGATATACTGGGCTTATTAAATAAGCATACATAGAGAACAGGTGGAGGGGGTTACCTCATTGAAAATTGGAGATGGGGGAATAAGGGGGGTAGGGGGTAGTAAACCAAGGTGATGTGGAACAAATGGTGCGGAGGAATAACAAATTAGTACATGAGAAAAGAGGAAGGAAGCAATGCTTATGGAGGGAATGGATGGTGTGGAGGAATAAGGGATTAGGACTAAATAAAAGGGTAAGGGGGGAGGCTTAGGGAGGGAATGAATGGTATAGAGGAATAAGGGATTATGACATAGAAAAAAGGGGAAGGAAGGCTGAAGGAAGATTAAGGCTTAAGGATGAGTAAGGGGATATGAGAATGTAGAGGAGTGGGGATGTAGAGGAGTAAGGATATTAGGAATTAAGAGAAAGGGAGGAATAAAGTAGGATTGGAAGGGAGATGTAGGAATGTGATAATAGAATGTGGGAATAAGGAGGACGTGGAAGTGAACAAGGAATAAAGGAGAAAAATTCCATGCAGAACACAGAGGAAAAATAGGGGCTAAGGGGATGTGGAAATGGGGTGCATGGAAAATGGAGATAATCCCAAAAAATGTATTTGATTGTCATTAATTTAACTCATTCCCAAATATTTCATCGAATCAAGACATTTAACCTTGTTTCCATGTGTTCTTGGACAAAATTTTCAATATCTTGGGCATATGACCTCCATTTTTCATTACATGAGATGTTAGGTGAAGATTACACGTATGAATATTAAGTGAGAGAATATGCATCTCCATGATATACTTCCTTGGCATGTCTTTTTTATTTAAATGTAGATCTATCATGCCAAGCAACTAAGCATAAAGAAGGAAAATATCAATGTTGGAGTTGGGTTCCAAATTCTTTAGTCAATAAATATTTATAGGTTTTCATGATCCATTCGTGAGGATCACCCAATACTCTTCATATCTCAAAAAATGGTTCTCGGTTAGGAGAAAGCTAGGTTCAAGGGAAGACCAAAATAATTTGATTGATGGGTGACACCTTCTAGTGGAGGTTTTGTGCAAGTTTTGAGTGTTACAAGGTTGGGAAAAATTATTTAAAAAATCTCTACTAAAACCTCGACAAATGGTAGCTAATAGTTTGGCATAGGTTGTAATCAAAATTTATTATAACTAAATTTTTTTTGGGCGATTGGAGGTTGTAGTGGAGTTTTTAGTTCGATGCACATACATAGACAAAATGCACCGATGTGTTTTCATAACATGTGCATTGGTAATAATCATATAATACCTGAAAAATTGGTTGCTCTGTAGAGAGAGCTGAGCGCGCGAACCCTAGCTGGTTCACGACTGTCTGCGTCTTCTGTTTCGTGCTCAGTCGCCATGGACCCTCCCCCTGATCCGGGCCGGGCGCCCCTAGATGCCCTTTTTCGTTCCCTGGTGGCTGCGCAACCGCAGTCCTCCAAGACGGCTGCCGCCGCGGACTCAAGGTTCGTCAAAAAATCTGCCATTCCGGAGGTCAAGTTGGGTTCCACTGCTTCGAAGTGCAAAGCCCTAGCGCTCTCTGAAAAAGGTCTGGTAGGGCACTTCACTGGGTTATGGCCCTCCCCGAGATCAATCGAGCTATGGTTAAATAAAAACTGGCGCCCACTCATACAAGGAGAAGTTCAGCAGATCTTCTGTGGTAAGGGTTTCTTCGTATTCTTTTTTGAAAAAAAGGAGGATAGGGACTTGATTTTCAGGAACGGCCCATACTTTATGGGGCCAAGAGGAATGTATATCAACAAATGGGACCTCTCCTTTGACCCGGAAAAGGACATACCCTCAGCCGTCCCAGTTTGGGTCAAGCTTCCCCACCTTCCGTTGCACTGCTGGAATGACGAAGACCTGAAGGCTATCGGAAACTCGCTGGGGAAATATATTGACAAATCAGAACCTAAACCCCCGATGTTTTCCTGTGCTCGAATATGTGTAGAGGTGGACCTAGAGAAAGGGCTCCCAGAAGCTATAAGCTTGTCAATGGATGGATGGAACCATCTTCAACCTGTTGATTATGAGCAAATACCTTTTAAATGCAAGGTATGTCATGAATATGGGCACTTTGCCAAGCTATGTCCGAAGAGAAAGACGCAGGAAACAGAAGAAAATCAAGAGGGAGAGTGGAACGAGGTAAGGAAAAAAAATGGGAAAGCCCCAAACACACATCAACAGCAGGCAACCCCAAAAAGAAAAGAAATGGCAGCCAGACCGAAAAGCCCCAGAGAAGCAAACAAATTCCAGCTGCTATCTTCTGCAGCGACAGAGGAAGAGCAGGAACAAAGGCTGGAGGTAACCTTAGAGGAGGCGACAGAACAAGAAAAGGAAGAAACAACTCAAAAAATAGCAGAAAAGAACCTAGAGGAAGGAGAAACTCAGAGCACAGAAATATCACAACAGGAAGAACCTGAGAGTGAGCTATTTAAAGCTCGAGGCGGATCCGTCACAAGAGCAAAGGCAAAATTATTTCAAGAAGAAACCTCAGAAAGCAGAGAAGAAGAAGTGGAACCTCAGACAAAAAAGGGTAGAAAACTAAATAAAGTGGTAAGAGAGCAAGAAACGAACCGTGAGAAAGCGGCGGGTAAGCAAACCAGCTTAGACCAGCATGTAAGAATCATATCTAGCTCAAATCAATCAATAGGGACATCAGAAGAAAAGAAGGAAAAAGCAGGCACCGTCCTCTCCAAGAAATAATGAAGATAGTCTCCTGGAATTGTAGAGGTTTAGGAGGCAAGCAAAAGATTGAAGCAATTAAAAGAATAAGAAAGCTAGAAACCCCCTCAATCCTCATGCTCCAGGAGACTAAGATGCAAGAAGCAGACTCTCTCAAAGCCCTAAGCCAAATCTGGCCCAATGGAGAAGGCATGGCAGTTAATTCTACTGGAGCTTCGGGAGGGCTCCTTACTTGGTGGGATAAAGGTAAGTACATTTGTATCTCAACATTTAGCAATAGAAATTGGCTCTTTACAGAAATAGAAGATATATCAAGCAATGAAAAGTACTGGGTAGGCAATATCTATGGACCAACGCTTCACAGCCTTAAAGAAAAATTCTGGAAAGAACTCATAGACCTTCACTCTGGAAGGAACCTATCTCCCTGCCTCTTAGCTGGAGATTTTAACGTCACTATAAGCGTTATTGAGCGAAGAGGAGGCACGAAGGTGAGAGATCAGTTTGGAGAACGTCTGGAGGATCTCCAGGCAGCATGGAATCTTGTGGATATTAAACCAAGGCAAGGTAACTATACTTGGAACAATAAGAGAGTTGGACCTGGGCATATAGCGGCAAGACTTGATAGGTTTCTTCTCAGTTCCACCTTCCTCAACAAGCCTCTTCTCCCCGACTCAAAAATTCTAGCTTCAGCTGCTTCTGACCATCGGCCTATCGCCCTTTTCTTCTCATCCCCAGGAAATCTTGGGCCTCTGCCTTTTAGATACAATCCGATTTGGTTGGAGAACAAAGACTGTTACAATGAGGTCAAAGCAATCTGGAATCAGTTTATCCCTGGATCACCAGGATTCATATGGGAAAGCAAGCTCAAAAATACTAAGACTGTTTTAAAAAGATGGGCAAAGGAAAATAATAAGAATTGGGGAGAAGAGATCAAGTCTCTGCAGGAGGAACTCGAGTCTCTGCAAAGCCAAATGGAAACCGAGCAGATATCTGAGCACATTCTAAGAAAAGAAAATGAGCTGGAGACTCAAATAAGACAAGCGGCCAGAAGAGACGAGGAGGAGTGGAGGCTGCGCTCAAGATGCCTATGGCTAAAGTCGGGGGACCGAAACACCAAGTTCTTTCATGCACAATGTAAGGAAAGGTATAGGAAAAACAACATCTTCAGCTTAACAAAGGAAGATGGAACCAAAATAGAAGAAGCGGAAGAAATAAAGAAGGAAATCAAAAATCATTTTGAGGCTCTCTATAGTGAGGAAGGAGAACCCCCAGCTGAGGAAATTGAGATAATGGGACAGGAGATCCCAAAGCTCATAACAGCCGAAGACAACAGTATGCTTGCAGAGGTGGTTACGGAAGAGGAAGTTAGAAAAGCAGTGTGGTCCCTACACCCGGAAAAATCTCCAGGACCCGATGGCTTCACCATCCACTTCTATAGGAAATGTTGGCATCTCCTGAAAAAAGATCTGCTCAGAATGATAAACTGGACAAGGAACAGAGAGAAAATTGGAGGAGGTACCAATACCTCGTTCGTAGCTTTAATACCCAAGGAGAAAAAAGCTACTCAGATTGGGAGGTTCAGACCTATATCTTTATGCAATGCTTCATATAAAATTATTACAAAAGTCATTGCTAATAGAATCAAGAAATTGCTGCCAAGAATCATATCACCTAATCAGGGCGGTTTTGTCCCGGGCAAGCAAATATATGACAACATTCTCTTAGTGCAGGAAGCTATCCACTCCAGTCAGAAGAACAAAGATGCAGGTATGGCAATTAAGCTTGATATGGCCAATGCCTTTGATAGAGTAAGGCATGTTTTCATTTTTAATATTCTGGAGAGATTTGGATTTGACAAAAGCTTTGTGAGATGGGTGAAAGCCTGCATTGGTGCCCCTTGGATATCTCCCCTTCTAAATGGCAGGCCCTCTTCCTTTTTCCGACTTTCTCGTGGTTTGAGACAGGGTTGCCCTCTTTCACCCTTCCTTTTTGTCATTATGGCTGACTCTCTCAGTCGAAAGCTTAACTCTCTCCTGGATTCTGAATCACTCCCTGGTATAACCTTCGCCCGAAACGTTCAGCCTATAAATCATGCACAGTTTGCCGATGACACCATCCTTTTGGGGAGTGCCTCTCCCCAAATTGCAGCCCGTTTTAAATCTGCCTTAGATCTCTTCCTCAAGGCCTCAGGAGGCAAAACTAACGATAATAAATGCAACCTGTACACATGGAACTGCCGACCTGCCATCGTCAGGCTCATCTCAGCCATCCTAAACTTTAAGCCCTGTCTCGATTGGACTTCCTTTAAATATCTTGGCACTCCCATTTGTCTCAAATATCCTACCTCCTCTGCTTGGCTGCCTATGCTAGAGAAATTCAGATCAAGAATAAATTCGTGGGGATCCCGATGGTTGAATTTAGCAGGAAAAGCCACTCTAATCAAATCTGTCTTGTCTTCCCTGCCCATTTTTACCTCTGCTATAATGGCTGCCCCGATTTCAATACAGAACGCCTTTAGCAAAGAGATAAGAAAGTTTCTGTGGCAAGGGGGAAAGATACAAAACAAAAAATTTCATCTGGTCAGTTGGAAGGTGGTCAAGGAAAAGAAAAATAGAGGAGGGTTAGGAATCCGAGAACCTATGATGGTAAGCAAAGCTTTAGGAGCCAAACTTGCCTGGAGAGTTGTCTCCGGAAAGAAAGAATGGTGGAAAGAAGTAGTCAGGAGGAAATATACCAGAAGTTCAAGATTAAGATGTTTGGATAAGAATAATAACAAAAAGGGAACGGCTATCTGGAAACTCATCTCCTCTTCCTCGACTTTGATCACGGAAGACCTCTACTGGATCCCAGGTAATGGGAAAAGAATAAACATTTGGACGGACAAAATCAATGGAGAAATGCCCTTGGGGAAAATAAGAAGTATAGATCCTATACGAACTTGGCTGCAAAGCATGGGAATATCTAAACTCTTTGATCTCGTGGACTGGAAGGACAATGGAGACTGGAAAGGGTGGAAAAATTGGAAACCTCCTGCTAATCTCACGAATGCCTACCAATTATTCCTCAATTCCTTGCATGGAAAGGCTCCGGTGAACATAAGAGAGACAGACCGAAGGGGCTGGGGGAAAGCAGGAGACTACACAGTAAAAGCAGGTTATGACAAACTCACTCTCTCTAATACTCCGGTGCACAAAAAATGGGGGAAAGTCTGGAACCCGGATGGCATACCCAAAGTTAGCGCCTTCTTTTGGCTTTTGAATCATAATAAGCTCTTAACAGCAGAAAATCTAAAAACTAGAGGGATAGAAGGGCCTTCTAGATGCATTCTGTGCAAGCAAGCAGAGGAGTCTTCCCTCCACATCTTTCTGGCTTGTCCCTTCGCTAAGCATGTTTGGGCTCAGGTTTTGGGGAATCAATGGAGGATATCTATTCTCCCTAAAACTCTTAATGACCTCAGCGATCACTGGGGGCGTTCCTTTCCAGGAAAAAGAAAGAAAACAATGAGTAGAATTTGGAACCTTGTACCAATGAATGTCTGCTGGCAAATCTGGATACATAGAAACAAAAGTCTTTTTGAAGGAAGGATCCCCAATAGCTACAGAGCAGCCATCAAAGCCTCAACCATGATTGCTGAGACTCTATCTGCAAAAGGTGTCACAATTCCTGCTCAGGAACCTCTCACCCTGTCGGAATTTCAATGGTGCAGTGCATTCACAAGGGCAGGCTCCCTTCAGTCCAAAAAGAGCCATTCCTTCCTTGACTGGGAAATCCGGAAGGAATCCGAGGCATTCACAAGATGGTGGAAAGAGCAGAATTCCTACAGTATTTTCTTCGACGGGGCATCCAAAGGGAACCCCGGGGTGGCAGGTGCGGGTGGGGTCTTATTTGACCCCGGTGGAAATAAAGTTGAATCAATCTCGTGGGGATTAGGAATCAAGACAAATAATGACGCTGAATGGCTCGCTCTCGTCCTTTCTTTCAATATGACATCCTCCCTCAGCATCGGCAATCTCAGAATATATGGGGACTCCAGACATGTCATTCAAACGATCAGAAGGAGCACCGCCCCTTATGGCTCTAGAGCCTACAGGTACATGCAAAGAATAAAATCTTATCCTCACTTTTCTCAGTCCTCTTTCTTTCATATTTGTCGATCAAATAACAATTTAGCTGATGAAGCAGCCAACAAAGGGACATTGCTTGATATAGGGCACATTGTGAACTCAGAAGGTGCCTTGGATTTCCAATTTATTCCTTAAAATTTTGGTAATGGTCAAAAACTATATGGTAATGGGTTTTAAGGGGCTAAGTGAATTGAGGGTCCCTCTCCCCCCATCCCCGCCCTCCTCCGTGACCAAGGAAACGCGTGCCCCTGCCACACGGCCTCCTCTCGTCAGCGCTCGGCATACGGGGCCTCGTGGTGCTGTCAGCTCCCACGAAACTCAATTTAATGGGCCATCTGCCCCTCCCTTGACGTATATCGCAATGGCTTACCCTTCACTCCACTGCGCGATGCATAGGCTCACCCTGGGCGATTCGGGCTCCCCTTCCTCCCGTCCTGATCTGTTACTTCACCACAGGGCGGGCAAAATGCAGAATATAATGGCGGCAATCGCTGCGTTGAGCCGCACCATGGTCGAGGTTAAACTGGCAGTGCGTAATACATATAACGAAGTCTGCACAAATGTTAACCAGAACGCGGATATGGCCAGGGATTTGAGCTACACGGTGAACCAGCTCGCTTGCCAGGATACCAGAATCGATGACCTGGAGAGAAACCTGTTCGAATTGATGGGCAAGGTGGATAATTTGCAGGAGGACATTGCAGTGCTCACTGGGAAGTCGCAGGGAAGCTGCGTCCATGGCAGTCTGACTGTTAACCAGGAGATAAATCAGGAAAAGCCGGATGCGGCCTCGGTCTACCGCAAAAATTATGGTTAATATGCAGTTTCAGTTCAGGTTCCACATTTTTGAAGCTTAAGATATTATGTTTTTCTGTATATATTTAAATCAGCAGTTTGTAAGGGTTTATTCCTGCACTACTTTGAACAGTCTTAGACAGGTTTTGTTTAGAACTCAAGCAGGGTTTTGTTTAGAGCTCATAATGACTCAAGCTCCTGTTTCTCTGTCAAATTTTTGGACAAGGTTGTAATGAATGGCTGTGCACAGCCTTTATATATACATATATTTCTCTGTTCCTGTTAAAAAAAAAACATGTGCATTGGTGCATACAAATTAAATATTCCACACTGGTGCTTTCCATTTATGTAAAGCACCGGGGAATATTCTTTAAATGCGCCATAATGGTGCTTTACACTAAAGTAAAGCACCAGGGCATTCCATGTGTATTATAGCACCATTGCTTTGTATCTCAAAGAGCATTGGTGCTTTCATTTTATATGTGATATACTGATGTCGTCCATTAATATAACAACCCGATGCACTCTGCATGGATGATAGCACTAATGCGTTAAGCATGGATTATAGCACAAGTGATTATTATCGTTTCAATAGCACCAGGAAATAGGGTTCACAAAGATGCATCGATGCTTATCAATATGTGTGCACTGAAAATGCTACTAAATTTGACATTGCTAGTGGTCCTTCAATGGTATTAGTGGTGTGTTTTTAAATAAGTGTGCACCGGTGCACTAAGTTTATATAAGCACCGAGGCATTTATATCATATCAAAGCATCAGTGTAGTTTATAGTTTCAGAAGCACCAGAGAGCATTTTTAAGCAAGATTAAAATATCGTTAATGAATTACATATACCCACACTGTATATTGAGGTCAATTCAATTTAAAAAATCCATTAATCAACAAAAAATGAAATTTTTTTTATAATAATATTGATATTTGAATTTAAATTATCGTGTTTGAATATAATGATTGTATTAATGTGCTATACTATCAAATTAAACATATTTTCATTGTAATATTTAATCATCCATATATTTAATTAGCAATGTAACATTTTATGACATTGGACAATGCAATATAATAAGAAACCGATTTTATTATATATGAATACAAGACCCTTCATCATACAAAATGGGATAACAAAAAGGTCCACAATAATCAAAATCTCAAAATTCTTACACTTACTGGTAACCAATTGAGACAATATATCTGGCACATTAAACAAAATGTTCGATTTTAATATACAATCATTTAAAAACATATAGCTTGCAATAACATATTCTTCACTCAAATTGTTGTCAATGTTCGAGTTGCTTGCATGGTGCCTCATTTCTTCATCACATGTAGACGATATTGCATTTGGGTTCTTGGGTTGAATGTTTTTTCTGGCATAATGTCTAATGGGTATATCTACATCAGCGGGAATAATGCAAAAAGAAATCATAAACATGATTGTGTAAATTAAAAATCATACCATAGCAAGAAGTGATTCATGAATGATACACATTCTTTCAAAGTCATTCATAGTGTTGTTTCCCGACAACTCTATGTTGGCTCCACTACATACTTTGTTTCCTACAAATTTTAAATGCCATGACAAATCATAGATTTAGTATAAAGGTTTCTCCCCCACAGCGGATGCATCAAGACACTGCCACCACTGCAACAGGCTCCACATGCAGAAGTCACGTGCCTGCCAGCTCGATGCCAGGTAATGCTCCCAGCAGTGGCCACGCGCCAACCAGCATGCACACCCAGGCAGCGGCACATGCACCTCCCCACGTGCTCACCCATACCCCTCGCAGTGCCACCTCCGCACCCTCAACTCTCCACGTTCCCCACGATGTTGTTTAACTCCTCCACCTGCTCGATTGTTTGGAGCCTCCTTTCGCTCCAGCGGCTTGACATTTCCTACGTGTGAGAGGTCTGGTCCTCTCTGACTCCAGCTCCAGCATTGATGCCTCCCACGCCACAGAGTAATGGGATCCATCCTTCTCTTCTCATGAAATCTAATGGCGCTCAGGTTATTAAACTCTTCACCCTCCCCAACAATTCTGATGCTCGTCTGAAAGCCTTGCTGCATAAGGGTTCCACTGTGGAGGTGTGTTTCCTCTATGCGTCCATTCCCTGCTACGAAATTGAGTCCATTCCCTACTACGACTTTGAGTCTCACCCTGCTTACCTGTTATCTTGGCTTGCTGCCGAGCCCTTAGAGTTGTGCTACCTCGGCTGCTCAGACGGTCGGCTCCTCTACTTCCATATCTGTTACGAGCTCCCTGCCACCATGCCGCCCAAGAAGCAAGCCCGCACTTGCCAAGCCACTCGCCAATCCAATGCTCAGCCGCAGAGCTCCTACACCTCTCTGCTTGTTAGATTCATGAGAGGGGTGGTGGACAAAGCGTATAAGTACCATAAGGAGATCCCGGTTCAAGCGCAAGCAGAAATTATTGATGTGAAAGATGATGCAAGAGTCTCACGGCGTTGTTTAATAGATGATGAGATCAAGGAGGAATTCGAGGCCCTTATCCTTGACCTTGGCACTAGCAGAGGCCGTGCCACTCTCTATCAAAAACCCTGGACTTGCACTAGACCCATAAGCAGGTCCTAGGTAAGGCACTCACTGACAAGAATGAAACGCAGGCTGAAATCTTGATGCAGCTTGACGAGCTGCAAGATATGATGAAGCAACTCATGTACAACCAACATCAGTTCGCATGTCGATTGGGGATCACGCTTGCAAAAGACCCGACCACTCAACCAGAGCATAAGGACTACACCAGTTGCTAGGTCTCTCTGGCCATCCTGGTTTTTGGTTTTCAACCAGCTTTTTACTGTTCTATTACTTCCTTATCTAGTTGCATTAGCTATGATTACTGTTTTGAAGACTACTGTACTAAGAAACACAGCCAGTATTTTTTTGAGGTCTGTTTTCTCTACCATGAGAGGACCTGGGAATTCTGATACTTTGTACATTTTGACTTGGATAATATAAGGAACTACTTCTAGCTTATAAATAATAATAAAAGTATAAAGGTTTCTTGATATTCTATTAATTATCAAAAAAGCGAAGTAAAACAATATATCTACTTACAAATTGCACAATTAACTCTTGATATTGCAACATATACTCACAACCCATACTTAACCCAATGTCAATCAATTCTTTGGACGAGTCTTCTTTGTATTTTAACACATGTTAGAAGACATCCAAGGACGAGTGTAAAATAATTAAAATATAAAGATCATGACAAATATAAAATCTTGGGTAAAGAAAACACAAGTAATCACAAACTATGCGATCAACCATTTTCTTCTTTGTCGTCATGTCTTATGTGTTGAGTGGGTTCCATTTTGTTTTGTTTTCAGCAACAAAACAATTGAAACTAAATATTTCACGTAATAATTAAAATTTTATGTACATAAAATAAACAAATCTACAATTACATATGTTTGATGCACATTGTTGTTGAGGTGGCTCCTATTTCAATGCAATTATGTTCATTTTTTTAACCATCTCCTTGTACACTTTTTTGCACATCCTTACCAAGGTTTTTCGCATACCACCTCATTCTTCCTTTGGGATTTTCAAAATCTTCCTAAAAATGAAAATCATTGAAAAACAAGTTTTTACTTTGATCTAAAAGTAAATATATACAACTAAAATATTAATTTCATAATTTTTTTATAGTGGTATATACATATTATAGAAAAGCATGTTTAGGAATAATGCTTTTTAAATTATTATTTTTGTTATTGTATGATTTTGTTAATGCAAATCTAACAGGTGTCATTGATGGTTACTCTAGAAAAGCTTCATGTAGTTTATATATAACTTGATTCTTGGTTTCATTGGATTGATTTTTGTACCGTAAGTGGAAAGTATGACTACATGTTCTATCCACTATATCCCCCATCTAGTTTTATAACCCTCCCTTCCTTTTCATTAACTTCAAGCACCACTCCAGATGAACCGAGGACCAATTCATCATCATTTACATCCTTCATATTTTTTATCTTCTTAGTATGACATTCGCTTCCCTCATTGTTGGTCCTTGCACAACACTCAACAAATGTGAAATAGACTATTTGACACATGTTAGCAATTATTCTTAAAAAGTACATTATTACTGAAAATTCAAACAATTTTTTTTTCTTGAATTACCCTTTGATGACCCAAATTCATCCCTTTACAACTTTTCCATCAAGGTTTTACGCTCTTTTGCACTCAAATTACAAACAACCTTGTTGAGGTTTTTCAAGTTTTTGCTTTACATCATAGATGTTAACCAATACACATCATTTAAACATACAAATAATTCAATTATATTAATTTTATAGTAAAATTTCAAAGACCTTATTTTGATCTCTTTTTGGATGTGCTCCCATCATGCTCATTGCAAGAGGAATGTTTCCTTTAACTCAATCAATAAAGGCATATATCATTAAATAGCGAAACTATTACATATATTTTACAAATAAATTAAATAACTTTTAGCCAAAAACACTTTATGGTTAGCCGGTCTGTATTATATAGAAATGCCATTCAGTGCTCTATTATCCCTTGCATGCATCGGTGCATAAACATGATATATACACACCGGTATAGTGTGGCAACTTTTTAAAAAATCAAATAAATTTAAACGATGTGTTTTTTATTAGAGCAATGGTGTGTATTATTTATATGTATTGCACCTATATACATATAAGCTTTTTTTAATTAAAATTAAAACGATTTGTTTTTAGATTAAGTTCACCATTGCATTAAGACTGTATGCATTGAAAATGCAACATCGTTTTTTAAAAGTAACTGACAGGGGCAGGTTTTGAGAGCCGATGTAATGAGTGAACCAATTGCAATAAATGCCCAACGCCTCATATATAAAGCAAAAAGACATTAAATATACAATGTGTAGAAAGAAATACTCTCATTATGAAATAGAAGAGAGGATAAATCCCTAATGTTAAATTTTGCAACCGCATATAACAAATGGGAAGCAACAAGAAAGCAAGGGTTTCCAATGTTGAAGATAACTAGTAAAAACCTTTTATTTTTCCAGAGCACACTGTAAATATAAGTAGGAAAAGCTTAATAAATTTTTTAAAAATCATCACGGGAAAACTAAATACCTGGAATTCCTGCTATGTAGAGTTGTATGTGATCCAAAATACCTTACAAATTTGTCTCTTCAAAAAAATTTGGCGATTCCAAAGTTTTCCCTGGTAATATATCTTATAGAACTCTCCCTGGAACTTTTGGCAAACGATTGAATAGTGTTTAGGTTTTATTTATAAACACACTTTTTGAAACTCACTTTTAGAAAATAAAAATCCCATTCATTTCCCCATTGGATATTTCAATGCATTGATGAAAAATGCTTTTTTTTTCATTTTTTCATTTCCGGTGCACCTTATTGGATAAAGTGCATCAGTATGATTTATCCACTAACACACCGCATTATATTAAATTGAAAAATGGAAATGCAAACTTTCGTTATTCTATCTTAGCATATCGTTTTTTGTAGATGTTTTTGGATATGTTTAAAATCGATGCGCATATTTTAAACAGGCACTATTGTGCTTGATTATTATTAACGCACTAGTGCGATACTTGGAAACAAACACACCATTCTTGTTTAACAACCCTATGAATTTATGTTTAATGTTAAAATGATACATATGTAAATTAAAGTACTGACCATAGGATACACATGTTGCTTAAACTTGCACCATATACTTTAAAATGGTTCAAAAGTCTTTTTAAAGTTAGATGGTTATATGATTCACAAACTTTCATTTATGAATGTAGACATGTATTGATTGTTGATTTAGTTCAAATGCAAATAGAAAAAAGTTATAATATCAAATGGCCAATTCTTCGAATTCTAGCTCATACAATATTGTTCAAAGTTCGAGTTCCCCCCTACCATTTGCAGTAAGTTCAGATTTTAACTATATTTTGCTCATCTATTTGGATTTATGTAATTTATGCAGATGCATGTGAATAATTATGCATTGAATTTTGCAGTATCATGATTTGGAATCAATTTCAAGTGCACAAGATATTCAACCATTCAAAAAATGTTGCAAGCTCTTGTTAGAAGCACGACATTGCAAGCAACTAGTAGACGAAAATGGAAACTCGATTTACCTCACTAATTTTAACATGCCATCTTCCAGCCACAATCCTTAGTCAATGGTACTTCATCGTGAACTGGATCTCTTTTATGACACCCAAGTAGTATGTGGTTGTTCAAAATTTCAAGGGTTGAAGGAGAACCCTCGGTGTGTCACACTAACCCAACATATTAATGATTGACAATCCAATGTTGATGGTTTAATACCTACCATTGCAATAAAAAATCCAGTGGGTCATGATATAGAAAGACACATATGAACACTTCTATATGCTCATTTTCTTTCAAATTCGAAGCCAAAACAAGTATTCATCCTAAATTGACCAACATGTCTCCTTCCAATGATGAGCAATATGTATACGATTGACGGGCTCAATCAATCATCAACAATAGTGTATCACATTGGGAAAATATGCCAACAAGGATGTTGTATCTAAACCTTTCCTTTAATCATCAACCCAAGGGTTCGTACAAACTTTTGAGGGTCCTACACAATATGTGCAACCTACAAAGAAACTCTAATGATGCCTAGTAGTATTCAAAAGTGAGTAAAGAATAACTGTTTGGTAAAAATCAAAGGGAATTTAAATCTATGATCTATGGATTGCAAGGGACATGGATCTCCTCATTTGACTAGGCATATATCCCTTTATCAATGGTATCATGGACAAGTTTTCAAAATGTTCCTCGCCCAGTTTTAGGCAAACCTTTTGAGGAAAACCCTTGATCTACCCTACCATTCACATACCAACTACATGTATTTTTATTACACCAAATTCTAAGCAAGTAACAAAACAAACTTAAAACTTCAATGTTTTACCAAGCTCATATGACAAGATCCCATGTTATGAAATAAATACTAAATTGGAAATTGCAGAAACAGTAAAGAAACATTTAAACTAATTAAAGGTGCAGAAATAATTCATCAAAGCTAATCTGTCAACATACTGTAAATCCTCTACAAATTGCAGTAAATCTACTATCTTCCATTATGTTGTAACTCATTCATATGAAAGCAGTAAATCTAACTTAACACACATGCCCCTGTAATCACCTATGGATGGGCCCTTATCCAAGGTGACATAGGAACAAAAGATTACTCAATAAGTTGGGAAAATAGGAATCTTCATTTACTTCAAAATCATTGTTTCAACATTACAAGTCTTAATGTATTCTTCTCCAAACCGTAATAATAACCGAGTTCATACAAAAATGGGGCCTGCTCTGTAAGCTAGGCCATACTGCTTAAATATCTATTTTCTAAAACTATGAAACAAAATGAACTGCTAGTGCCTATGCTACGACTATGTGAAGCGCGTTATGGAAGACAGTGTGTGCAGTGTCAGTTCACTGAGCTCTGTCCAGTCTTCGAGGACTAGGCCTCAGTTAGATATATCTTCATAGATTGTCGAACATTGATACTGGTGCTCGGTAACTACAGTTCTTCCCTTATATTATGCTTGTCCCGCTCATTGGTTCATACAAAATGCTGCAATATTGGAACTCCTTCATTTTATCTTGATTTCCACCAACAAACTCTAAGTAAATTGCTCCTAACATCTATTCTTCTAAGCGAAATTCACTTGATGACTCATTCCAATACCTATTTCAAAAAGATACTACTAACAACCAACCTCATAAGTGTTTCATGTGCATTTAAGCTAAAGAAGGGAAGACTACAACATCTAGAATATATAAATTGAAATTTTCTACAGTCCTAACTAGTATGCACTCATCATTCACCAACTTGATATCGTAGTATTCCCCTTTTGGACCAAAACGACTGATTAGAAAAGGATTTAAGTGCCTTTTCTTACCTAATGTTGGGAGCCATCATCTCCCCCCAACTACCTCATCTGCACGTCTCTGTGCAATCAACTGTTGAATCTGGGTCTTTTGTGGGATCAATATTTTTCTGTAGGTCTGATTTTGCGGGCATAGCAACTGGTCATAGCACCTGACTGATAAAATCCTCTATTTTTCTTAATCTGATCCCAATTGGTTGTTTCCTCTTCCTGATTCCACTCCCGATTATCATTGGATAGAAGTAATGGCAGGGTGAATCTCACACAAATCCATTGTCACCCCAACTTTTCCCCTGTGGTGAGATATAAAGTGGGTCGAAAGAGAGTTTTTTCCAGGTTAGATGGTGAATGTATTTTGAGCTTTTGTAGCTCATGAGGAATGTCCTTCCATATTTTTGTTGTAAGATGCATAATCCTATTTGTATTTCCTTCTGTTGTTAAGTATTTGAAATGAGCGATGGCATAATTTCACTTCTCCTTTAGAATTGGTACCATATCATTATCGTGGATCATCAACTAGTTAGAAGTGAGAATGGTGTCCAAAATAGGTGCGTTTGCTCTTATCCATAACTGAGTGTCTTTTTCAGTTTCAAAACAATGGAGCATCTCTACGGCTCCTCTATCTTCATTAGAGAGCCAGGAACATAGAGATCTAGGTTGTACATCGTCTATGTAAGGATTGGGTGACCACCTGTAGGGATAAGGTAAGATGAAATTATGAAAATAAAACTCACTAGGATGATCCTTACCTAGGTCTCTATGAAGTCCTTGGGAGTATCCAACTGTTATGATCGTCCTGCATGTATCCTCTTGGGCTAGTACCATAGCCATATCTCTCTCAAGAAAATCGAGTATACCCTTGATGGTGGCCTACAACGTATGATATGTTTCATGATGTTAAAAATTTTCCTGCATTACTCCTCTACTTTGTCCTTCTCCCTTATTTCATCCTTCAACTCAGCTTCACAACCTTGCAAATCTCTTTTCAGGAGGAGATTTCCGTTTATCACATGTTGCTTTTATTCTTCATACTTTATTTTAATAACTTGGAGATTCTCCTCCGGGGGGTGCATTTCATATTCCTGATGCCCCTGTGCATTAGAAGCTTTTAAAGCTTCTACAGTGTGGGCAATATTTTTCCACTTCAATACTTCTTGTTCCATTTCTTTGAGTTGATATTGGAGCTTCACGATTTATTCATCTTTCACACCAAGTATCTCATGGAGTCTTATGTTGGATATTTCTTCATGGGTTGTTGAAGAACCAGGCACATATTCCTGAGTTTCTGTCTGTTCTACATTATGCTGGATTTCAGGAAAAATTCCCACCACCTCTTTTTGATACCCAGGAGAGGTTCCCCCTTCTTTTTGTTGAGTGTCTTTTCTAGGGAAAATCTCCTCTACATCCTCATCATCTGAGTCTGAAGCTTGTTGCTCGTGAGGAGAATCAGTATCTGAGAGTGAGTATTGCACAATTTTGGGCTCCTCTCTCTTCTTCTTCTTTTTAGGTTTTTCTTGGTTGCTAGTTTGCACAGTTCTTTTCTTTGAAGAGCTTTCTCCTTTCTTTTCTAGGTGGAAGAGAGCATCTACAATTGTTTTTTCCTCCTTATCCTCCCCATGTTCTTCTTCTTCATCGTCAATTATAACTCTCCTACGAGTAGCTTTGGTCCTTTGAGAAACATGACCATTTTTCTTTGGGTTGCCCATGGATTGAGTTTTCTTCTGAGACACCTTCACTTCTTGTGTTGCTTGTCTACCTTGTTGTTTTACCTGTGGAGTTGTCTGCTCTTCAGTAGCTACCTGTTCCTTTTTAAGGAAGGCATGTATCTCTGCTTGATTGATTTTCAAGAATGTTTCCCAATCCAAGGGAGTATACTCCCTTGCCAAGGTGTCGCAGATGATCAGTTTGATTAATCCATGGTGAGATAAAGTGTCTGGATTCTCCAACAGGTACTTGATGATCATGAAGGAGAGGGTTTTAAATAAAAACCACGGAGACTGATATTTTTCCCTGCCCTTTTCCACCATAGGTTCCTTAAAAGGTTTAAAATATCGAAGTGGTAGGCATGCACCAGGGCATGCTGACCATCACATGTAATATACTTCATAATTATGAGAGCTACTACCCCCCATGGTTCTGGCAGCGAATCCCTCTTTACACTCCCCTTAGATTCTTCATACCTTTATGTGAAACAAAAGAATTGTTTCTTATCTTTCTGAGCGAGCTCTCTGTCATTCTTGTCCCACTTTATTCCCTTGGGGAGACCAATGACTCTACTTAGTACCTCCTCATTAAGTTCGATGGTAACTCCTCTCACCTCTATTCTACAGTTATCATCATCAATATTCTTCATATTTTTGGCAAATTCTTCAGTTAATCCTTCATGATACCCCTCTAATTTTTGAAAATATGGGTCCCAACCTACCTCTTGGAATTATTTCAAGGATTTTGGGTTTTTAAACAACCTGGAGTGGTCTGTGGGTTCCCGTTTAACAAAAAACCAAGTCATTATGATAACCTTCCTTATACTTCCTAGGAACAGAGTCTGAAAGAGCTACTTAATAAAATGCAGAGAAAATATTTGCTATGGAGGGTCTTCGAATTACCTGGCTTCAGCTCGGCTACTCGATGTTAGCTTCTATTTTGTGCTCTTTTTCCTCAAGGTTATGGGTGCTTGTGGGTTATTTGAGTGTTAGTTCAATATCTAGGTGGTGGAAATGGTCGTTAATACTTGCTTATTATGTTATATCCCTCACTCATCATAACCCGTCATCTGATTTTGAAATTTGCTAACCACCTCCTCCTCTCATCATTACCCACTCGTCCCTTTGATCGTGCCGACTGGCCCATCTGTCTTTCTTATTAGAGGTGGAAGACGGAGATGGTCAAATTCCTTTTTTCATACAACTTAGAGATCCTTTCCAAGTTCATCTACCCAATCATCTTTTCTAATGTGGCATATGGCACAATCTCGTCGCATTTTTGCTTTGTTCTTTGGCATGTGCAAAACGTTGCCTTTTTCTCATGGGAAAAAATATGCCATGAAATAATATTTCTATGCTCAAATGCTGCCATTTCTTCTTATCCTCTACTCAAATGCTACCATTTATTCTCCCCCACCCCGCTTTATTGTTGATGTCCTCATTAGGTTGGTAAAAAATGGAACATACACTAGCTAAAAAAATATATAAGAGATCAGATTTATGTATTTAAATGAGTAGACTTACCTTTGACTAACTTATTGTTTCTCATTGAGGTTAGTTGGTGTATTGTCTTCTTGTTGTAGAAGTGTTGCAAGTTGTAGAAATCCTATAGGTTGTGTTCTTCTTCCTGGTAGTGTGATGTCCTGCATTGGATTAGTAAACTCTTTTTTGTTTTGTTGCCACAGATTCCTCGTAAAAGGTTTTCATCTGAGCATATTTTTTATTTAATTTTTAATTTTTAATTTTTCTTACATATACCGTATTGATGATTATGCTGGGAAAGGACATTGCTGCCCCAGTATTACATACAGCCTTGCTATCTTGAGAGTTTCAGTGAATTGTTCCTTGTTGAGATATTTCTTACATAGCTTTAGTCTATGACCATTGACCAATAATGCTATTTTATATTCATCTATGGTAGAGATTCTAACAGAGCCATTGTCATACACAATGTAAACTCGGTAGGGTCCTAACCATCTGGTTCTCAATTTGCCTTTAAAGCCTTTAAACCTCGAGTCATAAAGTAAGGCCCAGTCCCCTTCTTTGAAGTCTTTAGTATTTATGAATTTATCATGCCATAATTTTCTCTGCTATTGGATTATGTATGTGTGTTGTAAGACTTGTTGTTTGATCTCATCTAGCTGATTAAGTTGAATTAGCCTTTCACTCTGTGCTATGGGCAGGTCCATGTTAAGTTCTAATGTTGTCCTTAATGTCTTAAGCTCAAATTCAATTGGGAGCATCAATGTTTTTCCGTAGACTAGTTCATGTGGTGTGAGGCCTATAGTGGTTTTCCAAGTAGTGTTGTAGACCCAGGCTACTTCACGAAGTCTATTTGCCCAATCCCTTATGTGAGTTTGCATTGTCTTAGTCAGATTTTTTTCTATTTCCCTATTGGTAACTTCTGCTTGGCCATTAGCCGGAGGATGGTATGATGCTGACTATCTGTGTTTGACTTTGTTGATTTTCAGGATTTTTTCTATCAAATTTGATGCAAATTGTGTTCCTCTGTCAGTAAGAAGCTCCCTTGGTGCTCCAAATCTAGTGAAAATTTCTTCAGTTAAGAAATTTGCTACTGAGTCCTCATTGGCCAACCTTAATGCTTTCACTTCCACCCATTTTGTAAGGTAGTTAGTGCAGACAATAATGTGGTGCTTCATGTTTGATGGTGGATTAATGGGTCCAACAAAGTCCATTCCCAATTTCTCAAAAGCTTCTATTGTAATCTGGGGATGGAATAGCATTTCATCTCTCTGAGTTGGTTTTCCCATCCTTTGGCATTCATCACATGTATAAATGTAAGTTGTTGCATCTCGGTGTAAGGTTGGCCAATAGTATCCTACTTTCAAAACCTTGTATGATGTCCTTCTACCTGCATATTGGCCACCACATGGTTCATCATGACAGGCATGAAGAACGTCATGGACCTCATCTCCTCTAATGCATCTTCTCATGATGTAATCCGGTCCCCTTCTAAAAAGATATCCTTGGATCCATGAGAATGGAACACTCTTCCTGATTATATTGGATCTTTGCTTGTAGGTAAAGTGTTCAGGGAACTTGCTAGTGGCTAAATAATTTGCAATGTTAGCAAATCACGAGGTCTGTGCAAAGATGACAAATAAGTGTTCATCCGGAAATGTGTCATCTATTATCTCCTTATCTGCAACATGTGTTAGTCTAGACAAGAAATCTGCTATAACATTATGTTTCCCTAGTTTATCTACAATGGTTATATCAAATTCCTACAGTAATAATAGCCATCTAATCACTCTACAACTAACATCTAAGTTATTCATTAAATATTTGATTATTGAGTGATCAATATGGATGAATACCTGATATCCTATGATGTAGTGACTAAACTTATTGATGGAGTAGATGACAGCAAGGAATTCTTTCTCTATGGCAATGTAGTTGATCTCTGGTCTTACAAGAATTTACTGATGTAGTAAATGGCATATGGGACCTTATTCTCTTCTTGACCGAGGACTACACCTGGTGCTCTATCTGAATCATCAGAATATATGTGGAAAGAAATCTCCCAACTTGTTCCTTGTAAGATAGGTCCCTCCATGATCTTCTGCTTGATATGCTCAAATGCTTGATTGCAGTTGTCACTCCAGAGTCCACTGGAATTCTACATCATTGGTCATTAGAGAAAACATTGGTGAAACTATTTTACTATAATTATGTATGAATCTCCTCTAATATCCTTACTTCCCTATGAAGCTTATAACATCTCTAGTGTAAATCCTCTTTAAGAGACATAATGGCCTAAAACTACTTCTTTGTTTGTCATTAATTGACATTTTTCATTGCTTAAACAAAGGTTAGTTTCAATACATTTTTTAAGAACATTCTCTAAGTTAGTGAGAGCCTCTTCAAATTCATCCCCATAAGGAGTAAAATCATATATCTATATATATATATATATATATATTTCCATACGGTCATGGATGAAATCAGCGAAAATACTCAAGAATGCCCATTGAAAAGTAGCAGGGGCATTACAAAGTCCAAAAGGAAGGACTCTGTAAGCAAAATTTCCCCATGGACGGGTAAAGGTGGTTTTGTCTTGGTCAGTTGGATGAATTTGGATCTGGTTATATCCACTGAACCCATCCGAGAAGGAAAATCATTTCTTTCCTGCGAGGGTATCCAGCACCTGGTCAATGAATGGTAAGGTAAAGTGATATTTCTTTGTAGCCTTATTCAATTCTCTATAGTCTATGCAGACCCTCCATTTGCCTCCTTTCTTTGGAACAATTACTAGTGGTGATATCGATTCACTGTCCGAAATTGGGTATATGAATCCAACATCAAGGAGTTTCTATAATTCAGTTTTGACAATGTCTCTCAAGGTTAGGTTCATTATGCATTGTGGCTACCTAACAAGGGTTGATCCTTCTTTGATATATATTTGGTGTTGGAAAATGGTTGGAATAACTCCTTTTATGTCAGGGTAGGTCCATGCAAAGGCTGTTTGATATTTTATAAGGAGGTGGACCACTTTTCGTCTTGTTGAGGTAGTAAGTGATCACTAATTTTGAATGTTCTGTCATGAGCAATTTCTATTGTTTTGGTGGTTGATCTTGTTTCTTCCAGGAGACAGAGTTTATACCATATGTTTTACTCCATCCCTAATACATCGAATTCATCGACGAGTAAATGGTCTCAAATGGAAATTGGATTATCATAAAGATTTTGCATAAAATTGGAAATGACTGCGTCCTCTTGTGGTGCTCTACGTGCTAGGGTCGTATCTATGGTCAGAACATGATGTATGGGATGGTCATGATCTTTTCCTTCGTACTGCCACCAAGGTTCTTGGATATCTACATGAGGTCTGTCAGGAGGGTACAAAGTCAACGTTTTGGTCTATAATCCATTTGTGGTGGTCATATCTACCTACTTACATGCTATGTGAGCATCAGTTGTGGTGAGCCATGGTCTCCCAAGAATGAGAGGATACCCGCTAAGCTTAGCCTTGGTGTGGATAACAATGAAATCAGTAGGGTACTGCCAAGAGTCAGTTGTAACCATAATGTTTTCTAATATGCCATCAGAACAAACTGTAGAAGTATCTTCAAGTTGTAGGATTGTCGTTGTCTATCTCATAAGATGTTGATGTCCATTTTTATCATGTTATCCTGTGCCATTACATTTATTGTTGCTCCTAAGTCAATAAGGGTGCTTGACATCGGACTTCCTTTTGTGTGTACGTCTGCTATTGGATTCCCTGGTCAACATATTTTGGGTTAATGAGTCTCCCCATCATTAGTTATGCCAGTTGCCCTATCACATTAATGGTAACAAGGTCCTTCCTCTTTCTATCTGGCCTCTTTATACAAGTCTCTTTGATGTACTGATTATTGATAGGAATTTCCTTAATGGCCTGTAGGAGTGGTATCTTGACACATAAATTTTTGAGTTCTTCCAACATAGGATTCTCAGGCCTTTGGGATTCTTCGGATTGTAGTCTTTGTGGAAAAGGTGGAACAGGGGATGGTGGATCCCCTACATGATGTTCCTCTTCTACAAGTTTTTCTTGTGGTGTATGATGTGCTGTGGTTAAATTAGGTGGATTTGTTTCTGGCTCCTTTGTTGGGTGTGCTATAGTTTTTCTAGAACGAAAATTTAATTGATTAATTTCTATGGTATCCAAAGAGTATGTTGGGTAGTTATTTATCTCAGTATTATATGCAGGTTGGACTTGTATGTTGTTAGGATTTGGGGCTGGCTGAGGTAGTTTTGGCGTTGAAGGGTTAGGATTTTGACCTTGTGGATGATTAGTGTTGATCGTTAGCTGCTGATTTGGTCACCATCCAGTGGGAGGAGTATCCTGTCCATATGGTGGTGGTGGTGTTTGAGGGTTATGCCATTGAGCTCGTGCCTAATCAGGTGTAGGATAAGGCTGTTGCCCGTAGGTATTTGTCCAAGGTTGATGTCCATATGTCTGCGGAAATAATGGTTGATTATAGGCCTGTTGGCAAGGAGGTTGGGCATATGGTTGATATGGCTATTGCCGTTGAAATTTTTTGTATTGAGACTGACCATAAGGGTGCTGGAAAGTTTTCTGTAAACTTGGTATCCTAGGATTTATATAATAGAGAGGTTTTGAATGTTCTTGTGATTCGTAGAGGTTAGCATTTAGAGATCTTGGGTAAGGGTAGTTGTCTATGGAGTGTTTATCAGCACAAATTGCACAGTATTAAGATTTTATAGCATTGACTTGCATGAGAGGGGGCACTCATTCTTCTTGTGTTTTTTCCTACATTCAGGTTAGAAAATGGCTAAGGCTTTGTCTGACTCCTCCTTCTTTAACTTGTCTTGCATAGTATCCATTTCTAATGCCATGGAGTGTAAAATATATGATTTTAGGACATCCAAGATATTCCCTAAGTCTGACTTATTGATGTTGGAACTAGAGGGTCTAGCTAGCTGGAAAGAAAGGTCTCTCCCTCTAGGTTTCTTCCCTGTGGACCAAGAGTGGTTTCTGAAGATTTGTTTGACTTAATTATAATTCTTTTGATAGATATCACCATTAGACAATAAGTTTAGGGTTTCTAGATATTCTTCTCTCACCACTCTAAGAAGTACAAGTTTAAGAGGTTCGTCATCTAAGGTGTGGGAGTGAGATCTCTTATAACTAAGTTGGGATCGTTCCTCATAGTCTTCTAATGACTCATTTGGTCCTTGTACGATCCTACAAATCTCATCCCTCATTTCTCTTGACTTACAATAGTCCCTATATTTCTCAGTGAAGGTCTCCTTCATCTTCTCCCATGTAAAAATACTATTTGGTTCCAAACTCATGAACCATCTTAGTGCAGAATCCTTTAAAGTGGAAGGAAATAGTTTTACTTTATGGGCATCCATGGTATAATCGTAGATCCTACATACCACCTAAAATTCAAATAGGAAGGTATGAGGGTCTTCTGAGGCTAATCCATGGAAGTTAGGCAAGGCAAAAGGGTTAATTTTTTTCATTGTGGCCTCAAGATCAGGAACTCCCCCAATGGGAAAGTCATAAATAGGTGGTTGTTCTAAATTCTCATCCTCAGTAGTAGAGTTATCACCATCCGCCATTGCATCAGAGTATTTGTGTTCAGAGGAATTGTTTGTTGATCCAAAGAGGCCTTGTCTCCATCTTGGCATTCGTTGGTGATGTGATGAATTAGATCCTTCAGGTGGATTAGGAGGAACGGCTTCTTCAGTTCTGTTATGGCTTGCAGTTGGATTGGGTATGAACCATCCGAACTTGTCCCTGGCCCTAGGCATTCATGCATATTTTGTAACTAAGAATGTTCTTGTTAACTCTTATTTTCTGTATATTTTTGTTGTATATTATATCTCTCTCTCTCTCTCTCTCTCTCTCTCTCTCTCTCTCTCTCTCTCTCTCTCTCTCTCTATATATATATATATATATATATATATATATATATATATTGTGTTTTTATGGGGGGGTTTTGTAGATTTTTTTAGGATTTTGTTTGTTTATCACTACGCCAATTGCAAAGTAAAAAAGAAAATACTGATAGCTAGTTAATCAAAATACTTACTTGAAGTAGCACGTCTTCTTCTTGCTCGTTATATTCCTTCGAATGCAACCTGCATATCACTCATGCAAGAACTAAAAACAACTAATTAATATTGTCGGTTTCCTTGTGGTTTGGCACTCCTCCCCGACAACGACGCCAAAAAGTGACGGGCTCAATCAATCATCAACAATATTGTATCCTATTGGGACAATATGCCAACAAGGGTGTTGTATCTGAACCTTTCGTTTAATCATCAACCCAGGGGTTCGTACAAACTTATGAGGGTCCTGCACAATATGTGCAACCTACAAAGAAACTCTAATGATGCCTAGTGTTAGAAAAACAGGATTGCAAAGCAATAACAATAAACAAGATGCAAATATAAATGCACAAACACATTACAAGAGAGACACCAATATAACGTGGTTCACCCAAGATGGGCCACGTCCACACAGAAATTGCCAATCCTTATTATTATACCATCCAACAAATGAAGGGATACAACCCACAGCACATCTGCTGCAACTTCCTCTTCACTCTCTCTCAGTCTCTCTTACATGATATCACATATCTTTACAATGCTACAATACAATACACAGT
Organism: Larix kaempferi; assembly: GCA_027924585.1. Classification (NCBI taxonomy): domain Eukaryota; kingdom Viridiplantae; phylum Streptophyta; class Pinopsida; order Pinales; family Pinaceae; genus Larix; species Larix kaempferi. The sequence goes on along the minus strand of BSBM01000372.1, from coordinate 28,466,265 downwards.
CGTATTACAATTTCTTCCTTTTATAAGGGAAATACCATGGGAAAATACCACGAGCTACCCAAAACCATGGGCCCGCAATCTGTTGGCGCAAAAACAACCCATAACAAAAATTTCTTCCGGACCCCTTGTTGCGCGTGCCGGGATCATAACCAAACCTGGGGTACAAATATGACTGAAACAACATCATCTATGAGACTGGAAGATCAGGCTCCACAACCAACACCTAGTAGTATTAAAAAACAAGTAAAGAAGAATTGTTTGGTTAAAAGCAAAGGGAATTTTAATCTATGATCTATAGGTTGCAAGGGACATGGATCCCCTCATTTGACCAGGTATCTATCCCTTTATCAGTGGTCTCATGGACAAGTTTCAGAACGTTCCTAGCCTAGTTTTAGGCAAACCTTTTGAGGAAAACCCCTGATCTACCCTACCATTCACACACCAAGTACATGTATTATGATTACACCAAATTCTAAGCAAGTAAAAAAAAAACTTGGAACTTCAATGTTTTACCGAGCTCATATGACAATATCCCATGTTATGAAATAAATACTCAATTGGAAATTGTAGAAACAGTAAAGAAACATTTAAATTAATTAAAGGTGCATAAATAATTCATCAAAGCTAATCTGTAAACATACTGTAAATCCTCTACAAATTGCAGTAAATCTACTATGTTCCATTGTGTTCTATCTCATTCATACAAAAGTAGTAAATCTAACTTAACACACATGCCCGTGTAATCACCTATGGATGGGCCCTTATCCAAGGTGACACGGGAACAAAAGATTACTCAATAAGTTGGGAAAATAAGAATATTCATTTACTTCAAAATCACTATTTCAACATTACAAGTCTTAATGTCTTCTTCTCTAAACTGTAATAATAACTGAGTTCATACAAAAATGGGGCCTGCTCTGTAATCCAGGCCATACTACTTAAATATCTATTTTATAAAACTATGAAACAAAATGAACTGCTAGTGCCTATGCTATGATTGTGTGAAGCGCGTTATGGAAGACAACGCGTGTAGTGGCAGTTCAATGAGCTCTGTCCAGTCTTCGGGGACTAGGCCTTAGTCAGATATATCTTCAAAGATTGTCGAGCGCTAATGTTGGTGCAAAGTAACTGCAGTTCTTCCCTTAGATTCTGCTTGTCCCACGCTTTGGTTCATACAAAATGCTGCAATATTGGAACTCCTTCATTTTATCTTGAGTTCCACCAACAAACTGTAAGTAAACTGCTCCTACCATCTGTTCTTCTGAGCAAAATTGGCTTGATGCCTCAGTTCAAGACCTGTGTCAAAAAGATATTGCTAACAACCAACCTCATCAGTGTTACATGTGCATTGAAGTTAGAGAAAGGAAGACCACAACATCTAGAATATATAAATTGAAATCTTCTACAATCCTAACTAGGATGCACTTATCATTCACCAACTTGATATCATAGTATTCCCTTTTTGGACCAAAATGACTGATTATAAAAGGATTTAGATGCCTTTACTTACCTAATGTTGGGAGCCATCAATGTTCTTCTGTTGCACCCCGCTATGATGTCAAATCGAGAGAAGGCTACAAAATGACCACATCTTGAAGAGGAAACATATCAAGCATGGTTGAATCAACTGCCTATTCAATTCCAACTATGTCTTGAGTCACCAATTCATAATTTCCAGAGTAACATTCATTCTTCACATTTTGGAAATGAAGGTAATGAAATAGAGGTTGGTATAGATGATTTCTTATGGGATGAAGGTGCCATGGAGGGAATGCTTTTAGATGCATTGCAACAAGATGAGCCAGGGGAGGGTGATCATATCATTGATACCTTATTCGAAAGCCTAAAATGTGCATCCATCACCCCTCTATTTGATCATGGTCGGTCATAGTCTACCCGATTATGGACAACAATGTTATTGTGCAACTTGAAAGCAATGCATGGTATGTTAGACTCATTTTTCTTAACACTTTTGAGGTAACTAACCATTAAGTACCCTATGTTTTGAGGATTCTTGTCACAGAATCAACATTGGAAATGGTCAATTTCAAGAATTATTTATGGCAATGTACATTTATATTGCCCACTTATTGCAGCCTATTGAAAGATAAGGTACTTTTGAGTAGTAATGTGTTACTTGGCAGTTGCGAAGAGGAAAAACAAATGTTGAATAGGTTGGGCGTTGAGTACATATGATATCATTCATGTCTGAATGATTTTTTTCTACATAAAGGCGAATACACAAACAAAGAGATGTGTAAAGAACATGGGCATGATGGGTACCATAAATAAAAAACAAGGGTAAAGCACATGGTCTTGGTTATAAAATATTGAGGCATGTGCCTATAATCCCAAGGATTCAAAATCTCTCTTGTTGCAAAGAATCAGTTGAATTTTAGGAGTGGCATGCCTCAAACAGAAGTGCACTATGAGTTATGTGAATCCCAACATATTCAATTTCCATGAAGCATATAGAGGATACATGGCCGAATAAATTCAAGGATGAAGTATGAAGCCTTCGATTGAGCATAGTCATGGATGGAGTTAACTTGTATTCCCTCCAAAACACCAATTATTATGTTTATCCAGTAATAGTGATCAATAATAATACTCCCCCATGGTTGTCTATAAAGAATGCACATCTTATGTTAGCTCTTTTAGTTCCTAGTAGAAGGTAAGTGAAGAATATGAATGCCTACCTACAACCATTGATCGATGAATTTAAGGAATTATAGGAATGGATACCTATATACGATGTCTCAAGACCCATCCCATCATAGAGGTCTTTTATGTTGTACACATTATAATCCAGGATTAGTAATTTGCTATGGTAATCTTATTGTTTGATTTGTTTGTATTCGTAACAATATTATTTGTCATAGTTAATTCGATACAATCGTCTTCTTCAACACTAATGTACTATGTATACAATAACACCACAAGTCTTGTAGCAAGAGGGTATCATGGATATAAATGTTGTGGACCTTCTAGGAAGATTGGGTAGTCCAACCACTTACCAAATCTAGTATACAACTGCTTGAGGGTATTCCTCCTAGAAGATCACCCTTATAGAAGAACAACATTTGCTTTCAATGGTAAAGTAGAGAGAATTCGTAGACCTAAAATAATGGCACCAGGTGATTGCCTCAAGACATATGGCAACGAGAAGGAGAGGGGAATTGCATAATTGTTCAATTCAAATGGGGAATCTATGATCGATGATCCTAAATTTTTTGACACCTGTGTTGAGAAAATGCCCATTGGGATGAAAAGGAAATCTGTATTTTATTAGCTACCATATTGGGATCATCTTAAGATTTCCCACTTACTAAAGCTCATGCATATATTTAAAAGTGTTTCATCTTCTTTATGGAGGCACATATCATAAGAAAAAAGTAACACGTTGGTTGTTAGGAGAGATCTTATTTCTTCAAATACTAAGAAGAAGCATTGGCCAAGAAAAGAAAGTAGAGGAGAGACTAGTACCTCTTAGTCTTTTAAAGAAGGTGATGTCCCATGGATTTTGAAGAAATATGAACTTTCTTTGGAAAACAAAGTTATATCAAGTGTGAAGGTGCCTTCTTTATATGACTCTACCCTACGATAATGATTCATTGTTGAAGAACATTTGTCAAGGTTGAAATCACATGACCATTTGAACATTCTAAGGGTATGTATGTAAAAAACATGTTTTTTTCCACTGTAGGTTAACATGAAATTAATCTAGTATGTGTTTATTTTGTAGCTTCATTATCCTTTGCTTGTGTGTGGGTGTGTGAACCATGACTTTCCCAAGGACCCGTGGCATGCAATATTTAAATTATATGCATTCATACATTGGATCACATCAAAAGATATTCATATGGCTAGCATTCCACGATGGTATGAAGAGATAGTTGAGATTGTTTGTATGTTTGAGAAGGAACCGCCCACAAGTTTCATGGACTTGCAGGTTCACCTTCTAATTCACCTAATTGATGAGGTTTAATTAGTTGAAGTGGTCTAGTCATGCCGTTGGATGTTCTTCTTAGAGAGATACATGGAAAAATTGAAGGGGTCTATTCGAAAAAGGGCAAAACCTGAGGGGTCTATGGCGGAGGGGTACATAGTATATGAGTCGTTCTATTATACCAGTGAGTGCATCAAGAAAATCGGTGACACACTTGGCGTAGTGGTTTTGGACGATCAATGGAATGATGACAAAAGGGAAGGGAACCTACTCCAAATGATTGGAGAAAAGGCACATGATAAAGAGCAAGTCACTTTACTTTTGTCAAATTTACATAGAGAAACTATTTACACTAAACTTGATAATATATATTTTATCTCATACTATTTGTTTTGATTCCATGGATACATAAAAAAATATAGAAATTGATACCATCAATAAATTCATTCTTTGTAGTGCGTATGCAATGCAACTGTGGGTCGCATTGTATGAAGACAAGAGAAGGAAATGGGATAGTAACAAGAGAGACATTAATTGTTAAGAGATAGCACACTTCTTATCTCTCCTCACAAGTCCTTAACATAATTTAGACTTGTATCTTTCCATATATTTTGTCATCATCTTTCTCTAGTTCCTTCTCAAGTTGTCTTTATGTTCTTACTTCCTTGAAGTTGCTTTAGGCCCTCACGAGGTCCCCATTGTCTATCTTTGTATGTCTTAGTTGATTGGTTGTAGGAGGAATATGCATCCTTACTTCCCCTCCCCTTGTCCTTTGCAAGACATGTTGTGTTGGCATGCCTACATGATCATAAATAATAAATAACAAACATGATAATAAATAGTCATATATGTTGTGAATGGAACATTAGAATATTTTCTACGAGTTTAGAATTTCCTTCCCTCTTATGTGTTATCACACATTAGTTGTGAGATATGGTCTACGACAACATATAAGTCCCAACATACCATGATCCTTGTGTCAATGGGGTTGTCCACAAAGGTAGCAACCCTCCTGATAACACAATAATTAATTGGTTGCAAGATGACTATACATACTTGCTTAACCTTCCTCTTCTCCTCCGTAGGATATGTTGTGTAGGTACGTGTGTATGATATTAACCATTAAATAATAAACACACACACACACACACACAGATGGAAATCTTTGAATAGTGTTTATAATTGTAATATCTCCTCCCCACTTGTGTGCTAATTGTGAAATAACATAGAACACTTATTTTAACATAACATGTATTTGATGTATAACTTAAATGTATTATGTAAAAGTGTATTATTAGTCCTTGCCCCGTAGGGAATATAGTTTTCGATTATTAATCAATTGCTTTGACTTTTTGTTTTTTAACCAAAAAATATTCAATTGGTGTCGTTTATATCTATTTGGTTATTAATTTTATTTTTTGAAAAATGGATTAAAAAAATTATAAATTTAAAAAATTCGATATTGTTCTTTTTTCATCTACCAAGGAGCTTGATTTAACTAATTACCCTTTGTTGGACGTGGCATTTATAATAATAATAATAATAATAATAATCAAATAATTTTTAAAATTGCCATGTCTTGCCACGTCTTCTTTATAATAAAAATAAAGATTGAAAATCCTGTCATGGGCAAATGATCTAGATCTTGAGAGGATCTATGTACAAAGCAAACTAATGAATGAAAAATTAAGACCTCGGTCTCTATAGGATGGGTATACTGAAGAGGATCTGTACAACATGGAGATCATCTATACAACTTTTATTATTGTTGAATCAATCCTAACTCGCTCTGTAACATGCCACACTCCATCTTCTGCACATAATGAACCAACCTCAAACCCTACAATAAACATGTTGATTTTTTCTCTATTGAAAAAAAGAGAGAAAATGATACCTTTGTGAAAATGATGACAGTCTTGCTTGGCTGCTTCTTTTGGATGATATCCATCTTGGGTTCCTACATGTTAAAGCAAACACAAGACTTTATTGTTTATTCAAAAAATAATTTTATTTGCTTGTTGTCGAAATAAAGAAGAAGAACAACGTTATAATAAACATGAGAGGATAAGCCTCATCTCCTACAATTGTCCTTCATTGAGAATAAGTGGTTTCATCTCTTATGGCTAGTTGTAGAAAGTCCGGAGAGTGTTTGAAGTGAATGATCAAGCTATAATATTTAAGTGTTGTTCATTTATTGAGAGATCTCGAGTTCAATTCCTTGCTCTCACTGTTTGCACAACTTTCTTTGATTATGGCTATGTTGGTGAGCGAAATACTTAAACACGTGAGCATTTGCTCGTCTATCGAGCAACACTTTTCTTCCATGCATATTGCCAAACTGCAAGGCAAATAACAAGGTATGTACATTGTAATTTATCTAATCTTGAACAAAAATAAGCAATTTACACTAATTTAAAAGAACAACTCAGGTTGTACCCAATATACTACTATTCAAATGAATGCTTTAATTATTTTTTGTTGGATAAGTCATGGCTTTGTTGCTTTATATGATTTTGAGGAAGCTAAAAGATTGTTAGATTGAAAAAGCTCTAAACCCTAATGGGATTGCATGGAAAAAGGGTAATTTTTTTTTGTCTTTATCATGATTATAAATCACAATTCATAAACTTAGAAATCATAATAATGACTTGCAAGTCACAATTATAAACATAATTCATTTCCGCTTAACTATTGGGTCTAGAGCATACTTTGCTTGATTACATTTACAAATAGTTGTAGGATAGAGCAGTCAGGCGATGTTTACTAAGCACAAGGATGGATTGTCGAAGAAAGCTTACAAGCTCCCGTTATTATGTGATGCTGAAGTTGGAATAATTATTTTCTCCACAAGAAGGAAGCTCTATGAATTCGCCAAGGCAAGATGCATGTCAACTGAGGAACAAACATAAAGAGGTCCATTTCTCTTCAGTATACTAAAATCCATATTTGTGCCTCACATTGTAAAATTATAGTTAGCACTAATTGTGACTGAGTGGCACTAACTTATATTTTTCATTTGAACTTTTGGGGCAATAACATAATCACATTCCATAGTGAGTTTGTGAAATCTTCATTGAGGATTCAAAGCTGATAAATACTAAGCAAATCCATAGTGGGGTCTTTGAATTAGTCATTAAAGAGTGAAAGGTAAAAAAATATAAGAAAATCGACAGTGAGATGTAAAATCTTCATTTAACTAATTGAAACCGAAAAAATACAAGGATAGAAGGAAATCAACAGTGGGTGTGTGAATTAATACACTCATAGATGTTTATGAACTCTGTTGATGGGTGTGGAGCTATGGAGGAATCGATCCCTACTTTCTAGCAAGACTAGCACGTGTTTCATTATACTCCTTTGGAGTATCATTAGAGGAAGACATGGGTTATGTTCCTGCCATTGCCATATTTCTCTATAATCTTTGAATTTTTTCTTGAAAGACATGAGTTATGTTCCTATTGCTGCCATATGGCTCTACAACCTCTGAAAATTTTCTTTTTCTGCTTCAATATTGTAAATATTATGCAATCTATATTGATCTCTTATACTATTAAAAGTTCACAAATTTACAACTCATATCGATGCACATTTGTTATGGGCAATATAAGGTTTTGAATATAACACTTGTCATTGTTACTAATGATTGATGGGGTGGCAAGAATTTGGGTGGCCCGTAGTTTATGTGGCGAGCATATAGCTGCAACCACTTTTACTATCATATAAATACCTTTTGCTCTTGTTTACATATGACAAATAGATAGTCCTGGCTGTGGTGTGGGGAGAGTTTGGGTGACTTCTAGTTTACATTGCGAGCATAGAGCTGCAACCACTTTTATTATCATGTAAATATTTTTTCTCTTGTTTACATATGACAAATGGAGAATCTCATATGTCATCATTTTTAAAGGATGTAATTTGCTTTGAAATGCTAACCCTCTTAATTCTAATCAGTGAAACATTTTTGCTTCCTTCTTTACCAAACTGTTAACCTTGTAATGATTTTGCAAGAAGGTTTGGTCATGGTATATATATATGGCATACTCACACATAGCCTACAATGCATTTATGTATTTTTTTTGGATCCATGTATACTCACACATGTTAATGACATTTTTATTTTAAATAAATAAAAAAATATTATTTAAAAATAAGATATTATTTGGAAATGATTTTTATTTTATTTTATGCATGAAGCGAGATGGATGAGGTGAATGTGGCCAAATATGGAACCCGAAGAAGGGAGAATAGCCCTCAAGTAAATAACCTAATACACACAAAGGCCAGAAGTCATCGGTACATAGTGTTTTGCTAAATTAACAACCCTTTTCCAGTTGTCAAGCTATGGCAGGTACTACTAGTCATACTCATCTTTAAAGCAACCACAAGCAATACATCATAGCAGCAGAAAAAGGAGCAGTATCATCAGTCATCATATAGAAGCCCATCGAGCAACAAAGAATGGACTACAACATCATGTGTATCTGACCAATAGCAGCAATAACTCATGGCATATAACCATCTAAGTAGTAGTAAAATGGCAATGTACTCATCATATGAAAGACTATAAATAGGAACATAGGCTAGAATAGTCTGGAATCTAAAGCAAAAATATGTCAAAATATGCCTACACAGTATGAGGCATAACATGACACACATGTTTACCATTACATAAATATACTAGAATGCTATCTTGAGTAGATTTATGTAATGGGGACCTAGTCAAGCTTCTTGCTTAACTAAATAAGTTTACTTCTTTAAACCCTTTTTTCTCTCTTGAATAATAAGCTTTTTTGTGTTGCAGGGAAGAAGACTATTCACCAACTCTATGTACTCGAGTTGCAGTATTGGCTGGATACTTTATCTTTCAAGAGGTCGTTTACCAGGAACAATTGTTCAACCTTTTGACCAAAATTAAGAAACCATTTTATCTATTGATGAAGCTAACAGAGAAACTAAAGTAAAGACTAGAGATACTAAAATCCAAAAAAGACTCCTACATGCCAAGATTTATGGCCTAATTAAACAACCCTCAGAAACCAAAGAAAGGACCATTTTAACCATGCCTATAGAACATAAAACAAAAAGGGATCAAAAGACCTATGAATAGAGCCCAACCAAAGCTAGCTTATTCATTGTTTGGAACGTGAATGAGAGGAGAGGTGTGTTTCTTCCCTTGTTGGTCATCTTCCTTCAACCCTGAAGACTCTCCTGGTTGAGGAAGATTAGGATGCCGACAAAAAATAAGTTAGGGATCATCCTGGGTTGCAATGGGTCTGCTGAAGACTTTCCCAATTAGCTCATGAGCCAAAGTGTTGAGCTTTGCATAACAATCCATTTTGGCTTTGTCCACATGACACAATCATCCTTCAACACGATCCATTATGGAAGCCAGGCTGATTCCCTGAGTGTTGTCCAACAAATGGCCCTCAACACAATGCGTGAGAGCTTGGCCAAGTAACATCTTGGTGTACCAGAGGAGGGTCAGGGTTTTGTTGTATATCGTCTCCTTGGTGCGAGTGGAACCAAAATCTTCAACAAGACTCCCCATCTCCTCAAAACGCTGATACAAGGCAAGACGCTGAAAACTGCCATGAATGTGAGCCACCATGTTTGAGAATTAGGTGCAAATGTTCTCTTGCTCCCGCAAAATTTGAGGCATATGAGAATGGTGGGGGCCAACCGTTGTCTTGCTCTTTGTTTTCTTTGTTCGGACCATGGTGAGGATAGTGTTAGGAGCTACCCAGACTAAAGCAAAGCCACACAAAGATGGGTAGATTCCATGTAGGCACTGATTGCAAAACTTAGTGGAGAGCCAACAAACGTGGAGGTAAATACAGTTGTGCTTGGAGTTATAAGAGCGACCCCTTCTACAATCCACAATTGAAATCCAAGTATCCCCTCGATTGAGGCTAGTACAAGGGGGAGGGAGCGACACCAAGAGCCATAATGGCAAATGAGTGCAACGGCGGGCTAGACCGAGAGCAGAGTCATTGCACGAGTGGAAAAGACTATCCCTTTCGAATGATCATGCCCTTTATCTCATACGGGTGTATTGCATGGTACTTTCTATCAAGATGGGCACTAGGTGGACACCCTTTCGATCCGTTTTGAGAGTTGTTCATTGTCATGCAAATTGGGATGATGACCTTAAGCACCCATTGAACACCCAACATGGGGATAATTGAAAATGCTTTGAATCTCACTCATGAAATGATTGAGCCATGTGTTTTCGTTGAATATTTTTTTTATAAGCTAGTATCCACAGAGTTTTTGAACCGGTTACCTATCACAAGGAGTGCCTTAACAGTACACCCATTCACCGTTTATTCTATACTTCGTGGGCATTTTAATTGGAATTAATAAAGTGAACACATTGATTGAATAATTAAAAAATAGTCATATCTAAATTATTAAGTAAAATTGTTTTGAATCTCACTCACTAAATTAACGAGCGACGTTGATGTAGGCGGGAATGACAACAACCAATCCAACCCGCTTCTCTCAGGAAGTATTGTGATTCTCTGAAATCGAACCACTAAACTCAGCTAACAACCAACTGGGTTCTTCTCAATTGCGGTCCTTACCTTCAAAATGGGATTCCCGCAACGTTCTAATAGTCAGAATTAACTTTCCGCAACATTATTGCGGAAACGTCTTCCTTCCGCAATTTCGGTGTCCTTTCGCAATGTTCTTTCCGCAGTCACCTTTCCGCAATCTTCCTTCCACAACACTCCTTTCCACAACTTGCGGATTGCGGATTGCGGGTGCGTTGTTCGTGATTTCTTGAAAAGGCTTCCGCAAAAACCCTCCTGCAATGCGGCTTCCGCAACTCTTGCCAATAACTCACGCGCTTCTTCCTTCTACGGAATGTTGTATCAACCGTCGATCTCTTGTGGGTTTGATCTCGCCCGTTGATGTACGATCAATGCGGAATACTTCGCGTCGACTCGCGGAAATGTTAACTCCCACGCACGTTCACCTTGTGGATCCTTTCCCCGTCGTCGATCTTCCTTTTGGCTATGATCTAAGCCGTCCAACTTCTGTTAATTGAATCGATTGCAACTCACCGATTTTCTCCTTGATTGATCAGGGAATCGATTAATCCAGCTCGACCTTCGTCCGGATATGATGGGAAACTAAATACAACAAGAAATTATCTCTGCTACTTAATGATGATCAGTTTATGAAGGATTTGGGTGTTCTTAACTGTTCATACAAGTGCGAAGACAAAGATTCATTCACACAGACATCAGGTTAACGCTTTCATACAACTCTACCTGATAGAATCTCAATTTATCTCTCATTTACATGCAAAGTAGCACCATTGAACACACAGAACTTGCTAATTTCATTAACAGATAGCAAAACATCCATCCCGTCGTATTTTCTTCTGATCTTCAAGGAAATATCCCACCGACTCTTCCTCGCGCAGGGCTCCCCTACTGAGTCCCGTTTTTTCTTCTTCTTTTCACCCATCCAACACCCCCCAAAAAACCAAATGGCTGAACAAACTAACTAACCAACTCTTCTCCATCAATGAAGGAGTCACTATCATTCAACAACAAACTGGCTATCTTGCTTGATCTCCACGCAGGGAGTATCAACTCGCCACTATGTCCTATCTTCACAAAAAACTGACAACACACTAGTCGGTTACATACTTTGCAAATATTAAAATACTTAGTAAACAAATTATCTTCCCTACTTTAGGTAACTTGTCCTCTTGCTAGCCACAACATGTGAACACACAATCACATTGCTGACTTAGCATTGATGCAAGCATCAGACGTGTTTTTATTGGAATTAATAAAATAAACACATTGATTGGATTATTAATTAAAAAATAGTTTGATCAAATTATTTAAATTGAAAAAAAAACAATGAATGTAAAATGTAATGGCAAGATGGGCTTTATTTTTTATTTTTGCAAATATCAGAATAAGGAATTTGTAGGTAAATTTGACGCTTGTCTTCCTTAAAATGCTTTAAGTTAAATTTGTCACTTGTCTTCTTAAAATATATAAAGAGATAAAGGATATTTGCTTGAACATGTGCCCCACGAATAGTAAATAGATAAAGGCTGTTGTTATCGATAAGTTCCACAAGTGAACTTGGGACAAAGGATTAGGGAGAAAGAAAAAATATTCTATTGAATAGTTTAACCCCACTTACAATCATCATCAATAAGAGTACACAGGGGCCAATATATCTTGGAGAGCCAAAATACTTATGGCTCAATTAAAAACTAATTCTCATCAACTCCGTTGTGAGACCGGACGCTGGAAAATGCCAAAAGAAGCTTGGGAAGAAAGAGTGTATTTTTTGCACCTCCGGAAAAGTGGAGACAGAAAAACATTCATTTTAGAGTGTGAAGCCTTCAAGGGCAGTAGGGACAATTATGCAAATATCTTGTCAGCTAGCTCTTGGGATAATTTATTTAGTGAGGGAACCATGGAGAAATTGGGGGCGTCAAGTTGAACAAGAAAGTGATTTATCCTATAAACTATTTTTAACCTCGAAGACATTGAAATAATTTCTTTCATTCTTTCTATATTTCTATACATAATTATTTAACATCAAGATGCAAGAGATGCACAATCCCTCGGAGCAATGAATATACATGATTGACGTTTCATCCTTTCATCTTAAACTTCAAAAGAGTGCTACTGTCGTCCCGTAACCCTAGAGTGGCCTCTCAAATTGATTTTAAGAACGATAGAGAGTAAAAGTCCGTTTCATACCGATATCCAGATATTGATTCATGGTCTCTGTTCCCAAGGGCAAAAGCAAAGCGAGCATCCTCTCAGTTTCAAAAGCCTTTTTAGTAGGAAGTTCTCTCGTGTAGCCGCAGAGCATTCTCGTTATTTAGGAAAGCCTTCTCAGAAGGAAATTCTCTAGTGCAGCTGCAGAACATTGTTATTATTTCACACAGCGTCTCAATCAGCGTCTTCAATCCGAAGACAGCGTATTTGAAGCTGTGGCGACTAACGGTGTGGACCTGTTGTTATTTTGAGAGAAAGGCACATTGGAGCGCAATAGAGAACTTATCACGTGGGTATGATCAATATTTATAACTTCATAAATCACGAGAAGTATCGCAATGAATCAATTGTTTTGTTTTCTCTTGGTGTTTGAATATATCTGATTAAGGGGTTTTCGCTAGCTGCAATAGCCCAGGATTTCACTCGCTTCAATAGCCTGTAAAGGGGCACTGCAGGTCTGCGCTACCCTAATTTTTGAGACCAGAAGCCATGGCGGAGTGCACAGTCAACTTTACAGAGGAAGACAAAGAGGTAATGAATATTTCTTCTCATCTGCTCAAAATAGTGAAAATACCGACTTTTGAAAGTTTACAGTCATTTCACACAGAATATCAGATCAAACTAAATCTGATTGTATTTTTTTAAAGTCCGAATCAATAGACAGAAATTTACCTTAACACAACAACCTGAGGAAACCGTGCTAATTGAATTTGATGAGTTTTGTGACAAAAGCCAGCTAGTGGTGGTCCAGAGAATATTTTTTGTTTTGATTTTTTTGGTCGTGGTGTCTTTTGGAGAAATATGCTCCAAAGTCAAGGGAATCTGACGGGTATCTATTTGGCCAAAATCGCCTGGATACGCCATGGCCTCATCTTTTTGACATGCCATTCGAGTGGGGAAGATCATTTTGTGAATAAAACCCCGTCTCACGGCTAAATATTCTGTTGATCACCAGTGAATCGAGGGTTCGTTGGCTAAGAGGACACTAACTGCCGAGGACAATTAGCATCAACATTTAAAAAATATGGAACTCTGCACAGTCTTAAACCCTAACTACAGTGAAACCTACAGTCTCTCTGTTGTAACTCAGAATGTCCCTTCCAAGTGTTTTCAACTTTTCACAAATTGTCAAATTTGGCTTACCCATGGACAGTCTTGGTCTGTAAGTTTGAATGTGGTTGTTTGTCCCTAGCTTGCATTATTCTTTTCATCTTTCTATTTTGTTATCAAACACTGGAAATCTGGCATTGGGTTTATAAAGATTTCGAGTTGCTGCTGTGGGGACATTTGGGGCAATCAACTCATTAGTTTTCTGATGGATATGCCCTCTGGTCCAAGAGCCAGCTCGAGTCCCAAAGCGGGTTGTGGATGGCTTGGCATAGTTCCTCAGCTAGGAACATCCCAATGAACAACACTCTCTATCACAGCATAACTCATTAACATTATTGTAAACATGTCCATGTCCTTTTTATTTTTCTAGCGCATACCATAAAAGAAATCATGTCATAACAAAAACATAGACAAATCACATACCACATCATAAGAGATATATGTTTATAGTGAGAAACCTGAGAACCAGGAGAAAAACCCTACTTTAAAGCCATAATTCTTAGTATAAAAGAAAATCATCTATTACAATGCTTGATCATGTGACTAGCCTGACCACTTATTCACATGTCCCATGTCCCATGCTGAGCCTATCTCGTTCCAGAGTCTCACAAGACCAACATCCAACTTGAGTAAGATGCACTTATGATGCGGTACGTTTCTCTCTCATTCTCCCATATATAAATAGGACACACTAGTCACAAACCACAGCGCGATCCTTAAGGCTGACTTACAATTAATGTTCCAGCAAGTCACATGTTCGATTACACAATCATCCAGGCTCTTAGATCTTTTCAAAGGTCGGCTGTTACATCAATACATTAAAATGACACATGAAAGAGCAAGTCAAACTTGATTATTAAGGCAAAAAACATTTAACTTAACATAATATCTGAGTGCCGCTTGGCAGTGCACAATAATTAACATAAATAAGCTTGGAATAACCTTTAAAGTTTACAGACTATATAAATGTAAGCACAATTAAATCTCCCAAGGTAGCTAGTGAGATGCTTTCAAGGACCGTCGAAAGTTTTGATATTTAATCAAAGATTTTAGGGTCACTTCAGAGATAGCTAAATTAAAATAAGTTTTACACATATCTGGGGTCATTTCCAACTGCTGATTAAAATTAAAATAAGTTTTGTTCGAGTTTCTGCACATTTATCTTTTTGCTAAATAAAAAGGTCAATTATATACTGCAAATATGACAGTAAAACAGGTTGTTTTCTGATTGAACCAGTCTTCTTGTTGTCTGATTTATAAATTAAAATAAGCTTGTGTGGATTTCCATGAGTTTTTTTTTTGCTAAATAAACAGAGCAATTACATACTAAAAATACAATGGTAGAGAAGATTGTTTTCTGATTGAACCAGTCTTCTTGTTATCTGATTTAGGTCCCATAACTCATTATTTGGTTCCCATTCAAAGTCTTCATTCAAAGCATAGCTTTTTGTCCTTACAACATGCATACAACCTTTCACAAGAAATACTGTAAATACGCCTGTGTTTGTAGATTTTCCAGTATTATAAACTAGTCAAATCCGGTTTATCTGATAACAAAAAATAACTAACATCGATAATTAGCTTCTCTATTTATATCTTCCATGGCTGAGATCGATAATATCTCCTGGTGCTACCACCTCTATCTTGTCTCGTCCAGGCATTGTCTTTGCCTTAGTCATTGCCATGGCGCTGCAGTATTGGTTCCAGCATGATTCCTTGCACAGCCAGTTGATCTTCCATCCACAGCAGTCGGTTGAACCAAGTTGGAGAGCTCATATTGTATTTTTTATTTGATCAACTATTTTCCAGTATTATAAACTAGTCAAATCCGGTTTATCTGATAACAAAAAATAACTAACATCGATAATTAGCTTCTCTATTTATATTTTCCATGGCTGAGATCGATAATATCTCTTGGTGCTACCACCTCTATCTTGTCTCGTCCAGGCATTGTCTTTGCCTTAGTCATTGCCATGGCGCTGCAGTATTGGTTCCAGCATGATTCCTTGCACAGCCAGTTGATCTTCCATCCACAGCAGTCGGTTGAACCAAGTTGGAGAGCTCATATTGTATTGTTTATTTGATCAACTATCCGTAGTTCGAAGGAACATATCTTTATTTGAGGAATGCTTGTGATTTCAATCTCACTCTTCATTAGAGATGGCCACTTTACATACATTGACAACTATTGGAGACTATGTTGTAATGCAACATAAGTATAAGAGCTAACACGAGAAGCATTGGATGCAATATACATTGCAATCTGCCAAAGGAGAGGTTTAATGGACCTAGTTCAAGATGAACTAGTGAAGGTATGAAGTAACTATGGACCATTCCAGATTATAGAGAAAAGGGACAACAATTTGTTCAAGATGTATTTACTACCATCTTGGAAAGCCATTTAGTCTTAATTGTGGATTAGTTCAAGCTGTATAAACCATATATGTTGGATGAGGCAATGACAACTGAATGAAATTGCCTTCAATCCTAGAATTTACATTGGAGATCAGCAATTCTTTGGAGGTTGATATTGTATTGCAAGTTGAGAGTTGGATGATGAATAACCTAAGTCACATGACATTAGGACATAGGGACATGGCATGGGTGTTCAACATGGACATACATGCCCTGCAAAATGGGACATAGGGGACACACACACACATTAAAAAATAAAACAACTTTAAAATAACATAAATAAAATTTAGACATAAAGATGTAAAGTTTTCGAACATTTAGAAAATAAAACTACAATGCATTAAACAAACAAAAATAGACCATGGACGGGATTGCTATCCATGGTATTACAAAGATGCAATGATGGATGGGAATGCCAATTGCAAATACAAAACAGGGTAGAGGAATTTCATTACTCATCCTCCTGGATCTCATAATCAAAATCATCAATATCACCACCATGGCACTGCTATGCACTCTCCTCCCTCCTCGAACTTATCTAGTCCTAGTGTTGCTTCTATTGGTGTGGCGGAGGACTCTTCAAGAGGATTGCCATCATCAAAAGTGACCTACTTGTTATCACCTCAACTGTAGTTACCCCTATGGATGTATCCATTAATGGATGGCAATAGGGAAGGGCAACTCAAAAGGTGCAACCATGATCACCTCGACCTCCAATAGATGGTTGTCACGCCAGTCGAGGCAACCTTCACTTTATGTTATCTAGCCTAGAGAACAAAGGGGGAGACCCGATCTACTCCCGACAGGAGAGATCAAAACCAAGACACCAAATCAAGTTAATACTAAGTGAAGTAAGGTGTATGGTTTATCCTAGACCTAAGGATGAAGTCACAATATAAGTAAGGGGTTCAATGAGTATAGCTTTGGTTCATTATTGATGTGAGAGTGACTTATAGTATTTGAAATGGGATCCAGGATTGAAGTACTAGTTCAATGTGAGAAAATCCACTGCCTTGGGAATCGTGTCCAATGCAGGGTAGTTTAGGGGTTGAATTGGGGCTAACTAGTACAAGTGACAAGCTTGATCATGATATATGATGACATCAAAGGGTTTAGTCCACCAAACAAGGATCAAACCACAAGTTAATCCCACAATCTAGGAAAGTCGAATTGACTTGGAGAGAGATCAGTGCCTTGGGAATTGGGATAATGGAGTCAAGTGAAGTTAACTTGTGGTTGATGACTCCTATTGCATGAGACAAGTGGGCAATTAAAGGTTTGATGGAGGAGGTCTAGATCTAAAGATTCAAGGTTTGACCTAAGTGGACCACAATCCCTTAAAACAAGGAATGCTATCCCCAAGGCAAGATTTGACAAAGTGACATGCTAGATCTAGGTTTTGAATTATGCTCGTTCTAAATCCACCAAAATCTCATGTACCCATGTCCTAGAAGTGGACCAACTCACTCTCCCAAGGAAGTGCGACTTTGCCCAAGGAGGGTAAAATGTGGGATAAATGAATCAAGACAAGTCCGATGGCATCCAAACTTTAGATCCAAGTAGGTTGATCAAGTGAGAGTGTGGATCTACAATTTCAAGGCAATCCAATGGCTAGATCTTGCTAGATCTGAGTTTGAAGATACCAAGTGGTCCAAAATGGGGATTAAATCCCTTGAAATGTGGAATATGGCCCACAAGGTAGAAATTGCCAAAGTAAGAGTCTAGGGGTAGGTTTTAGGGCATGTAGATCATGAATCAATTGAAATCTCAACTACCCATCAACTAGATCTAGGTCAACTCACCCTCACCAAGAAGTGCGCCCTTGCTTGGAGAAGCTAGGTTGGCTTGGGAAGAGGGTCAAATGGAGGCCAATCCTCACCAAACTATAGATCCGGGATGCCGTGGATACTATAGAGATGGGTTTTTAATATTACACCCAACAACCTACTAGATCTTAGTAGATCTGAGAAAATGTAACAATGAGGGTTTGAATTAATTAGGTTTTCAATTATGTGTTGTGCCAATGGATTGGATCAAGATAAGAGAAACAAACCTGTGGATCTTACCTGGGTAACCTTGTAGATGCCTTGATGATGATGATCTATGCAAACTCGATCAATTTGAGAAGCTTTGAGGTAGTTTTCTATGAAATCGATTTAGTCCAAGAAGCCAATGCGCCCTCTCTCCTGCAAAACAAACGTCAACAATATCAGATTTGATGCAATCAAGAGATAAGACTAATGCCACAAGAGAAGTAACAGAAAGATAACATAGATCACAATGATACTAATGATAACCCCTTGATACAAGCAAATGCCAAGAAGATCGATTTGAAGAAGCCTTGCAAAATCGCCCTTGTTGAAGTCGCCCTCCTGTAGACAAGACAATGATTTCCAAAAAAAGATTAGATCTTACCACAAATTCCAAATGCTAGGTTGCAATAGATTTTCCAATCACCATTTAAGAACACCAGATGCAAAGGAGACCACAAGAATTTCCACAAGAAAGTTTTTCTATACCAATAATCCAAGAGCCAGAGACCCCTTACAATGAGAAGCTCTCTTCTTTAAATAGGAAGGAGAGGCATCAAAACCCTAACCACTTTTTGAATGAGTGGCTAAGATTAAAAGATACAAATGTCTAATCAATGGTTGAGATGAGCTCAACAATAAAATACATGGATCACTAATGAAATATAACATAAGTGGACAAAATCGCCCTAGGAGAGGGGAATCCCACCATATCATGATGACAAAATATAATAAGAAGCTTATGGTGGGTCCAAGGGGTAATTTTAGCCACCCTTGGTCAATCCCCATAACACAATAATAATAAAATAGTCATCAATATACCAAATTGTGCCTCTATGGACAAATTGTGGGCCTCAAAAGGCCTCAGAAATCATCAGAAAGTGCCATAAGTGATGGATGCGGGTCCCGATGAAGCTGAAACTGTTGGAGGTGTGGAAGACATCAACCCATCGTCACTGATCATCCCATGCCAAGACATTGCCTCAGTAGCCCAAATCGAATTCCTCAATAGCCATTTCTACCAATCCTGAAATGCCTCGGGAAGCGTGAAACTGCCCCAAACTGCATCTTAGAGTGCCTGTGTTGTCAAGGTGAGGGCACCAGTGTGTCCGGGAGGGGGGTAATATGGTAAAAACAAGTGGCTAGACCACCCCCTCCAAGCACAGCGCCCTAGGTCAACTAAATAAAAATCCTCTTTGCTCTGATAGGGTCTCCGACAGACCAAAACTGCACTGGGTTAGCCTACTGAGGCTCAATCATCACTGTAAGTGCCCGGAACTGAAAACAGACTGTCTCATTGGACTCAGAAGGTCCAAATCCATCCAAGATGTGTACTCATACACCATAGGAGTCTCTGCATGATCATATAATATATCCAATATACCGGAACAGGTGAAATTATAATAATCTGTAAATGATCAAATAATGCTGTAAACCATAAATCATCATCATAACCCTGTATTTGCTGCATAGAACCATCATGTACATGTACATGGACCATATATCATCTATCCATATCATCACAAGGTCCAACCATCTCATGTCCTATGGTTGACCTTGGTCAAACTAAGTTTGACCAAGTCAACATGACCAAATATAACTCAGACCATCATCAGAAGCTGCTGCAAAGTGTCAAAGGTTAATGCATGCTCTACAACTTATTCAAATAACAATTATAACACAAAGTAATCATTACTGGCGATCTAAATCCAAATAGATAATGTCATTAATTATTATTATAACTCAGACTAGACTTTCAAGACCATACTCACTTCATAGTCGTGATCAATTTGCTAGTGAAGGGTGAAGGCTTAAAAATAAACTGGCTAGGCTAAGGGATGACTCACTGACTCAACATTGTGACACTTTGGATATGGGAAAGGGAATACACACCATAGTATATACTGAATGAGCAGCAACACAGGGAATGGCGGTGTCTCACAAATGGATAAGTTGTTCAAAGAGGGTTTATTCACCTTTAACAGATGCGCACAATCCATAATACAAATGAGGCCAGCAATAATTTGGATATAGCATTTAAGTTCCATTGCTTTTTGGGCTTGAAGTTTCCATAGCCTTTGATCTATGTGTGTTTACAAACACATTGCATAGATTTACATTTATTTGAGGCTTTCTGCTGCAGGTGTGTTTTTAAGGCACTTGTTTACCTGAGCACTTCTAGGTGTGTCACAGACAGCTTGTTTACCTAGGTATTTACATTTCCAAAAGATATAACATTTTATTTTCATGGCCATTTTCATTTGGCATGCCTTTCATTCATGGGTGTTGAAAAACACATTGCATGAACGGGCTTTTCATACAAGATATAACATTTCATTTTTTCCAGATTTTGTATTCATGGCAGCACTAAAAGTTTCAAGTTTAGCCAATACAACTTTAGTGACTAGGGGGAATTCACAAGGAACTCCAAGTCACCATAGGTAAAGTTTTGTCACCAACTCAGAGCCGAGACACAATAAACAGGGAAGCTCATCCAATACAGAGGCTACAGAGGGGAAAAGATCCTCCATGTCACTAGTCAAATAGTAAGTCAGGGTGATAAACTAAAAGGTAGGCAATGGATGGATGAAGACAATGAATAATGGAGCCAACACTAGCAAGCCAAGGTATGGTGGAATGATCACCTCTATTCTCCCTAAGGAGGGTAAAACCAATGAGTATGAATAGTGAACTTCTAAGTCTGAGTAGGGACAATATAATATATATAATAAGATCAACCAGGTCCACATATCTATATGATCGCCAGATCATGATACTAAGTGCTAAGACATGCTATAAGAATAAGTATAAAAGCAATATAACCATAACACAATGATATACTTGCTGAGTCATATACCTGAATGCTCATCATCTGAACCATCATCTGTCCTCTGAAACTGCTGTTGTAACTCTAGGCACTACTGACTGCTCTGTACAAATGGTATAATGGCTATATTAGTCATCTCTCTGAGTGTCCTGAGACTCAGTCATGGCAATGGGGAATACAACTGCTGTCCAAAATCTGATAGTGATCCAATATAGATGCTCATCTCAGCATCTCAATGTAAGGGAACTGGCTGAATAGTGTACTGGAATCA
The DNA here is from genome assembly GCA_027924585.1 of Larix kaempferi. Lineage (NCBI taxonomy): Eukaryota > Viridiplantae > Streptophyta > Pinopsida > Pinales > Pinaceae > Larix > Larix kaempferi. Next base: position 28,444,901 of record BSBM01000372.1, on the reverse strand, counting down.
GAAAAATAATGTATGGTAGCCCGACTACTATATATGTGATAACATCTGGCTCCAGCTGGGACAAGTGCTCTACTGAAAAGTGCGCTTGAGAACCTCAGAATCTCTGGTCCTCAAACTCTGCTACTAGAATCCTCGATCCAGCACTCTGCCATTTTGCTTCCAGCTTTTATTTTGCACCTAATTCTGCATTCACAAACATCAAAATACCTCATGCAGCATGTATGGGAAAAATATAAAATCCAACTGAAAATAAAATCTATTCTATGATAGAAATATAAATGCAAAAAGTAAATTAAATTACTAACATAACTTGCAAAGTTTGAAATTTATTGTGCAGGAAAAAGAAAATGACAGGTACTCAGTTAAACTAGGAGCTTACAAAGGAGCTTAGGAAAAGAAAATAAAAAGGTGCCAGACTCAATGGCTGAAAAGACTAACTACTGCCCAAGTAGGCTTATTTAGTTTCCTACCTACTCTAATCTAACTGGTCAAACCAAGTGCTAGGTAAAATCATAGATCTAGTGCAACCATTCATCAAACAAGTTAATGATTCTTCTTTGATTTTTGCTTAGAAAACGAGTTAGGGCTAGATTAAGGATTGATGAAATTGATAGCACAACCTTCCTGACTTGTTCAAAAATCGAGAAAGGAGTTGAATGGTGTAAAATGAAATCATGCCAAGGGAAAGACTGATTATTGCAAACATCCTCCATCCAAGAATTGATAGGGTCATAAAAATTGTGCAAGTTGTTATTCAAAATATATGGAGGGAAAAGATGTGATAACAAATTTAACTCCCCTTGTTTCAAATTACTTTCCTCATCTACCTGACCAGGACATTCAATTCTGAGAGCTCCAGGAATGATGCACAAAGCAAGTAGGGATAAATTGTGAAATAAAATTGAGATTGAGATTAGCCCCACTTGTTGTTTAAGGATGGAAAATCGATGAAATTGATCTTTATATACCCCTTCCAACCACCAAGAAGATTTAAGAATGTTATTTGTTAAAGATAACTGAAAGGGACAATAAAACACTGTATCTCCATTTATGCGACAATATTTAGACTCTGATTTGAAAATTTCAACAGTCAAAGATTTACTAGACCACAAATTCAAAGTAGGCTTAGAAAATTGGGATGGGGGGGTGGATTGAAAATCGATTGACCCAATTTTTTGAGAAAAAGGACAGAACTTATTGCGAGCACCCAACCCCAACAACTGAAAAAGACAATCCTGATTAAAAATTGAATTGGAAAAATTATAAACATTGGATGAGTTAAGTGAAGGATTATTTCCAAGCTTCCCATAAACATTAAGATATTGGTTTGAGGATTTGATTAAGGAAAACTCTTGATTAGTTTGATTCACCCACCCATCATCATGAGACTTCTTTTCAATTGATTCATCGCTAAATTCATATGACGATAATTTATCAAGAATAACATCGACCAACTGATCAACAACCATTTGAACATTTTCATAGATTTGATCTCTAAAAACAGGATGATCATTGGTTTCTAAAGAAACTTGGTTGTTGTCCCTACTTTCTTCTTCAGTGCCATGGTAAGAAAAATCATCAATTACACAAGGATTACGAAAAGGGATCTCAAAAATATTTTCAAAAGATTCACTAATGGAAGACTCAACCATGGATGCTTCTTGATGGAAATCATTGGAATCAACCTCTTCATTTGAAACTTCTTCAGGTAATGATGATAAAATTCTCATAAGTTCCCCTCTTATGTCAATATTAAGGCAATAATCCTGAGGGGTTGAAATTTGCTGTGTCATACATTACCTCATCATGAGACTCAGTTGGCTCAGGAGAAGAGGAATTACTTTGATAAGAACAATCATTAGTTAACTCATTATCGTAATATTGATCATCTTCATCAAGTTGATTTTCATCAATACAGTCATCGTCTGATTGCCCTTCCATAGATTCACCAATTGTTTCTTTTGATTGACTTACTAGCAACTGTTGGAACATGTCATACCCGGTGATGGATCCCGGTGCTAGATAATCAAACCATATCCGAGCATTTCCCTCTAGAGATGAACCCAAAGCCCTCATTAGAACATCCTCCTTGGTTGTTCCCAAACTATCCATATAATACTAGAGATCATACAAATGATTTATAATTGAAACACCATCGCTTCCATTGAAACGAGGTAATCTTTGATTAGAATTGTTTGGCATAGGATGAGGTGCCCCATAAATTTTAGAGAAGTCAAAGAGAGATTGTTTGGCTTGTTTTCTAACTTCCTTGGCTCTTCTGCTATGAGTTTGGTTTCTTTTAATTGGCTTATTCGAGGAAAAATTATTAGATGGATGAGGTGAATGATGGGTATCATAAGAGTCTTGATATCCAGGGTCATACCCATAATTATTTTGATAATTATCCTCATACATAAATTTCAAATTTCTATCATTAATTTTTAATTGTTCTTTAAGATTTTGAAGAATACCTGGTCCATTTGTGAATTATTAGGACTCTTAGTGGATTGTATACATGGGTTCGCTTCTCAGTGGAGTCACGATTTGGAGTCGCCAGGTAGACTTTTTAAACTCTTCTACCAAGATATGTGTCGTTGTATATGCAGGAGAGAGTGAAACAAAAATATAATTTTTTTTTTCAGGTCAATTATCTTAGGGCAAACCTCGGGGCATTTCCCCTCATTTGAAGGATGGTACCTAAGGTAAACTTTAGATTCTTCAGTGCACAAGGCCAAGGTAACGTCATTGATTGAAGCCATTACAATAATATACTCAGTATGAGCTCAACATGCCACTTATGGGAATAAAACCTGAGTAGGGAGGATAACACTCCATCCCACAACCACTCGGGCTAGACCCAGTTGACATGAAACAAAAACAGTTACGGAAAAGGGGGAGGGGAACACATACATAAAATTTTCAAAAAAGTTAGATACGAAACAGTTGATAAACACACATGCACACATATGCTAGTCATGAGGGATTATGAGTTAGCAACATATATGTTTCCAATATTGATAGGGAGAGTGGTCTTGGGAGCGCTCTGGCAAGGCCAAGGCAACAACATGGATTGAAGCCATTACAATAATATACTCAGTATGAGCTCAACATGTCACTTATGGGAATAGAACCTGAGTAGGGAGGATAACACTCCATCCCACAACCACTCGGGCTATACCCAGTTGACATGAAACAAAAATAGATACGAAAAAGGGGGAGGGGAACATATACATAAAATTTTCAAAAAGGTTAGATATGAAACAATTGATAGACACACATGCACACATATGCTAGTCATGAGGGATTATGAGTTAACAACATATACTTAAAATTTTCAAAAAAGTAAGCAACAAATACATATACATAAAATTTTCAAAAAAGTTAGATACGAAACAATTGATAGACACACATGCACACATATGCTAGTCATGAGGGATTATGAGTTAGCAACATATATGTTTCCAATATTGATAGGGAGAGTGGTCTTGGGAGCGGTATGGCTTTGAACATTAGGCACCTTTGCTATGAGACTAATCAAACTTTTCATTAGGTTCAAGCCAGACAAGCAATACTAATTGGATGGTTCATATCTTTTCCCTCACAAATTACTGGCCTACATTGAATGGAGAAGTTAACCAAAAAGGGAGGGAGTAATGCTATTGCAAAGGGCTATGCTATCCATGCTAGTTAAGAACCTAACTATGAGGCACTAGAGTTACAAATGCCCTTAAATGACATTACAAAATAGTTAATGAACCAAAAAGACTTCCACTTGAGAGACAAGTAGATGACAAGTCCAACATCAATCCACCAAATATTAGACTCTATACATATACCGATGTTCTTAGAATTGGCTTGATTTTGTTGAAAGCGATTGGTCCGACAGGTTTTGGAAGGTTTCCGGTCCAATCATGGCCTCAAATTGGAAATGGTTCTTTCTATACATAATTGACCTTATTTGCCTAAACTGCTTGGCTTTGTGTTGCATTGTATAGCTGGGGTGTGGGGCCATTGAACCTCCCCCAAAAAAGAAAGTAAAATCTGATGTTTTCATTACCCTTAGCCTAGCTATTGTGGAGTGGGGATTGACTCGTTGGTATCGTGGGGAGCTAGTGGAAATTGTACATGAAATGGGCTTAGAATTTGCAAAAAGAAAGCCACAAGGGGGTCGCCACCCCCTTGACCCTCGCAACAATGCTTAAAAGTTAAAAACCCTTAGAATATCGTCTTTGTTTATGCATTTTGGTTTAGATATGGATTGCACTTGGTGCTATACACATGAGAAAACTTTGCATATTTGTGTCTAATGGCTTGGATTATATATATGAAAATTTGAATATTTTAGCCCCTGATGGGTTATCTCTGTGAACTGCAAGCAAGAGGTCATGGTGTCAAGTCCCCAGGATGGCTGCCTCTGTGAATATTGTGGGCCTCACTTGATGTCCCTGTCGGGTTAGGTTTCCAAAATTGCAATTGAACGGCTGACCTCGAGTACCATCCTTGAAATGAGGGAAAGTGCTCGGAGGGTTTCCCATGATGGCATATACTTACTAATAGAAGATAGGATTTGAAAGGTTGATTCAAGATGCAAGAATAGAACAAAGCACTTACTCATTGCCCATGATATTGGTCTACAAAGAGGACTATTTTCTATGTAGCTCCAAAGTTCAAGAAGTTATAGATCAATTTCAGTTAACACTAGAGGTCTTGCATATTCTCAAGGATAACTATCATATGATGAAACAACAAGAAGAGTTTCAAATGCACGAACTACCTAGGTTGATGTGTAGTCAAAGCAATGTATTGATTTTACATGATTAGTTGGGTAGTTGAACCATCACCACTAAACAAAAAAACTGCTCACTTGAGTAAGGGAGATTCTAGAGGAAGTTCTTAGGGAGTTCTTTGTAGACATAAGGATGTTGGAAGAGAGGTAGAATGATGACATATTCTTGTTTAACGACCAATTGGGTCTTAAGAGAAGTTAATTTGTAGATAATCGAGGTAGCGAGAAGCAAGGTCCTCAAAGATCCACTTATTCATTTTATAAATTGTGAAATATACAACATAAATGGGGTTCTGTATATAATTTTCTTGCTTATTTACATCTATGGGCACCAATTTTTTCAATGGATTTTTGTTCTGGATAAATGTAATCCACCTTTGATTGTGAAACACACGCCATTAGCCATACGAGTCTTCCTTGTTCCAAGATTCAAACAATGAGTGCTAGAGGACATTTGTACTAGGGGTGCTAGCCACCGGCCCACACCTTTGGAAGAAGACAAATGTCTTCATTTTGTTGTCAGCTGATTAAGTGGTCCTGTATTTTAAGATTTTTTAACCCTTTAATGTTATGTATATGCATGTTGATGTTCAAATGACTAGTGAATAGTGTGGTAGTGGTTCTTCCATTATTGGGATGTTCTATTAAAGCACTTATGTGAGATTGATAAATATACACGACTTAGCGAATTAGGCCTATATCAATGCTTCTTTGGAATATACCATTTGGAACATTTTGTAAACTTGATAGCCAGCCTTATTTTAGGACTTCTAACATTCACTGATGTTTATTTGTTTTCCATGAGCTTTTTCTTTGACACATTGCTAATGTTTAACTTATGAATAACTTTACTAAAACTTTTAGCAGTGAAGCAAAATTCTGTACCAGGCTTTAGATGTTTAATTTGCTTAAAAAGCCTGCTTCAAAATCGTTTCTAACTTATTTGTATCTACAAGCCTATGTTTCTTTTGTTATTGTTGGACATGTTTTTGTTGTGATATTATATACATACTTGTTCCATTTTCTCTTTCTTGAATCTTTGCATGTTGATGTTCAAATGGCTAGTGAATAGTGTGGTAGTGGTTTTTCCATTATTGGGATGTTTCTATTAAAGCACTTATGTGAGATCGATAAATATACAAGACTTAGTGAATTAGGCTTATATCAATGCTTCTTTGGAATATACCATTTGGAACATTTTGTAGACTTGATAGCCACCCTTATTTTAGGACTTCTAAAATTCACTTATGTTTATTTGTTTTCCATGAGATTTTTCTTTGACACATTGCTAATGTTTAACTTATGAATAACTTTACTAAAACTTTTAGCAGTGAAACAAATTTCTGTACCAGGCTTTAGATGTTCAAACTTCAAATTGCTTAAAAAGCTTACTTCAAAATCGTTTCTAACTTATTTGTATCTACAAGCCTATATTTCTTTTGTTATTGTTGGACATGTTTTTGTTTTGATATTATATACATACTTGTTCGTTCAATATATAAAGTTGAATTGTTTCAATATCTTGATTTTGGAATTAAGAAATGCGTTCCTTAGTGCACTTCTTAATATATAATTTTCTTTCTTACATGGTATTGTAGATTCTTGTGAAAATTGTCAAATTTGCTCAAGCACTTCAAATCAAGGGCTCTAAAGGAGATTGGCAGGAATTTTTAAATATCCATGATAGTAAATTTGGTTCATCATATTGTGATCCTGGAAAGAAATCGTGGGATGTTCTGGCAGCTTTTGTGAAGACATTTACTACTAAGGAAGACCTTAAGGTAACTTAATTCCATAATTAAGTTCTGGTATTTTCTTTGCAGTTTCACATTGTTGTCTCTCAACTTTCATCTTCCTTTGGAAGGCTAGTATAAAATGATCATGAAATACATTGTTTAGGGAAAGAGGCATTAATATTTGATGGAAAAACATCATAGTTGACATGTTCTGAATTTATCAAAATATGAAAACCTATAATAATCATAATAATAAGTTAATTCGTGATTGAAAAAGCTCATTGGGCAGAAGAGGTTGTCCCAAACATTGTATCTAAATACAAAGGATAACGTGGTTTCAATTATTTCTCTGTCGAATCTAGTAATTATGCCCTTTTTTAATGGTTGATATCAACAATCAAATATAACCAAAGATTATATACTCTTGAATGTACTTTTATTGGGTATGCTATTCTCATTTCAACTAGTTGTTAGAGGTTCTTTTGGTCTCTTGAGCACACTATTATAAAAATATGCAATAGAAAAAGAAAATATCTCAAGGAATTGACTTTGATACTTGCTATTTTTGATTTACACTTATGCGAAGAAATCATGCAAGCAACTTCCTAGTGTGCTATACATGCTTTTGGGATGAATTCTTGAGTTTTACATCAAGCTCAGTATCAAGGACTTCAAGCACTTTTCCTATGAGCTTCAAGCTATGCTTGTGAAATAGTTATCTTAAAGCCTTAGACAAGAAAACCATTATCCATTTTTTCAGAGAAATAAATTCCCTTCACACTTTTACATATTAAGCAAGTGAGGAAGCTAGTACCTTGATAGTGCCTCGTGAATTCCCCCCCCTATTCCCTTTTTTTATTGAGGATGATATCAACAACTAATCGCAATAACGATTGATTTGCATGACTCGGTGGGAATGGATCCCGCTACCTCTTTGGGCATCATGCCTTAATGAAAAGGGTCGATGAAAACTAATATCTATGTATGTATGTGACAATAAGGAAATGAGATAGGTTGAGCTCCCTTGTTGCATTTTAAAGGGATTTAAATTTAAATCTTCCTCCTGTGGCACATTTTAATCCCTTTTTTTAATTAAAGCTTTTGTTGACTATTAATACTAATAGTTTGGTAAGGGATTTAACACAAAAAAAGACAAGTCACGCATGTAACCTCCATAGGCATAGCTCAAAAAGCAAAAAATGGCATGGCTAGCTTAAGCCAAGACACCCATGAACTAGAAGCCAAAACAAAATACACGAATTGCCTTAAGCTAAAGAAACTCAGAGGCAGAATGTCATAAATTGTATACAAACTCGAGAACTAATACAACGAAAGACAAAGGGAAAGAGCTTGACCACAAAGCACTAAGAAGCAACCGTGTCCATGGTGGGAGGAGGTGGTTAAGTCATCTCGAGGAGGGCCACATCCATAAATTGGGGGATCAACATCAGTGGGTTCATAGGCCCTCGTTCATCAATGAGATGCTTTGGGGACTTGGGCCCCTAAAAATTGGCCAAGGATAGAGTCAAAACGTGTTTTTTGTTGTGGGGTGGTGTTGGTGCACCCATGCAGATTTAATCTTAATGGCCCAAGGAAGCTGGTTGCCTATCAAGGTAGCCTTCCATGTGAGGCATGCATGGAGATATTGTTGACATAAAGAACCGACCCATGCTTAGGTAGATTTGGCTAGAGGGAGAAACCAAAAAACATGCTTTTAAGGTTTCGACTCGTTCACATTATAGACAATGTAGGTTCTACACACCTAGTTATGACAATCTCTTATTTATAGGGAGACCCCCCCTAATTAGACATCATGCGAATGCTTCTTTCTCCGGTTTTAACACCCGTTTTTAGAGGTTGTAGAGTTGGAGTAACTAGGGCTTTTGTTCAGTTTTCAAGCACCATAATTTGTTCAATCAGCCTTCAAGGAATGACTTAGAGTAAAGCCTCTTGTAGCCCATGGAAGATTTGTATGGATGATTTGTATCTTGTAAAAGCTGTGGCCTTTCCTCGTTGCCAATATTGCCACCAACAATGAGGTGTTGGGAGGCCAAGCTTAAGCATGACCTAAGAAGAGATGAGATAGTGAATACTTTCTAGAATGAACTTGTTCGTGTTTGCCAAGTTGAAATTTTGCTTGAGCTCCATCAAGGGAAGCTAGTTCTCCGTTGAAGTGTCAAGTGGCCCAAGAGAGCTTGTTGTGCGTCAAAAGGTCAAAGATATCATTGGTTGAATGGATGCCCTTGTTGAAGAGCCTTATGGCGGAGAACCAAGAAGTTTCGACCAAAGGCTTGCCTTCAAACTTAATAGGAGGCAACTATTGGGGGTAGTGAGTGTTGAAGGAAAGTCTAATCCGAAAGGAAAGCTCCTTGTAAGAGAGATAGGGCTTAATAGCATCCTAGGCCTTTCATATGCTCTAAAGAACAAATATGCCAGCAACGTGAACATAAGAGGGCGTGGGCAGGAAGGTTTGAAATAAGACCCTTTGCCAAGGGTGCTTCCATTGTGTGAAGCCTTGTTTAATTTGATATCGAAGTAGCAATTTCCACGCCCCTTTCCCATCTGCAACTTGAATGACCCATTTAGCACACAATGCTTGAGCTTGTAGGCAGGTTTTGATGATACACACTCTTGCAAGGTGCAACAAAGCTCCTAGTTAATTTTGTGGAATCCCTTACTTTTGTTTGTCTTGGCCTAGTGAAAATTTCTAAGAGCCCTCTCCATCTTTGAATAGGTTGTACTTGTAACAGGAGGAATAATAGACATGAGTTTCAACCAACACTTTAGCGTAGATCCATAATTTCGCTGCCAAAACTAAGTGTTTGGTAATTTAGCTATATTTTTTTAACCACCCTTTGTACAACAGACTCCTAGAGCTCTTGAAGCAAAACGTGGAAGATGAAAGGGATGCCCATAAATTTAAAGATTTGGTTGGATTGAATCTAGGAGTAAATGCTAAAAGATACACTTGAAAGGTAATCCTTTTACTTAACTAATTTCTGCACTAAAAGAGATATAAGTTTTAGGAATATAATCTCGATTACATCATTTTTTACAACATAACTGTTGATTTTTCTTAGCACTTAGATGTTATTAACTTATTATTACTTATCATTCACATAAACCTAAACCTAAACATAAACATAAACATAAACTACATGCATAGAAGGATCACTGAAAGAAACAATAGACACTTTTTTACCTTGGGAAAACCCTCTCACAGGAAAAACCCAACAAACTTCTCTAGATAAGTTTCTTCAACAAGATACAATGCCAACTCTAGTGCCCATCACTAGTTACAAAATAATAATACAAGAATGATACATAATAATCTCTGAGCCCGAAGAGGAGAGAGAGAAAGATAAAACCCCAAAAGATTGTCTTCTTGATGCCTCTTGAACCCTTGACTAGTCTTCCTTAGATCTGCGTGCTTTTCCTCTTGCTTGAGTGAATTGGTGTGCTGCAAATGAGCCACCTTCACTTATATTTATACTAAAAAAGGTCACTTTTCTTACTGGGCCGACTTGTCTTCTTGACTGGGTCATTTTCCCCTTTAACTGGGCTGACTTGATCATTTTACTAGGTCAATTTAATTGGGCCGACTTGTTCTAGGGTTGGTTGTTATTCTTTCTTGTGGAATATCTTCCGATGCTATTAGAAACACCAACAATAACCATGGACAACTGATACAATGATGATACATCACAAATTTCTTTTAGACAAGCCATACATTGGAATTCATCTAGATCATCGACATCTTTACCCCTTGAATAAACCTCGTGCAATCTGAGGGGTAGCATAGATCATGCAAGAATAAGTAATAGCCCTTAAACAAGATGGACCATCACAACCATGAAATTACAACCAAGAAATAATGTGCACAACAGTGAACTATGAAGGAATAACCGCATACGAAACCATATATGAAGTAGACAAGGTAGGACAACAACCAACAATATATCATATCTTCAAATCTGATTTCATTTCAAGATCAAGAGATCCTTAAGATGCTAGACTTACTCTTTTTCCGTAGATAAAACAACACTCAAACATGGAGTAAACAACCTTAACTAGATAATTATAGCAATAAATTCCTTCAAGTATCTAAGGTTACATCAAGAGTTAGGGAGGGTTTCACCTTAACCCTAACGCCCTTTTGTTGGAGCAAGATTGCTCTTCTTCAAAGGTTATTTCAGTAGGGAAAACAATGACAATCCCTGTAAAAAACCTAGTCATCCATGAAAGAGAAAAAGAGAGATGGAAAACCTAGTCATCCATGAAAGAGATAAAGAGAGATGGAAAACCTCACATTGAACATGTCCCTTGGGCCTTAACCTCTTCCTCCCAAAAGATCTTCAACTAAGCTTGGAGGAGAGCTTCCACAATCCAACCATGCCTTTTGCAAATGAATCTCTCGTCTATTATATCTTTCATATCAAACCGTAATTCATAAATAATATTTCTTTTTAGAAGGCCCTAGAATCGTCCCTGAGTGATTAAAATAGGTCCATATTGAGTGATTAAAACAAGTCCATATTGCCTTTTTTCATCTTTCTATTTCATGAGATCTTGTTAAAACATGCGTTTGTTATTCATTTGAGGGTTTAACCATGTCAGCAATGCCACATGGCATCTCCTAATGCAAAGATCTTTCCTCCAAATATGTGGGAAATGCCTTGAACAAAATGTTCTCACCCCAAAGGGCCCCTCAAAGGTTAAACATGTCTCCAAATATGCAGAAAAGGCCTCGAACAATGTGTCTTTACCCCCACATACCTTGAAAGGTGAAATATACCTCCAAATATGTGAAAATGGATTAATAATGTGTTTTTAACCCCATAAGCTCTCCTTAAGGGGAAATGTGCCCCCATATATGTGGATTACACCTTGAATAATGTGTCATGCCCCATAAAGTTGCTTTAATATGCTTTAAATGCTTTCTTGCACAAAATGTCCTGCTTAAATGGGGTATATTTGTGATCAAGCAACCAAATGTTCTTCTTTTTACCCATGGAGTGGGATGCTCCACATCAAATGATCGCTATTTGACCATCCAAATATCCCTTGCATCACATGTCATCTAAGCAAGGTTTTCCTTCTTTAGTTTCTTTCTTCATCACTTGTCTAAGGTAGAGCACTATGCACATCCGGGGTTTGTCTTGCCACATGCCATGCCTTGAACCTCTTGTAATGTGGGGCATTCCATTTTTGGGCCCAAGTTTGATCCTTACCTCATCATAGATCATACCTTGGACACTTCTTGAGGTAGGGTGTTCATCTGCTAGGGTTGCTTACTTGCTCACTTCCTCCATCTACAAGGTCTGGAGTCGTGGGTGCAACCAAGGAATAAGGCTTCTCATTTAGTCCCATTGACCTACTTTTGTTGTCATTCGTTGGAAATCAATAAAATTATCTTATCTTATCTTATCATCCAAGGAACAAGGCTTCTCATCAATGATGCAACAAAAGATAGTGTAAGCCATGTAACCATGCTTCCAAATTGGTGTCAAGTGTGCCTAAGTTGAACCTCACGGTGAAGTGTCTCTAGACAAGTCTCTGTCAATACATCCCAAGTCTCTTTCTGCAACCTATGACTGCCATTGAACTCGGAGGATTTGTTATGCTAATGAGAGAAGAAAGGGTCATGAAAATGTGAAATGAACCATGCATTTTCAAGGGGTAACAAGCTCCATTGCAAATAATTGTTAGATTCATAAGTAACCTAAAGGTAGTGATTTTGACTTCTTATAAGCAAAGAATATTTGAACTAACCAATTAAAGTTAGCACTGGGTAGACATTATGTTTTCTTTTGGGATTGCTTAAGAAGCCCCATACATCCATGAGGTTAATTTCATTACAAACCATTGACATTGTGCATCTTTCACTCATTATCTTTGAGATCTCAGAGAGTATGAAAAGAGTTTTTTGTAGATGTTGATGACCAAAACAACGAATTACCAAGGGTAATATGTTTTGGTTGTTAGGTTTGGCCATCATCATCAATAACAAATTCTTTGTTAGGAGTATGCATGAGTGTAAATGGCAAGCTCTACTATTACCACTACCATGCTAGGTCGAGCCACAAGAATCTTATTCGTCATTTTTGTCGATAGTTTGCTAGGTCTAGTTGGTGCTGTTGAGGCTTGGTTTTTAGCTACCCCAACATTTTTGTTCTTCCTTACCACCTAATTCCAACTATCTTCTTTCGGATTTAGTGCTTGGGGAGCTTTAGGAGCCTAGGGCTTGGTCTGGGTCAGGCCAACACATAATCAGCTTGTGGTATGAGTGGATAGTCATAGATACATGATCTTGGCAACACTGAAAGTAAGGGTTATGTAGATTGATGTAACGAATCGCTTGTCGAATAACCCTCTGCCCTAGTTGGATGTTGACAAATTCCCTTAGTTGCTAGGAAACTTGGGGACTGGGACGAGGACATGGACAAGGACAGTTATGGGGATGGGGATGCCACTTTTTGTGATAGGGGACTTGGGTACGTCGGGGGTACTATATATGTATATTTATTTATTTACAATGTTAAATTTATAAATTATAATACATATGAAATTTAAATCATTTTCACTGTACATGTATATTCATGTGAATCCATATGAATCCAAACCATTATACACAAATATGCAAAGTTTCTTATGTATGTAGCAAGGGTGCATACAACTAAAAAAACATCAAGTGCAATCCATATCTTACCCAAAATACATAAACAAAGAGGCTAATTGGCCTATACAGTCCAAAAAACTTCATGCTAGAACAAATAATTACATATCAAAATCCTTTCCTATATTGGGATCCTATTCATCAATAGCACCTTGTGCCCCCTCCTCTAGGCTCTAGCCCTTGCCTCTACCTTGAATCTTGAAGTTGGTCCTCCGAGGACATTAGTCAACACCCTACTGTTTTGATGAAACTTCTTGATCCAAGTGTTAAAATAAGTTAGAAAAAGCTTCGCATGCTTAATAAGTGATTTTGCTTGAGTGAAGGGTACTTTTTTGTTAAGGTCATGACAGAGTAGTTCAACAATAAGAACCACCAACATCAAGGTACATAGAGAGGTTGATGTGCTTGATTAAATGCCAATCCCATACCCTCATACATGATAGAATCCAGTGGAAATATTGCAATCTTGATATCCTGAAAACTATTAAGTTTGTTGACTTCTAAATGGGATAAAAAATTCTACTTTGTGCATATGAAGTCCAATGAGGTTGGAACTACTCTCAAACATCCTGAAACAATTAATGGTAATGTTAAAAATTTAAGTAAAAGGGTAGAAAATGGAAGATAGGGAGAATTTAATATTACGGACTTTAATGTCACTTGTACAAAACTGGTTGGGCTCGTACCAAATTGGTCCCTAGGCATCCCCAAGTGCCCCCAAAACAGGGGTACCTTATACAAAACTAGTCCCCGGGCATCCCGAAGCGTCCCCAAAGCAAGGGTTCCCCGTCCCCTCTGCAATCAACTTCCCTCGAATCTGTGACAAACATCTCGGGTACTTTAGCCTAGTCTCAAGTACAACATGATACGTGGGTATGGGGTATTTGGTTCACCCTAATGCAAACTCGACGTTGGGGCCTAGGGTTAAAGAAACACTTAGGTTTAGGACAAATGAAGTCTTCTAGTGGGATCGAAATATGCTCTAGGGTTGGCAAGGATTGCATTGGGAGGTTGAGAAATTCCACCCAGAGTGGGGAAGACAACAAGAAGTGATTGGGCTTGTATTAATGTGGAGACTTGTTATTATCCTTATACTGAGGATATTCTAAAGAAATTTATATTATATATAAATATATCATTATTCTATTTGAGATTTTTATATTAGTAATAATAATAGTAATCTAATAATAATATTAGTAACGATAATAATCTAATAATTATATTAGTAACTAAGAAAATGGGAACATGAGGTTTTAAAAGAGTATGCATAAAGAAGAAAAGAATAAATAAAAAGAAAAGAGTATAGATAAACGAAAAAGGAGGATAATTTATAATTTTATATGTTTTAACTTTTAATCTTACTAATAATATTTGTTAACATTACTTTTAGTTTGATATATATATAAATTATCATGTTCAGATTCAGAAAAATCAAGATAAAGAGGGGGTCATTACTTTGTGATACACCTTTGGAACGAGTTTATGGTGAGTCTTGGGCACCATGACATCTCTGCAGACCAGTTGCAGCTCCAAACAGAATAATAGTGTTTTCGGCAGTGAGGAGCCCATAGTGCCCTCACCTGCCTTCTGACCAAATGGCCATGCTTGACAGGCCAGCTAGGTCATTTCAATCTTAAAAGACAGGGCAATAACTCTACAACAAACCTAAAAGATCACAATCCTTTAGGCCATGGAAAATCTTGCTCGCTCTAAAAAATGTATTTTTATTCTTTGAAGAATAGAATGATCTGAAAAATATCTAGTTTGATTGAGTGGAGCCTTATGGATCAAATAACACTGAAGAAAGGAATATCAACTGATTGATACTATCCATTCATTGCTTTTAAAGCTACCCCATATACTTGATTTGTTGATAAGAGACCTTCAGGAATGTTGAAGTTTCAGGCCATTCTGAGAAAATATCTATCCTTGCGGGCTTGTGAAGCACAATTTGCAGGAAATGTCACGCCATAGAAAAACAATTCTTATTTATAGGTATTGTCTCTTATTAAATATTTTACTGTTTATGGAAGCTGCAAACCAATTACATCCCTTGTCATCTGATATGTCTGGTGTGAATAAATGTGTTAAACAATTCACAATACCTGACGCTGAAAAAGTATTTGTGGCATTTTAATGTGCAGGTGGTTACTAGAATTATGAGGTGGAATAAGCGCAAACTTTGGCGGTCACATATGAAGGAGTCTTTAGATGTGTCTCCTGAGCAGGTATTTATGAGATGTTGATGATGCTGAATTTCTTCTAGGGACAAGGTCTTATTCCTCGTCAGATTTTAGGTGCTCTTAGCAAGTTGTACACATGTTATTTGATCTGATTTTAGGTGCATTTAGGTGCTATGATGCTATTATGATGCTGTCAACCAGATGTAACGGGGAAAGAGAGTTAAAAGTTAGTCTCTTTTTTATGGATTGGTTTTATAGAGCTTGCATTACCTTCCAATTGTCATTTTCCTTGGCTATTAAACCTGACAAAAAAAGATCTGATAGAAGTTAGAACTCCACCTTTTAGAATTGAGATTCAGACTCTTATATCTTGTCAAAATCTCAGCTTTACTGTTTGTGGAGAATTCAGTTGCACTCTTTTAGAGAGCAAAGAACTTTAATACTGGCATTCTGGTTAGAAGTTCAATTCATGATATGCATATCTAAATTCAAAGATTTAACCTAAATCTTAAAATTAACATCTTACGAAACACCAATCAAAAGTTGTATTTTCAAATACTAAAGTCATAGAAGTACAGAACAGGAGTAGAGACACAGCAGATTTGAATCTGGGATCAATCTGCCAAGTCACGGACTGTAGATCTGAAAAATACTAATTCTGAAAATAAAAACCTGTAAGTTTGAAATCTGCAACAGCAATGCATTACTTTGATTGACCTCGAAAGAATGATAGCAAACAAGAGAGAAAACTGAAACACCCTTAGAAGGTAGGCACTCTACATGGGTGAGTTTTCTCAAGTCAATTCACTCTCTAACTTATCATGTACTCATCTCAAGCAACCAAATGGAAGAAGAAGACAACTAGCAAATAAAGAAGACAACAAAATACACACTTAACTCTCCTAAATTGACACATTCCTTATGCTAGGAAGGTCGCCCTAGATGAGAGAATGTTTCACTGACATGCATCAAGCAAGCTGGAGTAGATCTGACTTTTCCTCTCTAGATAAGCTGCACTTGTGCATAATGCTTGAGTCACACTATCGGAGAGAATATTCTCTCCAATTAAAGCACTTAAGTCATTAGTAAATATAAATAACTCACTCATGACTAATCACTAGTCAAACATTTAACTACAGTCTAAGAATAGAACTGCTAAACATAGACCGTCTCAAAATAGAAAGTCCCTAAAAATTGAAAATGAAAGAAATTATGGCTAATCACTGATCCATGGGCAGAAAAAATAATGATGCCCCAAAATTAGGAAACCCTAATCCGTAGGAGGTGTAGAAAATCAATATAGAACAGGCTTGGAGCAACGGAAAAACTAACAATCCTTTTATGATTCAAACTTGATAGCTATCAAATGTTTCTTTGTGTTGTGAGTTGGGTATCTGCAATTTTAGGAGACAATAGAAATTTATAAAGAACAGGCTCACGGCAACAAAAAATTACTTACAGTCCCTTTATGATTTAAACTCAACATCTATCAAATGCTATCCATGTGCTGTAAGTTGATGATCCACATCCCTGTCATGATGGTATGTGCCACAATGATTCAGACATTGACAGATCATACTTATGATAAAAAATTGATGCAAGAGTGACCTGTAATTGAGCAACCAGAATGCATGTCTGCATATGTGGTTGACATGCAGTGTTAGCACATTAGCAAAGGTTCTGGGCTATATGGTTTTGATTTTGAGCTCAAATATAACGCTGCACTTATTAGGTGCCCATGTTCTCCATTGTTTGAGATGTTTGTTGTGGTCATGTGTGACAAGGTATGATCCTGGTAACCCAAGCGAGCTCCGAATTACCTTTTCTTTTGAGCAGACAAATGCTAAAGCTCATTGGTTCACCTTGGCATGCCTTGAGGATGTAAATTTTTGAAACCTCAGGTGATTGAAGTCCTTGTGTTCTCAACCAAACAAGTCTGTTTTTAATTGCAGAAATATAACTTCTTCACATAGCACCAATTGCATGATATCTGGAAAGTAAATAGCAGAAATGTAAAACAATTACTCACATACATAGGGAATTTCCCCATCAAACCAGCTTATCATTCAACTAATCAAAGCTTACAAGGTACGTCCACTGTCTGCTTAAAACCAACAGCTGCACGGTAAACAAGTCACCCTAGAACTGAGCTTTAAGGTCTGCTGAGGAGGTACAACCTGCACAAAAAAGAATAACAATAGCTATATGGCTATTACACAATCCATACGGATTGTATGGATCTGTACCATATGGACTGTACGACGTGCTCGTGGTTGGTCGATCCTCTTCCTCCTCTCTACTTTTCCTTCTCCAGTCACTTAACCTGCTCAACTATTCAATTGTCGGACAAAAATTATGTCTGAACATTCTATCTTGACTTGTTTTTATACTTATGCTGAAATCTATTCTACAAAAACCCTAATCTCTCAGTGAGATGTATGATTGAGATTAATCTTAGTTTAAATCATTAATATATTAAATATACTTTATTAGACTAAACAAATCACTTTTTCCTAAAGTGAATTACAAAATATAATTATCTCGAACCACTTCCGACATGTTCACACTGAACCTATGTAGAAGTTCCTGTTTGAGCTATATTTATTAACACTCCAGGAAGGAATTTTGCACCAATCCAAATTTGTCTCTGAATGCTTGAAACTTCCCTTTTAAGTTTTGCTAAAGGTTTGCTCAGAAAATCAGCTCCCTGTTTCTCTGTGGAAATACATTGGAGCTTCACTAATCCCTTATGAATCCTGTCTTATGAAAATCAGCTACTTTGATTATCACAAAAAACTGTGATCCAACTCTTGATAAAATAATTTTGCAAGCAACTTGTGAAGCCAGATGGTCACAGCTAGTATTATCGACTGCCATATAATCTACCTCTGCTAAGATGAGTGCCAATGAAGTCCGCTTCCTGCAAAACAAGGATATTAACGCTGATTTCAAGCTAAGGCATCACCCTGAGGTGCTCTTCTTGTCTGATGCATTGCCTCCCATTTTGAGTTTGTATACCCTTGCAACTTCACTTCACCATCTCCTAGATATCTCAAACTATACGACATTGTGCCCCTCAAGTATTTGAGCACATGTTTTGTTGCTACCCAATGCTCCTGCCTTGGTTCCACCTCAAATTGACTCAAGGTGTTCATTGCAAAACATATATCTGGTCTGGTGTTTGACCAGATACATCAAGGAACCTATCAACTGCCTGTACAACGTAGTGTCCATCATCTTTGAATCTTAAGTTGTTACCTTTTTAAGACTAGTGATTATAGGTGTAGCCATAGGTTTTCAGTACTCCATCCGAAACCTCTTTAGTATCTCAACTTCATACTTACCCCACCCAAGGAAAATATCACCTGGTCGTTGCCAAACCTCCAAACCTAGAAAGTAATGCATCAAGACAATGCCCTTCATCTCCAACTTACTTGTCATATCTGCTTTGCACCCTGCAACAAGCTGCTCTAAACCCGTAAGAAACAAGTCATCTATATAGAACACCAAAATAAGCAAATCAATCCCAACAAATATATAATATATGTTAAAAACCATTCTTTGCAAATACTCATTGATCTTAGAATACCATGCCCTCGATGCTTGTTTGAGTCCATACAAGGCCTTTTTTAGCCTGCAAACATGGGATTCCTTTCCACTTGCCTCAAAGTCCTAAGGGTGTTCTATGTACACCATAGTAGCATAATTCGAGTATGAATACATATATGAAATGATTCGATACGGAAAAAGTATGTAACGAAAAAATCCAGTATGAATAAAATACGGAAGTATACTTCTAATCAAATATACACCAATATACTGTATAAATGTACGTCGACATCTATATAATAAAGTTAGACATATATAATATTTTTAATAAAATATTGAATATCAACCATTAAATATTAAACAAGAAAAAATCCGTTCATTTCTTTTTAGACACCTTTACAACCAAAATTACTATTTAAAACAAAATATAAAATCTCAACAAGCTGGGATGTGACCAGTGTGAGAGAGACGGTCGTTAGTTATTAATAATTAGTTTAATAAAAAGGTAAAAGTATTTGCCACTACGTAGGAATTAATTATTGAATGCTTGAATGAATTACAAAGTATGAAATTGAATGGTATTTATATTTTAGTGTTATAATAATTAAAATTTGTTTATTTTTTCTAAATTGGTTTTCAAAACTTAGTCATCCGTTAGTAGGAACTCGTATTCATATTACACCTACACTAAATATTCGATGAATTTCAAATTGTTCAAAATTTCTATACTCGAAAGGCCAATACGGTTGAATTTTATGCTACTATGATGTAAACGTCTTCCTCAATTATCCAATTGAGGAAAGCTGTCTTCCCATCCATCTGATGTATCCTCCATCCCATAATTGGAACTAAAGACATGATTTCTCTAATGGAAGTGTATATGGCCATTGCAGCAAAAGTCTCCTAGTAGTCCACTCCGTCTTATGAGGAGAACTCTCTCACCACAAACCTTGCTTTGAACTTCTAGATGTTGTCATATGTTGCATGGTTGATTTTGTAGAGCCCACTTGGAAATCATTGTTGATTTTCCCTCCGGTGTTGGTATTGTTATCATATACATTGTAGCTGGAGCTACCATGATGCAGATAAGGTTTTTTCAGATCCATGAGCCAGTCCTGTGGTTGAGATGAGCTTATTGATCAACGGTGATGCATATATTTCTGAGCCAGCAGCAACAGTTCTCCCCCTTGTCATGACTGATCCTGCATGACCCCATTGAGATGATTATGATTTGGTCATGGTTCATTTTACCTACAGAGCAAAGCAATTGGCCGATGATATTCCTTAGCCCATATTCAGTTGCAGATGGTTCCAAAGACAGGTATATGGTTGAGCAGAGGTATATATTGCATATGGATGTTATAGTTGGATCTATAGTTTATTTTAATTACTGTGACTATGCATGTTCTACTGACAGTGGCATTTGAGCTTTATGGTTTGAAACCTGTGTCTTGAGTTGTCAGAGAGTCCCTAGTGCAAGGCCATTATATATGTTTGCTAGTATTTCCTACTTTACACAGACTTACTCCTACTCTTGCTTTGATGGCACCACTTTTCACCTTCTCCATTCATCCGTCACTTCCATATTTGGTTTTAATCCTGACTTGTACCTAGACTAGTGAGATCAAGGATCCCCCCCACTTAGGCCTATGTGTTGGATAGACTCCATGTTTACTTTTTGTCTCGGCTCTGGAGTGTGTGGCCTGGTCCCTTCTAGTCTGCTTGTATGATGCCTTGTGGATTGGTTGTGTGGCCCGTGTCACTGGAATGTTCTCCTTTAGTCCTTGAAAGCAAGTACTCCCACAAAAGCATCAGAACACATAAATGCTATATCTAAATTGATGCAAAAGTCGGCTACAAAAAGTGTTTTTCAACACTAGTAAATAAAAAATATTTCGTTGCTAGTTAGTGGCCAAGGGATGAGCACTCATCCTTTGTATGATGTAAGGCCATTTTCCCCTACAGGGAAACAGGGTGGTAACTCCATCGCACCTATGGACGGTGGCGTGCAATGGTGGTAAGACCGAGTCATTATCTAAGGCCTGCAAGGCTTTCAGGGCACCTGCCCTTGGAGCCTGGCTAGTGAAAGATATATCAAAATGTTAAATGCTAAATGTTAATGTTGCAAAAGTTGGCAAGAAATTAAATGCAATAAATGATGCTCGTCTAGAGTCTACTAGAAACCTTCCAAGCACTCTACCCATTTGTGAGGCACCGCCATTCCCTAGTGTCTTCTATTCTGCATATGTCTAGGTGGTTCCCCTTTTCCCTCATGTCCAAGAGATCACAATGTTGAGGTTATCAAGTCAATCCCCATTATCATAGCCTTGTTTCATCCACCCCACCCATCTTAGCAGTTTGCCTAAGTCTGTGAGTGAGCATATGTAGGGGTCTTCATGAAAGACTTGATGGATTCTCTGACACATGTATATTATTATTTGATTATTATGGCCACTGTTGTGTATTTCATGTTTTAGTTTAGTTATTAACATAAACTTCTGAGCATTATTCATCCAGTGTGCATGTAGGACTATCAAGATTATTGCTCACCCTCCAATTTGAGTATTTTGACTTGGTCAAACCTGTTTTGATCTAGTCAACACGTTTCTCGAGGCAGTGACTGCAGTGATCGAGATTGTATATTTATTCTCCAGATGTATCCAGTACACCATTTCCATGCTTAGATTGTGATTATTGGCCATTATATAACAGTTCCATGGATTATTATTATTATTATGGCCATATTTTATTTACTGGATGTGGTGTTGGGCTTTAGATGCATTTTTTCATGGACATATGGGGTATTTATAGTCACTATTGATGGATTTGATGTCTCTGATTCAATTGGTGCACTTAGATGTGGATTTTGGGAAAAGGAAAAGGTCTTATTGATGATTTTATTTCTTCAGCATGATGAACTGACAATTTTATTCATAAAAGAATGACCATGGCTTCTTCAGGAAAATCGATTTGGCTAATGTGGGTGAGGAAATGACTTGGGGATGATTTTTTATGATGAGATGAGGCACTACATGCATGTTTAATGGGTCATATTCATCTGAGGAGGACTTCACATGTTTTTACCTTTGTCCTAAGGAGGACGTCTTCCTTGGGGGTGCACTTGGTGTTAATCATTTGATGTATTGCCATGTCATATCATTATATCTTTGTAAAAGGGGACACCTAGGGTGATTTAAGCCCCTAGTGACCCCCTTACTATGTTGCCCCATGTTATATCATGTTATTATGTTGTACTTGCCTTTCCTAAGGCATTATTGGGCAAAAGTGTGGCCCCCATTTTGACTTAGTCATTGATCCATGTATTGTAAAACTAAAAAGATCTCCACTGTTGATGATCTCCATTGTATCTTTTAATCTAAACCACTCATTCAAAAAGTGGTTAGGGTTTTGGTCTATCTCGGATCTATTTAAGAGGGAGGACCCTTTCATTGGAAAAGGACTTTTGGCTTTGGATTTTTGGAATAGAAGAAATCTTTTGTGCTCCAATACTTGTGTCTTTGTAGATGAATGTTGAATATGATGATTGAAACTATCTTTCTCTTGCATTGAAAGATCTTTGTGATAGCTCTCGTATTTTCGTGGATCCAATTTTTGATTGCAAACACAGAGGTCGATTTGAAGAGGGAGCACTTGTTGAGGAGACTTGGCCTTGCTCTTCTCTCTCAAATCTCGGTTTAACAGGGAGCGTCTCTATCTTGGCATCATTTACTCTCTTATCTTGTCTTTCATTTGTAGTCATCCATCTTTCTTGCATTACTCATTGATCTCCTTTGTTTTGCAAGAAAGGAGGGATGCACTAGGTTCCTTGGGTGTTTTACTCGGACGTGGGCTCATTTGGTAAGTCTTTGATTGGTGTTTTGAAAATATTATTGTTAAGGACTAATCTTGCAGATCTTACTTGGCGACTCCAATTAAAAAAAGAATTTCGTTAAGTCCAACAACGCTGGTAACATTTTTGGCGCCGTTGCCGAGGACATTTCAAAGATTGAAGTGGTTTATCCTGAGTCATTTACACCCTTGGCAATACGACATTTGGCGACTCCAATTAAAAAGAATTTTGTTAAGTCCGGCAACACTGGTAACATTTTTGGCGTCGTTGTCGAGGATACTTTTGAACTGTTTTAGGACAGTTAGGGTGTGTTGCTCAGGTCATATTTTCCATCCCATGGCGAGAACTACACATTGGTAAATCTTAAGGTACGTCCTTGTGCTAAATATATCTATAATTATGTAAGGACTAACTTGACAGGTTTATATGGCGACTCCACCAATAATTCAGCCCATCTTAGGTACGTACTTGTTTAGTACTTTTGGCGAGATTTGTTTGAGTCTAACTTGGTAGGTCTCTCCTGGCGACTCCCACTTAAGAAAATAAAAAAGAAGTGCGCTATAAGAACAAAACTGAAAGGCAAAAGAGATGGCGATCCTCGATCCATTTGACTTCTCAAATATTTCGGGATACCTGAATAGGTTTGATAAACATCGCTGTCAGAAGTCTATCCCAATGTTTCACAAGGGAAAAGATACCGTTACAACACATGTCATGAAGTTCAAAGAAGTTTTGATGGCATGGGATATCACAGACGAGGACACCATTATGCAGCTGTTTGTAATGTCCTTCAAACTAGGAGGTGATCAGGATGTCGATTTCACCCAATTTTTTTTCTCAATATAGATGTATGATGGGGATGGCCCATACGTAAGTTTAGTAGAAGCATGTATAAATGAAGCTTGTCGAAGCAATCCTTCTCCATGGAAACAATATCAAAGCTTCCAGTTCCCCGTAGTCACCCAACCTTCATCTCCTATCCTGATGAAGACTTTGGTACGTATTTACTTTGTGATCGATGAGATCTTATCATGGATTCTATCTAAAGACAAAGGTAAATGATCAGGTATGGATTGCTTACTCAAATGGTTACATTGGTGGTATGATTTCACTTAACCCTTCCCTTTTCATATGTTTAGAATAGGTAGGTTTAGTTTCATTTGAGTTAGGCATATACTGTTGCCCATGCATTGCATTTGTTGTTCCTCATGTCTACATAGGTTAGTCGCTTGTTCATTCAATTGAGTAAGGCAGGATGAAAGTGTTTGCCTCATGGTGCTGTTGATCTTCTTGGATATTTGATGTGTGTGTAGGACTACAGGTACCCAGATGATTCATGGATTCTCGAGCACTCTCGGGAGGAGCACTCGTCCTGCAGTTGGAGCCAATGTTACGTGGTACCAGTACCAACGCACTTGCAGATGTGCCCCAGGGAGAGAGGGTCATTTTTTCTTGACCAGGAAAGTTGTTATCCAATTTTTTATGAGTGGGGGTTATGGCTAGACCCTTTGGTCCTTTTCCTGGGAGTACTATGGCTTAGTTGCATTGATGACTACCTCATTAAAGGGCTTGAAGCCCTGAGGTTGGTGTCCGGGGTTCCTAGGGGTGGGTCACTGGGTCACATGACTCCCCACCTGTTTTATTACTTTGGTGACATTTCTCTCAGCATTGAGGCTTTTTTCTCTCTTTCAGGTCACCATAGATACCCTCTTGGTCCCTCTGCACCACAACACCCTCTCTCCTTGGGCTTCTTCTCATGATGACGTCATCTCTTGTACCGATCCTTCCTACATGATATGGGGGGGGGGCGTTGAGGGATTTTCACTACTGTTGGGGTTAGATGGGGCATGCCGTCCCCCCTTACCTACTCCAACATTCAGTTTGGAGTATTTTGCTAATTTTCAGTCATTTTAGTCACTTTTGGGTGAACTCTGGGGAAAATGCCCCAAGTTATCCACATATTTGATTATTTTATATTATTTTATGTTAAAATTTTAAGTTGACGTGTTTTAATTTTAAATTGACATTTTAAAGCATGTAGGCTTGGTTATTCTGTAAAAAGTGAGTGTGAGATCATGTAAATACAATCTCCTCACTTCATTTTTACACAACTTATGGTATAAAATTCATTATGCTACTCTTTTACTCTAGAAGGGCCTTATGAAGTGATGTGCACCTCTTGGAGGGATGATTCTTCTTGCTCTTGGATGAATTTGGATTGTCTCTTTGTCTTGCTAACGCTTTGTGGATGCTAGAATGGTTGGAATAACTCATGCTCAAGTAAGTCTTTTACATTTTTAAGGTTTCCTTGATGAATTCCTAAAAAAACCTTAAAAACAAAAAAAAATAATTCAATTTTTGCGCTCCCTAAAATTTCGCATCTCCCTCCTTTAAATTCTTCCCGCCTTTCTTGTCCCTAGAAACCCTAGGGCAAAATTGTAGGAAGCTCTAAAATTTTTAAAATATCAAAAATTCTTAAAAACCCTAATTAAATATAAATTTTAGGCTAATTTTGATTGTTTATTTTGTAAGTAGCCTTTTTTTTCTGTTTTGTACATAAATTTTCATAAAATAAAAAACCTAAATCCTAAAACCCTAAATCCTACCCTAAAACCCTAACTGCAAAATTTGTGTGCCCTATCGTCCTCACCTTTTCTCCTCCACCTTTTTCTTTCTTTCCTATCACTCCTCCCTCTCTCCTTATCTCCTCTTTCCTTCCTCCTTTTTCTCTTCTTTTCCATTCCTAACCCTCTCCTCCATTACCTCACCTTTCTTCCTTTCCTCCATAGAACAACTCGGCCACCTCCTAAAGAAGCTCAATCCCTGATTTGTCCTCATCTAAGGCCTCAAGCCTACTTTTTGCAGACCTATTTACTGCTGCCATAGGTCTGCTCCATATTTGTAGATTGTCAAATCCAAACTGTCCTCTCTTCATATCTCTGCAAAGAGAAGGTTAATAATTGTGTTGAGAAGTGCATTTAAAGGATAATAAATAGTGATTGCAAGAGAGGTCTGAATTTTTCCTTAAAGAGAGCTCTGAAATTGTGTTTACAGTCTGCTATATATTGGTGTGTTCACATAACAAAATTACTCGGAATTTAGATTACTCATTGCACGTATCTTTTCTGATTTCCATTGCCACAAACTTGACATCTAAGGAAGGGAAATCATACTGCTGTTTCTAATTTGGTGTTTGGGAAACTCACTGTGATGTATTTGCAATTTGATTATATGGAAGATAGAAAGTGAAGATCTTCAATGTGCATGCGACATTGTTTATATCCCTATTGACCTTTGACTATTTTGCAATTGTTATAAATAGACATGGATAACATTGTCATACAGATCTGAAAGGAGTGTTATTTGCCAATACTTGAAGTGTTAAGTCTATTATTACTTCTTTACACTTGAGAGTTATTACTAGTTGACCGCTATACTTATATTCACTGATCATAATTGTTGGAGTTGATCACATATTTTATCATTGGTGTTCATATGCAATTGATGCATGATACTTAAATTGATAATGGTAATTATATTCTTTAAATGACAAGTGGTTTTCATTGTTATGACCAATTGATGATTGGATATTGTTACTCATATGTTGACTTGGTATACTATCTTGATATTGCTAAGTGCATGACTTATATTTTCTAGTGATCATTGACATCCTAACTTGTCAATCTACATAGTATGTCTTCTTCATTTGCATAAACATATTACTCAAGGCACTGGTCACTGACATTTCGTTTCGAAGACATAGCATCTTAAGTGTTTTGCAGACCACAGAAGGGCTCTCGCCTTGGAGGTTCCGATTCTCCGAAGAAGTTGGAGAATGTGGCTAAGGTGACAGTGGTCACTTTCTCCTACATTTGTTCATTGGATACTAGCCCTGCTAGTTCATCCGGTAACACTAGGTTTGCTAGGTGAAATTTTAATAGCTGGCATGCACCAATCGGAATAGAGAGGAGGTTTGCCCGTGACACTTTGGGGCATTCTCTTCTTGAATTCGTCGTTTTTCATCGCTGGTTTTTAATCACATTGGATCTGATCGGAGGGGTGAAAAAGTGTGTTAACAGGGAGGTGGAATCCAGGAACTCAGGAATTCAACTAAGGAACTACACCTTTACGAGGGTTACAAGGCAGCTTGATGGAGCTTAACTTGGTTTTGGAACTATGTTCAAATAAGAAGCTTCCAACATATGTTTTCAGTTTATGTGTTCTTTAGGATATGCATTTGATTTCAACACTATACTCCTTATGGGAGGGTGTTAAGATATAAGGCTACACATGTAATAAGTCACTTAAAGTGACTTAGGTTAAAAGTTAGGGTTTTAGGCATCTTAGCGTTTTAGTCATATTAGGGTTAGGGTTTTGGTCTCTCAATCTCTTGATAAGAGCGAGGATCCTCAATGTAATGTTGTATCTTACAACCAAATAATAATATTGTGTTGTGTGTTATTGATCTCTCATGTCTTTAGTAACGTAACCTGCTTTAGAGTTAACCAAAATGGTGAGTGGTCAACCAAAACCACTGTAGACATTGATCAATTCAAAATGGTTAGTGATCAACCAAAATCGCCATATTGATCAAATTGGTTAGTGGTCAACCAAAACCACTAGATACATGGGTAGCAAATTCAATCATGAAAGAGTTACTCAAAGAAAATAATTTACAGCTTCAACTTGGATCCCTTCCGCATTCTTCTCTCCTTGCACATGATAGGGGGGAATATCAATGATGATAGTCAGGTTCAAGTTTTGAAGTCCTATAAATCAAAATTTGGTAATTCTAGCATGGCAACTGATCTCCTCAACAAACTGTTTACATCAAATCAATTATTCATGGGATGTTGTTCGGCACCTAATTGTGTCTAAATTCAAAGAGTGCTTTGGTGATCCTATTTGTTCATTTATTAATAGAAGATGGCAACTTCTAGCAAAATTATTTAGCAAATGATCAAATTGTCAAGCAATTAGGGAATGTTCAGACATGGTAGTTGTTCACTTCCAGAATTTCAACTCTCATTCAAAGTTCATTTCAGATGAACCATTCAACATCCAAAATTGGAGGTTTTTGAGGCATATCTTCATCGAATCTTAGTTTAGAAGTTTCGTATTGGAGATGATACCATTCTATGCACTAGATCTTGTTGCCTTGTGGTATAATTATTCATACTTTTGATTGAGGGGGGCAATGTTAGACTGTGAGTCCCTAGACATTCACAAAGTACGAGATCGCCTTATTATGAGTTGTACTCCTTATCTAGTGATGAGTTGTCATCCTTATCCATTGGTGAATTGTCAATGACATCTAGATCTAGAGGTGGTCAGATTGATGTGCCATAAATTCATATAATCAGATGAATACATTAAGAACCTATCCTTTGATTAATTGTCAATGAGATCTAGATCTAGAGGTGGTCAGATTGATGTACTGTAAATTCATATAATCAGGTGAATATAGTAAGAATATGGCTTAAAGTCGTTTCCGCCAAGTTCTTGTCTGCTCTATTTCTTAACAACACTGCTATAATACCAAGCATCGTATTTGTTTTGATCAAATCAAGATCCTTGCTCTCTAGGCTGGTTAGAGAAGCCATTGATATTGAAAATAACCTTAACAATATAAAGCGAGAAGATGGGTTTAAACTTAGCTAATCCTGGAAACCAATCATTAACTGCCTTTGCAACCATTGAGCAATTCGCGACGCTCCGAGTTCATTTTTGTGAATTTTACTTCTCCCATCCTCCTTCTTGGTAATTTTTTCTGTGGTCTCAATCCTAATCCCTTGCTTTTGACTTTATTTGCTGCCCCCATTTCCTTATTTATTGTTGTTCACTTTTTGACCTTGACATCTAATACACTTTTTTTTCCTTAGAAAAGTCATAGATATTGAAAAAAACATACATTCTGAATATGCTTGTACAAGCATCTTTTACACAAACGTCTAAGTGCTTACAATATAGCTTAAACTGTCTATCCGAACACAAGAACTCGTCTTTCTAGGGGTAGAAAGTTGATCGTCTATAGACACCAAAAATCAAATTTTATTTCGAAGACGCAAACACTCTCACACAGGGGAGGTAATCTATGCAAGAGAAAAAACCTTAATAGTATACAAATAGCACACCCAATTTCAAATACAACAAATAGCATATTAAATCTCCGAAAGGTTATAAAAATCCTTAATAGTATGTTTTGATGCTATAGTTGTAGAGACATATGGTAACTAGGCTACCTGGAAAAAGTATTGATAACACAGTGCTAGTGGAAGATGATCAGTTCCTCAAGCTAGATAAAGATTACACGGAAATGGTTTAGATGTTTGCAGCCATTCTAAATTCCGTTATACAGCATTTATCAAGACTAGATTTATTTCGCACTTAGAACGAATTTTCAGCTTTTTCAAAGACTTCTCTTAAGCTTAAACAACACTTGCTGTGTTTTACAATTTATGAAAACACCAGTTTGTTACTTATACATTTAATCAAATTGTAGTGCTTATAATAATAATAATAATAATCTAATTTTAAGGTCATGGCCAAGCTAGACACCAAATTGGTGTATGAGAACCCTTGTATATAGGACAAAGGACCCCCTCTGCTCAGCGATTTGACTGCTAAAGTCTATGGAGGTGACATACCCTACCCCCTTCCGTATTTGAACCTGTCTACTTTCTATCCTATTTATACATTTCATGGTTTTGGTAAGCAGCAGATCCCATTAATGTCATTACAAGCATACTTTTTGGCAAGCAGCAGATCTCTTTTTTTCTTGGAATATTTGAGTTGTAGCTTTGTATGGCTGTTTTGTGGCATATTGATTACTCAGAAGTGATTTGATATCTTCTGTATCTGATTCACTCAATCATTGTGTCAGTGCAGGAGCTGGTATGTCTAACTTATAAACACCCAAGATCTGAAAGGCAATATTCATTTCCTTCCTATCATGAGGTTCGTTTCACTAACTTTTATGTTCAATTATTAATTATTTATTGTGGAGAGTATCTCAATATAGTTTATATATGCTACTTCGGCCATTTTGTTTTGAGTTTTCCATATTGTTTCAGTATTGTAATTTTTTGATTAGTATAACCAAAAGGAAAAGAGCAATGTATTTGTCTTATGTCATCTCAATTGCAGAGTTTCTACGAGTAATCTTATAGAAATTAAAATATTTGCAATGTTTAAGTCATGTAATTAAAAAATTTCCCAAAAAACTAGAATACTATATACTTTTGGTTGGTCGATGAAGCATTTAAGATACATCAGGTTGTACACTACTACAGAGGAAGGTTTCGAACATATAAGCATGCAAGATACATCAAGCTGTTCAGCACAAAATTTCCAATATGCTTTAGCAGATCGTATTAATTTTCAGCATTTGTCGTGTATAGCATATTGATTATTAAAAAATGTTGAGGCATGCTTGAATTTTACAGCGCCCAGAGGGACTTTCTACAACACAGATGGGTGAGATGTGTCACGTCTGTAATATATGTCCACTTATAAAAATAATTAATATAAAAATATTATGTAGGATCACTATTAAAATTAATAAATGATATATATTAAGTTCTCCAAACATCAATACAATTAATAATAGATTCATATTAAATTCTAGAACCCAATATTGAGTAGATTGTAAGATCGATCTCCATATGTTGGCCCGATATAATATTTTACAAAACTAAAAATAAAGTAATAATAATAATGCTTGAATCTCATTGATACTTTTGTTGTTGTTGTTGTTTGTAGTTGATGAATTTGTAAGCCTGGGGCATTGCACATAGAGTAAGTAGGTGTAGGC
Organism: Larix kaempferi; assembly: GCA_027924585.1. Classification (NCBI taxonomy): domain Eukaryota; kingdom Viridiplantae; phylum Streptophyta; class Pinopsida; order Pinales; family Pinaceae; genus Larix; species Larix kaempferi. Next base: position 28,414,308 of record BSBM01000372.1, on the reverse strand, counting down.
ATTGCACAGAGTAATTAGATGCTTCTAGAGTTATATTTCACACATGTAACATTAATAAATTAAATAAAAAAATGACCTCATTATAATAAAATAAACCAGCATAGATACATCTTAACTCCAGCTCTATCGAGGGTCCAGGGGGATCAAATCCTTGAGGTGCAAACCTTTCCTCAAGTTTTGCTCTTAAAATATGGTTTGCATTTCAAAAGATTTGATCCGTCTAGGCACTTGATGGAGCCAGAGTTAAGATGGATCTATGCTGGTTGAAATGCAATATTTATTGCTTTATCAGATTTTAGTTTTTGATTTTTTCCCATTACTTTGACAAAGGAATACAAAATTCATTGCTTCATCTGATTTTAAGTTTTGTTTTTTCATTTACTTTGTGAGTATGTCTTATTTTGATATGGTTGCTTTAAGCAAAGCATCGCAGTTTTATCTCCAGCTCTGCATTAATTACCTCGCTAAAGGTATTGTTCTATATTGTAAATTTGTAATTTATCTGTGAAGAAAAGTATTTGCTTATGTTTCCAGAACCCATGATGCTTAATGAAGGAATTTAATCTCTTTTTCGACAAGGATATTGGTTGGCAAGAGACCAGTCATGGTTGGCATTTTTAGAGGGTGTAGGTAAGATAGTTGCTATCATAGGTAAGACTGAGGTGACATCTCTGACTCTGACTCTGTTATTGTTATTGTTAATGAGATGGCTGACTACAATAATGTCTATAGTATCTTGTCAAAGAATATGATCAACTCTTTGATTAGAGATGCCTGATCCAAGGTTATATGTGTTAGTTTTTGCATGCTGGATCCAAGCTTATATGTGTTAGTTTTTGTCGCTCGGCAGGTACTTCTATGTTGGGGGTGTCTAGCAAATTAGGAGCAGAGATATTCTCTATACATGTATTGTAAGGGTGGATTTCTAACACCTCATGTAAATGTTTTAGTTGGCCCGTGATATTGGTCCATGGTATTTGCATGAGTGTGAGATTGTAAAAGGAACCTTAGATTATTAGTTTATTATCACAGTCATAGGAGACAAGAAAATCTTCTATAATGGTCAGCATCACAGTTACAAGAGATGAGTTTCCTCTTGTAGTGAGCAGTCTAGATCTAGGGTTTGTCTGTCTGGTTTGCGGAGAGGATTTGGTGTATTTTCCTGGGTGTTTTGTCTATATCCGGAGAGTATCCGGAGATCTATTGTGGTTCCTTTGTAATCAAATCTTGCAATAAGAAGAAGACAAACATTTGCTGGTTTTCCCCGAAGGATTGGGGTTTCTGGGGTAAATACTCGTGTTCTTGTGTAGTTGTGGTTTTCTCTTTATGGTTTCTTATGTAGTTGTATTTTTAGTAATTAATGTTCAATAGTTAACTGAAGAACGTATTAGTAGTGCTGCTAATCAAGATTTGTATAAGGGTATAAAAGTTAACATGGTATCAGAGCGGGAATGAGAAGACCCTGCACAAGATCGAAAGATCTCATGTCGTACGGCCACGGTACAGGTCATACGGCGTATGGAAGCTTAAGTTGGCACAATAGAGAAGGCTTAAGCGGAGGGGTTCCGTTGTGGCTGTAGTTTGTGTGGTCATGGGCAACGTGGAAGTGTCAGCGACTGAAAGGTTGTCGAGGATCAACGAGTGAACAGGGTCGTCGGGTGTGTGGCCCACGCAATGATTAGATTGAGCACACAGAGCTCAAGGCAGAGGCTAACTGAGGAGCCGTGTCGGGCGTAGGGTGGATATAGTACGGAGCCGCAGATCGTGGTGGAGATGAGAGTCCGCGGGGAAGTACCGGCAAGGAAAATGACAAATGCATGAGAAGTGGGTACAATAGAGTGAATTGGACTCATGCAAGCCGACAAGGGGAGAAGAACGTGGCGGGGTAGAGTCACTTGCTGGGAGACGACGTGCTGGACGTTGTTGCTGTAGGAGACCGGCCATGGGGCATGAAGGAAAGCTGACAAGGGGATCTTGGATCAAGGATCGATGTCAGTGATAGAGCAGGAGACTTTGAGGGGCGAGTGGAGTTCACAGGCTTCCAGTATGGGGAGTAAGGCTTCAAAGTGGAAGAGGGAGTCGGCCCCTTCTAGTTCTTCCAGTACTATCCAGACTAGTTGGTATGAGATGACATTGATGGATGGTCAGGATCAGGTGGAGATTCCTAGCAACACAATTAGGAGGAACAGATCTCCAGAGTAGATTCCAAAGCAGGTGGCAAGGAAGTCTTCCAGTTTAGAGGGAGCAGCTACATCAGTGGATGATGTGGTGGGATTGGAGATAGATTGAGGTGGAGGTTCTTCTAGGAGCACCTTCCTCACTAAGAGGGAGTGTTAGTTTTTGTGGCTCGGCAGGTACTTCTATGTTTGGGGTGTCTAGCAACTTAGGAGCCAAGATGTTCTCTAGACATGTATTGTAAAGGTGGATTTATAACACCTCATGTAAATTTTAGTTGGCCATGGTATTGGCCCATGTTATTTGCATGAATGTGAGATTATAAAAGGAACCTTAGAGTATGAGTTTATTATCACAGTCATAAGAGAGAAGATCTTCTGTAGTGATCAACATCACAGTTGCAAGAGATGGCTTTCCTCTTGTAGTGAGCAGTCTAGATCTAGGGTGGAACTAGGGTTTGTTTGTCTAGTTTGTGGAGAGGATTTGGTGTATTTTCCTGGGTGTTTGGTCCAGATCCGGAGAGTATCCGGAGGACTAATGTGATTCCATGGTAATCAAATCCCACAATAAGAAGACAAACATTTGCTGGTTTTCCTTGATGGACTGGGGTTTCTAGGGTAAATAGATGTGTTCTTGTATGGTTTCTTATGCAGTTGTATTTTCAGTAATTAATGTTCAGTAGTTAACTGAAGAACACATTAATAGTGCTTGGTTATGGTTTTCCAACCCCGATTACCCCTATATTTTATTAGTTGTTGCAGATGGATTTGCTGAAACACCTTGTTGGCCTTCTATTGATGGGTTGAAAACTTCTTGGTTGATAAAGGCAGCTAGACTTATTTGTGACAATTGAATCTAATTCCCTGGCCTTCCCATGCAATATTATAACTTTCTGGACCATTTGGCCAAGCACTTTGGGGACATTGTCAACTAACTTGTCAAAAGACTTGGAAGATGTGATATCAAGTTGGGGATAGCAGTTTTTGTCAAGTTAATACTTTGTCTTGCCAAATATTTGCCTTCGATGTGAAAATTCCAATTACAAGATCAAAGACTGGCAACTGTGTTTTAAGAATGCACTGTCTCAAACTGAAGTCCCCATTCCTCCTGCTTCCCAAGCTTCCAAACTCTTGCAGTTAATGAGGATGGCTAGTTGTCATGGGAAAAAAACATGTGTCGGATAACAAGGAACAACAAAGTGAAAGGTGGTTTACTTCATTGCCTTAAGGAAATAGTTAATCAATGAAAGGCAGAGCCTAGGCTATGCATGAAGCTCTCAAGGGAGCATGGTTTAACTTTGAGGGGTTTGCAACCTAAAATGATAATTCAGGGCAAGCTAGGTCACTGCCACCCCTATGCAATTCTTATGGGAGAGCCTTGTCTCATCAGGCCACATAACCTCCGTGAAAAGCAAGTGCTCTCGAGGAACCGCCAAAATCTTCCAACTCCTTTGCAGTGTTGGAAGAATTGGAGGGTCATATAGTCACTAGTGTTCGATGTAAAATTTCGAAAATCTGTTCAATCTGAAATATCCACCTCACTTCCATGAGGCCTTGAATCTACTTAATAGGGTTTTTCATTTTTAATGTTAGTGCTGAAACTAATTTTTTCAACAGCTCTGCAAGAAACTTCAAATCTGCCCAAAACCACTTATAAGGAAGTTCAATAATGTAGACCCCTCAAAGCATTCAAGCTTAGATCGTTTTTCGGAAGCTCTTATGGCAAGATCTATTTCAATACTCAGATCCGAAAATTATCTCAATTGCAGCTGAAATATAACAGAAACAAATCAGATTGGAAGTTTCATTAAACATGTTAAAACGGCATAGCATTCAGCCCCACTGTGCTAGTAAATCAACTTACTAAAATAACCTTGAAACTTGCTCAATACACGAGAACTCTGATCTGCAATCACAAATATAGAATAGTGATGGTGCAATTCATATAATCATAGTAATGAAGATAAAGTACAATGCCTCAGCTCATACCAATCTGTTACAGTCCTTTCAGCTCATCTGAAACAAGGACTCAATGCATATCTAACCCTAGCGAGGGCATCCACAATCACTGCAAACTTTAACCAGCTATACAAAGGCCAAGCAAGGCATCCTACCAAGCTCTAGAAGCCAATGTTTGGTGTTTCCAAACAAACCAACATCACACCACTTGTCAAACCCCAATATCTCCCACTTGTATTACAGAAGCAATCAAGGAGATCCACACACGCATTTCACAAGCTACAATATTCAACACTTGCATCTCACAAGCCAAGGAGCCCTAGCATTATCTTCCGACAAGCACTAATCCTTGTTACAGGAGTAATACATGATGTTCTTTGATTCTCCAAATAGCTAGCATCATACCAACTATGAATCTCTAAGATACAAACTAGTTAAGATACAAAGTAGTTGTTCTTAACACAAACACTCTTCTTTGTTTATATAGACTAACGTAAGAGAGGCCGACAATAAAACATGGATGAAGTCCACAAACAACCTTAGGTTAACTCAACAAACAAAGCCCAAAATGGAGCACTCCACAAATCAAGGTGTCTACATGTCACACTAAGGTTTGTCTAACCCCCAAGGTGGTGCACCCTCCGAGTTACATATCCACATGTTAAGCGCTCTTCTAAGATGGTGTGCCCTCTAATCAATGGTTCCTCAACCAAGTTTTCGTCCTATGTAAGGTCGTTACATGCTCCTAGTGTCGAGTGACCAACTTCCAACTATTGAATGCCCTCCTCTAATATGATTCCTCAACAAGTTCACCCTTGTAGAAGATGCCAAATATGCGACATGTGCCGGCCACTACATCAAGAAAGGCACGGCCTAGCACTGATCCAAAGGCAAACATACACCCAATCAAAGCTCCATATGTTAAGTCAAAATTGAACAAAGGGCTTAGAAGACTGCAAGCCCTTCACATCCCATGAAGCACTCTCCTAGCAACGTGAAAACACTTTTGGAGCAACCAAAAGTTATCACACCCTTTTTGCAAGGAAAGTGTCATCTCTAACACTAGTATTCTCCCTTTCCACCTAAATTGAACCTAAAACTTGTAAATCCAATTCTGTCACAATCTTTGAATCAATGATTGATCCCACCAATGGTTTTGGAATCGTCTCCCAAATATCACTCTCCTCTATCGTGGAATCACTCCACACATGTTTTTCAGACTGGAAGGATCACCAATGGAAGAAGTCCATAAAATATAGTTGGGAAATCTCTTAGGTGGAATACTTGCCTTAAGTGAAGTTTTAGGCACTCCACACTCCTCTGCATTTTGTAATGTTTGAGTAAGCCATCTTGGCTTTTGGCTAGTTGAAGCATAGTCAAAGGAATTGTGTTTTAAATCGTGATTCGACGATTTAAATTGGACTTGGCCCCTATCCGATCCGAGTCAAACTGTCTCGAGTTTGACTTGGGTTGATCAAGTTTGACTTGGTCAACGCGAATCAAACTCATGATTTAAATCGTACATGCGATTTTATCTCACGAGTTATTGAAAAATACACCTGGGAAAACTTCAAGAGCTCAATTTCTGACTTTTTTTCATTCTATTGCTTGATGGAGGTGTTTTTTGCCGGTTGGAGCTGTTTTCTACTTGTTGGTGTGAAGGAACAATGATCAAATCATCCATAAGAGGCTACCTAGACATGTATAATTTGAATATCGTTGAAAAATGTTTTTTCAATTCAAAATGTGTATATATATACATTTTTATATTTGTCTATTTTTTCTCGATCTGATTCAAAACTTTGACTCTTTTGCCTCGCCAATTTATTGCGGATTATCAGTATGGTGACTGTGGGTTGAAGTAGAGGGTAAAGAGGCATCCTTCCCTTGGCTCTCTTCGCTTAAATTTGGATATGAGTCACTTTTATTCTTGGATCAGATTCTGGAACAACCTGTTGACTTCTTTCAATCAGTGAAGGAGATATCTATGACCTTGAGGACTACACAACCTCATCAAACTTGACATCTTTGCTCACCAATGTCTTCCGTTCTTGAGGAATGTATATCCGATAAGCCTTGGAAGCTTCATTGTATCCAACAAAAGTATCCTTGATACTCGTGGGTTTCAATTTGGTCCTTTCGTTACTAGGAACATGAATGTAAATTGGACTATCAAGGATGAACATGTGATACCTCAGGTTTCTCATTGGTAAATGCTTTCTTTGGTGTCTTGTCCTTGAGAATCCTATAAGGACACTTGTTCAAGGTACACATTGTTGTATTGCATGCCTTTTTTGAAAGACACATGTGCAAATCGATGTCATGGATCAAAGCCTTAGTAGGCTTGACAATAGATATCCTCTTTGAAATGGACAACAATTCATTTATTGAGGAATATCCAACATAAGGACACATAGTTGAAATCCATATAGGACAAGTAATAAATATAATTGAATAAGATATAATCGAATAGGTTGATTTGATACAATGTGATTCAAACAAGACAGATGATTGTAAGACTTAGTACCTAACTACAAGTCGATAATTAATGAAAGTAGAAAATAAAGAAAGGCAATGCAATTATGCAACAACAAAGAAAGTGAATGTAAGAAAACAAAGAGAGAAAATAAGAATTAAATGAAAAATAAAATAATAAAAGTAGGAGAGAAGAGAGTTGGGAATAGGAAATATAAGGTTAGGTCATTTGGCCTTCCCATTCCCCCATCTTTTCCTATATCTTATTGAAATTATTCTCATAAAGGGATTTTTGATGGCCAAGAGGTGAGGAGGCACATAGCATAGTTGGGTAAATTATTGAATGGCCATAGAGCAGTGAGTTGCATTGTAACTTGAGACAAAATCGAGCAACCATCTCCTTGGATATCTTGTCTTGAAAACAATTGTACAAGCTGTACACAACTTGGATATGCTGTCCTCATCTCCTTCAATTGCATGAAGTGGTTGTTGGACACAATGGCACATTGAGAGGTGGGGGGGGGTGAATCAGTGTGTGATGAAGCAGAGTTCATCATTCACATTAATCTATACATCAATTAAGCACGTCATCAACATAAATTATAAGAGACACATCATAAGACAAATGTAGTAAACTTTATTTATAATTGGATATGAGTTACAATGAAGACTTCAATCTTTGCGATTACATCAGCACCAACTGACCAAAGAGCACCAACTCCTATTCCAAGTCCCAGCTGTAGATTTTTCTGGGTTTTACTGCATGCTGGTTTATGTTAACTTTTCAAGTGTTTTTCATCTGCAGCCGGTTATGCATAGGCTGCAAACTACTTATGAAAAATACTGTAACAATTAAACACGCTGTAAACTACCACTAACAGGCAGATATTAAATATTTAACACATGCACACCATAAAAGTAGACACTCAGATTTTTCGGCTACTGTGCCCTGGAAAAACCCCCACGGGGAAAACCAGTAAGAGAGAGAGAGATATTTTATTTCTTCAGCAAAGCTCAGTACATAAATATTACAGCAGAAATTTACTTATCTCCACCATGACATTTCACCCAGCAGTTTATCTCGAAAACTGTGCCAAACTGCAATCTTGATTTCTGTGCATGGGTGCCTCGATTTCTGTGCTGAAAGTACAGTGACTGTAAGGTACAGTCCTCCTCGATTTCTGTGCAGAATACAGTCGAAATTTGTGCCCCAAATATGCCTCGAACTGTGTGCAGCAACCTTGAAAACTGTGCCACTCAAACCCCTCGATTTCTGTGCTGAGATTTTTGGGAAGAGTGCCCAGAATACACCTCGGGCTGCGTGCAAACAGTATTGAAATTTGTGTCCAGAATTTCTTGAAACTCGTGCCCAGAACTGACTGCTGTACCTTCAACCTCGAGATGTGTGCCTCGTTTTCTGAGCCAAATAAATGCCTCGGGTTTTGTGCTGTACGGCCATCATTAATGCTGCTGTACTAAACGTCGAACTCTGTGCTTAGATGGATGCCTCGGGATATGTGCCTGCTGAAGACATTAAAGTGAAGACCGTACTGTGCATTAAATGCCCAACTCGTGCCTCGATTTCTGTGCCAAATGTGGAATGGCCGCCTCGAAGTGCGTGCAGTCTCCAAGCTCTTCTTCTCTCAACTTCTCTCTTTCTCAAACTCAATAATCAAATCCAAATGCCTCCCTCATGCTTTTTGTTCTAACCCTAAGTGGGTTCTAATCCAACGGTGGAGAAGGATCCAATCCAATGGACAAGATTTGATGAGAGTGAAAATCACTTTTATATAATTCTCATAAATAAAATCACTCACCCACTTAAATTAAATCAAAAAGTGACTTTAGTGTTATAAAGTCTCATTAAGTGAATTTTAATGTGAGGGTCACCTTTTTCCCCCTTCTAAGTGACATTAGGCGATTGTCACTTGGGGAACACTTCCCTAGGTACAAAACTAACACCAGCCTGGTTTTCTTAGCTCCAACTAAGAAGAGGTGCAAGATCCAGCTTGCCTTCACATACTGATCACAGTCATCACCTCAATCCATCAACTTGTCATCAACTGTCATGTGTCAAATCAAAGTGCTACTGTCACTGCTGCCTCTTTACACAATTTGCCTTTGCATGATCGCTGAGCTTATCTCAGTAGGGCTTGTACAACTTCTCCAACTGTTTGTGTATGAACTGAGGCTGTACAAACTGTGGCTTCTTGAATGAATTCAAACCAAGGATCAGTGATGTAGCTGCTTCACTTCAGATCCCCTTCCTTCCTGCGAGTCTTTGTTACAGTTGTATCTTAGAAGTCTGAGAGATTAGGCTTATGTACAAATGCCTTCACTTATCTATGTGTCTTTGGCTTCCCTGAGTTTAACCAATCTAAAACACCACAAGATCATCTTCTGCTGCTTCAACTGTCATATGTATGCTGAGATAAATGCCTGTAAAATCAGACCTGCTCCTGTGTTTTCCACAGTGGACTTCTTATCCTACTGCAGCTGCCTTAGTCCTATCCTCATGCCCGAATTTCAGAGCTGTCTCAAATCTGTCCTAAGCCCGAATTTCAGACAGGATGTAAACTTTCAAATTTCTGTTCTTGACTGCGGCTACTTCAGAGGCTGTCACATACCTGAATTTCAGACTTCTTTTCTGCAGTTACCTCAGAGAAAGAGACCCGAAATCAGAGCTGGATGAAGGCTTTAGTTTGCTGCGATTTCCACAGTAGCTGCTAGCAGCTACAGTAAACCCGAATTTCAAACTCCTTAAAATCAGACCAAAAACTCTTCTTCACTGCGGATGTCACAGTCACTGTGTACCCGAAATACAGAACTCAGCTTACCTGAAAATCAGAGAGTGATCCTTAAAAATTATGTCTAAAAAGAATGGAATACAAGTGTATAAATATAGGTCAATGTGGAGGGTTTTAGCTAGACGACCTGTATATTAATTTTTATTTCCCTTTTAAATACCTTATTTATACTTGAGCCGACTTGTCATATTTGGTCAATTCAATATTAAATAAGATCTCCATTTAGTAGGTCAACTTGGAGTATTTCAAGTTTTGTTTGTCTCCTTTTAAGATTGTTTTCTTTAGGAGATCTACCATTCCACGTCAAAGATCAATCCATAATCATGGGGTTCTTTCATATTCGATGTTCATCAAATATAGCATGGCATTCTATCTTCAATGGTTTGCATATCAAGCCACGTCAATATCCACGAAGCATGTCATGATCAACATCAAGGGCTTCATCAAACGAGCTTTGAGGACCACATATCATCTAGTTATAGCATTATGAGTGCTGCACCATCAAGGTTAAGAAACATCAAGTGTGGGTCCAAGATCCAAGGTTCCATCTTCTTCATAAATCAAGAACTTCTTCAACAACCGGCATATAGGCTTCGAGGCATCTTCAAGGGCTTTATCATCATGTGCGTGGGCTTTTTAAACCACCCACATGAGCATGGGCTATCAAAGTACCTCCATTGAGCTTGTTGGCAAAATATCAACAAGCAACCAGGTGTGTGGGCTTCATGATCTCATTAAGCCACAAATGACCATAGAATGGGTCATTTGGACCACCTAGTGTCCCAATGCCCAAACCATCCATGTCATCGGCCTTGTTACTCCTTTGTCATTAATGGCTTGTCATCAATGACAACCATGCTCAACAATGGTGATTGGGCATGTGGTTGGAAACATGGGATTGTGTAGAATGGAGTTTAATTGAGAAGTGTAAGCATGGATTTTATTTAATTGCCCTTTCCTTCAAATTGTTGGCATTGTGGTTCAAGTTTATTGGGCATGTCTTCATTTAATACATATTGCATAGTGTGGTTGTCTTATTCCCACCTTCTCAAGAGCCCATCTCATATATGTTTTAACTAATTGCCATCTCATATATGTGTTGATTAGTGTTTAACTTGAATAGGAGTTTGATTTTAAATACAAGGAACTTGTAAGTGAATCTTTCACCAACCAAATGGATGGCATTGTTGCTATATGTGCAATTGTTATGGCTTGAGAATATTTCCCATGATACTTGGAGGTGGGATCATATCAAAGGAAGTGAATGGCCTTTGAGCGGAGTTTGTTTTTATCCAAACATTATATTGTGTTGAGTAGTTATGATGGTTGATGAGTCACGTCCCTCGGTTAAGTCATGTCCTTTAGATAGGATGTGCCACTTTTCATTTAGAATTATTATTGTTATTTTTTTTTTTTGTAACTAGGGGAATCGACAACTAGAGACTGGGCTGGTACTCGTGTGACACGAGGTCTAGGGATCCAATCCCGCTACCACTATACCCCTAGGTGCCCCACACACCCCGCAAGCATGGGACACGGGTAAAGCCGGGTGTGATTTGAATTCGTGACCTCCATTTACAACTGTGACTTCATAACACCTGAACCGCTAATGAGCCACACCCATGCGGGCAGCATTATTATTGTTATTTATTTGATGTTTATATATATATATTTATGTTCATTACATTGCCTATCCCTTAAAGATGCTTTATCCTTGAAGTCTTTTATGAAAAGGATTTGTCTGTAATGCCTTCTCATGATTCTTTGTTCTTGAAGTTGTGATGGTTGACGATTCAAGATGATATGAGTTACAAAATGTCGAGCAAAATTGTCTTATTATGAAAGGATTAGACCACCCTAATTCAAATATTTGTAGAACTATGGTGCCAACATCTGTGATTTGGAAAATGGTAAGATTCCACACTTGATCTTCTCTTCAATATAATAAGATCTTTACTTACATTCCCATATTGATTTCATCTTTTGTTAGTATGTTAATATTACCCTGATTATTATAATTAGGATGATGATAAGGCATCCTTTTATCTTGTGTCTTGTTTTGGAACCTTCGTTTGTTGATATTTATGGTAATTTATTGGTTGATAAGACTTCAATCCAAGCATCGTTTTGATTTTTGATGTCAACTGGATTTGTATTGGTTCCTTTCTCCAAAGTTTGGATTTTTACATCTGATGATTTCTTTATTTCAATGGGGTCAATTATTGTTTCTTTATTGATCATTGATTCTTTGTTGGTAAGTTGCCCCAATGTTTTTTGTTGTGACTTCATTCACTTTTTAACTTCTTAATCCGTGCAGTCAAATGTTGACTATGATTCTTAAGGCGAGAAATTTCTTCGTCTTTATCAATGACAACTTTGTCAAAATTCTTTTTGCACCTTTTGTAGCATCTTCTGCTTATCTCGAATGATTACCTTTGAGACATCTTAAAGTCTTTTGATGAGGGATCTATTGAACCTGACTTCATTGTAATGTCTTGCATTGTTATCCTCTCCTTTTAGGAGAATATGAAAACTTTTTCTTTAGGTTTAAGATGAAAGTACTCAATAAAATTGCTCATTCTTAATGGAAGATCGTTTATTTCCTATTGTTTTCCATTTTTGAGTTTTATCTTTTCTTTATACTCATCCCACGATTCAATAATTGATTGGCCATGGTAACATTGATGTGATTCTCGTTGTCTCTCAGACAAATAGCAATGTTAACAACTTTTCTTTGAATCGTCGCTTCGAGTTTTAATAATGCTAAACAAAGGGTTGGAATACATTCATAATTCAACTTCCCATATATATATAGACCAATGTTGCAAATATCGTGTCGGGGAATATATCATCAAGGGTCTGGAAAGAAACTTATTGGAAATATTGGGGAAAATGTCGGGAATTATCAAAAAATATCGGCAAAAATAAACTTTGGCCTGAAGAATTATGAAAATATCAAACAAATCAGCAACACGAAAAACTCGCGAGAGATAAAAAAATATCAGGAGAATTAAGAGATATTTGTAACAATGAAATAGACATCAATAATAATAATAATAAATGATGTGTAACATCTTAATATAGGGACATGAGCTTTCATCCATGGTGACCAGTGTATGCGTAAATAACTATATAGTTTCACAACATTGTAATCATCCTATCCAATTCTATTCTATCTTCTCTTATATTTATTATTGTGTTATATGGATTTCTATTTCTTATACTTATTTATGTTGGATATTTGTGTAAATGAACTGTAGTTCATTTCATTGGTATCGGAGCCTCGTTTTTTATTCCAGCCTTTAGCTAGATCTTTTATCAGACCCTTTCTAATTTGGCATTTTGACCATACTCAGAAAATATTATTCTCTTGCAAATTAATTATGTTATTGTTCTTGAATCTTGTTCAATATCTCTGTAATATCCCCAATGAAAAGTGAGGAATATTAACTCCTATCTCCAATGGAAATTATGTTGATTTTGAACCTTGTCCAAACAATGGCTCATGAAGTGTTCTAGTTTCAACAAAAGAGGAATGCATTTATAATTTAGGAATTGAATGAAGATGTGCAACCCATTAAAATATGCTTTGAGATTATTGTGATGTGTTCAATCAGATCCCCGATCCAATACTTAGAGCTATCAACCCCAATGCAACCCCAGAATATAACTGGATTCGAAACTAGGAGCATTAGTTAAAATTTGACCACACAGAACACGAGACTTCCAACTCTTTCCAAACACCTCCTAATAGACTTGAATCTAACCCAAACAACTTCATTAAAATATGCTTTGAGATCATTGTGATGTGTTCAATCAGATCCCCGATCCAACACTCATAGCTATCAACCCCAATGCAACCCCAGAGAATCACTGGATTCGAAACTAGGAGCATTAGTTAAAATTTGACCACACAGAACACGAGACATCCAACTCTTCCCAAACACTTCCTAATAGACTCGAATCTGACCCAAGCAACTTCAAATGGACCGAAACGCTTCCAATCTGACCACTAACAAACTTAAGAGGACTTTTATGGAAGCTTTCAACAATTTACATAGACATTTATAACCGAGTGTGCATTAGCATAATTGCACTGGTTGATCGACCGGTAAAATGATCATAACTTGGGCATACAAAAACCTTTTTGGATGAAATAAAAAGTGTTTCATACTGGAAACGACACTCTCGACGCAATGGAAGAGGTTTCAGAACACAAAAGCCCTCAGAAATGGTTGAACCAGAAACTAACTTTCGGCCCCCAAAACCCGAGACTCGAGTGCAATATTGTAAACATACACAACTGTAAAACCCACAAATGGACACTAAAAGTTTCCAAATACACTTGATTCGAGCCAAATAGGTTACTAATAGATATCAGAGGCTCATATGAATGTTTCAGACGCATACGCCAAGTTTACATAACCATGCAAAAACATATTTACTCATAGTTTAACCATTTACTTATAGATCAACCCGTGCTTTAAACATTGTACAACATAAGAGGGAAACATTGTGAATTTTATTATGAGTGGGACATTTTCTGTGAGTACATCAATTGATGCTACAACAACTCGAAATACGGAGAAAGATCTACTACAAAGAGAGTAGAAATGGATGCTAATGCTACAGAACCTTAGAGAAATGAGGAAGAATTATTGCTCCAAATGAGTGATTTCCTTCCATTGTTGCGCCCTCCACAAGCAAGATTTCGACCCCAACTTGGAGATATCACTCTTCCAGTGCGCCCTCCATCAAATATCAGAGATACTTGACCATTCGAACAACCTTCATGAAGTTTGGATAGCCACAAGTGCGCCCTCCTCAAGCAGAAACCACCATAAACACTGCACTCTCGGAAACACCACAATCCACACTTCTACTAAACTAAACTTGAACACACCATTAAGAATTCGACCCCACTGCTGTAAATGAACTTAAACATCTGAAATATGCTCTATAGATAAATCTGAAGGTGACTTCTCCTCTGAATAATAAACTACGATGAAGCTTAGTGAAGAGATCAAGGTGATTTCCTCCTCTCTACTAGCTCGGGTGAAATCTTTCATCACCGAAACTAGTTCACAATTGTAAGGGGTACATATCCCAAGCTAGCAAGGGGCTCATCTACCAAGCCATGAAAACCACAAGAGCTCTCCTATTAAAAATGAAAATGGCCAGAAGCTCTTTCCTAAGAGGCCTGCATCCTTTTTATAGACTCCATTGAGCCCTTTCCCACTCATTCTAGAATTCTCTCATAAAATATTTAATAAAATATTAATAAATGCTATTTTCATGAGAGAATGGGTCCTTAGAACACATTTACATCCTTTCCTAATGTTATCTGACCCAATATTACTTTATCTTACTTGGAAATTCGAATTAGCTATGCATAGTCAATTTTTGGGGAAGTTACACCTTCATGTGGGCCCACCTTCACCTTTGGCACCCTCCTTGGCTAAAAATAGGACTTGTAGCATGTCATATGGTGTCATAAGGTGTCATAAGTTGTCATAGGACCTGATTCTTGTCATAAGATTGTCACCCACTCATTCTAGAATTCTCTCATAAAGTATTTAATAAAATATTAATAAATGCTATTTTCATGAGAGAATGGGTCCTTAGAACACATTTACATCCTTTCCTAATGTTATCTGACCCAATATTACTTTATCTTACTTGGAAATTCGAATTAGCTATGCATAGTCAATTTTTGGGGAAGTTACACCTTCATGTGGGCCCACCTTCACCTTTGGCACCCTCCTTGGCTAAGAATAGGACTTGTAGCATGTCATATGGTGTCATAAGGTGTCATAAGTTGTCATAGGACCGGATTCTTGTCATAAGATTGTCATAGATGTCATAGCTTGTCATAGATTTGCTATTTTTAGCCTGAGCAGTTACAACTCATGAGATGCCTCTTCATGAAACTTCTTGGGAGTTACAAATTCGAATTTATGCCTTCATGATGTCTTCTTCCACCTTAGAATTCGAATTTGAGGGAACTACAACTCATGTGGGGCCCAAATCAACTTCCTTATGCGCCCTCCTTGTCCAATTTTGCCTAATGTTGCATCATTTCACAATTTGGACATCAAACTATACAAATATTTAACCCACATCACAACCTTGATAATTTTTCATGATTTTACCAAGTGACCTAGGCCATTGCATCCCCTAGTCCAATGGAGTGGTCCATAGCAACAATTTGGGGACATGGCAATCTCCCACCCATAAGTCATATGATTTAAAGCAACACTGTCCAGATACCATCCAACACCGAACATAGTGTTGGTTGAAAGACCAGAGGCCATGGAGAAGGTTGTCACAAGCTTGGACTCTAACTTGTCTAACCACGCTACAGTCTTTCTTTGTTGTTGCTTGGCATA
The DNA here is from genome assembly GCA_027924585.1 of Larix kaempferi. Taxonomy (NCBI): domain Eukaryota; kingdom Viridiplantae; phylum Streptophyta; class Pinopsida; order Pinales; family Pinaceae; genus Larix; species Larix kaempferi. The sequence goes on along the minus strand of BSBM01000372.1, from coordinate 28,398,504 downwards.
GTGTCCTTTATGTCAGCAATTGAAACATTTCACATGACTTAAATCATTCTTACCTTTGTTTGAAGATCTTGACTCATCTATCTTAACCTTCTTGGGTTCTCTCTTCTTGCCTCCCTTCCTCATCCAAAGGATGAGGGAAAGGACTTTTGCTTCAATCTTCTTGGCTGTGATAGTCTAGCCTTGTTACTTCTTGCACAAAGTCAACCCAAAGCTTCTTAAAGGTGGAAAACTTTTTATGAGCACAAATACCTTGGAAAAAGGGTTTCCTAAATGGAGAAAAACCATTCAGTGCAATGGGCTCCACCTCCTCATCTTAAAGCTTCACCCATATGGCAGCCATTTGAATTCAACTTTGTGACCTACATCAAGTAACTAGGCACAACATTTGTGTCCCTCATGTTGATGTTCGCGAGCTTATTTCTCAGGTACATCTTGGGACAATTGTGCACATTCTAATACCAAGCTATCAAAGCATCATACATCTTCTTGGTTGTCTTCTTCTATGTAATGTGAGGGATAAATTAGCACTTCAGTGAATAAAAAATGATTTACTTTGCAGGCTTGGCCTCCTACTTCTTGTGATTTGTCAACTGAGCAGGATTTCACAAAAAACCTAAAAACCGTAATCAAGTGAGAGATACACAGAATAACACACAATTGTATTATGAGTAACTAGTGCACATATAACAATGGAGTTCACCTCCTTATATACTAATATTCAGTTAGCAAGTTATTTCCACTTATGAATGTGGGATAAACTGCTTTACACTTAAAAGTGAATACTAGCCCAAAACCCAAAGTCAAAATGACTTTATTACAAGATAAGCCTTATATTCTGACACCCCCTCTTAAGGATTACAATACTGAAAGAAAAACACCCAAAACACACTGACTGAAAAAGCTAAAACATCAGAACCAAAAACATTGTTTAGAGGCATCTTCTTTAAAAACACTTCTTGAATTAGGTAGTGCTCCATCAAGTTGCATCATACCCTCATAAAATTGTAGCTCCCAAGTTGAATTCTCGAGTTCTTGTATTCCACCTCCTTGAATTCCCGAATTAAATCATTGGATAGCCAATCCACATGCATGTCTCCGGAATAATTCCCAGGATTCACAAACTCCTGAACTAACTAGGAAACCATCCGTGCTGAGCGTATGTACATATGATCCCCTCCTGTCTTCAAAGTGCAAACTTCTTGAAATGCACAAAAGACCATTTATTCATTAAGATCATCGCCACTCTCATCAACTGCTAGTTCCTCCATAGTGGCTAGATTAATTGAATGGGATTTTTGTTTGAATTTACCCTTGAGGATATTGTTGCCGCCTGGTTCCACACCTGGGGAAAACGCAGCAGAAGTCTTCAAGCTGCTGGTGTGGCCTTGGGGGCAAGTCTGAGTCAAGTGTTGTCACTTGGGACTTGACTCCTCCGTCTAGGCTTTCCTAGTGAAGCCAAGGGGGGTGGACCCTAAAAATGAAAAGAAAACTAAGGCGTCTAATCTAGGAGTTAGGAAAATATTTTTAATAACCAAGAGAAAACAGCATATACTTTTGTGAAATAAAACAATCATTTATCATTTACTTCCATTTACTATAATCATCATTCATTTGCACATTTATCGATAATATGAAATAACATTAACATAGACCAGTGCCTTATAATGGAGTCAATAAACAAATGCATAAGCAGAAAAAGTAGATGTGCGAGTGTTCTTGGTTTATTTTAAAATTAATGTGAGAGTGATCTTTTTATTATGGCAGGTGGGTTCCCAATATACGCAAGGTACGGGGGAACATGTCCGGAATTTTGAAGCGTGGCTTCCCTCTCAGGTTTGGGCTGAATCGGAGTCTCGAGGAGGTGTTCAGATGCTGTACCAATGAGGGCAAACCTAACGGTTTCCAAGAGGTCACTACTCAGTTTTGTCTCAAGCCTTCTGAGAAATTTCCCCACGACGGCAAAATATTCGTGATGTGCCGGATTTTCACATAAAGGGTTTTTATTTGGGGTGGTGTTAGCTCCTATTACTAGTCATCTCCCCCTTTCTGATGTGTACCAACTGGATTAGACTGAGCTGCAAGTCGGCCACAGAGCATACGGGAGAAGATCTTGGTATTTTTTAGAAAAATTTTAAGAACCAAAATTTTATCTTTTTAAAACCCCAGGGGAGTTTCTTTTCAGGCACGTATTTGGGCAAGCCCTTATACAGAAACCCTACTTCGGGAAAGCAAGGGGGGCGTTTTGAGTTTGTAAAAAAATGGAAAAAACTATGTTTTGAGTGAACTTGTGGCCCGCCAGTGGAACATACCGACAAGGTTGATTTTAATCCTAGTTAATTTTATTAAATGTCGAAAATAAAAGAAATAAACTAATCTAAAAAATCACACCATGAAAAGAGACGACACAGGCCACCCCTGGGGGGATGGGGCGTGGGCGCTGGCTAGCCCACTTGCTCTCGTTTAATAATCGTTACAATGATCAGAGAAGTGCCCCAGTCTACTTAAAGTGACTTGGTGGCTTACAATTTTTTCAATGAAACATAATCGGTTTTACAAAATTTCAAATTTGGTCTTCTGGATTGCCCGGATCCTTGAAATTTCGGCAGCACCTCCTCCTACCTGTTCGTCTTTTGCTGCAAACCAGCAAGCAATTATTAGTATAAGATGCCCAAAAACACTTTAAGAGTGTCTTTGGAACACCTCCTAAAAACCCAAAAAAAATCTAAGTGTTAAGCCTACTTAAAAAATGCAAACTTTAACCAAGTAACACAAGCAGAGATGCTTGTTCGCTTGGGGTCTTTGCAAGCTTTATGAGCTGCAAATTACATGCTCTTGGACAGCCAAATAAACTTTTATATCAGATCTAACACTACTTTCAAACTTTTCAAGACTTTAACAATTTTTTACCAGTTTCAAAATTAAGTAATGATAGATAATGAAAGATCTAATCTAATGGAAGATAAAACTTTAAACAACTAGATTAGAACTCTAAGAATGAATTAGATCTACTTAAGAATATATCAATCAAAAAATAGATCAAAGAATCATTCTTCAACCGTAACCAGTGACCAAGAAAATTTTGATTTTATAAGCTGAGGAAGAGAGAAGAGACAGAATGGTCCTTGAAACCAAAGACTTTGGAAGCTTGGAAGTGGGAAACCGAGGGTGAGATCCACCAAAATGTGTACAGAAGAAGAAAATGGAGAGCAAACAAGCTATTCTCCTCTTCACACCTGTCAACCTGTAGCAAACAAAACTCACAGAAAAACCATCAAACTAGAAATGCACATGGTTAGAAATCAAAATAGTATGAGCATAAACAAATGAAACATATAAACTTTGAATCTCTAACCAATATGACAAATGCAAGAACAAATTAAAACAAACAAGATTAATTGTTCCTTCCCACAAAATCGTTACCAATCCTTCAAGCAGGCTAGTAGATGGCTGGAAATTACATGCACGGAACTTGAAATTGGTACAAAATACTCCACATTAAGAGACCATGAAACCACTCACAAAAGTATCACACATATGGACCTCCAAAGTCTTTTTATTAATCAACAAAATAGCATAAGCTTAGTACACATTTCTGCTCTCTCTCCAACTAGAGAAAATGGAGTGGGCAGCCATGCTTAAATAGCCAAAGATGGAGAGAAATGGGTGGAATGAGTAGCATAACTCGTGGAGAAAATGGGGCTGCCCACTCCCATGTAATGGGCTTCCAAAATCAGCCCCAAATCAGCTAAAAATCAGCCATGTGACAGCCCATAAACATAGTTGCAAATTCCATGATTGAAGGGGCCCAATTTTGGGAAATATGCCCCCCTCAAATGGGGAAGTAATCCCACTAATATAGCTGTCCGGAATCTTTCCAAAATCAGCTCTTACAACTCCTAAAACATAGCTGAAAAAATCAGTCCATAAATCACTCCCAAAATTTAATATTTTTATGAGTCATTTTTTCACCTTTTTTATTTTTTCATGACTTTTTTGGGTTTTTTGGGTTTTGGCCATAGGTAAAAATTTAAGCACCCAAACATTAGGAAAAGTGGGTTTAGGGGTTAAGGGGGTGCTCTGAGTTAGAAAACGAGCACCCCTAAGGCAGAAAAGACCTCCAGACGCCACTTCAAGGCCAATTACAAATTTTTTTAATCGAACCATTAAAAAAAATGGCTCAATTTACGGAAAAAATAAACTTCGCTGAAAATTAAAAAGCAACCTAGGGGGACTTAGCACATGTCCATATGACTCAAAAATAACGCCTAGCATGTTCATATACATTGACCCATAGACTTTAACAACCCCCTAAGGCCCGTCAGCCTCCTCAGGCATTCCAGCTTTGGAGGAGTAGGAGAAAAACCCAAAAATTATGTTATGCACTAATGCAAGACATAATAACTAGGTGAAAAAACTCCTTGGAATACCTGACTTAGCCAAAAAGTCCTAGGGAACCAAGTATTTTACAAAACACCATGCTAGTACGTTTTATTACAAACCCCGCAGGGCCATGGACATGTGGAAAAAAGTTAAAACAGGGGCCCTTTAAAAGGCCAGTTGGATATCAAATCATCGAAAAAATAACATTGAAATGTTCAACTTTGCCCGCTCGCTTGATAGTCCATCTAAGTACAACTTAGCTGGCAACAGATATCATTGGCTCGAAATTTACAATTCCAAGCTAGATGACCTATCTTATTTGCAATAGTAGCATTCTATCTCCCTTTTGTCTTTTGTTGGTTTGCTTCGATTGTGTATTGAGTAAAATGCCATCTCAGGTGGAAGATCACCTTTGGTGTCTCCTACAATGGTTCTCTTTTCTTTAACTAAAAGAGCAACAATCATATCTTCTAGGGTTTGAGAAGGTAATTGGCTTAGAGTAAAGATTACGTTATTGTATTGGGAATGCAAATTGTTTAGTAGAACGACCATGGCATTATCTTCCTCTACTGTCACTTTGGTCTCAGCTAACTATCTGATAATAGATCTTAGATTATTTATGTGACTCAACATAGTGATCTGGAAAGACATTTTGAATTTTAATAGTTGAAGTTTCAATGAAAATTTTGCATTAACTGATGTGCTCCAAAAATCTTATTCAAATTGTCCGAGACGTCCTTGGATGATTTTTCTTGGTCTATATGATGCAATTCAAAATCTGATAGAGGAAGGCTAATAATGGCTTTAGCTTTATTGTCTCTACTTTCCCATTCCAATAGTTTATTTGGATCTATCGGTGATGTCTTAGTTCCTTTTACAAACCCCCACAGGTATTTATTCATCAACTGCATCTGTATCTTCACTTTCCACGTGTGGAAATTGAAGCCATAATATTCTTCTAATGGTATTTACTTTTTTCATAGTGAAATATATTCATACATATACTATTTCACCACAATTTGGTAAAATATAGTGAGAACCATGCAAGAAATACATAGATCTATAATCGAGTCTGTCAAATATGCTGAAAACCTGGCATTTTATTTTAATAAAGCAAACATGTATGCTGAAATCTTGTAATTGGAATCAAGATATAAATCTGATTTGCTAAAACAAAATTTAATTAGAAGAGAATGAACCTATACTAGCTGTACATCAATCAAATGGATTTTGTATCGATTGTATGATTGGGTGTACGACCTGTTACCCCTGACATGTAGGGCTGACTTGATGATTGATGCCTTTGTGATTTTGATCACAACTACCAGTTCCATAGATGATATCTATGGTTTTCCCATGGATATTTTGCTAAAGACACTTCCAAATTGCTTAGATCACCATTTATATGCCAATTGTTTATGGGGACCATTTCACTTGATGTCATTGCCATGACATGTGGTACACTTGTTGCCACATGGAGAATGCCTTCTTTTATGTGGGATATGACCATGAGGGGTCATGGGTGTCGCTCCATCGTGGCTCATGTACTTCAAATTGTTGTTTCATAGCTAAAGATGTATCATGGTATGGTTGTCATTTTCCCTTAGATAAGTGTCACCTTATGAGTTGGATTGTATCCCTAGGGATTTAAGTAGTGTAACACCCATTTCATGTCATTGCAAACTTTTTTACCTTGTCATTTTTCAGACCATGTCATTCCAATAGCCTTTTCACCCATATCCATCACGTCCCCTTTTGCAGTTGGCTTGTCATATGTTATGTTTCAAGACCTCAAATATGTCCATGTGTTAAAATGGTAAATCAAATTAAAGAGTAAAAAAAACTTGTTGGTGTAGCTAAATTATAAATGTTATATATTCGAGCAATGCCCCCTTGCAAAAAAGCTAGGTTCCCTAGTTCCTAGGTTATCAATGCTAAATCTAAATTAAAGAGACTAATCCAAAAACATGCTTGCAAAAAAAAAGAAAGAAATAAAGGGATCGAAAAAAAGAGGTGCAAGAAAAGGGTAACTCAAGAAAAAGTGTACCCTTCAAAGGTACATATGTGGTGTTAAATTTTCAGAATTTACTTCAATCTGATCCGGGATCTTAACTGAGAGAACAACATGTACAACAAATCTATAGCATATCAATCATGGACACAATAATGCAAGCACACAAGAGACACAGAGTTTACTTGGGGAAAACCATAAAGGTGAAAAACCCCAATAACTTCCTCAGAGATAGATAGAGCAATGATACAACCAGAATACAAGAGATAGTCTTCTCCTAGTAGCAAAGCCTCCTCCTCCACAAGTGCGCCACTCTCCCAAGTGTGAGTGAGAGAATAGAATGTGTAAAATGAGAGAGACACACTCTCTATTTATACATTAACTTGACTTGACCTTTACTCAACTAAGTCGGCCTCAACTTAACCATTTAACATAATGCTGACTGGGCCGACCCCCACTAGGGTGGTCTAATAACCCTTTGACCCAAATGGCTGACCTCCAATAGGGTGGTCTAATAACCCTTTGACCCACATGACTTATACAGGGCTGACCCCAACAAGGTGGTCTAATAACCCATCAAGTATAAGTTATGACACTCACAATATAAATGACGACACTTCCGTATAGAGGAATAATAACATCTCTATAGGAATACAATATACATATATGTGAAATACATTCCGAAGTTACATATACATCAACATGTGGAAACAAAGTCATAACCCCTAACTCTTGAAAGTTGAGGGGGAGGTCCTATTACTCATTCACATTTCTATGATGGTCAATTCGTGAACACTTTCTCACTTGTACCATATTCACTTCGTTATCCTCACCTCACTTTTAAAACTAGGAAGTGCACCTTGTCTTAGGGGTCTATGATGTAATATGAGATTAATTATACTCACACGATTGTGAGTCTAAGGTTAACAAGATAAAAATTAAGAAGTGATTGAGTTATTAGAAAAGCACACTCCCTAACCTTTTCATGTGTGTTTTCTATATGTTTGATGGTATGCTCCTAGACATACATTGTTGGGGCCTTGTAGAGCTAGCACACTAGCACATTTTTCATGGTCTAACACTTGGATTGGGTTACGTGGATGATGTATAGCCCTTTTGAGATGAGCGCACTCTTTGTTCACATATTTGGAGGCACATGTGGGAGATCTATGAGGCATTTATGGGGGCCATCCCCTTCGCTTGTTGAGGTAGTATTCTTTCCTTGGATTGTGGAGCACTATTTGGAATCTATTGGACCATGTTTGATCCTTGCGTAAGTTTTGGGAAGGATGTTTGACCCTTGACTTGTTATATGTTATGTTTCAAAGCCTCAAAAATATGCCTATGTATTAAAGTACCAATTCAAAGCACAATCAAAGAAACTCTAAGGTTGTTGTAGCTAAATTATAAATGTTACATATTTGAGCAATACTCCATTGGAAAAAAGCCAGGTTCCCTGGATTCTAGGTTATCAAAGCCAAAGCTAAAGTTAAGGGACTAAGCGAAAAATGGCTAACAAAAAACTAAAAAGAAATAAAGGAATCACAAAAAAGAGGCGTAAGGAAAGGGTAACTCAAGAAAAAACACTCCCTTCAAAGGCACGCATGTGGAAACAAAGTCATAACGGCCAGCTCTTGAAAGCTAAGGGAAGTCCTATTAGTCATTCAGATTTCTATGATGGTCAATTCGTGAACACTTTTTCCCTATTACCACATTCACTTTGTTACCCTCACCTCACTTTTAAACCTATGAAATGCACCTTGTCTTAGGGGTCTAACATGTTATAAGGGATTAATTAATAATTATAGTCACACCATGGTGTGTCTAAGGTTAATGGGATAAAATTAAAAAGTTATTGAGTTATTATAAAAGTGCACTTGCTAACCTTTTCATGTGTGTTTTCTACATATTTTATGGTATGCTCCTAGTCATACATTGTTGGGGCCTTGTAGAGCTAGCACCCTAGCACAATTTCCATGGTTGAACACTTGGATTGAGTTTTGTGGATGATATAAACCCCTTTGAGATGAGCACACTCCTTGTTCACATATTTGGAGGCACACGTGGGAGATCTATGAGGCATTTATGTTAGATTTTTAATGATATAGCAGTATAATTTTCACATAATCAAGCACAAGACATAGGAGACACAATAGTTTACCTTGGGAAAACTCAAACTTGGGAAAAACCCAACAAACCTTTCTTACTCAGAGAATCAATACAAGTACATTAATGATAAGAGTGATCTTGAATAATGAAGATCACACAAAGAGAAGAGATGCCAAAAGAAGGAGCTCCAAAATGTCTTCTACAACCCAAAATCGAACTTTCCTTTTGCTTGCTTGAGGTGGTAGCAAATGGGGAGGGCGACCCCTCTATTTATACATGACTTTGGAGTGATTTTTCCAACTGGGCTAACTTGTCTCTTTTTTTGGGTCAACTTCTCTTATGTAAATATAAAAATACATTTTTATTTATCTATTTCGTTTTTAGGTCGGCTTTAGCTAGTGAGGATACCTCACGTAGCTACAACAACAACAAGTGAATCTAAGGTTAATGGGAAAAATTAAAAAGTTACTGAGTTATTAGAAAAGTGCACTTGCTAACCTTTTCATGTGTGTTTTGTACATGTTTTATAGTATGCTCCTAGTCATAAATTGTTGGGGTCTTGCAGAGCTAGTGCCCTAGCACATTTTCCATGGTTTAACACTTGGATTGAGTTATGTGGATGATATGAACCCCTTTGAGATGAGCAAACTCCTTGTTCACATATTTGGAGGCACACGTGGGAGATCTATGAGGCATTTATGGGGGTTGTCCCCTCCGCTTGTTCATGTGGCATTCATTCCTTAGATCGTGGAGCACTATTTGGCACCTATTGAACCATGTTTGACCCTTGGCATTTGTTTTGGGAAGGATGGTTACAACTTTGGTCCATCCTTAGCATCATTTATTCACATTATTGATGGGATGTCTCACACATTCCATGCTTTTTGTTAGACTATTGGATGTCATGCTCTAGGGGTTTTGACTCTTATTGGACCCTAGAGACACATGGCACCTGTTTGGAGAGGAGCGCTCCACTTGAGGTCCCTTACACTTGCTTCGTGGAATTTGTCTTGGATGTCACACCTTGGAGACCCTTTTTACCCCACATGTGCTACATTCTTTAGGAGTGCTCAAGGCTTTTGGATCATATTTATAGCTGGAGGGTTTGCACTTGAGTTGGCACATCTTTTGTGGAGGTAATTGGATTGTTGGAGGGATCTAACGAGTCAAACCCTAGATCTAAACTCCTCCATTAGGATTTTGACCTTATCTAGTGTACCACTCCACCTCTTTGGAGCTTTATTGTATCTCTCATGTATTATGGCACTTGATCTATTGGTGCCCACCTCTCTTTTTGGGCATTTAGTTAGGGCTTTGAGGTTTGATAGTCTAACCATCTCATATTTTATGTATTTTTGATGATGTCTAAAAGGAGAATATTTTTGTTTACTCCTCTCTAGGATAGATCTAGGATCTATTATTTTTGTATTGATGTGTTAGCTGGCTATTCTCTCTATATAAGAAAGCCTTCTCTCATTGTAAAACTGGTGAGAAGCTTGTGGAGAACCCTCTTTACTATTTGTTTAGCTCTTGAGGTGAATGCTTATGGATGGTTGATGCTAGGGCTATTTTGAGGAAGATTGTATGTACTTAGGTTTATGGATTGGATCTACAGTTGTTTCAAGCATGGGATAGTTTCAATCAAGTTATTTATCTTGTTATGTTAATGTTTATGATTGTATGGTTGAATAAGTAGCATATTTTTAGATCTTGATTGTATGATCTAGATCTCCTTACATAGTGATCATTTTGGCCAAGTGAGTTTGAAAATAACGCTTAGGTCTTTTCCCTTGTAGATCCTTCATATAGATATAGTCTTCAAAGATTTGATAGCATTGGCATTCATTCCCTATCTATCTTTGATGTTTGTAGGACCCTCACTACTAACATTGATTGACTCCATTTGCCCAACTTCAACCCTAAGCACTAGTATCAAGTTTTTCTAACCATCAAAGTTCATTTTAAACTCTTTTAATTTTTTTTACTAGATATGGAATTAATCTGCTCATCAAAGTTTGTAAAAATTTCCATGTGTTTCAAGTACAGTACTATTTATGTGTGAAAAAAATCTCATTTGCAACAATCATTATTGAAAGGGGTTTGGGAATTAAATTCTATGCATTGAAAAACTTGAAACCGGGTTGGGAATGAGAAAAATTTACATGGTATTAGAGCCACTTAAAGAGCAGAAATAAAATTAGTGGAAGATTTCAGACTTGAAAGAAAGAGGGCAGTTTGTTCATTATAGAGATCCTTGGGCTTGTTTTCAATGAGGGTCATGGCTATTGGGTTGAGGATAGGGGACCGATTGGATAGGGCAATCAACTTCAGTGCTTGGAAAGCAAGGATAGTACTGATTTTGCAGGAGAATGAGTTTTGGGGCATCGTGAATAGTACTCAGTCAAAACCAATGGTGGTACCTATAGATGCAACAGATAAAGCAACCTTTGACAAGAAAGATATCAAGGCTAAAAGAATTATCTTGGATGTAGTGAAGGACAATGTGGTCCCACACGTGACAGGTAAGGACTATGCTTATCAGATGTGGGATGCCTTAACCCGCATGTACCAGAGTTCTAATGAAAACCGAAAGATGGTACTGAGAGAGAAGTTGAAAAGCATCAGGATGACTAAATCTGAAAACGTTGCTTCCCACCTTACTAGGATCACACATGTGAGAGATGAGCTTGCAGCAATTGGGGAGGTTGTGCAGGGCCATGATCTTGTGAGGATAACCTTGAATGGAGTGACAAAGTAGTGGGCAGTCTTCGTGGAGGGAGTTGTGGCTAGGGAGCACATGCCTTCCTGGGATCATCTTTGGGATGAGTTTGTGCAAGAGGAGATCTGCAGAGGATATGTACAGGGTAGTTCATCTCATAGTAGGGAGGATGTTGAGAATGTTGCATTGACAGTCAAAGGCAACAGAAAGAAGTTCAAGAAGGGTATCAAGGGTGGGGCTAAGCAACAGAGTAGTGATCAGAAGAAAGACATGAGCAAGAAGAAGAAGAAGCAATAGAAGATAACTACTGTAGAGATTGATGAGTATACAACACGGTTTGAGAGAGAGTTTTCTCTATATGCTGGTCATTCAGAGAGAGCATCTATTACCAACACTGATGTAGAGGATGAGAGAGACTATTCCCTGCTTGTTGGCCATTCGTTGAGTGCATCCACTACCACATGCACCTGGTACATTGATAGTGGGGCTTCTAGCCATATGACAGGTGCACGTGATATGTTTAGGGTTCTTGAAAACTTACCACAGGATCAAGAAGGATATTTTTTCGGGAGGGTCTTAAAATTGATGTCCAAAAGTTTGTGGCAAGATGTTTAGTTTGTCAACATAATAAAGGAGAGACAATCAAGACACAAGGTCTTCTACAACCATTAGCCATACCAGGTCATTGTTGGGAAGAGGTCTCAATGGATTTATCATAGGTCTACCAAAGTCAGAAGGAAAGATTGTCATCATTGTAGTAGTGGATTGACTCACAAATTATGGCCATTTCTCCTCTTGTTCACATCCTTTAAAAGCAAGTACAATAGCTGCAACATTCATGGAAATAGTTTAGAAGCTACATGGAATCACCAAGATGATTGTAAGTGATAGAGATCCAATTTTCACTAGTAATTTTTGGAAGGAAATATTTTCTTGTTTGGGCACTCAATTGTCTCATTGCTTCTCTTACCATCCTCAATTTGATGTGCGAGTTGAGATTGTGAATAAATGCTCAGAAGGGTATCTTTATTGCTTTGCATATGATAAACAAACACAATGGGTCAAGTGGTTGCCCTTAGCATAATGGTGGCACAATACATCTTTCCATACATCTTAAACAATGTCACCATTTATGGTACTGTTATCACATATATAGTAGCCGGGCTACCATACATTATTTTTCTCATTCCAGTACACTATACAGCCAGTTCCCTTGCATTTGAGATGCCGAGATGAGCATCTATATTGGATCACTATCAGATTGTGGACAGCAGTTGCATTCCCCATGCCATGACTGAGTTTCAGGACACTCAGAGAGGTGACCAATGTAGCCATTATACCATTGGTACAGAGCAGACAGTAGTGCCCAGAGTTACAGCAGCAGTCTCAGAGGACAGATGATGGTACAGGTTGATGAGCTTTCAGGTATATGACTCAGCAGGTATATCATGGTGTTATGGTTAGATTGCTTTTATACTTATTCTTATAGCATGTCTTAGCACTTAGTGTCATGATCTGGCGATCATATAGATATATGGACCTGGTTGATCTATTATATATACTATACTGTCCCTACTCAGACTTAGAAGTTCACTATTCATACTCATTGGTACATACCCTCCTTAGGGAGAATAGAGGTGATCATTACACCATACTTTGGCTTGCTAGTGTTGGCTCCATCATTTCATTGTCTTCATCCATCCATGGCCTACCTTTTAGATTATCACCCTGACTTACTACTTGACTAGTGACATGGAGGACCTTTCCCCACTGTAGCCTCTGTATTGGATGAGCCTCCCTGTTTATTGTGTCTCGGCTCTGAGTTGGTGACAAAACTTACCTATGGTGAGTTGGAGTTCCTTGAGAATTCCTCCTAGTCACTAAAGTTGTGTTGGCTAAACCTGAAACTTCTAGTGCTGCCATCAATACAAAATCTGGAAAATAAAATGCTATGTCTTGTATGAAAAGCCCATTCATGCAATGTGTTTATAAACACACATGAATGAGAGGCATGCCAAATGAACATGGCAATAAAAATAAAATGTTATATCTTGTGGAAAATAAATACCTAGGTAAACAAGCTGTCCATGACACACCTAGAAGTGCTCAGGTAAACAAGTGCCTTAAAAACACACCTGCAGCAGAAAGCCTAAAAGAAAAAATGTAAATCTATGCAATGTGTTTGTAAACACACATAGATCAAGGCTATGGAAACTTCAGGCCCAAAAAAGCAATGGAACTTAAATGCTATATCTAAACAATTGCTGGCCTTACTTGTATTATGGATTGTGCGCATCTGTGAAGGTGAATAAACCCTCTTTAAACAACTCATCCATTTGTGAGACACCACCATTCCCTGTGTTATTGCTCATTCAGTATATACTATGGTGTATTCCCTTTCCCTTGCCAAAGTGTCACAAGGTCAAGACAGTTAAGTCATCCCTTAGCCTAGCCAAGTTAATTTAGCCTTCACCCTGCACTAGCAAATTGATCACAACTATGAAGTAAGTATGATCCTGAAAGTCTAGTCTGAGTAATAATAATAATTAACGACACTATATATCTGGATGTAGATCGCTAGTTATGATCATTATGTGTTATAATTGTTATTTGAATAAGTTGTAAAGCATGTATTAACCTTGATACTTTTCAGCAGCCTTGGATGATGGTCTGAGTTATATTTGGTCTTGGTTAGACCTAGTTTGACCATGGAGGACCATGGGACATGAGATGTTAGACCTTATGATGATATGGATAGATGATATATGGTCTATGTACACATACATGATGATTCTATGCAGCAGCTACAGGGTTATGATGATGATTCTTGGGGTACAGCAGTGTTTGATCATTTACAGAGCATTATTATTGGCCTTGTTCCGGTATATTGGATATTTATTTTGATCATGCAGAGACTCATATGATGTATGAGTACACATCTTGGATAGATTTGGACCTTCTGAGTCCAATGGGACAGTTTGTTTTCAGTTCCGGGCACTTACAGTGATGATTGAGCCTCAGTAGGCTATCCCAGTGCAGTTTTGGTCTGTTAGAGGCCCTGTCGGAGCAGAGATGACTTTTATCCGGTTGACCTAGGGCGCTGATGATGAAGGGGGTGGTCCAGCCACTTGTTTTTACCATATTACCCCCCTTCCGGACACATTGGTGCCCTCACCTTGACAGCGCCAGCACTCCAGGAGGCTGTTTGGGGCAGTTTCACGCTTCCCGAGGCATTTCAGGATTGGTAGAAATGGCTATTGAGGAAATCGATTTGGGCTACTGAGGCAAAGTTATGGCATGGGATGATCAGTGACGATAGATCGGGACCTTCCACACCTCCTCCAGCAGTTTCAGCTTCATCAGGGCCCGCATCCATCATTTATGGCACTCTCTGTGGATTTTTGAGGTCTTTTGAGGACCACGACTTCACTATGGAGGCACGATTTGGTACATTCATGATTATTTATTGGTTATTGTGCTATGGGGATTGACCAAGGAGGGATAAAATTACCCCTTGGACCCACCATAAGCCTCTTATGATATTTCATCATCATGATTTGGTGGGATTCCCCTCTTCTAGGGCGATTTTGTCCACTTATGTTATATTTTATGTGTGATCCATGTATTATATTGTTGAGCTCATCTCAACCATTGATTAGACTTTTGTATCTTATAATCTTAGCCACTCATTCAAAAAGTGGTTAGGGTTTTGGTGCCTCTCCTTCCTATTTAAAGGAGAGAGCCTCTCATTGTAAAGGGACTTTTGGCTCTGGATTATTGGAATAGAAAATTATGATTGCATCTATCTCCAGTGTTGTGGTGAATGTTTTTGGTGTTCGTTCGTTGGTTCTTCCTTTGCACTGAGTTATTGGAGATCTTGTTTGCCATATCTTTTGTACCACGATTTTGCATCTACAGGTGGAGGCCGATTTGCTTGGAGGAGGAGGTATTGGTAGGGGAAGACTCTCCCTACTTCTTCTTTGGAGCTCTTCGTTGGTAACAGGGAGTATTACTGTCCCAGGACCTTCTATTTCATGTTACTATTTGCATTTCTCTTGTATTTCTTCCATACTTGATCTTACTGATTGAATCTTCATTCCTTGGTTTGACAGGTAGAGGAAGGCGCACTTGTGGGCTAGGGCATCAAATTGGCAAGCAAATCAACAATCTCTCATTTGATCTCTGCGGGAATCTTCCTCAACATCAAGGCATCTCATCCACATCACTCAGGTATGATCTCAAGGTAAGTTCTATCTCCATGATCTATCCAATTGTCAAAAACACTTAAAACCCTAATTAATCAAAACCCCATTTTTACATTTTCTCAGATCTACTTAGATCTAGTGGGTTATTGGGCAAAATATTGAAAACCCACCTCTATAGCATCCACGACATCCCGGATCTATAGTTTGGTGAGGATTGGCTTCCGTTTGACCCCTCTCCCATACCAACTTGGCTTCTCCCAAGCAAGGCGCACTTCACTGATTGAGCCGGTTGACCTAGATCTAAGTGGTGGATGTTTGAGATTCCACTTGATTTGACATCTACACATCCAATAACATACACCCAGGTTGTCCCTTTTCTGAAATTTACCTTGTGGGCCCCATTCCACATTTTAAGGGATTTAATCCCCATTTTGGACCACTTGGAACACTTAAACTCAGATCTACTAAGATCTAACCGGTGGATTGCCACGAAATTACAGATCCATACTCCTACCTGACCGATCTACCCGGATCTAAAGTTTGGATGCCATCTGACTTGATTTGACCCACCTAAACCCCGATTTAAGCCTCCTTGGGTAAAGTCGCACCACCTTGGAGAAGTGAGTTCACTCACTTCTAGGAACTGGGTACTTGAGATTATTGCAGATCTGAAACCGGAATAATTCAAAACCTAGGTCTAGACTATCACTTTGTCAAATCTTGCCTTGGGGACTGCATTCCTTGTTTTAAGGGATTGTGGTCCACTTGGGTTAAACCTAGATCTAGATACATTCAACCATCAAGACCTATACTGTCCACTCATCTCATGTTGTAGGAGTCCTAAACCATAAGTCAACCCCACTTTGACTCCACTTCCCAATTCCCAAGGCACTGGTTTATCTCCAAAACAATCTAACTTTCCTAGATTGTTGGATTGACTTGTGGTTTGACTTTTGCATGGTGAACCATACCCTTAAAGCTATCATGAATCATGGTCAAGCTTGTCTTATGTACTAGTTAGCCCCAATACATCTCTCAAAACTATCCTGCATTGGACACAGTTCCCAAGGCAGTGGATCTTTTGACATTGACCTAGTACACTCATCCTAGATCTCACTTCAAACATTATAAGTCACTCTCACATCAACTATGAACCAAAACCATACCTATTGAACCCCCACTTGGCTTGTGACTTCATCCTTAGGTCTAGGATAAACCATACACCTAACTTCACTTAGAAATACCCTGATTTGGTGTCTTGGTTTTGATCTCTCCTGTCGGGAGTAGATCGGGTCTCCCCCTTTGTTGTCTGGGCTAGATAACATAAAGTGAAGGTTGCCTCCACTGGCGTGACAACCATATATTGGAGGTCGAGGTAATCGTGGTTGTACCTTTTGAGTTGCCCTTCCCTATTGCCATCCATGACTGGATCCATCCATAGGGGTAACTACATCTTAGGTGATAACAGGTACTTTATGGCTATCATCATCCTTCCATTACATCAACATTGAAAGATAAAGCTAATAAGGTTGAAGCAACAGAGGATCACATAGAGTACCAACAAGAGGTTCTGTAACTATTGAAAGATAACTCGGCCATAATATAAAATAGGATGAAACGACAAGCAAATCAACATGGATCACCCTCAAGCAGTAAAAGGACAATAAACTAAGACCCAAGTACTATGGTCCTGATAAGGTGTTGCAGAGGATTGGAAGGATGGATTACAAATTGCAGTTACCTCCATCTTCACATGTACATCCGTTTTTCTATGTTTCTTGCCTAAAAAAGGTGATTGGTGACAAGATCCTAGTCCAGACTATTTTATTGAAGAGTGATGAAGAAGAGAAATTAATACTAGAACTTGAAACAATCCTAGACATAGATCAGGCAAATGTGAAATCGAGCAATTACTGAGCTCCTTATCAAGGTGGAAGAACTTGCTAGTAGAAGAGGTGACATGGGAGGATGAGTTCTTTGTGGAGAACCATCCAGAGTTAATAAAGTGTTGAGGACAACACTTGTTTGAAGGGGAGGGTCATGTTAAGCCCCATATATTGTGACAATACATTTCTATTATTATTGCTCGGCAAAGACCTTAATTGTATGGTTGGCTAGGACCTTAATTGTAATTGTACCCATTGTCTCCTATATATTAAGTCACGAGATTCGTCGAATCTTAACCTACAGGTTCGAAATTCGTCGAACTTGAACCAAAAAATGAAATTTGTTCAAACTTGGCTCAACAAATTCGACTACATTCTTACTTTGCGTGTACATTCTTCCATGTGTTCGGTTTGTGTGTACATTCCTTTGCGCATGGTCTTCATCTCACCGACTAGTGTTCTATTAAATTTAATGTGGCGGTAGGCCCAACAAATTTAGTATTCGAATGCGAAGTATGGAAGAAATCTGAGGACAATAGACGTTCAAGTGTGTTATTGTTAGATAGTGTCCGTGTGGTCATCCATTTCCTTCCAAACTACGACGGTGGCCATGCAACGTAACACTTGTATTCTTTTTCATTTGCAACCTTCAGTCATTTCATTTCGCAATTGTAGGTTAGGTTTATTTAGTCATTTCCCTTCCTTCACTATCGTAGGTTAGGTTTATTGTAGGAATTACAGCTTATTGTCTACACAATATATGCTGTTCAAGTGTGTTATTGTTAGATAGTGTCTGTGTGGTCATCCATTTCCTTCCAAAGAACAACAGTGGCCATGCGGCGTAACACTTGTATTCTTTTTCATTTGCAGCCTTCAGTCATTTCATTTCGTGATGGTAGGTTAGGTTTATTTAGTCATTTCCCTTCCTTTACTATCGTAGGTTAGGTTTATTGTAGGAATTACAGCTTATTGTCTACACAATATACACTGTCTTACGTATCATTTATAAAGTATATAGGGTATAGTGCATGCATATTATATATTAATACTTTTGGCATACATTATGTATTATAAGTTTATATTTGAGTCATATTATATATATTATATATTATATTTAGGGATATTATATATGGTAGGTTAATATATTATAAAATATAATTTATAATTTGAAGTATTTATGTAGACGAATTTAATGACGAATCTCATTAAAAAAGTCAAATTCAAATTGAATTTTGTCCTTGCCAAACTTGAATTCGAATTCGAACCATGCGACTTTGCCTATATATACCAAGGAGAGCTAGTTTTAGGATCATCTCATCTTGTCTTGTGCATTTGATACATTGTATAAGGAGGTTGGCCCCTCGAAGAGGCTTCTTATTCATCTCTTTATTTTGTTGTCAATTCCTTTGGTTACTCTTTCTTTCTATTTTTATGCTAATTTGGGAATTTGATGCATAAGAGAGACATATTGACAATAAAGGGGTGGAGGATGCATTCTTTTCTCATAGTAAGATGGTTTAAAAAATTGATCACAACATAAATGTTGGCTCATTGTATGGTTATCATTGTTAATTAAAACATAATATTGATTTAGTGGTCATGTCATCAATATATCATTGTTAATAGCATTTATTGGTGTTTGATCTAAAAGTTTTTGCTTTTTAACCCTTTATACTATATACAAAGTTTTTATGTGATTTTTTTTGCAAAGAAAATCTCACGAGATCCTCCTTGGAATGAGGATCTTGTGAGAGCACCTCAACCGTCAGCCATCAGATTTGAGGGACCTTGAGGGACTTGACTAGATTCAAACTTGTGATCTATGCCCTACCTATCAGTTACATGCCTTGGATGGATGGTTTAACTGATTGAACTAACCATTCGAAATCAGTTCTGTGTCATTCATGTTGAACATTATTGAATATTATTTTGTAATTTTGTTAGGAATTTTTGGAATTATATTGTGTAGGTAGAAAGCTTTCTTTGGATCCCCTGATTATGGGTGGAGTGTCCACATGAGGATGTTTCTAAACTCTTACATAGTGTAATTCCACCCAAGCATAGAAGAATCAAGAAAATATTTAGGGAACATGTGTTGGTAATGATATTAGTCACGTCATTTCTAAATAGGGCTCATTTTAATGGGTGCATTGTCTCAACTCTCGATTAGCCGAGGCTGTTATATTTTGCAGTATTTTCAAATTTTGTGATATGATTTGAAATTTTTTTCTGAGTCTCAACCCCTGATATTGGACAGTTTCAGAACCTTTGTTCATTTTGGTTCATGTATCATAATTTTGCACGTCATGTCCGTAGTGATTTTGAAGCTTGATGATATGATTGATTGTAATCATATGATATACTTATATATGTTTATTTGCATTATATAATATATTTACTGTAATATCTCATGTCTAATCTAAATTCAATGCGAAAGAAAAGTTTTCTTATATATATACATTTTTTTTCTCTATGCTGAGGCATTGCCTGGTTGAATCACAGGCATTTGCCGAGCCCCGAGTCAAGTTTGACTCTTTAGCCAAATGTTTGTGCCAGAGTTGACTCTGGTGACTTTGTTTGTCACCGTGCTCATCTATTTAAAAAATTGTACTTGATTTTGCATGAGCTTTTAGGTATGGGAGTGCTTGACAAGATGTGTCTGCCTTTTGATTTGGATTGCTGTGATTGTTGGTTTAATGTATTTTCAGGAATGGCTGGTAACAAAATTGGGTAAGTTACCAAATTCGAGCAGTCCAGACAGGCTGATAGCTATAGATTGTGAGATGGTCCGATGTGAAGATGGATCAGAGGAAGTCGTGAAAGTTTGTGTGGTGGATCAAAATTTAGAGGTAAATTGTAAATATGCATGAAACATTGTTCATGGCTTTGAGCAATATTAAATTTATTTCTATATGTGTTATTTTGATAAAGCTCCTTGTTTTACATTCATTTGCTAGCAACACTGACTCTTTTTTTTGATTTTCTATACAGACTCTGATAGATCTGCTTGTGAAACCATCAAAACCTGTAGCTAACTACCTGACAGAAATAACTGGAGTTACTGCGGAGGATCTTGAGGGTGTAACCTGTAATTTGAAAGCTGTACAGGTGGTCAATTTGTGTGTACATAATTGTAAAAAATACTGGACAATCTTAGTATGAATTCATTTTATGATTTATTCAATTGCTGATTACTATTTGATTTTGGTGGTCATACACATACTTGCAGAAAAAACTCAAGAAATTACTCAAACCAAACACAATTGTTGTAGGACACAGTTTGCATCACGACCTAAGAGGTATGCTATCTTAGCTGTTAAAGTGGAAAGTTAACCACTGTTATATTATGTTATTAGAAGCCTATGTAATCTCATTTTACTATGTTGCACGAGTATTTGTACAATTTATTTGCACGGAATTTTGTTTGGTGTCATGTATGATTTCTAACTTGGAGGTCAACAAGAATATAGTATCACAAATCATTGTTGATATGACACTTGCTTTGGCTTCAACAACAGTATGCTTGCTGATAATGACGTGTCTTTTCCATGCAGCATTGAAGGTAGACCATGCTAGAGTTATTGACACAGCATTCATATTCCAGTATCAAAATAAGCCTAGCTGCTACACCCCTAGTTTAAGTAAATTGTGTGAGGTAAGATTACTTTACATAGACACTTTTATCCATTTCCTATGTTCATACTTGTGCTCTATAAGATGCCAAATAACTAGCTTTCAATAATAAAAATTCTTGATTATGGAATGAACATTCCTTGTCAAAGTACTAATGGCATTTATCCAGGTAAATGGAAGGAGTGTGCTGTATTGGTTTCCAAAATGAGATTTTATGGGGAAACTGAGTAACATTGATTATATTCATTTAATTGTTTAGTTTGTCACCTGTTTCTCACCATGGTACCAAATCATATCTACGTGAATGAGTTCACGGAAAAAAATAGGGGGCTGATACCTTCTTCTGTTTTTGGCTTGACTCTTTAAGCTATACTGGAACAGGTCTCAATTTCACTCTTGGAATGTAAGACACATTAGTTCATAATCACTATACCTTAGAACGAACATAAATTTTTAGATTGGTATGCTTTTATGCTGGATTTCTTCTTCATTTTCCAAGGAATTTTAGCATAAAAATATGAGTTCAATTGATGTAAGAAATTGGCTACAATTTTTATTGACTGATTGAAGAATGCATACTTTTTATTATGAATAGAGTTGATGTCTTCTGTCTGCATAGTTTTTAAGTTCTGTTGTGAAGTTCCATCTGATTTATTGCTGAAGTTCCATCTAATTTTTGTAAGTTCCTTCTATTGGAGTAGAGTCTTGCTACACAAATAGCCCTTGAAGCAGTTTTCAGCACCAACATTCAACAATTAGAGATAAGAATATGAGCTTGACATTAACAAGAAAGAAACTGTTGAATTTCCAAGCTTTCAACCAAATCTTTAACAATAACTCTAGAGTATTTTTGCCCAAATATTCAATAAACATCACAATGCCAGGGAGCTTCTCTTATATAGAGTTAGAGCTCAAAACCCTTAAACATAAAATAATAATACCCAAGTTTATATCCGGGATCTCTTCTAGGGAAACATAGGATAATAATTGTTAGGTGCCCCAATTGGGCAGATACACAGTTATGCACAAAGACAGAAGAACATAGGCGTTGTTAACAGCTATTTTGTACAATAGCTGAATTTCTTGTGAGCCGCCAGTTTCATGAACTTGTTCAATGTTCATCGTCAACGTTCAGAAGTCATTTTCAGGGAATTTTGCCCCATTTGTAATAACTGCATGTTCATACCCCCATGGGGAATTTGTAAAAAGTTGGTCTAAACGGGGTCCTTTTATAAAAGACTCGGCTATCCTTAGGTTTAGCCATTTGGGGGATACTCTAGAGTGTTTTTTCCTTAAGAATTATGCATTGCGCTTCAGTTGTATATAATTCTTGAGGTTTTCACTCATACCTCAAAAGTTAGAGTATTTACCATGGTGGTCGAACCTAAAGGTGGTTATTAGACCTCCATGGGGAATTTGTAAAAAGTTGGTCTAAACGGGGTCCTTTTATAAAAGACTCGGCTATCCTTAGGTTTAGCCGTTTGGGGGATACTCTAGAGTGTTTTTTTCCTTAAGAATTATGCATTGCGCTTCAGTTGTATATAATTCTTGAGGTTTTCACTCATACCTCAAAAGCTAGAGTATTTACCATGGTGGTCGAACCTAAAGGTGGTTATTAGAGTCTTGTGTCTAGGATTTTTTACGTGTTAGCCATCTCGATTGAGTCGTATGAACATGCACTAGGTCCCCTATGAGTTTCGTTGGATTCCGAGAAAAATAATTTTTTTTAAATCCTGTAATTTAGACCATTTTTTAATGGTTTAATTGGAATTTTTCAAGTTGTGATAAAAACCTCATCTGGAGGCAGAATTTGGTGTGGGAAGGCTCATTTTGACGCTCAGAGCGTCCTCTTTACCCTAGCACCCTCATTCTTTAGATTTCGGGCGATTATGTCACCTCTGGGGGGTTTTTGGCTAAAAATACATCATTCTGGCATTTAATTGTTAAAAGTGACAAAATGCACTAAGTACAAAAAAAAAAAAATGGTCGATTTGAACTTTGGAAAGGGTTGAGGTAGGTTCCATATGATGTACGACCATCATAAAAGGATAAACCACATGTGAATTTAAACTTTGGTTTAAAGTTTTGAATTAAAGAAAGAAGTTTTGAATTAAAGAAAGAAACCGTGGGCTCCCTTTCACATGGTCATTCCACGCTTGCATGATCACAAGGATGCTGGGCGTTCATTCCAACATGATGGTGGGCGAGTGTTAAGTGATGGTGGGCGTGGGTTACAAGGTAGAGGGGCGCCCCTCTTGTGAGGTGGCTGCCACCTCTACGACTCCACCAACCAAACTCGAACTCCAACGCTTCAACAACTTCACGCCAACCTCACGGGAGGTTCATCCTCAAATCATGCGTGAATCTCTCACGGGTTTGGTGAGTGTGCCATTCAACACTCCAAGCTCTCAATCGATTGGAGTTCGACCTCAATCTATGCCAAGTTCGTGTTAGGGTTTAGGCTGTCAATTTTTGTATAAATGAGATGCCTTTTGGCTCTCTTAGGATGGATGTTTTGTGCAAGATCACTTTGCCAATTTTTGTAATAGTTCTTAGCTCTTGCTATTTGGAAATAAAGTGAAGACTTTGGAGGTCCATGCATTGTCTCTTGGTGTTATGAATTCATCTTGTTGAGGTGATATTTCTTTAAACCCACTTCTCTTTTGCAAGTGTATTTTGTCATTGCTAGCTTAGGAAGGTTATCAATCTAGCATGCAAGGTTAGCCATTTATCGTCTTTAATTTGGTTATCTATGCAAGGTCTCTCAATATCTAAATGAATAGGAAGTAGTAAGTTATACCAGTATTGATTTGATGTTGTTTTACTTAGCATTCTAGTATTTGATATCACTTGTTTCTTGAGGTTTGTGGAGAAAGGTGTGAGCTCAGCTGCGTCTATCCTTTCTTCACAAATCATGAGCTCTTTTCTTTAACACTTATTGTTTTGCAAGATCTACAAGGGATTCAACTTTCAAATCCATGACTGAGCTATAAGGGGCTCTTTCACATCCATCAATCATTAAAATCAAAATCAACTTCTTGGTTACTTGGTCATTAAGTGCTTTCTTCTTCTAGCACTCTTGTTTGCTCTTTTGATCCTCTCCTTGTATCGATTTCTCTTCTCAAACTTTTCCTCTTTACTTCTTCAAGCTCTTCTTCTTTCTCCTAGATCCCATCTCCTTGCTTTGCATTCGCTGTCTCAACTTCTCTTCTTCTTCAAGCTCTTTCATCTCTTCTTGTTCCTCATTGTCTTCTTTTTTTTTGCTTATGTCGATTTTCCTATTAGTTTAATGCTTACCTCCCTTTCTGGTTGACCAACTGATCGGATTGTGCTGCAGTGGTCCAGAGCATACGGGAAGATAAGCGTTGGTTTATTTTAAACAAATTTGGGATTTTCTATTTAGTTAAGCTAATTCCAAGAGTCTCTTTTCCGACCGAATTCCATTACTCGAGCAAGCTCTTTCATGGCACCGTACTTCGAGAAAGCAAGGATAAAATTACTCAAAAGCTGGAAATTGTTAAAAAAATGTAAAAAGCTAAGTCCTGAGTGCGCTTGTAGCCCGCCGTTGAATGGATCCAACAAGGTTAATTTTATTCCTAGGTTAATTTTATTAGTTGTGAAAAATGAAATCTAAACTAAAAAAATCACAAACCACAAAAATGGAGTCGACATAGTTCCCCCATGGGGGGATGGGGTGTGGGTGCTGGCAGCCCACCTGCTCTCTTTATTATGCTTATTACAAAACTCCTTTTCTTTGGGAATGCCTTTGATCCTTTATAACAGAGGATTCAATAGGCTTACAATATGTTTTTTTGGAAAATGTTGCTTGTAGAGAAAGGTGTCTGCAATGTTTTGGTAGCTTCAGATCTTGAAAAATTTGCTGGCACGGCTTTCAAGCTGCTCATAAAAAGCTTAAAACCAACAAGCATATGTTAGTTGAAAACACCCAAAAACACTTTAAGAGTGTTTTGGGCCAGCTTACAAAAATACTTGAAAAAATTCTAAGTAAAAATAAATAAATAAAAGCAGAAATAACTAAGGAAAGTGAGCTAAAAAGCTTCTTCCCTTAGGATCTTTGCCTGCTTCTTGAAGAATGCAAGCAAATGACAAGCACTCTAATTGCTAGATTTAGATTTAAATTCAAAGCTAATCATTTTAGTTCAAGTTTTGAATGGACGACTTTTTTGATAAGTTAAAATGAAATGCTTAACAAAAAGATCTAATCGAAGAATGATAAACCTTTTTTAAAGAAAGTTGATTAGATCTTTAAGAGTAACAGGCAGATCTACTTAAGAGTATGAACTAGCATGTAAATCAACTATTACTTTTTTAATAGTAACCGATAACCAAAAAAAATGATTGAAGAGATGGGAAGAAGGGAGAAAACTTGAGATGAAACAAGGAGCTTCGAAGCTTTGCTTGTGGAATGCCGAGGGACTGTATCTGCAAAAACAAGTGTTAGAAAAAGAGAAGAAACAAGCAAGATCTTCACTTATCCAACTGAGAGAACCTGCACATCACAAACTTTGCAAACCAGAGATCAAGAGTAGAGATATACATATAAGAAATCAATATTGCAAGCTCATAAACAAATGAAAAATGCAAGTAAGATCTCTTCACAAACATATATAAAAAGCTAAAACAATTATCAAACTGAATTAACTTTTCTCATAAAATTGCTACCAATCCTGCAAATGAGCTAGACTTTGATACCAATACAAAACAATGCCTAAGTACAAATTACCTCCATTAAACCAAGATAGTAGATCCACTCATCAAAAGCAATGCACAAGAGTGACCTCCAAAGTCTCCTTTATTTCTCAATAAAAATTATGCAAAAGTTACAATGAAGCAAGCTCTCAAATCCCAACTCCAACTAGAGAACAATGAGGAGAGAGTCTTGGTTAAATAGGAAAAATGAGAAAGGAGGGCACATTCCCTTGATGGAGGGATTGATTCCGAAATTTATGGGACATGTCCCTATTATTTGGCTGCTCAAAAATCAGCCTAAAGGCTGCCACAAAATCAGCTGCATAATCCTCTAAATATGTGCCCCACTCTTTCATGGAATGCGCCCTCCTTTCATGGGGAAATGATTCCCTCTTTATAGCTGCCCAAAACTTGCTCAATATCCTCCAAAAATTCCTCAATCAAATCTGATCTTAACTTAGACAAGATCCCACTGATTTAGGAATTGATTTTTTCCTCAATTTTCTCATTTTTCCAAAATTTTCACACTTTTTGACTTTTTCGAGTAAAAAGTAAAATAAGTGAAAGTAAACCACTCAAAAACTTTAGGAAAGTGGGTTTAGGGTTAAAGTGGGTGCTCTGAGCGTGAAAATGAGCACCCCCATGACAAAATTGGCCCCTAGGACCACTTTTTTACAACATTTTTTATTTTTTTAAATAAACCATTAAAAATGGCTTGATTTTACGTGACAATTTTTTTTTCCGAAACAAAAAAAAACACCCAGGGGACCTAGCACATGTCCATATGACTCTATTTTAGTGTCTAGCATGTTCATATACATTGACCCATGGACTTTAATAACCTCGTAAGCCCTAACCACCACGCCTGGCATTCCAACTTTGGAGTAGCAAGAGAAAAACTAAAAAATTATGCCCTGCTTAAACGCAAAACATAATTAATAAGTGAAAAAACTCCTTGGAATACCCGACTTGATTGACAAGTCCTAGGAAGCCAAGTCCTTTACATAAAAATACCATGCTAGGACACTTTATTACAAACCCCGTGGGGCATGAACATGTGAAAAAATAATTAAAAAATGGCCCTGAAAAAGGCCTGATGGACTTCAGAACATGGATAAAGAACACGTAACATGTTCATACTTTGCCTGCTCACTTGAAAGTCCAACTAAGTACAACTTAGCTGGTATCTTAGTTGGAGGAAGTAGCACTTAGGTATCGGGGTTTGTAGCTAGAGTAAGGCTACAATAAATCATCGTCTTCAACAACTCGGTAGAAAATTTCCTGTGCATTGAGGATTAGGGTTTGTGGTGAAAATTGAATGGGTAATCGCAGCAAAAAATTTGAATGAAGGATCTGGTTCCACGGGAGAGACGTTACGGTCTATAGGCA
Source organism: Larix kaempferi (assembly GCA_027924585.1). Classification (NCBI taxonomy): domain Eukaryota; kingdom Viridiplantae; phylum Streptophyta; class Pinopsida; order Pinales; family Pinaceae; genus Larix; species Larix kaempferi. The sequence continues at coordinate 28,371,462 of BSBM01000372.1, read as the reverse complement.
CAAGATAGTCTATGCAGAGATGGGCTGTAGACTAGCGACTAGGCATGATGGTAGGTATAATCGCAGAGCGTAGGACTGAGGAGGGCACAAAAGGCATAAGGGCATAATGGACTAGCATAGTGTACGAATGTAGGACTGGAAAAAAGTTTTCCATACATAGGTTTTATTTTTTATTTTTCAGGACTGAGCAGGGACAAGAAATATTTAGGGAATATGGCAGATAAGCACAGGCCACAGGCTCAAAAAGTGCTCTGATACCACTGTTAGGTGCCCTAATTGGGTAGACATGCAATTGTGCACAAAGACAAGAATATAGGCGTTAAGCACACTTTTCCATTAACAAATGTACATATTAATACTTGATGGATGACCCTTGGGTTCAACTTCCAAGGTGTCTCTTGGATTCTTGAGTGACTCTTGGTCTCCTTTTCACAATAATATTTCTCACACCAAGGATTAGGATCCAACAATAATATCTCCTAAAGACAAGTCAAAACACATAATAAAATAAAGGAACAAATGAGTGGACTTGTAAGAGGTATTGTACCACCATTCAGCGAGAGGGAACCACTTTACCCACTGATGTTGTTGTTCAGAGGTGAAGCAACGAAGATAAGTTTCCAAACATTTATTGATAATTTCAGTCTGACCATCGGTTTGTGGGTGATACCCTAAACTCATCTTCAGTTTGGTGCCAGTGTGGCGAAATAATTCTGTCCAAAAATGACTGGTGAAAGTCGCATCCCAATCCGAGACAATGGAAGAAGGGATTCCATGAAGCCGAAAGATCTGGTCCAGGAAAATTTGAGCGACTGAGGAGGCTGTATAGGGATGGCTGAGAGCACAAAAATGACTATATTTGGAGAGGCGATCAACCACAACCAAAATCACTGTCTTCCCTCCAGATTTAGGGAGCCCTTCAATGAAATCCATAGAAATATCTGTCCAAATCTGTGTAGGTATGGGTAAGGGTTCGAGCAATCCCGGAAGGAGTGTCGTTTCACCCTTATTGCACTGGTAGGTATCACATTCAGCCACCATCTGTTGAATTGTCCTTTTCATTCCCTGCCAAAAGAAGTTACACCGTGCCCCGTTCATACGTTTTGAGGAACCCAGAGTGCCCTGTCGATGGAGAAGCATGGAGTTCATAGAAGACAACCTGTTGAAGATTTGTGCTCTGGGGAAGCACCAAATGACCCTTGTATGTCGGGGAAGCACCATCCCAAGAGTAATGTGGTACAACAGAAGGGTTGTTGGCCAAGTGTTGGATGATTTGAGATAATGAAGAGTCATTGACATAGCCCTGTTGAACAGATTGCAACCAATTTGGAACAAGCATAGAAATAGCTGAAAGAGAACTGTTATCACCTAAACTGTAGTTACCCCTATGGATGTCTCCACTCATGGATGGCATTAGGGAAGGGCAACTCAAAAGGTGCAACCACGATCACCTCGACCTCCAATATATGGCTGTCATGCCAGTCGAGGCAACCTTCACTTTATGTTATCTAGCCCAGACAACAAAGGGGGAGACCCGATCTACTCCCGACAGGAGAGATCAAAACCAAGACACCAAATCAAGTTAATTCTAAGTGAAGTAAGGTGTATGGTTTATCCTAGACCTTAGGATGAAGTCACAAGACAAGTGAGGGGTTCAATGAGTATAGATTTGGTTCATTATTGATGTGAAAGTGACTTATGATTTGTAAAATAGGATCCAAGATTGATGTACTAGTTCAATGGGAGAAAATCCACTGCCTTGGGAACCGTGTCCAATGCAGGGTAGTTTAGGGGTTGAATTGGGGCTAACTAGTACAAGTGACAAGCTTGATCATGATACATGATGACATCCAAAGGTTTAGTTCACCACATAAGGGTCAAACTACAAGTTAATCCAACAATCTAGGAAAGTTTAATTGACTTGGAGAGAGACCAGTGCCTTGGGAATTGGGATAATGGAGTCAAAGTGTAGTTAACTTGTGATTGATAACTCCTATTGTATGAGACAAGTGGGTAATTAAAGTCTTGATGGATGAATAGGTCTAGATCTAGGTTTCACCTAAGTGGACCACAATCCCTTAAAACAAGGAATGCTATCCCCAAGGCAAGATTTGACAAAGTGACATACTAGACCTAGGTTTTGAATTATGCCCGTTCCAAATCCACAAAAATCTCATGTACCCATGTCCTGGAAGTGGGCCAAGTCACTTCTCCAAGGTGGTGCGACTTTACCCAAGGAGGCTAAAAAGTGGGATAAATGAATCAAGACAAGTCCAATGGCATCCAAACTTTAGATCCAAGTAGGTTGATCAGGTAAGGGTGTGGATCTACAATTTCAAGGCAATCCGATGGCTAGATCTTACTAGATCTGAGTTTTAAGATACCATGTGGTCCAAAATGGGGATTAAATCCCTTAAAATGTGGAATAGGGCCCACAAGGTAGAAATCAGAAAAGTGACAATCTGGGGGTAGGTTATTGGATATGTAGATCAATAATCAAGTGGGATCTCAACTACCCACGTACTAGATCTAGGTTAACTCTTCCAAACCAGGAAGTGCGCCCTTGCTTGGAGAGGCTAAGTGCCTTGGGAAGAGGGTCAAATGGAGGCCAATCCTCACCAAACTATAGATCCGGGATGCCGTGGATACTATAGAGGTGGGTTTTAAATTTCTTACCCAAGAAGCCACTAGATCTTAGTAGATCTGAGAAAATGTAAAATGGGGGTTTTGATTAATTAGAGTTTAAAATGTTTTAGACAAGTGGATAGATCATGGAGATAGAACTTACCTTGAGATCATACCTGAGTGATGAAGAGAGATGCTTTGATGTTGAGGAAGATTCTCGCAGAGATCAAATGAGAGATTGTTGATTTTGCTTACCAAATTGATGCCCTAGCCCACAAGTGCGCCCTCCTCTACCTATCAATCCAAGGAAAATCGATTTCAATCAGAGAGGTCAAGTATGGAGGAAATACAAGTAAAATGCAGTGATAACATGAAATAGAAGGTCCTTGGACAGTAATACTCCGTGTTACCAACGAAGAGATCCAAAGAAGAAGTAGGGAGAGTCTTCCCCTACCAATACTTCCTCCTCAAAGCAAATCGGCTTCCACCTGTAGATGCAAAAACGTGGTACAAAAGATATGGCAAACAAGATCTCCAATAACTCAGTGCAAAGGAAGAACCAACGAACGAACACCAAAAACATTCACCACAACACTGGAGATAGATGCAATAATAATTTTCTATTCCAATAATCCAGAGCCACAAGTCTCTTTACAATGAGAAGCTCTCTCCTTTAAATAGGAAGGAGAGGCATGAAAATCCTAACCACTTTTTGAATTAGTGGCTAAGATTAAAAGATACAAATGTCTAATCAATGGTTGAGATGAGCTCAACAATAAAATATATGGATCACTCATAAAATATAACGTAAGTGGACAAAATTGCCCTAGAAGAGGGGAATCCCACCAAATCATGATAATAAGAAGCTTATGGTGGGTCCAAGGGGTAATTTTAGCCACCCTTGGTCAATCCCCATAGCACAATAATAATAAAAAGTCATCAATATACCAAATTGTGCCTCTATGGTCAAATCGTAGGCCTCAAAAGACCCCAGAAATCATCAGAAAGTGCCATAAGTGATGGATGCGGGCCCCGATGAAGCTGAAACTGCTGGAGGAGGTGTGGAAGACATCAACCCATCATCACTGATCATCCCATGCCAAGACATTGCCTCAGTAACCCAAATCGAATTCCTCAATAGCTATTTCTACCAATCCTGAAATGCCTTGGGAAGCATGAAACTGCCCCAAACTGCCTCTTGGAGTGCCTGCGCTGTCAAGGTGAGGGCACTAGTGTGTCCGGGAGGGGGGTAATATGGTAAAAACAAGTGGCTGGACCACCCCCTCCAAGCACAACGCCCTAGGTCAACCGGATAAAAATCACATCCTGCTCTGACAGGGTCTCCGACAGACCAAAACTACACTGGGATAGCCTATTGAGGCTCAATCATCACTGTAAATGCCCGGAACTGAAAACAGACTGTCTCATTGGACTCAGAAGGTTCAAATCTATCCAAGATGTGTACTCATACACCATATGAATATCTGCATGATCAAAATATATATCCAATATACCGGAACAGGTCAAATAATAATAATCTGTAAATGATCAAATACTGCTGTAAACCATGAATCATCATCATAACCCTGTAGCTGCTGTATAGAATCATCATGTACATGTACATAGACCATATATTATCTATCCATATCATCACAAAGTCCAACCATCTCATGTCTATAGTTGACCTTGGTCAAACTAGGTTTGACCAAGTCAATATGACCAAATATAACTCAGACCACCATCATAAGATGCTGCAAAGTGTCAAAGGTTAATGCATGCTCTACAACTTATTCAAACAACAATTATAACACAAAGTAATCATTCACTGGCGATCTAAATCCAAATGTATAATATCATTAATTATTATTATTACTCAGACTAGACTTTCAAGATCATCCTCACTTCATAGCTGTGATCAATTTGCTAGTGAAGGGTGAAGGCTAAAAGAACTGGCTAGGCTAAGGGATGACTTGACTGACTTAACTTTGTGACACTTTGGCAAAGGGAAAGGGAATACACACCATAGTATATACTGAATGAGCAACAACACAGGGAATGGTGGTGTCTCACAAATGGATAAGTTGTTCAAAGAGGGTTTATTCACCTTTAACAGATGCGCACAATCCATAATACAAATGAGGCCAGCAATAATTTAGATATAGCATTTAAGTTCCATTGCTTTTTGGGCCTGAAGTTTCCATAGCCTTGATCTATGTGTGTTTATAAACACATTGCATAGATTTACATTTATTTTAGGTTTTTTGCTGCAGGTGTGTTTTTAAGGCACTTGTTTATCTGAGCACTTCTAAGTGTGTCACAGACAGCTTGTTTACCTAGGTATTTACATTTCCAAAAGATATAACATTTTATTTTCATGGCCATTTTCATTTGGCATGCCTTTCATTCATTTGTGTTTAAAAACACATTGCATGAATGGGCTTTTCATACAAGATATAGCATTTCATTTTTTCCAGATTTTGTATTCATGGCATCACTAAAAGTTTCAGGTTTAGCCAACACATCTTTAGTGACTGGGGGGAATTCACAAGGAACTCCAACTCACCATAGGCAAGTTTTGTCACCAACTCAGAGCCGAGACACAATAAACAGGGAAGCTCATCCAATATAGAGGCTACAGTGGGGAAAAGTCCTCCATGCCACTAGTCAAGTAGTAAGTCAGGGTGATAAATTAAAAGGTAGGTAATGGATGGATGAAGACAATGAATAATGGAGCCAACACTAGCAAGCCAAGGTATGGTGGAATGATCACCTCTATTCTCCCTAAGGAGGGTAAAACCAATGAGTATGAATAGTGAACTTCTAAGTCTGAGTAGGGACAATAGAATATATAATAAGATCAACCAGGTCCACCTATCTATATGATCGCCAAATCATGACACTAAGTGCTAAGACATGCTATAAGAATAAATATAAAAGCAATATAACCACAACACTATGATATACCTACTGAGTCATATACCTGAATGCTCATCCTTTGAACCATCATCTGTCCTCTGAAACTGCTACTGTAACTCTGGGCACTACTGATTGCTTTGTACAAATGGTATAATGGCTATATTAGTCATCTCTCTGAGTGCCCTGAGACTCAGTCATGGCAATGGGGAAGACAACTGCTGTCCAAAATCTGATAGTGATCCAATATAGATGCTCATGTCAGCATCTCAATGTAAGGGGACTGGCTGAATAGTGTATTGGAATCAGAAAAATAATGTATGGTAGCTCGGCTACTATATATGTGATAACAAGAACCTTGGTCATCAAATGTGTGAGAAAGAGCATCCGCCATAATATTGTTCTTACCCTTCTTGTAAGTGATCTCATAGCCATAACCCATGAGTTTGCTAACCCATTTCTGTTGTGCTGGGAGGATACACGCTGTTCCAGGAAATATTTCAGACTCTGGTGATCAGTCTTGATGCAGAAATGATTCCCTGATTGGTATGGTTGCCACTTCTGTACTACATGCAAAATAGCCATCATTTCCTTCTCATATGTAGAGGCAGCGAAATTCTTACCTGAAAGGGCTTTGCTGGTGAACGCAATGGGGTGTTCATCTTGAAGGACAATAGTGAAGGGCTTGGAAAAATTGGGCATAGTTAGAACAAGTGTAGTACACATAGCTTGTTTCAGTTTGTCAAATGCACACTCAGTAGCATGTGTCCATGTAAAAGCATCCTTTTTCAATAGAGCAATTAATGGAGCTGCAATCTTCCCATCATCCTTGACAAACTTACGGTAGTAGCCAGTCAACCCCAAAAAACCACGAAGGCTCTTGAGTGTTTGAGGATGCGGTCAATTGTTCATGGCAGCGATTTTGGCAGGATCCACGCGAACCCCTTGTGTTGAGATAATGTGCCCGAGATACTCGACTTCCTTCTGTCCAAAAACACATTTGGAATATTTGGCGTGGAGATGATGGTTAGAGAAAAGTTGCATTACGAGATCCAGATGCTGAAGATGTTCAGCCCATGTTTTACTGTAGATGAGGATATCATCAAAGAATACCAGAATGAATTTCCGCAAGTATAGGGCCAGAATATTTTATTCATCAAGGCATGGAATGTGGAAGGAGCATTAGTGAGGCCAAAGGGCATGACCAAAAACTCATAGTGGCCATCATGTGTGGGAAAGTTGTTTTAGGGATATCATCCTCATGAACCCGAATTTGATGATACTCAGAACGAAGATCCAACTTGGAGAAAAATTGAGCACCATTAAGCTCATCAAGAAGCTCATCAACAACAGGAATTGAGAACTTTTTCTTGATGGTGAGGTGATTAAGTGCTCAGAAGTCAATGTAGAGGCGCAATGACCCATCTTTTTCTTGGACAAGAAGAACTGGTGAAGAAAAGGAACTAGTGCTTGGGCGAATAATACCTTGCTTCAGTAAGTCTCGAACGAGCATTTCAATCTCTGTTTTTTGGTGAAATGGGTAGCGATAGGGCATGATGTTGGGAGGAACGCTTCCAGGAAGGAGCTGAATACGATGGTCCTCTGGCCTTGAAGGTGGCAATCCCACTGGTTCAACAAAGACACCTGTATATCGATCCAGAATTTGTTGTAGATCCAAAGGGTAGTGGAGACCGCTGATGATTGCATCTGAATGGAATAGATCTGAGTGATGACACCATGTGAATTCTTCTTAAGGAGTTTTTCCATGCGATGTGAACTGATGATGCTGAGAGACCTTGGTTGTAAGCCTGTCAATGTGTGTTTTTGTCCATTGGGGGAAAATTGCATCCAAGTTCAGCAAAATCCCATAAGATGGGCCCATGTGTGTGTAGCCATTGAGCGCCCAAAACCACATCACATACGCGTAAGGTCAAGGCAAACATGTCAGAGCGCAGGTTATAATCTCCCATAGAGATACGCACATTACGACACTTCCCTTTGCAAGGTAAGTTGCCCCCACTGGCAACCATGACTTCAAAGATGGAGCAAGGATGGATAAAACAATCAGCCTATTTGGCGATTCAAGGGTCAATGAAATTACGAGTGCTACTAGAATCAATGAGTATTGTAAGAGGAAGCTTCTTGAAGTAACCCTTGACCCGCATTGTTTGGGGGGTGGTGATTCTAGCTAAAGCATGGAGAGATATCTCTGGCTAGTTGTCCTGAGACGGAGGGTCAATAGGTGGCTCCTGAATGTCGACCTGAGCATCCATTATATCTGGAGCGTCTTCACCAATTTCAGAGGCAGGCAAAGAATCCACATCTAAGAAATAGAGTTTTTGCTGAACACATCTATGTACCCGAGTGAATTTCTCATCACAATTATAACAAAGCCCTTTTTCTCTGCGTGACTGCATCTCTGTTTTAGACTAATGCTTGATAGGAGTTGGTCGAGGAGCTGGCGGGATGGGAGGTCATTGAGAACCCATATTTCAGAAGGAAACAAAAGTGGGTTTGGCGCGAGTTTGGGCTGCAATTTTGTCTTCTGCCAACTTAGCCAACCCAAGGGCTTCCATCATTGTGTTGGGACATAACATTTTGACCTCAGAGCGGATTGCATCCTTTAGACCACTGATAAAACAACTCCGGTAGAAGTCATCAGGAAATCCTTCGGTGTGGTTGGTTAGTTTCTCAAATTCGGTTTGATACTCTCTCACAGTGCCAATTTGGCGAAGTTTAGTGAGGGCTCCTGTGAAGTCATCAAAAGCACTAGGACCAAATTGTTGCAAAAGGAGATGGCAAAAATCTGGCCATTTTGGCTCTTCATGAGCCTTGATGTACCAACAGTACTATTGAAGAGCTTCCTGTTCCAAATGAAAGGATGCAAGTGGAACTTTGTTGACATCAACAGTATTATGTAGACTGAAATACTGTTCTGCATGATAGATCCATCCAGTCGGAGCAGTACCATTGAAGCGAGAAAAATCAAGCTTCGGACCACGGAAATTGCTAGAAGAAGAGAACCCATTGTCTGATGAAGACTCAGACTGTCCTTTCATGGATGAATGCTCAAGATGGAGGCCGAGAAATTTTTCATCTAGATCCTGGAGTTTGGTTTGGATGGCTGCAAGTGCTTCCTCCATGGTTTTTGCTCCTGCGCGGGTGACAACCATAACCAGGAGTTTTTTTTTTTTTGAGTGGGTAGAAAAACAAAAACAGAAACTGTTTCAGTAAAGGAAAACCTGGATTTGGGAAAAAACCTGATGGGTAATTTGGGTTTGACTAGGTTTTGGACATTGTCGGATGGATAGAGAAGCAGAAAATGAGGATTTCAGAAGCGGGGTGAAAGAATGAGAAAATTTGGCAGAGAGGGACAAAGAAGCAGAAAGAGGAAAGGAACTCTATGGTAAAATTTGAAGGCAATTGGATGAAAGTCGAAGAAGTTATGGCAAACCCTAAAAATAGACAAATGTGGGATTTCTGGCTTTGGGAAGTGGAATTTAGGATAGGGTCCTCAGGAAAGAAATATGCATAATGGGATTATAGAGGTGTCAGGGACGTTTTAAGGGAAACAGAGTGAAACCAGGGGAGATATGGCGGAAAAATAGTTTGTTTTTTTTTTGGTTTTTTTTTTTTTCAGGAATGGATTGTAACGGCGCAGAAGGGATTGGAAATAGATAGATCTGCAACGACGCGGAAGTGATCGGAAACAGATGGATCTGCAACGACGCGGAAGTGATTGGCAACAGATGGATCTGCAAGGATGCGGAAGTGATCGACAACAGTTCTGGACAAAGGAAATCTGCGATTTTTTAGCTGAAAATAGATAGGGACCCCAAGTATGCTCGGCTTCCTAACGGTTTAGGGGATTCACTCGGCCACCAATGCTGTCTGACGGTTTGCGTATTGGGGCAGTACCCGTCACTCCACGGCTCAAGTAAAATCTACGCTGTTGGGAGCGGGAGCGAAAAGCGAAAAGCGAAATTTTCAAAAGCTTCCATTTCGGGAGCATTTTTTATATAATATATATTTTAATATATTTTGATGCATATATATTAAAAAAAACATGTATTATGCCAAATTAGCTATAGAAAAGATGAAAACATAGATATTCATATAACCATTTAGTACACATTGATATAACATCAACCATCTATGACATCTCATAAGATTTTATGGAGTGACATAACTATGGCAATGACCATTTGCAAGTGATGTCTTTAAATCCAATATCAAACTTGCAAAGATATTAAATTATTGTTAAGATTTACTTTATCAAACAAACTCTATGATTGAATTTTTGTAACAGAAGTTAAAGTTTTGTAAAGGAAGTACAAATGTGTAGCTGATGGCATCGACTTTAAAACAATGCTGCATGTATTTGACCCTCATATGTCAATACCATTTTTCTCATATAGCCAAACTGTTTTAATTAGAATTTGATTAAAATTAACATGCAGACGGTTTTCTATTTTATACTTTTATCCCTTCTGAATAGAATATGAACTTTATTGATATTGTAAAGGTGCTTCTGAAAAGGCCCCTTTACCAGTGTACTACCAAATTTTCCTTATTTATTCGTCCAATTTCTATAATGTCATTCTCTGATATATGATGTGAAGGTAAACCCAAGGCCAGGGTTTTGACAGACAATGGGATAGACCTTTTTGAAACTCCTATAAAAGTGTTTTATTTCAAATATACTTCTTATTTTACTCACAAAACAGTTATGTACAAGGAGAACAAAATCTGTATAAGAAAAGATAAGAATATACAGACATTGTAGCAGCTATCAATATTGCAGTTACAACTGCAATAAATTCTGAATATGGAGTTATCAATTCACTTTTTTCATCTCTAATGAGCAAAAACCCTTCACCCTTGAGTTGGGCACAAAGCTCATCCATCCACAACCCTTGAAAGGAAGAACAGTGCCACTAGAGTCCTCAAAACCACACTTACAACACAATTTCCATAAAGAGAACATAACAACAATATGGATACCATGCCACAAGCCTTGATAAGGTGACTGATGAAAGAGTTAGTCCCCAAGAATAGCTGCTCTCCAATGAATGGTACCCTGGATCATTTCAGAGAACCTCTGCTGTGCTAATTTCCAACATTGACAAGAGAACCGACACTCTCAAAGAATGCATTTGACAGCTTCATCTTGGGGCAGAAAATGCATTTATCATCTGTGAAACTACTCTTCGCCAACCTGGGGCACATCAAAGTTTTAAACTGTTTACCATGGGTGGCACATCAACCTGTTTACCACTGAGGGCATAGAATGAGTCCAAATGGAGACCAATAGACTTCATTTGCCCAAATTAACTCTAGCCAATCCAAAAAAAAATCGCGAAATCGCTCAGGAAGCGTTTTCAGGAGCGTTTTTTTTGCCCGGGATCGCTCAGGAATCGATGAGGAATCGGTCTGGAAGTGTCGATTCCGGATCGATTCCTAAAATTCCAGGGAGCGTTTTTATCTCCAAGGAATCACGAATTACAAAATCTATTTCGGGAGGAATCGCGATTTCAGAATCGATTCCTCATCGATTCCTTCCGGATCGCGAATTGGGAGCGATTCGAGGGGGGGCAAAGCGATTCCCAGCAGTGTAGGTTAAAACTGGTAACTGCTTTGTCACAAATGACAGCTCTTGGTTCACCTCACGGGTGGGAACTAGTCAATCAGGTAGGGGTCGTTGCTCTTTTTGTTGGCAGGTCCTCTCAATGGGCCAACTACTTTGGGGTTCAAGTGGTACTCCTCACAATGAGTTTTAGGCCTTATGCCCAAGTACTTCCCACAGTTAAGCGGATAGGGATTATTCCCAGATCTGAACCTGCAACAAATGCGAATTTTTTTTTTGGCAAAAATTTCACCCAACGAGCCCAAGAAAGTGCTCTGATACCAGACGTGATGAACCTGCAACAATTAATTGATATAATGCTCAATATATGAGATCACAGAATATTCTTATTGATCGCAGGCCACTTCGAGGGGGCGACCTCCTTTGAGCAAGCTCAATACAAATAACTTCACCGTGCCTTCATTGGCCCCAACACAAACTTGTATACTAAGTCTAAGCACCAATACTATGGGTCAAAACCATGGGCCAGTACAAACTATGGATCAACAAATACTACAGGACGACTTACAAAGCATATGCGTCCAACAACAACAATACAAACTATGGATCAACAAATACTACAGGACGACTTACAAAGCATATGCGTCCAACAACAATATACTAACAAAGTAAAGAGAAGGGTTGACATGGGTTCCTAACACTATTTGTGACAGGTGAGGATGGGCTTATTGCAGATACGAAGAGGAAGCTTGCCGCAGAGTTCGAGATGAAGGACCTGGGCATGATGCATTATTTTCTAGGTATGGAGGTGTGGCAGAGTGCGGATGGAATCTTCCTTGGACAAGGGAAGTATGTAGTAGAGATCCTGAAGAGGTTCGGGATGATGGACCGCAAGGCCATGGCCACACCTATATCATCGAACCTGAAGTTATTGAGTGATGCTTCATCATAATCGGTTGATGCCACAATGTATCATCAGATGATTGGATCTTTGATGTACCTGAGGAATACAAGACCGAATATTTGCTTTGCTGTGAACACATTGAGCCAGTTCCTGATAGATCCAAGACATGTTCACTTGATTGCTGCAAAGCATATTTTGAGGTACCTGAAGGGTACAGTTGATTATGGGCTCAATAATGACGCGAATCTGAAGATTAACCTGGAGGGTTATGTTGATTCAGATTGGGCAGGCAGTGCCGCAGACAGGAAGAGCACTTCGGGATGCTGCTTCAGTATGGGATCATGTGTGATCTCTTGGTTTAGCAGGAAGCAGTCCTGCGTGGCACTGAGTACAGTGGAAGCATAGTATGTCGCAGCTTGTTCGGCTAGTTGTGAGGTAGTATGGTTTAGGAAGCTACTGTCTGATTTGTTTGATCTCCAATTAGAGGTGACTTGTATCTTTTGTGACAACCAGAGTTGTGTGAAGTTGTCCAAGAACTCAGTGTTCCTTGACAAGTCGAATCATTTTGAGATCAAGTATCACTATATTAGGGATATGTTGCAGAGAGGAGCAGTGAAGCTCCAGTATGTTGCTATGAACGAGTAGATAGCCGATGTGTTGACCAAGCCGCTAGCCAGAGTGAAGTTTGAGTACTTCAGAGAGAAGCTTGGTGTACTTCAGATCGAGGTTCCTTCAAGGGGAAGTGATGAATTCGGAAAACGTAGATGCACATGAGCCATTCTCACATGGTGGTAGGTGTGTCCTCCCATGGTGCAGATGTAAGGGATGGGGCCATTCCGACATGGTAGTAGGTTTGTCTTCCCATGGTCGTTGATATAAGTGCTGGGGCCATTCCAACATGGTAGTAGGTTTGTCTTCCCATGGTCGTTGATATAAGTGCTGAGCCATTCCAACATGGTAGTAGGTTTGTCTTCCCATGGCCGTTGATGTAAGTGTTGTGCCATTCAGACATGGTGGTAGGTTGGTCCTCCCATGGTGGTTGATATAAGTGCTTTGTGATGTGCATCTGGGTTATGCTTTGTGTGACGATGAGATGATCTGTAGACGATGAGGCGACAGTAGGAGACGCAGGTGTTTGCAGAGGCAATGCAATGATTGGTCCTGGGACGTACCTACTTGATGGCTTGCTCGCAGAGATGATGAAGACCTACATGAGGGCTAGGCCTACATCCAACATGAAAAAGGGATGGCTCTGTAGAACTTCCTATGACGAGTAGATTCGAGAGATATCACCAATCGATGGTCGACATGACGAGGATTGTAGCAGCAGTGACGACGACGATCTAGTGTTGATGATGATGATCCAGTGACGAAGACTTGTGTGTTGATGACTGTTTCAAGAGAATACCTTCCTAGTTAAGAGGGAGTGTTAATGTTATTGTAACTGCGGAAGATATTCACTTGTATTTTATATTGTATTTATTATTGTGTTTTATTTGTACCTTTGACGTAGATCTTTATTCCTCTGGTCAGAGAAGTCATTATTGTATTTGGGTCATGTAAAGTCATTGAGGTAAACCCTCCCATGTAAGTCAAGCCATTAACTTCATCAAGTATTCCTTCAAGTGACTTCATCAAGTATTTCTTCAAGTATATCATCTCATTGTCATCAAGTGGTAGCATGGACCAACAAACCACCAAGTGTGTGGGTCCAACAGCTTGAACCATATCCAAGGGCTCCATGAGCCCCATCAAGCCACAAATGACCACAAAATGGGTCATTTGGACCACCTAGTGCTCCAAAGCACACACCAACAAGCTAAGACATCAAGTAAGGGCATAGGTCAATTGTGTGTGGGTTCCAAGGACTATGCTACTACATCATCCATCAAACAAGAGGACCACTACAAGTGCAATAGACTCAAAGATCATCAACTGGATTTAAATGGGACCAAGATACAACTTAGGGGTACTCAACAAAGTCAATGGGTAACCAGGGCTTTTTCCATTGTCACAAGGCCTCCAAGGGCTTCAATCTTGGGCTTGGACAAGGTCAAAAGGTCTCCTCTGACACAGACAACCACAAACTAAACACTAACCCTCAGGAACTCCACAAGGGGCACCGAGACTCAATTGTTGGCATCAATGACCAGGCACTATTGGCATCAATGACAACTTAATCAACACATAAAGCTTGCTTCTCATCCGCCTCGTGGGGATTGGTGTTTGTGCCCTTTTGTGGTTGTTTTTACTTCTTCAACTTTTCTAATTTTTTTTTTAACTTTAGTTTTAATTTGTTTAAAATTAACTTCGATTAATTAAAACTTACCGTCGTGGTCCAATCCAAATATTGGGCCAATGACTCTTTCAGGACATAGGATTTTTTAACGTTGTTTTTTGCAGACCGTATACTTTTACAATACAATTTGATTTATCTTTTGCAAAAAGTAATCGGATACTAACTCATTACTTTGGTAGTGTAGTAATTAGATAACTTTTTTCAGTCTTTCTTTTACTTTTAATTAAGCCCCTTGCTTTCTCGAAGTATGGAATTCAAGATAAGGGCTTGCTCGAGTACTGGCCGGAAAATAGACTCTTGGGTTGTTAATAAACAAGAAAACTTTGTTAAAAAATCCTGAAAATTAACAAGGCTATGTCCCCGTATGCTCTAGATCTCTGCAACCTTGACTGAACAGTTGATCATACTAGAAAGCGGCTTAGTGACTAGTAATTAGTCTTCACATCTTTTAATTAACCTCCCATAGACGAATATCCAGCATCTCCATTTTGTTTTTGTGTGGGAAAATTTCACAGAGAAAGCGAGAACAACTAGATAGTGACCGCGGGGCCCTGTCAGACTACATCCTCGTTTGCTGTAGTGTTGGACACACCGTTGCGACTTTGATCTAGCCCACATTTTCTCGCGTGGAGCCACACTTAGTGAGTTTGGACATATTCCCAGTACCTTCGTGTTATATCAGGAATCCCCTTCCCTAATAATCCACTCATCTTTCACAATAATCTAAAATTGATCTAGAGCATTCGCAAAACTTTTCAAGCACAACAACAACACTCTATTGGACTCCATTTTCAGCATTGGCCATTTACTATTATTTTACAAGCTTTATTATTTCTATCATGCATAAAGTAAGTCTGTGATTTATACAATCTTTATGCTATTGTGACTACAATTTATTTTGCAATCTCTTGTTTCAATTTATTTTCATAAAACTCCTAAACAACTTACTCATCCACCAACACCACTAATTAGCTTAATCAACCTTAGTAACCTTTAGGGTCCACTCCCCTTGGCTTTGTTAGGAGTTTTCCTAAACGAAGGAGTCAAGAATCAAGTGATAGTACTTGACTCGAAGCTTGCCCCCAAGGACACACACAGTGGCTTGAAGATTTCTGCCATGTTAACCCCCAGGTGTGTGAAAGGCGGCAATAGTAACCTTCCTCTCTACTAGCACAGTTACGAGGAATGGTATGTGGACAGTGGAGCATTGTGACACATGACATCAACCCAACGATTGTTTTCACGTCTAAAAGAGCACAACTCAGGTGTTCAGGTGGAGTTTCGTGATGATGCCATGTATCTAGTAGTAAGAGTTGGTACTATTCCCTTGCAACTCAAGTCACGTAACTCTTTAGATTTTGATGATGTTTTATTTGTTCCAGGTCTTAGGAAAAAAATTCTTTCAGTTTTAGTTATGGAAGATATGGGCTTTCCTATAAAGTTCAAGAACCAACATGTCCTTATTAGACTGAATGAGTCTAGCCCAGATTCAACACAAGTGATTGAGGTTAGGGAAGGTAATTTATTCAGAGCGAACCCGTTTGAGCCCTAGTTTTTAATAGCGACAACTTGTACAAGTTGTGACCCAACAGGTTGGGGCACCTACATCATAAGGCATTGCCAATTCTGATGGAGATAAGCATAATAGGTCTTCCAGGGTTCAACCATGGCTAGCAGGGAGTATGTTGAGGGTGTGCTCTTGGCAAGTATGCCAAGGCTTCTTTCCCAAGCAACGAGCATAGGTCTAAGGAGATTCTAGACCTAGTACATTTGGATGTTTGTGGACCAATGTTAAAAACATTAATCTTAGGAAGCATGTACTATGTTTCCTTTACTGATGACTTTTCTCTCATGGCTTGGATCTACTTCTTAGAAACCAAGGTTGAGGTCTTTAGCAAGTTTCATGAGTTCAAAGCTCTAGTTGAAAATCCAATAGGGAAGGAGATCAAAGTCTTAAGATCAGACAATGAGGGTGGGTATACTTCCAAGGAGTTTGAGGGTTTATAAAAGGAGGAAAGAACTGAGAGGGAGTTGACTTTTCCATACAACCCATAGTAGAATGGAGCTGCAAAGCAAAAGAAGCAATTCATCATGGGGGCTGCTAAGGCCATAATTCATGGCTAGGACTTGTTGATGTTTTTTTGGGTAGAGGCTTGCAACACAATAGTCTACATCCAAAATAAGTGTCCTCAAAAATCTTGGAGGAAAAGACACTAGAGGCATTCACTAGTGTGAAGCCAGAGGGAGTCATTTCCACATCTTTGGTTGTCCAGTTCATGTCCATTGTACCGGTTGAGAAGAGGACAAAGTTGAAGCCCTCATGTAGGAAGGGTTTGTTTGTTGGTTACAATGAGACTTCAAAGGGCTACAAGGTCTACATTCTAGAATAAGGAAGACTTAGTCAAATAATTTTTTTCCAACTCATCCGAGTCAAACTTGCCCATTGACCAAGTTTGAGTACTGGTATGGCATTGTTGACTGAGTCAAGCTCATTTGATACGGGCTATGAAACCATCATCAACCCCAATTTTGGTCATTTTTAACTCTGCTGGGTGATTTTCTTAAGTGAAACAGACTGAAAGGAGGTTGCATTGGTGCATCTAGGGCATCCACCATTGCTGATTGGGCATCCACTGACACATCCAGGGCAACTAGGACATCAAAACAACAATTTTTTTTGTATTAGATTTATTTTATATCAATGAAAATTGTTTTTTATCAAAATATGTGTATATCTTTAATACTTTATATTTTCTACTTGCCAATTTGTTCCCTATCGAAGTCAAATTCTTTTGCTCTTTTTTCCTGCCAAGTTTTCCCCAATTCCAAGTGTGTTAACATCGATATTATTTCTTGTCAGAAGCATTTTGTAGTCCTATAATTTTGCTCGAGGAAAACCATAATAATATATACATTCTCAAGATAAAGGATATGGAGATAGCTTAGGGGTGGCCTTGGGCTCTTCGGCTTGCGGTACAGCTCATTTCTGTTTTGGCAAATTTTGTTACTGATAAAGTAAAACTGCATGTTTTTTTCTTCTTTTAAGCAGGCTGTCCAGGCTGTCTAGTGGAGCATTTGTGATTGGCATATTCAAGACATTGTTTGGCTTAGAGTTCGATTACCATAAAACTTTAAGCATTTTAATGTTTGTTACCTTATATGGGAGCCTCCAATCCATTATAAAATCTCCAGTAAAACTGAAAGCATTATAATAGTTTTTATATGATGGTGTATCTATAGCTTTTGCAAATGATGCAGTTTGAAGATCCATTGAGTGCTTTTGGTTATTGTTGGGTTGTAATGTAATATCCCATTGACCTTCCTTTGTGGTCTGTTGTTGGACATTAACAAAATTATCTTATCTCATCTTCTTTATCATGATGAGGCTCTCCTACCTAATAGGGAAAGGGGGGGGGGTTAGTCAATGCCCATATAAATGGCCATTCCTCCTCAACATTGTGTCTTACAGTTCGTCAATGGTTCGTTGCTAATGCCATTTCTTGAAGTTTTTTTGATGGAGCTGTCTAAAAGTTAGATGATTTTGACTTTTATGGTCATTATTAACGGAATCCGACAATTTAATCTTTGGCTAGATTAGGATTTTTCATTGTTCAAAAGCCATTTTTGACTGCAGAAATGGATTCAGCACCTTCAAATTCCTCTGTCCAATCTGGATTGTGCAATCTCAACAACTTTTATCTGTGATTCATAGTCATACAACTCCTGCCAGATTTCAAGCAAAAATAGTTGGAAAACGGACTGGAAAAGTGGTCCAAATTGTTGCTTCTTTAGACTACCTGTTTTTTGACTTTAGTTCTTGAATACATCTATATATTTATGTCTTCCGTAAATTATATTTGTAGACAATCTATTCTAATTTCTGGCAGTCTTCAAGAAAGAAATAAATACACAGTTTATATGCATATGAGCTTGAAATAATAAATTTGTAAGTCTGTCCTTTTTATTATTAGTCTGAAAGAAGTCTGAAAATTTTAAATTATAATGTTGACATGCTGATTTAAACACTTATATGCAAGAAAAACAACTACCATTCTTGGAAAACCTTACACAATCAGTTATTCATCTTTCTTATGAAATCTTGAACAAATGAATAATTATCAGCTCCATTTTGAGATGACTGATTTTAAATAAAAGCAATTTGTAACTTTTATTTCTTGAAAGTTTTATCTGATTGATTTTTTAAATAATATTTAAGCATAAAATGAGATCTTCGATTTATGTGTTCTTTATATTCAAGTCTTATATGTTGTGTTCTTGATCAGGTTGTGCTTGGATATGACTTACGAGAGGAAGGCAAGCCACACATTTGTTTGGATGATGCCATTGCTGCAATGAGATTGACCCTTTCCAAACTAGATCGTGGACTTAATGATCCTCTCGACATGGGGGATCTTGAAGTATGAAAATAGGATTCTGCTATTTCACTGAACTAAAATTTTTGTCTTTCAGATTAACACTTTCTTTTGTTTGTCTCATACTATTATAGTGTCCTTATGTTTTTTGGTAAATAACAGAGCAAATTTATATTTAGCAGTTAGCAGCCTGACCTTGTTGAAAATGCAGGTAAATGAAGCAGACTTCTCCAAGCTTTATATTCATAGAATACCCGTTGGTACTTCTAAGGATGAAGTACAAAATCTTTTTCCAAAGAAATATTCAGCTGAAATCCAGGTCTATAGATTTCTCTTTTCCTACTGCTTTGTACAGTTTTCCTAGGTTGCTGTAAATTTTGTGAGCTGCTTATGAAGCATAGATCTTATTGAAGCTGATATGTGGGCAGGCATTCTCTCGTGTCAAGAACAAACATTGTACAACATATGCTGTTTTCAAGACTATGGAAGATGCAGATGAAGCATTTGAGATTTTAAAAGGAGAATTAGACAAGGTAATTTCTATTTTTAAGCTACTCAGTTCCTATTTTGTATTCTTGAAACAACAAAACCACAAAACATGGTGTGTAATTCACTAGACAAAATGCTACAAACCTGATGATCATTAGATGATGAACTTATGAGAAATTAAAAGGAGATTGGAAAAGGTAAATTCTATCTTTTGGCTATTCAGTTCCTATCTTGTATTCTTATGGGTTGCATATAAGAAGAAATGCCTGAAATAATTTAGACTCAATGCAATGCTACTAATGGAAGAACATTAGTTATGCAAAATGAAAAATTAGAAACAAGAAACATGAGCATCTAATTTCAATTAATCAAAATCTATGTAATGAAATTTTAATATTAATGTGATAATGGTGTTTTCAACTTGTTAACACACTTTTTGTTCATGAATCCTCTAAGAAATTGGGAAAGTTGGTAATGTGGGTGCACAATATCCCAAAATACTACCTTCAAGAATCCTACATAGGAGGCTTGAAGCATGACTAGGGACAAGATAAAGTTGTCCTCTCTCAATAGTACCTAGGAGGCCATGCAAAAAATTTGGCTTGTTGAAAGGAAGGTGCTTGAATAATGAAATAGAACCATTTTCGTCAACAAGCATACATCCTAGTGGAAAGAATAATTCAGAACATTACCTTAGTGAAGGCAACAAACCAAGGACAAAGAAAATAGTGGTGAAATCAAATGATATCATCTAGGGGAGCATTTGGTAAAGCATATAAATGATTCTTATGTGAAATGAATACCAAGACGCTAGGAAGAATTTAGTGTTCATATTTTCATAATGGCCTTATCATGTTGTTTTAGTTCATCACTTGGATGTTTTAATGTGACTTAATTGATTTTAAATTTTAATAAAGTCACATGCCTTTTTGATTACACTATTACAAAACTAGAAACCCTAGTTAGGGTTACATAACGAAACACAAGAAATATAAACACAATAGCACAATATTATGTTATAAATAAAAGGTGCATTCACTACAATGGAGCTCACCTGCTTATATATCAATGTTCGATGAGCAAGTCATTTCCATCTATGAATGTGGGAAAACCACTTTACACATAAAACAAATATGAGCTCAACCTAAAGTCATAGGGTGACTTTATTACAAGGTAAGCCTTATATTCTAAAATCCATTCTTCATGTGGACAATATTGAAAGCAAAACATACTCACTGAAGACAAAATTGATTGAAAACTGAAGACATCAGAACCAAATATAACCAAATATTTTTCCTATGGTGTGCATGTCTGATGATTGTTCCTATGGTCAATCCATACTCAATTGGCGACTGATGTAAAACTTCTGTATGACTTCTGAGTGGCAGCTGATGTATGACTATTGTATGAATTTTGATTGGCGGATGATGTATAATTGATGTACGAATTCCTAATACACATGAAATAGGTTCTCCACATGATTTGCCTATCTCACATGTTCATGTTTGATGGTTGGAAAGCTAAAACCTTTAGACACAAGGGCTCTCTTAATCTTGAAACGATGGCTCCTCCTTCGACTCGACGGTAGGTTATGCTACTTTTAAATCAAAACGATGGTTCTATTTTGGTAGCACTAAGATTCTTTGAATTCGTGGCTTCAACATCTTCTTTCAACAATAACTCACTTCTTCAATCCCACGACTTCCACATAGTCAACTTTACTAACCCATTAATCTAATCATGCCTTTTTGATTCTCCAAATCACTAGGCAATTCAAGTGAAGAGCATACTTGGCAGACTAGCCCTAGACTCTCTTTCGCTTTGATACCATATTGCAAAACTATAAACCCTAGTTAGAGTTACATAGCAAAAGATGATATATAAACACAATAACACAATATGATATTGAGTAAAAGATGCATTTATTACAATGGAATTCACCTCCATATATATCGATGTTTATTAAGCAAGTCATTTCCACTTATGAACAACCTTGTAAAAAACCCTCAAAGTACTTCCCAATGATTCATGGATGGTAAATGAAGTGAACCGTTAGCCTTAATTACAGAGCCTAACCCCAAGGGTGTAACAAACAAAATATATAATATATTAATATAAATAAATATTAATAATAAATAAATATTAATAATAAATAAATATGTAATATGTAATGAAAAAACATTGCTTCGTGAATGGTCACCATATGTGCCTCTAAGCTATCATCTATATATACTTGGCACACTCTTATTGTAAACCATCTCATATATACTTATCATTTATAAATTATATTCCATTAATGGATTATTGTTCGTTGTCTTATTTGCACGGGTTATTTGTTCAGTAAATGAACTTTGTTCGTTTCAGTGGTATTACAGCTAGTCTGGTCGGGCTTGTAGCCATCATCTCAGAGCTTCTTTGATTTAAAAGGGATCTTTGATCCAAAAATTGGCATTGGCCATACGCCTACAAATATTCACGACCATCATCGACACTATCGCCTCCCTCTACCGGCTCCCACATATCCTTGCTCACAGGCCCCTTTACTCTTGTGCCCTTCACTCTCCGTTTGATCCTCTCCTCACGTGCATCCTTTCCATGCTGCTCTCTGTGTATCCCTCATGCCGCAACCACCTCAACACTTCCCACACCCCTCCCTGTCCTTCCCTTCGCTTCCTCTATTTCACTCGACTCTCCTACCCATGTCTCCACACCCTTCCTTCTACGACCTCCCACGCCTACTGCAGCATACACCTCTTGTGCTCTCCACACCGGCCATCCCCACATCACTTGCACCTCTCCTCCCCCTTGATCACTCCCGTGCGTCTTATCCTCCACGCTTCGCACGTCGTCACCCCATCTTCTCACGCTTAACAGTTGCTACCTTCGCATTGTCCATCCTCTCCATGCAAGCTCCATCTACCACCTTGCTCACGCCGCCCTCATCACCATCGTTGCTCTGAAGCATTGTGCCCTTGAACTGCGCCCTTCTCCATTGACCTAGGCCCCTGCTCATCCGTTGCATAACTCCACCTGCCCTTCTACGTAGTCAACCCTGCGCTCATTGCCCACTAACCTACGCTCATCCCCCAAAATCCCACACGAACGCTCCTTCCCCTCCTTCACAAGCTAACTTTCTTCTAAAACCACGATCAGTCCATTTACACATCGCCTAAGATCTGTCCATCTCCATCAATTACGATCTGTCCATCTCCTTTCGGTTTAAAAACTAATTTATCCATTTCCAAAAAATATTTTATAATAATATTATTATTTTAAATAATAATAATAATTATAATATATAAAGTCCAAAAAAACTATTAAAAGACTATATAATGTTTGTATAATAATATTATTATTAAATTTTAATAATAATTATTATTAACAATATATTTTTTTTAATAGTAATTTTTTTTAGAAAATTTTAATTATTGAAGAAAAAAAATAATAATCAAAGTCAAAGAAGATATTGAAGAAGAGCAAAAATCAAAGTAAAAAAAGATATTGAAGAAGTCATTGAAGCCAATTGTGTATTTATTGAAGGAAAATTATGGATTCAATATATAAGTCCACATTTGGACTAAGTGTCCTTATTGTGAAATGGAATTCCCGTATGTGACAATTTTTAAAAATCGCAATCACTCTTGTCCGATATGTAACAAATATTTTATTATGAAAGAATATCAAGGGCATTCTCAATTGCAATCACAAATAGAGGAATTGGAATGTGAACTACGATACTACAAAGAAACCAATAACAATTTACAATTTGAAAATGTGAAAGAGAAGTATTTTAACGGTTTAATAAAGACAAAGAATTCCAAACTGAAAGATCGTATTTGGGAGTCCACCACACAAATTAAGGAATTTGAAAATACGAGAAAGAAATTTGACAAGGACATACAACAACAAGATAAAGAGATCTTTCGTCTAAGAGATCATAATCAGAAATTGTTGCTTCAAATCAAGAAGACAAAGGATAAAGCACAATGCAATCAAAAGTTAGAAGAGGGGATTCAAGATCTCCAACAAAAATTATTAGGAAAAGACAAAGAAAATTCCTCCTTAAAGAAGGTTAATTAGGAATTTCTAGAGCAAATAAAATCCTTTTTCTTTTTTAACAGAAATAGGGGATATATATATATATATATGAAAAGGCTGTGCACAGCCATTCATTACAAAATTTGAGACCAATTTTCTGCTTCAAAGAGAGGAAAATTGCAGAATTTGAAGATGTTTATGTCTTTGGAAGCTTTATGTCTATGCTTCCTGTAACTTCTTAAAATAGCATTGGGATAAACCCTTACAAACTGTTTGCATAGCAACAGGCAAAAAAACATTCAGAAAGTGTAAATCAAAGAGAACCTGTTGAAAAGAGAGAAGTTATCCAAAGTTCTGTAGCTGAACCGAGGCAGCATCCACCATTTCCTGATTGACAGTAGGAGCATCTTGAACATGACTGTATTGTGATTTGCTAGTAAAAACAGAAATTTCCTCCCTGATAATGTCCACCTTACCCATTAATTCGATGAGATTTCGCTCAAAATCATCCATCCTGGAATCCTGGCAAGAAAGCTGAGAGAGAATGTATTTGTTTTCTACGGCCAAGTCCTCATTCTGTCGAACACTGGTGCAAATGGCTGAATATGTCTTGCACAAATATGTCTTTGCCTCGGCGGTGAGCTGGCTTAGCATTGCTATGGCTTCTTTAACCCCGTCCATATTGCAGACAGGCGAAGGAATCAAGGAATGAATGGTCGCACCAACGTCTGAAAACATCCAAGGGTCGAGCTCAGGGTCAAGGAAAGAGAGCCGGCCGAGCGCAGACGAGAGAACAAATGGAGTGGGAGCACGGTCCATTGTGAGAGATAAAAACCAGAATGAGCGAGAAGCAATAAATGCTGGTTCATGCGAGCTGACATTCATAAATGGAGCCAAGTGAGGAGCCATGTGAAGAGCACATGGGGGGTGGCGTGTCAGCCATGAAATTACATGGGCAGAGCCATTCTGCCTTCCAAGACGGGGAGCGAACCAAAAATTCGAAGGGTGAAATAACATTGGAAACCTTAGGGAATGAAAAGAAACCCCCAAACGCCATTGTGTTTGACTTGCCCTCTTTTCAAAGAGGCTCCTTTATTTGCCGAGATATCTGCTAAGGAGTTAAGCTCTCTCAGGATATGATAGTACTGAATGTCTTTGGGGAGTGAAAGATAGTTGATTCTTCTTCGAATTTTTTGACTCTTAGAGCCTCTTGATTTGGTTCCAAGCCTCATAGATTGAATGACGTGCCTTGAATCTCCATAAACCTGTAGATTTCCAATGTTGAGTGTGGAGGCGATTTCTAGAGAATGGTACAAAGCCAACCACTCGGCTTCATTGTTTGTTATGATGCCTAGTCCCCAAGAAAATTTTGCAAATTTGTTTCCTCCGAGATTGAAGATAATCCCCCCCGCACCTGCCTCCCCAAGAGCAAATAAAATCCTTAAGAAAAGAGAGCAAGAGAATGAAGATGTTCAAAATGAAGTCACCAAGTCAGACTATTGGGAATAACTTTTACGCTTAAGAAGACACAATCAAGACTTACTCATACAAATTAGAAAACTAAATCTTAAGAAATCTGTACAAGAAGATTTAGATCGAAAAAATTCAATTGTCGACAAAGAAACGATGACTGACCCAATAGCAAAGTCATTAGATGCTCAGATTCAAACGCCAAAAAGGGGAACCAATACAAAGTCAAATGGTGCTCAAAATTAGAAGAATGTTTATAATGACAAATCACTACAAACATCAAGACAATATGGTTCCGAAGAACAATTACAAAACATTAGAATTACGATAAATCGATATGACCAACGACAAGGTCCATTGGAACATAAAGAGACGAGTTGTGATTTCAAAACCACATGGAGACAAAATCAAGAAACTGGGTGGAAGCAGAAGATGAGAACTTCTATCCGAAGAATCAATCAACAAACAATTCGGTTGAAGGTAGATCTCGGATGGTCCACTTCACAAACAACGCAACATTTCACTCAATGTTTAAAAGAATGTATCGGCTCATTTCGTCAAATGTCACATCCACCTACGCAAAAGATCATGAGAAAGGGTTACGAGCAAGAACAAGGAATAAAAGTCTTTCATAATTATGCTTTGAGGACAAAGCATTTCTAAGGGAGAGGCAATGTAACAAACAAAATATATAATATATTAATATAAATAAATAATAATAAATCAATAAGTAATATGTAATGAAAAGACACATTCCTTCGTGAATGGTCACCATATGTGCCTCTAAGCTATCTATATATACTTGGCACACTCTTATTGTAAACCATCTCATATATACTTATCATTTATAAATTATATTCCCTTAATGGATTATTGTTCTTTGTCTTATTCTGCCCTGGTTATTTGTTTAGTAAACGAACTTTGTTCGGTTCAGTAAACCGGTGACCTCCCCAACTTTAGGGGAGAGATCTCATGTTTGGCTCATGACCGGCTCATGAACACTTGAGCTAACCCTTGGGGGTATAAGCTGCTTGTTTATGAGGAGATGTGAACAATTTTTGTTGACAAGGAAAACTGACTGTGAGAAGGCGATGGCTTCGTTGAAGGTATCATGAAGTGTGGTTGTTAGTTCAATTGTGATGGATCATTGGATGAATCATTGGAATTGTCCATTATTGAACATCATTGTTTCTTCCTTTTTCAATCCCTACTAAAAAAAATTGAGGAGCTTGGTGAAAAGATTCGACAATCTTCTTAAATGACCGATTCTGTGAGGCCATTGCATAGGTGGGGCCGTAGAGTGTTGTCAAGCTATCATAGACGTGGCCCCCATTTGCAAAGTAGCAGGGTTGATAGTTCAAAAAGAAAATAGGCATATTTTTTGGACACCATGTGTTCCAGGTTCTTTGAATAATGCACTGAAAATCATTCGCAAAATTGATTGTATTATCATGCTGATTGAAAATGGGCACAAAATTTAGACTTCCATATGTAACCACCAACAGCCACAAGGCATTCCAAAAGTTTGCCAAGTGGAGCTGCTTAAACAAGTTGATTTACTGCATATTTCATTCTTCTTTAGTGACAAATGTAGGTGGAGGGGGTTAATTTGCGATAGTTAGTGACATATGGGAATTGTGGTGTTAGTTTTGGTAGCTCAGAGGTATTCCTGCATCAGGTGCTTAGGTGCAGGGGTCCGAGAAGAAAGGGGTTTCATTAATGACCTAAAATGACTTAATAAAAAGCGTTTGTAAAGTAATTTATGATGAGACTTTATATTTTTAAAGTGAGATGTACTTTATTAAAGTGGGTTGTACTTTATAAAGTGACTTTATAATATAAAGTGCACTTTTTATTAATTTAGGGTGAAAGTGATTTTTCAAATGTAATGTGATTTTTATATAGTTCACTTAAGAGATTTAAGTGAACTTGAGATTAGATCTCATTCATTGATTTTGTGGGCCAAGATCTCATCTCAGCCGTAGAATACAAAAAGACAAGCAGTTACCCTAATGAGAATAATAAAAAGATTTCATGAGACTTCATTTGCACACATTCCAAAGAACTAATTTTTGGAGAGGCACGTATTCCAAGAGAGGTTGAGTGAGTAAAGAGAGGGAAAGGGACAGCAGAGAAAGGAGGCTCGAGTTCCAAGAGGAGGGTGCATTTCTCAAGGGAGTAGCATGCATCCCAAGGTTGGAAATGAGGAGCATGCACTTCTAGGAAGGCTGAACATTAATGCTGTCCATACAGCAGTTGAAGGGCACATTTTTCAAGGCAGAAAAGGGTGGCACACATTCCCAGGAGTTCTGGAAGCATTTAAGAGGGAGTCCGTACAGCAGAGAAGTAAAAAGAGGGGGCCTTACCGAAGAATGTTCTGTTGCCGTTTGGCACTGTTTTCGAGGTGCTACAAGTGCTATTAAATTTGTACAGATTTTCTTTTTAAAATTTTGTGCCCACAAATTAAGGTGGAAATGCAGCCTGGAAGTACTGTACAGCGAGGCCGTACAGCTGTACTTCTGCATAATAAATTGAGGCTGATTTTCTGTAGCTGATTGGCACACATTTCAAGGTGGAGAAGGGCACAAATTCCAAGGTTTTGTACTGTCTATTAAATGCTGATGCTTTCTGCTGTTGTATTCTCTATAAAAATGTTTACTCAAGCTCAATAAGAATTTCTCATGGACTGGTTTTCCCCTTAGGGGGGTTTTCCATGGTCTATTAGACCAAAATTAACTGTCAAATGTTTTTTTTTGTACTAGGGGAATCTGCAACTGGGATGGGGTTGGTACTTGAATAACACAGGGTCCAGGGTTCCAATCCCGTCCGCTACCACTATACCCGTAGGTGCAATCACCGAGCCTGCCGCAATGGAGCATGGGTTATTGAGGGTTTGAACCAACGACATCTTACAAGGCTTACAATGGGTTTGCCAGCTGGTCTACACCCTGACAGGCTCTGTGTCAAATGTCTTTACAGTCTGCTGTTTTTGGTTTTATTTCTGCTGCAAAATGTCTTCTTAACAAGTGTGTCTCAGCTTATTGTTCTATGGAAATGTGTGCATTAGTCTGTGTTACCAGATCCGTCAGCGGTCACTCAAGGATCCGCGGTTCCGATTCGGATCCACCACGGAACCGTGCCTAAACCGGATCCTTCAAAAACGGAAACGGATCCAACCAGAGGTAAACAGATCCTGTGATTTTTTTATTGTTTTTCCTGTTCTTTAGGCATTTGTCTGTAGCCGCATTTTTCCATACCCTCCTTTCGCGTAGTTTTTCTGCAGCCTCCTTTCGCGTTACCCCACAGAGCAGCGATAACACGGACAGAGACCAACAACCATAAGGCGGGTAGCTTGGACTTTGGACCAGTGGTGACATCAACCCAGCAGGCGATGACTGATGACAATCCAGTGTTGGGCGGGTAGCTTGGTGTTTGGCCAAGTCAAAAGATTTGTCGAATATTTTTTTTCTCTATGTTACTAATTTTTTCTATGGGTTTAACTTTTTAACTTTTTGTAACAATAAAGTTAAGGTATAAAAATTAAAGTTAATTTAAAGTATTATAAAATTAACACATTTTAACTTGCATAATATATTTTAAGTAATAAAGTTAAAAACTATATAATAATAATGTTAAATCATAAATATTAAAATTTTTAATGTTATAATAAATTCATATATTTTTAAAATATATTGTAAATTTAATTTTATATATATATATATTGTAAATTTAATTATATATATATCTATATATATATATACAATAGAATTATATATAGTAATAAAATTAAAAAAATATTATTATATTTTTGTGTACGTGACGTATCCTAGCCGTATCCGGATCCGTATCCGTATCTGTATCCGTGTAACCTAGGCATTAGTTATGCTTTGAATTTTTGATGACTTTAGAAGACTGGGATCAGAGTACTGATAAGTGTTTGAGGATATCTATGGCTGAGTATAGTTCAGATTTTAACATATGGAGCCTATCTTCATCAGGCATAAGCATTGATTTTGGATGATTGTTTCTGGACTGATGTTAAATTTGTTGAATCAAAATGTGTAATGCTCCGTTATGTTAGAAAGTGGCAACAAGGAAGGTCTTCTTGCATTGCATGTGTCCTTGCATGCAAGAAAGACTTAAAACAGGAAGCCAAATGTATTTGATGTCTTTTCCAAAGTTTAGACTTAGGAAAAGTACATTAAGTGATCTAATTATTAATTGACTTAATGGAGTCACTTTAATAAAGTGCAAGTGAAATAATTAAAGTGATGGCTAATCTAATCTTGGCCATTGAATCTCACCGGAGGATCTCATCCATAGATCCATAGTGAGATGTTATGGTTTTTGCTTGGCCATTGAGGTAAAAGGAGAATCGATTTGGTGGAGAGGACACATTGACACAATGACAGAAAGAGAAGTTTGAGGAAAAGAAGACGGAGGAGCAATCATTCAACAGATCGACAGAGTGATTAGGCAGAGAGAGAGAGAGGGCCGTACAATCTTGCAAAGAGAGGGACGTACAAGTCTGCAGCTCGACTGTACAACATCTCGGCCGTACAGCAGCTGCAGAGGACCCGCACGTGTGAGTAGAAGGCCATACGGATCTGTCCATACAGCTGACGCAGAGCTGTACGGATTCCGTACAGCTGACTGTACAGCTACGCAGAGAGGGCCGATCAGGCTTGGGGTTTTCTCAGTGAGTTTCATTGGCTCGATTTTGCCAGGTTTGGTAAATTGATTTTCTGGATTGTATTTGTTCCATATCTTCATAATAAAATTTCATCTCAGACTGCTGCACCGGTTTCTCCATCTTGGGTTTTGTCCGGGGGTTTATACCCAAAAAGATTTGTGTTGTCTCCATTAATGTGATTGGTATGTCTTTCAGTATTTATTTTCCGCTGCATAGTGAAGAAATCCATGTGTGGTTAATTGTGGCAATTGGGTTTAATTAAAATTAATCTGGCATACTTTAACTCAAGTTGGATTTTAAGGAAATTTACACGTTATTTGTTTTCTTAGAAAGCAATCGTAATTTTTATTCAAAACTTTAAAGAAAATTACATTTTCATGTGTCTTAGTACGTCTGATCCAGAACTAGGCAGTTATGGATTTATAGACTATATCTAGAAACCTACACTCCTATATATAAAAAAGGGAGAAAACTGTCCACTCATCTGGTACTGATGTGATACTGTGCAACCATATGAAAAAACTAACTGACCATAATATGACTCAAAAGAGACTTTATAAGTCCACATTATACATCAGCAGAAAGGGGAAACACACTCGAATCACTGCGTCCTATATGCTTAAAAGGAAACAGAAGAAGTCTATAAGTAACATAAGGAACCAGCCCCTAAAACTGAAACAACTCAGATAAAAAAGGATGGTCAAAATATTTGCACAGAAAGAGATGGCACTCTTTCCTTGAATTCTTATAATTTTCAGAAACCCTCTGCTACATTCTCATCTTACTTTGACAATGTATCCGCCTTGTCATTCAGGTTATGTAAATATGGATAGCGTGTTTTTACTTTTTAAGTGAGATTTATGAAAACATTGACTTTGTGCGAGAGTTAAACCTTCATTGATAAGAAAGATCCCACCCTATAGCTGCAATTGGAAAAGCTTAGACATGGGAAGTGGAATAAATTGACTACATCTCTTGATCTTTTCATATGGCAGGCTTATGCCCGTAATCCAAGTTGGTATGATACTGAGAGAACAAATAGGAGGCCTCCTTAAGATAAAGAGGTGGTGGAAGGATTTTTGACTGCTGGAAAGAAGTTTTTTGGTTTTATAGTGTAGGCATCTGGAATACTTCGCCCATTTTTCATGTGGGCTAAGTGTGTTTGCCAACATGATGCTTTGGCTTATTAGGCCTAAAAACAACGATCCAATTGATTGGTGGCAACTTCATGGTATGAAGCCTCTATTAGACATTGTAATGTTTATTCAGTCTATGGGTGATGATATAAAGCTATATTGTAATGTTATAAATTTATATGGTAATGCAAATTAGGTTTACTGATATTTTAACACATATTTCAGTATTGCTTTGATACGATGTAGGAAATTGGAAAGCACACGTATATGAATGACAAAGATAGAGAGAGAAAAATACGAGCCTTTATGTATAGCACCATATGTAAGGTGGTTTAACAGCTTAATTTCTAACTCAACATCTAATGTTGAGTTGGTCACATTTTTAACATATAAAATTACATAATTGTTAATGTCGAATAACAATTTGTAAGTGTTCCACTTTAACAATGGACATACCAATCTTTCAAAATTTTTTAATGTATCCATTTCGAAAATAATTGCAAATAGCAAATTCGGAAATTTCACCTTGAACTTGAGGTTCCTTGGTTCTATTTCCTGTGAATGTTCAGCTCCATGGTTGAATCTGAAATATAAATTACAGTGGTATATAATTCACTTCTGTCCTACCAGATACATAAGGCAGCCCCAAAAAATAATCACCGAACCAATGTAATTGAAGGGAAATAGATCTGATTTTTTTTTACGAATAGCGGATTTGTTACAACAATAAATCCGCCCTCTTACCTTATATTTGCTTTCCAAAGCACTCAACAAAATCTGCTCTCTGTTATGTGAAATCAGTGTACATGACCAGCAGTAGAAACTACTCAATTACTGTAAGAATATAAGCTAAAAATCACATCTGCAGTTACACAAAGTTTGGACAACAAAGTACTTGTCATATATACAATAAATGAAGTTACAAGTACATACCAATCAGTTTAGCAGTTTTGTACCTTTTCCAAGTGGAATGAAGGTTGGAGTCTGGTAAAGGCCAGTTGCATACGGAACTGGCTGTTTTGGCCTGAATTGGCTGGTTCAGTACATTGCCATACAGATGGTGCATGGGCCCACTAAGAACCTCCAAAAAGTAGAAAAATTACACTAAAAACTAAGAAACTAAAACCCTAAAACTAAACCTAAATCTCTTTTCATTGCTAATTAAAGAGGTCACCACCCTCCATTTGTCTCACATTCTTCACTTGATCAATTTGGAGTTTTTGAGCTGAGTTTTCATCTTCATTTGACACCATTCTACTTGCTGGTTTGCAGTGTTAGAGTATAAGGCTTATCTGGTATAATAAAGTCACGGTTAATAAGTGACTTAGGTCAATTAAATGTTAATTAATGATTAGGTTATTAGTAGTGTTCCACCAAGTTTCCGGGACGCGAGAGCGCGGGAGTGGGGAAATACACATTGGGGACGTGTGGAGACCACCCCAAAATTTAGGAAAATTTAGGGGACGAGCGGACGTCGAGGTATTGAAAATTATTAAAAATATATAATTTATATAAATCCCCCAACATATCAACATATAAATTCCTCATCCCATCACCATTTACATACTAAAACTTAAAAGTAAATAGCAAATACAAAATAGTAAATTCATCGTAGTAAACATGGTTGTCAATTCATTATTGATTCATGAATCATTTATGATTTGGGTATTTGAATTTCACATTGATAAATTTAAAAATTATAATGCATGCACATCGTCCATTATAAATTTGAATTATAAACCTAAACAATATATGAAATTTTAAAATATTAAAATCATAAAACTGAATCATAGACATGTCACATAAACTTTAAGTTTTAGAAACCTTCAAATTTAAAGAGTCAAAAGAATGATGAGTCAGAGACTCAGTGTGAGGTCATCAATGACAGTATATACTTCTAGAGTCAAAAGTTAAATTGAAAACTAACAATGGACAATGGACAATGAACACTGAAAATAAAAGTAGTGAAAAGAAAGTTGAAAGCATCAAGGAGCATCAAGGAGATAGTTCCATGGACTAGTCCTCCCCATGCATCTACTATGTGAAGCCATTAGGACCATCAATGGGAGTGTCACTATATGAGTCAGAGTCACTCTCATGAGTGACCAATGGCACACCAACCAAACCATGTTTTTATTTTTATTTTTCAAGTTATGATTTTTTTTAAAATTGCATGGGGGCTTCTAGGCATCCCCCTTCTCGAAAGGGGGATGCCCATAAGCCCCTACCTCTTCGGGACGTTCCTTGTGCGTTTCCTCGAGTTTCCAAGAAAAGGGGACATAAGGAAACACTTCCCAAGGAGTCCCCAAGTCCCCAGGGTGTGGGAAACAAGGGGAGCGCGTCCCTGACCCTGGGGGACGCGTCCCCATGGAACACTGGTTATAACTAGGTTTAGGTTTTAGGCGAAATGAGCTCTATAAAATAGACTCGTTATTCTATTTAGGGAACTTGAAGATGATAAAGAATATCATTTTCGAGTCCACTCTGTTAGGGTTTCACTCTACGTAGGATTTAAACTTTATATGCATGCTTAATTGTTCTATCTGTTCAATACATTAACCTAGGGTTTCATGGTTCATTCATTGTCAAAGACTCAAATCATTAACTGCATGCCATTGATTATCATTGCTATTTGTTACATGGTATTAGAGTAGAAAGATCCATAATTGGCATTAGAGGAAAGCAATGTTACAAATATCGGTGCGGCGAAAAAATCGACAGGGTCTAGGAAACATCGTTTCGAGATATCTCGGCAGCACATCGACAAAAATCGACAAACTTAAAAAATGCAAAAAATATTCATTTTTTTTCAATTTTTTAAACATCTAAAGCAACAATAACATTAAATAAACACATTGCCACATGAATATGGAAAGAAAACCGATATATAAGATGTCTAGAGATACATCATAAAAAAACTCCAAATGCAATGCTCCAATATTCAAATCTGATCCTTGATGGCGAGTGAAATGATGAATAAAATCCTCCTTGGGAAAAATAGAAGCTCTCCTAGTCTCCTTGGCTCTCCTCTCCTTGGTTATAGCGTCCAAATGAACCCAAAGACAGCCAATCCGCGAACTTTAAAACCCCTTTTCCGGCCACTCACATGCCCAGTTAAAAATTAGGTCGACTCGGGATAAATCGGTGAAAAATAGCCAAGAAATTGAGTCGATTTTAAGGGCGATTTTTTACTAAAAAATCGAGGCTTGCAAAAAATTGCGATTTATCCGGATATCGCGATAAATTGACCGCGGTTGGTAACATTGGAGGAAAGTCTGCGGTGAGGGAAGCTGCAAATTGTGGTTGTATTTTTGTTAGAGAAAAGGTTAACGAAAGAAGAAGAGAGGACACAAACGCCACTCAGTTGTTGTACCTATCATATCCTCCGGATATAAGAAAATCGTTATATCTCCATAATAAAATTGAAGCCACCTTATATCAAGGAGTCAAGCTACATCATTTTTATTCAATTGTAGGGAGCCACCACTATTTATTCAACATGTAGTCATAAGCATTGGAACAACCATGAAATCAAATGATTGAGTAGTTGATCTGTAGCTTGCCAAATGGTTCGCTTGTCGTAGCAATTGAAGCAACCATGAAATCAAAGGATGGAGCACATGGTCTGTAGCTTGCCAAAGGAGCCGCCTTCATGATCTAATATAGCATCCGAATGGATTGGGCCACACTGCCAAGATAAAGGTACACTAATTTAAAAAAAAGGTAGTTGATAGCCACCGCTTGTGTTACTGTTGCTGCTATTGTATAATCCATACAACCTTTGCACATCTGCCACTTACAGTTAAAATTGCCACCATGGTGAATGAGTTAAAATTGCCACCATGGTGAATGAGCCAGCTTGTGCTAATAAGAGAAGATGCTTGGAAGGTTTGATGTGAGTCACCAGTTAGGAGAAAGTTTGAGAGGAATGTCGTGGGTTTTCCAGACAACAACACAAGTCCTAGGATCTTCATTGATCGAATATGCTTGTGTTAAACTTTGGACAAATTTTGATGAAGCTTGGTTGGGAAGACTGCTATTGAGGCTTTATGTCATTTCAAGTGTGGATAGTACATGCTCTTGTTGAAGCAACTAACTCAACATGCAAACAAGGAACAAGAAGAGACAAGTCAAGTACTTACTTAAGTGCTTGGGTGTAATGTCCCCTCCATAATTCATCCATCGGACATTCCACTAACCTATTTGATTCCTGTTATCCACTAGATTGCACTTAGTGGATTTCGAGTGAACCGTCGAAGACTTGAACAATCTAATTGTTCATCATTAGTGTTCCAAGATCCATCAGGCCAAGTTTTGGCCCCTTTTTTTTAACCACATGTTCATACCCCCTTGGGGGATTTGTAATAATGTGCTAGGATGGTATCTTTTTGTAAAAGACTCAGCTTCTAAGACTTAAACGTTAATTCGACTAGCCCAGAGTGTTTTTTTCCTTGGAAATTATTTGCTGTTGAACAAACGACTAATAATTTTCGAGTTTTTCACTCAATCCTCCAAAGTTGGGGTGGTCGACGTAATTTTTAAGCCTTAAGAGGTTATTAGAGCCTATGTGTCAATGTATTAAACCATGCTAGGCATAGTTTTTGAGTCGTATGGACATGTATTAGGTTCCCCTAGTTTTTTTTTAAAGTTCCGTGGAAAAATATTTTTCCGTAAAAACAAGCCATTTTTAATGGTTTGGGTAAAAAATAAATTGAAAAAGTGATAAAATTATGGTCTAGGGGTTGTTTTGGCCATGGGGGTGCTCGTTTTCTATTCCAGAGCACCCACATTACACCTAAACCCATTTTCCTAAGTGTTCAGGCACTTTATTTTTCATCTTTTTGCAAAAAACCCAAAAAAGTCAAAAAAGAGTGAAGAAATACAAAAAAGTGAAAAATCCCAAAAATCAAAATCCTAAATTTTGGGGATGTGTAAGAGATTTTGGATCAGCTATGTTTGGGGGCATGTAAGAGAGATTTGACGACACTTTTTGGGCAGCTAACTTTAAGGGATCACTTCCCCATGACTTGGGCGCTTTTCCCAAAAAGAGTGCTCATGATTTGGGGATTGTTGTAGCTGATTTTTAGGCCCTCTTTGGCTGATGTATGTATGAACTGATTTAGGGCTAATTTTTGGCATCCAAATAAGAGGGAGGCAACCGCATCTTCTCCCTAACTCATGGCACCACTCTCTCCTCAACTAGTGTGCCCTCTCCCTCTTGTCTTTTCTATAAATATTGGGCACCTCTCTCATTCCAAACTAGTTAGAGTTGGATGAGAGAAGGCTTGCTCTTGTAATCTGATATATTATTTTGCGTTGAGAATATAGAAGCTTTGGAGGCTAAATTGTGTAGTGCATTGGTGTGTGGATCAACATTGTGATGCTATTCATATGGTAACTTGTTCATTTTCTGCAAATTTCTTGGTTACTCTTGTTATAGATCTTGCCTTAATGATTCTTCTGAATTAATAGGAATATGAAGTTGTAAGTAAGTTTACTTTCATTTTCTATCTTTTCATATATGATTGGAAACCAAAAATTTGCATGTTAAATAAGTGTATTTGCATGCTATTTTAATTTCTGTGTGTATGTGTTTACAAGATCTCATGGGTATGCAAGTTTTTGTGATTTAGCTTTCAGGTTGCCAAGCTTGGAGGAGGATTGGATCAAGTTTGACTCCACTCCATCTTCAACAATTTCAGGAACATTGTCCTTCAACACTCCACAAAGAAGCATTCTCAGTTTGATATTCTTTCGCAACAAGCTCTCTTCTACTTACTCTCATAAAAATAATTTCTTCTTGGTTACTGTTTTTGGGTACTTTCAGATCTGATATTCTTAACAAGCTTATCATAAAATCAGATTTGAATTTTTTATGCATAGATCCAAGATACTTTAAAGTTATTATTTCATTGTTGGGTCTTGCTTGGAAAAGAGTCTTTAAATATTTTTTTCAAGTCAAATTTTTAGGATTATTTAAAGATTTCTTCTTTAAAAAGTTAGATTTATATCAAGCAATCAAGTGCTTTATTGGCTGCCTTTTCAAGGCTGTCGAAGACCCTAAGAGGTTGGATTTTTAGCCAAACCATCTTAGTTCCCTTTTTCAGTTAACTAGTTTTTTAACTTAGAAATTTTTTTTATTTTTTTTTGTTTTTGCCCAAATCACTTTTAACGTGATTTTGGGCACTTTTTCTACTAATATAGTTTGCTGGTTTTTGTATTATGACAACAGATAGAAGGTTTTCAAGCACACATTTTGACCAATTTGGATGATCCAGAACCTTCATTGAACCTTACTTTTCCTTCCTTACTTTGCCTCTATCATTTTTAACTTCTTTTCTCCAAGTCTATAAGGAGAAAGATGAATTCTTTTATTTTTAGTTTGGCATTGTAACTTATAATAAAAACTATTTTGGAAGTAATCTCACAAAGCTTGCTTCTCATCCCCCAGGGGGGATTGGTGTCGGTTCAAATTTTGTGATTGTTGTCAATTTTCTCAAACCTTAACAATTTTTCACAATAGATTAGATTAACTTAAAATCAACCAAGCAGAATAAAATTTAATGTCATGGTCCAATCCAAATATTGGGCCATTGACACTCTCAGGACGCAGGAACATTTTTGCAGACCATATGCTTTTTTCGCTACAATATTGTTTATCTTTTGCAATAAAGTAATTCAGATACTAACCCACTACCTCGGTAGTGTAGTAATTAGAAAACATTTACTTTTTCAGTTCTCTACAATCAAAAACACCCCCTTGCTTTTCCGAAATAAGGTTTTAGGACAAGGGCTTGCCCGAGTACTGGCCCGAAAATGGACTCTTGGGGCATAAAAAAGTATTTTTTTTTAAATATTTTAAAATAAACAAGGCTCTGTCCCAAGTATGCTCTGGATCACTGCAGCTATGTCTGAACATGCTGATCAAACCAGAAAGGGGCTTAGCTACTAGTAATTAGTTTAACACTTCCCAATAAACCACCCATATACGAAAATCCGGCGTATCGATTTTTCTGGCACAGTGTGGACAAATTTCTCAAAGGAAGCGGGAACTACTGGGTAGCGACCTTGAGATACCGTTAGACTACACCCTCGTTTGGTGTAGTGTTGAACACCTCCCAGAGACTTCGATCCAGCTCACATGTGTGAGTGAGAAGCCACCTTGCCAGAAACCGAACATATTTCCAGTACCTTATGGTATATTGGAAATCCCCTCATCCATAATAAAAATCTCATTACCACATTAATTTTAAAATTGACCAAGAACATTTGCACAGCATTTTCTTTTCCAGCATTACAAACAACATTACAAATTTTGACTCCATTCTTCAGCACTGTCTCTTCTATTTATCATTGCAAATTTTATTTTCAATTGCTATTATGTGTTGAATGATTTGACAATCATGTTTAATTTATGCTGTTTAGATCTTTATGCTGCTATACTTTTAAGATATATTGCAAATCTCTTGTGTCAGTTTGTGATTATAAAAAACTCCTAAAAAACTAATTCATCCACCATAACTAGCTTAGCTTAATCAGCCTTAGCAACTTTAGGGTCCACCCCCCTTTGCTTCGTTAGGAGTTTGCCTAAACGGAGGAGTCAAGATTCAAGTGACAATACTTGACTCGAGGCTTGCCCCCAAGGACACACTTTGTGGCTTGAAGATTTCTGCCACGCTTACCCAAGGTGTGTTTTCCGACGGAAACAATTCCCATAGGTTAGAGTGGAAATTAATTTGACTAGGGAATTATTTGGGCTATAGTCACTATGCAAATTAAAATTTAAATAAAGAAGGGGTGATGTGGGTCATAATTTTGTAATAATAATGGCCGAAATTCATAAATGACGTGGAAATGGTCTAATCAACCAAGGAGGGTGCATAGGAGGATGAATGGGCCCCATATGTGGTGTAACTCCCATCCAAGGTGGAAGGAATCCAATCATAAAGGCATCTTGTGAATTGTAACTCCCCGGGTTAAAAATAGTCAAGGAAGGACACACTAGGGGAAGAGGAATCTCATGAAGAAGCAACAGGCTAAAAATAATGAGGGAGGGTGTCTTTGTGAAGTATAACCCCAAAGGAATCTATGACAATCTATGACAACATCTATGACAACGTTTATGACAATCTATGACAAGCTAGGCCCTAAATTTAGCCAAGGAGAGTGTATGAGGGAAGATGGGCCCAGAAGGTAGTTGTAACTCCCTCGCAAGTCAAGGGAAGTGTTACCGAGCAAACTAGCAGGGCTAGTGCCTAGTAAGCACATGCATAGACTCATGACCCAATGTCACCTCGATCACAAATCCTCAACTTCTTCGGACTGTCGTAACCTCCAAGGGGAAGAGCCCTAGGGCTTCCCTTTCTTCCCCTTGGTCCCCTCCTTTTCCACTTGGCCAGCTTCCATAGGCCTCGACAATCTATGACAACATCTATGACAACGTTTATGACAATCTATGACAAGCCAAGCCCTAAATTTAGCCAAGGAGAGCGTATGAGGGAAGATGGGCCCAGAAGGTAGTTGTAACTCCCTCGCAAATCAAGGGAAGTGTTACCGAGCAAACGAGCAGGCCTAGTGCCCAGTAAGCACATGCATAGACTCATGACCCAATGTCACCTCGATCACAAATCCTCAACTTCTTTGGACTGTCGTAACCTCCAAGGGGAAGAGCCCAAGGGCTTCCCTTTCTTCCCCTTGGTCCTC
The DNA here is from genome assembly GCA_027924585.1 of Larix kaempferi. Taxonomy (NCBI): domain Eukaryota; kingdom Viridiplantae; phylum Streptophyta; class Pinopsida; order Pinales; family Pinaceae; genus Larix; species Larix kaempferi. Next base: position 28,332,232 of record BSBM01000372.1, on the reverse strand, counting down.
TCCTTTTCCACTTGGCCAGCTTCCATAGGCCTCGATCTCTTACCTAAGGGCCTCGCCCTCCCTTGGCAGGCCCTTTTTACCAGGCTGTAACAGCCTTTCACTGTCCCTAGCAACCCTCTTTAACTTCATTTTTGAAGTCTGCTACAACAGACCGTCACCCTTACTTGGCAGCCCTTTCACCTGGCTGTAGCAGCCTCCTTAAACACTGCTCTGAGGTTTGGAATTAGTGCAGACTGTTACCACCTCTTTTGCAGCCTTAAAATGTTACCAGAAAAACTAGCAGGGCTAGTGTCCAATAGACAATGCAAGGAGAGTGTGACCCAATGTCACCTCAGCCACACTGTGTCTTAACCTTCAAGGGGAGAGCCCTCATTGATATCCTGCAAGACACTTAGGCAAACAAAACTATATCTTCTACACAATTATATTAGTGACCAGTGCCTTTTAGGAGTCAGCTAGAGAATGAAGAAAACATGCTAGATACATATAAATGTTGTAGACGTAAAACAAGTGTATCGATGTTACTAGCAAAGCATTATTCACACAACATTCATCATAGACATGTGACCATTCATCTAGTGAACTAACAAGATACAAGTGCTGTTGTAACAATGTAATTAAAGGTATCCCACAGTAGGTTCAACGGTAACAATCCATTTATGACAGTGATTTGCAGCAGTAGACAGTAAAGTAAAATGCAGCACAATTATGATATCCAAAGCAGTGCTTAGTGTTATGAAGTATGAGCCAAACAAATCCAACTTGAAAGACCTATGAAGAAATATAAGCACTTTAATTGGGGTTTGATATACAGACCCTGTAGTAACAAGTTTGACCTCAAAACAATATTAGTAACAGCCCCTCATTCGACGGTAAATAATAACAGCTAGTAAGGATGCATACAAACAATACTCAGTGTCCAAATATAATTTAAAGAACAGTTTATTTATGTCTGAAAATACAGTCCTGTAGCATGCATTCAATGTCAAATTCAGTCCCTTATGGCAAGTAATTTAAGGTTTATTTCTTCACCCGATTAATGTTAATTTTATGTACCTTTGTTTCAAGTGTAGGCTAACACTTTTGCTAATCTTTTAGTGGTCTTTATGGTGTCTTATGCAGCAGGTTTCAGAGCAACAGAATGGAAGGACAGGCTGCCAATATTACAGACCTGTGGTAAAGCAAGGACATGCCTAAAAAGAGGAAGCAAAGGGCTGCAAAAGGAAAGGAAAGTCAGGCTGAGGGTAAAGAGAGGTTAGTGGAGGTGAGGTCGAGGGTTAGCAAAGGTAGAGCGAGGGTCTTGAGGGCAAAAAGAGAGGAGGCCGAAGTAAGGAAGAGGAGAAAAAGAGGAGGCCGAGGGTTTAGGAGGAAGCCTTAGGGCTGTTAGGGTTTAGGTTTAGGGTAGATTTAGGGTTTTTTTTGGGATTTTTAGGCTTTTTGAATTTTTTATTTTTAGGGTTGCCACAATTTCGCCCTAGGGTTTTTAGGGCCTAAAATGGCAGGCCAAATTTGTAAGAGGGAGGGCCGAAATTTTAGGGAGGCCAAAAATAATTTATTTTTTATTTTTTATTTTATTTTTAGGGTTCCAGACATAAAATTGCAGACCTAATTCTAACCCTAATTATACCATGAAAATGTAAAGTTACACATGACAATGCAAGAGAAATTTGGTAAACGTTGATAACTAGGGTTTTAATAAATGAAACCCTAAACCCTAGACCTATAGGAGAGGTGACTAGCTTCCCTCTTAGAGTAATTTCTCTTTGAAACTAGGGCTTCCTACAACAACCTCTAGGGTTTGTTGTAGGAGCCTAATCTAGGGAAAAATTAGAGATCCGAGGACAAACTAGGGAAAAGCTCCTCTAGGGAGCGTTTTCCACCATGCAATGGAGATAGAAGGCAGACAAGGCCCAAGCAAGGCTAAAAATAGACTTACTTGAGCCTTGTGTTGTTCCAACAATTCCTAGCATCCACCAAGCATGATCAAAACCCTATAAATGCATCCAATTTCATCCACAATCCAAAGAAGAGCCTACTTCAAGGTGCGCATCTCATCCAAAGAGCCTATCTTGGGTAAAAGAGCTACATAATGTAATTTATCCCATGAGTTATGATTTACAAATGAGGCGAGGAGTTGTATTTATATGATTCTCAACTCACCTTTACAAAATAACCAGGCCAACATGCCAAATAAATGTGAATGTAAAAATATAACATGAAATAATATAAAATAATCTAAAGATGGCCAAAAAGATGGCTAAAAGATGGCTACTTGGGGTATTTTCCCCCTAGGTGCCTAAAAACTATTAAATGTACAACATCATGAGACATTCTCCAAACCAATCTTGTGCAGCCAAGATTGATCCTCTATATAGAGGTGAGCACTTTGATTGCCTTCCGTGTAAAGGTTATTCCTACCGTATAGAGGTAAGTGATCAAAGTAATGATGTTGTAAAGTCTTGTTGGACAAGGCTCCATAATTGTGTGTCAAGTCATGATTCTCATGTGGACCTTCCATATAAAGGTATCCATGGGATGGACCTCCCGTATAGAGGTGGACCGTCCGTATAAAGCTCATGCTTTACTTGTTAAAAGCATTTAATGTTGTGTGATGTATTATTAACCATGATCACCGGATTGCTATTAAGTCTCCTTTAGAGTTTGATCACCTCTAAAGTGAATTACTTTAGCATTTGATCATTTGGTCCGGAATAATATACTATGATCACAACATCCGTTAATTCTTCTTACTATAATGTAATGTGATGGATAATTAAAGTTAGCACATACTGACTATGCAGTAAAAGATAAAGAGATAAAGATAAAAGCATAGAGGAAAAGAGAATTCAAATTGATCATGAGATGACTAAATGAACTCGAATTGTCAAGCTTCAGTCAAAGCCACATTGTATGCCTCAGTTAACTAAAGAACTCATAGTGGTCACTACAAGTAAATCAATCAGCATGGTTTCAGTTAACTATGTGTTAAATAAGGACTAGCTAACTAAAGTGTTTTTACTTTAGTTAAACTAAAAGACAATACTTCAGTGAATCAAGGAGAACTCGAATTGATCACTACAGTGATGTTATCAAGAAAGAATCAGTTAAAGTGAGTTAACTAAGTGACAACAAAGAAAATCTAGTCAACTAAGTGTTATTGCATGGCGACACTTATGTTAAACTAAAAGACAACACTTGCATGATGACACTTAAGTTAGCCACCTAACTAAGTGGGCAAGCTTTTAGTTAAGAGGCGAGTTCATCCTAAGAGACAATTAAGTGAGATAAAGCATTGCATGAGAAGTGGGGTGCACTTCTTCATGCAAGATTGATACATCCAGTCTGAGGGCGAGTTCATCATGAAGTTAGAAGAAGCCGATGCATGAGTAGAATGTATAAATATGTTATATGGGATTAATGAATTCAGTGTGAAGCAAATCCTCTTATCTATTGAAGGCAAGGCACTTCTCTTTGTGTAGGTTATTTGTTCTTGCTTGTTATTGATGTGCTGGGCACATTGGAAAACACATCTGATTGATCTCTCTTCTCTATTGCTTTCGTATCTTCACCAAGAGTGTTTTGGTGATCTCTTATCTTCCGAAAGCAATTTGCGATGTTGTAATAGAAAGCATTCTCTGCTATCCATTATATTATACTGAGAAGAATTGTTGGGGTTTTTGTTCTCATAGTTTTGAGGGTTTTCCCCAGGCATATCTTGTGTTATGGCTGTATGAATTTCATGTGATTGAATTGTCTCATTGCTTCAAGTTTCAACATCTAAAAGAATTAAAGATCAAAGCTCAATCAAATATTAACAAAAACTGCTCAAAATGACTAAAATTGAATAGAAAAATTCACCCTTAAAGGCAGAGTGAGCAGGGGGGATCGTCATGCCCCATCTAACCCCAATAATGTTGGAAAGGGACTATGATGGGTGTACAAGGTGACCAGATGGGGAGGCCAGAGCCTCAGAGATGGAATACTGTCACCGGTGTAGAAAACAAACAGGGGGTCATGTGACCCAGTGACCCACCCCTAGTAGCCCCGGACACCAACCTCAGGCCTACGAGCCCTAGAATGAGGCAATCAACAATGCCACTAAGCCATAGTACTCCTAAAGGAAGGACCAAAGGGTCTGGCCATAACCACCTCTCGAAAAAAGTACTGGTAACACCCCATCATGGTCCTAAAGAAAAGAACGATCCCTCTCCTTGGGCAAATATCTAAAGGTGCACTGGTACTGGTACCCTTTAACATGAAGCATCTCTTATTTGAATTGTCAAGGAAGGCTAAGGTTCAAATTGGTCCAAATAACATTAGAGAGGGAGTTGATGTGTCATGAATTATTATTCTCTCCAATAATTCGAATTGTATTATTAGTTTTGAGAGAGAATTCTAGAATAAGGGGGAAAAAGCCCAATGAAGTTTATAAAAGGAATGCAGGCACCTTATGAGAAAGCTTTTGGTCATTTGCATTTCGAATTGGAGAGCCATTGTGCTTTTCATTCTTGGGAGATGTGCCCCTTGCAATTGTGACTAGTTTCGGTGGTGCAAGATCCCACCCTAGCTAGTATGAGAGGAGGAATCACCCTGGTTTCTCTACAGAGCTTCCATTGAAGGAGATCATGTCCATGTTTAATTGCTGGTTTGAGTTCATGTTGGGGTGTTTGAATCTCAGTTTGTAGCAGTGAAAATTGTTGGTGTTTCCGGAATTGCAGCTTGTGTTGTGGTAGTTCTTGGTTGAGGAGGGTGCACCAATGGATGCCCAAATCTTTTGAGGGCTGTAGCGGCAATCAGTGCTCTCAATGTAATTATCCATTTAATGATAAAGATTTCCACTGTTTTTCTTCATATTGTACTCCATATTCAAGTGATTGGTTGAACTATGTGTAGATCTATTGTTATGGTTGTGCAATCTTCATGTATTGTGTGTCAAACTTTCATAAAAGTTCCCTGATGTCTATTAGTGAGCTGTTTGGACTGATTTGGAGGTGTTAGGGTTGGATTGGAGCTGTTAGGAAAGGGTTCGAGCTGATTAGGAGAAGTTAGGAAAATTTCGAAACCCTTGGACAAATTATGCCCAAATTCAAGTTAGTCTCTCCTAATTTGAGTTGGGTACATTACATTGGGGTCGTGAACATTCGACATGAAGCAAAAACAATAATTTTCAGAATTAGAGGAAGGGGGGATGGGAAATCTTAACTCAAACAAAGATTCGTGTTTTCTCCCTTTAGCAACAATTTTCCTTAAAGTTTATTCCATTTGTTTTATTTATTTTAGCACAATTACTTTTCAGCAGTGTATTTGTATTAGTAGTTAGGGGTTTTAGTATTATTTCTAGCATATGTACGTTTGGAACGAATAAACCCAGTATCCAGAATATCTTCCTAGAGAACTAGGTGAGCACTCTGGCTAGGTACCTTAGTGACTGGAAAATAAGCACATTCCCTCTAAAAGAAATATGCACATTAAGGAAAATAAGCATGTTCCCTCTAAAGGAAATATGCACATTTCCATTGCTAACAACTGTGAATCTTTAGAGGAGATGGCAGTGAACTCCATGAACCATCCTATTTGTTGGTGAAATGGCGAGATGCGCCCGAGTCAATGTACCAAGCATATGAGTTGTGGTTATCTATTGGTTGCTTGGCTATGAATGCATAGAAGGCTAACTCCTCCTTTGTATGTTCTTCGACATGTTACATCTTGCAGTCAATGGCTTTCAGCTATTCATGTGATGATGTCTAACATGAAGGGACACTTGATTTGACCTTTCTAGAGCAGAGTTCAGAAAGAGTGGGCATCTTCGATATTGTGCGAGAAGCACATGAACAGTTTACCAGCCTTGGTGGAGAAGCAGGTTATCTTCTTCATAAATGAGTTGGTTGTCAGAGAGAACACCTTCCTTGGTAAGGGGGAGTGTTGAAATTGTACCTAGGAAGTGTTCTCATAGTCATTTTATGCCTAAGTAATTAATGAGGGAAAAATGGACATGACCCTTCTATTAATTGATTGAGATGAGCAATTAATTCACTTTATTATATTAAAGTGACTTTTGGTTTATTTAAGTGGTAGGTGAATGAATTTAATTTATGGAGAGAATTATGAGCATTTAATCTCATCCATAGATCTAATCGTTTGTGGGCCCTTGGATTAGATGACTCTTCAGTTACCCTTGAGAGGCAAACAAAGAGACAAGAAGTTTGAATTAAATTGGCTTTCCCTTTTTCATTTGAAATGATCCAAGAGAGTTGGAGCAAATGAGACTTGCTTGAGAAAAGCTAGTGAGGTCGAATTCTTGAGAGGAGAAAGAGGACGCAGAGGGAGAAGGTGACTGGCACACATTCCAAAGCACCCTACAGCAGCATGAAAATTGAGACAGCAGGCACAGAAATCGAGAAGGAAGACTGGGCATGAACCCTAGGCATCTGGCACAATTTTTGAGGAGTTTACTTCAGCATTTATGGAGGCCGTACAGAAATTTTCTGTTTCTGTCCATACAGTGAGCAGGCCGTACACAACACACATTTTGAGGCAGGAAAACACAGAAATCGAGGACATAAGTTGACTGTGAGTTGGTACGATTTCCAAGACATTTATTGGTACAGAAATTGAGGATGCAAACTGTACCAGTTTTGCACAGAATTTGAGGAAGAGGCAGTATGCATCAAGTATGCATCATCATAATCAACAAGTATGTCAGACATCAAGATCTGAACACGTCATCAAGGTATCAAGGTCTGTAACATCATCATAGGGTATGCAACTTAGTGTGTAGAAATGCATCATCATCTTATATCATCATCATCATACAGTACATCATCAAGGGGAATACATCAATATCAAGATAGGGTTTGCATCATCATTATTTCAAGTATAGAGTATGGAATGTGCATCAACATATATAGTATCATCATCATTATAATACGGTATACTTCGCCACTGTATACATCACTGTACATGCTCCACTGATCTGTGTCAAATTATTATCACGGTTCATTCATCTTAGTGTATAGGAGAGCATGCATCAACATAAAGCATGTGTCAACAGGTTTGCATCATAGTATAGATCACACTTCACTGAGTATAACATACCTTCATACCTTGACCTGTGCATTAGGGCTTTCTTAAGCAGTGCATCATCATAGTGTGTAGTATGCATCGTCAAAGGGTTTAGTATGCATCATCATTAAAAAATGCACTGTATGTATCACTGTTATGCACTGTATACATTACTAAACTGTACATGCATATTGCATCATATCATCAAGGTATATAGAATCATCATAGTTTAGTGTCAACAAGGATACCTCATTACCATTGTGAAGTATATCATATCATCATCATAAAGTAAACAATGACCATACCTTTCAAAAGCTGTGTATATCAAGACTGTTAGACTCAACACTTGGGCTGTGTTAGTCTACTGTAGAAGACTTTAAACAAAACCAACCTTAGTCTTGAAGATGACCTACACCATGCTTGAAGTCAGGACTGTTTGTTCAATCTCCAGTACTATGGACTGCTTCAAACCTCAAGGAATTCACTGTGGAAAGAACTCGGTTTCACCATCAACTAGGTCACTGTTCTAGGCATCAAAACTTGGATAAAACTTGGACTATTTTCACTTGCAAAACGCAGACTATGTAAGAGCTGTAGATGTCCTCAACATTGGACTGTTTCAACCTCCAGATAATCTTTGTAGTAGGCTCGTGACTGTCATAAAAATTCAGGCTGTTTATGTAAGTTGTAGATGATCCAAAACAAGGTTAAACTTCACCCTCTGCTGCAAAAACTCTGACTGTACAAAAACCTTGACTGCTGCAATTTGGACCCTTGACTGTTTGACTGCTGCTGCAAATTTGTGGTGTGAAAAGCCTCCAACACCAATCACAAAATTGACCCCCCCAAAAATTATCCTTCTGCAATTTTCGGGTCTGTGGAAGTGTACTGTGGATTAGGTCTGATATTGACTGCTGTGCATTTTATTTTCAGAAGAAATAAAAATACTCACTTTCTCACAGGTTTTCCCCAAGTCGGGGTTTTGCCTGGGTCATTTTGGCTAAAATCTTTGTCTGAAATTTCATGAGATGAATGTGTTTTTCTGCTCTGTATATTCATTGTGGTAGGACTTCTCAGTGTGCTTTAAGTTCAGATGGTTCATGAGAAAGAATCTTATTTGCAGCAGTGAGTTGAATTAGATTTAATATTGAACTGATATCTGTGCATAGCTTAAGGTCAGTTTGAGAAGTGAAATTTCTACAAACCCCACACGAGCTCTCTGTTAGAAAGTTCTGTGCTCTGTTAAAAGGCAGAGGTGCCACTAATGAAGCCAGTGGCCATGATCCGTCAATGCTCAATGCTCCATGGCATCTCCACGGTGCTTGTTATAGGTGGAAGAAGAGCCCACACAAATTACAAATTTACAAGCCAAAGAGGGCTGATGCAAATTACATTTAGTCTTTAACCGATTGAGTTAACCCTTGGGGCTCCATATATTAGTAAGTTATATATATATATATTTCATGATATCAGTGTAAACTTTGAGAGTTTTGGATGTTTCGATTCTCTACCTATTTTCAGGGATTCATCTTCAGGGGAAAAGTAAAACAGTTGAGAATGATTAGTGGAGGGTCAGGACTTGGTCAAATATCCTGAAACAACATTCAAAATACGACACAAGAAAATCTACATTCACAAAAGTTATATATAATAATAGGTTAATTTATAATATTAAAAAAATATAGTTAAGTTATATATATATATATATATATACACACACACCCCATATCGAATTTAATTTTGAATTTTATTGAACTTGTTTCTCCAAAGATTCTTTATTGAGTTGTATTGCAGCCAAATTCGAACACGAACGTGGACTGGGTGACTTAGGTATATTGAGCCCCTGGACCTCTCTCTTCTTTTTAAATGACTTGATTATGCTTTTTCATGTATCTCTTAGATTCGCTTATTTTATGCTTGCTGAATAGCCTTAGGTACTGTTGCATGTTCCTATCGTTGATTGTACTTTTTATTCAGTCTCATTGACCTACATTGGAAATGAACATAATTATCTTATCTTATTTGTCTGGCTATTTATTATAATTTTATGGATTGATTGTACTCTTGATTTTCAGTTAACAACTACCTCATTTCTTTGTTCTGCAGGACTCATATGGGCGTCCTCAGAAATGTGTACCATTTCGTACGGGTGGTTCCAAGAAGGGACCAAACATGGGTATCATTGTACGAAAAATGCAAGTCTTAAAATATGAAGCTCCGGATTCCCAGTTAGATGATTGCAAAAGTGATTCAATTCTTTTGACGAGGAAGAGGCCCAGTGAAAGCATTGATAATATGTGTACTGCAGACACAGAAGAAGAGACATTACAAAATAACAAGAAAATAAAGCATGACAAAAGCACAAATCAGGAAATTCTGTGTGAGAATAATTTAGTAAAAGAATGCAACAATTGTGTCCATCTGAAGGAGCAAGAGCGACTAATGAAAATACTTGAACAGAGGGATGCTGAGATCAGTGATTTGCAACGAATTATAGCTGCATTAATAAGGAAGAATGGTCTATAGCTTTATTCCTGTCAGGATCATGCCCAACTAGAGTAGTAAATCAAGTCTGCATGAAAATTCATTTTAAAGCCGGCCACTGAAAGAAAAAACCACTATCAAGATAAGCACGACCCTCCATTACAGCAATGGGCAATGTCCTTGTTTGTGTTTTGGAATTTCAAACTTTCATTTTGAAGAGGAAAGTTGAAGTTGTAACCGCATAGTGCACCAAAGCTGAATTTCGATGTCTGCCATTTCCAAAGGTTTTCTGGAGATGTTCTATATCTCTTTCAAATGAAAGTGATTCAGGTCAGTGTGTACTACAACTACATGGTGACAGCTTTCAGTTATTTGATTACGTAAAAGCTAACGGTTTTATATTGGAATTGTAAGCTCTTCCAACACACTTTTGCAAAGTTGATGCAACAATTTAATTGCCACCAATTATATACCTATTTATTCAGTGGTTCCTAAATGTCATCAGTACTGGATTTTTTGGAAATCCGAAACTCAACAAATACATTTGAGGCGGATGACATTATTTAGTTTCACGCTGTTATATGGGTCACATATAATTGATTGACTGAGGAAAATGTAGTGATTCTTATTGCTGACTATTTTTGCCTGTGAGTCCAGTCCCTGCTGTAGGAAGAGACTATATATTTCACCTTACTCTATTAGTTTGGATAGTGATGCAAAGAAATCAAAGGTATATTTAAAGTTTGTGAAAAATAATATTTATTGGTTTATTTATTTATTTAATGTATTTTCATATTTGTTAAATTATGATTGGCCTTTATGTTTTGATTACACTAATTTTATCATTGAGCAGATTAGATACAAATAAGAAAACAAATTACATACATTATGAAAGCTTTACAAAGTTCATGAAATATTTCTGTAAGTGTTGTACTATTGTCACTTCAAAATGTTGTACTGCTGTCACTTCATGTATATATATAAAAGAGAAGATTAATAATGTTAATAGTACTATTTCAATATAAACATATAGATTTAAGTTACAGAAATTTTTAGAATGAGTAGGAAATATATATATATATATTTTACCCATTCCAGAAAACTTATACAACTTAAATTTATATATTTAAATTGAAATAATACCATTGATATTCTAATATTTTTTTACACATTCTTTATCTATTGCAAAGGCTTATGCATTTTAAATCCATATGTTTATATTGAAATAATACTATTAACATTCAATAATTTTTATTAATAAATGGTATAATTTTAACTCATATTGGGTGATATAAGACTACTATGATGTCAAATGTGTTTATGAAAATCATTATGACAAAATTATATTAAATTTGTGAGTTATTTTATTTAATTTTTATTGTGTTTTACTGATATTTAATATTCAATTTTATTTCTATAATATATTATATAAGGCAGTGATTAAATTGGACGCAATTCTTGTTTGTTATTAAGAATAGAGAAACACAAGCATTCACATGACTTGCTTTGTTAATTATTAATTAATATTTATGTGTTCTTAATAGTGAAAGAATAAAGAAACAAAAGTATTCACTTGATTTGCTTTGTTAATTACTAATTAATATTTATGTGTTCTTAATCGTGGAAGAATAGAGAAACACAAGTATTCATTTGATTTGCTTGGTTAATTATTAATTAATACTTTCACACCTCTGCTTCATCATCATATCTATCAAAATCAAAGTTATGCTTGATATTACTTTGAAAATCATGACCATATCCAAACCTGCTCACTCGTGTCAAAAGTGTGAGCAAATGTTACATGGGGTGTTTGGTAAGAAGATTCATTGTCATCTTAAACATGTTGGAATGTGAAGCACCAAATGATGTGATGGATGAATCGATCTTTGAGGCACCCAAAGATTTGGTGTGATGGAAGAGGAACGTCGGAGATGAGACAACTATTTCTGTAATTGTAAACGAGTCCGAAATGTTCTCAATGAATTGTTTTTCTCTTAATTTGATCTTTTGCTCTTTGTCTTTGTGAACTTTGTAGTTGTCAATTATTTTCAGATATAATTTATCGTGGGGTGGGAAAGTTAAATGTACATCCATTTAGATATTTTAACAATAAAAAGTGGAGACTAAAGTCAATTACAGATTTCCTTGGGTCCAACTTCTTTTGACTGTATCTTCTAATAACCTTATTGAGTTGAGTTTGAGATTAAAACTGCCATATATGGTTGTATTTTTCTGGTTAAAGGTTTGTCTTAACAAAAAAAAGGGACACACATAAGATTATGAGCATTATAAATTTTTATATGCTGACACACCTAGATTTGGAGTTTGTAAATATATTTTTGAGTGATTATTGGAGTTTGTTAATATATTTTCGAGGGATTATTGATATAAGTCGCCCCTTTTAGTGGATAAGCCTTGTATGCTTTTTTTCTTTCTTTTTTTTTAATCCAGGTTATAAATTATTCTTCGAACTATAATTGAATAATGTGATTTGGGAATTTATCAAGAGGAGATGCAATAAGATGAGTAAGTAAAATATTTTATAAATTATAATTGAATAATTATATCGATAGGTGGATTAGCATTTATGCTTTTCCTAGATTGCATTAGGATGATACAAGTGTATTGTCCAGATTGATTTTATGGCAGTTGAACAATTATAAAAGAAAAAATATATAAAAAATAACTAATCGTTGATGTATGGATAACTTGTAGTTGATGCATGAGTAAGTTTTAGTTCATGCATGGATAACACGCCAGACAACCTTTTTAACAAGAAGAAGGCAAGTGATAACATATAGTTGACTTGTGGCCTATCGGTGTTCATCGGCCACAAGTTAAGTAGTTGTGCTAGTACGCAAGAATTAATCATGAATAATAGATACACCAAGAATGTTAGACAAACAAACTAAATTGCACTCGTATCTAATACATATGGTTTCCCTCTACTTTTGCACAGGTCCTTGATTTTAACACACCACACATTTCCATTCAAATGCATTATTTTTATTTATATATTTATTATTATTTTAGGATAGAAACACTCCCCATTTTCTGGTCGGAGTCGGGGGCTTACTGTAATCTATTTGTATCTATTGAGATTGGAATTTGAGATTTGGAGTTAATCAAACATCACTCCAGGCACATTGAGAATTGACCTTGGGGCAGCGATGAAAAACTCCCACCATTGAATCACCTGATCACAACACAACATAACTTTTATTTATTATCCATTAAGGTATTTGATTGGTTACTTGTTGATGGATACACTAATCTTCCACCATTAGGTGGAGTTGACATGTTCAGGTTTTATAACCTTGACGAGAGGAAAACATGTAAATTAAGTAGAGCTTTCCTTGTCAATTTGGATTGAATGCATGCTTGGATCGAAAAGATTTGTTCCATTTATGAGGCTCTTTGCTATCCATGTGCAGTTTATTAATATGTTTTTATTGTTACTTGATGTTAAAATGGAACTTTTATATTATAGAACGGTGAGAAAGTTATTTATGAGATCATTTAACTATTCTTCCTTGATATCTTCATTCATGATTATTTTTCACATGATCATTCCTGATATAAGCAGAGGAATGAATTTAAATGTAAATGTTACTTTTAATCTATTGCATAAATTCATTGTTTTATTTATTTAGTCGATAATGTGTCTTTCAATTTTACATGTAGAAAACTAGTATTTTACTAAAAGATTTAAAGAATAATTCTAAATAATTATATTTTTAAGATTACAAATTGTTGACTTTGTTGGAGGGATGTTTTGAAATTTTAGCAACATTTCTAGTTTTCAAATTATTGTTTAAACTTAATAATGTTTTACGAGTTTATCAATTTTATTGTGAGTTTTAGATTTGATTTAAGTATCATACTTCTAGTGATTATTAGTTGTCCCCTTATCTTAAAGCTAAACTATTTGTGATTTATTAAGAAGTATCATACTTTTAAAATGATTTTACTTATTAAGAATGATGTGCTTACTTTAAGTGAAGGGTACCCTTTCCTTTCAAGTCCTTATGCGAGGATTATACTTTTAAATGTTTATATAATAACATTGGTTTTCTTATTTAATTAAAATATATTTTCACCTTCCATGGTTAAGGATATCCCTACTCTATAAAGTCCTTCCAAAGCATAGTGTGAGGGAATGCCAATAGGGAGATCATCCAGTTTGTAAAGTGGGAACATGGGTGTGTAATAAGCATGTTAATTATGTTTGAGCCCTCTTTGTCAACATAGAATGAAAAAATTCTGTATAAAAGGGAAGTTGATTGATTTCATAGAAGAATCAAGCAAATTTTGACTGAACATGCATATTTAATATTATGAATTATCCTTCCACAAAAACATTATTTATGTTCATAGGATGCATGGTCATTTTTAAAGCTCAATCAAATAATTATTAGTTGAATAGTTTTTCATCCTCTTCCTTTTATGTTTTCCCATCCAAAAGATTCCCATAACAAACCTCCTTTCGTTCAAGCATAAGAATGAAGCTACAAAGACCCTTATAATTTAATGTGGGCCAATTAACTCTTTTTAATTATGATTTCCACAATCCATTTACATTGGAGAAGAGTTGAGGAATGATCAACCGATCCTTCTCCATGATAAATATTATATCTTACATTTTCACATATTTTCGATTGATTTTCATAAATTCATCTTCTATAAGGAAATATGAATAACAATTGCTAGACTCTATTTGTACAAATATTAATTAGAACACTTATGTAGAAGGGTCAATTGACTGTTCTCCATATACAAGTAGAATGTAGAAGGCTTGTATGACTTACATTATGGAATCCATTGTAATACCTAACATTGTCAATGGAAGGTTTGACTGTCTCGTATCCAGATATAAGTATAATATAAAGGCTAGGTCAACTCTTTTTAGTTTGACATCCATCGTAATGCTTTCAAGTTACTTTGAAAGTGTTTACTCCATGTTTGGAGTGCTTCATGAGATTTGGCACACTTAATAGAAAATTATTAAGGGAATTAACACTAAGATTGAAGATAATAGTATAGCCATCTATTATTGTTGTGATTGTTGTGATATATGGTATACAAGAAGAGTTTCAGATGTGGTATTGTTGGACACAATGGCCACACTGAGAGGGGGGGGTGAATCAATGTGAGAGCATTTAAACCTTTTTACCTTCTTTTATTTAATCAGAGTATATCAAGCTTTAATCACATAATCATATTCATCATGAGTCATCAACTAAATCAATCACGAATCATAAACACAATCATCACATCAAAGAGACCTTACAAATACTTGTTATTTATACAAGTCGCGAGTGTTAAAAATATAAAAATAATGGCTTATTTTTAGCTGGCCGACCTTACAAAGGAATTAAATAATAAAAAAATACTTTTCATAAGCTGGCCGACTTGCAAGATGGGGTTGTTTTACCACACCAACTTCAAAAAATCATATCTCATCAACCGTGAGGAACCACATGACGTGCCACCTACGGTTGGAAATGGCATGGCGAGGGATACTACTTTGTGAGGATATTACTTGCATTGGCAAGGTTCTTCACCCTTAATTTCTTCAATTTGTGTAGGACACCAGATTTGGTTTGAAATTATTTTGAAAGCTTCTTCAACAAATTTGTGGGCTTTAAGGGAAAGCACAAGGGTTTCCTCAACATATGACTTCATCATCATCAAGCAAGAAGGCTTCTTTGAGCGCTATGTGGGTTCTAAGATCATAAGTCACCATCAAGGATATCAAAGACGTACTACCATGTCCAAGGGCTTCATGACCACATCAAGATCATCATCATGACAATTATCATCAAAGATACGAGGGCATCAAGGTCTTCATCAGTGGTTCTGAGTCTTCATGGGATTCTTCATCATACCAAGGACATGTTCATGGGTTCCATAGCATGTCAAGGACCATACAAGGTCATCATCATCATACAAGAGCTCCATGACCCCAACAAGGGTTGCAAGGTCATCAAATCAACAAGTGTGGGTCCAAGGACTTCTTCAAAGACTTCTTCATTAAGCAGGAGACTTCATGGGCTTCTTCAACCACCTTAACCATGCAACGGGACCTCCAAGGGTCAAGATCCATCATGACATCACCTGTGGGGTTGCCAGACCTTCTCCTAGGGTACCATGACACCATCAGAGCATGAATGAGCACATAATGGGTCATTATTGCTTCTTTAACCCATCAAGGGCTTCTCCATCATCTACAAGGGCTTCAACACCATCTTCAGGGTCTTCAGCATCATCATCAGGGTCTTCAACATCGTCAACAAGGTGGTGGCTCCAAGATCCAACCTTGTGGGTGCACGGACCTTGTCAACTAGGTACAAGATGCTTCAAGGCACAAGCCATCTATGTAAGGGCTCCAAGGCACTGGGATCATCCATACCTGTGCTCTGCAAGAGGGACTTGGTGGCATCAATGACGACCTATGGGGCCACTGCAAGTCCATGTTGGCATCAATGACAATTTCATCAACAGGTATATGCATGTGAAGTTGCCCTAGAGGACCGAAAACTCATTGCAATGATTAATGTTTTTTTCTCCTTGAATTGTCGTGATTGGGGCTACTAGAAGTGAATAATTGTGATTCTTTTGTTGTTGTTTTACACATTAATTTACAACAATCCTAAAAGATGAAATTTTTAGGGTTAAGATCAAAGGAACCTTCTTAAAAGAAGGTGATTTTTAATGTTTGCATTAATTTCCTGGTGTAAATGAAATTTCAACATGGTGTTAGAAAAATTATACTTGAGATAACTCTTGAGTAAGAGGGATTTATGTTTTAGCTAGTCATTATCTAGATAGGTACTTGACCTAGTTAAGGTCATTGGGTCTAAAACCCTAGGTTGCATGAGATAAGCATCTCAACCCTTGGAAGGGTTATTTTGTCTACTTCATATACTACTTATTTTTTCATTTCATACTTTCCAAGATGTGTAAAATTACTCTTGGTCTAAGAGAGTATGACGTGTTAGATTGAGCTTCAAATTTTGTTCCATGGAAGCTTAGGCTTCAGATCCTTATGGAGGAGGCTAAGCTCTAGGAGCATGTTGAAAATAACATTCTAGAAACTACCGATCTAGCATAGTTGGCCACTCCCCGGAATAATCCAAAATGAAGAGAATCATTCTTGACCTCTGAAGGATCACTTCATCTCACACATTACTAATAAGACACCAGGTAACATCATGTTTGATGTTTCTAAGTTATTTCAAAATTCTTGTGCCTCTCGACATATGTTGTTGCGAAACTAGCTTTCATTCGTTAGCATGAGTAAGACATATACTATAATGAACTACTTGACTAGGGTATATGAAGTGAAGGATTAGTTGATCACCATTGGAACTAAGGTAGAGCATCAAGATATAATATCCATTTCCCTTAAAGGGATTGGTCATCCCTAGACACCTTTTGTTCTCGGTATTTATGCTATGGAGAAACTACCATATCTCCCAAAGCTTTGGGTTTCTCTTGTTGAGGAAGAAATTAGATTGTAGTCATGTTTAGAAGAACATGGGGAAGTAGATGCCATTGGTCTCACCAGAAAGACGAAGAAGGGTGATAAGAAAGGCTTCAAGAAGAAAGATGGGACATATACTTAGAAGGATATTAGTAAGGTCATGTGATTTTGATGTCACGAGATGGGACATTATGCAAGATACTGTGCATTGAAAAAGGAAAAGGGCATGAAGTAGGCTGTAGTTGGGATTGTAGTAGGGATAGAGGAAACGACCTCTCAATTCGAGACTTCCTTTTCCATGGTTTCTTGTTTATCTACTAACATTGTGTCTAGTGTTGTTTGGTATGTGGATAGTGGAGCTTCGAGACATATGGAATTTGATAGGTCACTATTCAACGAGATTTAGGAGCAAGAGGGAGATATGACCATGGAGATTGGTGATGATGCCACATACCCCACGAGAGCAGTTGGATCCATTTCAGTCCAGATGCCCTCAAGTGATTTTCTTGAGTTGAGTCATATTTTATTTGTTTCAAGTTTGAGGAAAAGCCTCTTTTTTAAATTTCTTATATGACATATATACGTCAGAGAGTTGTTTTTGAGGGACGACAATGGACCATCAATGATTGTAGTCTAGCAAGTTTGAATACTTTGGCTAGAGGGTTTAAAGGGGGTGGCCTTTACATGTTACTTATTGATCCAATATCACTCACACATTCGTACAAGAGGCTTTTTTTTATCAAAAGGCACATGTAGAGCTAGGTTACGATCCATATACTCTAATTGTGAGATCTTTCAGTGTGCATGGTTCTCCTTCCATGATTGGGGAGAACGTGGAGATTGTTGATCTAGTGGCTTAAGAGCATGTAGGGGTGATTGTGCCACCTAGGATATATTTAACATTGGTTTCTTCCATGCATGAGAATTCTAATTGTACATTGGAGGAGGGTTGTGATGTTGTGATGGATGATGCCATTGAGATTGATTCCAAAGTTACAAGTTGATAGGAGAGTTGGCCTAGTTCAGGTTGGTTCATTTGCTAGAGGATTTGAGGTGCACAGGAGGGATTTTCATGATGAGAGGTTGCATAGTTCAATGAATATACCATGAGATTTTCATTCAAGGATCAATTTGATCTTACATGGGGATATGATTATATTTTCAGGTTTTCTTGGTAAAGTTATGATGTGGTACCCATTGATGTTGACTTATGACGTTGAGGGTGATATAGGTGGATGTTGACTATTGCTCCAGGGATACATTCCTATATATTCATAGGTGGTCATTATTCATTAGATGATTGAAATGTTGTGATCTCATGGTTGAAAATCATGTTGTAGATGGCAGTGATTGATTATGGAACTACAACCAATATTGATTTGCAGATAGCATATTTGGTAGAGTTGCAGAAGGAGTTGATAGGTATTGGTGTAAACACTTTCGCCATAAAGAGAGATTGATTTTTTTTACACCATGTTGTGGCGCTTCATAACATTTAGAGTTCATGGTGTATGTTTATCCCGTGGATAGTCTGAGATGGATTGTATCATGGGAGATGGTCCATGATGGATATGCACACTTGTGATATCTTTCTTTATAGATACCAGAACTCAAATGATCACTGGCTCAATGTTCTTCCCTAGGGCATTGGAGATGTTTTGCTTGGATGGTGGACAACTGCATGACAACCACATGGATGATTCCCTTGGTGGGAGAACACCCTATAAGATATGAGGAGCATTGAGAATTGTGGATGAGGATAGAATCCTTAGATGCCGTGTGGTAACTTTATTTCTTGTTTGGAGGATTGGAGGTGGCTTGGGGATGTCTAGGGCTTTGACAATGTTCTTGCAAGGGGTAGATTCCATAGTGGAGTACTTGGCTTGGGAGGATAGTTACATATGTGGAGGATTGGGATGGAGTGGTGTGGAATTTCCTTTCATAGATACATCACCTTGGGTCACTATTGTGCACGCCATCATAACTGAGAATGACACTTGTGCTCTAGGAGTAGAGCACTTCACTTGTGCGTGGCTTACTTATGTTTAGTAGGCATGCTTGTAGGATTAGGCCAAACTGTGTTTTATTGTTGGCCTCCCTTACTTATCATATAAAGAGAGGATGGAAAAAGTATTTCCAAACAAATCACATCAAACATTCGTTTTTAAATCTTCTTTGAAGTGCTCTCTTAATGATGCAGTAGGGTTCATGAAGGAATCCTAGTGGAGCATATGATGTGGACAATTTCTCTATCTTGAGATTCTACTTTGTACATTTGATCTCCTTGTCTCAGGCACTAGATTTCTTGGTATGTTGCATCATATTGGATTCTAGGGTTGTTTTTCATTCCTTGGAGGTTAGAGATTAGGGTTTGGGAACCCTTGGATGTATTTGGGGAATGAAAGGAGGACACATTTCCTTAGAGATACTGTTGGAGGGATTCTTGCACATGAAGGAGCTAGGGTTTGTTGATCAACCATGTCTAGGGAATCTTGGATGGTTGTATTTTGTCGTAGCTTTGGGAGGAGGCTATGATATGTATGTACTTCATTCATTGAACATATGTGTATGAGGTTTCCAACTGTCCAGATTTTGTATATTGTAGATTTGATTTCAACATTATATCTTCTTAGTATGGTTATTTACATCTGTTAATTGTCTTGTTGATTGACACACTTATGAGAAAAATGTTAAGGGACTTAACACTAAGATTGAAAATAATAGTACAACCATCTTTTACTATTTTGTTTGTTGTTATATCTGTTGTATAAGAAGAGTTTTCATATTTGGTTTATGCATGTGAAGTTTCCCTATTCTGGAAACTCACTGGAATGATTGGTATCTTTTCTCTTTGAATTGGTGTGAATTTTGGGGCTACTAGAATTGAATTATTGTCATTGCTTATCCGCTATTTTACACATTAATTTACAATAGTTCTAAAGGATAAAAATTCTAGGGTTAATATCTGAGGAACCTTCTTAAAAGAATGCGAATTTTCAGATTCACATTAATTACTTGAGGAAAATGAAATTTCAACATGAAATACACGAATCATCCATTGAAGGATTGGTCAAGTCTTATCCATATACAAGTAGCATGAAGAAGGGATGAGCAACTGTTTAAAATACTGACATCTATTGCAATATGTTTGAATATCCATATAAGGGTATTTCCACTATTTTCCATCAACAAGTATCATGGAGAAGTGTTGTTGACTCTTTCTGGTTACATTATCCACTACAATACTTTTAAACATTTATAGAATGGCCAACCAACTCTTCACCATCAACAAGTATCATTTAGAAGGGTGAATTGAGTTTTTCTGATTAAACTATTAATTGCAATACTTTAGAACATTTATATAATGTCTGCTCAACTTTTGTGCATATACAAGTAGCACATAGAAGCATCAACCAAATCTTTCGAATTGTGATCCATTGCAATACTTTCGAAGATTTATATAATGGTCAATCGATTGTGGAGTTAGAGGTCTGGAAACTCATTGGAATGATTGGTATCTTTTCTCTTTGAATCGATGTGAATCTTGGGGCTACTAGAATTGAATTATTGTGATTGCTTATATGCTATTTACACATTAATTTATGATATTTCTAAAGGCTAAAAATTATAGGGTTAATATTTAAGGAACCTTCTGAAAAGAATGTGAGTTTTCAAATTCACATTAATTACTTGAGGAAAATGAAATTTCAACATGAAATCCATGCAATCATCCATTGAAGGGTTGGTCAAGTCTTCTCTATCTACAAGTAGCATGAAGAAGGGATGACCAACTATTTAAAATACCGACATCTGTTGCAATATGTTTGACTATCCATCTAAGGGTATTTCCACTATTCTCCATCAACAAGTACACCGAGAAGTGTTGTTGACTCTTTCTGGCTACATTATCCATTGCAATACTTTCAAACATTTATAGAGTGGCCAACCAACTCTTCACCATCTACAAGTAGCATGTAGAAGGGTGAACCGAGTCTTTTTTATTACACTATTCATTGCAATACTTTAGAACATTTATATAATGCCTGCTCAACTTTTGTGCATATACAAGGAGCATGGAGAAGCATCAACCAAATCTTTCCAATTGTGATCCATTGCAATACTTTTGAAGATTTATATAATGGCCAACTGATTCTTTCCCAGCTATAATTATCATGGAGAAAGGTCAACCAATTATTTCTAGTTATATCATCCATGGCAATACTTTCAAAGGTTCGTGGAAGGTGTTGTGTCAATTTTTTGTCACCTATGCTTCGCCTGAAAAATAGTTGCAAGGCATATATTAAATATATTTATACATATGATATTAATGATAGGTGGTACCCCCTGGCAAGAGATAATGTTCCCTTTGCATGGCAAGATTTGGATATTGGGGTTATTCTTCATAAGCTTCAGTTGGTTGATCATGACACATATCAGTTTTGATTATGTTGGTTTAATGGAAAAGGTTTGATGAACAAGATCAAATGAAATTTAAAATAAAATTTAAATTTAAAAATAAAAACAAATATTAAAAATACCAACGAAAATAAAATTCAAAATAAATAAATAAATTGAAAAAGAGTTATAAAGGCAATTGTTTTTAGCAAAATAGTGGTGGTGGTGTGGGTTTGAGGAGGGGGTTATAAGCATATAAATCAAGACATAAAGTGAACAACGAGCTGGTTATACCCGAATCTAGTTAATGCACCTTCTTCACTATGTTCCAAATTTCTCTAGTCCAAACCACTCATGGAAAATAGTTCCAATTTCGCTCCTTGATCCTAAAAAAATGGGACAATTCTTAGGAATTAGGATCACAACTCAGACTCAAAGAAACAAATTACTAGGAACAAGGATTTATGATGAGAAAAGGACCATATAAGTCATATGCATTCACCTCTCGATCCTCTACCCTAAGGGTGCTTAATCATTATGGTGCCCCTTCTTCAACAAATGGCCTTCTCTTATACTCATGAGAGTTGGTTCAAGTAGTTAGTAATGGTTTTTAACCATGTCCACAAGTACAAAACATGCTATTTCCAATAAGAGTGAGTTTTCACTTTCTGGAGTACCCCCACATGTTGCTTTAAGGAAAGACACGATGATGAAGCGAAAAATGGATTTCTAAGAGAATGCTCAGTGATTCAAAAAGTAAATAAGGATATTAGCTTATTAAAAGAAATGATGGACTTAATTATGCTATAAGAACCACCCCTCACCCATCCTCCATTCCCTCGTCCTTCTCCCCCCTACCTATCGCTTAAAGGAGAAATAGGCTTGTTCAGCTGGTGGTGTCAAAAGCATCACTAAAAATGAAACTACAACTTGTTAAAAATATGTTTCAAATCCACATATTTCAATTACAAAGGGAAAATATACAAGTAGACACACAATGTAGTGATGAGCTCCCATTTATCTCCAATAGTTACAAACATCTACATGGAACATTTTTAGATAAAAACATTAAACTCTAACCCACACTAGTGCAAAAGAATAGAAGATAAACACAAATGATATTTTTGTGAGATGAAGATACAATAATAAAAAGGCTTGGATAATTCCTCACATACCTAAACAACCTCCTATAGCACATCAAATTCACCATTTAGATGGAAGTAGATTAAAAAATCATTTTCTAGATGTTCGCCTCACCAAGTGAGAGGATGGACACACATGCGCCAGTTTTACAAAAAGAGCACACACAAATATAGATACATACATGAGGATTTGCATCACCATCCAACTTATAAGGCATGTGTCATCTACACTCTTTCCACTAAATAAATAACAATATTTCATAAGGAGAATCTAAACAAAGAATTAAACCACACGAGTAATGTTAATGGATATCATAAAGTGCATATTAATAAATAAATCCAAACAAAGTGCATATTAATAAATAAATCCAAACATAACACAATAGAAGATACTCAAATGAGAGGTGGATATCCCAAGAATCATTCTACCATATATATAGGGAACCATAGACTGACTTGAAAAGAAAAGAAAATTCATGATGGCCTTAACTCCCCTCAACACCATTAGAAGTTTGATTGAATCAATAAAATAATCATTGGATCCCAAATAACAAATGGGAGTATATTTAGATTCATTCTCTTGTGTGCAAACTCTACATTAATGAAACACGTTGTTTACTATAGGTATGTTTGAAACAAAATTCTTTACTCATCTTATTTGGATGGAAAATGATAAATTAATTGTGAAATAAGAATATTAATTAAGAATAAGAGTGTGAGGGATTAAGGTTTAAACTAAGTAGTGCTTGGAAACCAATAATATTGTGTGTGATTTATCATTCATATGTGCCAAAAGCACCTAGTAGAGGTTTATGCGATCTCTAGTAGCAAATCAAATTATTGGAAGGAAAACTAAACTAAATGGATTAAATCCTTTAACATGCATGATGCAATACATGTAAATAATAGTTTGATTTTATTACATAAAGAATAAGAGAGTGCAATAGCACCTAGGTACCACTTGTGGATAGCAGGGGATCTCCACAACTGATTCAAGGGTGATTTCTTCTAAGTTGTTTATGCCTAAGTCTTCGTCCAAGTGATTAGATTTTTTATTCAACAATGGTGAAAGAAGGAAAGGAAGATGGATCTCTCTCTTGCTTTTATATGAAATTTTGACATCATAACCTTACTGTGAATGGTGATATGTATTGGTGACCATGAGGGTTGCATTTATAGGAAATATGGTGGACGAAACTAAGATCTAGTTCCAATGTGAATAATCCTTGTATCATTAATGACTTAGTGGGGAAATTAGAGTTTGGAAGACCAAATCAATAGTTCTTTTTGTCAACAATGATTAGGGAATGTCTAGTTTCAGCCACTACTTCTTTTGGGGAAGCATGCCCCAATGAAAAGTAAATGAAATTATGGTTTTGGGGCTTCAAAGAAAAAATCATGACATGGGCACATAATTTTAGGGACAAAGTGTGACTTGATTGATATGATAATTTTTTTACTTTTCTTTTGATTTTTGGTTACATTCATAAGGTCATATGGAGATGGATGGGATAGAAATGGAGCTAATACTGCTAATGATGATGTATATTAGTGATCGAACTCATGACAAGGTAGGTGAGAAAAATAATGTTGTTAGAAATTTCCCCTTAATTTGTGAGTTCAGGAGCCCATCGTATGGAAAAAATACATTGTAGGTTTTCCTTTCTTTTTATCCATAATGAACGATGAAATATTGGATATGAATCAAGGGAAACTAAGGAAAAGAGTTCCATCCCAAGGGGTTTACAGAGGCCTTACCTATGGACAAGCCAACTGAAAGAGTTGAGGTGCATATAATCTCAAATTTAAATAAGGTAGGAAACCCCAATGCTCATATGAATGTCCCAATACAACCTAGAATCAATACTTAGAGGGATCTAATCAATATACTGTTGGGTACAATACATCATGAGGGTTCGAAAGGGACCAAATCCAAGTACATAGATATGGTCCCACCAAAGTTGATATGAAGTAAATGAGGAGGAACAATGGCATCCCCATAATATGACAAATCAAATTAATTGAATCCATGTTGAAACAAGAGGAGCCCAAGATCTAGAAGGAGTGATAGTGTGAGACAACACCTCACAGATGGCTTCGACTACTGAAAGATTGAGCCAAATAGGTCCAACAACCCAATGATTACATGAAGCTAAGAATTGAAGGGATTCCAAAATAGACTCGAGAGTGGAGGGAGTCATAACTATCTACGCTCTTCGACTAAACTAGGATATGGGAACCACCACACTGTACAATTCTCATTGGTGTAATAATGGGTCGGTGTTGAGCTTGTGAGAACTGACCAATCTAAGGGGAAGTGATGTATTCCCTTAGTTGGTCAAAGATATTAACCTTTTAATGATGGTTATTGATCCAAGGTACATAATTCCTCTAGGTCTATCCTCTAGAATACATGTGCTAAAGTCGATGAAGGGAGACCCACTGAAAACAAAGGGATGATAAGTATTTGTTTGTCATCACAATATATGACACAACGATATGAAGATAATTGGAAGACCCCAAAGGGGGATAGAAGGTTGTGGAGTGACGGACTTAAAATTCCTTTGTTTAGAGAATAAAGGCATGGCTAACCTGGCATCATATGTGGAACTCGTGATAGTATAAAGGGAGGGACACTATGGGATAACTAGGGGACATAACTGCAATGGGAAAGCTATCAGAAGAAAAAGCAAGGTACTGAAGTCAACATTGTGTGGGGGCTTACATCAGAAAGGTACCATGGGTGACAAATCGTAGCATGATCTGAAAAAAGGAGACCAAGGATGTTTCCATAAGAGATCATCCATAGTCTGCATTAGTGCTAAGAAGCACTATTTTGAAAGGTTTCATTGTTTTTAAAGGTTTCCAAATTACATGGGTAATCGGAAGAATAAAATGAGGTCAAGGAGATAAGTGTCCAAAATACAACTAGGTGCATCAATATAAAATGTGATAATAGATGAAAGAGACTAGGGGGTAGGATGTTGATGGTAATCGCCTTTAGAGTATATGGATGATGGAAAAATAATGTAAATTTTATAGTTTGGATGAAGTGGTGGGCTTATGAAATGTAAAATAAAACATAAAATGGCATGAGGTGGGAGTCTGGGGGTAGGCCAATCAGTTAGAATAAAGAAGCATGCAAGGTTAAGTTCAAATAGAGCAGACTGGATAGACTCCCTTTCCGAGGGAATAAACAACATGGGTGTTAACTCATTTTTCATCACCTATAATTCTAGCTTGCAAAGCATATATATTCACAAATGAATATAATATTAGTAGTAGGTGGTACCCATTAAAAAGAGATAACTTTCACATGATTCAATGGCAGATTCACACCGTTGGTTGTCATTCATGAACTACAAATTCACTGTCGATTGCACTACATGTGAATTTAGTTATGATGGTTCAATTTGGTGGTTAAGCCTATCTTCAAATGATCAAGCTTTTTCTTTTAATATATGTAATTTCATTACAAAACCTTATCACATCAATATGATTTTTATTCAGAAGGGGTCATGTTGCCACTTAAAAGTGATATAAGGAAAGAGTTTAAGTTATTTTTTTATATGTATCACTAAGACTTTGCTTATCCATTTATGTGCTTCGATGCATGATTTACTTGGCATTATCCTAAGTTTATAGGCTACCTGGATGTATGGTATATGGTGCAATTATTTGAAAAGTTTGATATTGGAAATACTATTTGGCATCGAGTTCTATTTTGATGAGGTTGTTTAACCATTACAAAATGGTGGTGTGGATATTTAATGTGCATACAACATCGAATTATGAAGTGATCGTTCCATTAATTGAGACTACCAGTCTCTTGGACGTGGCAAAAAGTAACGTTTGCTATTGATCTACGTGGTATTTGGTTCAGTAAAATCCTGCAAGGTCATTGGTTGATAGTATTATGGTTTGGAAAGTTAACAAAATGAGGAGATATGAGAAGATTTGAAGTTAATGTAGCTGTATGTGAATATTGAATGCAACTTTGTTAGCATTTTCATCCCCTTTGTGAGGTAAATCCACCATTTTCACCTTGAATATTTACCATTTACCATCTAGTTGAAGCTCGAACTCAGCACTGTAATTGCTTGAAGCTGTTAATAAAGGAAGGTTTTTAGAAATACATGAAAGGTATGTACATCTGTAGTGAATTCCTATCAAATAATGTAAGCTTGCAGTTTGGTTTATAACAGCTCAATTTGAATGTTTTTCTTGCATACATGCTTCTTCTTCCCTGCTCCCTGGAAATGAAATATATAATGGAGATTTTGTCAATAGTTGATAAGTTATTTTCTGTTTGCTTGAATATTTTAATGGATCATAGGGTGATTCTTCTTACTCCCCTAAAGAAATGGTTGAATGAATAACCCTAGTGAATTGTAGAACTTGAAAATGAAAATGAGAGGGTTATGGTTTCAGTTAAAAGCGGTGAGAGTTTCAAGTGTATTTGAGTTCTTGATGGATGTATGGTGCAATTTTTCTTCCCTTCAAATTGTTGTTCATGAAAATATTTATGAGTTTGAATTATGTAATTGCACTAGTCAGTAATGTGGAGTTCATTGCAAGTAACAGGTTTGAGTGGGTTGTCGGAAATTCCACGGTCGGTATTTTATATTCGCCGACGTTTCGAATCCTCAGCTGGATTCATCTTCAGGACAAAAACTGTGTAGAAGTGTTGCTCACCACGCCAATAAATAGTTAGAGAAGCCTGGTTCCCATTCTAACCTTTCATCTTTCATCTTCTCAAAGAAAGGAACCTCCAAAATCGAAACCCTAATTTGTGACTATTACTAAAAGATTATTAATAATTCTAGAGCAATGATAAAATAGATCCATTATTATAGCTTCAAAATAATTATTAATTATTAATAATTCATGATGATCAAATAATAACAAATAAACTCAAGATAAAATAATAATTAATAATAATTTGATGGAAATAATAACCATTAATATAATTATTATTAATAACTCCAAAATAATATTAATTATTAATAATTCATGATGATCAATAAAAATAATTAATAATACTTTGATGGAAATAATTAATAATCACCTTAAAAACCATAGAAATAATTATTAATACCTTCAAAAAGATAATTAATAACAATAAAAACAATACTATGGAAATCAAGAATTATTAATAACTTCAATCAAAACAAAACTAAGGAAATCATGAATTATTAATAATTAAAAACCATATAAATAATTGAAACCTATAATTATTAATACCTTCAAAAAGATCATAATTCCAAAACAAATGTTAATAATTTCAATAAAACAAAACAAGTCATGAATTATTAATAATTAAAACTTTAAAACCATAGAGGAAATGAATATAGTAATGAAGGGTAAGGAATGAGAGGTAATGGAGTATAAATAAAGTGATAATATTTATTACAACCTTCAATAAGCTAATTATTCATGATTTCAAAATAATTGCTAAAGGTAATAATCACTATACTCTTGAAATCAAAGCTTATATGACCATTATCAAAGAAGACACGAAGGAGGCTAGATCACTTATAACGACGAAAGATTATAATGAGAAAAATATATAATGATGAGAAAATCAAGCCTGTAGAACATACCTGGATCTAACCATTACCTTCCTTATTGATTAGAGGCAGGCAACTCTCGCTTAATTCAAGCCCCCCCGTCTCTATTCAGGTTTTTTGGATGCTTTATGATTTCGAAGGCCTCCCTTACCCTTCTTTTGTAGTAGTGGTCCTCAATCGTGAGCATCTAGGTGTTCTCCAAGAAGACATGGTGCTTTGTTCTGTGAGAGTGTTCTGCGAGTGCGGAGGTGTTCGTCCTTTCCTTCCTTATGTTAGCTCCATGTTCCTTCAACCTTGTTTGAAAAGACCGACCTGTCTCCCCAATGTAGCTCATTCCACACGAATAGTCTATCTTGTACACCCCCTTATATTGATGCCAGTCAATTTTGTCTTTCACCGACCTCATTTTTTGTCTAATAGTTTCCATTGGTCTGAAGGATGTCCAAACTTCTTTCCTCCCTAATACCCTTGCAATTTTGTCCGTTACTCCCTGGATGTATGGGAGGAACGCCTTGCGTGTCTTCCTCTCCTTCGTATGCTGAGTCCAATTTTCTGCTTTTTTCCAAGCCTTATAAATGTCCTTATTCTTGTAACCCAGGCTGTTAAAGACGGAGACCAAATGGTTATTCTCTTTTTCAAGTTGTTCCTTGTCAGATATTCAGAGGGCTCTCATGACTAAGGTGTTGATTACTCCGAATTTCTGAAATGGGTGGTGGTGAGAGTGAGAGTGAAGGTAGTTCTCCGAGTGGGTTTTCTTTCTGTAGACACCATGGCTAAGGGTTCCATCATTATTTTTCCTTATAAGCACATCGAGAAAAGGGATGCTCCCATTCTCTTCAATTTCCATGGTGAACTTTATGTCTTCCGAAAGATTGTTGAGATGCTCATGAAATTTGTTCAACTCATTGATCCCATGGGGCCATCTCATATTCGTATCATCCACATACCTTTTCCATCTTGCGGGTTTTAGGAGGAACGAGTGGAGGGCCTTCTTTTCAAAATGCTCCATAAAGAGATTAGCCACAATCAGGGACAAAGGGGACCCCTAGCGAATGCAAATTGATTTTTGGTTTTCTATCTTATTATTACTTCTTAGAGGAAGCTTGTTTGTGAAGTCTGTTTGTGAAAGCTTCCAGGCATGGGTTTGAAAGCTCGACCCTTCTCCTTTTGAAATCAGTGATTTATTATGTCATGAGAAGCTTGGAACCTCGCAGTGTTTCAATTCCTTAAGCAAAAATAAACCATTGGTGGTTTAATGCATGAATGATTTGATTAAAATTATATATATATATATATATATATATATATATATATATATATATATATATATATATATATATGTTATCAGACAATCTACCAAAGACGGATCTAAGGCATGATCTCCCTAGCTTAATGCGAGTCTAGAACAAATAGAACAGACTACAAATGGATTTCCTAGATCTACTTAAGAATCGAGTATTAGATGTCTTACCTTTCACTTTGCAATCCTTTCTCCTGAATGCTGCTCCACGCCTCAAGGTCATCAGATCCAAGCTGCAAGACCTGTCAAGACAAGAAACAAGAGAAACAAGTAAAGAGAATCTATACAATAAGAGATCTAAGTAAACAGTTAAGCAGGTAAACTACTCAATATCATTACACACATGAACAATATTGGTGGAAATCATTTGTATTACTGTAAAAATAGGGAAGTACATAATAGAGATATAGAACCACAACCAAGGCTTAACGCTGCAGTCCTTCTCCAACGAAGCCAATTGCCATATCCTTCCAAGGAAGTATGAGTTCTCCAATAGGTGAGTGGAGATGTTCCAAGGGTGATTTCACCAGCATGTAGATACCATAGACTTCCTCCCCTTGGGATGGGAATGAGCTTCATTTAAATAGGACTAAGTGGATAGGATATGGATAGGATAGGTTGAGATATGATACGAGAGGCTTAAGGGATCTCTCCAAGGTGTTAGGAACCGAGTGCCAGCTCCTCCAAGAAGTCAGGGATAGGGTCCCAAGTCAGCAAGCTTCGAGAAGAGACTTGAAGAATCTATTTTTTCTATCTAACTGACTTCATCGCACCCTGTAATGGGGCAAGGTGCGACGTCGCATGTTGCTCATGTGCAACTTGTGACGACCTCTCAAAACCTAGTGCAAATGTGCAAATCCTTCCAGGTTAATCACTCAACCAGGGTGACTTCAGGGATGTATACACTGAATTTGATGATGAGGAGATTTTAGGTGTAACAATATATGAAGGGTTTTGGGGGATGAGCTCAGTTTCAATCATGTATTATACTTAAATTTTGAAGAAAGAACTCAAAATTTTCTTATACCTTAGCTCTAAATGTCAATCAATATCCTTCATGACTCGATCGTTGGAAAATATGAAAATATATAGCTTGAAATAAAATTCCACTAAGGATTTCTTCAGCTTCGACTAATACCTATTGTTCAAATATATACCATAAGATTTTTAAAGGAAGATGGTGAATGTTCTGAAGAAATGATTTAAAGTTTTGATTGAGGATTGAAACTTTGTGAAGATTTTTCTATGGTTTTATTAAGAAGAAATTGAAGCTATGATTAGCTTCGAGCCAACTTCATAGGGAAAGTTTTATTTGAATTAGAGTTTCAGATTCATGTATGGAAGTGATGATGTTTGAATATTTCTTGTTCAAGATTTTACATTTATGGCTGCTTCAGTAAGTCAATATTGATTTGATTCTTAGACTCTATAGAAAAGAAAAATATTTTTTGAAATGGTGTTGTATATATTGCACACATTTCAAGTTCCTTCAAACTAAGATTGTGCAAGTTTTTGAGGAGTTTTGGGCTATATGGTTTGAGATACGAAACATGCTAACATGTTTTGTCATTTTTCAAAAAGTTATGTTTAATATTTAAAGAGACTAACAGTCAAAACATTCAGCTTAAAAAGGATTTGTTTCACTGATGCTTTAGGATAAAAGATGAGGATAAATTGTCATGAATGAAAAGGTTTTATTTTAAAACTTATTTTGAAGTTGAAGCAGAAGAAAATAATTTATTGTTGGATTTGATTCATGCCATTTTATGTGTTATTAAAAAAATGAAATACAATATTTTTCCTAAAACACTATTCCAACAATTTGATTGGATTAGCAGTTTCAATAAATGGCTTTGGTGCGTAAAATAAGGGATCAATAATGAATACAATTGGAATATAAATATTACAACACTGGAAAACTGACCGAGTGCTTATTTTAAAAGAGGGGAACAAGTTGAGTTGTTATTTAATCTCATAATGGATCTAGCAGTATTTCACTTCTCTATACTTGGATTTTCAGACTCATGATCCGTACTAATCACTGTTGAATGTTTATGAACTGAATTTTGAATTAGAAATTAAATATGGAACATTGAACAAGTACCATCTCTTATCCCTTCACTCTATAGCATTTGTTCATCCATTCATCCCTTTTTTGTTTTCATTTTTCCCAAATTCATTTTCTCCCTTGTTCAAAAAAGTAACAGAAATCTTGTAGTAACAGTGGTAAAGTTCAAGTGATTGAGCAACATATAAAGAAGTTTCCCTTCCCCTATCCCTATTTGATTTGTGTATGCATGAATGATTGTTTAAAATGAGCCACTTATAGACTATTTTAGATGCAAGTTTATTTGATATGTTTTCTTGCTATTGATGATTATGTTGATCTGTCTCTCTTTGAAAACTAGATGAGGTTTTTAGCATGGCAAAGGAAGAAGTAATAGAGGTAATTGGCATAGAGGCTAGCAGCTTGATTGGAAAGGAAGGGGAAATAAAATAATGATATTTTCTATTCACTTTGACGCCGATTCAAATTAATTTTGACAAATTTTGCAAACTAGTTTCCTCAACGTTGCGAGTCAAGGTCAATTTCCTCCCGCCCAACCTATTGTAAGGCCACCTCTTGCCTAGTCACAACTTAGTATCCTTGGAGTACCTGTCCCACCGCATTTCTTAATGCAATCGAAACCAAATGATGGTTGTGGTTAAGGAATTTCGAACCAGTACTCAGGTGCCAAAGGTTGGCCAGATCTATCTTTCCCACTTCCTCAGCCACCTCCACTTGATCAACATCATGATCATAAGGTGCCTTCAGTTTCTTCTTAGGCCCAAGATTTACCCAAAGTTGAGTTACCCAAGAACTTCCCATTTTTATCATTACAAACCAAGCAAGTCCTAACTTCTCTACTGGCTCATCACATTTTATAACCTCACACCCCATTCCTCCCCTAAAGAACAATATTTTTGTTGATGTTGAATCAACAAACCAAGCAATACAGTCAACCAGAGCAAAGGGAACAATTTGAGAAGAAAATACCTTCAGTTGCAAGTGGAGAGAGGCCTATTTCTTCTCATAAAGCACTGAGTTTTTAGTTGGATTATGGTATTTCATTTAAAGATTATATATATTTCAGATATGTTTTGAACTGATTATGACTGAGTGGTGAAATTTTTGGGAC
This sequence comes from Larix kaempferi, assembly GCA_027924585.1. Lineage (NCBI taxonomy): Eukaryota > Viridiplantae > Streptophyta > Pinopsida > Pinales > Pinaceae > Larix > Larix kaempferi. Next base: position 28,299,614 of record BSBM01000372.1, on the reverse strand, counting down.
AACTGTTACATTTCTCATAATCTTAAAGAGAAGTTTTAGTTTTGGACCTTAATCCCAAGTTTAAATTATTTTTGAAAGCATGGTGTAATGTTTTATCATTGGAAATATTATGTGGCAGTAATAATTATTTGTTCTGTTATGCTTGCTTGAGGAATTAAGTGAAAAGCGAATATGAAGGTTGTTAAGGGGTCCCACCTATTACTATTGCTATTATTATTCTTTTATCTTATTATATATTATCTTGCCTAGCTATTTTAGTTACTACTAACTAAAAGTTTTAACAATCATCAACAGCGTATTCAATGCATCACTAATTAATGCTTTATCACATTGTCATTATATCATTAGAAACATAAAAAATTACATCTCATCATCATGTCATATCAACATATCATCATTGCATAACAAAACACAGTACACAATATTTTTATGTGGAAACCCAAGTCCTGGGAAAAACCACTGAAGCATTTATAAATATTATTTACCAGCAACAACTGGAAGGAAGCTACAACCCCCTTTGATACAAATACTTCAATTCTCCAGCTACAACTGGAAGGAGGCTACAACCCCCTTGTTTATAGGCTACAACCTGAAGGAAGCACCAACTCCCTAGTTCTCCAGATACAATCAGAAGGAGGCTACAACCCCCTTGTTTACAGGCTACAACCTGAAGGAAGCTCCAACTCCCTAGTTCTCCTTGCCCCGTCCTGCCACCCTGATATAAAGATAGAACTATTGAACCACAACCGTGCCACACTATTAGTTGTACCAACCAATCTATCTAGCTGTAACAATCAATCTGTTTGTTCACATCATATGAATCAGTAAATCTAAATTCAACCAATTGTATACCAAACTCAATGCACCTGAGTCAAGCCATCTATTCATATAACTAAGCCAATATAAGCATTTCATTATTCTGTCCACATTTATGTCATCAAAATTTCAAGTCACTATGCTGTCATCAATATGATCTATCATAGGATTCCGTCCAGACATCTCAGTCAAATTAGGGTTATCATCATTATGTCCATACATCATTCAGCATATCCTTGTTCTGTCCAAGCACTCATCCACATCAAATAATTATCACAATCATTCTGCCCATATCATTCTGTCCATGCATATCATCTGACTTCCCACAAAAACATGTCCTTAAACTGCCATTTATGTTGCCCTAGATCATCAACAACACTGTCTCATTTTGTTGTGCATGTTCTCATCAATCAGCTGGTCTTCATCATGTTGTCACCAAGTTTAACCCAGAAAATCAGAGATAAAAATAATTCAGTTCTTCTACATTGCTCTTGCTTCTCCTGCTGCTCCTTCTACACATCACCATACTGTCCTCATCTCCTCAAACCCGAAATCAGAGCTCTCACCCTTGTTCGAAAACTCCACACCAAAAATTCCCTTTCAAACCAACGAATTGATCTTTATTTATACTTGACTTATCCATGTTTTTGTGAGGCCAACTTGTCAATTTTAATTTCATTTTATCAAATGATATATATAATTTTATTCCATGTTATCCTCAACAAATATATATTTATATAATTTTGGTCTTTTGTGCCACATTAGCAAAGTGAGCTTAACACCATTAGATTTTTACTCCATCTTTCTTAGCCTTCCATATACCCGCAATGTCCCTAAAGTATGCCCGCAAGGGCCTTTTGTTATACCCACATATCTCTATGAAAATGCCAACAAGGGCCATTTTACTTGCTCTTTTTGGCTTCCATAAAATGCCCACATAGGGCCTTTAATTATGCCCGCAACTTCCCTTGAATATGCCCACAAGGGCTATTAATGAATGCCCGCAACTCCACTCTTTTATTCCCACAATGTGCCATTAGGATGCTCGCATGAGGCCATAGAAATGTCTGCAAGCCTAATTTAAATATGCCCACAGAGGCATGTCTTAAATGCCCACACTATTCCATGAAAATCCCCGCTGGCTACTTCAAATGCGCTCATATTTTGTCTTTTTCCATGTCAACAACATCTTGTCATGCCACTGTTCTTTGCCATGTCATTGTTCACCTTAATGTATCTTGACTTCTGCCATGTCATGCTTTGTCCTTTGACCTTGCCATGCCTTGTCCTTGTCATGTCCTCCTTGTCTTTTGTTCATTTACATGTCTTCAGCCATGTCAAGTATTATGCTTCCCAAGTCATCAATGCTTGTCAAGTCATCAATGTTTGTTATCAACCTTTGTCTTATTGTCCTTTGTCTTCATGTGCTTGTCCATTGCTTTGTCTTTTCTTACTTTCCATGTCACCAATGCTTGTGATGCCTGCAAATGTGCCTTGTCATCAGTGCTAGCTTTGTCATGCTTGCTTGTCTTCAAGTCCTCCATGCTTTCCTAGTCACCTTTGCCACTTGTCATGTCCTAGCCATGTCCTTCTTGTGTTCTTCATGTCACCAATTTTGACCTTTGTCATTAATGTATTGTCATCAATGACAATCATATTCCTCAATCTCCCCTTTTTTCATGGATGGAAAACAATCTTTCTCTCCCCATTTCACATTAATCACAAAGGGCCAATCAGTCATCAAAGGCTTCACAATGCCCCCCAAAAAATGTATCCTTGAATACTTCTATGTCAACTTCTGATCTGGACTTGTTATTGTTTGATCAACACTTGTCATCTTCACACATACTCCCCCTATCATGTATAATTCTTGATTTTCTAAGCGAGTATCCTCCTTTGACTAAGTTGGGTGTTTTTTGAGATCATCCTTGTACCTTGCCATCTTTAATATACATACTGTCCATCAAATTTTTGTTGTTGTTTTTTCATGCCAAATTGATCCCCCTGAGCTTATGCTGCTTCAAACTTCATCAAGGTTCTTTCTAGTAAATTCATAAAAGGTAAGCATGCATCAAATCATCATCCCATACTCCCCCTTTCAAGTAGAATTGTTGTATTGCTGAGAGTTATTATTCCTTATAGGGTTGGCCTTCTCCCTTATTAAGTATGTTGATGTAACTTTTGGAACTAGCTCCCCCTATAGATCACACTGGGTTTTTTTCATAACTACTTCTGACATTCACACTCTCCACTGTCTTATTCAGTTCGAAACTTAACCTTCCCTTGCAAGATAGGTTTTATTCTATGGAACTATTTCTACATGAGAACACACTATAGATTTCATTTCTTGAACACCTTCTTCGCTCTTTTTCTATTGATAATATTTCTCTCGGATTTGATCATAAAGAAAAGATGTAATCTGTGTTGCTCCTCCTTTGATATAAAACTTCTTCATAAACTATCAAATCAATTTTAATGTATCAAAGGGGATTGTAGCCTCCTTCCAGTTGTTGTTGGTAAATAATCTTTATAAAGGATTCAATGGTTTTTCCCAGGACTTGGGTTTCCACATAAACATCTCGTGTACTGTGTTTTCCTATGCACTGATGATATGATGATATGACATGATGATGAACTGTAATTGTTGATATTGCTGATGATATAATGATAATGTGATAAAGCATTAATGAATGATGTATTGAATAAGCTGTTGATGATTGTTAAAGATGAAAAATAAGAAAAAGCTACACACACTGTTTGTTAGGATATCTCATCATTCAGTATGTACTTTTGCATGCACTCTGCATGCATGCATGCATCCACATGCTGCCCAGTCATCATTTTGGTACCTCCAACACCTAGTCCCTAGTCTTCCAGCACCCGAGAGATTATTTCCACCCTGTTTTAGCCCTCCTAGCTAGGGATGCGCCCACTTCTCACCTTTCACTGTAGAAGGGCGCCTTTTCTCACCTAGCACTCCAGTTCACTTCAGTTAGCCACCTGTCTTGCCTTGATTTAAGGCTAGAGTGACTCCTAACTGTTGTTATCACTCCGATGGACCTCCGATGAGACTTGACTACCTATTAATGTATCAAAGGGGGTTGTAGCCTCCTTCCAGTTGTTGCTGGTGAATAATCTTTATAAAGGCTTCAATGATTTTTCCCAGGACTTGGGTTTCCACATAAAAATCTTGTGTACTGTGTTCTCCTATGCACTGTTGATATGATGATATGACATGATGATGAGCTGTAATTGTTGATATTGCTGATGATATAATGATAATGTGATAAAGCATTAATGAATGATGTATTGAATAAGCTATTGATGATTGTTAATGATGAAAAATAAGAAAAAGCTACACACACTGTTTGTTAGGATATCTCATCATTCAGTATGTACTTTTGCATGCACTCTGCATGCATGCATGCATCCGCATGCTGCCCAATCATCATTTTGGTACCTCCAGCACCTAGTCCCTAGTCTTCCAACACCCAGGAGCTTATTTCCACTCTGTTGTAGCCCTCCTAGCCAGGGATGCGCCCACTTCTCACCTTCCACTGCAGAAGGGCACCTTTTCTCACCTACCACTCTAGTTCACTTCAGTTAGCCACCTATCTTGCCTTGATTTAAGGCTAGACTGACTCCTAACTATTGTTATCACTCCGATGGACCTTCGATGAGACTTGACTACCTATTCATACTCTAGATTTCCCCTGATGCGCCCTCCACTGAGCCTCCATCCCTACATTAGTGCCACTTACCTCCAGTTACACTTATTACACTCAGTTAGACTCAGTTTGACACTTGTCTGACAATTACTTATGCATTGATGACCACCATTGATTGAGATGAGGACTCCTAGTTGGAGCCAAGCTACACCATGCAGTATATTCGAATGACCTCCTTGGCTAATTCGAATTGCTCACTCATTGTGACAGGATTGTATTGTTTTTCCATTATTCTGGACTATAGAGCACTGATGCATCTCTCTTGCACAGTTTTTACTCCAAATTGTTTTACATCTTTGTGATTGATATTCTTGTTCAATAGATCTGCTGTGACTAATTTTACATGGTATCATAGCCATGGCAGGGACAAGATCTCTCTTCTACAGGTGTTCTACATGAAGAATTGAGTGAATTTGCTCAAAAATATTGAAGATTCAGCATGCAAAACGGCTCATGCATTCGCTAATGCTGAATTTTTCTCTCCAATCCCACTCTAGAAGCCTGAGTTTTCCACATAATTCCTGGATATGATACATTGGATCTTCAAGCTTGCTTGATCTCCAATACCAGGTGTGATGCAACTCTAAATGGGTGGATTGTTCGACCTTACTGTTCTGTTTTGATTGTGATTTGCAGGTTAATCATCTCCATCAAGTGCATTCACTATCTTGTGATCTACAAGTTTTTCTCCATCAAGTGCATTCGCTATCATTGAGATGGATTCTTCTTCTTCTAAGCTACTCACTCCCTTCAATTATTTTGAATGGAAGAATGACATGGAGATTATGTTGCGCTCAAGAGGGTACTACAGAGTCACCATGGGCCTCGAAGTTGAACCCAATAAACTCATTTAAAAAGAAAAGCACTTCAACAAGTTGGATGAAGCATATGGTCTTCTTCGCCTCAATATTTCCAAGGATATTCTCTTTCACCTCCGTGGATTGACTACTACAAAGGCAATATGGGAGCAACTTGAAAAGATTTTTGGGAAACAAGATGACATGTGGTCTCTTCAGTTGGAAAATGAATTGATCTCCTTGAATCCTAAGAATTTCGAGACCATTAATGATTTTTTCACAAGATTCAAGCATTTATCTTTGCAATTGAAGAACAATGGAGTTGTGAAAGAGGATAAGCAATTGATCCTCTCCATTCTTTCAAAACTTGGTAAATATTTCTTAGTATTTGTCTCTACTTTCAATTCCGGTCGGCTAACTACCCCGAATTGGAATATTGTAATGTCCCTTTTTAAAATTTTTAAGAAAATGCCCAATTTTCCACTTTTTCCCCAATTTCGACCTTTGACTAGTTTTGATGCCTAGGTCCCAATTTTGGTCCAAATGGTCCCAAATCTTCAGGGAAAGTGTATTACTGATATTAGGAATTAAATATGATGTTTATGGATGATATATGGCCACCAAAATACCTCTGAAAACTCTCTTAATATTATGGTTCAAGTATACGATTTTACTAGTAATTTGGGGTTCAAATCCCCCTAGGGTAAGTACTGAAAAGAGCTTCCCAAATGCCTCCAAAAACACTCGAATTATAGGTAGGGGATGTTATTAAGGTCCCAAATGCATCATTAATTATTTATAAGGTCTATTCCAACCCTCTCCCAAACAGCAGCAAAAACCACTAATTCGACCCTTGGGGAAATGGCACCAAATCTTCTTCAAACGCAAATAAACTAAGTATAATGGCTTCAAATGCTCAAGTACTGAATATGAAACTTGTAATACATATTAATGGCAGTCCATTCATCACAAATATATCAGATAAACATTCCTTTATTCGAAATCATCATCATTATAATGGCATACATCAATGTAGTGGAGAAATGGACATTGTTTGCTCATTAATCTTCATTTTTACACACAACCACATGGTATTTCGGCATGAGAATTTCTGAAGGTGAAGAACAGAGTATATAATGCTATTAAAATCAGAAATACATCAATAGAAGCTCTCCCAAGAAGCACAATAGCTCACCAAAAACGCCCTCCCTGAAGGAGCATGAATATGCCTTCAAAACTAGAGATGGTTGAAAGATGGTGCTGCACTAAAAAAAAACACGAGCTGCCCTGTAGATGGTACCTGCAAAAAAATCCATTAAATCTCCATGAAATACTTGAGTGGCCTCTCCAAACACCAACTTGGTTGGGAATCTTTCACCCTTGAAATTGGCTAAGGCAAGAAACTAGTCATCCACTAGCTATCTCTTCACAAATGCAATTTTTCTCAAATCATCAATAGCTAGTTTCATTCTTTGTTATTGACATTTATAAATTTCTAATGTCCTCCATGGGTCGAATTCCTTCCAAGAGACTCATGCCAACTCAAGTTGGGAAGAGATTCCAAAGAATGCCACTTGTACAACAATTCCTAGTCTCCCACTTCTACCAAATCACATGTGGAAGCATCTTAGCTGCCCTAACACCCTTGAGCGCCCTCTTGGAGTCTATTTTTAGCCTTGGCATGTCATATATGTCATATTTCAGCCTTCAGCTCTGATTTGTGTCACAGGTGTCATAGCATCTTCATCATTGTTGTCATAGAGCTAGGGAATCTAGCCCAAGTGTCTCACTAGCTCCAAATTGCCTCTTCCTCTTCCATGGGAGTTACTCTTCCTCTATATTTCAACCTCATTGACTCATGCCAAGTATTATTGACCTTATAACTCATCCCAAGAACATTAGGCTTCCCATGGATTCGAAATTGCAAGAAGAGGATGCCATGTGGCACATAAATTCTAGCTTGTGTGGGTCCCACTTCCTCCATGTGTCTTCATGATCAAATTCCACTTTGATTTTCACTTGTATATATTTATTTATATCCTTTATTAAATATTTATTCCATCCTAATGTTCCAACATCATTTATTATCCCCATTATTCCAAATCCCAAAGCTTCCACCCCAAACCTAGGAAACTAGTAATTTTCCTCCTTGGCAATTATTTGACCTTTAGCATCAATTTGACAAACACTAATGAATATGGCCAATGTGACCCAATGCCAAATTTGGGACATGAAAAATCCTCCCTTCCCAATATTGCTTGTCCTCAAGCAATTTCAAACATGGGTGTTGAAGAACCTGCTTTCTGTATAATTTTTTGAAGTTGCCATTGAATTGTCCAACCTTGAGTCTTTCAGTTTCCATGAATATTTTAGAGAGGAACCACCATGCTTTCTGCTGCACTACTCTGAAAAAAATAACTTTATTAAGTGGGAAATCCATCTCCCATACTGCTTGTTTCCCCAAAAAATTTGAAACCAATGAAACAAAAATTATTCCAGCGTCCCATTGCTTGTATTGCACCCCAACAATTAAAAGTGCTCCCATACCATCAGATAAGAGGATTCCTGGATCCCATTTTCTTGTATGCATTCTTCCACACATCAGGAGTACAAAATATATATCATCAAAGTACATAACAACATAATGAAAATGTACATTAAGAAGATGATTCATCAAAGAATCATGAAAGTGCTTATACCTCCAAGTAAGTAGACCACCATTTGCCAGGCGCATACAATCTTCAAGTGATCTATCAAATCTTCTCCAATGACATAGGTGAGGATCCCGTGTCCAATAATGCTGCTCGAAAAGAATGTGATATGCATCAAAATATTCAACCATGTATTCTTTCATCCAAGAAGTGAATGAAGTTCCTCCAACATCAATTGAACTAAGCAAGGAGCAAGGAAAATCATGAGTCTTCAAGTGACTCAAGTGAACATCATAAGTGCATCCAGGAAGATATGTATCATCATAAGGTAAAACAATATGTTGTTGAAAATGTAAATAATGAGGGGCTCTATTCATGTCATCATCAAAAGGAGAGGTAGGAGTTTCATACCCCTCATGTGGCACCATTAGAAAAAAACCTTTCACCCAATCTTCATCCCCAATTGGTATGGCTGAAAAAGAAGTGTGGGGTGAGGAATTATGAACCAACTTTAATTCTTTACAACTCTTACCCGTTTAAATATTTAATTCATCTTCTCCATAATTGGCTGGTCCAACTATTGTGAGATCATGTACCTCATCCAAGGCTATGCAACTCTCTCCATGAGGCAACTCATAATCCCTCTGAACAAGGACATGTGCTTGTCCTTCTTCTTGTTTGAGTGTAGAATCTTCAAGAACTTGCATATCAAAATGTACATCTTGTTCCACAATCACATTAGGTTCCTCCTTTGTGACATAAATTATTTCATCCATTTCCTTCTTTTTCTTGAAAACATAACCATTGCTCATTATTTTTGCCATGTTGCTTTCAGACCGACTAATCGACAATTCGAACTCTTGCATTCGTTGCCTCCACTTGTATTCAAAGGATGGTTTCAGTAATTTTATAAACTTATCATTCTCTTCTAAGGTTCCTTTCTCATCCTTACTCATGGTGACCAAGGAATGCACTTCTTCTCCTACTTCTTCCCTTTCACCAAAGTACATCCAATTTCAGTTTCTAAGGGTGGTGGATTATTTATTTAACTCCTGGTATTCATTAATGTTCTACCACATTAGGTTCCAAGACCATGCTATGATACCACTGTAATGTCCCTTTTTTAAAATTTTAATAAAATGCCCAATTTTCCACTTTTTCCCCAATTTCAACCTTTGACTAGTTTTGATGCATAGGTCCCAATTTTGGTCCAAATGGTCCCAAATCTTCAGGGAAGGTGTATTACTGATATTAGGACTTAAATATGATTTTTAGGGATGATATATGGCCACCAAAAGACCTCTTCAAACTCTCTTAAGATTCTGGTTCAAGTATACGATTTTACTAGTAATTTGGGGTTCAAATCCCCTTGGGGTAAGTACTGAAAAGAGCTTCCCAAATGCCTCCAAAACCACTCAAATTTCTGAACAAAGGTAGGGGATGTTTCAGGGATTTTATTAAGGTCCCAAATTCATCATTCATTAGTTATAATGTTTGTTCCAACGCTCTCCCAAACAACATCAAAAACCACTAATTCGACCCTTGGGGAAATGGCACCAAATCTTCTTCAAATGCAAATAAACTGAGTATAATGGCTTCAAATGCTCAAGTACTGAATATGAAACTTGTAATACACATTAATGGTAGCCCATTTATCACAAATATATCATAGAAACATTCCTTTATTCGAAATCATCATCATTATAATGGCATACATCAATGTAGTGGGGAAATGGACATTATTTGCTCATTAATCTTCATTTTTACACACAACTACATGTTATTTCGACCCGAGACTTTCTGAAGGTGAAGAACAGAGTATATAATGCTATTACAATCAGAAATACATCAATAGAATCTCTGGTACCCTGACATATGACATATATGACATGTCATGGCTAAAAATAGACTCCAAGAGGGCACTCAAGGGTGTTAGGGCAGCTAAGATGCTTCCACATGTGATTTGGTGGAAGTGGGAGACTAGGAATTGTTGTACAAGTGGCGTTCTTTGGAATCTCTTCCCAACTTGAGTTGGCATGAGTCTCTTGGAAGGAATTCGACCCATGGAGGACATTAGAACTTTATACATGTCAATAACAAAGAATGAAACTAGCTTTTGATTATTTGAAAAAAATTGCATTTGTGAAGAGAGAGCTAGTGGATGACTAGTTTCTCGCCTTAGCCAATTTCGAGGGTGAAAGATTCCCATCCAAGTTGGTGTTTGGAGAGGCCACTCAGGAATTTCATGGAGCTTTAATGGATTTTTATTTGCAGGTACCAGCTACAGGGCAGCTCGTGGTTTTGTTTAGTGCAGCACCATCTCTCAACCATCTCTAGTTTTGAAGGCATATTCATGCTCCTTGAGGGAGGGAGTTTTTGGTGAGCTATTGTGCTTCTTGGGAGAGATTCTATTGATTTATTTCTGATTTTAATAGCATTATATACTCTTTTCTTCACCTTCATAAAGTCTCAGGTCGAAATACCATGTGGTTGTGTGTAAAAATGAAGATTAATGAGCAAACAATGTCCATTTCCCCACTACATTGATGTATGCCATTATAACGATGATGATTTCGAATAAAGGAATGTTTCTATGATATATTTGTGATGAATGGACTGCCATTAATGTGTATTACAAGTTTCATATTCAGTACTTGAGCATTTGAATTCATTATACTCAGTTTATTTGCATTTGAAGAAGATTTGGTGCCATTTCCCCAAGGGTCGAATTAGTGGTTTTTGTTGTTGTTTGGGAGAGGGTTGGAACAGACCTTATAACTAATGAATGATGCATTTGGGACCTTAATAGAATCCCTTAATACATTCCCTACCTCTGTTCAGAAATTTGAGTGGGTTTGGAGGCATTTGGGGATCCATTTTCAGTACTTACCCGAGGGGGATTTGAACCCCAAATCACTAGTAAAATTGCATACTTGGCCCAGATAATTAAGAGAGTTTGCAGAGGTATTTTGGTGGCCATATATCATCCCTGAACATCATATTCAAGTCCTAATATCATTCATACACCTTCCTTGAATATTTGAAGGCATTTGGAGTCAAATTGAGACCTAGAGACAATACTAGTCAAAGGGAAATCACTGGTAAAGTTACCTACATTGACCAGAATTGAAAGAGGATTTGCAGAAGTATTTTAAAGGTCCAAAGGCATCCATGAAACACATATTTATGTTCTAATATAATTCATATACCTTCTCAGAAGATTTGGGATCATTTGGGGCAAATTTGGGACCTAGAGATCAAAACTAGTCAAAGGTTGAATTAGGGAAAAAACGTGGAAAATTGCCATTTTAATAAAATACTTAACAAGGGACATTACAAATATGCCTAACTTGAATGCCTTCATTGAGTCCATTACCAAAGAGCATGACAAGTTGATTCAAATGGGGTCCATAAGATCCAAATATTCAGCCCTATTTGCTCAAGGATCCAAGAATTCGAATGGCAAAGGAAAGCAAAAGAAAGAGAAGCCCAAATTCGATCCTACCAAGCAAAGAGAGAAGGGAAAATCATCAGATGCACCATCCGGTTCAAGGAACAAGAAAAAGGGTAAAGAGAGCAAAGAAAAATCTAAATGTACTTATTGCAACCATGGCTTTCATCCTAAAAGTTCATGCATGAAGAAAACAATAGATCAAATGGATATCCTTTTGGAAAAGAATAACATAACTCTTCCCGACGGTGCACGGAAGAAGGATAGAAATGATGATCATGAAAGAGGTCAAGCACTCATGGAAATTGTTTCGAAACCCACCACTATACTGATAGATTCTGGTGCCTCAAATCATATGGCTGCAAACATTGAATCCTTTTCTTCATTTGATCCAAGCAGCTCCATCCCCATCCATTTGGGAGATGACTCAAAAATTTCATCAAAGGGTAAAGGTACCATCCATTTAGAGCATGGAAGTTTTCAGAATGTTCTCTATGTGCCTTCCTTGGCTTCAAATCTACTTTCTGTGTATCAAATGACACACACCGGTGAAATGAAGCAAGTTACATTCAGCCCTAACAAAGTTGAAATTTATGATATTGAAAGTGGAAGACTTATTGCAGTCGGAAAGGCAAACCATTATGCAAAATACTATGAGTTTTCACACTTTGTGCCGCTTGAAAATCCCACTTCTCTCCTCACTCATGGAAACGAGGTTAGTAAGCTTTGGCATGAAAGGTTTGGACACCTTAACTACAAGTATTTGTTGTTGTTACAACAGAAATCCATGGTTGATGGTCTTCCGCAACTTCGTTCCTCGAAGGGAATTTGTCCTAGTTGCATCATTGGGAAGCACCCCGAGCACAAGTTCGACCGCGGCAAAGCTAGCAGATCTTCTACAATTTTGGGCTGCTAAATATGTCCATGAATGGTTCAAGGTATGTTTTGACATTCATCGATGAATTCTCCCGCTTTACTTGGGTATTTTTTCTCAAAAACAAGTCAAAAGTGCTTGGAAAATTCAAGGATTTTAAGGCTTCTGTTGAGATCGCCACTGAGAGAAAGATCAAAGCTCTTAGATATGATAATGGAGGAGAATATATCAAGACTGAGTTTCTACAACTTTGTGCCAAAAGTGGAATTCAGATCCAAGATACAGTTCCCTACACACCCTAGAAGAACGATGTAGCGGAAAGGAAGAATCGTTCACTGAAAGAGATGGCTACCTGTATGCTTGAGTCAAAAGATTTGGCTGCAAATATTTGGGCTGAAGCCGTTAATGTTGCTGCATATATTCAGAACCGAGTTCCACATTCATCTGTGAAAGGAAAAACACATTTCGAAGCATTCACTGGTCGCAAACCGGATGTGTCAAATTTGAGGGTTTTTGGCTCCATTGCATGGACTAGAATTCCTTCTGATAAGAGAAAAGCTTTGGATCCACAAAGTATTGAATGCATCCTAAAAGGATATGGAGAAGAATCAAAAGCATATAAACTCATGAATATCAGATCCAAAAATATATTCATAGAGCGAAGTGTGAAGTTTGAAGAACCGCTTCCATATCTGAAACTAGTCGAGGAAAACACTACGGATCCGCAGTCTCTACAAGAAGAAGTTTCGAGAGAAGATGAAGAAAGCATTGGATCTGATATTTTTGATATTTTATCAGACTTTGATGGCCATGACATATCAGGTTCATAATCCGAACATAATGATCCTCCTCAGCTACCAAAGTGGGCTCAAAACACTCTACAATCTGCTGCTCCAAACATTGGAAATCCTGCTAATCCAAGGAGAACAAGAGCATACTTTCAAATAGCAGGTATGGCTCTTTCATTTTCTGATCCATTATTATCTGAGAAATGTTATTTGATGATTGGTTCAGATCCCAAATCATACTATCATGCCCACTGAGATCCACGATGGCAAACCACCATGGATGAAGAGTACAGTTCTCTTCAAAAGAACAATACATGGGAGCTAGTTTCTCTTCCACCTGGAAGAAAATTGGTCCAATGTAATTGGATCTACCGCACGAAACTTTCTTCTGATGGATATATCATCAAATACAAAGCTAGGCTGGTGGAAAAAGGTTTCTCCCAAGTCCAAGGAGTGGACTACACTGAGACCTTTGCACCGGTTGCAAAGATGGATTCCATCCACCTAGTTTTGGCCATTTCCGCATCCAAGCACTGGGAAGTGCACCATATGGATGTTAAAAGTGTTTTTTTACATGGTGATATAGATGAAGAAGTATATATGAAGCAGCCAGAAGGATACATATTAGATCCATCATTAGTTTGCAGGTTGAAGAAATCTTTGTTTGGATTGAAACAGACCCCAAGAGCTTGGTACGCAAAGATGGACTCCTTCCTTCTTTCTCATAATTTCAAAAGATGCCAATATGATCCAAATGTGTACCTACAGCAAGTTAAAGGTAATTTTTTTATTTTTGTTTTATATGTTGATGATCTTCTCATTACTGGTAGCACTCTCCTTACAATTAACAAGCTAAAAACCGCTTTAAATCTAGCTTTTGACATGAGCGATTTGGGTTTGCTTAAATAATTTTTGGGCTTGGAGATAGATCAAAATTTTGATGGGATAACATTATCTCGGAAAAAGTATGCTTCATACCTATTATTGAAGTTTAATATGGCAGAATGGAAGGTTGATCCGTTCCCATTCCTCTTAGGAATCAGTCTTGAGGAGGGAAATTCCACACTGCTTGCAGATTGCACTATGTATCGACAGTTGACTGGTTCACTACTCTACTTGACACACTCAAGGCATGATATTTCATATGTCGTGATTGCTGTATCAAGGTATATGTAGTAACCCCATGAGCTTCATTGGCAGGAAGCCAAGCAAATCTTGCAGTATGTGCAAGGTACGAGACATTTTGGCATACATTATGTTGCAGATTCTGAGCTAGATTTCATTGGTTTTACTGATTCAGATTGGGCGGGTGATAGCATAGATCAGAAGTCCACTTCCGGATATGTTTTCATGATTGACCATGGCCCTACAGCCATTTCACTTTCTTCAGCAGAGGCAGAGTATCGAGGGGCAGTCAATGCCTGCATTCAGGTAGTTTGGTTGCAGGGTATTCTTTCCGAGTTTGATTTGGGTAGCACTACTTCGACTGTCATATTTTGTGACAATTAAAGTGCTATTAAGATCTCCACCGATCCAGTTTAGCGGCAGAGGACCAAGCACATTGAGATTCATATGCACTACATCCGAGAGTTGGTGCATGATCGCACTATCATTCTGCAATATTGCCCTACTGATGAGCAAGTTGCAGACATCTTCACCAAGAGCTTCACTGAGAAGAAGTTCTCTTACCTCCGTTCACTGTTGGGGGTGAGTTCCATCATGGTGGAGACAGATTAGATCCATCTTATGTTTAGCTTGAGGGGGGGATTTCTTCCCACTGGGTTTTCCCTCTTTCCTCACTTAGCTTATTTTCAACATTTTTGGATTATTGTATTGGGGTGACCTTTGGTCTCAGTAACCAGGGCCCTACATTTTATTTTTTACATCATAGTAAAGCTTGAGGGGGGGTGTTAGGATATATCATCATTCAGTATGTACTTTTGCATGCTGCCCAGTCATCATTTTGGTACCTCCAGCACCTAGTCCCTAGTCTTCCAGCACCCGGGAGCTTATTTCCACTCTGTTGTAGCCCTCCTAGCTAGGGATGCACCCACTTCTCACCTTCCACTGTAGAAGGGCACCTTTTCTCACTTACCACTCCAGTTCACTTCAGTTAGCCACTTGTCTTGCCTTGATTTAAGGCTAGACTGACTCCTAATTGTTGTTATCACTCCGATGGACCTTCGATGAGACTTGACTACCTATTCAAACTCCAGATTGCTCTTGATGCGCCCTCCACTGAGCCTCCATCCCTACATTAGTGCCACTTACCATCAGTTACACTTATTACACTTAATTAGACTTAATTAGACTCAGTTTGACACCTGTCTGACAGTTACTTGTGCATTGATGACCACCACTGATTGAGATGAGGACTCCTAGTTGGAGCCAAGCTACACCATGCAGTATATTCAAATGACCTCCTTGGCTAATTCAAATTGCTCACTCATTGTGACAGGATTGTATTGTATTTCTATTGTTTTGGATTATAGAGCACTGATGCATCTCTCTTGCACAGTTTTTACTCCAAATTGTTTTACATCTTTGTGATTGATATTCTTGTTCAATAGATCTGCTGTGACTAATTTTACACTGTTCACCCCCCCCCTCAGTGTGCTCGGTGTGTCCAACAATTGGTATCAGAGCTCTCACCCTTGTCCGAAAACTCCACACTAAAACTTCCCTTTCAAACCAACAAATTGATCTTTATTTATACTTGACTTATCCATGTTTTTGTGAGGTCGACTTGTCAATATTTAATTTCATTTTATCAAATGATATATATAATTTTATTCCATGTTATCCTCAACAAATATATATTTATATAATTTTGGTCTTTTGTGCCACATTAGCAAAGTGAGCTTAACACCATTAGATTTTTACTCCATATTTCTTAGCCTTCCATATGCCCACAATGTCCTTAAAGTATGCCCGCAAGGGCCTTTTGTTATACCCACATATCTCTATGAAAATGCCAGCAAGGGCCATTTTACTTGCTCTTTTTGGCTTCCATAAAATGCCCGCATAAGGCCTTTAATTATGCCCGCAACTGCCCTTGAATATGCCCACAAGGGCTATTTCAAAATTCCCGCAAGGGCTATTATTGAATGCCCGCAGCTCCACTCTTTTATGCCCGCAATGTGCCATTAGGATGCCCGCATGAGGCCATAGAAATGCCCGCAAGCCTCCTTTAAATATGCTTGCAGAGGCATGTCTTAAATGCTCGCATTGTTCCATGAAAATGCTCACAGGCTACTTCAAATGCCCTCATATCTTATCTTTTTCCATGTCAACAACATCTTGTCATGCCATTGTTCTATGCCATGTCATTGTTCACCTTAATGTATCTTGACTTCTGCCATGTCATGCTTTGTCCTTTGACCTTGCCATGCCTTGTCCTTGTCATGTCCTCCTTGTCTTTTGTTCATTTACATGTCTTCAACCATGTCAAGTATTATGCTTCCTATTATGCTTCCCAAGTCATCAATTCCTGTTATCAACCTTTGTCTTCATGTGCTTGTCCATTTATTTGTCTTTTCTTACTTGCCATGTCACCAATGCTTGTCATGCCTACAAATGTGCCTTGTCATTAGTGCTAGCTTTTTCATGCTTGCTTGTCTTCAAGTCCTCCATGCTTGCCTAGTCACCTTTTCCACTTGTCATGTCCTATCCATGTCCTTCTTGTGTTCTTCATGTCACCAATTTTGACCTTTGTCATTAATGTATTGTTCTCAATGACAATCATATTCATCAGACACATGGATCTCTAGAGGTAGGAGTTGGAGAGGAAAGAATTCTGATAAAAGGCAGCTCCCGATCAATTTGAGATTATTATATTATTCATTTATATCTGAGTTATCTTTAGCATGAAGATGATCTTGTTGATTATTATACAAGAAAATGAAAATCACAACCTAAACAATCCCAAAGACTATGAAATATTCCCCAGTATGGTCGCCAATTTTTTTGGTGGATAAATCTGTCGATACAGACACCAAGCGATCTCCCTAGTCTAAATGGTTTAGATATAGAACAATTCATGACAGAATTTAAATTCCTTTCCTAGATTAATCCAATCACAAAGAATGCAAAGGATTGCTTACCTTGTATCTATAGTTGTTTTTCTTTGTTTGATGTAGATCTTGATCTCTCAGCTGCAAAACAACATAAGACAAACAAATGGAAACAAGAGTGAAAGAAATATGTGATATAAACTAATCTAAACAAGTGGTCAATGAAATAAGTTCTAAAGATCTAACATGAACAAATCTTTATGGAAAAAGCATGTATATTACTGTATAAGATGGAAATTCAAAGGGAGAGATTACAACCTAATCCTTGACATTGCAACTTCTTCCAAATAATATGTTGCCTCAAAGATCCAACCTTGTCTCTAATGTATGAAGGGACTTCAACTCTAGCAGAATTTCTCTAGCATTTGGGTGCTCTAATTCATCCTCTATATGGTAATCATGAAGAGGAAGGTTGTATATATAGGCCAAAAAGGATAGAAGGAGTTGAGGATTTGATGGAGAATTCTAAGGGATCATTCCAAGGAGTTAGGGGATTGACTGCCACCTTCACTGATTTGTTGGGATAAGCCTCCATGAAGACACTTGTTCTAGAAGGCTCCCAAAGCTTCTCTTTTTCCTTCCTAACCGACAGTGATGCACTTTGTCCACTAGCAACCTGCGTCATTGAAGGGTGACGCATGTTGATCAAATGAAAACAATGTCAGCGACACACTCTGTCAATGTGCAAAGTGCGTCGTCAAGGACCTGACGCATCTTGTCAATATACAAGGTGCATCAGTGTGACAAGATTGGGAAAAAGGCATGGAAATCCTTCTTTCCAAACAATTTGGCATAAATGCTTCAGGAATTAGGACAAACCAAGGGTACACATCTCATGATGACAATATTTTGGTGTAACAACACGATATTTTCATTGAAACCTTTATGTTTGCATGTAAAACCATGGGTAATGAGAACTTCAAATCTTAATATTACTTGAGAAAATATTTTTACAACTTTTCTTGTAGAAAATTGCTAGAAGTCATTTCCCTTTTATAAAATACATAAGAGGGCTCCAAAAGGACCCAAGATACATTGGAAGGTTCCATAATTTTTTGTCTGAATGGCTCCACTCTCGCACCCCCGGGAAAGAGGGGCCTGGTCAGTCCCTTGGGACCCCCTCGACATGCCTAGTGCATATAAATCACACATGGACATAACCAAGCACCACTCTTTAGGAAAATATTGAAGATCGAGCTAATGGCTTGATCCTGGAGGATCTAGGAACACTCAATATTTAAAATTCTTCTAAGCTGATGAAAGTGGTACCATCGTGAAGGTCTCAACAAGATATTTCCGACGACATTCATTTTTCCTCAAACGGACTCTGGACGACCGAGATATTAAGTTTTAAATTTTTGGCAAATAGTGAAAAAATGGAAAAAAGGGTGCCACGTGGCACTAATGGAAGGGTGAAATGTGACATGTACGATGCTAACGTGGAAAATATCATGGAGCCACATGGAAGGATTTCAGGTGTTGAGTTGGCATCCCATTGGTAGATGAATTGGAAAAATAATATCGTGACACATGGCATATTGATTCGGGCCTATTCGGCTATTGTTCTACCAAAAAAAATATTTGTGGGAGTCTCACGAATCAAACCCACTACCTACTACTCACAAGCCACACACCCTTGCTAGCCCGCCTTGCGTTTGGTGCTTAAGCCTTAGGGGTAGAGCTATTATATAAACTTCTTGGAAGTTGAGTTAGTGGAGAAAAGGGGGCCAACATGGTTTGAACCTGTGACCCCTGCAAACTGAATCAGTGGATTTAACCATCACGCAAAGCGTCATAGTTTTAACAACCATCGAGGACATTTTATGTTATGGTTTTATCGCGGGGGTATAACCAAATGGAGGAGCCTCCAAGGACTACCGCCAAAGTTAGCAATACACCAATGGCGGTTGAACAACCATATGCCACATGTGTGGCGATGGTTTATGTGTTAGCAACAATTACATCCCAAGTTTGGTTGGAACGACTTGGCGGAAACAAACTCCACATGCATATCCATTGGGGACGTTGGACTTTGGAACTTGTGGCAAGGTTGTTGGGTGTTTTCATGCCATGGTGGTCGATATGATTTGATGGTTCTAACCATAAAGTCGATGATGATTCCAATTTTTGTTTTGGAATGGTTATGGACTATATGTTATATTTGGCGGTGGTTTTTTTATTACCACCACATTTTGTTTGGATTTGAAAAATTAGAAGTGGATGCAAACCCACTCTTGTGCTATACAAGCACTATTACCATGAAGCCACACACAAGTCATTTTCCAAGACAAGTCACAGAGTCACTTAGCCATTGGGGCTAGGGCCAAGACCATTCGGTTGGAGGAACAAAGGCCGAGGTCATGAAGACATGCCAAGGACATAGATAAGGGGTGAGATGCATAATGGTCGAAGAATTTGGGTAAAATCCTCTTTATACCTTTCCATTTTTAATTTCATTGTTTTTAATATGGGTTTAAACGTTATAGTTTTGCTATAAACTATTGAAATCCCAAATTAATTTATCACATGCCTTTCATTATAGTTTTTAAGTTGTAAACTATTGAAATCCATTTGTAATGTTTTCCATATGGATTTTCCAAGTGAGGGGAAGTTGTGGAAGATTGGCATGTACACTTTCGTATGGTGGTTTTTCAAGACCATGGTGTCTTCCACTAAGTGCTTGTACTCGGTTTTGTGACTTGTTCATGTGCACTTATGTTATAGCGGTTTTTAAAGACCATAGTGTCTACTACTCGTGTACATTTATTATGACTTGAAGATGAATGTTTCCATGTTGTAGTGGGATTTGTAGCCACTTATTTGTGAGAGACATTGATTGCCTAAAACCTATTTGGCAACTTTGTAACTTGTTCCCGAGTTTCATAAGCTCTTTGGGACATGGTGAGGCAAGTATGAACTTGCTTAGATCCTGAAGATTATTATCAGCTATAGCTATGCACATTGATGCAATTGTTGGTCTTTGAACATTCTTTGTCCGGAGAATAAAGGTGAAGGACTTGAAGGGGAGTGTGTCCTTTCAGATACCGTTGTTATGCGGAAGAAGTAGCTACATATTTGCATATTGATATAGGTGTTTTCCTTTGACATTCTTGGTCCAAAGAACAAAGGTGGAGGATATTCAAGAGAGAGTGGCTTTTCAGAGGCACTCGTTATGCAGTCCATATAGTGAGTAGTTGGTAAATACTTCTTGCAAGTGAAATCCAATAGTGATGTAATAAGCTTTTATGCATATTTTCCCTTTAAAAATGAGAGATGGAAAGTGTAGTCTTGCTTGAGAATGCATGGTTTCCCTTTTAAAAAGGAGATATGGCAAGTTGTAGACTTGCTTGAGAATGCATCGTTGCCCTTTGTAGAGGAGAGAATCAATACCTATTCTTGGAGAATTAATGCAAGCAGTTCGATGATTACACGAGCTCAAAGGCGTAGCCAACATAGTCTAGTGAACTTCGTTATCAAATGGGTGTTCATTTATGTGCTTGAATTTCTATTTCATTGTCATATGGTTGATTTTGTTTAAAGAAGCTCAATAATAATTGATCATGTTCACATGCATATAATCGTAAGTAAAAGGTGCTTCGATGAATATTTTTGTTTGAGGAAGTTCTCGAAATAGTTTTCGGATAAATTTGGTATCAAATCAGGTCCGATAAGAGTTGCAAGTTGTGAACATTATCATGGGAAAAAGTTTGAATCATGCGAAGATCCATGGATTTGAAGATATTAACCAATGCATTCAAGCAGAGAATGTCGAGCTTAGAAGGCTTCTTGAATTTGCAGAGGATGAGAAGAGAAAATTGCGACTTCTTTTGGAATAGGTTGTGGAGGAGCAAGTTGGATAATTCCCCACTACAAAAGAAGCACAAATTCCATCCAAAGAAAGGCCAACTTGTGGCCATGGAAGGTATACCAATTACGGTTCTTGTTGTGAAGATACTGATGCTTGTCCATTTTGTCAAATAATAGAGGATACCCTCTAGTCACTAGATGATAAAGGTGGTTTTCTAGAAGCTTCCTCTACAACTTCATACAAGCCGAAATAGAAGGAAGATGACCAAGAATGTCAAACATATGTGGAGGTAAAGAGGTCTCCATGTTTAGTTCCTTCTTTTCTTGATGATGCATTTGGTGCTTTCGAAAGACACGAAAAAGGTGTGGGCATGAAAATCCTTACCAAGATGGGTTATAAAGGAGGAGTACTTGGCCTTAATGGCCAAGGAATTACTCAACCACTGGATTTAGTAGAAAGGCCTCAATTTGAAGGTTTAGGATATGGTAAAGAGGAGATTGGAGAGTGCTCCAAAGAAGCTGAAGTAAGAGATGATTCCAACAAAGAGACTAAACCATTACCGAAACCACTCAAGCAAAGTGATGGCACCTCATCTCATGATAGTGAAAACGAATCCAAGGCATCTCCAAAGACAGATGAACACTCCAAGGGAGGAGTGAAGACAGTTTCACCTCATCAATCATGCACAAATAACAGTCCTAAAAGGTATGACAATCATGATTATTCCAATGTATTCTTTGATTATATGAAGAATGGACATGTAACACAGAATTTGTGTTATGCTTATCCAAGTACTTTTTGTGGATTAAATAATCATTATGTATCCAAGTGTTGGAAAATAAAATCCTTTTATAGGAAGTTCATGTCTACCAGGAAGGAGACAAGACATAGAGCCCACTCTTCCAGTGGTTGGTATTTTTGTTGTGTGGTCCAATCTCTTCATTAAGTGGAAACAATGTTGAAAGGTCGAAATGGAGGTTCTGGTTTCGACATATATGAGCATTTTTGGGTTTTGATACCTGAACCATTGTGTCCAAAGGGTCGTTTCCAATAAGAGACATCTTTTGTCTCGTCAAAAAGGGTGTCCAGATGACGAAGATACAACCATTTTCACTAGAGCCAAGGCTTCAGTGTTGAGGAGCGCATCTATGAAACTCTATATTTGTTTTTCTTGGGTTTCGAGCTAGGTAAGATCCATATCCTGATGTAATTAGTGCTATGAATATATACCAATCCTTCTCTCTGAATTTGGTTGCATATCCTATCCAATGTCATCCATGAGATCTCTCATCCAGTGTTGAGAAATTCTTCCTTTGGAGCACATTCTTCATGTAATTGTTCTTGCCTTGGTTATTGGAGATTGATAGTGACCCTATGGGTATGGATGATATCTATGATGATTTTTAATGTGTTGGTTACTCTCTAAATTTCAGTAATTTTATGTGGTTAACAACTCTGCAATTTATCTTTTTACATGATAATACAGTTTTGGTACCTATGCTTGTTATATAATTGAAATTGACTAGTTTTTACATAAATTGCAATTAATTGACTTCTGTGAGTTCTTTTGTCAGTGTGTCAGTTGTTGTTGTTAGTATACATGATTTTGAACTCATATCATTCATTATATCATAGTTTAGTAAACCTTATAGGTCATTTTAGTTGAGTAGGAAATCCTCTAGTTGAGCAGTCCAAAAAACTAGTCTTCTTGCATGTCTTCCCAAATTGAGTCCAGAGGTTCCTAATTGTCTTTCTAAGGGTTGTTATAGATGGGTTGGGTAGTGTGCAGGAAATTCACTTCCATATTGCACCAGAAGTAGTGGATTTTCCACAAAATTCCCGTGGGCAACTGCCTTGAAGCCTTGGGTTTGGCCCAAGGAGTCTACCCGGGCGTGACGAACTCCCGAAAGTGCAGATGTCAAAGTTGGGAGCTAGTTTAGGATGTTGTAGGTTGTCATAAGATTTTGCATGTCCTATGTTACATCTTGGGAGAATACAGAGTGTATAGAGGTTTTTGGCGGTGGGGGGTTCACTTGCATTTCTAGTCAAATTATCTGATCTTTGTTTCAAGTTATACATTATTGTGTTTAATCTTTCAAATGTTTGAGTTAATGTGCTTGTGATAAGATTCGGTACATTACGAAGGACTTGAAGTTGAAGAATTGTTGCACTCATTGCAATATGAGTGGACATTGGGTCAAAAAGTGATGGAAGTTCCATCCAGAGCTTGGTCCAAAAAAAACGAGAGAGGGAAAGCAAGTTATGTTGGCAACTCTGAAGCAGGAAACAAAGGAGGAAGAGTAGCATGCCAATAAGATCCATGAAGCAGAAGATCAACCAAAGGAAGAATACATATTCACTTGGATGGAAAGATTATTTTTCTATATTTTTATGTAAACTTTTGGAGGTCCAAAACATCCTCGGTGGGGAGGAATGATCCGAGAGGATCTAGGATCACTCAAGATTTAAAAGTCTTTAATGTGATGTCCCTAGCCCCTAAACCAAGGCAAAGGACACCTAGGAACCCAAGGGGAAGGATTAATCAAGGTAATGCACAATGGAATAAGGGTAACTTATTCTATGCTAGCATGCCAAAATCCAATAAAATAAAACAAACATCCGTTTAAAATGAAATGTGTGAATACAAATGCAGATCATTCCCCAAAGCACATGCTATGCAAGGTAAAAGCAAGCATTAAATGCAACCATATCCGAGCAAGCTATTAACATGATTTCAAACATTAAATATCTGATCTATTACAACCATATAAACAATAATAAAATCATATCTACAAGCTACCATAAACAATGTCATAATAAGATCTACAGGCTGCCATCCACAACCACCTTAACAGTGTTAAAAATCAGATCTACTAACTACCCCCTACAACCGTATAACCAAAAAAGAACTCAAGTATGAAGGATTCCATATACAACCATATAAATGATAATAACATCATATTTCATAGTTGTCACCTATATCCATGTAAACAACAATAAAATTAGATCCATGAGCAAATATACATATCCAAATTTACAGTAAATAAGCATATAACACAATACTTATATTAATTAAAAGCAACTAGCTTCAACAGGACAACGTTCCACATAGCCATAGACATGCATCTTTCAACATGACAGACACCCTCAAGCTGAGGCCATATATCCACAGGAGAGGTACTCTCAAACCAAAAGGTATGGTGCGCTCATCTCAACACCGGGAACACTACCACACAAAAACAATTGTATCTCAGTCATACGGAAACCTTTTTCATTGAAAAAAAAAGTATTCCTTACTGGAAACGATGTTCCAGACACAATGGAACAGGTATCAAAACCCAAAAATACTCAGAAGTATCTAAACCAGAACATATGGTTGTGCCCTTCTCAACACCGTTAGAATACCACAACTACATCTTTCACCATATCAATTTTCCCTTCCATCTACTCTACCTGGTGAGTTGTGAATCCCCTCGCTACACTAGCTCTCAGGATATCACCACCCTCACCCCAAATTTACGAGCTATATTGTATAGAGACAAGCGATGGGAGAAGGAATCGTGATGTGTAAGAATAGATCAATCTTCAATCCCCATTACAGGGTCTTCAACCTCATTCCAAGGCCTTGAATCTTCTGCAATACAATGCATCTCCTATTCGGCATGCATTTCCCAAACAAGAGAGAATTCCACTGGACTGAAGAGAGAGAGAGAGAGAGAGAGAGAGAGAGAGAGTTCGAATCCTCCTATAGCCATTCGAATTCCCAAGGGAGTGACTCCAATTCCAATAGGCGTAACTCAAATTCACTAGGGGTTACTTAATTCATGAGAGATAGGTTACAATTAGAGATACCCTTTCCCTGTCCTGACAAACTGGATTCGGTTTATATCATTGGTATCAGAACGTCTCGCTTCTTGGGTGAGCCCTGATTCGTCTCCTTATTCCATGCCTAGGCATCTTTCATCTCTCCCTTTCGCTGCCACTCTCCCACATGTCACCTCCCAACTCCTACCTCTCCATATCCACGTCCCTTTGAGCTCATACTTTCATCTCATACTTCCACCTTCAGTGCTCCTGCGATCCACCATTCTCCACCTCACGCATCCTATTTCCCCTCACCATCACTCCACTCTTCCCCTGTGCTCCTCTATTCCCAACCCCATGATCATCCAATTCTCCCACGTTGTTCCTCCCCCAAACAGCACTAATTCCCTCACTTCATATCCCCATCCAACTTTCCTTCGTCCTCGCGTTGCTCCTGTGCGTTGCCCTCTTCTCATCCCTCGTTCCCTCCATCCACTTCGCCAGCCTACCTTCCACCTCATCGTTATCCACCTCCATCAAATCCTCCCCCACCTTCACGTTGCCCTCTTGCGTTTCCACCACCAGCGCCATCACCCATGCTCCCCTCATTGCTCCACTGCATACTTCCCCACGCTTCTTCTCACCCCGCTCACGTCAGTCCCCCCACGCCTTCCTCTCAATGCCAGCCCCACTCATCTCATGCGCCAACACTCTCTCCTTCAATTGCGCGCTCCTTCTGTCCCTCGTCCGTTGCAACCCTCTGCCACCACGCTCTCACGCCTCTCCTCTCTCTCCTGTGCATAAATATTAACATTATAGTATTAATATTTTTATTTTATTAAAAATTAATTATCCAAACATTATAATAAAATAAAAACATATAATATAATAATAATTATTTTAAATAATAACCATGACCATGAAATAATTAAAAGATCAGTTTGAAAAATGAACACCAAATTGGACGTTATCATGAAGATGCTGGAAAATGATAAGTCTAAAAACCGTCGCAAACGACAAAGCAGTTCAGACATGTCGATCACATCATCATGTAGTTATGTATCACCACCCTTGCTGTATACAAAAGATTGGGCCACACCTGATGATGATGATGACACTTTCGACGAGAAAAGATTTACTGTTTATATCTCCCATGGAATTGAAATGGGTAGAGATTATCTCGATGAGAGTAAAGCCAGTGTTGCTAATAAGGATCGAAAAGAAGACATATGTACATAAGATGAGGTTTATAAAATAAGGAAACCTATTATGGAGACTAAAGAAAAGGACAATAACAACAAGGTGACAAAGCATGTGTCTACATTAGATCAACACCCACCAATCGTGGAGTATGACACTGCAGATTATGGACCTGTAGTAGCTATCGACATGCCAAATGGAATTCAAATTCCTCTTGCTGAGCATTATGATAATGGGCCTATTGTTGCTGAACCAGATGAAATAGTAGTTATTGTATCCACATGTTCGGGAAGTCCTATTCAGCAAGTTACTACAGATGGACAACTTTTATGTTGCTCCAAAATTGAAGCGTTGGATGCAGTCATGTGGAAATTAAGAATGAAGGTTCTTAAAATTTGCTCCGAAGAAGAAGCCATGGAGGCTATAATTCAAAGAAAACAAGTACAAAACCTAGATATTTCTAATCAAGTTGATGTCGGTCTAGATGCGCATCATCTCTATAACAAACACCACATATCTTTGAAATTGTTAGAATCAAAGTGCACATTCACTGAGGTTGTGAGATGGAAGCCATCTACAATAATATGGATTGATGAAAATGAGAAGGATCACATTGATGTCTTCAAACTCCAAGCACTTAAGAATGACCATCATCTTGACTTCCAAGATCGAAGGGTATCTCTTAAAAATATCTCCATTATTATGACATCCAATGTTGGATCCACCACTAGTACAAAAAGTGGAAGTAATATAATTGAATTCACTTTTGGAAAAAAGGACCATGAACATAAACCCTTAGCCTTAAAAACAATCATCATGAAAAAATTGATACGACACAAATGTGTTGGTAATGAAGATCCACAATTGCTCATAAATGGAATCCAAAAGACGATATGGAAAAAAAAAATTACAAGTTGTATTGTTTCAAAAACTCACCACTCAAACAGAAAGGATTACAACATGAAGGTCTAGGCTCACGTCTAGAGAAATGAACCAATCCATAATACATATCTCAAGTTAGCACTTCAGCGCAAATCTAGAATCAAGTTGATATCAGTAAAATCAGCTTTGAGGACAAAGCTGCCCTATAAGGGGCTGGCAATGTTACATACATAAATAATACATAAATAAGTATAAATAATTAAATAGTTAATAATTAATAATTTATAGTCAAAAGATACACCTATTGACCTTGTGACCAGTCAATGCTTATAAAAGCACATCGTCACCAGGATAATTATATCATCTATCAATTTATTTACACACACACACACATATATATATATTTCATCAAAAATGGAAGTCGGATTCACTTCATTGTCCTGACAGACCGAATTCGATTTGTATCAAGAAAAAGGTGAAACAAGAGGGGAGTTACGCTTTTTTTTCAAGGAGTGTGGCTAAAATTAGCTAGTGAGGGCGCATTAGCACATAAGGAGAATCAAAGGAGGCTTGGAATATCCAAGGAGGGCACACTAGCCAAGTAGGCCCCACTAAACATCAAAGAGGGAGCAATAGTACCTCCATAAACCAGAATAATAAAAAATAGGGTCCAAAGAGTAATGTTAGGGAGAGCAACAACTCCTAGTCCCCAACCCCCTCACATGTGGAATCCATGGCCCCCCATTTTCGTTAGTTGTCCATGTTGAAGCTAGTTTTTTAATTAAATAATAATAATAAAGTCCATAGTCCCGACACCTAGTTCCCAATAATAAACAAAATAATAACATATGTCTAGGGTTTAACAACTCAGGTATTACATTCAATGCCGATGAAAGTGGAACCAATTGCGAAGGGATCGACAAGAGCTTTCCGACAATGTTCATTTCGCTTCTAACAAACTTCGAACGACCGAGATATTAATTTCTGAAGTTTTTGGCAAACTGTGGAAAAATGGAAAAAAGGTGCCACGTGGCACCACTGGAAGGGTGACATGTGGGTTGTACAATGTTGATGTGGAAATCCTCATGGCGGCATGTGGCAAGATTGTAGGTGTTAATTTGGCATCCCAATGGCAAATGAATTGGACGAATCATATCGTGCCACATGGCAGATTGACTTGGGCTCCAAAGAAAAAAAAAATATTTGTCGGAGTCGCAGGGCCATCCTCCATCCATTTGGTTCTTAAGCCTTAGGGGTTGAACTATTATATAAATTTCTTGGAAGTTGAATTGGCGGAGAAAAGGGGGCCATTAAGGTTTGAATCCGTGACCCTTGCGAAGGGAAGCAATCTCTTTAACCATCACGCCAGGCAACGTAGTTCTAATAAGTATTGGGGACATTTTATGTTATAGTTTTGTCGCGGGGTTATAACCAAATGGAGGAGCCCGCGAGGACTACTGCCCGAAGTTAGGGATACACCAATGGTAGTCGAACAACCATATGGAACATGTGTGGCCATGGTTTATGTGTTAGCCACGGTTACATTCCAAGTTTGGCGGAAACAAACTCTACATGCATATCCATTGGGGACGTTGAACTTGGGAACTTTCACCAAGGTTGTTGGGCGTTTTCATGGCATATTTTGAATGGTGGTCGATATGATTTGGTGGCCCTAACCATAAAATCGACGATGATTCCAATTTTTGTTTTGGAATGGTTATGGACTATATGTTATATTTGGTAGTGGTTTTTTCATTACCACCACATTTTGTTTGCCTTTCAAAAAATAGAACTGGATGCCAACCCACTTTTTTTCTATATAAGCACTCTTACCATGAAACACAAGTCAATTGAGAAGACAAGTCATGGAGTCACTTAGTCATTGGGGCTAGGTTCAAGACCATTCGGTTGGAGGAACAAAGGTCGAGGTCATGAAGACATGCCAAGGACATAGGTAAGGGGTGAGGTGCATAATGGTAGAAGACTTTGGGTAAAAGCCTCTTCATACCTTTCCATTTATAATTCCCTTGTTTTTAATATGGGTTTAAACATTATAGTTTTGTTATAAACTATTGAAAGGCCAAACTATTTTATTATGGGCCTTTCATTATAGTTTTTAATTTGTAAACCATTGAAATCCATTTATAATGTTTGCCATATGGATTTAGCAAGCGAGGGGATGTTGTGGAAGATTGGCATGCACACTTTTGTATGGTGGTTTTTCAAGACCATGGTGTCTTCCACTAAGTGCTTGTACTTGGTTTTGTGACTTGTTCATGTGCACTTATGTTGTAGTGGGTTTTAAAGACCAGAGTGTCTATCACTCGTGTACATTTATTATGACTTAAACATGAGTGTTGCCATGTTGTAGTGGGCTTTCTAGCCACTTATTTGTGAGATGCATTGTTTGCCTAAAGCCTATTTGGAAACTTTGTAACTTGTTCCCAAGTTTCGTAAGCTCTTTGGGACATGGTGAGGCAAGCATGAACTTGCTTAGATCTTGCAGATTATTATTAGCTACAACCATGCAAATTGATGCAAATGTTAGTCTTTGAACATTCTTTGTCCGAAGAACAAAGGTGAAGGACTTGAAAGGGAGTGTATCCTTTCAGAGAGCATTGTTGTGCAGAAGAAACTACTACAAATTTGCATATTGATATAGGTGTTGGCCTTCGACATTCTTGGTTCAAAGAGCAAAGCTGAAGGATCTTCAAGAGAGTGTGGCTTTTCAAAGGCACTTGTTATGCAGTCCAAATAGTGAGCAGTTGGTAAAGACTTCTTGCAGGTGAAATCCATTAGGGATGTAATAAAATTTTATGCATATTTTCCTTTTAAAAAGGAGAGATTGTAAGTGTAGGCTTGCTTCAGAATATATAGTAGCCCTTTTAAAAAGGAGAGATGGAAAGTTGTAGACTTGTGTGAGAATGCATTGTTGCCCTTTGTAAAGGAGAGAATCAACACCTATTCTAGGGGAATTAATGCAAGTAGTTCGATGATTGCATGAGCCTAGAGACATAGCCAACATAGTTTGGTGAACTCCGTTATCACATGGGTGTTCATTTATGTGCTTGAATTTCTATTACATTGTCGCATGGTTGATTTTGTTTAAAGATGCTCAATAATAATTGTTCATGTTCACATGCATATAATCGTCAGTAAAAGGTCCTTCGTCGAATATTTTTGTTTGAGGAAGTTCTCGCAAATTTTTTTGGATCATGACTTCACCTCCTAACAAGGAAAGGTAGAGGATATCCATAATAGTTAGTGAACATAGTACTCTATAGGAAAAGACAAAGAAAGAAGGGGAGGGTTAGTGGTAATAGATTTCATTGCACAGAAGCATGCAACCCTCCATTTGGGGTGTATGGTGAGCTCCATAAGCGAACCATTTTGTCTCGTCTTTCTCATGTCTTTTCATCCATTGAGAGCCTTTACCACACCACCTTTGACCAGTTTATCTAATAAATTGCTTGTAATTGATATGCTTTTCCAGTATTTATGAGAATTTGTGATGAATTATCTAAGTTGATTGTATGCTTGATGAATATGTGTTAGTAGTCAAGCTTGATGCTGAGTTAGGTCATTGTTGTCTTTTATTTATTAATTTATTTATGAAACTCTATAACTATCGTATAATAATTCTTTCATTCACTTGATTGTGTGTGCCAATTTAATTCGATTCTATGTTCATTTTAAAAGAGAGAGAGAAAGATATAGAGATAGAGTAAAAGAGATAGAGATACATAGTCCCTTTTCTTTATCGATAATCCATTACTAGTAAGCCGAAAGGATAAGGATAAAGAGGAATCACTTATTTACTAAAAAAACTCGTGTTGTACTAACTCCCTATATAAGGCACTGAAGTCCATTTGATACTCACATACCACCCTACAAGTAGATTTGACAGTCTCTCTACTTTAAAGACAATAGCAGTGGCATTATAATCATAACTTATGAAACCAATAGACAAATAGGCCACGTAGTCTTTTTAACACTGCACCCATTGCAACCCCATGAAACTTGTTAAATATCACAAGCCAAGTTGTGGTCATCTAGCAATTGATGAGACAAACGTGATTCAACTTCAATTGATCAAGAGGGATAATGGACCCAGGCCTAATCTCTTCTCTATCAATCCACTCATTTAACTGATCAACTAGGATGACATACCCAAGAAACCACTTCTCTAGCCACCCACTAACATGTTAGTTAATCACCATGAAGTAGCTAGCAATTCTCTGGGGAGACTAGTTATGCTAACCTTTTAATTCCCCAATACCTATTTTGATGACTCCAAAAACTCCCAAGTATATAATTTTTCATCTACAATTTAGTTTTAGTTAGATTCTCCTCATCTAGATTAAAGTTTGTGAGTTTCAAAGTATTATTATAATTTCAAAGCATTTTTGTTAATGAAAACACTTTTTAGTACAAAGTTGAATTAAGAGTTATCACATGGATTCATTAACGCTCTTTTAGAAATGTCCCACTCGAATACTTCACCAGTGAATGCACCTATTATGTGTGTTCATGTGTTGTATCTGTATTCCTCAGTGTGGTATACATATTGCAATTCCTCTTCCATTATCCTATGATCATGGGGGTGGCCGAGGAATGGTTACTTGTTTAATTTCAAAAAATATTATGTAGTCGCATTTTCTGTTGGTTTCTTCCAACATCATACCATGATCATGTGGTTGGTAGGATAATTATTGTCTTGTTAAGGGTGCTTTATACATGGTTTTTGTTTTATGTAGCATTCATTTCTTACTTTAAATGGTATGATTTACTTTTAGCGTTATGGTTTAATTTTTGCAACTGTAAAGTTATTCTCATGAGTTGAGCTTGGACAACTCATAGGCACTCTATGCCCTAGGCAACTTGATTTATAGAATCCCTAAGCTCTTGATAATAAGATAGAATGAATTAGTTTAAATGGTTAGTTGCATCAATCACTCCACACTTGGTAGGATTAGGACAACAATTATTTCAACAATGTTTAAGGTCTTTGTACATACAATGTGTTGATGATTTAATTATTTAGTTTAGAGGATTATATTTATAATATTTATACAATTTTTTTTGGTTCACCAACTTATTTGACTTCAACACATTACTTACAAAGAGGGATTGTTGCTAGATTTGCAAAGATAGTTGTTGTCGTTGATTTGTGGCCCTAGAGAATGTTCAGATGATGTGTTCTATACTTAGACATTTTAGTTATCACCTATGGTTCATCAAGAATTATGTTGATCTAATTGCATTGATGGAGGAGTTGTTTTGGTGGGGATAAACTCTTTCATGTACAAGTGGATGTGTTTAGGCATATATTTAGGGAGTATTTTGGTTGATCCAAATGATGGTGTGATGGGTCTTTGTGTATTTGCTAATAGAAAGTTGTCTCGCGTAGATCATAATTACATCACTGCATAGTCAGAGGGCTTGGCAACAGTGTATGCATTGCATAAATTTCGACATGATCTAATAGGGCGGCATTTCAAGTTATTCATTGATCACTATGCTTTGAATCACTTAGTGAAGAAGTATATTCTAAAGCGCAGGATTTGCATATGGTTATTGTTGTTCCATGTGTTTGATTTTGAAGTTTTGATTAAGTTGGTGAAAAAAATGTCAGCCGAGATAATCTTTCATGGAAACAATCTAGTGAAGAGCCAATGATGCTTGATGAATTGCTTGATGCAGACTTCTTTTGCCTAGGGGTCATTCCTGATTATCTTATTGATATTGCAAGGTCTCTACCCCATGGTTCTACATAAGAAGGGGATGATATGGAACAATGATGGAAGTTGGTAGTTTGTGCAACTGATAATTAGTTCCTTGTAAGATAGTTGAATAGGTTAGGCATTGATAGTATCACCCATAGATGCATGTTAGATCATGAATATGATGTAGTTCTTTGAAAGGCACATGATGGTTTAAGTAAAGGTCACTATAATGGCAAGAAGGCTATGGCATGGGAGATGCTACACGCGATACTTTGGTGGCCTGTGTTATTCATGGATGTTGTAGACTATGCTAAGAAATGTGATGTTTATTAATGGGTGGAACAACCTTTTGTAAGAAATAAAATAATGTTGCAACCACAATGGGTGAGAACTTCCACTATTGGATAGTTGACCTTAGTGGACCCATCAACCCACCCCACATGATACTTAGGGGCATGATACATCGTTAGTGCAATGGACTATATGATGCAATGAAGAGACCTCTAACTAAACGATAAAAGAATATCGAATTTGGCGAGCAATATGCACCCCAGAATGCATCATTTAATGATGTGGCTACGGGGATGTGAGTCGTTGGATCTGATTCGAGCAATAAGCACTCCGCAGCCATAACATTAAATGATCAAATCCAAAGGCTCACATCCCCACAGGGGTAGCATTAAATGTTGCAATGCGGGGTGATTTTTGCTCGCCATTGAATCCCCATTGGGTACCTTCAACATGTTACAAGACACAAAAAAACATAACAAGAAGGCTAAGATTCAACATTTAATGATGTGGTTGCAGGGATGTGAGTCGTTGGATGAGGCTACAAAGATGTGAGCCGTTGGAGGAGATGTAAGCCATCACATCCCTGTAGCCAGAACATTAGTTGCTGCACTGCGGGGTGCTTATTATTTGCCATCAAATCCTCGTTGGGTACCTTTCAGCGTGTTACAAGACAAAAAGAAATCGTAGCAAGAATGCTAAGTTTTCGATCTAGCGAGTTCTAAAGAACCGAGGGAAGCTATGAATGCATTGATTAGAAACCATCAAATCAATGATGAAGGCACAATTGATTTGGATAAACTCAATGGAAAACTGACGTACATATTAGTGTAAGCTAATTCTAGACGATTTGCACCCTTTCCGGTAATTTTTCCGGTCAAAATCTGGCGAAAATTGTTGAAATAACTGTTGTTAGTTGTTGGAATTGCATAATTGAAGTACCCCACGGGTAATTGAGGACGCTGAATCCATTTCTACAATCAAAATTGCAATTTCAACAACGGAAAACGCAATTTCAGCAACAAATCCTGTCGCCAGATTCAGTAGAAGGTGCAAATCGTGTAGACTTTAGGTCACTCCATTCTAATTTCTGTAGATTTAGGGCCGCGTGCCGTGGGTTATTCTGCCCTGGGATTGAGATTCCTGGAGTGTAAGAAGAATGGCGCCGAGAGAGACATCCACAAGACGAAGAGGTGCAACTTCTCAAGAATCTTCACATTAGTTAGTTAGACATTCATAAGTTAAAGCCTTGAACCATGTCACTATACACGTCTCTGCTACTGGGGACAAAAAGAACAAAGCAATAGGATTTATCCAAGAGTTTGGTAGAGAGATTTGCCAACAATGTTTCACCCATAAGGTGTCTACAGGACAGTACTGGAACCAGGTTTTCTCATAGCCAAACACTCTCGATTCAAAGAACGGAAATCAATATCCCAGGTATTGATATAGAGAGAATCAATTTCATAAATGAATATGCCACAGACCAAAAACGACAGCAATGGCAATCTCAATGAAGAAGAAGGGGAGGCTACTATTTTCTGGGCTAATGCTAGGGTTTTATGGCACAATCAAAGCTTTTTCTAGCAGAAGCTTCCAAGCAGAAGCCAATGTCGGCACTAATTTTTCTTCTGTAAAGAGGCACTGTAAGAAGGGTCAATTGAATGATGAGCTGCGAATTTTGGAGGATCCGGAGCAGCCTGTTGAATCGGCTTTATATCAATCTCTTCTGGAGAGTTGCATTGAGAAGAAAGCTTTGGCACAGGGAAAATTAGTGCATTCCCACATAACCCAACGGGGATTCTTGGCGGACAGATTTTTGGCGAGTACCCTTATCAACATGTATGCCAAAGGCGGAGGCAGTTTGGCAGAAGCCCGAAGAGTTTTTGATCAAATGCCAGAACGAGATGCTGTCTCGTGGACTGTTATGATCGCAGCTTATTCTAAGCAGGGAGGCCGTGAAGACGCCATGGAACTGTTTTACCAAATGAAACGATCGGGTTTTCTGCCCAACGAGTACACCTTTGTCAGCATTCTACCAGCGTGCTCGGACTGGGCAACTGTGGAGGGGATCCATGGGGAAATAGTTACTTGTGGGTTTGAGCAAAACGTTATCCTGGGGAATACCCTTGTGGATATGTATGCAAAATGTGGGAGCATAGAGAATGCGCGCTCTGTGTTAGACAAAATGTCTCAACCAAACGTTGTCTCCTGGACGACGTTGATATCTGGATATTTACGGAATGGGCATGTTGGTGAAGCCCTGGATCTTTTTCAGACAATTCCCCATGGCACTGTGTTCTCCTGGACAGCCATGATTTCAGGATATGTGCAAAATGGCCATGGTGAAGAGGCACTGGAGCTTTTTCGGCAAATGCAACTCACAGGTGTGAAACCGAACTCCAATACCTTCACCAGTGTTTTGCCTGCATGTGCCAACTTAGCAGATCTGAAACAGGGCATGGAGATCCATGCACAGGCCACTAAGAGTGGGCTTCTTCAGTCCGATGTCTTTGTGGAAAATGCCCTTGTAGACATGTATGGAAAATGTGGCAGCATAGAGAATGCATGCAATGTGTTTGGCAAAATGTGCCATCGAAATGTTATTTCCTGGACAGTAATGATGGCTGGATTTGCACGAAATGGATATCTGGATGAGGCTTTTGAGCTGTTTCGAGATATGCCTGTGAAAAATGTGATTTCTTGGACAGTGTTAATAGCTGGATGTGCTCAGAATGGGTTTTTGGAGGAGGCCGTCAGTCTGTTTCAACAAATGCAATCAGCAGGTTTGAAACCAAACTCAAAGACCTTCGCTAGTGTTTTACCGGCTTGTGCCAACTTGACAGCTTTAGAGCAAGGCACGATGATTCATGCAGAGGTAATTAAGAGTGGATTTCTGTCTGATGTCGTTGTTGGGAGTGCCCTTGTTGACATGTATGCAAAATGTGGTAGCATAGAGGAAGCACGAAGTTGTTTTGATCGGATGCCTGAACAAAATACTGTGTCGTGCACAACAATGATCAGAGCGTATGCACAGAATGGGCACAGTGATGTGGCTTTGAAGCTTTTTCGTCAAATGCAAGTGGCGGGTTTGAAGCCAGATGCAAATACCTTTGCCAGCATCCTTCCAGCATGTGCCAACTTGGCAGCTTTAGAAGAGGGCAAGGAGATCCATGTGGAAATAATAAAATGCAAATTCCAGTCTGATATATTCGTCGCAAATGCCCTTGTAGACATGTATGCAAAATGCGGTAGCATAAAGAAGGCACAAGCTGTGTTTGACAATATACATCAACGAGATGTGGTGTCATGGAATGCAATGATTTCAGGGTATGCAATGCATGGCTGTGCGAAGGAATCCCTTGTTCTCTTTGAACAAATGCAGCAGTCCGGTATAATCCCTGATCATTTCACCTTAATCTCTGTTTTATCTGCATGCTGCCATGCAGGCCTAGTGGAGAAAGGTAGGCAATACTTTGATAACATGTGTCAATGTTATCACATTACACCCACAATAGAGCACTATGGCTGCATGGTTGATATTCTTGGCCGTGCTGGGCATCTGAATGAGGCACATGACTTTATCAACAGAATGCCAATAAAGCCCAATGTTACAGTATGGGGGTGTCTTCTCAGTGCTTGTAGACTCCATAACAACATAAAATTAGGAGAGTATGCAGCAGAACGCATTATTGAGTTGGACCCCAATGATGCTGCACCTTACATTGTGCTGCCAAATATGTATGCAAAAGCAGGCAGGTGGGATGACATTGACAAGGTGCAGAAGAAGATGAAAGAAAATAAGGTAGAAAAGAACCCTGGATGTAGTTGGATTAAGGTGAATAAAGAGGTTTATGCATTCCTTTCTGAGACAAGTCACGCGAAGAAACCCAAAACATTTATGCAAAGTTGGCTAAATTGTGTTGACAAATCAAGGATGCAAAGTTTTCACCAGACACAAGGCTTGTGCTGAATGACGTTGAATGGCAGGAATAAACCTTTTGCGATTACAGTGAAGTGGATCCTTCAATTTATTCTAGCAAAATGTCTGCTGCATGTGAGAGTAAGCGGTAGAATGCCTTGTTGAGTTGGACCACAACGATGCCACACCTTACACTGTGCTATCAAACGTGTATGCAAAAGCAGGCGGGTGGCATGACATTGGCAAGATGCAGAAGCAGATGAGACGAGGTAGAAAAGAACCCTGTATGTAGTTGGATTGAGGTCAATAAAGAGGTTTATGCATTGCGTTTTAACTTTTGAGACAGGTCACACCAAGAAATCCAAAACATTTATGCGAATTTGATTAAAATTGTGTTTGACAATGCAAGGCTGCAAGGGTTTTGCCAGACAGAGTCTTGTGCTGAATGATGTTGGATGGCAGGGAAACTTCTGCCACTAGTGACCAGTGAAAAGTGGATGCTTGCACTTATTCCACCAAAATATTTCCCATTATTTTTCAAGTCACCAAGAAGCTTTGTTTGTGTCATGATTTTCCAGTTTACTAGCAACGCCATCTACCTAAATTGTCGGGGAAAGCATTATTGTGACGGGGGCCGATCATTTTTATTACTTCAAAGAAATTGTAATGTTCAGAGATCTAGTTTATGTTTCTGTTCTAGGTTGAGAACTATTATTTAAAAAGATAATGAAACTATAAATGGGGGAACAGGCCACGAGAAGAATATATATATATATATATATATATATCACATATTTAAGTCAGTGTTTATGTAAATATTTGATTGGATTTTCAAAAGTTCACACAATATGCTTTAACTTGAATGGTTTGTATTCAGTTTAGGATTTGTAAATTTTCCTTTAAAACCTAGCTAGGACCAAAAGCATGCAATTAATTATTTTCAATCACCCTAGGGTTTCTTCACTCGTAAATTTGCAGCGGAATTAAAACACTGAGAGATATACCAATCAATCACACCAATAGAAATAACACAATATCTTTTGGGTATAAACCCCCGGAAAAACCCAAGATGGGAAAACCGGTGCAGCAGTAGGAGAAATATTTTATTTAGAAAATATGGAGCTGTTAGAAATTAGAAAATCGATTTCCAGCCAACAATGGCAAAATCGAAATGCATATAAATATAGAGAAAAACTTGACTGAATGGCACGGATCCCAAGGTAGCTGCCCGCTGCAGCTGTACGGATTCCGTACGGACTGTACAGATTACTGTATGGTCTACCTGCCGGGTGTATGCCTCTGCCCTGTCGCTGCTTCTCTCTTTCTCTTCCGTGTTGTCCTTTGCTTCACTGCTCCTCCGTCTTCTTCTCTCTTACAAATCTGCTCTCTCAATCTCTGTCGGAACGAATGTGTGTCTTCTCAACCAATTGACATTTCCTTTATAACTCAATGCTAAGCGAATAACCTAATCTCATTATAGATCAATGGATGAGATCCTCCGGTGAGATCAATGGCCAAGATTAGATCTTGCCATTCACTTTAATTTTTCGCTCATACTTTAGAAAAAGTAATTTCATTAAGTCAATAATTAAATAGATCACTTTAATTAATTTTCCCAAGTAAACTTAGGAAAAGTTCATTAAATACATTCTTATTGGTTTACTCAATTTTCATCTTCTGTATGCAAAGACACATGCATGCAGGAAGACCTTCCTTAGTTGTCATAATCTAACACTCCCTCTCAACGAGGAAGGGATTCGGTAACAACCCCAACTTGTCTCTGAACTTCACAAACTTGAGTTTGCAAAGTGCCTTGGTGAATATGTCTGCCACCTGCTCATCTGTCTGAATGTACTCCAACCGAATGGTTCCTCTCTGAACACAATCTCTGAGGAAGTGATACCGAATGTTAATGTGCTTGCTCTTGTCATGGAACACTGGATTCTCATAAAGGTTGATACCACTTTGATTATCACAGTGAACTATAGTAGTCTCTATCTCACTCTTGAACAATCCTGAGAGTAACTTCTTCAGCCACATCCCCTCATATGCAGCCATGTTGGTTGCCATGTACTCAGCCTCAGCTGAGCTCAATGCAACTGACTTATGCTTCCTGCTGAACCAAGAGGCGACTCTTGACCCAATGCTGAAGCAACAACCTGAAGTGCTCTTCTGATCCTCTACACATCCTGCCTAGTCAGCATCTGTAAACCCTGCCAACTGAAAACTCCCACTGCGTTCATAAACCAATCCATACTCCACTATACCTCCGATGTAGCGAAGTATGTGCTTCACAGCTGTCCAATGTACTCTTCGAAGGTTCACCATGAACTGACTCAAAGAGTTGATTGCAAAGCTAATGTCTGGTCGAGTGTTGACCAGATACATAAGCGACCCAATAAGCTGCCTATACAAAGTAGGATCAAACTCCTCTGATCCTGATGCATCAATCTTCCTCCAGTTGGAAACTAGAGGTATAGCCATAGACTTGCAGTCCTCCATCCTGAATCTCTTCAAGATCTCAACTGCATACTTCCCCTGTCCAATGAAGAAGCACCCATCTCTCTGCCAAACCTCCAGACCCAAAATGTAATGCATCAACCCAAGGTCTTTCATCTCAAACTCCACTGCAAGATTGGACTTGTAGTCCTTGATCAGCTCCTCATCTCCTGTAAGAAAGAGATCATCGACATATAGGACTAGTACGAGAGGTACCTCACCTGCCAAGAAGTATAGGTTATGGTCTACCTCACTCTGCTGGAAACCCATCTCCCGTAGATAGCTGTCAATCCTTGAGTACCATGCTTGAGGTGCCTGCTTGAGCCCATAAAGAGCTCTGTGCAACTTGCATACATGCGACTCTCTACTCTTTGTCTCGAACTCGTTTGGCTGCTCAATATAAACCTCTTCCTAAATAACTCCATTGAGGAAGGTTGTCTTCACGTCCATTTGATGAACGTACCAACCCATCTTTGCTGCCAATGATAGTATAGTCCGAATAGAAGAATACCTAGCGACAAGGGGCAAAGGTTTCCTCATAGTCAATACCTTCCTTCTGCGAATACCCCTTCGCCACGAAGCGTGCCTTGTACTTCTCCACACTTCCGTTCGCTGCATGCTTTACCTTATAGATCCATCTGGAACCCACCACCTTCTTACCCTGTGGTCTCTGAACAACCTCCCATACCTGATTCTTCATGATTGAGTCATACTCCTCAACCATGGCCTCTTGCCACACATCATGTTGTGCATCCTCCTCGAAACTAGAAGGTTCAGAGTTAATCAACTCTGTCCTCAGTGCCATATAACTCAGTCTATCTGGTGGTACGCTCCGTCTGAAAGTTCTCTGTGGAAGACTCACCTGTCTGGAATCCTGAAGAGTGGCCCTATACCACTTAGGCCGCGACCTAGTGTTTGCCTGTTGCGGCTGTTGGATATCCTCTTGCTGCTGCTGCCCATCCTCCCCATCAAAAATAGGGGGATCATGTTCTCCTGACTCCCTCTGACTCCAGAACTTGTGCCTTGTGTTTGAACCTGTACCTGTGACTCCTCCAGAGTCCTCAGCTGGCTGCTCTTGTGCAGGTAAGTCCATAGATCTTCTCAAGGCTCGGTCCTCATCAAACTGGACAACCCTGTTCACAATGATCCTCTTACGAGCTGGGATATAAACTCTATAAGCCTTGGAAGTCTCCTTATACCCAACTAGAAGCCCCTTCTCTCCAGAAGGATCCAACTTCTTCCTAGTGTCAGCATGAATGTGACAATAGCAGATACTCCCAAATATACGCAAATGACTTACGTCTGGTCTAGTACTTGTAAATACCTCCCCAGGTGTCTTCCTCCCCAATGCAGTGTGGGGACACCTGTTTTGGACATATACTGCAGTCCGAAATGTCTCGGCCCATAGGAATAGAGGTAATCCCTGATCAAATAACGTGGCCTTAGTTGCACTCACCAGTGTCTGGTTCTTCCTCTCTGCCACTCCATTCTGTTGCGGGGTATGAGGAATAGTGTGTTCCTTCTTGATCCCCTCTGATGCATAGTACTCCATGAACTCTCTGCCGGTGTACTCACCACCGTTGTCTGTCTTCAATATCCGGATCTTTCTCTCTGTTTGGTTCTCCACGAGAGTTTTGAACTCTCGGAACCAATCGAAGACCTCTGACTTGGCCTTCAAAAAATAGATCCAGGTTTTTCTGGAATAGTCATCAATGAATGTGACACAGTAACTGTAACCACTGGATGAATGTACACTCATTGGTCTGCATACATCCGAATGCACCAAATCTAAGGCTCCCTCAGACTTGTGCTCTGGAATCTATTTTCTTCCAGGCTAGATAAATCTGTCGGATCTGTGGGAGCAACCTTGGTACTATCAATGTGCTCTTCAGCATCATTGACATCTAGGATCTTGGTGATCCTCTCTTTCCAAGTAGGAAAGTTTTGTGCCCCTAGAGTCTATCCTCAACTCTCAACTGTGTGGCCATAGTAAATAGTGCCAATAAACCCTTGGATAGATATGTAGTGATCTATCCAAGTACTCTGCTGCTATCTCTTAGTCTGCTCAGAAGAGCTCTGATACCATTTAAATTTTCCTTTAAAACCCAGCTAGGACCAAAAGCATGCAATTAATTACTTTCAATCACCCTAGGGTTTCTTCACTCATAAATTTGCAGAGGAATTAAAACACTGAGAGATATACCAATCAATCACACCAATAGAAATAACACAATACCTTTCGGGTATAAACCCCCGGAAAAACCCAAGATGGGAAAACCGGTGCAACAGTAGGAGAAATATTTTATTCAGAAAATATGGAACTGTTACAAATCAGAAAATCGATTTCCAGTCGACAATGGAAAAATCGAAATGCACAAAAATACAAAGAAAAACCTGACTGAATGGCACGGATCCCAAGGCAGCTAGCTGCCTGCTGCAGCTGTACGGCCTGCTGTACGGATTCTGTACGGATTGTACGGATTGCTGTACGGTCTGCCTGCTGGGTGTATGCCTCTGCCCTGTCGCTGCTTCTCTCTTTCTCTTCCGCGTTGTCCTTCTTTGCTTTGCTGCTCCTCCGTCTTCTTCTCCAAAATCTTCTCTCTTACAAATCTACTCTCTCAATCTCTGTCGAAATGAATGTGTGTCTTCACAACCAATTGACCTTTCCTTTATAACTCAATGTTAAGCGAATAACCTAATCTCATTATGGATCAATGGATGAGATCCTCCGGTGAGATCAATGGCCAAGATTAGATCTTGCCATTCACTTTAATTTTTCGCTCATACTTTATAAAAAGTAATTTCATTAAGTCAATAATTAAATAGATCACTTTAATTAATTTTCCCAAGTAAACTTAGGAAAAGTTAATTAAATACATTTTTATTGGTTTACTCAATTTTCATCTTTTGTATGCAAAGACACATGCATGCAGGAAGACCTTCCTCAGTTGTCATAATCTAACAGGATTAAGAGTTGTATCTTGGCAGAGCAAGAAACAACCTACAATGCTATTGTCGTCCACAAATGAAGAGTACTAGGTATTGTATCCCCAAAATGTTCTCTAGATTTGGAACAAGATCACTGGAGGTTGCGCAAGACCTCTCCGCTCTAGGTCAAGGAGGAAGAGTCTCGTGGCTTGTTCCCTCATATCATGTAGGGGTAGCTTGATCATTATTTCCTATGTGATCTTCCATCACATCTATAGTTCCACATATGATCTATGGTTTTCCCATGGACACTTGATAGAGACACTTTCAACTTGTTCAGTCCACCATGAATTGTGCCAAAGACAGATGGGGACATTCAATTGACATTAATGTTATGACATATCCTCTCTACTTGACCTATGGTAAATGCTTTCTTAAGTGTGGACATCAGCATAGGGGGTCTATGGTGTTACTCTATATTGGCTCATTGCACCGAAAGGCGTTTTCTACAGCCCAAGTGAGTGAGATGTGTCACGTTTGTAATGTTGATGTGGCACATGTTGGCTCAAAAAAATAAATATAAAAAAATTATAAAACCAAACACATCGCCTCCAAACTGGCTAGAGTTAATTGGATCTATGAAAGCAATTTACAGTAAAAAGTGATCGGGCAAGATGACTCAACAAATCTCAAAACTGAATCAAGAACTTGGCACAATTCTGTGTGGTTTATGCACTGCTGTTGAAGTGGTTTTGGAATTGGATAGAGACTCGGAATTGGAATTTGTCTAGTAGCGTAAGCGTCAAGACCAAGGCTCTTAATCTTCAATCTTCACACTGAAAACCATGTTCCCTTGGAGTCCAATATAATAGGCGCTATAGAATTTCATACTTGACTTAAATCACAAGAGCATGAATAGTAGAGACCATTGGTTGTAGTGGATAGACAAACAGACAAAGAAAATGATGAAAATAGGAGGATCCTACATCTGTGAGAGCTAATAACTCAACCTCAATACTATTATATTCTATGTCTGGATTCAGTAGATATTCATTTGTTTGCAATCCGATTCTATATATTCTATATCTGGCTTTCAATAGTTATTATTGTATTTGCAATCTCACTCCATATATTCTATCATTAGGGTTTTGTGTGAGGTGCATAGGAAGGTTGAGGCAATTTTGTGTGAGGTGCAGCCAGTGTAGGAAATGAAACATAAACTAGATCTCTGGAACCTCCACCTGGATCTGTTTCTAGCCCCATCACTCCATCTGTTGTTGTAGCTACTCCCTCTTAACCAGAGAGCCTCTCTTCCACCTGCACTAGAATCTGTGTTGAAGACCACTTCCAGCAAAACATGCTCTGAGGAGTCTCATCAACCTCTCGAGCATCCAATTGACTCATCTCGTACCGGCTAAGTCTCCTAACAATACTTGAAGAAGCCACACATCCAAC
Organism: Larix kaempferi; assembly: GCA_027924585.1. Classification (NCBI taxonomy): domain Eukaryota; kingdom Viridiplantae; phylum Streptophyta; class Pinopsida; order Pinales; family Pinaceae; genus Larix; species Larix kaempferi. The sequence continues at coordinate 28,255,924 of BSBM01000372.1, read as the reverse complement.
TAACCCTGACACTGACACGAACCCTAAATCCAATATCTCCTTGGACCCAACCACAGACCATCCCATCAACTTGTACAATCTCCCATGTCTAACACCAAGCACTCATGTTATGTCCATGGTAGCTCCCTCTAGGTATATGAGTATCTGTCCACGCTGGAACACCACACTATATCCCTCATCCTCCAAAGCTGATATTGAGAGCGAGCTAACCTTCAGCTCTGATACAAACAACACCTCTGCCACCTCCAGAGATCCTCTTGACTCTAGTGGAAATCTCACACATCCAACCCCCGTCACTGCATGCATGGTGTCAAATCCACTATCCACATAGCAATCTGGGTCTGTCTTTGAAACACTGAGGAACACCAACCTCATTCCCGTCATATGGCGAGATAAACCACTTCCCACAACCCATGCTCCAATGTCCTCAAACCCCGCACTACCATTGCTTGAAAGACAAGAAAGCATAGAGAATTCCTTCTCAAACTTCTTCGCAAAGTCCTCAATCTCAGTTGATGTTGTTGTCTGCGTCTCATCCCTGCCCTTCTTCTTTTTGTTTGGACATTGACTCACATAGTGTCTAGTCTTGTGACATGCAAAGCATTTCACTTTGCTCATGTCCTTTTGTTCACCTTTTGAGCTAGACCCACAAACTTTGGCCTTTCTTGGGCCTCTGCTTGCTCTTACCCATAAGAGAAACATTCCTCATCATCCCCATGTTGTTGATCTATGTGGTTGGAGCTGACTCTCAACTCCTTTTGTATGAAATAGTCCCAAAGTCTAGTCCATGTAGGCATGTTCTCTCTAGAAACAATCCCATGCACAAAGTCCTACCAAGGTTGTGAGAAACCATTCAAGGCAGTTCTCACCAACTCTACATCATCCATTTTCTCACCAAAAACACCCAACTCATCGCATACCTGTGAAATCCTTGTAAGGTATGATGTGACATTGTTAGTCTTGGTCAAAGTTAGTATCTCTCAGCTTCCCTCAAAACCATTTTCCGGTTTTGACTATTTCCTTGGTACAACTTCATCAAAGCTGCCCACATATCAAATGCATTCTTTTTTCGATCACATGAGGCATAATGTGGTCTTTCACTACATCAAGAAGATCACGTTTTGCCTCCACGTTCTTTTTGTTATATTTAGCCAAAGAATCAGGATCAGTGGGAATTGTGACAACTAATTCCTTGGTTATATCCCATAACTCAAATTCCTCCAACAACAAAGTGACCCTCTCCTTCTATGGGATGAAATTTGATGCACCCTCAAGCCTATCCTCAAACTGCAAGCCAAATGCCACATACATACTCATAGACCAACCAACAAGAAGCCCAAATACTGGTTTCCATTGTTCACTTTCTCAGAGTCCCAACTCTGATACCATGTTGAAATTTAACGTAAACCCATATATTGATTCACAGTTCCAATAAATTGATAAACTTAGGTTTATTCTCAGAAATTTAACACATTCTAAAATATGCAATTTATGAATGTGAATACTTTGAATTTACTCAACCAAATATGCAGTGAAAACAATGAACATCGCACACATTTGAACATAGGAATTTTGGACAATGCTCTTGGAAAAACCCCAAAGGAAAAACCAGTCACAATGAGAAATTTATTATGAGCTCACGAAGAAATAAATTAGTTTATAGCAGTACATTTTCAGCCAATCAAATCATTGTACTTATTTCAAAAAACAGAGTCAACACCACCTAGATTTTTGTGTAGTAGTATATAGTAAATTGTACGATTGATCTCGCTGTAACAACAACCTCGAAATCTAAGCTCGATTATGTACTTGCAGGTACAGACGGTGCAGATTTACCACACCAATAAATTGCCTCGAAATTTGTGCCAAGTCTCCCTTGAAATCGGTGCAAAAGATGTCTCGATTTCTATTCCAAAGTACGATGGACAGACTATATATTCTTGTTATATGAATTGTATATTCTCTCTGCTATATGGACATATTTAATGCTGAGAATACCTCGGTTTGTGTGCCACCAATAACTCTTGGTATCTGCACCCCCTTTGTTGCCACTTCGCTCCTTCTCCAAGCTCTTCCTTTCCAAATCTCTCGTTTATGAATGTGTGTCTAAACTTTCATAGAATTCTCTTTTTATTAAATGAGAGAATGACTTTGTCTCTTCATCTTCAAAATCAATGGATGAGACAAATTACACTTAATGAATTAAAAATCGCTTTCACTCACCAATTAATAAAAAGTTACATTAACTTTATAACACTAAAATTAATGCCTACGAAAGTTGCTTAGGTCCTTTCTACATGCCTAGACACCAAGCCTATGTAGAAGACCTCCCGAGCTATAAAATCTAACATATCCTTATGTACTAACATATCAAAGCCAAATCCAAAGAAAGGGACTTGCACTAAAAAAAAACAAGAAAAGAAACAACAAATAAAATGATTGTAAAAAAGGGCACAAGTAAAGGGTAACTCAAGAAGAAAATTATTTCCTTCCAAGGCACACAAGTAAGAAAAACCGTTAACCCCTTTCTCTTGAAAGCTAAGGGGTAGACCTAGATCTTGGGAACCTTACTGTGATAGTTAATTCGCAAACGCCTTTCATTAATTACACCAAGAGTAGAAAGGTGCTTACAACCCAGTATGGGGGAGATGTTGTAACGCCTAACATTGTGTAATGTTATGTAACATGACATTCTCATAAAAATGCAACTAATGTCGGCTTATCAAGAATTGAGAGGGATCAAATATTTTGAGGTGTAAATTTTTTCTTAATGTGTAAAAAATTTAAGATAAAAGAAATGTACACCTAAAAAAAAATTGGGTCCCTCTCGGTGCTTGATAGATCCGGTTTAAGATGGATCTATGTCGGTATTACATTCATTTCATTGCTCTCACCTTGCTTGGAGACATAGGAAATTCACTTAGTCTTAGCAATGTTACATGAAAATTTGAATCAATTATTGTTGCACCATGTTAATTCTAAGGTTATTGGGATGATTAATTAATTAGTTATTAGAAAAATGCACTTAATAACATTTTATATTAATGTTTGCATATATGAAGGTATTTTTCTAAGTCACACTTTATATTAACACTTGGTGATGTTATATAGTTGCTTCATGTTCCCTTTCTAGATGGTTCGCCCCCTTCTTCATGCACATGTGTGGACCTTTGGTGGCATTATTCTTCATTTTCTTAGCACGTGTGCGAGGGATAACCCTCTTTGACCATCTTGGACAAGTTGGCATGAGCTTTGACCAACTTTGGAAGAGTTTGTTGGACATTTGGACCATTATTCTCTTTTGTTGGACTTGACACACATTTTGAGGAGTTGGTTAGAGGAGTGCTCTAGGGTTTTTGACTTGTCTTGGACCCCTGAGACACTTGGCACCTTCATCTATTGGAGTGCTCCATCACTAGAGACATTTTCGACATGGTTTGATTGGGTTGGTTAAGTGGTATGCTACACCTTGGAGACTCCGTCTAGCCACACACGGCACCTCATCATGAGAATTCATCATCTTTGACTTGGTTGGTTAGGTGTGCCCCCCCTTTTGAGGAATTTTGCACACCATTTTATGTGTCTTGATGAGGGTGCACCTACTTTTGTTGAGGATTGACTCATTTGACTAGAGTTTGTTAGAGGGCACTTTTTTATTTTTCATTTGTATTGAAAAGTGAGTTGTTAGTTTTGACTTGTCATTGAGGTTGTTACATCATTGAGTGGTTAAGATCTAGGGTTGCTAGTTTTGACCATGTCATTGGAGGATTTAACAACTCTTTTATCTATATAAGAGAGACTCTCATTGTTTTCTTGTGTTAGAACTTGGAGAATAAATTCTTGTTGCTACTCTTGTGTTCATTTGTCTTAGTGTTAGGATATGTGATGAATTTTGTAGAAGTAAGTTGAAGAGCTAAGTGCTAGATGCTCAAATCTCAACTTCTTTTTCAAGTAATGACTTATGCATAGGAAGGTTGAGGCAATTTTATTTCAAGTTTAGTGATATTTTATTATTAAGTTGCTTTGATCCCAACACTTGACTTATTGCTTTTAGTAGTAAACTCCTAGACTTTGCTAATAGAATTATTAGATCTTGCATGCATGTTTTTATGTGGAGATTTTCAGCTCTCAATATTTCCATATATTTGAAGATAAACAAACATTTGGCTATCAAAGACTAGGACAAGGGTATGAACACTTCTACCCTCTCATACTATTTGATATCCAAAATCTTTCATTTTTCCTTTATGACCACATGCCCTTTCATTGTGACATTGAGCACTAGCCAAGAAAACCACAATCTCTATTTTAGCGAACTCAAACAATCTTTCATTTTTCCTTAAGTTTTTTTTATTTAAAATATGGAAATCAACATTTATTCTCATAGGTTAAAATAAATAAAGATATCTAAATAAATCCTCTTTGAGTTGCACATTAATTCAACAACTTATGCTATGCTCATGGTTAACTAGTTATTCTTTATTTGTTGATTACAAATTGAAATAAAATCACTAATTAAATGTCATTTTCAGATTTGTTTAGCTCCATATGGTTTAATTTACTTATGTTCTTTATGAGCTAAACTTTTCGTTGGAGTTATTTTCATGGTATTATCTTATGCACTCTTCAACAATTTTTCACAAGTAATACTTAGATCTTTATTGGTCTACATGGTTTATATACTTACTATGTCAAATCTGAAATGAAATTTAATGATTGTTAGCATATTATTGATTTGTCATCTATGTTGATAGTACTTGCAAGTAACTTACACTTCTATTGTCTTTCATTTTCAACACTTGTTCTCTATTTTTAGCACTTTGTTTGCAATTTTATTTTTGTAATTTGTTGAAATTTTTATATTGTTTTAAACGCTAATTTTCTAGAAAATACTTATTTTAAGTTGTTAATTTTTTTTTGAAATTAAGGATAAGTTTTTTTGTTGGAAAAGCCAACAATAGAAAACCGTCTAATTTCGTCTAAGTTGTATACCCATTTTCAAGTTTAAGTCACAATCTACATTAAGACTTTTATGTGGTTAGGTCAACTTTTTATTCATTGTTGTTCACTTCATTCATCATCACAATAACACAAATATATTTTATTGATCAATACATTTATGGGATATGCTTGTCATGTTTTATTTTTGTTCTCCTGGTTATTGATCATTTCATATTGCAACACGTTATTTATTTCCTTGAGAAATTTACTAGAAGATTTTGGGTTGTTCATTTTAACTTGTTGCCATTTCTTTAATAATGTTCAATGATTTATGATTTATGGATGATTAAGTAATCTTTAAATAAATCCTTTCAATTTTTAGATCTCTTAATTTCCATTTAATAAACTCTTGATCCATCAACCTATATATTTTTATTTTTTTCAATGTGGTTCATGGACCTAGAGCTCGCTATGTCCACAGATCCAAGCCAAGGGGGCCCACCTAAAGGGGCCTCACCCTTGTCGGAATTACTTTGATGCCTAACCCCGAAGGACTTAGAGAATTGAACCCCCAGCCTTGACCTCGTTCCATCTTGGTCTTGAAAGATCCAACCAACTGAGCTACCCCTTGGGGATTCCATCAACCTATTTATATTCTATGTTATTTTCCTTATCTCTTGAACTTAGTTGTATTTAGGGAACCCCCCTTAGTGGTTTTTTTAAGCCACTAGAAGTGAAGGGAAATGGTTGTAGATGATAGATGTGCTATTTCCATAGTTGCACTTGGCTAAAACCCCTTTGAGTCCTTGCGTTTAGGGTGCTAGTTTTTGTAGCAACATTTCCAAAGTGGGTAGCCCTTATTGCTTGCAGAGCTTCTTGTCCACTGTCACCTCAAAGACAACTTTGTGATTTTTAGGGTTGGTGTTTTTCTAGCCCAAGGGAATTATCTAGTTACTCCTAAGATAATTCTTTAAGCATAGTGTCATGGTAACCTTGAATAAAATGTTTGAACGAAAGATATAAATACTAGAGCATTGAGTTAACCTGCACAAGGTCTTTCCATATGACACATGTTTAAATATGGATGTGTAGAAGATGATAAGAGCACATAGAAACCCATAAAATCATGAGAGAGCTAACATTGAATTCTCATTGATCCATAGATTTTGAATTAAAAACATACTCGGGATTTAATACCAATAATACCAGTGGTTTAACTACATGAAACAAACATAACAATCATTGATGAACAAAAAATGGTAGAACAATATCCATAATATGAATAATATAACTTCAATGTCCAACCAATATATATGAACATAATATAGATGAATAACATTAATCCCATCAATAATAGATTTGAGGGACCTCCATTCAATACAAGACCGCAAAGAACAACATAAAACTCCACTAGTGTTGTTAGTTGTCCCCAGGCATTATAATGACTATCACAACTCAAAAATATGGGGAAGGAGAGAAGATGAATCATAGAAGAACATTTCAATGCAAATCCATAGAAGATAGACACATAACAAGAGTAGTAGTTTGTTCAACACCTTATGCAATGAATCTCTAAATGTTCTTTATGGGACTCTCTCTCTCTCTCTCTATCTACAACATGATAGTTTCTTTGAATGGACGTCGATGGTTCTTTCTACTCTTCTCTGCATTCTTATGGGAGATCACTCACACATGTGTGTGTTGGCCACTTCTCTATTCATGTGAGCTCTAACTACTTGATTCTTTCTTGATTCATGCTGTGCATCCTCTCCCTTCATGATGGTCTAGTTGAAGGAATTCTAAGGTGCTAGTTGCAGTTGCTTGGCCCATAGGTCATTAGAGAGCATGCTATGTGTTATCATCTTATGCTGCAATATCTCTAGCTCCATAAATTATTTGTAAGTCGTAAGAGGCATGAAGTCAATCAGATCATTGATGACTACTCACAACTTGAGGGGTGTCTCTAGCACCATCAAAATATTATCCAAGGGGTGTTCATGATGCCAAATTTCTACCACATCCTCTTTATCCCATATTAAGTTAATTCCTTTCCGCAACTCCCTTTCTAGCAAAATCTTCCATTGTTATCCCATGGTTAGGGAAGTATCAGAGCTATCAACTCCTTGATTTTAATGTTCATTCAATTTTCTAGTCAAGTGTAGTGGATCCTTTTTTTCTTAATCTCTTTTGATTACACACACCTTGTTAGGAACCTTCTACACCTTTGTCATTGTCCCTATCTTTTTTCTAATCTTAGCCAATTCCTCATCACTTATCCTATATAGTTTTATCTTTTGTGTCCCTATCAATTTGAGGTTTCCCTTCTAATGTCACCTTCTCTTCTTTCACTTCTTGATCCACCTCGATAACCCTATTGATGAGTTTTTTCATATTTTCTAGATAAGGTCTAAGGCTAGTCATTACATTCTTCACTTGCTCCCAAGATATTTTCCTCGTTTTTAGCATATTTTGCTTCACAAATGGAGTTGTACTCATTTTTTGATAAAATGATTCCTTAAAACTTTATTAATAAAAAATGATATGTACAACATTTTATACAAAAAGGGTAGACTGCATAACAAAATCCACGAGCAAAAAATTACTGCAAAATCCACGAGCAAAAAATTACCGCAATCTAGTGCTCTATGACTAGGCCTCGAGGGCTAATCTAATTTAGAATAGTGTAAGCAACAAGGGTTTATGTTAGTTTTTTAGAATTTACTTCAATCTGATCTAGGATCTTAACTGAGATAACAACATGTATAGCATATCTACAACATATCAATCATGGACATAATAATGCAATCACACAAGAAACAATAGACACACAGAGTTTCACTGGGAAAACCATAAAGGTGAAAAACCCCACAACTTCCTCAGAGACAGATAGAGCAATGATACAACCCAAGCATAAGATATATACTCCTAGCAGCAACTTCTCCTCCTCCACTAGTGCGCCACTCTCCAATGAGTGTAAGAGTGAGAAAGTGAATGATCAAATAGAGTGCCTCCCGCACTCTATTTATACTTGACTTGAGTTGCCTAATAACCTTTACTAGGTCAGCCTTAACTTAACCACATAACATAATTCTGACAAGGCCGACCCCCAATAGGGTGGTCTAATAACCATTTAACCCACATGACTTATATAGGGCCAACCCCAACAAGGTGGTCTAATAACCCATCAAGTATAAGTTACGACACTTACAGTATAAATGATGACACTTCCATATAGAGGAATAATACCATCTCTATAGGAGTACAATATACATATGTGAAATACATTTCGAAGTTACAAATACATTAGCACTCCCTCTTAACTAGGAAGGTATTTCTCGACACAGATCTGCTAGCACAATTCTTCTTCTCTGGATCATCGTCATCGTCACTAATGCTGCTATCTCAATCAATCTCTCATCTACTCGTCATAGGAAGTTCTACAGAGCCAGCCCTTTTTCATACTAGATGTAGGCCCACCACCTGCAGGTCTTCATCATTTATAGAGCCATCCCTTTTTCATGCTGGATGTATCACATCTACAGATCCAACCCTTTTTCATGCTGGATGTATCACATCTACAGATCCATCCCTTTTTCATGCTGGATGTAGGCCTAGCCTCCATGTAGGTCTTCATCATCTCTGCGAGCAAGCCATCAAGTAGGTACATCTCAGGACTGATTACACTGCCTCTACAAAACTTACAAGATCTCCCAGGACTAATTACACTGCCTCTGCAAAACTTGCAAGAGCATCTCAGGACTGATCATATGCCTCTACAAAAGTTGTGTACCATACTGTCACATCATCGTCTTCATATCACCTCATATCCCACGGAGCACAGCCCAGATGCACAAACACAGCACTTACACTCACCTACATGGAAGAACTTTCCTCTGACCATCCGAGAAAGGCTCAACACTTACACTCACCAGCATGGAAGGACTTTCCTCTGACCACCTGGGAAAGGCTCACAGCACTTACATCGACGACCATGGAAGGAATTTCCTCTGATCATGTCGGAACGGCTACAACAATTACATCATGACCATGGAAGGACTTTCCTCTGACCATGTCGGAAAAGCTCGAAAATTACATCATGACCATGGAAGGACTTTCCTCTGACCATGTCAGAAAAGCCACGCCCAGCACTTACATCTCGCCATGGAAGGACTTTCCTCTGACCATGCGAGAATGGCCCAGCCCTTACATCTCACCATAGAAGGACTTTCCTCTAACTATGTGAGAATGGCTCCGCCCAACCCTTACATTTCACCATGGAAGGACTTTCCTCTAACCATGTGAAAATGGCCCAGTCCTTACATCTCACCATGGAAGGACTTTCCTCTAACCATGTGAGAATGGCCCTGTGTGCATCTGTGTCTCCGGACTCATCACTTCCCTTTGGAAGGTATCTCGATTTGAAGTACACCAAGTCTCCCTCTGAAGTATTCAAACTTCACTCTGGCCAGCGGCTTGGTCAACACATCGGCTATCTGCTCGTCCGTCGCAACATACAGGAGCTTCACTCCTCCTCTTTGCACCATATCCCTGATATAGTGATACTTGATCTCAATGTGCTTCGACTTGTCATGGAACACTGGGTTCTTCGAAAACTTCATACAACTCTGGTTGTCACAATATATACAAGTAGCACTCAGCTGGAGATCAAACAAATCGGACTGTAGCTTTCTAAGCCATATTGCCTCACAACTAGTCGAACAAGCTGCGACATACTCTGCTTCGGTTGTACTCAGTGCCACACAGGACTGCTTCCTACTGAACCAAGAGATCATACCAGATCCCATACTGAAGCAGCACCTCGAAGTGCTCTTCCGATCAATGGCACTGCCTGCCCAATATGAATCAACATAACCCTCCACGTTAAACTTTTGATTCGCCTCATACTTGAGCCCATAGTCAACTGTACCCTTCAGGTACCTCAGAATATGCTTTGTAGCTATCAGGTGAACATGTCTCGGATCTGTCAAGTACTAGCTCAAGGTGTTCATCTCAAAGCAGATATCTGGTCTTGTATTCGTTAGGTACATCAAGGACCCAATCATGTGACGATACATCGTAGCATCAACCGGCTCATATGAAGCATCACACAGAAGCTTCAGGTTCGATGCAAGAGGTGTGTCCATGTCCTTTCAGTCCATCATCCCGAACCTCTTCGGGATCTATACTGCATACTTCCCTTGTCCAAGGAATATTCCATCTGCACTTTGCCACACCTCCATACCAAGAAAGTAGTGCATCATACCCAAGTCCTTCATCTAGAACTCGGCAACAAGCTTCCTCTTCGTGTCGGCAATCAATCTATCCTCACCTGTTACAAACAGGTCATCCACATACAATAATAGTATCATTGGATTGTCTTCCTCAACCTTGTAGTAAAGGTTGGAATCCGCTTTACTCTTGGTAAAGCCCAAACTGGATAGGAAGCCATCTATCCTGTCATACCAGGTCCTGGGTTCTTGTTTCAAACCATACAGGGCTTTCTTCAGTTTGCACACATGTGAATCTTGGTCATGTGTCTCAAACTCGAGTGGCTGCTCCACATACACTTCCTCTTCAACTACACCATTCAAGAAAGCTGTCTTGACATCCATCTAGTGTACCTTCCATTTCATCACTTGCAGCCAGAGCAAGTACTGATCTAATGGAAGTGTATCTGGCCACAAGAGAAAAAATATCTTCATAATCAATCCCTTCTTTCTGGGAGAAGCCACGAGATACAAACCTTGCTTTATATTTCTCTATGCTGCCATCTGCAGCATGCTTGATCTTATAGATCCATTTGGAAGTTACAACAGACTTCCCTTCAGGTATTGGGACCACATCCCAAACATCATTCTTCATGATCGACGGATCATGTCATCCTTTCATTACTGCATCCCGTATCTTGGAAACTTTATATTCTTCAATATCTTCAATAGATAGATTTCTTTAAACTTTGTTGTTGGAACAAATGTTGTAGTCCTTCTTTTGTAGGTGATTGTATACGATCTTTCCTACAAAGCAAGTTAAATTGCATGATTAGAAACATCTCATAGTTTTCAGAACAAATTCTTACACATAAAGAAATATGTCAACCAATCATGCAATTATTTTAGCCAATGCTTTAATACAACATTTATCCATATCCCGTAACTTTCTAGATGCCTTCCAATCTCTACCAGAACATTGTTAAGAGTGTGCACAACTCCCAACATGTTAGCAAAGAGGTTTCATTCTAGATAAGTAGCAATGAAATGCTATATAGTGCCATAGGCCACTTACCCATCACATGCATATTAGTAGTATATTGTTCATTAATGCAATTATTCTAATATGCATAATACACACCCTAAGTCTAGGAACATAAGGATATACATCATTGAACAATATTATTTAAACAATCAAATATGCAAGAAATGACAATTCAAATACTTATCTTTGTTTGGTTTGTGGGGTGGACTCCCTCTCAATATTTGCTTCCTTGCAGGAACTACCGGAGTGTGCTCTCTCTTGATCTTTGCTTCCTGGATTACTTGTCCTTGAACTTATATCCATCCTCGATCACTTATGCATACTTACTAGTGTCATCATTGTGTTATCCTCGAGGTCTCATACATACATTCATTAGTATAATCTCAATACTATCGAAACACAATAATCTTAAACATGTATAGTCATGATCATTTCAAACACAGATAATAAACATTAGTATTCAAGGTTTCAGGGAATACTTCTTTTACTCATGCATATTCTTTATTTGACCAAAGGACTTTTCTGGTTAGTCATATCATCAATCAAGGTAAGAGACATAATATGCATAAATCCTTGATTACTTACATTTCTAACTTCATGAATAATCATTATCAACCATACAACAGTATAAGATCTAACACAAGGTAGGATTCTAACTTGACATAGGAAAAGCATACCTGGTTATCATATTTGCTAGTTATGTCTAGCAATGTCTTCTTGTTCTCTTCAATGTCTTGTGCTAGTAACCCGCGTATCTCATAGGTTAAGCATTGTAGAACCAAATTATACATACCTCGTAAGTATAGCTTCAATGTGATCCATGACAATGGATGAATCTTTGTCTTCATGTCGCCATGGTCATATGTTCTTGAACTAGAACATGGTTTGTCTTTCTTGATGTACCTTTCATGTTAGCGGACAACATCAACCTCATACAATACCACAATTCATTAGTACAATCATACGTGTCAAAACCCTAATCAATGAATATCTTTTATCATCCATTCATAATTTATTAAGGTGATACGACAAGTCTAAAATTAATCAGGATTGTACTAATCTTAATGAAGACAAACATAAACTTAATCATGAACAGATTTTGAAAAATACCTGGATAAGTCATACCTGTCGAGATTGCTTGTATTCTTCTTATGTAAGGCCTTAGCCTCATCTCCCTCTAAAACTGGAACTTCTTTACTTATACAGGTGACCAATCCATTCTCTTCTAGGATTAACCCAATCCACTTCATTTGCAGAAACTAGATCTGGAGTTGGATTAGGGTTTGTCAGGGAAACCCTAAAAATTCAAACTTTGAATTTCAAACTTTTGAAAGGATAGAAAGATGTGCCTTGATGATCTGATCAACCTGGTATACTCAGAATTTGAAAACTGCAAAAATTCACCCCTCAAATTTGCTTTTCAATCTTTCGGATTCACTTGGGAGGACCCTAAATTAGGGTTTGAGTTTCCTGGAGCTTCACCCAACCAAATAGTTTGATCCAAAGCTCTAAACTTCGATTTTTCCAAGGATCTTCCAGCTATGGTCACAGATTTCAAAAATTCCCATTTTTGCAGAAGCCCTAATTTTTCACCTTTCCGATCAAAATCCCGAACTAGGGTTTGATCAAGCCCGACCTTCTGCCCAACCAAAAAATTCGATCTTGGTCTCAAAATTTTGATTTTTCTGAGGAGCATTCAGCTGTGGTCTCCGATTCCAAAAATTCCAACATTTTCTGAAACCCTAAATTCCCGGAGCCATGAATGAAGGTGCTCAAAATCCAATTATGTTTTGACAGACATATGCACTTGATTGTTTCTGGTGTAACCCCGACATTTCAATCTACAGGGTCTGAAAATTCTTCCTGTGGTAGCCTGACCTATTATCTTTCCAACCGCACAGGTCTGACCTCAAATGGATTCTCCGAGAGAGAGTTATGACAAGTGTCACAACGTGACTTGTTTATGGGATAAAACATGAGAGCGAACTTGTACGAAGTGCCACGTGTCACTGGTTCAATTTCATCCCCTTAAAAATTATACCTGTGAAAGTACAGTCCGTGCCCTACTTGACACTTTTTACAAAATTTCATTTGGAGCTTTCTAACCCAAGTTGTGACCTTTTTTCCTAGGTCACCTGTTTATGACTGAGATCTGGAAGAGGCAGAAACCCTATATTGTACAGATCATAAATCTGAAAGTATAACGAACTAGAGGCTCTTCTTTGGACAAAAGGTACATGGAGATCTTATATTCGGCCTATAAGATTTTCGGATCCTGAAACCTTGCCGAAATGAATTTATAGTGAAAGTTCTACAATGATTGGTTTTTGCTATATCAAGCCCTAGCTTCGCAAGTGCAACAAGTGTCATAAATGCCATACCATGCCTTCTTTCAGGCTAGCTCTGATACCATGTTAGTTTTTCAGAATTTACTTCAATCTGATCTAGGATCTTAACTGATAGAACAACATATACAACATATCAATCATGGACATAATAATGCAAGCACACAAGAAACAATAGACACACAGAGTTTCACTGGGGAAAACCATAAAGGTGAAAAACCCCACAATTTCCTCAGAGATAGATAGAGCAATGATACAACCCAAGCATAAGAGATATACTCCTAGCAACATCTTATCCTCCTCCACTAGTGCGCCACTCTCCAATGAGTGTAAGAGTGAGAAAGTGAATGATCAAATGAGTGCCTCCCGCACTCTATTTATATTTGAATTGACTTGCCTAATAACCTTTACTAGGTCGGCCTTAACTTAACCATATAACATAATTCTGACAGGGCCGACCCCCAATAGGGTGGTCTAATAACCCTTTAACCCACATGACTTATACAGGGCCGACCCCAACAAGGTGGTCTAATAACCCATCAAGTATAAGTTACGACACTTACAATATAAATGACGACAAATACATTCCGAAGTTACAAATACATCAACAGTTTACACAAACCATATGGCGCATAGAAAAAATTAAAAGCAATAAAAAACATCATATGGGGTTTGAAGGCCACATTCAATATAGGAATTTAATATAAGTAGAAATAATAGATCTCATGTCATGTGGAGGGTCTTGATCTTCAGGAATAAGGGACCACCTTGTGGGAATTGGCTCATTAATCTACATGGCAATGTCACACCCATCCTTTGCTTGATAGTTTGGGCACTTCTCCATGGATATTTCCAAATCTAGGCAATGGTACTTGTCATTTCCAAGTTGAGGAGGAGGTGGTTGGTTGTAAGGTTCTCCTCTCTTAGAACTAGCAGTGAACCCAATGATGAGGCCTACTTTCAAATGGTGGGAATTGATTGATCCAGGGCACAAATAAATTTCTGGGGCAACCCAACTCATTGTGCAAGGATTCATGCTGCAAAACTCCATCACTTTACAAAGTTGCACCAGCTTTGGATCCACTTTCCCAACTTGCACCTAGATATTAGGTGAAAGTTGGCACATATCAAAGCTCTATAAAACCAAGGGAAATAATCACATACAATGTGATTGAGAATACTATCATTCCTCACTTATCAAATAAATAACACAAATTCAGTTCTAATAAGTTTCCATGCTGCATGGAATTCCATTGTTGATGAGAGCTTAACCTTGAAAATTGTAGCTTTCTAAGAGATAGAGCTAGGGAGGAGCTAGTCACAGAGATTGGATGCCCAAACCCATAATGACTTGTAAAACAAGAAAGAAAAAAAATGTGCTTAATGGTTTCATCTTTTTGTGGAAGGGACACTTGGTGTTGGGGACTCCTAAGTATTTCTGACACTAGCCCAAATGTAAGCCACCAAGCCTTAAGGACCATGCAAAGCTACCCTTCTTAGGCTTAATGAAATTTTACCAAACAAAGTAATGCCAAAATAATGTAGGTTTAGTTTTGTTCCAATCACAAGTCTAGGGGTGAGTCACATGTAGCTATTTGTAGGCATATATTTCTTTAAACCCTTGGGACAATTCCAATGAAAATCTCGCCACAACCCAGGGGCTTAGATACCCAATTTAATAAAGAGATCATTAATAATTCATGAGCATGCTTAATGATGGGTCTCTTTGGTCGAGTTGACCAAAACATAGTTTTCATATACTCCCAAAATTTGATGTGTGAGAACAACAATCAAACAAATCATTCGCTTCGACAATTCCTTTGTTGCATATGCACTTTCTCGAGAACCACGACAACTTGGCCAAATATTTTCCCTTAAACACGGGGGGACACCATATGTAGTGGTTTTTGAAAAAAAACCAATTCATAGAGAATCCCCTTTCTAGGTTAAGCGATGCTTGATATTCTCATAGGCTTTTCATTTATGACCTTGAAGTTGCTTTTTATTTGGACTTTGGTTAGAGTCAAAACAAGGGTTTGGAAGTTCAATCCTTTCCTATTGGATTTCCAGGGTGATACCCTTGTTTTGATGCAATTGTGAAGGAGAAATTTCCAATTTTCATGGTCCTCCAACATGTGAATAACCCATTTAGCATAGAGTGCTTGATTACTATTGCAATTGGGTACAATTTCCAAGTGTCCACTGACAGTGACTTTGACGTCATCATGTCGAAAGATGGTCATTTCCATTTCAGTTATCATTTTCATTATAACTAAATCAAATTTTCCACTCATCCATTTTCTCACTTTTGACGTCATTTGGTGACCATGTGGCAATGTAACAAGAAGTATTTTTGTAACAGGATGTTGATCTTCCAACGCTCCATTGTCAAACTTCCGACCCATCATAGAGACCACATGTCATTCTAAAATTCAAATATTTTGTGACTTCTCGTCGATCTTTTGACCACTTACCAATATTATAGCAATGCTGAAAGTATTCAATGTATATGTTTGAGTATGTTTTGGTGTTGACATTATGTTGCAAATGTGTCGATGTTACATAATATAACACACTATAGTGCTGGTTGAATACTTTCAAGGCGTCGAAATATTGTAACCCCTTGTCGAAATAAAGTGTTAGAAGATGGTAACATTGTTGCTATCACATCGAAAGAGATATTAATTATACATGATTACATCATTGCCACATTGGTACGATGCCGAAAGGATTTACACACGCATTGGAACAAGGATGAAATAGTTGTAAGTTTGTTGTTAACTATTACAAATATGTCGTTAAGTTGTCGAAAGTTCAACATATTCTGAATTTGTATTTTTAATATATATATATATATATATATATATATATATATATATCTCACTAACTATCATTCCTATATACCAAATAACATCTTTACACACAAACCTTTCTGGTAATACCAAGCCATTTATCTCCATGCTTTCCACTATATCATGTGAACCCCCAACTTGTAAACCAATACACTGGACAATCTATAAAAGTATATATTTCATAGCAAAGGTACCAAGTTATATTAAGAGTTCAAAAATGATCTTTACTAATCCAATAATAGGTACCCAAGTTATATTAAGAGTTCAAAAATGATCTTTACTAATCCAATACTTTGTACTCTAGGTGCTTTTTCTACTTCTAGAATAGACAACATCTTTAAGGTTTATGTCTCTTTATCCATTTTGAATAGGGTTGTGACATGCAATAATTAATTCTTAAGGCTTAATCATCTACAATAACATGTTGTCTGTGATACCCACATGACTTGCCATGATAACTCGCCCATTGTAGGTTACATAGAAATGACCAAGATGGAGGCCATTACAGTCCAATGTTGCTCCAAGATAACGACCATTGGTGACTACAATTCTTGAACACATAGCAAGATTTACGAGGCTTCCCATGTCATAGAATAACATGTGTTCACTAAAAACAATTTATTTGTTCATTTATAAGTGAGAAAGCATGTGAGTAAAAATCATATTTCCAGTTATTTAATTTAGATATCCACTTTAAACAAGCATTTGTCATTTTACTAAAATATATAGTCCATGAAATTCTTATCTAGAAAGGATGGAAATATATGTATTTGGTGAAGAGACGAGACGAGTTTCGAACACTTTGAAATCCATTCTTGTATAAAAGAAATGTAGAAAATAAATGCCAATTCTACAAAGGAAGAAACACATTTACATTTTGCAAGGGCAAGCCCATGCCATGGTTCCATTAAAGATAAGAAATATTCATATAAAAATTGATGATTGGGATCTATGTTTTTGTAATTTTTCCATGCCTCCTGAATCATCATTATCATTGCTTCAAGATGGCTCCTTCAAGCTCGAGCAAGAAGCTCTAATACATTATTGAAAGCACTTAAAATGCATTGACAATTTGAGAAGACAAAATCCTTGACAACTAAGTAAAGGACCAAACTTTAGAAGGATTCAAGAGATTGCTTGAATTTGAAGAGCTTGCATCCACAATAGGGAGAAACTTCTACATCTCATCCTTTAACACTTTAATAATCCTTTATGTGGTTTAATCCTAAAAAGAAATTAGTAGAAATAATGCATACAAACAAAGAATAATCAAATATTAGTCGTTCAATAGTAGTGTTGCAAAAGGTGAAGGTGGTCACTAAAAGTGTGCAAGACAATAATTGAACTTATGTCTCTTAAGGTTTTCTTTGACATAGATGGTGTTCAAGAATATACCCAAGTTTCATTATTTACTAATTCAATATCTTCAATCCTACCCTCCAATAGAAATTTAAATCCTCGTTGCACCAAATGTTGCACACACATACATAATAAATGTCATTTTTCGCTAGTCATCTTGCTTCAACATAAAACTGCTATTTTATGAGTTCTTGTTGTTAACCTGTCTTCACTATATGATTTATGACTCTCATTTCCTTATGAATGAGTGTTGAGAAACTATACCTAGTTTGCTCAAGACTTTATAAAATTCTAGTGATAAACAAGATAGTTCATAAATGTTATTTTACTTAGCCATTCCATTAACTGCACCTTATAGATTGTTACAGTGTCATGTTGCTACACTAGTTGTTGGCCCCTTTTTTTGAGTAAAGGTTACAGAATATGGATGGTTAGGAAGAGCATGAGGATTAACACAAGATATGTGGAAAAGGCTAAAAAGGATGCAGTTCAAGTCCAATGACAATGGTTAGGAGGATAGAAAATCATTATTTAATGCACTGACAAGGATAATAGTTCATTTCAGTTGTTGAAGAAAAGATGAATTGGGCTCCAAGAAACCCTGGACATGGCGGTGGTATGGACAGGTTTAGGGCATTGGCGGCCTGGTAAACAGGGACCGAGGAGGCTCGACTACCAGCGACGTGGCTGGACCAGCTTCTCGCCGATTGAAACAGTATGGCCCTGATATCGCACATCTCCATGATTTCTGTACATGGTGGATGAGAGTGCTCCGTTCGGGCGTTCTTCGGGTTCTTGGTAAAAGCTTATTCTGTAACGGAGTGGTATATGGAGGGGTGGGCAGGTGATGCTTGAAAACTGCGGCTGATTGAAAGGATCCGCGGAAGTGTGGGGATTCGACGTTCGTGGAGGATTGCTGCATATTGAACGGTGGATAGGGGCTTGGGCCCTATCTGGGTTTGCATCCGATTATTTGGCTGACTGCTCGGTCGGGGTCCGGTTTTCCTGCCATGGGGGAACCGCTGGGGTGGTATGGGGAGCGGAGATGAGCAGGAGGTGGACTACACCTCGGATGGGGACTGTGGCATTGGGATTTTTTATCTTGGAGCGCTCAATTCTGTGGATTTTGGGTCGGGGGCTTTCTCTGGCACTTTCATGACAGGCGGGGGGACTGGGGATCTACCTGGGCCCGAGGGAGTGATGGATTTGGATGGGCACCACATCACCCCACCGTCATCTGCCAGAGTTAAATCGCCAGCCAGTCATCTCTATTGGGCTGGAGGGTTTAGAGGCGGAATTGGAGACCTTTCGGTCTTCTGCTGGCATTAGGGACAGGCCAGACTTGGCGGGTCTTCTGGGGCGGACGCTGCAACCCCAACTGGGGTCATTTACTAATTTTCCATTACCTTCGGAAGCCCGGCGAGAGGATTGGCTCGAAACCCTGGCTGGGTGTGAAAACAAGCGGTCGGGTGGCGGACCGGCTTCTCTCTCTGTCGGTAATCTGCTTCTGTCGGTGGAACACCGTGACGTTGAGGAACGGGGACAGGCCAGTGGAGGCTAGGGACACTCAACTAGTGCTACTGCAGCGGCGGCACCTGGGGTGGGTGAACTGCTACCTGACGATGAATCTATGATTTTTCCTCGTGCAAGGGTTTCTGCACAGGCGGCTTCACTTAAAAATTTTGCCAAAAAGGTCAAGGAACGGCGTAGGAAGGACAAATTGGTGATGGGAGTGGATGTCTCGATGGAGGAGGCGGAGGACTTCTCCCACATAGCAGTGGTTGGACATGTCCGCGGTAAGAGGCTCGGGCGGGGTTTCCTACAGCGATGGACGGTCGAGCATTGGAAGGACCTGGTAGCTACTGCACCTGTGATTAGGGTATTGACGAAGGGTTGGTTCTCCTTTATCTTGGCGAATTATGGAGAGGTAGAAGCTGTTTTAGGCCGTCATTGGACTATGTTGGGCGTCCCCATTGTGCTGAAAATATGGTCGCCCTTCTTTGATTCCAAATCTGAAAGAATTGACAGAGAATCTATTTGGGTGAAGCTACCGGGGCTTCCCATGCATCTCTGGAATGAAGCAAGATTTGCAGCCATAGGGAATTTCCTTGGCGAATACATTTGTGCTGATTATTCCCATACTGAAACTGGTATATATTCGGTGGCTAAGATTTTGGTCAAAATCGATCTTAGGCTGGGGCTATCGGCTGAGATCTTGGTTCAGACGAAGGATGGGGAATTCACTCAGATTTTGGACTACGTGGGGGTGCCGTTTCGATGCCACCGCTGCCACGCTCTTGGACACCTGGTAGCAGGGTGCACGTTACCATATCGAGGTAGCAGACCGTCGGTTGTTCCTGTAGCAGCTGTTAGCACTGATCCTGCGCAGAAGGGGAGTCCACAGGTGGCAGGGGATAGTGCATTCGTGACTGCTATTGACACAGGGGCTGTCCAGGTATCGTCGCTACCTGTGGCATCGTGTGGAATACAAGGATCCGGGATACCTTTGACAACCCTGGAGAACGCGGGTTTGGATAACTTTGGGAGCAAGGAGACGGTTGTAGTGGGGACTGCTTTGGGCACCACGACACCTTTGACTCGGGCTGCTTCCAGGAAGCTACTAGCGCAGGCAATCTCTCGTCGGGGCTCTTCCACTAATCCCCCGGGTATGTCTCATCATTTCTCTTCTGATGTCTCTTTATATTCTGTCTCTCCTGATTTGGGGGGGGTATGTTTAAAGTCTCATCCTCCTGACAGCCCTGTTTCACTAAGCACTGTAGCTCCTTGTTTAATACCTGTCACGGACTGTGTTTACACGCCACCTCTAGTATCCACTCTACCCTCTCCCAATTCTGTGGGACGTAGTATCCGCTATGCTCTTAGAAATAGGGTGATATCTGCTGATGAATCGGGGGGCAGGGGACTTCCTGAGTTGGCTGTTAGCACTATGGGGAAAGGCCGGGGACGGAAATCTCACTTGTCAAAAGCACAAGACCGGGCAAAAGTTGACTTGGTAATGAGCACACAATCCTCTATTGAATGGGCACTTAGAGCAGCGAAATCCCTGGAAGGGGGTTTCATATGAAATTACTGTCATTCAACTGTCGTGGGTTGGCGAGCCCCATTAAAAAATCGTCACTCCGGAGGTTGGTGGATTTAAATCAACCTGATATTTTACTACTACAAGAAACATTGGGCGGCAGTGTGGAGGTGGTTAGGGTTTTGGAAACATTGCTACCTGGCTGGAAGTTCGTGGGGGTGGATGCACGTGGTCGTTCTGGAGGGCTAGCTACGGGGTGGAAGGTGAAGAACTGTAGATATGATAGCTCTTGGGGTATCTCTTCTGGTATTGGGTTGGAAGTATGGGATGCAGAGATTGGTAGGATGATAACGATCCTCAATATCTATGGACCCTATTTAAATAGGGCTGGTTTCTGGGACTCCTTGCTTAGCATGGATCTCTTTGACGGAAGGGATGTGATCTTGGGTGGAGACCTCAACCTTTCTCTGGGGTCATCTGAAGTTTGGGGGCCTCGTGCTGCTCCGGATCCATTAGCTAACTTTTTCATACAAGCTTTCGCCGTGAAGGATCTTCTTGATATACAGCCAACCAGGTTAACCCCGACATGGAGGAATAAGAGAACAGGGGAACAAAGGGTGGCCAAAAGACTGGATAGGTTTCTGGTGGCTGATGTGTTGGCACTGGGGGTTGATGTTGTAAAGCAATGGGTTGGGTCAGGGGGGGTCTCTGACCACTGTCCCATCTTACTGGAATTAAGAGGCAGTAGAAACAAACCCCCTAGTCCATTCAAGTTCAATCCTAGCTGGTTGAAGGAGGAGGATTATCTTAAATTAGTTCAGCAACAGTGGGTTCATCGACCTATGGAGTCACAGGAACATGCGGGCGTACACTTTCAACACAATCTCAAGCATATTAAAGAGGCCACAATTCACTGGGCCACTGCTAAAAGGGTAAAAGATGAACAGATTCTGAGGGATGCTGAGATGAATATTGATAGACTTCTACATTGTCAGGGTATGGGTTATCTGGATGAACTGCAGAAAGGTGAGCTACTGGACTGGGAAAGTAGCAGGAATGTGTTACTGTGTGAGCGAGAAGAGCTGTGGAGAATGAAAAGTAGGGCGATTTGGTTACAATGTGGGGATGAGAACACAAAATTTTTTCAAGCATATGCTAAGGGGAGAAAATTCACTAACTCAATCTGGGAATTATCTTCTACTGAAGGGGAACGGGTCTCCAGCTTTGAAGGTTTGGCTGAGATGGGTGTTCGACATTACGAAGACTTATTCACCGCTCCACCTGGGGCCTCCATAGCTGAGGTTATCAGGATGGCTCAGCTCTTTCCACGTTTTGTGGGGGAGGAAGAGAACAAACTTTTGATGGAGGAGGTGCTACCGATTGAACTCTTGCAGGTTATGCAATCCTGCCAGAAAGATAAAAGCCCAGGGCCTGATGGCTGGCCTATTGAATTTTTTTTGGGATTCTTTGACTGTTTTGGGGAGGAATTATTGGCTGTGGTGGAAGAATCAAGAAAGGCTGGCTTTGTTCATGGTCCCTTCAACTCGACATTTATTGCTCTCATCCCTAAAACCGACAAGCCTGATCATTTTGAGGAATTCAGACCTATCTCACTCTGCAATTGCATATATAAGATTATAGCCAAGATTATGGCGAGGAGATTAAAAAATATCCTGTCACAGCATATTTCATGTGAACAATTTGGATTCTTGGAAGGTCGTCAAATTCACGAGGCCATTGGAGTTGCACAAGAAGGTTTACACACTCTGAAGGTTCAGAAGCAGAAGGGAGCAGTGATTAAGATTGACCTATCTAAAGCATTCGACAGGGTTAGCTGGCTCTATATCTGGATGCTTCTCACACATCTGGGCTTCTTCTATGAATTTGTTCGATGGATTATGGCCTGCATCACCACGGTTAGTTTTGCAGTACTGATAAATGGTTCGGCTAGCCCTTTCTTCCATGCAGGCCGGGGGCTACGACAAGGTTGCCCACTTTCACCGCTGCTATTTCTCCTTGTTGCTGAAGGCCTCAGTCGTTTTATCCTGAAAGCTAAAGCTGATGGATCCTTTCGTGGCATCTCCATAACTCAGGTATTGTATATCACACATCTCCTATTTGTTGACGATATTCTCAAATTTTGTGATGGCTCGAGACAGGATATTGATAAGGTGGTCGAAGGACTAAATTTACTGCAAGTAGCCACGGGTATGCTAGTGAATATTGATAAATCAACAATCTCATGCTCGCATTTAACTGAGCAGGAGAGGCACAGATTGGCCATCAGAATCCCCTATAGGATTATGGATATTGATGATGGCTTAAAGTACCTTGGATTTCACTTAAAACCTAATGCATATCATAAGGCAGATTGGCACTGGTTAATTGCCAAATTGGAGCTGAGATTGCATGGTTGGAGTCAAAAATGGCTCTCGCGGGCTGGGAGACTGGTTCTGGTTAAATCTGTTTTGGAAGCAATACCGGTTTACTGGATGTCACTTGCTTGGATTCCCAGAGGTATCTTGGAGCAGATCCGTCGGTTGGTTTTTGCCTTCCTTTGGAATGGTAAGGGTGCGAATCGAGCCTTGGTGTGGGTTCGTTGGGATTTGATTGCAATCCCCAAAGCACTGGGAGGCTGGGACTTAAAGAATATCTTTCTCTTTGCCAAAGCGTTGGGGGAAAAAGTGGTATGGCGACTTATCCATACACGGAGCCTCTGGACCAGGGTGGTATACCACAAATACATTGCTCCCCTAACCCTACTTGAATGGATTAGGCAGGGAAACAAGTCGAGGGCAAATTGCTCTGTGGTTTGGAAAGCGGTGGTTCAGAATTTTCAGCTTGTGGGATCGGGATTAGTGTGGCGAATAGGAAATGGGCAATCACTTCGTATTGGACTGGATCCTTGGGTAGGATGCAGGGGGGGACATGTACTGCCTGTGGACTTAAGGACCTTTCTGGCAGCTAGGGGCTGTCACTTCTTAGCTGATATCGCACAACCGGGATTATCCACTCTAATGCACCAGGGGTGGTACTCTGCCCAGCGTCTTGTAGTTCCTGAGGACATGATCGGGGATTGGGAGGACTATATTCGGATCTTGAGATTCTCCAATATCCGTCTGACAGATAGGCCTGATGAACTTATCTGGGATCACCATCCCTCAGGGAAATACACACCAAAACTTGGATATATACAATTAAATGTGGAGGTGCAAAACAGGGCTTTGGTGTGGTGGTGGAAATCCCTGTGGAAGCTTAAATGCCCAGGTAAAGCCAAACTACTCTTCTGGGCGATATTGGAACAAAAGGCACCTACTTGGGATGTTCTGAAGCGACGATTCCTACAGGGCCCGGGTTTTTGTCCACTCTGTAGGGAGGCAGACGAGACTATTTCACACATATTTGTACACTGTCGTTTCTCCCAGGCGGTTTGGACACAAATTTGCCATTATATGGATCTCAATACGCGTTGGTGGGGTGAGAATGTTATTGAGGCATTTCAATATTGGTGGTCGGAACAACAGTCATCAACCATCTGTGCGGACCCATGCATTTTTGCCTGGAGGATCTGGATCACACGTAACAGGCTTATTTTCCAGGACTGTAGAATCCCGATTGAGCAAGTAGTGGCACAAGCTGTGGCTATCATTGTTCATTACAAGACTGCTCCCAAACCGATTAGAACACGTCCTGTGATCGCCGAAACGATTGATAAAACAATACCATGGGCTTTTTTCGATGGCGCATCACAGGATCAATTGGTGTGCGGTGGGGGGATCGTGCTACATAAATCTGATTCACATTATTTTCACATAGCGGCTGGATTGGGGAGCGGTACAAACAACTATGCAGAAATCATGTCACTTAGACTGTTGCTGTTATTTGCTCTAGAACAGGGTTGTCTTTCACTACAGATTTTTGGTGATTCACTGATTGTTATTGATTGGGCCAATGAGCATACACAATGTAATGTGATGGTTCTCTCACCTATACTGGAAGATGTTTTACGGTTAAAGCAGAATTTTAATCTTTTAACATTTACACATGTTTACAGGGAGAGAAATGGCATGGCCGACTTTCTTTCCAAAGAAGCGTCGCAACAACGTCTAAATTTCGGCACATGGCGAATCACATTACATACTACTGCTACATCCTACAGTTATTACCATAGGCCTTTCAACGAGGCACTGGAGGACAGGGAGGGAGATTGATTGGTATCTGTTCGCTCAGATTACACAACAGTTCTGTTTTGATTACTTTATGGTTTTTGTATTTTGCATAATGGTATTATCATAGGCCTTTATGAGGCTTTGGTGGACCGTAATGGAGCATTTGGAAAATTGTTTACATCTGTTCTGTTTGGTGCTTTCGGGCAGCTAAGACAGAGTATCGTGTGATAGGAACTATTACATTTTGAGACTATTTTGGTATATGTAACCGGCTATATGTGTGCTGTATGGTCAGCGTTATTTTGGGTATGTATGGGTCTCTAGACCAGTCAGAAACATGAACATCAAATATGCGATAATGTAGGGATCACTATGATTCTATTACATGTGCAGAATGTAATTTTGTTCAATTCACTTGAAATAAAATTACGACTTTTTCCAAGGAAAAAAAAGTTCATTTCAGTTGTTCGTATCCCCTTTGTAACCATCTTGACATGATCAATGTTAGAAACTTGTTTTGTATAAAAACCCATGGAGGGTAAGGGAGAGGGGTTGGATGTCGACAATATTAGTGTTGTTGGGAATGAGGGGTCCTTTTAATGTAATAGAATGTGTTCTAGTTGTAACCTTAATATATGAATGAAATAAGAATGTTTGGATTCCCCCTTCAAATTTCTATGTGATATGCATGAATGTTGAATTTGATTTACTCTTTATGCGTAAATGTGTAAAATAGAGTGTGACCACAATCGATAAATATGCA
Organism: Larix kaempferi; assembly: GCA_027924585.1. Classification (NCBI taxonomy): domain Eukaryota; kingdom Viridiplantae; phylum Streptophyta; class Pinopsida; order Pinales; family Pinaceae; genus Larix; species Larix kaempferi. The sequence continues at coordinate 28,230,203 of BSBM01000372.1, read as the reverse complement.
ACGATAACAACATTTGTCTCTTTTATAGAGATTGTAATTTGTTATAAGATCTAACTAATTTCTATTTAGATAGGAAGTTGTTGAGAGATTCTCTTAACCATCATCCAACAACTTCTACTGATAACATGACACCTATTAATCTTAATTACTAAGAACTAGTCACTTATACAATGTGACTTTATTACATAAGTAAGCCTTACATTCTAACACTGTTATACCTCAAAGTCTCACTTTGAGCAGCATTTCAAGTCTTCAGGTCGTATCACCATGCATAACCTAATGGTACTACCTCCTAACAAGTGTTGAGACTTACTTCTACCTTGTTGTTCCCCTCCTTGGCCTTCCTTGGAGACAAATCCAACTCATCACAGCTGAATGCCACCTCACTGAGTCAAACTCTACCTCTTTGAGCCCACTTTACTATTATTTTCGTGTCCTGCTAGTGGTGCAAGGCGCGAAAAATTCAGCGTTTTCGCGCCCTGCATGCCTGCAGGGGCGAAAAAATTACAACATTTCTGCACCTTGCTTAGTGCATGGGGCGCAAAAATTCCTTAACTAATCCTTGGATTATGGGAATCCCAATCCCATAAGTTAGAAATATTCAAATTCCCTTCAAAAATGTGGAAAGTAAAGAAGTTATTCAAGATAGAAGATCTAATGGAAGAATTTATAGGAGATCCTCCCTTGGTATTACAAACTATGAACCATGATAGGAGAAATGGGAGACATTTACCTTTCTACATTACCTTGATTGTCAATGATCATCTATTGCACAATTGTATGCTTGAATCGAGGGCATCAACCAATTTTATGCCTTTGAATGTTGTGAAACAATTAGGCTTGACCAACAAAAGACCTTATAGGGATGTGTGTTGAATAAATTCAAAACCTATCCAATTTCATGGTCTTATCATGGACATGAAGGTTAGTCTAACTACATATCCAAATATTTTTGTACTCATGGATGTTGTAGTTATTAATGTACCTGATGTGTGGGTTGTGCTTTCATCTAGGAAATGGGATGCAAGGTTGGGTGGTATTTTTCAAATTGACTTATCATATGCCACCATCTGATCTGATCCGGGGTGACTTTGAAACCATCTTGAAACTGATTCTAGGCTCACTTAACAAAAGGACCAGTTATAGGACCGTTTTAATTGAACTTGATTGTTATTAAATACTTGAATTCAATGTGCATATTAAACTTTAGGATTGTGTTGTTAGTCTCATATATCATCACTTAATGAACATCATTGCAGAAATAACATGCATAAGGAAAACATGAAATGAAGAGATACTTATTTGGTAACAAAGTTCACCAGATCCCCTGGTTATGTCTTTGGGCTTCGCTCGACTGCGTAGCCGCTTCATTATCTTCTTTAAAGATACTCTCCTTTATAAAGGGTTGAATTCCCACATCATTAGGTGGCAGTAGAATTCGCACAACAATGGTAGTATCAAAGAGGTGCTTTCATACAATGCAAAGAGCTAATTCTCACAAGCATGTGGTTATGTCTCTCCTACAAAGAGACGATCTCCCCTAATGAAGGTTGATCTCTCACAAGAATGTGGCATAAATTGATTCTCTCACAATAAGTGGCCATAAGTTCATTACATCATAGAAACATGAATCTTCAAGTCGCAATGCGACAAAAAGGGAACTCCATGGTCTTAAAATCCATCTCAACATGTGTGCACCTATACAAGTCAACATATCGAATGCATACATTTGATGGTAGACTCAATGGTCTTCAATACCACCATAAAGTATACAAATGACCAATTCCCTTGCTTTCACACATTACCATGGGCTTTCAATAGTTACATGAAACTATAATCACAAACAACCTATAAAATATGCGCAAGGCATAATTCAAACTCAGAATTGTTACCCAAAGGTTGATGACCACTCCATAATGTGCCAAGCCTGATCCATGCCTCAAACCTTGGTCCCGATGGCCTCCTCAAGACTTGTCCTCCACAATGACTGGTGTGTAAATGACTTGTTTGCAAATGACTTGTCCCAAAGCTTGCGGTAGGGGTGCTTATATAGCACATGTGGTCCCACCCACCTCCACATCTTCATGCAACCATGTTCCAATTGTAGCAAAGGAATAACCAAAGTTTTGTTTCCATTCACATGTGGTACAACAAACTCTTAATGCAGTATAACAAATAGAACCACTTCCGACTATAATCCATGCCAATCATGTGATAAGAACGTTTTTCAACCTTTTGTTTTTAAATGGCATATGGTTATAATGCCCAAAACAAATTGTGGTAGGGGTGCTTATATAGCACATGGTGGTCCTACCCACCTCCACATCTTCATGCAACCATATTCCAATTATAGCAAAGGAATAACCAAATTTTTGTTGCCATTCACATGTGGTACAACAAACAGTTAATGTGGTATAACTAATAGAGCCACTTCCAACTATAATCCATGCCAATCATGTGATAAGCACATTTTTCAACCTTTTGTTTTTAAATGGCATATGGTTATAATGCCCAAAACAAATTCCAACAATATCCCAAATCCAACTCAATCCCATAAGATTCTTCAAATCTTGACTTTTTTGGATAACTTTAGTTGGTCGTAACTAAATCTGGCGGAATCTCTGGATTTGGTGGAACTACCGCCAAGTTTGGAGGAGCTTCCAATTCTTTGCACCATAAATAACATTTAAATAAAATTTCATTCATATGCCTTCTATTGAATAGGTCGTGGAATAGTGGTAAGTCAAAGAATTTGTATGGAGGATGTCACGGGTTCAATACCTGTGACGGTAAACTTTGACAAGCTAAGGTCCATTTTGGCGCCCATGGGGTGTCATGTGGTAGCCCCTCATTGGGTCACGTGGTGCCTCCTCATTAGTTTTCTGCCAACTGTACAGCCATGTCAACGCCACATCATTAGCCACTTGTCAACATGTCGTTGGTTTGTAAATGCTACGTCATCCAGCTGACTGTATCCGTACTTCCACATGGAAGTCTGGGGTACTGCCATGCCACTAGTACGTGTTGTTCGTACTACCACGTGGAAGCCTATAGGTGTGCCACGTGGTACTTCCTGCCAAATTTTTTCCTGTTGTAGCAAAACTTCAGAATGCGATAACTTTTGCATACATTGTCCATTTTCCATGTCGTTCATGTCGTTGGAAAGTTCTCATCGAGATCTTTGTGACGGTGATGTTCTCTCTGGAAGTTGAATATTTTGATTTTGGAGCACCTTCAAATCCTCTTGGATCACCATCCCAACTTGTGATGGAAGTTTGTCACACTTCATAGGGAACCAACCAGGTACCAAGTAGAACATCCTAAGGAACCCATGAATGAAGTGTTGAAAAATGATGAAGAGTTTGGAAAACTTAGTGTTTATACAAATTCCTTAGTACCTGAAACAACAAAGACCAATAATGAGGAATTTGAAGGAGTTTGGACAATGCATTTTGATGTTGCTATGTCTAAAACAAGAACCAAAACTAGAATTGTTTTTACTTCTCCTAATGGCATTGTTGAGTCTTTTTCTTATAGACTTGAGTTTGATGACATAACATCATTGAATATGAAGCCTCGAGTCTAGGATTAGGATTATCCCAAGACATGAACATTAAATGCCTAAAAGAAATTGGTGGTTATGATTTCACTGAATTGTAAATCAAAGGGTTAATTGGGGATAATAATGAGAAGCACTAAAGATATAGCATTGCAATGTGTGACACCATAGATCTTTTTGATGTTTTTTCTATTGAAATGGTTCCTAGGGAAATAAATGCCATGGACTACACACTAGCTATAGTTGGGGCTACCTTGCAACCTTGGAAGCGGTTGGGAGAATGCAAAATTGAAATAACTGTTAGACCAATTGCTCTTGATAATTATGAACATTAGCAAATATTCCTTAGTAATTTGCAAAAACTTGAAGAAATTTGTAATAATTTGCAAGATGAGACAAATAATGATAATATACATGTAGAAAACTTGCTAATTTATATAATCCCTGAAAACATGGAGCCTTTGGAGATTATATTTGATAGATATGACATGTTTAGACTTAAACAAACCTTTGATCAATCCAAAGACTATGCTGAAATTAATGTTAGATCAGAATCTAGTCCTAAGATGGTCAAAGTAGGGAAGAACGTTACTCAAGTAGAAAATAGGGACATTGGAAGGTTAATCAGTGAATACCAATTGGCCTTAGCTTGTTCTTATTTGATTGACCATCCCTAATGTTAGAGTTAAAGTTAGAAAGAATAAGCTCTTTGGCATTAGCATTAGTTTGAATTCTCATATGCATGGTTGCTTGTTGCATCTTTGATTTTATGCATATTTTCTTTATGCTTTTAGTTGTTATTAGTTAGTTTCTTGCATTTGGTTTATTTATATATATTTTAGAGGTGATCATCTCCCTTCGTCATATTGATCCTTTGAAGTGAGTATTAGACAAGAACATATCATGAATGAGCTCTTGCTTGAGCAAATGTTGTTCACATTTCTTGTACCACAGATTTTGGAGTACTAGATATGTGTGAGGTTCCCATGCGCTCTACTAGTGAGTACATGTCCCACACTCACAATTGGAGCTAGATGTTACCTCCTAACATGTATGGGGTGACTTGATCATTATTTCCTATGTGATCTTCCATCACACCCAATAGTTCCACATTGAGATCTATGGTTTTCCCATAGACACTTGATAGAGATACTTTTAGTTAGCTTAGAGATGTTTCCTGCCTACTCAGCCTATCTTGCCACTTGACAGAGATAGATGGGGACATCCAATCGTTACCAATGTTATGACATATTCTCTCTACTTGAATTATGGTAAAATGCTTTCTTATGTGTGGACATAACATTAGGAGGTCAAAACTGTTACTCTATAATGGCTCATACATCCTCAAATATCATTTTAGTGGCTTAGGGATCACCATGGCATGGTTATAATTCTTCTTTCCTCATCGGATTGAGTGTAAGAACTTATAGGATTAAGTGTACCCCTAGGGATTTAAGCAAGCATGACCCTCATTTCATGTTATTAACAACATTTTCCCTAGCTATTTTTTATACCATGCCATTTCATTAGCCACTTCATCCATTTCCATCATGTCCCCATTTCGCAATGAACTAATTTTATGTCATGTTCCAAGGTTTTTACATATAGTTCCTATGTATGACACCTAAATTAAAGTCAAATGGGTAAAAATACTTTAGGGGGAATTGAATTAAATAATGAATGTGAGTTATGGGCCCCCTTGCAAGAAAAAACATGATATTTTGCTCCAACTTATCAAAGCTAAATCAAAAGAAAGAGACTAATGTTCAAAATAAAATAATAAATAAACAAATAATAAAGGATCGTAAAAAATGATGCAAGGAAAGGGTAACTCAAGAACAAATAATTCCCCTCCAATGCACACATATGAAAGAAAAATTATTAGCCCCTGGATCTTGAAAGCTAAGGGGAAGAATTGGAACTTAGACACTCTTTCATGATAGTTCATTCGTGAACACCTTTCTTAACATTTCTGTTAATTTACCTTTCATTGCATCACATACACTCTACCATCCTCGCCTTGTTTAGAAACTTAGAAAGTTTGTATAGACTTTGGGGTATAACATGAAATCTAGATCAATTATTATTGCACCATGATAGTTCTAAGGTTATTGCGATAACTAATTATTGAGTTATTAAAATTGTGCACAAATAATTGTTTATATTGACATTCGTATATAATTAAGTTGTTTTTCTAAACTATACTTTATTATTATCTAATACTTGATATTGTTTTATAAATAATGTTCTCCAACACTTAGACTCGGTTTAACACTAGATAACACACATGATCAAAGTTAAAAATGATTCAGACATATTCAATTGAAGCTAAACCTCATTACCCACTTTAAGAAGACTCGTATTCCTAAAATAAATATTTTATTAAAAAGATGTTGTCTTCCCCATTTTGGTGAGGCTAATTTCGTAGTTGACCAAGCTTTCTAAGAAAATCTAAGTGGATAACATGATTCCCACGAATTATTAAGACATAAGAAAATGATATATATTATTATTTTTTATATAATAAAAAATAATGTTCTCCAACACTTAGACTCGATTTAACACTAGATAACACACATGATCAAAGTTAAAAATGATTCAGACATATTCAATTGAAGCTAAACCTCATTACCCACTTTAAGAAGACTCGTATTCCTAAAATAAATATTTTATTAAAAATATGTTGTCTTCCCCATTTTGGTGAGGCTAATTTCGTAGTTGACCCAGCTTTCTAAGAAAATCTAAGTGGATAACATGATTCCCACGAATTATTAAGACATAAGAAAAGGATATATATTATTATTTTTTATTTTAAAAAGGTAATGGCCACCTCTTATCCCCTCCCAGTTTTTTTTTTAAAATGGTAATGGTAATGAATTATCTCCCAGCTTTTTAAAAAGGTAATTGTTCCAACTTGGATTACCATATGGGGTCGTCGACTCATCTTCACGTGGAGAGGACGTGGCATTTATCCTCACGTAATTATTATCCTCACGTAAATGTTGGTAAACAGGGCGTAATTATTATTTATCCTCACGTAATTATATTATATTACTCATCCGAGCCAAATCGTTAAATATTTATATTACTCAATTTACTAATAATGTTGGGCTTCCGACATTCAAGTCAACCCTTTCTAAATTGATAGTACCATCCTTCTCACATTGATTCTTGGAACATCGTTGACCATTTGCACATGGTTGGAGAATTGGTTAAATGTGGTTTAATAAACAAACCACACATTATATTTAGTTTTTTACTGTTTTATGAGGATGTTAGGTTAGGGTTGTTAATCTCGATCCTGTCAAGGAATATTTTATCACATGTTAGGGTTGTTTTTTTCCTATATAAAGAGAAGTTCTCTCATTTTATCACACGGTGTTGATAGCTTGAACTTGTAAATAAAAGAGTTCCATTGAAGAAAAACTTAGCTATTTCTTAAGTTTATGTGAGGATATTTTAGTATTTGATTACTTTAGAAAATCTTTCCTTGGTATAGGATTATCTTTTCTAGCTATAACCTTTTGAGTTATTGCATTTCAGGTGCTAGTTTTTATGACACCATGGTAATGGACATAAACCCAAGCCATGAGACTGATCAAAATCTCATGTGGAAGATGAGAGATTTTGCAGACCAAACTCTGCAATATTTTCCTACTTGGGCTTGGACATGCTTAATTATTCCATTGCTAGTTGTACACTTCGCAATTCGTTATTATCAAATATTTTTTTTCAGTTACAGCATGATTTGTGAGTTATATAATTTGCTTTAAAGGACAAAGGACAGGACTATGAAAGTATAGATTTATTTGGAGTATTTTTATATGTCAGTGGGAGTGTAGATGTAAATAAATAGTTTCGGTTTTCCATTATTTCCGAGACTGCACTTTTGGTGAATGTCAGCAGTTCTTTAGATGGGATATTGCTTGCTGAATGGATATTGCTTTTATGTGGGGAAATAGAAGGCTGTGGAAACTTAACTTTAAATTTGATTTTCAGAGGTTTCGTTTCTTTCTTTTTCACTCTTTGGATTCGCATTAGCGATGACAGGACACAACTCCATGGAAATGCAAATTTTGTCCAATTAAAATATCAAACTATACATTGAGTTGACATTTATTTGTATGTGTTGGTTTTAGTACTCCCAAGAAGAGCCAAGAATGCCAAGAGCTGCAATTTTTCTTAGAATACTTTTGCTTCTTTCCCGAAGTTAGTTTTGCATTTTTTCTTAGGACAGTTTGGCTGCCATCCTCTTGATTCTTTCCAGAAGTTAATATATTCCTATCATCGTTTTGATCACAAATCATATCGTTAATGCCACTTTCATGAAAATCACACATTTTCTTGGCTTCTGAAAATTAGGTTGCTCATAAATATTTGATGATATGAATTTCTTTGTTTTTGATGGGTTATAATGAAACACCTATCTGTTCCACTTTTGAAATCTTTTTTATATGCATGTTAATTGAAGGTACTGACTATAAGCATATTCATAAAACGGCCAGGATTTCTTTATGTTCATAAAAACAGGGCTTCCCTTCCTGTAATGTATGATGGGCTCATTACCTCTTGAAGATAAAGCTTGATTTGGAAGAATTTTCAAGGTTGCACAAGTCTCATGATTTTACGAGTCCATCATCTATCATAAGAATGGAAAACCCTCTTTTCAAGGATGTAAAGAAATCTTGAACGTTTTTATGAATAGGCTTTAAAAGTTGGACTAATCAACAATTTTATTTTATTCCACACCTATCTGTTCCACTTTTGAGATCTTTTTTATATGCATGTTAATTGAAGGTAGTGACTATAAGAATATTCATAAAATGGCCAGGATTTCTTTATGTTCATAAAAACGGGGCTTCCAATCCTGTAATGTATGCTGGGCTCATTGCCTCTTGAAGATAAAGCTTGATTTGGAAGAAATTTTCAAGGTTGTACAAGTCTCATGATTTTACGAGTCCATCATATATCATAGGAATGGAAAGCCCTCTTTTCAAGGATGTAAAGAAATCTTGAACGTTTTTATGAATAGGCTTTAAAAGTTGGACTAACCAACAATTTTATTTTATTCCACACTTATCTGTTCTACTTTTGAAATCTTTTTTTATATACATGTTAATTGAAGGTACTCACTATAAGCATATTCATAAAATGGCCAGGATTTCTTTATGTTCATAAAAACAGGGCTTCCCTTCCTGTAATGTATTCTGGGCTCATTGCCTCTTGAAGAGAAAGCTTGATTGGGAAGAATTTTCAAGGTTGTACAAGTTTCATGATTTTAAACTCATAAAACCTTCCCTCGATGTAAATTCTACTAAGTCATCAATGTACAGAGGAGGGTTTCATGAGTTTAAAATCCTAAGATCGGTACAACTTGACTAAGTCTTTCAAATCAACCTTTCTCTTGCAGAGGCAATTTTACGAGTCCATCATATATCATAGGAATGGAAAGCCCTCTTTTCAAGGATGTAAAGAAATCTTGAACGTTTTTATGAATAGGCTTTAAAAGTTGGAGTAACCAATAATTTTATTTTATTGTTTATGAAGCTCAACAAAGTGTGATGCTTCATAATGATAGAAAGTGGTACTAATACTACTATTTGTGATCAAAATACATATATATATATAATTGTTCCTAAATTATCTCATATTTTTCCATAACATTTGTCATTTCCCACCATTTACCTTTTTAATCGCATTTAAAAACATAAAACATATAGATTAACAAAGTTATAACTTATGACCATGTTTGAAATCCTTAAACAAACCATTTATCAAAAACCTTTTCCACATAAAGGAAGGTCAAAATCTGATCCTTTTTTCACATCAAAAAGAAAGGAAGAAGTCCCCATTATACACTTTGTTGTGTTAATCTATTAATCAACAAAACTATCCCAAATACTGTACTTCATTTCCTGTAAGTCCCACTTCTCTGGCTGAAAGCCATCCCTGCCTCCAAATAGATGTTTCAGAATCCTTTTTTATTTTGTCAAAGTGAGTATATATCTCTCGATTGGAGATGGGTAAAATGTTTGGTGGTAAAAAGGTATTCTGACTATAACCAAGGATTGCATCTGCCCCTCAGCCTTTGCCAACTCGCCAAACCAAATGGTCTCCAATGACATCAAAAGCAGCAGAGTGCTTTCTAATGGTTTGATGCTTGGGTCATATTCTTCCTTGGAGACCTTATCCAATCCACCAGGCTGACTGGTGCTATGTATTTGTGAATTATGATGCTACACCACAAACTTTTCTTTGTTAAAACTGGTGCAAATTCTGTGTGCAAATTTTGCTGCAGTGATCTCTCAAACTGGTGCAAATTCTTTATGCCCCATCCTCCATAGTTTTTTGGGCGTGTAAGCTGATCCCAGCGACCCAGGTGGGCTCCTTTGTAATCAAGGCTGATTCTTTATGCCCCATCCTCCATAGTTTTTTGGGCGTGTAAACTGATCCCAGCGACCCAGGTGGGCTCTTCTGTAATCAAGGCTGGAAAGAAGGCTGCCTTTCCGGAGATAGTTGGCACAGATGCTCCTTCTTGTGTTCACAATTCCCTTGGGAATGGATGTCAAAGTAAACCAATAAACCGGTATAGCTTCGATTATAGACTTGATCAAAACCAACGTCCCACCGCCAGATATCCATCGGTTGCACCAATGATTAACCCAACCTTTAATTCTGTTAATTGGCCATTGCCAGTCGACTTTTCTATAGCAGTTTGACTTGATAAAAAAACCCCAAATATTTTAAACCTGCTTCAGGATCCTTCAAATGGATATTGAAACCCCTTGCTAGATTGTCAGAGCTAGCATCTGCTAATCCAAATGTCTAAAGAGATAGCATCTGCTAATCCAAAACTAAACTCCATCATCTACTCGTTGCAATTGTATCATCTATTTATGCTATTTGGATTTGCTATGTATTTTCACTTTACAATAGATATTACTTTTAAATATGTATTTTTCATTCTTATTATATATATTTTTATATTTTTAAGAAGGTAAAATCTATCATAACTTTTTTGTTAAAATGATAGTGAAAATAATCATTACTGGTTATTATCTATAAATGCGAGTTGATTGATCATCGTTATTTAAAAAACTATATCACCTAAAATAACTCATTGATAATCATAAATAGTAATCGTGATAATGTATTTTAAATCAAGATTACCTTCTATTGGAAGTATTTTACTCAACAGATACAGTTTCATACCCATCAAAACATTCATATATAAGAATGAGAATAATTTTTCATTCGGAGAAGCCTTTCATACACATTTAAAAATCTATTCTGCACTCATTCTATTCAATATAGATCATTCATCCATAGCCTCTATAAACTATCTTTATCTGATTTTTTTGTAGTGCAAGTATAAAAAGGTATTAATTACTACAGCATAAAATTTTAAAAAGTATCTCCAGTTTCAAAAAATATTATACCCTGAACGAAGGCCTTTCCAAATTTCATACGAACAATTGACAAAACATCATGGCATAGGGACAAATTGATGGTTGGTGTTGCCTACGCACAGAACTCATGTGTTTTTGGCAAAGCGTTGCAGTGTTTCTTAGATGGCAATCCTTTGACATGGTGCATTTTTAGTAAGATTTGGGGCATGGTTGGCAACCAGATTTCTTTTACCTATAGTTTATTGATTGGCAGCCAGATTTCTTTTAGCTATTAGTCTCCATATGCAGAACAGTCCCGGCAATCTAACAACTCTTCCACTCATGTTGGTTGTCTTCAAACTCTGTTTTTTTAGAGAAGTGATTGGCATAACTAAAATTTAAAAAAATATAATTTTGATAGCTTAAATGTTTAGCGAGCTATCGAGATTATCTTGGTTGGGTATAAACAGTGAATTGTGCATACAATGTATTGCCGGTGATAGATTTAATGAGCACTTTCCTAGTAGGGGTGAAAAAAGCAATACAACAGAGTACTGTAAAGAAACACCTACTAAATATATCTACATTCACAGAATGATCTTCGACTCTACAAATTATTGAATTTGGACCTGTAAAACTCACTTAACACTCTAGAACAATTATGCATATGCAATATTGCAGGTAAGAATGAGAGGCATCATCATGCTGCTGCTGTGTAGATATATGAAAACAACTATACGCATTAGAAATTGCAGGTGGGTAAGAGATGAGATAATGAAAACATGTTCATATTCAACAAGGAGGAGTTGTCACTACATATTATTAAACTATGGAAGATTGTACTTAATTGCTTGGAAAAACAAGAATTTATTAAACTATGGAAGATTGTACTTAATTGCTTGGAAAAACAAGAATTTATGGGGAAGCCAATTTTGTGTCTCTTTTTGGAAACCCATATAAATATGATTGAATTAGGTTGCTCATAAATATTTTATATGAATTTTTTTATTGGTTATAATAAAACACCTATTAATTACACCTTTGAAATGCATGTTAATTGGAAGCACTGACTATAAGCATATTCATAAAATGTAATGTATGATGGGCTCATTGCCTCGAGAAAGCTTGATTTGGAAGAATTTTTAAGGATGTACAAATCTCATGATTTTAAACTCATGAAACCTTCCCTCGATGTAAATTCTTGTAATTCATCAACGTACAGAGGAGGGTTTGATGAGTTTGAAATCCTAAGAGCTGTACAACTTGGCTAATTCTATAAAATCAACCTTACCTTTCCTTTGCAGATTCAATTTAACAAGTCCATCCAGGCCTGGAATTTCAAATTCTATCAGCCTGTCAAATAAAATTTGATGACGGTTAGATTTTCAGAGTGCCTTTCATTTTACATTTTATTCAGATTCATAGAGGATCATTTTTTCTTTTGGTATATGTCATAACACAATCCTCTTTCAATTACTTGAATCTGGCCTTGTTTTTTTACGACAAGATCTGGGTAGATAGTCCATTGTAGTAATAAAACCTAAATAAATTGTTTAACAATAAGCCAACTTCACTAACAAACCAAAAATCTGTTAAGAGATTTTCACTTTTTAAGTAATTTAACATCTCTCCGTACAAGGCAAGTTGGACACCTATAAGTTTTTTTGACGGGCTATCAATATACATAAACGTCAACTTCTACGTTTTAAATTTCAAGTCACCTGTCAAATACATCTAAAAAATGAAAAAACGTTCTGTGAAACGTCAAATTCCAGGCCTGTCCATCATACATCATAGGAAGGGAAAGCCCTCTTTTCAAGGATGTAAAGGAATCTTGAACGTTTTTATAAATAGGCTTTAAAGTCGAACTAAGAAACAAACAATTTACTGTAACTAATCCAAAATAAACAGAGGATCAAATATTCCTAAACAACCTGATTCTATAAAGCTAAATAAAGTTTGGTGCTTCAAAATGATAAAAGTGATACTAATGATACTAACTGTAATCAAAATGCTTATAAATCTCTCTTATCTCATATTTTTCCATAACATTTGTCATTTCCCACCATTTACCTTTTTAATCACACTTAAAAACATTGAAAATATAGATTAACAAAGTTATGTCAATGTTTGAAATCCTTATACAAACTATTTATCAAAAGTGATAATTTCTTCATTAATTCCATTATTGATCAAACTTTTAACCATTTTTTTACCATTATTCATAGACCTTTTACATAGAGAGCAGAGTCGACATCTAATCTAATATACAATACCATGCTCTTTGAATATTAATATATGGTTAAGTCAGCATCAAACAGAAAGGAAGAATACCATGCTCTTTGAATATACAATACCATGCTCTTTGAATATTAATATATGGTTAAGTCAGCATCAAATATATGGTTAAGTCAGCATCAAACAGAAAGGAAGAATACCATGCTATTTGAATATACAATACCATGCTCTTTGAATATTAATATATGGTTAAGTCAGCATCAAACAGAAAGGAAGAAGTCACCATCATTCCTTTGCATGTTCATTGTCAATGGCAATTCCTTTATTTTACATTATTTTTTCATTCTTTGGATTCACAATAGCGTTGATGGGAATGCTTAGCTTCCTCCCATCTCACCATAAAACCTGGGAGGTTTTAAGCTAAGGATATATTTTAGATAAATATGTATTGAGTTGTTTTTGGGCAATATATGTATTGTTGAATATATGTATATTCAATAGTTTATCTATTATACAGTACTATAGTATATACTCTGCAACTAGATATATGATGTTTGTCCACTTTCTCTCTTAAAGATCTATCAAAATATTACTCCTCTTTACCCGACCCTTGTGGTAGTCTCACGCCCTCTTTTAAATATTCAATTAACTACTCCATGGAAAAGGAAATTTTGAGTTGACACTTCTTTGTATGGGTTGGTTTTAGTACCTCCCGTGAAGAGCCAAGAATGCCAAAAGCTGCAATTTATCTTAGGACAGTTTTGCTTCTTTCTAGAAGTTTTGCAATTTTTTTGGACAGTTTTGCTGCCATCCTCTTGATTCTTTCCAGAAGTTAGTATATTTCTATCGTCGTTTTGATCACAAATCATATAGTTAATGCCACGTTCTGGAACATCACACATTTTTTTTGGCTTCAGAGAATTAGGTTGCTCATAAATATTTGATGATATGAATTTCATTGTTTTTTGATTAGTTATAATAAAACACCTATTAGTTCCACCTTTGAAATCCTATTCAAATACATGTTAATTGGAGGCACTGACTATAAGCATATTCATAAAACGGCCTTTGAAATCCTATTCAAATACATGTTAATTGGAGGCACTGACTATAAGCATATTCATAAAACGGCCAGGATTTCTTTATGTCCATAAAAACTGGGCTTTCCCTTCCCATATTCATAAAACGGCCACGATTTCCTTATGTCCATAAAAACAGGGCTTTCCCTTCCCATAATGTCTGATGGGCTGCTCATTGCCTCTAGAATAGAAAGCTTAATTTGAAAGAATTTTCGAGGTTGTAAATTCTTTTAAACTCATGAAACTTTCCCTCTGTAAATTCTAGTAATTCATCAGGGTATAGTGGAGGGCGACATCATGGAAGTATAGTTTTAGGGATCCTCACTGAACTAGTGAAAGATGCTCTGTAGTTTCAGTGAAATTTATTTGGGTTTTCAAAAAGGGACACAACCTTGGTTATTTTTACTTTTCCACGTACAAGCATAGTCTTCAACAGCAAAACATGCAAGTACAGCTCCTCCTTGGTTATGCTCATGTTTTCTTTATTGCTTCTGTCACACACATGCACTTTCCAATGTATATCTGTCTTTATATATCTGCATAGCAGCAACACAACGTGTCTCATTCTTGCTTGTAATATTGGATATATGTGGTTGTTACAGAATGGAGACTATATATTCTTCCTTACAATTCCAGAAAAATCATGAATATGTAATCATTGCAAGTAAGAATGAGAGGCATGCTCCTGCTGTGTAGATATATGAAGACATCAATAGGCATTAGAAATTGTAGGTTGGAGGAGTTGTCCCTATATATTATACACTGGAAGACTGTGCTTATGCTTGGAAAATCGAGAATAACTCAGGAATCCAAATTTGTCTCTTTTTGGAAACCCATATAAATATCATTGTAAGAAGTACAGAACATCTTTGAGTAGTGCACTACGAAGCCCTAAATTTCCTTCCATGATGTCTCCCAATATACCCTAATGAACTACCGAAGAAATATACAGAGGAGGGTTTGAGGAGTTAAAAATCCTAAAGCCTGTACAACTTCGCTAATTCTTTCAAATCAACCTTTCTCTTACAGAGGCAATTTAACGAGTCCATCAAACATCATAGGAAGGGAAAGCCCTCTTTTCAAGGATGTGTGTAAAGAAATATTGAACAGTTTTATGAATAGGCTTTAAAAGTTGAACTAAGCAGCAATTTATTGTAAACAATCAAAAAAATAGACAGAGGATCAAATGTAATTCTGTGAAGCTAAACAAAGTGTGATGCTTCAGAATGTGTGCAGTTCATAGATATGAACTGTCCGCATTTATATATACAATTATACTATCTGCCATGTTGAACATTTTTTGCACAGTGACAGGCACTACTCGTATAGAGTGGGATTTTTGGTTTTTTACCCCCTTGTGGGTTTGTGACACTCTCATTCAGTGTGCGGGTCTGTAGAGATGTTATGGGATTTGTATTTCTCTTGTTTAAACTAATGCCATAAACTGGAAGGGTTTTAGGTTTTTGACACTCTCATTCAGTGTGCGGGTCTGTATAGATGTTATGGGATTTGGATTTCTCTTGTTTAAACTAATGCCATAAACTGGAAGGGTTTTAGCGAATTTAGAAGGAATTATAGAAAATAGCAAATGCCATAAAGTGGAAGGGTTTTAGCGAATTTAGAAGGAATTATAGAAAATAGCAAGTGAGGAAGGGGAATAGAGTACTGTGTCACTTTCCATAGCCGAGTAGTGGCAAGACAATGTGCCTCAACCTGGATACTGAAGAGAGGGGGAGTGTTCTCATCTTCTTCAACCTTTACTTACAACAATGAAGATAGCATACTTGATTTGTGGGTTCTTTGTTAATAAAACATTATTCTATAATTAGAGAAACTTTGTTAATTCTAACCAGTGTATACAATAATTTCACTTATTCTCTCCACAGATTTGCTTAGTTTTGAATGTCTGCTATCTTTTTTTGCATTTTGATGTAACAATTTTCTAAATATGTCATGCGTCACTTTATCTTTCTTCTTTTGTTCTCTTGTGGAGTATGGGAAGGAAGTTCATCAATAACTTGGTTTAAAATGTGAAACATTTAATGATGTTTTGCTTGATATATTGCTTATTAGTTTCTTCCACTTTCTCCCATCATTGATATTGCAGATATGCATTATAACTTTATCTTCTTAAATGACTTTCGAATTTAAATGGATTTTTAGAACCTTCCATATTTCAATATGGTTGTCCTAAACATTGTCAAAGGCATGGTTACAAAGAAGGACAACAACACTAGGATTTTTTACATAAAGAAAGTTATTTAATTGTATTGCTCACAAGTGTCAAAATGTGGATGTTTCTCACATTTGCATCTTGATTGGTGTGCATGTTGGTTGACAAGTTTATGTCTCAGTGGAAATTTATATGATGAATGTGAAATGATAAAGAAATCCTTAGTGGCCCATCTACAACTGAAGATGGTGGGATGAGAACACTGATGAAAAACTACATGTTCCAAATGAGGGGGAAGATGTGGACTTTATTATTGGTTGAGTGAATTTAAATAAATAAATTGTGCAAATATTAGATGTATCAAGCATAATTCTTCTAACTTGCGAGGAGATTTTAATGAAAATTATAGATAATCAATGAGGCCTATTAAGGTTAAGAAGTCTACACAACCAAATATTATATGTGAGTCTGAAATTGTTTTATTGGTTGACGTCAACCTTGAAAACAACTATACAGTTAATGTGTTGTCACCTACTGTAATATCCCGATTTTGACCCTATTGCATTAAAATTGTAAATGATGTAAATATTGTTATTAAATCATGGTGAGGAGCTCAAGGCCAAGGCCCCGCCATCGATTTAGCGTTTTATGTATTGGCAATTAAAAATCGATGCATATGGTTCTCGTGCTAGCCACGCACAATAGAAATTAAGACATCATGTAAATATGAATTTTAATGAAATACCCACAACTAGCTATGCAATGCAACAAGAGATGAGGGCATGATTTTTACAAGGAATAAGGAGGAAAAAATATTCAAACCTTTGAGCCAACAGTGTTAAGCCAAATGTCAACGAGAGAACCCATAAACCCTCAACTACCCATTTTGACTTATGCACCCAATCATTTAATTCTTCCAAGAGTTGGTTGAGGTAGTTAATGCATTGGGAATGGAGAGGTATGGTTGCCCAATTTCGTTTATGAGCAAGCCATCAATTTGAGAAATTGTATTTTGGCTTCTATGACAATAAAACACCCATGAAATTGTGCCCAAGCCATTATTCACCCATGGTCTTTGCTCCTTCATGCAATCTGAGCTAGCTGGGGCATTTTCCTTCACGTTTTCCATCTTTTTCCTTCATTTTCCATAGCTGGGAATTCGTTTTTGTGTTGCAGACTGGATGGGAGGAAGAGAGTCACTATTTGGGGGTTTATAGAGGTCGTTTCTGCCCCTTGAATGCCCAAAAACGTGTGGTGAAATCAATTTTTCTCTCCAAGGGTTTACTCCCCCTCTAACCGTCCTTTTTTGGGTGCCCACGATATTGGAAACTCATGGAAACCCCATTTTGGGCATCCCACAGTCAAAACATTTTTCTTCATACGCAACACTTTTGTTTTGTTGTTATGTACATCCTTGTTTTGGTTTGAACTTGTGAGTAAGAAATTAGGAGTGGAAGAGGATTGGAATTGGCTTGATAAACCTAGTGAAGAGAGTAACCTTATAGAAAGATCAAAAGGGCCTTGGCTACTCTTCTATGCACACCCTGAAGAGCACTAGAATGGAGGGTATGGACCGAGGGACTGTGTAGCAGTGAAGGGAATACTTCCTTGTGTTGGTGGTGTAGGTATTGTGGGTACCAAGCTAGATAGATCTTGTAGAGGTATCCATAGCTCTGTGGTTGAACTCACTAGCTTAGCAATTCATTCCCTTCCATTGCCTTAGCAGCCTGATAAACCCAACTGTGGATTGGCTTGGCTGATTTTGGTGTATATTTGGCTATGTGTGAGTCTGGTGTTCCCTTTTTCCTTGTAGAAATCATGCCTAGCTCGGGGGTGGAAGTTGTGTTGAGAGATTGATGAGCACAACTGGCCTATGGTTGGGTGGAACGTTGCAGTTGCATAGCTAGTTGCTCGGGACTACTTTGTTTCAAGATAAGTACTTTCTTGTGTTAATCCTGCAATGTCTTTATTTGATGACTATCATGAATATGTTGAATGCATGCTAGATGTGTAGTATAATTTTATTCCGCTATGTCAAATTTAATCATGCATCTGCACACATGCATTTTATTTGTATGAATTTATACATTTTATCATGGGGTTGAGAAGCAGAAACAACCCAATTTAGTGTCATGCCTTCTCCCTTGTGTTGGATCGATGGGAGGGGACGTGACACCTATAAAGGATTGTTGTCTAAAATTGGCCATTTACCGATAAGTTCACCTCGGGCCAAATTTTGTAAATCAGCCAAATGATATATTTGAATGCAGGAAATGGATCATACATGTTTATAAGGGTCACTGAGCATGTTGGAGCTGTCACAATCTGATTCAGAGCTACACGAGCTTTTTCTTATGGGGCCCACCTTGTGTGAAATTGTGTTTTTCGGCCAAAAGAGTAATACAAGTGCATAGAGTAGCTTACATAGGGTTTGTAAGGTTGTTGATCGTGTTGGTGCTGATCAAATCCAATTTAGGGCTCCATAATATGAAAATGTGGTGAGACCCACTTTAGGCCAAACTGAGCATACAAATAGATGATCTACCTAAAGGTAGAGATTGGCTCAAATATTTTTTTCTGGTCACTAGCATAATTCGATTTTGACCTCCAAAAGTGCAAAAATGCAACATTAAAAAATTCCTACTAGGATGTCAAGTTTAAGAAGTACATCAAAAATGCATCAAAGGCTATCTTGCCAGCTAGTCATTGAAAATCCCGTTCTGGCTACTATGGATATTGTGTATTGCTTCTAACAACATGTCATTTAGACTTTGTATGTAGGAGATAGAGCAGTATGAATCTCAAAAACCAAGGAAGCACATGTTTTTAGTGTTTTTTTGGCCTATTTTCTATTTAAATTTCAATTGGAGAGTGCTCTCTCTCTCTAATTCGTCAATCACAAAGTTGTTTTAGAAAATTGTTGAGGTCAAGGGTTGCGTATGATAGTTCATTTGGTCCTATGCAGAGCACATAGGCGGCAAGAACTTTACGAACATGAGCCATGTTAATGTCCTTAGAAGTTGCATTTCAGGTGCTTCAAACCCATAATTGAGATAAAAAAAATTTAAGTCTAGGCATGATGATTGTTTTTCTCATTTTTTAGGCGCTGAAACACATCATAGTGGGAGTGCAATGCAATTGAAGTTTTCAAGTGGCATTTTACCCATGAATTTGTATTGTGATTTTTTTTCATTTCACTTCATTATTTGATACATCCTTGAGGGAATATCTAAATCTACCAAAGACAAGTTTATGCTTAAATTTTCAAGATCTAAAATTGACCATAACAGTGATAGCCGCGTCTTTTCACCTCCACAAGTTGCATAGTGTATGGTTTTACATGTTTCAAGGTTCCATTGAAATGATCTTGATGAAGGAAAGGTCCTTGAGTGATGGGTGGCAAGTGCCATCATCTAAAAGTGCTCAGTTTTTCTGAGTTCAACGAGAAAAAGATGGTAAACACAAACATAAAGTGAAAAAAACACTTTGCGTCTAATCCAACCATTGAGAACATGTAATTGGGTAATGAGAGATAAAGGAAAGCTTGAAGGATCAATGCGACCAATTTTTGTGGTGCTCTCCTCTAAGCTAATCTGATGGCACACATGAATTTCAGGTATTTAGAAAGAGGGGGTACAACTCTATATAATTGCAAGAAAACGGGTTCCTTGGTTACACATAATACCCTAAGCATGTGTTGTAACCAGTGAAAAATTTAACCAAATTTTAATGGGAATTGTTATTATATGTGGCCACATGGATGAGTGGCTATGTGCCCATGTGTCATCACTACCTAAAGGTTAAAGTGTATGTGGATAATTTGTTGGGTTTACAAGTATAAGGTGAATCCACTTTGTAATGTGGAGATTATAAAATATTTCCACTTAAAAATAACTTCGATAAAGAAGACTTGTTAGGAACCCATGTCAACCTTTCTATTTACTTTGTTAGTATATTGTTGTTGGACGCATATGTTTTGTAAGTCGTCCTGTAGTATTTGTTGATCCATAGTTTGTCTTATTGTTGTTGGACACATATGCTTTGTAAGTCATCCCATAGTAATTGTTGATCCAAAGTTTGTATTGGCCCATGGTTTGTATTGACACATGGTATTGGTGCCTAGACTTAGTATATAAGTTTGTGTTGAGACCAATGAAGGTACCGTGAAGTTATTTGTATTGAGCTTGCTCAAAGGAGGTTGCCCCCTCGAAGTGGCCTGCGATCAATATAAAAGTGATTATGAGTTATGTTATTTCTGCTATATCGTGTGTTTTCATTAATTAATTATTGCAGGTTCTTCACATCTCGTATTAGAGCACTTTCTTGAGCTCGTTGAGTGGAATTTCTGCCAATTTTTTTTTTCCATCTGTTGCAAGTTCGGATCTGGGAATAATCCCTATCCGCTTAACTGTGGGAAGTACTTGAGCATAAGCCCTAAAACTCATTGTGAGGAGTACCACAGGAACCCCAAAGTAGCTGGCCTATTGAGAGGACCTGCCAGCGAAAAGGACAATGACCCCCACCTGATTGACTAGTTTCCACCCGTGAAGTAAACCAAGAGCTGTTGTTTGTGGCAAAGCAATTATCAGTTTTACCTGAGTCATGGAGTGAGGGGTACTACCCCAATACGCAAGCCATCAGACAGCATTAGTGGCCGAGTGAAACCCCTGAACCGTTAGGAAGCCGCACATACTTGGGGTCCATATCTATTTTCAGCTGAATTGTTGCCGATCACTTCCACGCCGTTTCAGATCCATTCCGAGCTGTTTCAAATCCAGCCGTTTCAGATCCATTCCGAGTTGTTTCAAATCCAGCCGTTTCAGATCCATTCCTGATAAATATATATATATATATATATAGTTCCATTTTTTTGCCATATCTCCCTTGTTTTAACTCCGTTTACCTTGAAACTTTCCGGACACCCCTGCAATCCCATTTTGCATATTTCATTCCTGAGGACCCTATCCCAAATTCTACTTCCCAAAGCCAGAAATCTCACATTTGTCTATTTTTAGGGTTTTCCATAACTTCTTCAATTTTCACCCACTCGCCTCCAAATTTTGCCACCGTGTCCATTCCCCATTTCTGCTTCTTTGTCTCTCTTTGACAAATTTTCTCATTCTTTCACCTCGCTTCTGAAATCCCCATTTTTTGCTTCCTTGTCCATCAGAAAGTGTCCAAAACCCAGTCAAACCGCAATTACCCATCCGAGTTTTTCCCAAATCCAAATTTCCCTTTACTAAACAAGTTTTTGTTTGTGTTTTTCTATCCACCCCCCCCCCCAAAAAAAAAAAAAACTCTTGGTTATGGTTGTCACCCACGCAGGAGCAAAAACCATGGAGGAAGCACTTGCAGCCATCCAAACCAAACTCCAAGATCTGAATGAAAAATTTCTCAGCCTCCATCTTCAACATTCAACCATGAACACTAACCGCCAGCAAGAATCTTCTGCAACCAATGGGTTCTCTTCTTCCAACAATTTCCATGGTCCGAAGCTTGAATTTCCTCGCTTCAATGGTACTGATCCGACTGGATGGATCTATCGTGCAGAACAATATTTTAGTCTGCATAATACTTTTGATGTCCAAAAAGTTATATTTACCTCCTTTCATTTGGAACAGGAAGCCCTTCAATGGTACCGTTGGTACATCAAGGCTCATGACGAGCCAAAATGGACATATTTTTGCCAACTCCTTTTGCAATGATTTGGTCCTAGTGCTTTTGACGACTTCACCAGAGCACTCACTAAACTTCGTCAAAGTGGCACTGTGAGAGAGTATCAGACAAAATTTGAGAAACTAGCCAATCACACAGAAGGATTGTCTGATGAATTCTACAGGAGTTGTTTTATCGGTGGTATTAAGGATGAAATCCGGTCAGAGGTTAAAATGTTATGTCCCAACACAATGATAGAAGTCCTAGGGTTGGCTAAGTTGGCAGAAGACAAGATTGCATCCCAACAGCGCTCCAAACCCACTTTTGTTCCCTTCCAAAATATGGGTTCTCAACGACCTCCCATTTCGCTAGCTCCTCGACCAACTCCTATCAAGCATTTGTCTGAAACAGAGATGCAGGCACGCAGAGAAAAAAGTCTTTGTTATAATTGTGATGAGAAATTCACTCGGGGACATAGATGTGTTCAACAAAATCTCTATCTCTTGGATATGGATTCTCTGCCTGCCTCTAAAATTGGTGAAGAATCTCCAGATACAATGGATGATTAGGTCGTCATTCAGGAGCCGCCTATTGACCTCCCATCTCAGGATGAATAACTAGAGATATCTCTCCATGCTTTATCTAGTGTTACCACACCCCAAACAATGCGGGTCAGGGGTTATTTCAATAAGCTTCCTCTTACAATACTCGTTGATTCTGGTAGCACTCATAACTTCATTGACCCTCGGATTGCCAAACATGATGATTGTTTTGACCATCTTTGCTCCAACTTTGAAGTCATGGTTTCCAATGGGGGCACCTTACCTTGCAAGGGAAGTGTCACACTGTGCGAATCTCTCTAGAAGATTATAACATGTGCTCTGACATGTTTGCCTTGTCCCTAGGCGGATGTGATGTGGTTTTGGGCGTTCAATGGTTACACACACTTGGCTCCATCTTATGGGATTTTGTTGAACTTTGGATGTAGTTTTCAGTCAATGGGAAACAACACAAATTTAAGGGCTTACAACAAGGGTCTCTCCGCCTCATCAGTTCACATCACCTGGAAAAGATCCTTAAGAAGAATTCACATGGTGTCATCGCTCAACTCCATTCCATTCATATGCACCCATCAACGGTCTCCCCTACTTCCTTGGATAGATATGCAGGTGTCCTTGCTGAACCAGTGGTCTTGTCGCCTTCAACAGACCTTTCAGGTAAGAATTTAGCCGCATCTACATCTCAGCAGGAAATGATGGCTATTTTGCATGTAGTACATAAGTGGCAGCCATACCTATTAGGGAATTATTTCTGCATCCAGACTGATCTCCAGAGTCTGGAAAATTTCCTGGAACAATGGGTCTCCTCCCCAACACACCTGAAATGGGTTATCCAACTCCTGGGTTATGCCTATGTGATCACTTACAAGAAGGGTAAGGACAATATGATGGTAGATGCTCCTTCTCGCACATTTGATGAACCAGTTTCTCTTATATCTATTTCTCTGCTTGTTCCAAATTGGTTGCAATCTATTCAATGGGGCTATCTCTTCTATGAACTCCATGCTTCTTCATCAGCAGGGCACTCCGGGTTTCTCAAAATGTATGACCGGGAACAATGTAACTTCTTTTGGCAGGGCCGGAAAATGACAATTCAACAGATGGTGGCTGACTGTGATACTTTCCAGGTCAACAAGGGTGAAACGACACTCCTTTTGGGACTGCTCGAACCCTTTCCCATCCCTACACAGATTTGGACAACTATTTCTATATATTTCCTAGAAGCGCTCCAGTGGTACAATACCACATCTAAAAGGCCACCATCTGAAGCAGTCTATGGACAGGCACTGCCAGTTCTTCTTCCAGAGATCCTCAGCAGTTCCCCAGTTCAGGCAATTGACTTGGTTCTTCGAAACTGCGATCAGATTCTTCTCATTCTGTAGGACAATTTTCACATGGCAAGAATTCGACTGAAACAACAAGCCGATCAGCACCGTTCTGAGCACACTTTTCACGCAACTGATATGGTTCTTCTTCGTCTACAGCCTTCCCAACAACCCTACCTGAAACTCAAAAGGCATCAGTGGCCCGAAATCCCACCCGAGGATGCTACAGGGGAACCACTCCTTCGGATTTTGCATCAATTTCCACATCTAAAGCTTTGAGGGGATGTTAGGAACCCATGTCAACCCTTCTATTTACTTTGTTAGTATATTGTTATTGGACGCATATGCTTTGTAAGTCGTCTCGTAGTATTGGTTGATCCATAGTTTGTCTTATTGTTGTTGGACGCATATGCTTTGTAAATCATCCCGTAGTAATTGTTGATCCATAGTTTGTATTGGCCCATGGTTTGTATTAACACATGGTATTGGCACCTAAACTTAGTATATAAGTTTGTGTTGAGACCAATGAAGGTATCATGAAGTTATTTGTATTGAGCTTGCTCAACGGAAGTTGCTCCATCGAAGTGGCCTGCGATCAATATAAAAGTGATTCTGAGTTATGTTATTTCTGCTATATCGTGTGTTTTTATTAATTAATTATTGCAGGTTTTTCACAAGACTATGTAATAAAGTTGATTTTATAAAAGGGGACAAAGAAAGTTCATTAATCTAAACAAGCAATCCAACCTCCATTTGTATCTCATAAAGTAACATCATTTTATAAAATTTGGAGTGGGCTTTTAGTGCTAAAGTTTAAAGAAGGCTTATAAAGTGTAATGAAACATTATAAAAGGCAAAGAGGTATTGGTTTTCATTCTTGCTCGCTAAATGCAGTGTTATAATTATATTGTGAAAGTTAAGAAAGGTTAATTGTGTTATCAACTGATTTGTACAATAGTTAAAACTTTATTGAGCCGCCAGTGTTGGAACACATCAGTGTTCACTTCCAGAGTATCTGGGTTTCATAAATTTGGGTCTAGCCAGTTTTGGCTTTGAGTCAACATGACCATGGCCCCATAGGGGTTTGTATCAAAGTGTGCTAGTAGGGTCTGAGTGGCTCGGTTCCCCATGACTGGATTAAACAACTAAGGTATTCCAGGGAGTTTTTTCACCGTCAGATTATACTTTGCTTCAGGCGAGATATAATCTCTTGTTTTTTCTCCCACTTCCTCCAAAGCTGGAATGCCCGATTTTGGAAATTTTTGCCATGGGGGGTTATTAGAGTCCAACTATAATGTATAAACCTACTAGACACTATTAGAATAGGTTTTGGTCATGTCCTAAGTCTCTAGGACCCCCAGAAAAAATTTCGAAAAATTTTTACCGGGTCCGTCGAGTTTGGGTTTTTTAATTATTTTAAAATTTAATAAATTTCTCTATAGTTTAAAATAGAGAAATAATAATTTGTAATATGTCAGTCGTCCGGGGTCCGAATTTAGTGATTGATGGCTCGTTTCATAAGCCAAAAATCACACATGACCCGTGGACCAGCTAAACCTAACTTTCGGATGTCAATTCAGCCTCATAATTAATATTTTCTCTAAAAAGTCATTTACAGATAAATTATTAATTAAAATAATAAAATTGAATATTTTGGAGATAATCCAAATCTCTCCAAAATTAATCAATTTGATTAAAATAAAAGGCTAAATGACATGGCAATGGACATTTACGAGGATTCCAATCAACTCCAAGTCATTCCAATCAACTATCCAGTCACTAGAAGGTTATCCACTTGAACCAATTCGCCCTTCCTCATGCAAAACTCGAGTTAGTGAGTTGTCAGTTAGTGATTGGGTTGGTGGATGTGCATTGATGTTAGAGTAGGCGCCCTCATGACTCATCAAGCTTGGCTCTCATTGCAAATAGAGTTATCACCTACCACATGCCACTTGTCTCTCCACCAAACTAGCTCGCACTCTACCAATCCTCACGTCAATCCTCATCTAAGCTCAGGTGGATCCTAGTTGTAGCTCGTTTGTTGGATGGTGATACTTCCTATGCCTCAAACAACTCGATTCTTGCCACCTATTTCACATTCAACCTACCTTCCAAGTCGAGTTTGCCACCTATTCACTTCATACCTACCATAAACTCGACTTTGCCCATTGTTTAGCTCTCCAAGCCCTCCCTTGATTGGAATTCGACCCACTTGTCCATGCCAATTCGACCTAGGGTTTTAGCTTAGGATTTTACTATAAAGAGAGGCCCTTTGGGGTTATTATCTCATGGATTTTTGGATGTAAAGTTACTCTACCATTTTTGTGATTGCAAGCTATTGGCTTAAGGAAATAAAGTTAGACTTTGGAGGTCCATGCCATTTATGCAACATTGATGAATGCTTATCTTGTGAGGTGCTCTCTTTCTATGCTTTCAATTTAAATGCTTATGTGATTGATCAAATAACTAGCTTTAGAAGTCTATATTCTAGAACATAAGATCTACCATTTGTGGTTTGCAATTTGGTTTATTATGCAATGTTCATCAATGAGTTATATGAATAGGATGTATTCGGTTGTACTAGCATTTATATAACCTTGGTTTTCGTAGCATACTAGTCATATATTTGATCTCACTTTGGCATTGAGTTGTTTGTCTTTGAATAGGTTTCTCCAAGTGTAGGGGGGTGTGAGCTCGGTTGCATCTAGCCCATCTTCACCACCACAAGTAAATTTTAACATTGTTGTCTTTCAAGGATCTATAAGAAGTTGAGTTTGTTTCAAGAAGAAGCACAAAGAGTTTTGCTCTAAGATCCATCCATTTTTATCAAAAATATTGGTTACTTTGTTACTTTAGGCTTCCATTTCTTCAAGCCTTCTTGTTTGCTCTTTGAACTCTTTGCATCGACTTGCTAAGCCCTTTCTAGCCCTTCTAGATCTTGATCCAAGACTAGTTACTTGTCTTTTTCAAGCCATAGTTTTAGTTAGCCATAAGGTTGAAGTTCCTTCAACCTTGGGGAATAGCTTGGGACTTGTTCCCTAGTGCTCTCTTCAACACTTGTTGTCGGCGTATCACCGGTTAACCGGAGGATTTCCAAGACAGTGGTTTTACCCTCTCAAGTGTTCCACTTGAAAACCCTTGCCCTAGATCTACTTCTCCCTAGGTTTGCCTTCATCTCCTACTTTCCCCATTCGTTTTTGTCCTCAAACTCTCCTTCTTGTCCATCCTAAAGAAGCTACCCTTCTCCTCTTTCCATTCACCATTCCCTTCTTGCTCTCGTTTTGCCATATTTTGTGCCTCCTTTAACTCTCGTCCACCCTACCTTGGGTCCCTTCTTCCTCTTGCATTCGTCCCTCTCTAGTTTCCCTTCCATCTGTGCTCTCATCCCATCTCTTTTGGGCTTTCTCTCTTGCTCTTACCCCATCTCCATTTTGCCCTACCTTCTCCCTTTCGTCCCATTCCAATACATCCCCTCTTCTTACCATTTCCCATACCTTCTCTTCCCATTTGTTTTTTGCTCCTCTTCCCTCCTCGTCTCACTCCACATTAGCCCTAAAACCTACAAAACATAAACAAAAACACAATGGATTGTTAGTTACATTCTTGTTGTATCTACTTCAAAGTTGGTAATCAGATGTTACATTTGCATTTATATAGTTAGGATTTAATTATTTGTTAGTTAATTTGTTTAGATTTCAATAGTTAGTTCACACTATTTCAAAGTATCATTATAGATCTCATCCCTTGTTGTTATCTAGTTCCATTTTATCACTATACTAATCCACATTTTTCCACTTTGGTTGATTTGTGTTGGCTGCCATCTAAACATTTAATTGACTGTCCTAAACATTCATTGGCTACCATATAAACTTTGAGTTGACTGTCCTAAACATTCATTGGTTGCCATATAAACTTCGAGTTGGCTGTCATAAGGCAAAAGTGCATTAGCTGCCCCTTCAATTTTTTCCATTTTACCTTGCAAGTAGTTTAAAAGCTCAAGGTCTTAAGAGTCTATCATTTTGGCTTAGCTTGCATCTCATTAGTTTTGTTGATTGATAAGATCTAGTTAGTTTCAATTTTGTTTGATTTTCTAATGCTAATGGGTATTGGAGTTATTGGTTTGTGATAGATTTTTTCAAAGTAGAAGTCAAGAGACTTCTAATCCAAGAAGCCATCAAGACAAGAGGACAAAACAAAACAAAACAAAAGAGATTAGTATTATCCTTTTTTGTAATAGATCTTAGAAGTTTATTTCAAGTTTTCATAAGTTATTTATCTCAAAGTCCCTACAAGGGTTTCATTCCCAAGGGAAATTGTACTCTCTTAATAAAAGTTGCAAGTGGGGTTTTTAAGCCCCCACACTCACTTCCCCCATTTGGGGAAGTCTTGTAGTCTTCTTTTGAGTGGTTTGATTTTCTAGCTTAGATCCATTATATGCTCTTAGATTAGTGTTTATTTCAATAAGTCATTTTTGATCATTGTTGTCAGATTTACTTACCCCCATGCTCTCCCGAGTACGGTCTTTGACCTGAAAGAGATTCTTGGGTAGATTAAAGTTATTTTCTGTTTAGTATTTCATTTTTAGTCTTGTACTTCTCTTCCAAACCTTGACTAGAGAATAGCTAATTTTGGGATCGTATCCCAAAGGCCACATAGTCTTGTGGTAGCTTCTTGCTCCCCCATCAGCTTCTTGTGGACATCCAGCTAGCTGGAAGGTTTCCAGGACTGGTGGCTTCTAGTGATTGATCTTGTTTGGAGATCGATCCCACCTATTAGATTAAATTTTGTCTTGTAGAACACTAGATTTAATCAAGTTTTATTTGGCAAAATAGTATTATTGGCAGTATCTCACATATTTCAAATCTATCTCATGGTTTAATCATTCAATTTTGAAGTTATATTGCTACTACAATTTACTATCTGCTTCTTAAAACGAACCAAAGTCTCTTGAACTTGGCCAAATCTAAGTCAAGAGCACCCTCTATCGGAGGGCATTTTAGTCTTGCATCTTTTCCCTGCATTAGGCATTTGTTAATTAGCAAGTCTCTTGAATTGTGGTCATAAGACAAGTCAAGAGCGCTCTCTGTCAGAGAGTTGAACAAAGTGCTCTTTAACTAAAACTTTTCAACCCACACACCCCTTTAATTAATTTACCTTGGTTTCTGTCCTACACCCGTATGCTCTGCCAACTGGAAACAGTTGGGCTAATACTCAGAAAGGTGGAAGACTTGCTAATTCACAAGTGATAATTTAATTAAAATTTTACCCCAAAACCCCAACCAAGACAAATCATTGAGTTCTTCCTACAAGAGGTGGTGTCGGGAATCCACTTTCTGACTCGAGGGAGGTCAAGCCGCAAGCACACTTGCCCTCCTTGTAATCTGGGTGCTTCCGACCTATCACCTAAGGTTGCCAGTGGTTTTTCTTGGATAACGTTCCACTCTTTTGATACCTTGTTTTTAGCCATAATAATCAAGACTATTAAAATCTTAAATTTACCAAGATAAGCTGAAAAACGTTCTCAAGAACCTTTATTTCAAGTACTTGTATCAAGCATTTCAATCACTTTTACACTTTTGACTCCATAAGGCACTGGTCCTTAATCACAATATTTCATTTGCTTAAAATATCAATATTGGAGTATTTGTTTTAATTTGCAAAGAGTGATTTATTTCTTATCCAAGTGTATCTCTCATCTTATATTGGCAACGTGGATTGCGTTATCTTGTTTTACATTAAGATTTTATTGTGTCTCTCATTCTAAAAAACTCCTAAACAACACCCATCCGCATCACAACATCAAAAACACTTAAACACACAAAGAGCCTTAGACAACTCTTTTTTAGGGACTACCCCCCTTGGCTTCGTTAGGAGTTTGCCTAAACGGAGGAGTTGGGATTCAGGTGACAGTACCTGGCTCATTGCTTTCCCCCAAGTCCACACCTCTCTCACTTTTAGTGAAGAGATAGCTTTCGAAATATTTCCACTGCTGGTGTGAGGATTGGTGGACAACATCTTTGGCGCCGCTGCCGGGGACAAATCTTTTTGTTCCTGGACGACCTTAGTTTTTTCTAGTTTGTTTTACCTTTTTGATAGATTTCATATCTATCTGGCGACTCCACTTCACCTTTTTGTTTTACTTTTGGTAGATTTTTTAGTTTAATCACTCTCTGAAATTAAACTTGGATTCACCTGGTGACTCCACTGTCAGTTAACACATCAAGGTATTCAACTAGAAGAAACTCTGAAGGCTTGCTTAGTTTTATCCCTGAGCCTGAAAAGGTTTATAGGAGGAGACTGAACAAGCTTGCTTCTCGTAAAATCCTTGAAAATCTTATATCCGAATCTATTTTAGACATCCATTCTTTGTTTCAAGAAAATCAAGAAAATCAAACAAATTCTGAAAATAATAACTGTTTCCTTTCCACAATGGGCGAGTTCTTTACTCAACTCAACTTTACTCAGATACCAGGTCAACCTCATGACATTCCTGAGAAGGCTATTGATAAACTCACAATTTTCAATGGCACTGATGCCTCCATATCTGCCGAACAACATATCCGAAACTTCACCAAATTGTGTAGTACTCATGTCAGGGGAGCTGATAAACATGAGGATGTTTACATGACTCTTTTTGCCCTATCCTTAGAAGGTAAGGCAGGGAATTGGTACGACAATATACCAGACAACTCTTTTGCCACCATAGTAGCCTTCAAGACGGCTTTCCTAAGCAAGTTTGGTTTCAAAAAAGAACCTAGACATTTAGTTGCATCTCTAACTAGCATGAAGAAGACAGAAAATGAAACTATGGATGAGTTTAACACTAAATTCATGGAGTTGGCAAATTCTATCCCTGAGACCTATGCACCTCCCGCGGCTTCTTTATTGGATTACTACATAGAAGCGTTAAGTGGCAAGGTCCAATACCAGATAAGAGATAAAGAACCAGCTACCTTGCTTGAGGCTCAAGCCTTAGCCATTAAGATTGACAAGAACATGAAGTCTTCCGGAGAGTCAAATATCCAGGGATATTCCAGATCTCAACTTCCTTCAAAACCCATTGAGCACAAAGACAAAGAGCCCATGAAAGACTCTTATGAAAATAAAATGATGGACATGTATGAGAGAATGGAAAAAGCTGAGCAGAAACATGTAAGCCAGATAAAAGAGTTACAAAACAAGATCATCAACATGGAAAGAACACAAGTTCAACAGATTCAACATACACAACCAACTCCTAGGAATTTTCCTTCTAGACCTACTTGGCAAAGGAAACCTCCTAACCATGAACAGATGCCTCTCCATCAACTTGAGGCTGCTAACGTGGTTGAGTATGCCAAGCCCTTTTGTAGAGCATGCAAGGATTTCCATGAGGAATCTGGTTGCCATTATGCCTGTTTTGTTCAAGAGCATGGATATCCTGAAGGACGTGACCCTAGTACTTTATCAGACGAGCCTGTTTTTATCAACCATGTGGGAAACGACTATGAAAACCTTGATATGACTCAAGCCAACCAGGCTTATCAACAGATTGACTACATGACTAAACTTTATGGAGAGATGCCGCCTAGTATCAACAACAGCCAGAGATTCAAAGGAAACACATATGAAAAGAAACCGAAGGAGGGACCTTCTACTCAAACTGCTCCTAAGGTAACAGTTCCTCACATTACTCAAAGAATAAATATTGAAAAGGAACCTGTTGATTTAAATTTTGATTTAAGTAGTTGGTTGTCCAACACTAAGGTTCTAGTCCCAGTACTTGAGCTATGCAAACTTCCTGGTCAGAGGGAGAAACTTTTGAAACTGTTAGAGCCTCATGCAAATAATACTCCCCCTCATACCCCTAAACCTATAATTTTTGAGAATCCCCCTGCTTTTCCTAATCCTATTGCATCTGAAAAGCCTCCTCCACCTGCAAAGTACTCTACCCCTAAAAAGGTAACTTTCTTAGAAAATAAAGAGCAACCTTCAACAAGTTGTATGAATGATTTCGGAGACCCCCCTATAGTCTTACATACCAGGGAAACAAGAAAAGAAGCTCACCCTCCTTTCTACATATCATTGATGATAGGTGACCTTCTTCTACATAACTGTATGTTGGATTCGGGATCTGGTGCCAGCCTTATGACCAAGAAAGTCATGCAAAAACTCAATTTAAAGACCACTAGACCTTATGGGAATGTTTGTGCCATGGACTCTAGACCTGTCGAAGTTGAGGGGATGATCCAAAATCAGACCGTCAGATTAGCCAAGTACCCAGACATCCATGTCACCATGGACATCCTTGTCATAGATGTGCCAGATAAATGGGGTATGCTTCTTTCTAGAAAGTGGGGTGCTTCTTTGGGTGGATCATTACAACTAGACTTATCCTATGCAACAGTTCCAGCTTCAGAAGATACTCATGTTAAGTTACATTCAGAAAAAGAAAGGAGGTACCATGTTGAAAATCCCCAGAAACCTTCAAATGAATATATCTACAATGCGGATGACATGGGAACCCACCAGATCAATTCCACCTTCTTAGATCTTTTTCATAAGGAAATGAAAGACAAGAAAGTTGATGGATTATGGAAAATGGAATTTGATGGTGCTTTTTCTAAAGCTGGAAAAGGTGCCGGTATAGTCTTAATATCACTTGAGGATAAGGTTTTCAACTTTGCATTTAGACTTGAGTTTGAAGCCACGAACAATGTTGCAGAATATGAAGCACTTTTACTAGGCATAGAAATTGCTAAAGACATGAAAATCAAGATGCTTAGTATAAAAGGAGATTCTGACTTAGTTGTGCAACAGATCTAGGGTAATTTTGCATGCCATTGTAAAAGACTCAAGAGATATAGAAATGCAGTATGGGACACTATGGAATACTTTGATGCACTAAACATAAAAGCAGTCCATAGGGAAGAAAACAGTATAGCAGATAGATTGGCAGTTGCGGCATCTACCCTCAAACCTTCAAAAGAAATGCTAGACGGAGATTGTACCCTTGAAATAAATTATAGGCCATTAGTCCTAGACAATATGAACCATTGGCAGGTTTTCAAAGATGATGAACAAATTCTGAGATTCATAAACAACTTAGATGAGTTTGCAAATTTCAACGTAAATGAACAGGAAGAAGGCAAGCAGTATAAAGAAGAAAGCCAACCTATGAACCCAATTTCACGTGGCTTTACTAAGTTAGAAAACATCTTTGACAGACATGATGGGAAGAAGAACAGCATTGACCAGATGAAGCCAGGAGATTACATTGAGATCAACATTGGAACGGAAACAGATCCAAAAATCATAAAAATTGGAAAAGGAACATCAGAAAAGGAAAGAAATGCATTAATAAACCTTGTTAAAGAGTTTAGAGATATATTTGCCTTTACTTATGATGAGTTAAAGGCCTATAGGGAAGATGTGTTCCAGCATACCATTCCCCTCAAACCTGAAATGAAAAATGCCAAACCTTTCCCCCCAAAACTCAGGCAAATAAATCCTAAGTTGGCCCCTATTATCAAAACAAAGCTAGAGAAGATGCTAGCAGCAGGTATTATAGCTCCCACCCGACACACATCATGGTGTTCCAACTTAGTTGTAGTCAGAAAGAAGAATGGAAGTATCAGAATATGCATTGATTTCAGAAACCTTAACATGGCATGCCAGAAAGATAATTATCCCCTTCCCAACATGGAGACCCTCCTCCAACGGGTCACTGGATCCAATATGATGTCCATGCTTGATGGATTTTCAGGATACAACCAGGTTGTCATCAAAGAAGAGGATAAACATAAAACTGCTTTCACAACTCCTTGGGGAACCTTTGAATATCTGAGAATGCCCTTTGGCCTTACAAATGCAGGAGCTACTTTCCAAAGGGCCATGGATTATGCTTTCAAGGAATTGATAGGGAAAATCATCGAGATATACCAAGATGATTTAACTGTTTTTTCAAAGGAAAGATCCAGCCATGTAGATCATTTAAGAAAAGTTTTTGAACGATGCAGAGAATATGGTATTTCTTTAAATCCGGCAAAGTCAGTATTAGGCATCGAAGAGGGAAAACTCTTAGGGCATATTATAAACAAGGACGGGGTCAAGATCGACCCTGAAAGAGTTGAAGCCATCAAGAAGATACCTCTCCCCAAAAATGTGAAAGGCCTTCAATCTTTTAATGGTCACATAAACTTTATCAGAAGATTTATTCCAAACCTTGCTGAGTTGATGAAACCCATGCAACGGTTACTTAAAAAAGATGCTAAGTTTGTGTGGACTAATGAGGGGAAAGAAGCTTTCACCACCATTAAAGATGCTATTACCAGATCACCTGTATTGGTTAGTCCAGATTACACTAAAGATTTTATGATTTTCTCCTTTGCTTCTGAGGATACTATTGCTGGTGTTTTGCTCCAAAAGAACTTCGAAGGGTTCGAGCAACCAATTGCATTTATGAGCAGAGCCTTGCAAAATTCAGAACTGAAATACACCATAATGGAAAAGCAAGCTTACTCCTTGGTTAAATCCTTGAAACATTTCAGAACGTATATTGGCTATAATAAAGTTATAGGTTATGTTCCCCATGCTGCAGTAAAATACATCCTATCCCAACAGGATTGCTTAGGAACAAGAGGCACATGGGTATCCAAGATCCAAGAATATGACTTGGAAATAAAGCCTACTAAACTTATTAAGGGACAAGGCCTAGCAAAAATTGACTCAGAAAAATGAGGAAGCCATTGACATAAACTGTACGGACCAACCAGCTGGCTCACGTATGACACCTGCCTTGCAAGAATTAGATAACCATTGGTATTCTGATATCATATATTTCCTCCTACATATGACTTGCCCTGATCACCTTAAAGGACACAAGCGGAGGGCACTAAGATTAAAAGTTGCCAGATATTGCCTTACTCAAGAAGGCTTGGGTTGGAGAAACCCTGATGGGGTGATCCTTAGATGTGTCCATGAGCAAGATTCTAAAAAGATCTTGACTGACCTCCACTCGGGATTTTGTGGAGGCCATTATGCAGCGAATACAACTGCTCACAAAATCCTTAGAGCCGGATATTATTGGCCAACCATATTTGCCGATGTACACAAACATGTCAAATATTTCCAGGAATGTCAACTGTTCACAGGAAAGCCTAAATTGGCCGCTTTACCCCTCAACCCGGTGGTTGTCATTGCCCCCTTCCAGCAATGGGGTCTTGACTTTATTGGTAAATTCAAAGACAATTCTAGCAATGGATTTTGCTGGATTTTAATGGCAACTGATTACTTCACCAAATGGGTGGAGGCTATTCCCACCAAAATGGCTATTGAAAAAGTTGTCATGGATTTCATTGAGGACAAAATCATCACTCGATTTGGCACCCCTTTGAAGATAACTACTGACAATGCCCAAGCTTTCAGTTCAACAGAAATGAATGACTTTTGTTTCAAATATGGCATTGTGTTATCTCACTCTTCCGATTATTACCCACAAGGTAATGGCCTTGCTGAATCCCCAAACAAGAACCTAATGACTATCCTCAAGAAAACTGTTGGTGACAACAAGAGATCCTGGGATAGCAAGATTAAATATGCCCTTTGGGCGGACAGAATCACAAAGAAGAAATCCACTGGAAAGTCCCCCTTTGAACTTGTTTATGGCATCACAGCAGTCTTAGCTCTTAGCATGCAAATCCCAATTTTCAGAATGCTAACCGACTACAACTCTGAAAAGTTAGAGTTGGAGGATAGGGCTAACCAAATCATTGAGCTTGATGAAAGCAAAAGGAATTCATTGGACAAAATGTTAAGACAAAAGGAGAGTATGAAGGCTACATTCGATAGGTCAGCTAAGCCAAGATCTTTTCAAGTAGGTGACACTATCCTCTTATGGGACAAAAGGAGGGAGAAACCTGGGAAGCATGGAAAATTCGACAGCCTTTGGAAAGGCCCTTTTATTATATGCTTCCAAGTTGGAGACAATTCTTTTTGCCTCAACACCATGGAAGGGGAAATACTGCCTCTCCCCATGAATGGGCAACATTTGAAGCCTTTTTACCGGAACGACATACAAGATGACCAAGGGGTCATCTCAGGGCTTCCCTAAACTCTTATCTTTGTACTTTTATGTATTATTTTTGTACCATAGTTCATGTATATGTTTGAAAAAGAAAAGATTTCCATTTCTGTACTTTAAATTTGAAAAGAAAAGCAAAAATGTTTTTATATATAGTTGATATTTCATTTCGGCATTATTTATCATGTACATGTGGAACTAAGACGCTTCTCTTTCCATGCAGGAAATTGATATTCTGGGATTCTCGAACACCTTCTTTGATTCCTAGATCAAGCAAGTGTCCGTCCCGCAGTTGGAGCCAGATGTTATCAACTGATTTGTATAATAGTTGAAACCTTATTGAGCCGCCAGTGTTGGAACACATCAGTGTTCACTTCCAGAGTATCTGGGTTTCATATATTTAGGTCTAGCTAGTTTTGTTTTTGAGTCAACATGACCATGGCCCCATGGGGGTTTGTATCAAAGTGTGCTAGTAGGGTCTGAGTGGCTCGGTTCCCCATGACTGGATTAAACAAATAAGGTATTCCAGGGAGTTTTTTCACCGTCAGATTATACTTTGCTTCAGGCGAGATATAATCTCTTGTTTTTTCTCCCGCTTCCTCCAAAGCTGGAATGCCCGATTTTGGAAATTTTTGCCATGGGGGGTTATTAGAGTCCAGCTATTAATGTATAAACCTACTAGGCACTATTAGAATAGGTTTTGGTCATGTCCTAAGTCTCTAGGACCCCCAGAAAAAATTTCGAAAAAATTTTACCGGGTCCGTCGAGTTTGGGTTTTTTAATTATTTTTAAATTTAATAAATTTCTCTATAGTTTAAAATAGAGAAATAATAATTTGTAATATGTCAGTCGTCCGGGGTACGAATTTAGTGATTGATGGCTCATTTCATAAGCCAAAAATCACACATGACCCGTGGACCAGCTAAACCTAACTTTCAGATGTCAATTCAGCCTCATAATTAATATTTTCTCTAAAAAGTCATTTACAGAGAAATTATTAATTAAAATAATAAAATTGAATATTTTGGAGATAATCCAAATCTCTCCAAAATTAATCAATTTGATTAAAATAAAAGGCTAAATGACATGGCAATGGACATTTACGAGGATTCCAATCAACTCCAAGTCATTCCAATCAACTATCCAATCACTAGAAGGTTATCCACTTGAACCAATTCGCCCTTCCTCATGCAAAACTCGAGTTAGTGAGTTGTCAGTTAGTGATTGGGTTGGTGGATGTGCATTGATGTTAGAGTAGGCACACTCATGACTCATCAATATTGGCTCTCATTGCAAATAGAGTTAGCACCTACCACATGCCACTTGTCTCTCCACCAAACTAGCTCGCACTCTACCAATCCTCACGTCAATCCTCATCTAAGCTCACGTGGATCCTAGTTGTAGCTCGTTTGTTGGATGGTGATACTTCCTATGCCTTAAACAACTTGATTCTTGCCACCTATTTCACATTCAACCTACCTTCCAAGTCGAGTTTGCCACCTATTCACTTCATACCTACCATAAACTCGACTTTGCCCATTGTTTAGCTCTCCAATCCCTCCCTTGATTGGAATTCGACCCACTTGTCCATGCCAATTCGACCTAGGGTTTTAGCTTAGGATTTTACTATAAAGAGAGGCTCTTTGGGGTTATTATCTCATGGATTTTTGGATGTAAAGTTACTCTACCATTTTTGTGATTACAAGCTATTGGCTTAAGGAAATAAAGTTATACTTTGGAGGTCCATGCGATTTATGCAACATTGATGAATGCTTATCTTGTGAGGTGATCTCTTTCTATGCTTTCAATTTAAATGCTTATGTGATTGATCAAATAACTAGCTTTAGAAGTCTATATTCTAGAACATAAGATCTACCATTTGTGGTTTGCAATTTGGTTTATTATGCAATGTTCATCAATGAGTTATATGAATAGGATGTATTCGGTTGTACTAGCATTTATATAACCTTGGTTTTCGTAGCATACTAGTCATATATTTGATCTCACTTTGGCATTGAGTTGTTTGTCTTTGAATAGGTTTCTCCAAGTGTAGGGGGGTGTGAGCTCGGTTGCATCTAGCCCATCTTCACCACCACAAGTAAATTTTAACATTGTTGTCTTTCAAGGATCTATAAGAAGTTGAGTTTGTTTCAAGAAGAAGCACAACGAGTTTTGCTCTAAGATCCATCCATTTTTATCAAAAATATTGGTTACTTTGTTACTTTAGGCTTCCATTTCTTCAAGCCTTCTTGTTTGCTCTTTGAACCCTTTGCATCGACTTGCTAAGCCCTTTCTAGCCCTTCTAGATCTTGATCCAAGACTAGTTACTTGTCTTTTTCAAGCCATAGTTTTAGTTAGCCATAAGTTTGAAGTTCCTTCAACCTTGGGGAATAGCTTGGGACTTGTTCCCTAGTGCTCTCTTCAACACTTGTTGTCGGCGTATCACCGGTTAACCGGAGGATTTCCAAGACAGTGTTTTTACCCTCTCAAGTGTTCCACTTGAAAACCCTTTCCCTAGATCTACTTCTCCCTAGGTTTGCCTTCATCTCCTACTTTCCCCATTCGTTTTTTTCCTCAAACTCTCCTTCTTGTCCATCCTAAAGAAGCTACCCTTCTCCTCTTTCCATTCGCCATTCCCTTCTTGCTCTCGTTTTGCCATATTTTGTGCCTCCTTTAGCTCTCGTCCACCCTACCTTGGGTCCCTTCTTCCTCTTGCATTCGTCCCTCTCTAGTTTCCCTTCCATCTTTGCTCTCGTCCCATCTCTTTTGGGCTTTCTCTCTTGCTCTTACCCCATCTCCATTTTTCCCTACCTTCTCCCTTTCGTCCCATTCCAATCCATCCCCTCTTCTTACCATTTTCCCATACCTTCTCTTCCCATTTGTTTTTTGCTCCTCTTCCCTCCTCGTCTCACTCCACATTAGCCCTAAAACCTACAAAACATAAACAAAAACACAATGGATTGTTAGTTACATTCTTGTTGTATCTACTTCAAAGTTGGTAATCAGATCTTACATTTGCATTTATATAGCTAGGATTTAATTATTTGTTAGTTAATTTGTTTAGATTTCAATAGTTAGTTCACACTATTTCAAAGTATCATTATAGATCTCATCCCTTGTTGTTATCTAGTTCCATTTTATCACTATACTAATCCACATTTTTCCACTTTGGTTGATTTGTGTTGGCTGCCATATAAACATTGAATTGACTGTCCTAAACATTCATTGGCTGCCATATAAACTTTGAGTTGACTGTCCTAAACATTCATTGGATGCCATATAAACTTCAAGTTGACTGTCATAAGGCAAAAGTGCATTGGCTACCCCTTCAATTTTTTCCATTTTACCTTGCAAGTAGTTTAAAAGCTCAAGGTCTTAAGAGTCTATCATTTTGGCTTAGCTTGCATCTCATTAGTTTTGTTGATTGATAAGATCTAGTTAGTTTCAATTTTGTTTGATTTTCTAATGCTAATGGGTATTGGAGTTATTGGTTTGTGATAGATTTTTTCAAAGTAGAAGTCAAGAGACTTCTAATCCAAGAAGCCATCAAGACAAGAGGACAAAACAAAACAAAAGAGATTAGTATTATCCTTTTTTGTAATAGATCTTAGAAGTTTATTTCAAGTTTTCATAAGTTATTTATCTCAAAGTCCCTACAAGGGTTTCATTCCCAAGGGAAATTGTACTCTCTTAATAAAAGTTGCAAGTGGGGTTTTTAAGCCCCCACACTCACTTCCCCCATTTGGGGAAGTCTTGTAGTCTTCTTTTGAGTGGTTTGATTTTCTAGCTTAGATCCATTATATGCTCTTAGATTAGTGTTTATTTCAATAAGTCATTTTTTGATAATTGTTGTCAGATTTACTTACCCCCATGCTCTCCCGAGTACGGTCTTTGACCTGAAAGAGATTCTTGGGTAGATTAAAGTTATTTTCTGTTTAGTATTTCATTTTTTATCTTGTACTTCTCTTCCAAACCTTGACTAGAGAATAGCTAACTTTGGGATCGTATCCCAAAGGCCACATAGTCTTGTGGTATCTTCTCGCTCCCCCATCAGCTTCTTGTGGACATCCAGCTAGCTGGAAGGTTCCAGGACTGGTGGCTTCTAGTGATTGATCTTGTTCGGAGATCGATCCCACCTATTAGATTAAATTTTGTCTTGTAAAACACTAGATTTACTCAAGTTTTTATTTGGCAAAATAGTATTATTGGCAGTATCTCACATATTTCAAATCTATCTCATGGTTTAATCATTCAATTTTG
Organism: Larix kaempferi; assembly: GCA_027924585.1. Lineage (NCBI taxonomy): Eukaryota > Viridiplantae > Streptophyta > Pinopsida > Pinales > Pinaceae > Larix > Larix kaempferi. The sequence continues at coordinate 28,189,905 of BSBM01000372.1, read as the reverse complement.
AAGTTATATTGCTACTACAATTTACTATCTGCTTCTTAAAACGAACCAAAGTCTCTTGAACTTGGCCAAATCCAAGTCAAGAGCACCCTCTATCAGAGGGCATTTTAGTCTTGCATCTTTTCCCTGCATTAGGCATTTGTTAATTAGGAAGTCTCTTGAACTGTGGTCATAAGACCAAGTCAAGAGCGCTCTCTGTCGGAGAGTTGAACAAAGTGCTCTTTAACTAAAACTTTTCAACCCACACACCCCTTTAATTAATTTACCTTGGTTTCTATCCTACACCCGTATGCTCTGCCAACTGGAAATAGTTGGGCTAGTACTCAGAAAGGTGGAAGACTTGCTAATTCACAAGTGATAATTTAATTAAAATTTTACCCCAAAACCCCAACCAAGACAAATCACTGAGTTCTTCCTACAAGAGGTGGTGCCGGGAATCCACTGTCAGACTCGAGGGCGGTCAAGTCGCAAGCACACTTGCCCTCTTTGTAATCTGGGTGCTTCCGACCTATCACCTAAGGTTGCCAGTGGTTTTTCTTGGATAAGGTTCCACTCTTTTGATACCTTGTTCTTAGCCATAATAATCAAGACTATTAAAATCTTAAATTTACCAAGATAAGCTGCAAAACGTTCTCAAGAACCTTTATTTCAAGCACTTGTATCAAACATTTCAATCACTTTTACACTTTTGACTCCATAAGGCACTGGTCCTTAATCACAATATTTCATTTGCTTAAAATATCAATATTGGAGTATTTGTTTTAATTTGCAAAGAGTGATTTATTTCTTATCCAAGTGTATCTCTCATCTTATATTGGCAACGTGGATTGAGTTATCTTGTTTTACATTAAGATTTTATTGTGTCTCTCATTCTAAAAAACTCCCAAACAACACCCATCCGCATCACAACATCAAAAACACTTAAACACACAAAGAGCCTTAGACAACTCTTTTTTAGGGACTACCCCCCTTGGCTTCGTTAGGAGTTTGCCTAAACGGAGGAGCTGGGATTCAGGTGACAGTACCTGGCTCATTGCTTGCCCCCAAGGCCACACCTCTCTCACTTTTAGTGAAGAGACAACTTTCGAAAGATTTCCGCTACTGGTGTGCAGATTGGCGGACAACAAATTGAATGCTAATTCAATCAATTTTTGTTGTTAAAACAATTCTTTCTCATGTGAGAAGTTTGTATTTGGTATAGAAGATACCAAATTTGGAATTAGTTGAGGTAGCAAATGGTCAAAGTTTATAATGAATTGTCTAAAAAGTTACTATAGCTAAAATATAGTAGATCCAAATTAACTCTAAATTTAAGGAGGGCTGAAAAGTTACCATTTTAATTGAATTTGACAAAAGTGCAAGAGAAGTATTCTCATTGGTGGAAAGATAGCAAACTCTGACTCACTCTTTGGGCTCATGTTTCTCTCCCAGGTATCTATAATGGACATATTTTTCTCAAAGCATCAGCGATTCAAATCAACAATAAAATGAGGAAAAATAGTGTAAAGAGGCCCTAAGAAACTGAAGATCTGCCTAGAACACCACTATTTTTGCAACAACTAGTAACATTGTTCTTCTACTTCTTTTGTTTCATCCTCTTTCTCTTTCTCAGGTTACATTTAGCATTCAGAATTAGCTCCTCTGCGGGAGGAAATGGAGTTGTGTAACGATTCGACGATTTTGGTGGGAGTTGACCCGATGGTCAGAAAAGGTGAACTCCAACTCGCGGCAAAATCGTCGAATCGGTAGACAACTCCATTCCTTTCCAATATTCAGTGGCATGTACATGAAGGTTCAGGCATGTGATAACTGGAACTCAAATTGCCCCTGCTAACGACGGAAAATTTCTCGGTGAGGCACAATTCCACCCCTTCTCGTTATGTTTTTGGAATTTTGACGATCTGGGTCGTCAAAAAATGGGCCAAAACCCCTAGGGGCACAATTCCATGGCATAGTTCCACAGTAAATGGGGTGGAACTATGATTCCATTGGTTTTTATAACCGGATCTAGGGAACAAATCGCCGGAAAAGTGGGGGGATTTGAGTTCCAGTTATCCCACGCCAAAGGTTCACGCATGAGATCATGTTATGCCTTGTCCATGCCTCTTTCTAGCTTATGGGCATTTTCCTTAGAAATGCCACTTTGAGAGGATAGTAAGTAAGTAAGCATGTTTAGGTTGGAAGGGGACATTTGTTATGGAGCGTTTTTTCCGTGAAGGTCACTAATGGCCTTGGAGATCTCTTGTGGACATGATTTGATGGATTCAAATTTGTAGCTCCCTCTTGTAGACCTTGAAGTCCATTGTTGATCTTCAATTGGGTGATGTGACTAGTGTGTCCCGACCCCTAACCTTTGAAGGAAATAGACCTATTCTTGAAGGACCATTCTTCTTGGTCTCACTTGCCATTTGATTCACCTTGCCTCCATTGCCCTAGTTGGATATTGGCACTGATCTCCAGGTCTCTCCATCACCTATTAAAAAAACCCTAAAACTACAACCTCGTTTTGCTACGGTTATCTCTTTCAAATCACCTTGTTCCCTCATTGCCATAGTCTAGCAATCCTATATATGGATTCCCCCTCGAGTTGGAGAAGAGCCAACTGAAAGTGCATAGAGGTAGTTATCATGGTGACAGTGGATAACACCTCTCAGGTTACTGTGAACTAGTAGCGATCTTTGTGGCTTTAACTATAGGTGCTAGTTTGCATGGTAACAAAGATCTACATGTTATGACGTTCACGTCTTTTAAGGCATGTTATATGGTTGAGTTCACATATTTGGACATGGTGTTGCACATGTGGTAGTAATTCACCTTTTGGGGTGCCTTCTACATATGATGATGTGCTTTCTTATTTTGAATTGTACTTTGAGGCATTTCAAATATCCCAGGGCATAAGTCACATATTTTGGGTATTTCACACCATTGAAGTTCTTAGGATAGTGCCATGCATTACATGAAGGCACTTGGAATCTTTTTGTTATCCCAAGGGAAAAGGTGGAACCATAGCTTAAGGAGTGCTCCATTTACCTAGTGTTGTTATTTTAATGCATGTCATTAGAAGATGAGTTTCATGAACAACACATCATGGGAGGAGGTTACACTTAGCATGTACTTACACTTGTTCTTTCATGATTGTGGAGAGGAACACCCACTCCAACACATTGTTCTATGAGATCCTCAATGTGCAGCCACTTATGTCCATTAGATCCACTTTTTAAGGAGTTTGTTAGGAACATCCACCATCCTAAGAAAAAGATCTTTTGTTAGAGTGCACACATTGCCACCAAATCAATGCTAGTAGGTGTAGAGTGGTTGTGACATTCCATAATTATGGTGATTTCAGATTTGTTGCAAACCCTAGTGGCATTTGAAGCATCCAAATTGAAAGAGGTTTTGGAGGAACACCCTACTTCTAATGAAGACACATAACATACTTTTATCATCCCAAGAAGGACTATTTTCTTACCTTCAAGAGCATCCTCTTTGAATTGGCACTTATTATTATTTTACGAGGGTAGTTAAGGAGTGGTTATCTAGAAGGGAGTGGAGTCTAGAAAGTCCTACAACAAGCCATTTATCCAAGAAGGAAAGCATCTTCAAGAATGTGTTCATGCTAAAGAGGACAAGTGGCATTTCTACACCATTCTCCTAATATTTTATTACTATTTCTTTGGGAAAAGAAGAATCTAAAGCTCTTTAGACTTTTCTAAATAATATTTAATTGTAAAATTAGTTGAAGAGAAAATGCTATAAAAGGATGAGTTATCCTCACATGCAAATCAAAAGTTCAAGTGGATAAATAAAATCCCTCTTGCAAAGGCCAAGTGTATTATAAATTTGCAAAGGGAGGAAAAGCTTGGGTGAATTATGCTATCTTTTGCTAGAGTATAGATTATATTGATGCTAGGGTTTCCATGCCCGATTTTGTTGGTATATATCTCTCTCTTAAGATCTACTACATACATCTTGGATTATTTTGGATGTTTGTCAATGAAGACTAAGGTTGTTGCTTATCTCTTTACTTTATTGATTGCATCATATGCTAGCTAGTTTTGAGTTAGTCGATGGAAAAGCAACTCGGTGAACTTATCATATATTTATTGGTATCATGAGTTAATTGGTGGTGTTCTTGTATAGCGTAACTTGTTGATTTCTCCTTCACATCACAAACTTCTTCATCAAGTAATGCTTTGATTCCATTTTCCCAAAGGATAACGCATTTAGTTGTTTTTTTTCCATGAAAAATATTCATAATCCATTAATAAAAATAAATTGCAATATATAGATGGTTAGCAACATTACACAAAAACTATAAAGTGAATCCATCATTTTTGGAAAAAAACTCAAAATACCTCCTCTAGCTTTAACCATGACCCATGCATGCATCTCTAGACCTCTCCTAAAAAGAGTCCCCATACATTTTCTCCTTGAGAAACAAGACTATATCCACTAGTTATTTGCTACTGTGTATAAACTATACATTACCAAACATCATTTATAAATTTCAATACATAAACCAAAAACCCATTATTTTGTACACAACATAAAATTGCTTAAGAAACATGTAGGAACTGAAGCATATTGTCACCCATCAAAGCCAACTAGTAAAACAAGCATGAGCATATTGAGTGACATGTTCATTAGAGTTGTACCTTATATGCTAATTACATGAAGCTAGTAGTAGACCCTCTTTTGAAATTCCATCAGCCTGAACATCTCTCTCTCTCTCTCTATATATATATATATATGTGTGTGTGTGTGTGCGTGTGTGTCATCTCTAGACCTCTCCTAAAAAGAGTCCCCATACATTTTCTCCTTGAGAAACAAGACTATATCCACTAGTTATTTGCTACTGTGTATAAACTATACATTACCAAACATCATTTATAAATTTCAATACATAACCAAAAACCCATTATTTTGTACACAACATAAAATTGCTTAAGAAACATGTAGGAACTGAAGCATATTGTCACCCATCAAAGCCAACTAGTAAAACAAGCATGAGCATATTGAGTGACATGTTCATTAGAGTTGTACCTTATATGCTAATTACATGAAGCTAGTAGTAGACCCTCTTTTGAAATTCCATCAGCCTGAACATCTCTCTCTCTCTCTCTCTATATATATATATATGTGTGTGTGTGTGTGTGTGTGTGTCATCTCTAGACCTCTCCTAAAAAGAGTCCCCATACATTTTCTCCTTGAGAAATGAGACTATATCCACTAGTTATTTGCTACTGTGTATAAAATATACATTACCAAACATCATTTATAAATTTCAATACATAAACCAAAAACCCATTATTTTGTACACAACATAAAATTGCTTAAGAAACATGTAGGAACTGAAGCATATTGTCACCCATCAAAGCCAACTAGTAAAACAAGCATGAGCATATTGAGTGACATGTTCATTAGAGTTGTACCTTATATGCTAATTACATGAAGCTAGTAGTAGACCCTCTTTTGAAATTCCATCATCCTGAACATCTCTCTCTCTCTCTCTCTCTCTATGTGTGTGTGTGTGTGTGTGTGTGTTCTAAAATGAAGATTTAAATTATGCAGTTCATCAAATAAAGTATGCAGCGTGAAATTTTTACATCTATAGTATCCATCCATCCATTTGTTTACTAATTGGGAGTCCCCAAACATATGGACTTTGTGGGCCTCTTTTTCAACAAGTTGTAGTGCAAGTTTTAGGGCCATACGATAAATTTAATTGTTACTTCCCTTTCCCAAGCCTACTTGAAATTTTAGCCAAGTATCCAACAAGTGTACAGTCCTCCCTAGCTCCATACACCTAAGGTTGTCCTTGTGTTTCTCTATCAAAATATATCCATGCTTTGGACTCAATAACCTCTTCTTCAGTTGTTCTAATGTTTTTATTTTACCAAATTTAAATTGTGGAAGGCCATTGAGTATTTTCAAATTTTGTAATACACATTGTGAATGTGGGATCATCTTATCTCCAATAAAGATCAAATTCCTTGACAACTAAATTACCCAAGCTATTATAATAGGAAGTGGTTGGAATTTTTTAGCTATTGGATTCCCATCCCATCTTTTAAAGCATTCTTTAACTGTAGAACCATTCCAAATATTTTCTAAATTAGTAGACTTCTCTAATTCCTTCAAAATCTAAGAAGTATAAGTACATGAAATGAGCATATGATAATGGGTACATTCCCAAACCATTTTTATTTCTCTTTTGAACATTTTCCTATGTAAGAAACCTATTGGTGAGGGCAACCCACATGACGATACATGCTTTTAAAGGGAACTTCAACTCCCAAATTTTCTTCCACCACCATAATGCCTCCTCCACTTCATCACTTTCACTTAAAACCTTATAGAAAATCTTGGGAAGGTACCATAATGCCTCCTCCACTTCCTCACTTTCACTTAAAACCTTATAGAAAATCTTGGGAAGGTCACCACTATTTGGATTCTTTGACCATGTTACTTCATTAGCCTCATTTTTAATTCTAGCATGTTTAGTTCTAAGTTTGGTTAAGTATACCTCATGCTATCGATGAAGCTTGCACTTGACATCTAAAGTCCAAGGATCTAGTGCAAGGCTAAGGGTGTGAGTAACTTGCAACAATTAATTAATAAAAAGACACATGATAACAGTAATAACAGAACTCAGAATCACTTTATTGATCACAAGCCACTTCGAGGGGGCAACCTCCTTTGAGCAAGCTCAATACAAATAACTTCACGGTGCCTTCATTGGCCTCAACACACACTTATATACTAAGTCTAGGCGCCAATACTATGGGTCAAAACCATGGGCCAATACAAACTATGGGTCAACAAATACTACGGGCGACTTACAAAGCATATGCGCCCAACAACAATAACACAAACTATAGATCAACAAATACTACGGGATGTCTTACAAAGCATATGCTTCCAACAACAATATACTAACAAAGTAAAGACATGGGTTCCTAACATCCCCTCTCCCTTAGAAAAAGCTTTGTCCTCAAAGCTTTAGATGTGGAAATTGATGTTGAATCTGAAGGAGTGGTTCCCATGTAGTAGCCTCTGGTTACATGTCATGCAACTGAATGAATACCTCTATGATAGAGCGAGAGATAAGCAGACGCCCTTTGAGTGTCAGGGAGGATTGCTTGCAAGGCTGTAGACAAAGAAAAACCATATCAACTGCTTGAAAAGAATGCTCAAAACAGTGTTGATTGGCTTGTTGTTTCATTCGAATTCTGGCCGTGTGAAGAGTGTCCTGCAAAATGCAAAGAATCTGATCGTGGTTTCGAAGAACCATGTCAATTGCTTGAATTGGTGCACTGTTGAGGGTGGATGGAAGAAGAAATGGTGGTGCTTGACCATATATTGCTTCATATGAAGTAATTTTAGATGCAATAGGGTACCACCATTCAGCGAGAGGGATCCACTTCGCCCATAGAGGTTGTTGTTTGGAGGTGAAGCAATGAAGATAAGTTTCCAAACATTTATTGGTAATGTTAGCCTGTCCTCCAGATTTAGGTAGCCCTTCAATGAATTCAAGAGACATATCTGTCTAGATCTGTGGAAGGATGAGTACGGGTTCGAGCAATCCCGGAAGGAGCTGGAAGGTATCATATTTAACCACCATCTGTTGAATTATCCTTTGCATTCCCTGCCAAAAGAAGGTATGTTGTGCCTGCTCATACGTTTGGAGGAACCTGGAGTGCCTGACCAATGGAGACACATGGAGTTCAGAGAAGACATAGCCCTGTTGAATAGATTGCAACCAATTTGGAACAAGCAGAGAAATAGCTGAAAGAGAAACTGGGGCATCAATTGTGCGAGAAGGAGCATTTGCCACCAAATTGTCTTGACCCTTCATGTAAGTGATCTCATTGGCATAACCCAGGACTTGGAGAATCCATTTCAGTTGTGTGGGTGAGGAGACCCATTGTTCTAGGAAATATTTCAGACTCTGGTGAGCAGTCTTGATGCAGAAAGAATTCCCGAATAGGTCCACATCTGTATTGCATGCAAAATAACCATCATTTCCTTCGCAGATGTAGAGGCGGCTAAATTCTCACCGGAAAGGTATCGTGAAGGAAACAATCCCACTGGTTAAGCAAGGGCACCGGCATATCCATCCAAAATTGGTTGGAGATCCAAGGGAGTAGTGGAGACCGTTGATGGGTGCATCTGAATGGAATGGAGCTGAGCTATGACACCATGTGAATTCTTCTTAAGGAGTTTTTCCAGGCGATGTGAACTGATGATGCGGAGAGACCCTGGCCGTAAGCCTGTAAATTTGTGTTTTTGTCCATTGACTGAAAACTGCATCCAAAGTTCAGCAAAATCCCATAAGATGGGTCCAAGTGTGCGTAACCATTGAACGCCCAAAACCACATCACATCTGCCTAAGTGTTAGGAACCCATGTCAACCCTTCTATTTACTTTGTTAGTATATTGTTGTTGGACGCATATGCTTTGTAAGTCGTCCCGTAGTATTTGTTGATCCATAGTTTGTATTATTGTTATTGGACTCATATGCTTTGTAAGTCGTCCCGTAGTAATTGTTGATCCATAATTTGTATTGGCCCATGGTTTGTATTGACACATGGTATTGGAGCCTAGACTTAGTATATAAGTTTGTGTTGAGACCAATGAAGGTACCGTGAAGTTATTTGTATTGAGCTTGCTCAAAGGAGGTTGCCTCCTCGAAGTGGCCTGCGATCAATAAAAGCGATTCTGAGTTCTGCTATCTCGTGTATTATCATTAATTAATTATTGCAGGTTCTTCACATCTAGTATCAGAGCACTTTCTTGGGCTCGCTAGGTGAAATTTCTGCCAATTTTTTTTTCGCATCTGTTGCAGGTTCGGATCTGGGAATAATCCCTATCCGTTTAACTGTGGGAAGTACTTGGGCATAAGCCCTAAAACTCATTGTGAAGAGTACCACAAGAACCCCGAAGTAGTTGGCCCATTGAGAGGACCTTCCAGCGAAAAGGGCAATGACCCCTACCTAATTGACTAGTTCCCACCCGTGAGGTAAACCAAGAGTTGTCGTTTGTGGCAAAGCGGTTATCAGTTTTACCTGAGCCGTGGAGTGAGGGGTACTGCCCCAATACGAAATCCGTTAGACATCATTGGTGGCCGAGTGAATCCCTTGAACCGATAAGAAGCCAAACATACCTGGGGTCCATATCTATTTTCAGCTGCACTATTGCCGATCACTTCCGCACCGTTGCAAATCCGTCTGTTTCAGATCCATTCCGAAAGCCGGTTTTGATCCATCCATTTCAGATCCATTCTAAAAGTCATTTAAGATCCAGCCGTTTTCGATCTATTCCGAGCCGTTCCATATCCCGTCGTTTCCGATCCATTCCAAAAGTCGTTTTAGATCCATTCTAAAAAAAAAAAAACCCTGAGTATAAAATTCTATATTTTCGCCATATCTCCCTTGTTTTAACTCTGTTTTCCCTGAAACTTCATTGACACCCCTGCAATCCCATTTTGCATATTTCATTCCTGAGGACCCTATCCCAAATTCCACTTCCCAAGACCAGAAATCCCACATTTGTCTATTTTTAGGGTTTGCCATAACTCCAATTTTCACCCAATTGCCTTCAACTTTTGCCACCGTGTTCATTCCTTAATTCCGCTTCTTTGTCCCTCTCTGACAAATTTTCCCATTCTTTCAACCCACTTCTGAAATCCTCATTTTCTGTTTCCCTATCCATTCCAAAGTGTCCAAAACCTACTCAAACCCCAATTACCCATCCGAGTTTTTCCCAAATCCAAATTTCCCTTTACTAAATAAGCTTTTGTTTGAGTTTTTCTACCCATTCACAAAAAAAAAAACTCCTGGTTATGGGTGTCACCCGCGCAGGAGCAAAAACCATGGCGGAAGCACTTGCAGCCATCCAAACCAAACTCCAAGATCTGGATGAAAACTTTTTCGGCCTCCATCTTGAGCATTCAACCATGAACAACAAATGACAGTCCGAGTCTTCATCAAACATTGGATTCTCTTCTTCCAACAATTTCCGTGGTCCGAAGCTTGATTTTCCTCGCTTCAATGGTATTGATCCGACTGGATGGATCTATCGTGCAGAATAGTATTTCAGTCTGCATAATACTTTTGATGTCCAAAAAGTTCCACTTGCATCCTTTCATTTGGAATGGGAAGCCCTTCAATGGTACCGTTGGTACATCAAGGCTCATGACGAGCCAAAATGGAAAGATTTTTGCTAACTCATTTTACAACGATTTGGTCCTAGTGCTTTTGATGACTTCACCAGAGCACTCACTGCACTGCGAGAGAGTATTAGACAAAATTTGAGAAACTAGCCAATCACACAGAAGGATTGTCTAATGAATTCTACAGGAGTTGTTTTATCAGTGGTATTAAGGATGAAATCCGCTCAGAGGTTAAAATGTTCTGTCCCAACACAATGATGGAAGCCTTGGGGTTGGCTAAGTTGGCAGAAGACAAGATTGCAGCCCAACAATGATCCAAACCCACTTTTGTTCCCTTCCGAAATATGGGTTCTCAATATCCTCCCATCCCGCCAGCTCCTCAACCAACTCCTATCAAGCATTTATTTGAAATAGAGATGCAGGCACATAGAGAAAAAGGGCTTTGTTATAATTGTGATGAGAAATTCACTCGGGGACATAGATGTGTTCAGCAAAAGCTCTATCTCTTGGATATGGATTCTCCTCCTATCTCTAAAATTGGTAAAGAAGCTCCAGATACAATGGATGATTAGGTCGACATTTAGGAGCTGCCTATTGACCCCCCATCTCAGGACGACCAACCCGAGATATCTCTCCATGCTTTATCCGGCATCACCACCCCCCAAACAATGCGGGTCAGGGGTTACTTCAAGAAGCTTCCTCTTATAATACTCATTGATTCTGGTAGCACTCATAACTTCATTGATCCCCAGATCGCCAAACAGGTTGATTGTTTTGTCCATCCTTGCTCCAACTTTGAAGTCATGGTTGCCAATGGGGGCACCTTACCTTGCAAGGGAAAGTGTCACAATGTGCGTATCTAACTAGAAGATTATAACTTGCGCTCTGACATGTTTTCCTTGTCCTTAGGTGGATGTGATGTGGTTTTTGGCATTCAATGGTTACGCACACTTGGCCCCATTTTATGGGATTTTGCTGAACTTTGGATGCAGTTTCTAGCTAATGGGACACAACACAAATTTACGGGCTTACAACCCGGGTCTCTCCGCATCATTAGTTCGCATCGCCTAGAAAAGATCCTTAAGAAGAATTCACATGGTGTCATCGCTCAACTCCATTCCATTCAGATGCACCCACGAACGGTCTCCACTACTTCCTTGGATAGATATGCAGGTGTCTTTGCTGCACCAGTGGTCTTGCCGCCTTCAAGAGACCTTTTCGGTAAGCATTTAGCCGCATCTACATCTCAGCAGGAAATGATGGCTATTTTGCATGCAGTACAGAAGTGGCAGCCATCCCTATTAGGGAATTATTTCTGCATCAATACTGATCTCCAGAGTCTGGAAAATTTCCTGGAACAACGGGTCTCCTCCCCGACACACCTGAAATGGGTTATCCAACTCATGGGTTATGACTATGTGATCACTTACAAGAAGGGTAAGGACAATATGGTGGCAGATGCTCCTTCTCGCACATTTGATGACCCGGTTTCTCTTACAGCTATTTCTCTGCTTGTTCCAAATTGGTTGCAATCTATTCAACATGGCTATCTCTTCTATGACCTCCATGCTTCTTCATCGGTAGGGCACTTTGGGTTCCTCAAAACGTATGACCAGGAATAATGTAACTTCTTTTGGTAGAGACTGAAAACGACAATTCAACAGATGGTGGTTGACTGTGATACTTTCCAAGTCAACAAGGGTGAAACGACACTCCTTTCGGGACTGCTTGAACCCTTTCCCATCCCTACACAGATTTGGACAACTATTTCTATGGATTTCCTAGAAGCGCTCCAGTGGTACGATACCACATCTAAAATGACACCATATGAAGCAGTATATGGATAGGCACCGCCAGTTCTTCTTCCATACACCCTCAGCAGCTCCCTAGTTCAGGAAATTGACTCGGTTCTTTGAAACCGCAATCATATTTTTTTCATTTTGCAGGACAATCTTCACATGGCAAGAATTCAACTGAAACAACAAGCCAATCAGCACCGTTCTGAGCGCACTTTTCATGCAGTTGATATGGTTCTTCTTCGTCTATAGCCTTCCAAGCAATCCTCCCTGAAACTCAAAAGGCATGAGTGGCCTGGAATACAACCCGGGGATGCTACAGGGGAACCACTCCTTCAGATTCTGCATCAATTTCCACATCTCAAGCTTTGAGGACAAAGCTTTTTCTGAGGGAGAGGGGATGTTAGGAACCCATGTCAACCCTTCTATTTACTTTTTTAGTATATTGTTGTTGGACGCATATGCTTTGTAAGTCGTCCCGTAGTATTGGTTGATCCATAGTTTGTATTATTGTTGTTGGACGCATATGCTTTGTAAGTCGTCCTATAGTAATTGTTGATCCATAGTTTGTATTGGCCCATGGTTTGTATTGACACATGGTATTGGAGCCTAGACTTAGTATATAAGTTTGTGTTGATACCAATGAAGGTATCGTGAAGTTATTTGTATTGAGCTTGCTCAAAGGAGGTTTCCCCCTCGAAGTGGCCTGCGATCATTAAAAACGATTATGAGTTCTGCTATCTCGTGTATTCTCATTAATTAATTGTTGCAGGTTCTTCACACTAAGGACAAGGCAAACATGTCAGAGCGCAAGTCATAATCTTCGAGAGAGATATGCACATTGTGACACTTCCCCTTGCAAGGTAAGGTGACCCCATTGGCAACCATGACTTCAAAGTTGGAGTAAGGATGGACAAAACAATCAACCTGTTTGGCGATCTGAGGTTCAATGAAGTTATGAGTGCTACCGGAATCAATGAGTATGTTAAGAGGAAGCTTCTTGAAGCAACCCCTGACCCGCATTGTTTGGGGGTGGTGATTCCGGCTAAAGCATGGAGATATATCTCTGGGTGGTCTTCCCGAGACGGGGGGTCAATAGGAGGCTCCTGAATGTCGACCTGATCATCCATTGTAGTTGGAGCTTCTTCACCAATTTCAGAGGCAGGCGGAGAATCCACATCTATGTCCCCGAGTGAATTTCTCATCACAATTATAACAAAGCCATTTTTCTCTGCATGCCTGCATCTATGTTTCAGACAAATGCTTGATAGGAGTTGGTTGAGGAGCTGGCAATATGGGAGGTCGTTGAGAACCCATATTTTGGAAGGGAACAAAAGTGGGTTTGGAGCATTGTTGGGCTGCAATCTTGTCTTCTCCCAACTTAGCCAACCCTAGGGTTTCCATCATTGTTTTGGGACAGAACATTTTAACCTCTGAGTGGATTTCATCCTTAAGACCACTGATAAAACAACTCCTATAGAATTCATCAGACAATCCTTCTGTGTGATTGGCTAGTTTCTCAAATTCTGTTTGATACTCTCTCATAGTGCCAGTTTGGCGAAATTTAGTGAGAGCTCCTGTGAAGTCATCAAAAGCACTAGGACCAAATCGTTGCAAAATGAACTGGCAAAAATCTGGCCATTTTGGATTTTCATGTGCCTGGATGTACCAAAGGTACCATTGAAGAGCTTCCCGTTCCAAATGAAAGGATGCAAGTGGAACTTTGTTGACATCAAAAGTATTATGCAGATTGAAATACCATTCTGCACGATAGATCCATCCAGTCGGATCAGTACCATTAAAGCAAGGAAAATCAAGCTTCGGACCAAGGAAATTGCTGGAAGAAGAGAACCCATTGTCTGATGAAGGCTCAGACTGTCGTTTATTGTTCATGGTTGAATGCTCAAGATGGAGGCCAAGAAATTTTTCATCCAGATCCTGGAGTTTGGCTTGGATGGTTGCAAGTGCTTCTTCTATGGTTTTTGCTCTTGCGCGGGTGACAACTATAACCAGGAGTTTTTTTTTTTGTGAATGGGTAGAAAAACACAAACAAAAGCTTATTTAGTAAAGGGAAATTAGGATTTGGGAAAAACTCATATGGGTAATTGGGGTTTAACTAGGTTTTAGACACTTTTGAAGGGACAAATTTTTTCATTCTTTCACCCTGCTTTTGAAATCCTCATTTTCTGAAGCAGAAATAGGGAATGAACACAGTGGCAAAATTTGAAGGTGATTGGGTGAAAATTAAAAAAGTTATGGTAAACCCTAAAAATAGACAAATGTGGGATTTCTGGCTTTGGGAAATGGAATTTGGGATAGGGTCCTTGTTGGTGTCCATTTTGTCACCGTTTTTTATCATCGAATCTATTTTGAATGGCGTTATTTCATTATTTTTTTCTATGATAAGTTATTATTTTCGCCATTCAACCCATCAAACAGACCAGGTATGCATATATTTACTTATTACCTAAATCTTGTTCACATCTGCTATATTATGATTTATTCATGTTTAAATGACATTTTCTGGGCATACTTGGCATTTAAAGTTTTGATTTACAGGCTGTGTTTTTCAAACGATCCTTTGTTCAAATTGTGTGTTACGTGCTAATTCTCAGCCGCGTCCAGCTTGTCATTCAGCCTCGCATTCAGCCCGCGGAATCAGCGGTTAACATACTTCAGGCCATTAAAGACAAAAATGGACACGTAGGTTCTGTTTGCCATGCGAGGGTCATGGATAATGAGATTTGGTTCTGGAAGATTCGTCCCCAGGCCTGCTAAACTTGACAACACATCCTACCTCCACGTTAACTCTCCACATGCAGATTTCCTTGCTCGTTCGGCCTGGAATCACGCACGCCCATTCACGCCAGTGTTCTGGAAGAGTTCGTCCGTCCATGCTTAGTCCGCCAACACACTGCCCGTTCCATGTCAAAGGAAGATCGACGCTCCAAGCAACTGCGTGAAGGAACCGACCCCATGAAGACTGATTGATACTCCCTGCGCTGTCACGCATCACTTAAAGCAGCCGGTTATAGACATAAATGCCTCTATTATTAGAGCGGTCGACTCTGTCGACCTTCTCATCCATTGTTATTTATAAATAGACGCTTTGCATAAAGAAACAAAGTTAGAGTTAGAGTGTAAAAGCTAGAGATGATAATCAACAGATAGTTTGTAGATTTTATAGCAGATAGCATACGTTTTTGTAATTTTCATTAGTTAATGGAAGTTTCAGCTCGTAGTTGTTGGTGATTAAGTTGACTTAGTTCCAATCTCTGATTGCTGGGAAGGTCCCCTCATCAACCAGAGGTTTTGTTATTTTGTATTTTCTTTCTGCAATTAGATAAGTTATCTTTCAGTTATTTAATTGTCTCTGTTTTTCTGTAGATGTTCTTCCATTGTTTTCCCATAAACTGTGTATTGCTGCTAATATAATCTCAGAATTAGGAATGGTCGACCAAGCTTAATAGTTTGTAGTTTGCTGTCAGTCTTCTTCCATTACCTGTAGTTAGATATTTCTTCAAATTCTTCCATAGTTAGCATTAGTTTCCTTAGTTTCTCTCTATTAGTTTTTCTTTCTGTAGCTATAAGTTAACTCTACCTTCCATCTTCATCTTCTTCTCACATATCATAGAAATAGTTCATCTTCTTAGATAATGATTAGAATAAATAGTTTCTTGTTAGTTTAGCCTCTAACTAATCCATCTATTATTTCCTTTGCACTGTAGGATCATATGCATCAGCCAGCTGGTAATTAAAGTCATCCAAAATTCTTCTTTTCTTTAGTTTAAATCGTTTTCTTCCATTCATACTAGCATTCGGACCTCTACCCTTTCTGCACTATTTTATGCTTTTTTCAAAATCCAGTTTTTTTTCTGCTTTTTAAATATAATATTTCTTGCTTCCAATTAACAATTTTAGATGTAATTTTTTTTTTTTCATGTTACATAGAGTTTTTAATTAAGTTTTATCATTATTTCCTCTTTCCATATTATCTTCCTTCGCTTTTTTTTTAACCTTCTTCCAAAGTTAAGTTCTTCATATCTGATTTGCTAATTAGTCACTGTTTCAGAATTTATCAGTCTTGTTTCTAGATAGTTTATTTTCAAGTCATAGTTAATAATTCCATTCTTTAAGTTGTTTTAGCTTGTTAATCATAATATTAGTTTCCATCCATACAAATAATGAAGATGTTCATGATTTAAGGTTTGGATCAGAAATAAGTATCTTTATCAAGTTTTCTATTTGCTTTCATAATAAGTATCTTTATCAAGTTTTCTACTTGCTTCCAGATCAAATTCAGTTCAGTTAAATATCTTTATTACGTTTTCTACTTGCTTCTGAGTACATTAGTTTCATGTTGTTCATATATGGATAAACAATAGTTCATAATGTTTAAAGTTAATTGTAGTTGGATAATCTTTAGTTTGCATTTATTTATAGAAGTTAAATTAGATTTACTTCCATTTTGCTTCCTTGTTACATTTGAAAGTCACTATGACACATTCACTGCAGTTCCTATTACATTTGATGTACGTAATCAAGAAGAATGGAATTAGATAGTTCAGTTTAGAATAATTTACATTACAAGTTCTTCTTAGTAGTTGTAGTTTTGTTATTAGTTCTTTCCCTAGATTAGTTGTGAAGTTAATCAGTTGTATCTATAAGTTCTGATTTTGTTCATAATTGTCATCTGAAGGTTTAATTAAGTAGTCTCTCATTTTCATCATAAGTAGTTGCTTCTTAATATTTCTTTTTGTTCCTTTCCATTGTTTAAACATAGAGTAGATTAGTATAATCTAATACTATTCTGATATGTTGGTTTAGTTAAATTTAATTAATTCAGTAGTTGTATTTTTCTGAAGTTTGACTCAGTTTTTCATTTTGAAAGATCTTTCGATCTTTTATTTATTAAATATTTTTAAGGTCTGACAAGCCGAAACTTAGGTATCATTCTACCTTAGCATATACTTTGCCTCAATTCTAAGATTACCAACCCTGGTCGATAATTAAATATTAGGTGTTTTCTTTAAGATAGCTCACACACCCAACATTTTGCCGTCGTTTCCGGGGAGTTGTAGAAGATAGGTAGAATTTAGTTGTAGATAGATAGAACTTTCTCTTAGAACTTAGCGATAGATTTGAATTCTCCTCTTTCGAAATTTAGAAATAGGCTGGTAGCGGGTGAGCGGTAAGACGAGAGGTAAGAACCTGCGCATCTGTTATAACAGGCATCCCCAAAACCCAACAGTAGTAGTTATGCAATTAGAATTTATTTTAGTTATAGTTTGTTTTCATGAATAGGTCTAGAGACTCTCAAGGTAGGTTTATTAAAATTAGTTCTCTTACTAAAATCCCTACTAAAATTCCTACTAACCTATACAGGGGGCGTGCCACTCCGACTACTAACTCAGCAGAAAGGTATCGGAAGATATCTAAAGGGGATAGTCCTACTTGGAAAGCAAAATAAATCCTTTCTGGAAACCAATTAAGGGAAACCATAGGGACATCAGAACATTCTATTCATAAAGAAATTCCACTAGAAGAACCTCAAAAGGATATGACTTCAGAACCTCTTAACCCTCTGTTAGTCCAAATACCCGAAGACAGTACCTTTTCAATAGTAGGTGGTCCAAACTTAGTAGATTTTGTTGACCCTCCACAAGTAGATGCTCTTTTTGAGAATTTTGTGAACATAGTTGTTTCATAGATTGGGACAACAATAGTAGGACCTTCAAAACTAGATTCCCACGTAGCTGGTAATTCCCCTCCTAAAAAGATGAATACTCTTCCTGAAACAGAATGTTGGGACATCCCATATTCACCAAGAAAGGACCCACCTAGATATTCTCTCTTTGGAAATCGGATCTTCATGGAGGATGAACATGAAGATCGTGTCCGACAAGATGGAGAAGAAGGAGAAGTTAGAATTGAAGGTACCTCTGGGTTCCCTATCTTAGACACTGCACAATATGTTGCTATGAAAAACATCCCTCCCTCCTCACTACCAACCTTTTATGGGAAAAATAGTGAGGATCCAGACACATTCCTATTCGAGTTATACATTTTGTGTAGGAGTTATAATTACCTACAAGATGGCCAAAAACTAAAACTCTTTCCTGCCACATTAAAAGATTCTTCTCTTCGATGGTTTATGGGACTAGGAGAATCTAGTATTAAAACTTGGGAAGATATGAAGAATGCATTTCTATGGAAATATCAGGAATACTGTAGACCTAAGGACTCTCGTAATGATATTTTTAAAATTCAACAACTTGACGATGAGAGCTTAGAAGACTATCTCGAAAGATTTAACTATGTGTTACATAAATCTAAGTATAGTGATCTTCGAGAAGATGCAATAAGAACACTCTTCCTTAAGGGGATCTCAGAAGAATTCTTAGAATACCTTAATCTCATGGTGGCAGGAGACATCTCTCATAGGTCTTTTTTAGAGATTTGTGAACTATGTAGGAATTACTCTAGGAGCAGAGGGAAAAATGGAAGACACTTTTGAGAATCTTATGCTAGGAACCAAAAAGGAAATACATTCGGTCCTGGTGGAGTTACAAGGGTAGAGTTGGGAAACCTATTGGAAAATTTCAAAACATATATTTTAGGAGCCATGGGTTCTCAATTAGATGCACTACAAGCTAAAAAGAGATAAGATGAAGGATGGGTAGCAATGAGTGTTTTCTGTCCCAGGTGTAGAACTAAACATCCTCGACGAGAATGTCCATTAAAAAATGTTTCAGTTTGTCACCTTTGTACAGAAGAACATCCAACTGATAATTATCCATTGTTGCCTGGGTTGCAAGCTGTATAAAAGAGTGGAAACTTTTGTGAACCATCTAGGAGGCCTTGGAAACCTAGATATAAAACATCGTATCAGGATTCATATCAAATTCCACCCTATTACTATCCTTATCAACCTCCTCAACAATGGAACACTTCAGGTTGGAAAAATTGGTCACCGCAGTACCCTCCTCAGAATGCTCAACAACAGCAATGGCCACATGGATGGAGGGGACAAGCTTATGCTCAAACAACTCCTCCTATGCCTAACTATCCTTACCCACCTAATATTCAGCAACTTTTGCCTGGATATGTGCCTCCTTCATTACCCCCTATCTCGAATCAACCTCACCATTTCCAGAATATGAATCCTTCAAGACCCACAATATTACCTGCACAACCGGTACCAAATCCTAACAACAAACCAACCCAAGCTCTTAATAACATTGGGTTGTTACCTCTTCCATCATATGCCATTTCTACTGCACCAATACATGAGATTCAACTGCGGTCTAGAAGAGTTTTGCAAGGTCAGCTCAAGTCATCAGTTGTTATTCAAGAAGAGAATGAAAAATACATACCTAGTGAAGTTTTGAACAAATCCATTCTTGAAGATGTGGTTATTTCTAAATATTCAACACACAATGATCCACATAAAGAAGTAATTTCAGGAGAAAAGTCACCGCCATATCCGGAGCATCTTGTAATAGAAAAACCTGTAACTTATCCAGAGTACGATATTATTAATGAATTGAAAAATATTTGTATTAAGATCCCTTTATTGCAAGCCATTAAGGATATCCCAATCTATAGCAAGGTAATAAAGGAAATTTGTATTAAGAGACCAGGGAGAAAACAAAAAGACCCTCCGACGATTCATGTAGTAGGATAAATATCAGATTACATAGCAAATCAACCTAGAATACCAAAGTATTCAAACCAAGGAAACCCTGTGGTGACTGTTATCATCAATAACACTACCATAGGAAATACACTTATTGATCTAGGAGCTGCTATCAATTTGATGACTACCACAGTTTTAGAAACTCTCAATTTAGGACCATTCCTCCGCCCTACCCCAACGATGCTAGAATTAGCAGATCGCACTATGGTGCAACCTGCTAAGATCTTAGATGACATCACTGTATCAGTAGCTTCATGGGAATATCCCGTGGACTTCATGGTGATCGAATCAAAAGACCCTTCCAAAGGTCACCCCATTATTTTGGGAAGACCTTGGTTGGCTACTGCCAATGCATTTATAGGATGTAGGGATGGAGAGATGATTATCTTTGATGGGTTATCTAAAAGAAAACTAGCTTTATACCCACTAGCTCAGCCAATAGCCTAAAACCTATTCTGGTTATATTGTCCTTTCAGGGATGAGAACTTGGAAGAACTCTCCCTTGTCAGTGAATTCTCCTAGGCACTTCAAGAACATAACACCGAGAATGTGTTGAATCAATTTATCTCTTCCACAACATGTATAGACTTTCCTCAGTCTTTTTCCCAATTTGACCAGATCTTTGGAGACGAATTCCAAGAAAACATGAGCCTTTCAACATTTACAAGTACACCCTGTGTCTTTGCAATCGAAGAACATTTAGGATCCTATATCGTACCGTGTGAGGTCAGTCCCGATAAGTTTCTACATATCAATGCAAGATTAGATGAGAGTCAGCAAAAACAATTACTAAAAGTTCTCAAGAGTCAAACTGGAGCATTTGCATGGGAATATACCGATATGAAAGGTATACACCCAGATACCTGTATCCACCACATTTACATAGACTCGAACATACCTTCTGTTAGGAAGCCCCAGAGAAGAATGAACCCAACACTAAAGGACATAGTAAAAGATGAACTACAAAAACTCCTTAACGTTGGATTCATCTACCCAATTTCTAACAGTAAATGGGTGTCTCCTCTGGTGGTAGTTCGAAGAAAGTCACAGGGAAATGGCGTATCTGTGTCGACTTTCGAGAATTGAACAAGGCCACTCTTAAATAATACTTCCCTTTGCCTTTCATCAATCAGGTGTTGGACACCTTATCAGGGAAACAGTATTTCTCATTCCTCGATGGGTATAGTGGATACAATCAAATATTGATAGCACCTGAGGATCAAGACAAGACAACCTTCACTTGCTCTTGGGGGACATATGCCTACTGAGTGTTACCATTTGGCCTATGTAATGCACCTGCTACTTTCCAGCGTGCAGTCCTAGGAATCTTTGTTGATCTCATACATGATTGTGTAGAAGTCTATATGGATGATTTTACAGTTTATGGTAATACCTTCCAAGAGGCCCTTGATAACCTCGAAATAGTTCTTATTCGGTGCCAAGAAACAAACCTAGCTCTTAGTCACGAAAAATGTAAGATGTTACTAATCGAGGGCATAGTTTTGGGACATCATATCTCTCTCTCCAAGGTATCAAGGTAGATCCTGCCAAGATAGAAATAATTGTTAATCTCCCTCCTCCAAAACTTCGAAGGAAATAAGAAGTTTTCTTGGCCATGCAGGCTATTATAGACGTTTTATTGAAAATTTCACTAAGTTAGCCGCACCTATGTTCAAACTACTTATGAAAGACACAAAATTCGAATGGACTGAACCTTGTCAACAAGCCTTTGAAACCTTGAAGGAAAAGCTATCAGTGGCACCAGTACTTAGGGGACCAAATTGGTCCCTCCCCTTCCACATATCCACTGATGCTTCTGACATAGCCATAGGAGTAGTCTTGGGTCAAAAAGAAGGAAAGGCATCACATGCCATATACTTTGCTAGTAAAAATTTGACTCCTGCAGAATCAAAATACACGGTTACTGAAAAAGAGTTCCTAGCAGTAGTCTATTCCATCAACAAATTTTGTCATTATATCACAGGATATGAAATTTTTATACACACTGACCACTCCACCATCAGATTTTTTATGAATAAACCAATCACTAATGGCAGGGTGACTCAGTGGCTTCTTTTGTTACAAGAATTCAACATCACCATTGTTGATTGTCCCGGTAGAGAGAATGTAGTAGCTGATTTTCTCTCTTGAATTCAAATTGACGATAATGCTAGCCCTGTCGATGATAGCTGTCCAGATGAACATTTATTTGCTATATCTGTTCGAACCCCATGGTTTGCAGACATAGCTAATTATTTAGCAATTGGAAAGCTACCTAACCATCTATCCCCACTTGAGAAACGTAGGATCATAGCTCAAAGTTCCAATTATTCTTGGTTAGATAATGATCTCTTTCGTACTGGTCCTGATCTTATTATTAGATGATGTGTACGAGAGGATGAGATGGCGGAGATCCTTCATGCATGTCATGGTGTACCTTGCAGTGGACATTTTTCTGATAAGAGAAAAGCATACAAAGTGTTGCACTCTGGGTATTATTGGCCAAGCATCTTCAAAGATGCTGCCAAATATGTCAAAGGATGTGACAGTTGCCAAAGAATGGGTAGACCTACGCCATCTGATGAGATGCCTTTGCAACCCCAAGTTATGATTGAGGCATTTGAAAAATGGGCTTTAGATTTCGTTGGACCAATTTCCCTTATGTCTCGTAAGAAAAAGTACATTCTAGTATGTACAAATAATGTCACCAAGTGGGTAGAAGCCAAACCTTTATTCCGAGCCACAGAGAAATCTGTGGTGGAATTCATTTATGAAGAAATATTTACCCAATTCGGTGTACCTAGGGAAATTGTAACCGATCAAGGATCTCAGTTTACCTCCAAATTAATGAAAGAGATTACTGAAAAATATGGTATTAGACACTGCAAATCTTCACCATATCATCCTCAGGAAAATGGTCAGGTAGAAAGCACAAACAAAGTATTAGAATCTATCCTGACCAAGACCATTCAGTTACACCACAAGGAGTGGGCCGATAGGCTTCCAAAATTCTTGTGGGATTATAGAATAACTTGGAGGAACACCACTGGCCACACACCTTATGAACTCGTTTATGGTAAACAAGTTCTTCTACCTATCGAATTCCAAGTCAAAAACTTTCGTATGGCTGCTCAATTAGGGATGAATCTAGAAGAAGCACAGAGACAACGAATCCTGCAGATAAATGAATTAGACGAGCTTGGGCAAGACGCTATTCAACGCACAATATTAATACAAAACCAACGCAAAAAGTGGCATGATAGATACATTAAACAAAAACAATTCAAAACAGGAGACTGGGTATTACTTTTTGATTCAAGATATAAAAACTTTAAAGTTAAATTAACTACTCGTTGGATGGCTCCATATGAATTGTTACAACTTTTGATAATGGATCCGTTAAAATTAAGACAATTGATGATTCTCAAATTTCCTTTGTTGTAAATGGTCATAGAATTAGACTTTATCATCAACCAATATCTAAACAAGATTTTGTGCAGAATGCTTTACAATAGGAGGAGGAAATGGAGCTAGTAGAAGAGGAAGTCATTCCTCCTCCTCCTAGCCTTGAAATATTTTGGGTTATTTTCTGTGGTATATATGTAAATATGTTTTCGATTTTCAATAATAAAGGGTCATTTATAACAACTGATTGTATTTATACATGAAATTCATTTGTATGATCAGCCCATGAAAGTCTTGTCATTAAAAACATGAAAAATCTTTTCCCTTTTTCTAGACTTCATATGACTTTTTCCTTGTACATATGATTTTGTTTTGAATAAATCAAGATCATCTAACAAATGGTTTTGCAGCTTAATCACAAGAACCTTATCCGCTCATGCGATATTATTTGAAAAAAAGGGAAGTGCTTAATTTTTTTTTCACAATACATCCTAACCCCCTCTCTTTCTTATTGAAAATTTTTAGCGAAAAGATAAAGTGTTCTTTATGTCATTTCAAACTATTTCTTTTATGATTTTGAATATGGTATTTGATTCAGACATGCACATTTTTTATTTATCATTAGAATAGTTTCTTAAAAGACCAACTTTAAATCACTATGATCTTCAAAAAGTTTCATGGATTACTAGGTCATCCTAGACTCATTATTAAAACTTGTCTCTTAAAGCATCTTTTAAAGGTAGCTCAAAAGTGAATGATGTTTTTTTATTTTTATTTTTGTGGGGAACATTACTGATTTATTATGAAAAAGATAGATAGAGATCAAAGAACAACTTTAGGTTATTATCTTTTGACATGATCTTTAATCTGGGCCATTATAAATAGAGTTGCTCATAAGGTTCGTTCTAATATTTTGAATTATGTGTTTAACAAGCTTAGCACACTCTAGTGACAACCGAATTCCTTACAAAATAAAATAAAATATATGTATCATTATACGAAGCAAACCCGCCGGGGTACTGAACATGCTCGCTGGTAGCAGGTCCATGCTAAGTAAAATCTTAAACAAGGAAGCTAGGTAAATGTAAGTAAACCCGTCAGGGTACTGAACATGCCTGCTGACAATGGGTCTATGCTTACATGGTACCAAGATAAACTCACCGGGGTACTGAACAGGCCTGCTGGCAGCGGGTCAATATCGGGTAAAAGAGATTTGGTTAATGCATCACTATGCACATGATTCATATATAAGAAACCTGAGTATACAAACACATGTTTGGGCCAATTATTTATACTGTCATTAGAGAATGGCTGTAAGTTGAACTTGGATCTTATCATCTAATTCAAACAATACCTAGGATGTGATTATCCCAGAAATGGGACCCATAACTATAAAAATCTCACAAACTTTACGGTGCACCTTATCTATATCTTGGGATGACAAGAGATCTTTAAAATGAGTCATCAATGGCTAGTTTTCCTATGGCATCTTTTATATCAAATTTTACTATCATTTCTTCATATGGTCCTTTTAAGCACTGTTGTATTCTTTTTGATGAATGTACATATCTGAATCATCTACAGCTAGTAAGTTAATATTTCATTTTCTTGTGAAAAATTATTACAACATTTTAAGCTATCGGTAAAATATTAAAAAGAAAATAATCTGAATATTTTACACTTTTTCTTTGTTGGCTTGAGGACACGCCATATCTTTGGTTTGGGGAAGGATTAGAACTATTTTAAGAACTGTTTTTTCTTTCTAATATTTATGAAAAAAAAGGTTTATTTATCTCTGAAAAGTGATAGGTGTTTGCAGGATTAATGCAAAAGAAGAAGGCAAATTATTTTAATCAATGAAAAACAAAAAAGGACGTGACTTAAAATTTTCAAAAAGCAAAGTTTACAACATCTTTTGTGCACTAACAGCCTCAGAAACTCCTTGAAAAAATCAGTTCTAGTCAGCAGCAGCAATAAGATCTTGTATAGACAAAAGTATGTATGAAAGGATGAATGACGGATCGAATGTCGATCCGAATGGGGTGACGAACGCAGCAAATAAACAACATTCTGAATAAAGTGCTGAATGAAATTGTAGCTCATATATATATCAAATAACATGCCAAGATATTTGAAATTCTGATTTTCTAATGATGATAGGGATCAATCAAACGTCAATCTCATACATGGTTTCATTTCCTTACCCATATCGCCTTTGTTAAATGAATGGATTATGCATCATTACGATTTTTTTTAATCATTGCATGACCGCCATGATCCTAAATATCATACGATTTGCCAGCATATGGATCAGATCGTTATAATCTCCCACGTGTAATCTATCCCATTACACGAATCACATTCAACCTGTCCAAAGCTTGGCTTTGGACATGGTTGAATATATTATAGCAACACGCATCCACTGAATTCACGCACTCCTATGCGGGCACTTGATTTTCGAATGAAAAACGTAATCTTTCAAGCGTGATTCATATACGACCATTCAACCATCCAAACAGACCTTAATTTAACTGATGGCTGTGTGAAATTTCGTTCATTCTGTTCATTTTTTATTTCTCTCTGTGATCCACGTCCTCTACAAATTCCTTGCACCCCTGTACCTATCCATTTGCATCCCCCGTCCTCTATCAGCAATGCCTAACCATTACGAGCCTGGTAGCTACCAAGATCTCCTTCGTGTCCCTGAGTTTAAAAGATGTCGTGAGTTATTCCTTTGAGCAGGTTGGAGCTCGTTTCTTCTCCTTCTCCAAGGCCATGACCATGAAATTTCGTTACTATTTTCCAAAGGATTTGATGGCAAGACGACCAAGGTTGGCCATCTTGTTTTTTCCGTGACAGAAGAGTCAATAGCATTAGCTACGAAGCTCCCTAGAGAGGGTGCCCGATGGCACAAACATCTCTTCCTTCCATGGAAGGATCATGAATTTGCCCTGAAGGCCGATTTTCAACACGTTGCTGGTACCAAAGGATTCCACAGAGAATGGGTCAAGCCAGACTATCTAGATCCTTTGACTGTCATCATTCACTTAATCACTTGTGAGGGTAAGTTTACTGTTTTTAAAGTTTGCCATTTTAGATTGCTAACACATTTTGTTAACAATAAAACCCTCAACTTCCCATTTTATTTCCTGAAAATTTTGGAGAATATGTCTAGCCAAGTTAGGAAGAATACTGTTAATCCCTCTGGTAGATTGTATCACCACTGTCTTATTAAACTCCTGATCATTCACCAGTTAGAGGAGAGAGGGAAAACCTGGGATCGTTTTGTTTTTGAGATACTGAACCCTCATTTATCTACTGTCAAAACTTCCTCTTCTCAAGAACATCATCATACCCAAGAAGAACCAAACGCTAAATGTGTACGGTTTGATGAAAGTTCCTTAGATGATATGCACCCTGCCTAGTCATCACCTTCTCCTGAACTTACCCTTGGTGACCCTACTTCGGAACCTCCACTCTTTTCAGTGCCCAATAAATCCACGAGAGCAAACTGTGATCATTCCGTCAACCAGTTTGTCATTCATATTGTCGTTCAACCGTCCTGTTCAAATGTCCAATCAGACGAAAATACCCTTGAATCACCCCTCCTCACATTAGCTAACGTATCTGCTGGAATGAGTGAAGCCTCTGCTGCTAAAAGTTCTCCTGCACACAACAAAGACAAAATTCTTGAATATCATACTGTTGAGTGTGAAACATTTTCAAAAGAGTTGAGTCCCCTAAAGAACCCTAAACATCATGAAGAACAGACTATTCTGACTCAGTGTTAACACCCAAAAAGTGCTCACTACCTCATCTACCCATTACATGACTCATTTGTCCATATTTCCTACCATATTTGCCTCCAAAAGGCCAAAAAACCCCTTTTCCCCCAAAATAATCCAAAATTCCTCCAAAATAGCAAAAACCCTATAAAAAGGGAATAAAAAATACAAAAAAGAGAAAAAAGAAGAAAAAAGGAAGCAAAAACCCTATACAGCTGATCTAAACCATATGGTGTCCAAAACCATGTGCCAACACTCCACCACTAAAAACCTATAAATAGGTGATGGAGGCCCCTCATTTCATATCCACAGTCAACCACACCCTTACTCTACCAAAATCACTCCTGAAACCCTATCTCACCCTTGAGCTACTTTCACGTTTGAGTGCCCCTTTGGCCCATTTCCAAAACCCTTTGGAGAAATAGAAAGGAACAAAATTGGGGCTTGGAAGCAAACCTCTTGGATTGCTGCAAAGGCTTCATCAACCTTCACATTGGAGGTATAATCAATACAAAAAAAACATTTGTTATAATCTTGTCATTTATTTTTATGCACATGCTTAGAGTAGTTACTATTTTACTGTACTGTCTTTCATTTACTATTTTTCTGAACTGCTACTAAGGAGTCCCTTCTCCTTAGTAGGTGCTCATTTGCACAAGCTAGGGTGAAAACCCTAGCTACAGTTTTGGCAACTCCCCTTGTGTTCCTTTGAATTTCTGGTTAAAGTTTTAAAAGTTTTTAATTTTCTGCAATATTTTTCTGTTTTTTCCTTTCGGCTGTCCCTTTCGGCTGCCGCAAACCACGTCTTTTGCCCCTCGCAGTTGCGTTCCGACTGTGCCTTTCAGGCATTTACCTGCGATCCGACCGCGGCTCTCAGACTATTTCCGGCGATCTACCGGCGGTTTCTAGTCTGTTACCTGCGATCTGACCGCGGCTATCAGCTTGTTTCGTGCGGTCTGACCGCGTCTGTTAACCCATTTTTCCGCGGGCCGTCTGCGGCTCTCAGCCATTTTTCTACAACCCGTTTGCGTCTTTCGGCCTTTTTCCCGCGTCCCACTTGTGGCTTTCAGCCATTTTTCTACAACTCGCCTGCATCTTTCGGCCTTTTTCCAGCGTCCCGCTTGCGGCTTTCAACCATTTTTCTGCAACCCGCCTGCGTCTTTCGGCCTTTTTCCTGCGTCCCGCTTATGGCTTTCAGCCATTTTCCTACAACCCGCCTGCGTCTTTCGGCCTTCTTCCTGCGTCCCGTCTGCGGCTTTCAGCCATTTTCCTGCAACCTGCCTGCGACTTTCGACCTTTTTCCCACGGTCCGCCTGCGTCTTTCAGCCAAAATCCCGCAACCCGTCCGCGACTGTTGCGTTGTTTCCTGCGGTCCGACTGCTCAGATTTGCCACAGACCCACGGTCTGTTTTCTACACTTTTTCACTGTTTTGAACCCAACACTTTGCTGCAATATTTTCTGCACCTGCACAGCCATCTGTTCTATCTGCAGCCATACTTCCCTACAACCTTTTTTCTGCAGTATTATTTCTGTTCCATTTACAGAATATTTTTTAAATTTCAGCATTTTAATTGAAAAGAGAAAATTTTGCATTTCAAAGTTTAAATTCTGTATTGTTAGTTAGAAAGTTGCCCACCCCGTGGCACTTTTACTTGGGTTCATCATCTCACACTCACACACTCTGTCACCTAATTCAAGAGAGCCCTAAAAATACTACTTAACACAACCAACATTATAACCCCACTTGGGGAACACATAAGAATTTTTGTAGTTAGGTAGGATCGGGGGGATAGGCATCCAAATAACACCCCTCGGTTGCTTACATTTGAGACATAGTTGTTGTCCATTACGAAACCAAAATCCCCTAGTATTTTTTGACACGGTTTAAAACCAATTTATCGGGAAGGCCTCTCCCCTAGGAGGGTTGAAGTCGCCAGACTGGTTCCGGAAGCCTGAGTGGAATACCGCAATCCATTCAGTAACTGAAGGATACCTTTCGCAGTTCTCGGTGTATCACCCGTATGGGGATACATCGGCGATAGAACCAAACGACAGATTCACCCAATCGAACGTGTCATGAATGGGGTATCTTAGTTGCTTTTCTTCTAGGATTGACTACCCGGTGTCCCTCCCTTCTAAGGGGATATCTTTAGCCACTTGGCTCTACTATCCATATTATCTGACTTGGATTTCATCACCTTGCAGAGGATATGTCTAGTTGAGTCAAAATACTATTTAGCTAGGTGTTTGCATACTCCCTTACCTCCTTTTGGTCTAGCGAGTCCACTATTTTTATTTTTTAGGAAACCTGCTGCTTGTTGGTATTCTGACCATTTCTCTTGATACTCCACTTATTGTAGCACAACTGTTACAGTAAGTGTTTTGAGTTGGTTGTTGGGCTGAGTGCCATATTTTTTGCGCTTTCCTTCTGCACACTCGGGTGCATTAGGGTTTTTGAACTGTTTTTCACTCAACACAACTCCCAGATACTTGTCACCATTGAGTCCCCAAGACATTCTCGGCGCCTCCGCGGTGAGCCCCCACAGCACGGTTCACTTGACATCACCCGTCATAGACATAGATCTTCATCACTTGATACCACTCATCATAGATCTCGAGCTTTGTCACTTGACTCCACTCGTCAACGGCATAGAATTCCGTCACCCGATCTAGACGCCCATTATTTTACCTCTGATTTTGAGGCAGAGTCCGAGAACCCCACTTACACTGCACCAACCAGCCCCATGGATGGCGTGACTTCCACCCCTTTCTTTGTAGGGACCATTGGTGGAGCATCCACCACCACACCAGCTACCACACCTGCTTTGGGTATGCCCTCAATGGGGCCCACATCTACCATTCCGATCACTGTACCCATTCCAGTAGCTGGCATACCTATCCCCACTCCATCAGTGACTCACACTACCCTTGGTGGTGCAGGACCGTCCCATACCACTTTTGTTCCACCACTTGGGGGCAACATCCCAAACCTAGCCCCTCCACTTGGGGGCATTGGCCCCAACATGGTCACAACCGCTAGTATGTCACATCCTTCTACTAGTTTTCCATTCATGGCTAGTCTCAACCTTCCTGACCTAGCTAGACTGACTAACGATCCCATCAGACACGACCCTGCGTGGCCTCACATGCCCACCAAGCTCCCCTCCGACATCCCTAATTTTGAGGGCAAGGCAGGTGAGGACCCCCAGAACCATATTATGTCCTTCCATCTATGGTGTTCCTCCAACTCCATAGTGGACGACTCTGTCTGCCTCTGTCTGTTACAGCGCACCCTCACTAGCTCTGAAGCTAAGTGGTACATCGAGCAGCCCCATGGGACCCATGCCACCTTTACTTCCCTTGCCTCGACTTTCCTGCAGTTCTTTCAGTTACCTATCCACTATGACGCGGGAGTTGAGATCCTACTGTCTTGCAGATAGAACACGGCTACCCACATCACTGACCACATTCATGAGTGGCGTCGACGCCGCAGCCTCTGCAAAATCAAGTTAGACGACCGTATCTTCTTAGATTGGTTTCTAAAATCCCTCCTTCCTGTCATTGCCAAGGATGTGGCATACGAACGACCCCAGTCTGAAGAAGAGGCCATCCTCAAAGCCCAGCAATTTGACCTTATTTACGTCGAGTCAGGTTATCTGTATTCCATCATACCTGACGCCCCTTACGACGATTCCTCCCGACACGATGCGCTGGGGGCATCCCATGCCATAGATGGCATCATTGGCTATATTGCCTCGCATCCTCAACCCTTTTCCATAGCACGTACTAGCCATGGCCCCGACCTTTCGCGGGCTACATCTCAATCCGGAGCAACCAATTCATATGCTCCCATGGCACATCACCACCATTCCCACAGACCCTCATGTCCACCTCAGTGCTTTGGTCATGCATCCCCCGCTTACGCCCCCCTGGTTGCACCTCAGCCATATTACCACCCACAGGTTGCACCAGATCCTATTTCCTCTCAAGCCCAACTTGCTTATTACCCGCCACAGGCAGCCCCTGCGACAAACCCACAACCCATTCCGTAGACGTATCATCAACCCCCACAAGGTTCAGCACCTGAGTAGCCTCCACCTACTTATTATCCACCGCAGCCTGCTCCCGCACCTGCACAACCCTAGAACCCAAATACTGCCCAAGGGCAAGTGTATGCCCAACAGAATCCACAGTAGAACCAAAATAACTAGCGCCAACAGGGCCAACAAAACTGTGGCAAAGGCCGTAACCGTGGGAATAACCCCCCTCCAGACCAAGGCGGTCAACCTCCCAATCCCCCAAACAACAATAATGCGGCACTTGCCAACCAGAACCCTAATCGGCTGCCCAAGCAGGCCAAAAATCCTAATTTGCGAACAAACCATCCCTGTTCTATTTGCGGGGTCTATGGCCCCTACACACATGCTTGCCCACATTTGGAGTGAGCTCGACAACTTTGGACTGATGATGCCCATCGCCAAGGGCACGCGGCTCCTCAGGCGCCGCCCAACCCCCCACCACCTCAACATCAACCCTTAGTGTTACAAAACCCCTTACCAACCCAAGGCATAGTGAACACTCAGCCGTTGGCTCCCCCTCAAGGAAACGCGCCACCACAACAGAAAATCACTTATGCCACTCCTGATCAACCCATGTTAGACTCAGGTACCCATCACTTGTTAATGATGTCATCCACTGATGTCAACCTCCAAACCCGTCGAAACCAATATGGCTCCACCCCTGAAGCCCCTCCCGTCGACAAAAACACTAACGCTCATCCCATTGATCAGACGTTATGTATACCTTCGGCTCCACTAGATGGCGCCTCCAAAGCACCTCGCTTCCCACTTCGTCGCATCAACAATAACCCCAATGCTCGCGCTGCGTCTACTTACAACATTGTAGATGACTTAGCCCAGTCTCCCGCAGCCATGTCTGCGTTAGAAGTCTTAAAAAAATGTCCTTCACAGCACAAGACTTTGCTCTCCGCCATTGGTGCTATTGATCCAAATGATTCACGATTGATGGCCTTCGATTTGGACCAGTCCGAACCACGCCTGCCTTCCACTTTAGCGTTCCAAGTTTCTGTTTCCGTTCAGAATCTTGTCATCCATCGGTGAATTATCAATGAAGGTGCCTCTACATGCGTTATGTCCACATTCGTTTGGCAGAAGTTGGGATCCCCTACTCTCCAGCAGTCCACCACTGCGTTGCGAGCCTACAACGGTCGTTCGGCTCAACCCCAAGGTCTCTTAGCTAATGTCCCCATCCAGTTGGCTGGAAAAACCATGCTCATTGACATAGAGGTCATCAATTCCCAAATTGATTATAACCTCTTACTTGGCCACAGCTATATGTATGCCATGCAGGCGGTTTCCTCATCCGTTTTTCGTACCATGATGTTCCCCCATGACGTATGCATGGTCAAGATCGATCAACTCACCTATTACGATCCCAATGCCCCCGCTGCACCCGAAAATGTTCTCCCCATGGTTGAACAACTTGTTTGTGGTGCAACTACCTTGTTTGTTTCCTCCGTGGTACCCCGAGTTTACTCAGATATGCCGATGACCTCAACATTCCAATCCATTCCACCCCCGTCACTCGCGACCGAAGTATCTGACCTATGTACCCTTTCCCATAATACACAAACACCCAACAATCAACCGCCCTTGTTACCCAAACCACCATTGGTACCTAGTCACATTGGTGTTACACCCATCCACACAATCCCCTTCCTATTCGCTCCCTCGGAAGTAGTAAGCGCCCAGGGTATGGCTACTCTCAGCCTCCCCGGGTTAACCTTAGGATTACCTGTGTGGTATATTTCGCCTCTCGTTCCCCAGCCGACACCAAATGTCGTCCTACAACCGGTGCAACCCATTGCCACTACTAGTCAACCACCTCCCGGTGTCACTACCCCTTCGTCATCTATGAATCCCTCCCCTCTTATCAAGCACACTGGGGGCAGAGGCCCACAACCATACACTGCTGTACCCCCACCCAAAACAGTTAAACCCCCCCCCCCCCCCGTGTTTCGTGCTCCTCCCAAATGCTCATTGTGTGATGAGTTAGGCCATACGACTCATCAATGTCCACAATTACCTGCATTACAGGAACACATGCAAATGCTTGACGACAACCCCAACATCCCGGTTGTCAAACTTGATCCAACCCCTAAGCCTCATGATAAATCACTGCGTGCCAACCACCCTTGTGCCATATGCGGTATTTACGGCCATTACTCACATCACTGTCCTGATCTCCCAGATTACAGAGCAGCTCTCTACGAGATGAATAGTTTGGACCTTGAGACGACACCCCCCACAATTGAGGAGATCCACCCCCCATTATCACCCTTATCCAGAGAGATTAACACCATCTATATGATCTCTTCGACTACCACTCCCTCGTCAACCGATTTGACAACTCAAAGTTTCCGCAATGATGTGGAGATTCTAGAGGTTCTCACTGCCCTGGATTATCCCTGGGAATACATGCACCATCGTTCCTATTTCCTCCCAGAAGAGTCCTCCTCCACCACAACCACCCAATTCTCGGTTGAGTCCAAAGATTTCCTTCCCGCCAAAGTCGACTGGTTTAAAGACCCCATTCCTGCCCCCGACGCCTTCGCGGAAGGTAACATGGCCAACATCTCACCCACAATCCACATTGATATCGTTGCCCCCGGAGGTGCCCCTGAACTCATCACTTTAGGAGCCTCCTGCAGTGAATATGAGATCGGAGAGTACAAAAAACTTTTCCAAGCGTTCCGTGATGTCTTTACCTGGTCCTATACCGAAATGCCTGGTCTCGACCCCACTATTATAGAGCACCGCATTGACACCTCTGAGCTTGGGGGCATAATAGATTACCTCAACCCTGGGATAGGGGGCATGATTAATCATTTTGAACCTAATCCATCACATCTATCTCATCACGTCAATGAACCCATCGTTCAAACCAACACATATGTGATCCACAATCACAAACCCCATGCGCATAGCATGGGGACAAGTCATTAAACCTGCTCACTTTTTCACATACGTGATCTCAACCATTTTGGAGGTCACATGTCACTTGTATATATGATTTGATTCGATACACCTAGTATTCTGCCCCCACGGGTCATCATTTCTCCCCACCACTGCATCCTTCGCTTGGTGGGCTCACCTTTATTTGTAGCCATTTTTTAACCTAGTTCTTTCCTTTGACCATTCCGGAGTCCTTATGACCTCCGTTTTTCGCACCATTTGCACTGCCGGATTCATATTTTCGTGCCCGTGATGATGCTTGAGATCATTTCTCGCTCTCACCAAAAATTTTAGGGCATTTTTTCCATGCCCCTCGTCGCCTCGGTTTGCATGCCACATCGGCCGTTATCCGTATTAGCCGTATTTTATGTCGTCGGATTCATTTTTCCGTGCTCGTGATGATGCTTGAGATCATTTCTCGCTCTCACCAAAACCTTTATTGACATCGTGACATGACACCTTGTCGCCTCGGTTTACGTGCCACATCGACTGTTATCCATTTTTAACACTTTTTATATTGCCGGATCCAGTTTTGTGAGCTCATGATGATGCTTGAGATCATTTCTCACTCTCAATAGATACAATTTCACCATTATGTCCCGACACCTTGCTACCTCGGTTTGCACGCCACATCGGCCGCCATCGGATTGTTCCACATTTTTACATGAGCCATTCACTCCTTTCATATTGCAATTATTTCGTTATTTTTCCACCATTCATTATCCCGCAAGGAGGCCCACCAGTGTTTCCCCCCTCCCTCGTTCTTGGTCATCATCAATGTTCCTTGATTGAACACTTCCTCCTTGCCTGACCATTCCTTTTGTTCGGTATAATTTTATCCCTTTTTCGGGCCAGACAAGTCCTTTACGAAAAAGGCACTTAGGGAGTTTCTATTAAGCTCTTTTCTGACTCCTAAAACAATGAAAAGATCGCCGAGCAATCTTGCTTCCTTTCATTCTCATTAAAGTACCTGAAAGGGTGTCTATCTGGTATAAGTTTAACCCTTTTCCGGACCTGGTAGACTAATTACAAAAAAAGAATACTCTAGTCTCACTGGCTAGAAGAGTTCTTCATTGCTTCCTTTTATGCTTCTTCGGGCCTTGGAGACAAACACACGAAAAAGCAACCCCCTGGAGTCTTCTTATCGCTTTCAGACTCTCTAAAATTGAAAGCAACCATGAGCATGAACTGTCCCAGGCTCGTATAAATCCACACGACAGTACCATTCCATTATTTCAGAGTCTTCTTATCCCTTTCAGACTCTTTAAAATTGAAAGCAATCACGAGCATGAACTGTCCTGGGATCGTATAAATCCACACGACAGTACCATTTTAAACACACTTCTTCTAGTTCCTTAACCCATGAAGAAGTCCCCGCATGCCTCTCGGCACTATGATTGATCATCTCGGCAGCACCCCCAATCAGGTCGCCTTTGTTCAGAGTATTCTGCAGTCTCCTACCATTTTACACCAACTTGAGTATCACTCACCCCAGTCACTATCCTTGATCCATTACAGCTATGATCCCTTTCCCACCCGTCAGTTTCATATGCTGCCCAATCATCCCCCATCTTCATGCTCTGAACAAAGGAAGTTTGAGTCCACCCACTCAACTTGCCCAGTTATCCCGCACAGTATATCAGTCCTACCATCAATACTCTCACACTTCGGTTCTCCACCTCACACTCCTATCAAGGAAACATCATTGCCTTTCTAGTTGCAGGTCTCCCTCTGTTGACTACAGCCCCTCTATTCCAGAGGATAGGCCTAGAGGTCCCTGCGCCTTGGACCCATCACCATCTATGGTGAGTGACTACGGACCATTTTGAGAGGAGTCATCATTGCCTCTCCAAGTGGTTGTTTCTCACATGCTCGACTTCAACACCTTGATCGCATCGTTGAGAATCGCGCAGGGTTTATATCCCTTCAATTATTGGTCGAAGACCCTGGATTTCCCCCGACTCTAGCACATTGGTGAGTCACTTCGGAACACCCAGTTATATGTTCTCGTGGATGTCCGGGTTGCGTTGGCGATTATATTCGGAAGCCATCCAGTTATATGCTTCCTTGAGTACCTAGTTCAGTTCCAATTCAGTGTACCATTGAGGGTATGACTCCCCGTCACTATGATCCAGCAGCTCATCAGTTCCTTTGGTACCACACTCAGTAGCACTGTAGTTATTCCAGTGTACCAGTTCTTCAGCTCCGACATGGTCAGCCCAGCAGTATGTACTAGATTTGTGTCCCCTCTGGACCCTTATGATGTACATAGTGGTTCTCTATGTATCTTACAGGTCCCCCTTTTTCGGGCCTCACAGTTATTTTTTATGTATCTTGATACGAGCATGGGTATGCCCACCTCGTCCATATATTGAGATTCTTCCTCATTCATTATTTGAGGCCATGTATATTTCAGGTCCCCATATTTTGGACCCCATTGTTATTATTGTTCTATATCTTGATACGAGCATGGGAATGCCCGCCTCGTCCATATGTTCAGATTATTCCTCATTCATTATTGAGGTCATGTACTTTCAGTTTTTGCAGTTTGTTCGGGACCGTTGTTCCGGGCTCTAGTTCGTTTCTTCTCCTCTCCACACCCCAGGAAAACCATAAAAGACTTATGATGTCTATCGGCCATACGATGAGCTCCTGCCCTCACACATCAGAGGGCAATCTGTTAACACCCAAAAAGTGCTCACTACCTCATCTACCCATTACATGACTCATTTGTCCATATTTTCCTCCAAAACCTTAAGAAACACATTAAAAAGCCTCCAAAAGGCCAAAAAACCCCTTTTCCCCCAAAATAATCCAAAATTCCTCCAAAATAGCAAAAACCCTCTAAAAAGGGAATAAAAAATACAAAAAAGAGGAAAAAGAGGGAAAAAGAAAGCAAAAACCCTATATAGCTAACCTAAACCATATGGTGCCCAAAACCATGGGCCATCACTCCACCACTAAAAACCTATAAAT
Source organism: Larix kaempferi (assembly GCA_027924585.1). NCBI lineage: Eukaryota > Viridiplantae > Streptophyta > Pinopsida > Pinales > Pinaceae > Larix > Larix kaempferi. The sequence goes on along the minus strand of BSBM01000372.1, from coordinate 28,153,038 downwards.
AGGTGATGGAGGCCCCTCATTTCATATCCATAGTCAACCACACCCTTACTCTGCCAAAATCACTCCTGAAACCCTAGCTCACCCTTGAGCTACTTTCACATTTGAGTGCCCCTTTGGCCCATTTCCAAAACCCTTTGGAGAAAGAGAAAGGAACAAAATTGGAGCTTGGAAGAAACCCTCTTGGACTGCTGCAAAGGCTTCATCAATCTTCACATTGGAGGTATAATCAATACAAAAAAAACATTTGTTATAATCTTGTCATTTATTTTTATGCACATGCTTAGAGTAGTTACTATTTTACTGTACTGTCTTTCATTTACTGTTTTTCTGAACTGCTACTAAGGAGTCCCTTCTCCTTAGTAGGTGCTCATTTGCACAAGCTAGGGTGAAAACCCTAGCTACACTCAGCAAGAAGCAGAAAGATTTACCCAAGTAATAGCACGGTTGACAGACCAGAACCAAAGTTATGTGGAAACAATTTCTAAGCTTTATGAAGAAAATAAGGCACTGCATGCACAAGTAAAAAGCATCGAATGTTTAGTTAATGCCAAAAAAACATCCCACACCACCCTAAGGATGAAGTATAATTCCCTAAATGATCAGTTTGAGAATCTCCAGGCCAAATCTATATCTTCATCATCCAAGTCGAAGGCTGCTGCTATCGCAGCTCGGCCTTCTTCCTAATTTCTTTCTGTTTTGCTCAGTGGGACCTGGCATGTCTCCGGTTTGGGGGGATGTTGGTGTCCATTTTGTCACCATTTTTTATTATTGAATCTACTCTGAATGGAGTTATTTTCATTATTTTTTGCTATGATAAGGTATTATTTCCGCCATTCATCACATTAAACAAACCAGGTATGCATATATTTACTTATTACGCAAATCTTGTTCACATCTGCTATATTATGATTTATTCATGTTTAAATGACATTTTCTGGGCATACTTGGCATTTAAAATTTTGATTTACAGGCTGCGTTTTTCAAACGACCCTTCGTTCAGACTGTGTGTTACGTGCTCATTCTCAGCCGCGTCCAGCTTGTCATTCAGCCTCGCGTTCAGCCCACTGAATCAGTGGTTAGCATACTTTGGGCCATTAAAGAAACAAATGGACACGTAGGTTCTGTTTGCCACGCGAGGGTCATGGATAATGAGCTCTGGTTTTGGAAGATTCGTCCCTAGGCCTACTAAACTTGACAGCACAGCCTACCTCCACATCAACTCTCCACACGCCGATTTCCTTGCTTGTTCAGCTTGAAATCACACACGCCCATTCACACCGGTGTTCTGGAAGAGTTCGTCCTTCCACGCTCAGTCTGCCAACACACTGCCCGTTCCACGTCAAAGGAATATCGACGCTCCAAGCAGCTGCGTGAAGGAACCGACTCCGTGAAGACTGATTGATGCTCCCTACGCTGTCACACATCACTTAAAGCAGCCTATTACAGCCATAAACGCCTCTATTATTAGAGAGGTCGACTCTGTCGACATTCTCATCCATTGTAATTTATAAATAGATGCTTTGCATAAAGAAACATAGTTAGAGTTAGAGAGTAAAAGCTAGAGATGATAATCAGCAGATAGTTTGTAGATTTTACAGTAGATAGCAGACGTTTTTGTAATTTTCATCAGTTAATGAAAGCTCAAGTTCATAGCTGTTGGTGATTAAGTTGACTTAGTTCCAATCTCTGATTGCTGGGAAGGGCCCCTCATCAACTAGAGGTTTTGTTATTTTGTATTTTCTTTCTGCAATTAGATAAGTTATCTTTCAGTTATTTAATTGTCTCTGTTTTTCTGTAGATGTTATTCCATTGTTTTCCTGTAAACTATGTATTGCTGCTAATATAATCTTAGAATTAGGAATGGTCGACCAAGCTTAATAGTTTGTAGTTTGCTTTCAGTCTTCTTCCATCACCTGTAGTTAGATATTGCTTCATATTATTCCATAGTTAGCATTAGTTTCCTTAGTTTCTCTCTATTAGTTTTTCTTCCTGTAGCTGTAAGTTAACTCTACCTTCCATCTTCATCTTCTTCTCACATATCATAGAAATAGTTCATCTTCTTAGATAATGATTAGAATAAATAGTTTCTTGTTAGTTTAGCCTCTAACTAATCCATCTATTGCTTCCTTTGCACTGTAGGATAATATGCATCAGCCAGCTGGTAATTAAAGTCATCCAAAATTCTTTTTTTCTTTAATTTAAATCATTTTATGCTTCATTCGGACAGGCATTCGGATCGTCATTCAGACCTTTACCCTTTCTGCACTATTTTATGCTTTTTTCAAAATCCAGTTTCTTCTGCTTTGTAAATATAATGTTTCTTGCTTCCAATTAACAGTTTTAGATGTAATTTAAATTTTGTTTCATGTTACATAGAGTTTTTAATAAAGTTTTATCATTGTTTCCTCTTTCCATATTATCTTCCTTCACCTTTTTTTTAACCTTCTTCCAAAGTTAAGTTCTTCATATCTGATTTGCTAATTAGTTGTTGTTTAGAATTTATCAGTCTTGTTTCTAGATAGTTTATTTTCAAGTCATAGTTAATAATTCCATTCTTTAAGTTGTTTTAGCTTGTTAATCATAAGATTAGTTTCCATTCTACAAATAATGAAGATGTTCATGATTTAAGGTTTGGATCATAAATAAGTATCTTCATCAAGTTTTCTACTTGCTTCCAGATCAAATTCAGTTCAGTTAAATATCTTTATTAAGTTTTCTACTTGCTTCTAAGTACATTAGTTTCATGTTGTTCATATATGGATAAACAATAGTTCATAATGTTTAAAGTTAATTGTAGTTGGATAATCTTTAGTTTGCATTTATTTGTAGAAGTTAAATTAGATTTGCTTCCATTTTGCTTCCTTGTTACATTTGAAAGTCACTACGACACATTCACTCCAGTTCCTATTACATTTGATGTACGTAATCAAGAAGAATGGAATTAGATAGTTCAGTTTAGAATAATTTACATTGCAAGTTCTTCTTAGTAGTTGTAGTTTTGTTATTAGTTCTTTCCCTAGATTAGTTGTGAAGTTAATCAGTTGTATCTATAAGTTCCGATTTTGTTCATAATTGTCATCTGAAGGTTTAATTAAGTAGTCTCTCATTTTCATCAGAAGTACTTGCTTCTTAGTATTTGTTATTGTTCCTTTCCATTGTTTAAACATACAGTAGAGTAGTATAATCTAATACTATTATGATCTGTTGGTTCAGTTAAATTTAATTAATTCAGTAGTTGTATTTTTCTGAAGTTTGACTCGATTTTTCTTTTTTGAAAGATCTTTCGATCTTTTCTTTATTAAATATTTTTAAGGTCCGACAAGCCAAAACTTAGGTATCATTCTACCTTAGCATATAATTTGCCTCAACTCTAAGATTACCAATCCCGATCGATAATTAAATATTAGGTGTTTTCTTTGAGATAGCTCACACACCCAACAATACTCAAGAATGAAAGATGCAAAATGAGATTACAGGGGTGTTAGGGAAGTTTCAAGGGAAACGGAGTGAAAACAAGGAGATATGGCAAAAAACAGAATTTTATACTTTTTTTCTTTTTTTTCCCAGAATGGATCTACTACGATGTAGAAGGGATCGGAAACAGATGGATCTGCAATGGCATGGAAGGGATCGACAACAGATGGATCTGAAACAACGCGGAAGGGATCGACAACAGATAGATATGAAATGGCGCGGAAGTGATTGACAATAGTTTTGGACAGAGGGAATCTGCGATTTATCAGCTGAAAATAGATATGGACCCCGTATGCTCGGCTTCCTAACGGTTCAGGGGATTCACTTGGCCACCAATGCTGTCTGAGGGCTTGCATATTGGGGCAATACCCCTCACTCCACGGCTTAGGTAAAACTGATAACCGCTTTTCCACAAATGACAGCTCTTGGTTTACCTCACGGGTGGGAACTAGTCAATCAGGTAGGGGTCGTTGCCCTTTTCGCTGACAAGTCCTCTCAATGGGCCAACTACTTTGGGGTTCTTATGGTACTCCTCACAATGAGTTTTAGGGATTATTCCCAATTACTTCCCACAGTTAAGCGGATAAGGATTATTCCTAGATTCGAACCTGCAACAAATGCGAAAAAAAAATTGGCAGAAATTTCACCCAACGAGCCCAAGAAAGTGCTCTGATACCAGATGTGAGGAACCTGCAACAATTAATTAATGAAAATACACGAGATAGCAGTAATAATAGAAATCAGAATCACTTTATTGATCACATGCCACTTCGAGGGGGTAACCTCCTTTGAGCAAGCTCAATACAAATAACTTCACAGTGCCTTCATTGGCCTCAAGACACACTTATATACTAAGTCTAGGCACCAATACTATGGGTCAAAACCATGGGCCAATACAAACTATGGGTCAACAAATACTACAGGCGACTTACAAAGCATATGCACCCAACAACAATAACATAAACTATGGATCAACAAATACTACGGGACGTCTTACAAAGCATATGCGTCCAACAACAATATACTAACAAAGTAAAGAGATGGGTTCCTAACAAAGGGTAACACAAGAGGGATGCCAATGCCACCTCACAAACCCTCTTCTCACTTTAGAATGGATCATCTCTGGTACAAGGGGTTTATCCTTAATGCTAGAATTACTAAAGCTTAGGCAAATAGTGCCAAAGGATGATTAAAGAGGTGCTCTAGAAAAACATAATTTTATTTGTTTTATTAAATTGATTTTAAAAGGTTGTTGATGGGAAATGACGAATGCCAAATATTCATAAGGGAATATGGAGTCGTTAAGCACCAAGGAGGGTTGATTATGGATGAGTAATGGGAGTAATAATTGTTTTTACGACATGTATAAAATGAATAAGGTTTGCAAATATATGATGGTTGGAAATCAAATAGTAAGGCCCTTCCAAAGGTGCCTTCTTATAAATATGCAATGTAAATAGGAAGTGATTTATTCGTAGCTGAAAATTAATGATTTATTTCCATGGAAATGGTATTCACACAATTAATCAACTAAGAGATAAAACCAAAATATTTATGAATAGAATGCACCTCATTCAATATTTCCTAAAGTGACAAAATTGCCCTTTCTCTTAGAGCTCCTATTGTAGCACCATTAGCAAACATTCTAGCAATATAAATCAACATAAAATGAAGGATGGAAAACCACATATGATATGAAACACTACTAGTCACATGGCCATGAAGAAGATGTCGAGTATAGGCCAAAGCCATAAGAGTGTTGTTTCTTCAAATGATCAACAACCATTACAATAAGATGAGTTCATCTTATATAGATGAAGAGCTCAAAACCTCCTCCAGTAAAATAATGGTATCCATTATAAATCCTAGATCTATCCTAGGGAGGAGTAAAGAAAAAATATCCTTCATTTAACTCATGACAAGCCACCAATCCTATATTAATGAAATACTAAACAAAATGGCTTAAGAAATGAGGATGCCACATGTCTATCTCTAGTGGAAAATGCCTCCTTAGTCTTGGGCACATTGACCACATCAAGCTCTCAATGAAAATAATAAAATGCTTCCTTAAAGGTGTGCCCTCCAAGAGTTTTTCAAAAATACAATATGATAATCCATATGGGAGTGATCCATTAGCATAGATATTAACCACACCATGAATAATATAAAGTTTTAGGGTTTGCTGTGAAAGTGTGCCCACATAGTAACCAATGCCTCAACATATGTGCCATAATAATAAAATAAAGGGAGTGCACCATGTGATCAAGCATTCAAAACTATAATTACTCCAATAAATGTCACAAATAGAGTGAATGGACCTAATCAATTTATCCAAAAAGAAACTAATATGCCTCAAATAGAAAATGACATAGACATGTGTGCAGTAGTGGTCCAAAAAACAATTATAAACATCTCCCACATGTGGAGTGACCTCAATCCACATGCTAAGTAGCTATATATCCTCATATAGATGTGCCAAACTAACCTCCCAAGAGGTGCACCATAGAGAAGTGTGTCGATGGGACCACATTGACCAAGCCATATAATGTAAAATGTTCCATGGGGTGTTCCCTTGAGAAGTGTGAATGACAGTAGTTAGCTTTTCTTGTGTCTAGGGCCACAATAATAAAATAATCCTCCAAAAATTGAATGCTCTATATAAAAGTGCAAGGTATTAGCATGAATGAATGTGCCATGATGCCAACTGGGGGAGGACATCGCCTTTTAATGAGTCAAATACATCTATATGTGGAACGACATCAAGGAATTTGCTCAATAGAGGGCACACCCTAGATTCATGTGCATAAATATAAAAATAAACCACCATGCCTCCATATGTGTGCCAAAATATGCCAACAAAAGGATTGCTCTATTCCATCTAGTAATCCACTAATTAAATAAATCCATATCATAGTCAAATAGTCAACATCTACTAGAGTTCCCCCTCACCAAGCCAATGTATAATCAAACATACACAACTATAACCTTTAGGAAAACTGGACTACCATAATAATGTGCATGAAAAGGGTGCTCAACATAAAAACCAAGTACCATGGTAGATGATGAAATAATGAAGATAATACACATCCTCTAACCAATGTACACAAATAATGAACAACTACATATAATCTCCAAGGTAAACTTAGGCAGGGGAGGAATGATAAACAAACATTCCTACTCAAGGCACTGCACACCCACTTGAAGGTGGTTGACAAAGTCATAAGGTTAGTTTCAAGGAAAGTGTGGGCACAAGCTAAATCCCCCTCTTAATACATCATGATAGTCCATCATAATCTTGTATCTGATTTATTCTTGTGAGAAAGAATGCTAGTTGATAGTCATTGATATTCATGAATCTAGTAACAAGATATGGCTTAAAATCCAACACACTCCAATGTAGCCTACATGGGCAGAGTCTTCAAACTAGATCAAATTCCTCATTCTATATGATGGGTAACACTTTTCTCCATATGCCGACATGCACTCTTTGAAGAAGAGTGTATGAGAGATCTAGAAGCTATATACATGCTACAACTTGACATGAAAGAGATGAAATCATGTGGTGGGAAAGGTACCATACCCTCATCTAGAAACCCCATATAAAAAGATAAACCAAAATAATATGCTCATAATATCTAGTACATCACAAACTCTAAAGTAATGCATGAGCTAAATGATTGAAACAACATAAATTAAATCCTACTCTACTGTTGAAAAGGACTTATTCTCATAGTCTACTACTTTCAAGAGCTTTTTCATTCTAAATTAAACATGGCAGTACATACCATTATAGCAATACATTTTGAGATATTGCCAATTTATAAGGAAAGGAAACTTTTCTCCATCCAGATGATTGAGGTAGAAATAATTTGAACCGACATCTTCAATCTTGTTGGGGTCATTCCATAGTCTGTAAAACTTTCCATGCTTTCCTATTTTCTCGTGTCTTTGATTCCACATAAGTACTAAGTCACCTTTGTGGAATATTCTTGCACAAGCCTTCTTGTCAAAATTTCCTTTAAATTTTTATTGATTATTTGCTAAATGATCAAATGCATGTATTTGGTTCTCCTCAAGCTCCATTAATTGATCTATCCTTGCCTAAACTACTTCCTGGTTTGATGTGAAAAGTTGCATAAATTGATACACTAGAAGCTTGATATGAATAGGAAGAGTGACACTCATAGCATATACTTTAGTTCAAAGGGGATTTTACCTATTTCATCCTTCTTTGTGATCTGATCAACCTACAACACATATTTTAGTTGACTATTCAAACTCTTTTTATTGTCACCTACGATCTTCTTAATTATGACCATTAAAATTTTATTAGTGGGCTCTACCATTATGTTTCCTTGTTGGTAATAGTTGGATGAATGGAGACAAACTAATGCCATGGTTAAAAAAAACTATTCACAATTCTCCAGAATTGAATACCTTGGATTTTTCCATTGATATTTTTGTTGGAATTCCAAATATTGTAAATATTTTATCTTCTAAGAATTGTGTCACCATCTTATCTATTTCTTTCTTCGTGGGGACTACAACCCACCTCATGAAATAGTTTTTTTTCCAAGAAAAAATAGTATTTTCCATTCAAAAGAAAAGAGAAATACATTATTTAGTTAGGTCTCAAAGTGAGCTTATCATAGATCTCATCATAAACAAAGAAAGTCTAATGATTTTATCAACTGTTGAGGCTTTTACGACAAATATGAGAAATTAGCTGGAGTATGGACCTTAGAGGTCAAAGAAAAGTGACAAAATTTGAGGGATGAAATTTACCAGATCTGTCTACTCTTGGTAGAGACAGAGTCTCCATCCTTATATTCTTCAATTTACTACGATCCATGAATCATATCCAATCCTTTTTTGGAGTGTTATGGAGAAAAAATCCTATGGCTTGGGGCAGACCAAAACAGACAGTTGACTACCAGAAAATAGCTCAATTCCCAATGCAATGCTATATAAATGACAATGCTAAGATAATGGAGAAAAGACCAATCTTCAACCAGATGTTCGAAGTAGATCCCCGTTGAGCTTTCAACTTCTACACTTGAACCTGTAGATTAGTCTCAACAACAAGTACAAGCAAGTGCATATAACATGTGAAAGGCATTAGCATAATCAATAGCATGATCCATGATATCGTAAGCAAATATAACCCAATGTAATTTAACAATATTCACAACATGAGTTGGACGAGAAAATGAGTATTTCCATTAATGAATAACAAGAAGTACAATTGTCGGCAACCAATCTGAACCAAGAACTGGGTCTCTCCACTTGTGCCTCCACCGCTTCAATCCCCCATGCAATGGAAACCTCAAACTATGAAAGGAGTTTGGTAGGTGAACATAAGGAGTTCACAACAACAAGGATCAATGAGTGTAGACTCAAGTCATGGCAAAAATCCACTAGAGTTATCTTGCTCTCTCTTTCTCCTTCCTTCCATACACCATAAGAGCTCAATATATAGCCTTCCAAAGGTAAGTGAAAGGTTGAATCGAGTCGTTTCGGGGTATATGGAGGGACAAAGGTCACCCTAAGACCACTTTTTGGGAGTAAAAAGTAAATTTCTAATGATTTTTACTATTTTACTTGGTACCCGCGGGCTATAGTGGAACAACCTACGTGTACGCTGGCTATAGTGGAACGGCTAGCGTACATGAACAAAAATAAGGAATTGTGTGTTCCTGGAGGATAAAATGATGGGTCTGAGTCAATTGAATGGATCCTGAAGGCCAATCAGTGCTGATGCTCACAAGGTGGAAAATCATGCTATAACAGATGCCCCACATTATGTGAGGTCAGAGAAGGTACTACGATGGCCAAAATACATTATAAAACTCAGAAGTGGAGTGATGGAAACACAAATGGAGAGAGTACCTCACTCTTCATAATACAATAATATCTCTGAGTACATGTTAGTATAATACAACAATCTGATACAATGGCCAGGATAGGAAGTATATAGTGAATACATGTCATGAGTGGTCATAGCCATGACCCATACAGTAAGATATGGTCTCCTACTGAAAAGGAAACAACTGATGCAATACTGGAGGTACATACTGCTGATGTATGAGAAATAAGCTCTCATGAGTACAGTCACGATCAAGAGAAGCATACTAAATGCTACTAACGTCTGGGGTCTTCTACACAAACCGTCTGCGTTGCAATTCCCATCAAGTGAATAAAGGTGTTGAGGTCGAACCTGATGTGACATTGTCTGATTACCGGTCAATGATGTATACCATTAACAGATGCGAGATAACCCACCAATAATGAAAATGGGCATCAAGGCACAGAGTACAATCATCAAAGTGTGAATAGATGTGTTGACGTAGAACACTAAGATGAACCCATCGATCAGGGGACATTGATGTATTCCCAAAACTGTCGATGGCGAGAGAACCTACCACTAATGACTGCAAGTCTCAAGGTACTCAACTGAATCTAAGTCTCAATTCCGGAATAAATGATTTGAAGTTGACGGAATGAAACCCACTGGAAGGAGGGAATTAAGGCATCCCCCATCAACCAACACGAGGTAATAGCTACGCTGAAAGATTTGGAAGAACTCGGACGAACAAACTAACTCAATAAGGATGGCCGACATGCAGTAGTCAAGAGATCTAAGGAGTGGCTGATTCTGGTTTCAGGACTTCCTTTGAACAAGAGCATGAGTAGATGGATGGACTCAGGCAGCATGGACTCAAGATAACAACACTTTGCGACACAGGAGGCATTGACAAAGGAGGGCTCCATAATGACTGGAAGCTTAACCAGCCGGTGGAGTGAAACTGAGAAACGAGTACCACTCCTAAGGTATGACTATATTCCCGACTCATAATCTATGGAGTGGAATTAATGCTCTATTCAAAGGCGACACAACAGCTGCCAACAAAAATAACTAAATATTCTCCTGTCCGGCTTTTTGGAATATTTGATTTTTTTTGGTCTTTTTCATATTTGGAAAATCTTGAAAAATAATAAAATTTCTTATAGTGCAACAAGTGAGGGAAAAAGTGTCAAATAGCGAGTAGACTAGTCCCAAGCAGTGGAACATACCTATGATCAATGCAAGGAAGCATGTGCACGATGTGGACACTCGGGGGTGTTCCCTCAGGGTTAAAAGGTCATCAAACTATGAAAGGAAAATGAAAGCTCTGCAGGACTCGACAAGGAAAGTGCTCAGGCACTAGGATGACAATTGAGTGAGCGAGAGCCGGCATGAGGCTCAAGCGGCAAGCAGGATGATGCAATGCAATCACAACTTGGTAAAAATGGGGGAGTCCTTATGGGAGATGACCAGCATAAGACAAAGTAGAGTATGAGTCTTTATCGCAAAGTCATGGCGTAACTACGAAGGACTCCCGATCCTAAAGAGAAACAACTGCATGGGCACCAAAAGGAAAAAAAGGGTTCTATCTAGGGCACCCATGTTCGGATAGGCCCTACCACCCAATAACAACACTTCTATAACAATGTGAAGGTTCTGTGTCAGTTACAAAGTGGGGTCGCACCTAGGTTTAATGACAAGTGGTCAAAGGTCAAATGCAAAATGCAGGTGAAAATGACATCTAACCTATATGATGGGTGTAAAATATACTTGCTGTAGGCACTAAATGGTCCAAAACAACTCTCGTTGAAGAAATCTATTCAAAATAGTACTCCAGGACGACACATTAGTCAAAACAACTTCAAATAGAAAAAACTATAGGAAAGTGGGTATTAAAACCTATAAATAGTAATAAAAAATTACAGTTTACAATTCATTTTCACTTTTTACCCAAATTGGAGTTTTTGGTTAGTTTTTACCTTGGATTTCAGTCGCTGATTCTGGGAGCTACGGGAATCCGTTTGTCGAGCCGTCTGGAGCAGGTTAGTCATCTCATCCCCCTATTTCATTTGATAGCTTTTATTTCAATTTTTATGTGGTCAAATTTTTTTATTGGGAAAGCCCTACTCCTCCACGGCGCTGTACGCGGGCTATAACTATGCAAGTCGCAGGTAGACGCCTCTTTTTTCTCAATTGCCCGCAGGTACGGCCGTGAAGTTGATTTTTTAAATGCTAAAAGATAAACAACTTGTGTTTCTTCCTCCAGGATGGTTCTAGAGTGGAGGGAAAGAGAGCATGATCTTGTGGATGAGGCTGTCCACCAATATCTTCCTGCGCAACAAGCATTACAAGCATGTGGGATTTTTAAATTTTGGAGCATTGGGGGTTTGAGGGCCCAAAACCAATTGCTCCGTCGGTTGATAGACTACTGAGAAGTAGACGCACATAACTTCAACATGGATGGTCAAACACTCTCCTTAGAGCTGGATGACATATATTTCATTACAGGATTGTCCCGTCGAGGGGAGGTGGCTAGTCTTTGATCTCGCACTATAGGTGGTGGGATCACCATTCCCGACTATATAGAGCGGTATTTTCTTCCCAATACTCGAAGGTAGGGATTCAAGTACCCATTGGGGCCATAGTCAGTCTGAGTACGAAGATCATAGTGTCCACTCTCGTCAGGATTACAGGTTCAACAGCTCTACACCAGGCTTCAAGGCCGGTGATGTTCTACGCCACAGAGTGCATGCGGCCCATGATATATGACTGGTGCACAACATTACTAGTGTTTATGAAGACCCAGTTAACGGAGTGTAAGCGTGGTGAGGAAAATAAATTTGGGTACGATAATATACTATGCAGCTTTTTCTTCGAGAGAGTTCCGGGGCTTAGTCTGAGGGTTGAAGTCCCTCCTCATTCTCTCCGTGACCCATCCCTAACCCGGTGGGAAGAGGTTCTTACGCGATAGGGTAGTGGCCGACAAGAATCACCATATACATATGAGTTCTTCCACTGGTGGGACCGACAAGTCATAGCCATTGACGACCACCCATATGCAGGGATAGAATTCCATGGCGATTGCGACATGCCACTTCCTCCAGGGGCCGCGTTCGGAGAAATCGGTATGTTACTCTTTTATGTTTTATGTATTTAATTTTTTGGGGATTTTTGATTATATATGAAAATGCAAAAATATTTTTGGTGTAGTATCACATATTGACATTCCACTGTTTGCTTGCAAATGCTGGTCCGCGAAGACCAGATGGTTTCCCGAGACATCGTCAACATGGCAGGGGTGGAGAGGTAGCCGGCACTGCAGCAGAGACCACATTACAGACCGTACGAGTCAACCTGTCCTGCATGACCACTAGAGTACCCATGATCGAGGTAGAGCATCTGCCAGAGGCGATGCAATGACACGTTGTGGGAGTACCGGGTCCCTGGGTGAGGCTGCTGCGGCGCATAGCCTAAGCAGTACATTATTATTACTAGACACATCCTGCCGAGGCAGCTAGGCATCCTAGGGATTAGATATCCCAGAGTCCCATATTTTGTATCCATTATGTATATTTTTGAGAGCTACGGGCTCCAATTTTGTATTGTGGCACTACCGTTTTGGACATGTTATTTATAAAAAACTATGATTCTCCGGTTCTACTATATGTGTATGTACAAATGTGTGAATGAATGTTTATTTGTGTGCTTCTTTATTGATGAGACAAATGCCAATCTAGGACATAATTAGCATATGCATCAGATACATGATTAAAACATCTCGGAACATGAATGTATGTAATGGAAACAAAATGACGCTCCAAGAGTCTTACCCTTGAGAATCTCCATAGTAACGTAGGGTCCCTCACACGATACTGACCATTCAATTGAGACACAACCAGTTGTGAATCCAGGCAGACTTGTAAATACTTGATGCCATGCGAAATGGCATCCTGAAGTAACTCAACCACGACACTATACTCATCCACATTGTTGGATGTAGGATAGAGACATGCACCTCCCGAAGACACAATCTGATGGTCTGGTGAATAAATAACCCACGCAGCAGAAGCGAGTTACTGTGTGTGACGGCTAGCACCATCTGCGAATCCCAAAAACATAGGAGATTCCTCTGACATCTGTCCATCAAACAGAAGCGAATTAGCAGACCTGAAAAATCAAAAGAATTCTAAACTATGTACGGAGCAACTATACAGTAGTATACAAAAGTATTAGCTCGAGCTAGAAGCTCAAGCGTAATACCGCTTGAGGTAGAGCCTGTTTCTAGGATCCTTCAAGGTGTTCCCCTCATAATCTTCCAATTCATAGGATCCTTTCTCAAGGACACGCCTCACTACGTAAGGACCGTGCCACATTGGGTTAAACCTGCATGCCCCCAGGGGTTCCTTAGCTTGGTCATACAAGAGGACCAAGTCACCTTCAGCATATTGCCTTGGATGGACAGACCTATCATATTGAACCTTGACACAACGCTTGTTGGAATATATAGCCACGACGACATCTCGATGCTGCTTGTCAAGGTGTTTAAGGTGGATCAAACGTTGCTCAACAAATGACGTATCAGGTAGGAGCTCTATGGATAGTTTTAATGAAGGGATCTCACATTCAATCAGTAAAATAGACTCCACACCATGTACTAGCTAAAACGGTGAGAACCCGGTGGCAATATTGACTGTGGTTCGATATGCCCACAAAGCAGGATATAACATAGTATGCCAGTTGCTCTTGCTTTGTTGGATGGTACATTGGAGAATGGTATTTAGGGATTTATTTACCGCCTCAACTTGACCAATCGCTTGGGGGTAGTAAGAGTATGAATGCTCTTGATGAAACCCAAGCTTGAGTGACAATTCCTCCATCATTCTGTTCTAAAAGTGACTGCCATGGTCAGTGACAATCTCTTTCGGGATACTGAATCAAGCGATAATCTGATTGAATACGAAATGGGATGCTGTAGCACCATTGGCTTTTACGGTAGGCATGGCCTCAACACATTTGGAAAAGTAGTCCACGACCACTATGATATGGTGATGCCCCCCAGCCGAAGCTGGTTTGCAATCCATGAAATCCACCCCCCACTTAGTGAAGGGACCGACGGTGACGACCGGATGAAGGGGCACTGGATGCGAGTGTATATTCCGAGAAAACAACTGGCAAGGGTGACATCTCTTCACAGCATTCATACAATATTTAAAGATCAATGGCCAAAAGTAACCTGCTCGCATGATGCGTTGGGCTGTCACAAGCCCAGATAAGTGACCACCACACGCCCTGCTGTGGCAGTCATTCAGCACTAAATCCGCTTCTTCATGAGTTAAACAACAACGGAGAATAGAGTCTTTTCCTCGACGATACAAAGTGTCACCGATGACATAATCTTTCGCTTGGTGGCTAACACGCCGTCATTCATCCCGTGAATAGTGAGTGCGAAGGGAACTTCAAAGTTTGGAGTTATATGATAATATCCACATACCAAGGGTCCTCCGACAAGATAAGGAATAAATTTTCATCCACAAAGGAATCTTCATGAATGATGTCCTCATTGAGTCGTGGAAAATCTAACATGAGCTCAACGAAAACCAAGGATTTCACCGACTTCGCCGAAGCAAAATCGAGATCAAATTCTTGAAGAATAACAATCCATTTATTGTACTTCCCCCCTATAAGACGTCGTGATAGCACGAACTAAAGTGGATTGATATGCGTTATAACAGTGGTTTTCCTAAGCATGATGTAATGCCTTAAACGTTGGACTGCATGAACAGTCGCAAGTGCCAACTTCTCCACATGAGTTTATCTTAGCTCAGCATCTACTAAGTTTTGACCAAGATAATAGATGACATGCTCTTGGAGCGCATCATCTACCTGGATTAAGACCATGCCAATTGTCTCAAGAGACATGGCCACATAAAGCAAGAAATCTCTAGCAAAGTCAGGTGGACTAAGAAGAGGGGTTGATACCAAAGCTTTCTTTAAAGCATCGAAATACTGCTGGGCTCACTCATCCCAGATAAATGGTGTGTCCTTCTTCAACATACGCGCAAAACCTTTGGTAAGACTACCATAATTCACTACAAAGTGTCATAGAAAAGTGGCTCTCCCTTGGAGGCTCTGAAGTTGAACTAGGTTACGCGGGGGAGGCAGGCGAAGTATTGCCTCAACCTTAAGAGGATCCACTCTTATACTGTCTTGTGAAACTATGAACCCTAAAAGGCGACCCATTCTCACGACAAATATGCATTTATTGGGATTCAAACGAATCTTGTAACATCGACATCTTTCGAAAATAGGACGGAGGTGCTTGGGGTGGTAAACTCTCTTACGAGAATGGCTAGCAAGATCATCCAAGTATGCCTCCATTATGCACTTAAGTGTTGATGTATATGTAACTTCGGAATGTATTTCACCTATGTATATTGTACTCCTATAGAGATGGTATTATTCCTCTATACGGAAGTGTCAACATTTGTATTGACTAGTGTCGCAAGAGTCGTAACTTGCTGTGATGGGTTATTAGACCACCAAGTGTGGGGTCGGCCCTGATTAATGTAACCATGGGTTATTAGACTCTCCTAAAGAAGTCGGCCCTGCTAGTTTATTAGGCAAGTCGGGATAAGTATAAATAGAGTGCGGGAGCTCTTTATTTGATCATCTCATTATTCACTTCTACATCACTCGGAAAGTGGTGCACTAGTGAGGAAGGAGGAGTAGCTGCTAGGAGAAGACTATATCTTGTACTTTGGTTGTATCATTGCTCTTTCTATCTCTGAGGAAGTTGTGGGGTTTTTCACCTTTATGGTTTTCCCCAGTGAAACTATGTGTGTCTATTGTCTCATGTGATTGCTTGGTGTGATTGATATGCATTTTTAAACTTGATATGCTGTACATGTTATTCTCTTAGTAAAGATCCTAGAGTATATTGAATTCATGCTCAAAAATTAACATGGTATCAGAGCTAACCTGAGAAGAAGACACTGTGCAGTTGCAGAAACTAGGGTTTCTTGTTTATTGGGTTTCTCTCCACAGATTTTGGAAAGGCAGTAAGTTAGATTGAATCTACTCATCAAGGTGAATCTTTCTGTCCAATCAGAACTCAATTCTGGGCACTTTCATTGTTGGCCCTAAGTTTTAGGGTTTCCACAAAAATAGGAATTTATGAAATCTGAAGACATAGCTGGAAGCTCCTTGGAAAAATCGAAGTTTAGAGCTTTGGATCATATATTTTGGTTGGGTGAAGATCTGGGAAACTCAAACCCTAATTCAGGGTCCTCCCTAGTGAATCCAGGAAGACTAAAAGGCATTTCTAAAGGGTGAAAATTTGCAGTTCTCAATTTCTAAGTATACCAGGATGGTCAGATCATCAAGGCGCATCTTTTTATCCTTTCAGAAATTTGAAATTCACATTTTGAATTTTTAGGGTTTCTCTGACAAACCCTAATTCAACTCCAGAACCAGATTTCTGCAAATCAAGTGGTAAGACCTAAATCTTTTCTATTTCCATTTGAAGTACTCTTTAAAGATGTCTCACCACACCAAGCTTGAGGATAAGCTTGAAGGGGATGATAACTTCCGAGCATGGAAGTATAGGATTGGGTTAATCCTGGAAGAAAATGAATTGGATACTTACATAAGCTTTGAGGTCCCTGTTCGAGAGGGAGAAGAGGCTAAAGCCCTACACAAGAAGAACTTGGTCAAGGCAAAGAGAATCATTGTTGATTCTATCAAAGACCATCTCATACCACATGTGTCATCTCTGAAGACACCCAAGGAGATGTTTGACTGTTATCAGACAATCTACCAAAGACGGATCTAAGGCATGATCTCCCTAGCTTAATGCAAGTCTAGAACAAATAGTAAAGAATACAAAACTCATTTCCTAGATCTAGTTACAAATCGAGTACTTAGATATCATACCTTTCAGATCGCGGATCCTTCTCCTTGTTGTTGCTCCAAGTCTTGTGGTCGTTAGATCTCCAGCTGCAAGACCTATTAAGACAATATGGAAACAATACAAGCAGTACAAGATATCTAAACAATAACTGATCTAAACTAACAATTGAGGAAGAAAGTTCTGAACATCATCAACGAGACAACATTTATGGAAATAGATTATATTAACTGTATAAAAAGTGGGAATACATAGAAAGGATGAAGCTACAACCAAAGCCTCAACGTTGCATCGTCCATCCAACATGTCCAAGCCAAGCCTCCAAGATGGTACAAGATTCCCAATCACCAATATGGGTTCTACCAGCATAAGGGTACCATAGACCTTCCCCCCTCCCATGGAGAGAGTGGGTGTTTATATAGGGCTAAAGAGATAGGGTAGGTTGAGGATTAGGGGGAGATGGTTCAGGGATCTTTCCATAAGGTTAGGAACAGAAATGTCACCTCACCTAGAACCTAGGGATAGGCCTCCACATCACTCATCTTCGAGAATGGGCTCGAAAATACTCTTTTATCCAAATAACTGACATCGTCGCAGGTTGCATTAGGACAACCTGCGACGTCGCATGTTGCACAGGGGAAGACTGCGATGACCTTGAAAAGTAGGTCAGTTAAGCCCTCTAGTCATGGGAAACTTTAGGGATATATTTTTACTCTAAAATGGGTTTAGGTATCATAGCAAAGAGTTTACACAATGGTCAAGATGACGACATTATCACAACAGTCATGATGACAACATTTGGTCATAATAACGCTACTTGCAACGGTCATGATGACGACACTAGGTCATGACGACGACACTTGCAACACTTGCGACACTTGTGACACTTGCACAAGGGTGATGACATTTTGGTGTAACAGAATTCCCCCCAAAGAATGAAGCTGACAGAATGAGACAGGTGAAATGATTTGTAGTAAGAAAAATGGCAAGGACTTGCTGGTTGGAAGGAGTTGCTGCAGAAATGACCTGAGATCCACAAGTCTCATACAACACAAAACATGGATGCCGACCAACACATTGCAAGTCCATGATAGTAAAGACCGACTGAACACAATCATGGCTACTAGACACAATCGTAGATCCATGATGAGATGATAACACAGCCACGACCAATACAAAAGTTGATCCTTGTAACTCTGAACTGACAACACAGCCGCGACCAATACAAAAGTGGATTTGTGCATCCCAAACAATTTCCATCGCAACCTGGGTAGAAAATAACTTCCCCAGGGTCTTCAAGCTGAACCCGCAATGATACGAATCTATCCATGTGATTACAATGTTTTGGAGTCAAACATGGTAGAAACCACTTGACTACCAGTCATTAATGTATACCGTTAACAAGTGCGAGGGGATTCACCATTAATGTCAATGATCCCCAAGGTATCACAGTACATACCATCAAGCGTGAATTAATGAGCTGAAGTCGAACACCTAATGGAATCTTTCAATCAAGAGTCAATGATGTAAACTCATGTTGAAAGCGAGGTAACCTGCCATTGAGGCATGCAGGGCCAAGGTACTTGGTTGGTTTCTAAGTTCATTCCTCGGATGATGATTTGAAGTCGACGAGGATGAACCTTTCGAAGGAGGGCCATGATGAATCCCCCATCATCGACATGAAAATCGATAAAAGATGTGTAGAGTAAATCGGATGGTACAGTAATGTGCAAGACTGACTCAAGGTAGACTGACATGATTGAAGGTATATTGACTGTAGATGATGAGTAATGAACATCTCTTGAACATGGGCATGGCATGACTTGGCAGTATTGACATGACAAGAATGATACCAACCCCTAATGCAATTGATGGTGGAAGCATTCTTTGGCTGATCCAAAGGAGCAACGCGACTCATGGAATTGACAAGACTCGAGGACAAATAGATTATCCAAGTACTGAATGCAAATGCAAACGAGTGCCATGTTCAAGAGTGACTATGTACTACCGTAATTAAGATGTAACAAAAAATATTTCCTTTTTCCCCATCATGATTGATGAGTGCCTCATGTGTTTTTGATGAGCTTGATGAGGGTAACCAGATGCTCGGTATAGCTCATCTCATAGATGAGTCCAATCCCAAATGTTTCACGAACCTAGGAAAGGAGGGATTCGTCCCATAATGGGCCCTTCAATGTTTAAAATTTAACGAGTCCAGAGAAGGAAAACTCGACGTCATTTCATGTTTAGAGAGTCTGAAAAGAACTAAAGGAGACTCCAACGGTCCTTTTTCGTAAAGTTATCCTCATCGCCCGAAAAAGGGTAAAACAACGCGGGAGAGGACTCTTCCAGCCATGGTTGGTTGGAGTATTCCTTTTTCGTAAATAGTGCTTCCTGGTCCAAAAAAGGGGTAAACTATCACCAGAAAGACGATCATTCAAATGCTTTTACAAGCGTGAAAGCATCAAGTTCACTTGGCAATATTTTCCTATTTAGGGAGTCTGAAAAGAGCTTAAAAAGGACTCCATGAACAGTTTTGTCATGGTTGATGACCGAGTACGACAAAGGAAAAGTAAACTCGACACAGTTCCTTTTCCGTAAATAGTCTAGTGAGGCCGGATAAAGTGATAAACCTATACTCGTTAGACACACCTTTTTACTCAAATTTTTAACGAGCACGATAATGGTATCAAAAGCACTCAGAATCTTTTTCATGTTTGAACCAGAGCACAAAAAAGTAAAAACTAAGCTCGAACCACTTTTCATGTTTTAACCAGAGCACGGAAAAGTAGAAAGTAAGCTCAAACCACTTTTCATGTTTCAAACAGAGCACGAAAAAGTAAAAAGTAAGCTCAAATGCCATCTTACTGTTTTTAACAAGCTCGAAGATAGGTTGGAAGAATGCTCATGATGTCTGCTTCATTTTTTAACGATCTTGTAACAGAAAATGAACTATGCTCAGGATATTTTTCATGGTTTAATGAGCTCGAAACCTAAGAAAGGAAAGTATGCTCGAAAA
Source organism: Larix kaempferi (assembly GCA_027924585.1). NCBI lineage: Eukaryota > Viridiplantae > Streptophyta > Pinopsida > Pinales > Pinaceae > Larix > Larix kaempferi. The sequence goes on along the minus strand of BSBM01000372.1, from coordinate 28,132,794 downwards.
TGTTCCCAATGGTGGACTTTTTCCCAACATGGCATCCAGAGGTTGGTGTGTGCCCCCAGCATGATTTCTAGAAGTAAGTGACTTATCTCCAACGTGGTGTGGAGAGGCAATTGAGTTGACTTCAATGTAACTTCTAGAGGTTGAGTCGCCAAATTTTTTATCAGACAATCTACCAAAGACGGATCTAAGGCGTGATCTCCCTAGTTTAATGCAAGTCTAGAACAAATAGTACAGAATACAAAACTCATTTCCTAGATCTAGTTACAGATCAAGTACTTAGATATCATACCTTTCAGATAGCGGATCCTTCTCCTTGTTGTTTCTCCAAGTCTCGTGGTCGTCAGATCTCTAGCTGCAAGACCTGCCAAGACAATATGGAAACAATACAAGCAGTACAAGATATCTAAACAATAACTGATCTAAACTAACAGTTGAGGAAGAAAGTTCTAAACATCATCAACGAGACAACATTTATGGAAATAGATTATATTAACTATATAAAAAGTGGGAATACATAGAAAGGATGAAGCTACAACCAAAGCTTGCATCGTCCATCCAACATGTCCAAGCCAAGCCTCCAAGATGGTACAAGCTTCCAAATCACCAATATGGGTTCTACCAGCATAAGGGTACCATAGACCTTCCCCCCTCCCATGGAGAGAGTGGGTGTTTATATAGGGCTAAATAGATAGGGTAGGTTTAGGATTAGGAGATGGTTAATGGATCTTTGCATAAGGTTAGGAACAGAAATGTCACCTCACCTAGAACCTAGGGATAGGCCTCCACATCACTCGTCTTCGAGAATGGGCTTGAAGATATTCTTTTATCCAAATAACTGACATCATCGCAGGTTGCATTAGGACAACTTGCAACGTCGCATGTTGCACAAGGGAAGACTGTGACGACCTTGAAAAGTAGGTCAGTTAAGCCCTCCAGTCATGGGAAACTTCAGGGATATGTTTTTACTCTAAAATGGATTTAGGTATCATAGCAAAGAGTTTACACAATGGTCAAGATGATGACATTGTCACAATAGTCATGATGACAACACTTGGTCATAATAATGGTACTTGCAACGGTTATGATGACGACACTAGGTCATGACGACGACACTTGCAACACTTGCGACACTTGCACAAGGGTGACGACATTTTGGTGTAACATTGACTCTTTGACCAAGCTGTTTGAAGGGAAGAACATAAATCGTAAGATGACTCCGTGGAACCAATTGAAAGGGGTAAAGCTTCAGAATGGAGAGACCATTCAATCCTATTTCTCTAAGGTCTCTTAGATCAAGGAACAACTTGAAGCTGTGGATGAAGTAGTGGATAATGGTGAAGTTGTTATGACCACATTGAATGGCATACCCAGGTCATGGGATTCCTTTATCCAAGGAATCTGTGCAAGAAAGAAGTTGATATCCTTCAGTAGACTATGGGAGGAATGTTCACAAGAAGAGGCTAGGATTGTAGCCCGAGAAGAAAAGATGGGAAGTGAAGACCAAGATCTTGCAGCTCACACCAAAAGAAACAAGCCCAAGAAGGAGCACTCTCATTACAAGAGATCATATCATAACCATCAAAAGAATAAGAAGGATCTGAGATGCTTCACATGTAATGAGAAGGGACACTTTGCTGCAGATTGTCCCAAGAACAAAAGGGACAACAACAACAACAACGCCATCAAGAAGAAGAATAATAACAAAACAAGATATCGTGCTCATGCTATTGAGGATGATGAACCTCCCAAGAAGAAGGCTAGAGCAAAAAGTGATGATTCATCAAGTGAATATGAATATGTTCTAATATCCACCCTCACAGGTACTATCTCTCATGGATGTAATGATTGGTTGATTGATAGTGGGGATTCCAAACACATGACTGGGTTCAAAGAATATATTGTAAATCTATCTGAACATGAGTCACCCCATAAAGTGAAACTTGGGGATGACTATCAATATCCTATCAAAGGAAGTGGTGAAGCCTCCTACAACCTAGACTCTGGGAAGTCTTTGAAGATGAAATAAGTTCTATATGTACATGGGCTCAAGAAGAACCTACTCTCCATATCTGCATTGTATGCAAAAGGCATGAGGGTTGCATTTGTTGATGGCCAAGTCCTAATGTGGCCAAAGGGTAAAACTATAGATGATGCAGTAGTGATTGGAGAGCAAGAGGGAGGATTGTACAAATTGAAGGGACAACCTGAACATGCCATGGTACATGAATCCATGGAGCCAAGTGAAATTTGGCATAGAAGGCTTGCACATGTGCACTATAGAGCACTACCAATTGCAAGCAAAGCTGTAGAGGGTCTTACTGAAATCAAGTCAAAGCATGAAGGTGTTTGCAAAGGATGTGCAAAAGGAAAGAACATTAAGAAGGCATTTCCAAGTAGTGAAAGCAAAGCAAAAGGAATCTTGGAAATTATCCACTCTGATGTATGCGGTCTGATGTCATCTAGTTCTCTAAGTGGGTATGTATACTATGTCTCTTTCATTGATGATTTCTCTAGGAAGACTTGGGTCTACTTCTTGAAGAACAAAGATGAAGTATTTGATAAGTTCAAGGAATTCAAGACCTTGATGGAAAATCAAACTGATAAGAAGATCAAGACTTTCAGATCCGACAATGGCAGAGAATTCACTTTAGGTGATTTCAAGAAACTATGCAGTGATTCAGGGATTAAGAGGGAGTTGAATGCTCCCTACAATCCACAACAAAATGGAGTTGTAGAAAGAAAGAATAGAAAAATCATGGAAGCAGCACGGGAAATGCTACATGACTAGGATCTGCCTATGCTTCTATGGGAAGAAGCAGCTAGGACAGCTGTATATGTGCAGAACAAAACACCTCACAAGATATTGGACAATAAGACACCAAAAGAAGTCTTCACTAGTAAGAAACCTGAGGTCAGCCATCTCAGAATATTCGGTTGTCCAGTATATACACATGTTCCAAAGGAAAAGAGAACAAAGCTAGATCCTTCAGGAAATAAGGGTATCTTTGTGGGGTACAATGAAAGCTCGAAGGCTTACAAAATATACTTTCCAGGGTTCAAGAAGATTGATGTCAGCAGGGATGTAACATTTGATGAAGACTCAGCTTTCATCAAGTCAAGGAAGGCACTTGTTGAAGATCATGAAGAACCAAAGGAAACCAGATTTCAAGATACCACTATGACTGAAGCAATTCCAAAAGCAGATCATGAAATTGAAGATCCAAAAGAACCTGTAGATCCACCTCGTGAGAAGGAATCTCACAAGAGGAAACCTGCATGGGATAGAGAGCTCATTCAAGATGCATAAAGGTATGGCATTCAAGAAGAAGAACATACAGCAAGGAAGAGAACTAGATCTCACACCAGTTATGTTGCCTTACTCTGTGACATTATGAACAAAGAACCTTCTAGTTATGAAGAAGCAGCGGAAAAGAAAGAATGGAAGGATTCTATGGACAAGGAGTATCAATCGATCATGAAGAATGATGTTTGGGATGTAGTCCCAAGACCTGAAGGGAAGTCAGTGATGACTTCCAAGTGGATCTACAAGATCAAGCATGCTGCAGATGGCAGCATAGAGAAATACAAAGCAAGACTCGTAGGTCGTATCTTCTCCCAGAAAGAGGGAATAGACTATGAAGAAAATTTTGCTCCTATAGCCAGGTACACTTCCATCAGATCAGTACTTGCTTTGGCTGTAGTGTTGAAATGGAAGATACACCAGATGGATGTCAAGACATCTTTCTTGAATTATGTAGTCGAAGAGGAAGTGTACGTGGATCAACCACTTGGTTTTGAGACACATGACATGAAGTCATACATGTGTCGGTTGAAGAAAGCCTTGTATGGCTTGAAGCAAGCTCCTAGGACTTGGTATGGTAGGATGGACAACTTTCTATCCAGTTTGGGATTTTACAAGAGTAAAGAAGATTCCAACTTCTACTACAAGGTTGAGGAAGGCAATCTAGTCATACTACTTTTGTATGTGGATGACCTGTTTGTTACAGGAGAAGATAGTTTGATTGCTGATACCAAGAGGAAGCTTGCTGCCGAGTTCAAGATGAAGGACTTGGGGATGATGCACTATTTTCTAGGAATGGAGGTGTGGCAGAGTGCAGATGGAATCTTCCTTGGAAAAGGGAAGTATGTAGTAGAGATCCTGAAGAGGTTCGGGATGATGGACTGTAAGGCCATGGCCACACCTATGGAATTGAATCTGAAGCTTCTGTGTGATGCTTCATGTGATCCAGTTGATGTCACTATGTATCGTCAGATGATTGGGTCCTTGATGTACCTAACAAACACGAGACTAGATATTTGCTTTGCAGTGAACATATTGAGCCAGTTCCTGACAGATCCAAGGAGTGTTCTCCTGGTTGTTGTAAAGCATATTCTGAGGTACCTGAAGGGTACAGTTGATTATGGGCTCAAGTATGATACAAATCAAAAGTTTAACCTGCAGAGTTATGTTGATTCAGACTGGGTACGCAGTGCTGCAGATAGGAAGAGCACTTCTGGGTGCTGCTTCAGTATGGGATCAGGTGTGATCTCTTGGTTTAGTAAGAAGCAGTCCTGCATAGCACTAAGTAAAATAGAGACAGAGTATGTTCGAGCTTGTTCGGCTAGCTGTGAGGCAGTATGGCTGAGGAAGCTACTGTCTGCGTTATTTGATCTCCCGTTGGAGGCTACTGGTATCTTTTGTGACAAACAGAGTTGTGTGAAGCTGTCTGAGAACCCGGTGTTCCACGACAGGTCGAAGCACATTGAGATCAAATATCACTATATCAGGGATATGGTGCAGAGAGAAGCAGTGAAGCTCCTGTATGTTGCGACGGATGAGCAAATTGCAGATGTGTTGACGAAACCACTAGCCAGAGTGAAGTTCGAGTACTTCAGAGAGAGGCTTGGTGTTCTTCAGATTGACAACACTTCAAGGAAGAAGTGATGGACACATTTGCTGGAGCCATTCCAAGCATGGTGAAAGGAGGATCCTTCCCATGGCTGTGGATGTAAGCACTGGATGATGAGCATCAGGGTGATGCTCCAGTTACTGCTTTGTATATGCATCATGTTGGATGCTTGTTATGATTAGTTGGATCATGTTTATGTATATGCATCATGTTGGATGCTTGTTATGATAAGTTGGATCATGTATATGTATATGCATCATGTTGGATGCTTGTTATGATCAGTTGGATCATGTATTTGTATATTTATCAGGTGGATACATTATATGATCAGGACGATCATGGATGATGAGCTTCAAGATGTTGCTCCAGATGATATGCATTAGAATGATGCTATGATGATGATCAGGATGTGATGATGTACATCAGGATGATGTATGGTGAGTATCAGGTTGGTACTCTTTGGCCGTGGACAGGTTGTGCAGATAAGCATATAATAGCACCCTGGGAGATTTGCAGATACTCTTTCAAGGTTTTTCCTATGGCATATAATAGTGCCCTGGGATATCTAGAAAATGCTCTTTCGAGGTTTTGCTTGGGAGGACATATAATAGCACCCTGGGAGGTTTGCAGATACTCTTTCAAGGTTTTGCCTATGGTATATAATAGAGCCCTGGGATATCTGGAAAATGCTCTTTCGAGGTTTTGTCCTATGGCATATAATATGTCCTTGGGAGATCCAATAGGTTGGGTTGTGTGCCCATAATAAGTCCTGGGATGCTCTTGCGAGGTTTTGCCATGACCGCATGTAATATGGCCTTGGGAAATCCGATAAGTTGGGCTGTGTTGCCATAATAAGTCCTAGGATGCTCTTGCGAGGTTTTGTGGTGACCACATGTAATATGTCCCTGGGAGATCCAATAGGTAGAGTTGTGTGCTCGTAACAGCTTGGGATGCTCTTGCGAGGTTTTGTGGTGAGGTCACATATAATATGTCCCTGGGAGATCCAACAGGTAGAGTTGTGTGTTCGTAACAGCCTGGGATGCTCTTGCGAGGTTTTGTGACACATGTAATAAATCCCGAGGATTCCACAGTATGGCCAATGATGAAGACCTGCATGTGGTGGGCCTACATCCAGTATGAAAAAGGATTGGCTCTGTAGAAATTCCTATGACAAGTAGATTCAGAGATTGATTGAGATAGCAGCATCTGTAACGATGACGATGATTCGATAACGATGATCCAGAGAAGAAGACTCGTGCTAGCATATCTGTGTCGAGAAATACCTTCCTAGTTAAGAGGGAGTGTTGATGTATATGTAACCTCGGAATGTATTTCACCTATGTATATTGTACTCCTATAGAGATGGTATTATTCCTCTATACGGAAGTGTCGTCATTTTTATTGACAAGTGTCGTAACTTGCTGTGATGGGTTATTAGACCACCAAGTGTGGGGTTGGCCTTGATTAATGTAACCATGGGTTATTAGACTCTCCTAGAGAAGTCGGCCCTGCTAGTTTATTAGGCAAGTGGGGATAAGTATAAATAGAGTGTGGGAGCTCTCTATTTGATCATATCATTATTCACTTCTACATCACTCGGAAAGTGGCGCACTAGTGAGGAAGGAGGAGTAGCTGCTAGGAGAAGACTATCTCTTGTACTTTGGTTGTATCATTGCTCTTTCTATCTCTGAGGAAGTTGTGGGGTTTTTCACCTTTATGGTTTTCCCCAGTGAAAATCTGTGTGTCTATTGCCTCATGTGATTGCTTGGTGTGATTGATATGCATTGTTATACTTGACATGCTGTACATGTTATTCTCTTAGTAAATATCCTAGAGTGTATTGAATTAATGCTCAAAAATTAACATTAAGGTCGTGAAAAGCATAGGTCATAGCACGCTGAAACATAGCTCTGGCGTTTTTAAGGGAATTTTACGGTATGCAAATGTACTCCAAGGACAAATGAAAGCAGTTTTATGTTGGTCCTCCGGCTTTATCTGGATCTGATTATACCCGAAGAAACTGTCCATAAATGAAAAAACCTTGCTCCTGGCACAAGCATCCAAGATTTCATCTATGAATGGCGTGGGGAAGTTGTCTTTCGGACATGCGGGGTTCAGATCTTGAAATTCTGTGCATACGTGGATAGTTCCTTGCTTATTATCTACAAGAATAGGATTTGACACCCATTTAGTAAGAGGAACCGGGTAGATGAAACCAGCTTTAAGGAGTTTCTCCACCTCTGCCTTGATTGCGGCTGCCTTTCTAGGATTCACGGCACAAAGTCGTTGCTGAACCGGTTTGGCATTGGGATATGTCTTAATTTCATGTTCGAAAATACTATGGTCTATTCCTGGCATCTCCTCATATGACCAGGCGAAAACGTCCTCAAATTCCTTGAACAATTCGGTGTACAGCTGAATCTCTTCAAGAGAACAATCAACACCAATATAAACGTTCTCTACCTTTCCGGGTGTACGAGAGATGTTGATCGGTATGGTTGGGGAAATATTAGCCATATTCCCCTCCGCGTAAATCCCATGTGAATCCAAAGGTGCCATAGGGTTAGGGAGAAAACAAGAGAGGTGATGCAAATATTCCCACGGCCTCTTGCTACCACACATGGCCTCAATGATGGTTTCATCCGAAGGAAAAGTAACATCAAGACAATCGTGTGAGCAAGACGAGTCGGTTTCCCATGCGGGTAGCATAACGAGATCTTCCTCTTCTGTCCGTGAAGAGTGTGGATCCGACTCTGCAGTGGTTTGTTGAATTTCACAGTAAGCAAGTTGAGTTGCAGATAATGGCATAGCCATTCCAACGTGCGAAATGTCTCCAAACAATGTACTCATGGATGGTACGGTCCACAAATCATTAAAATACGAGGTTCGGAATGGTACATTATTTAATGAGGAGGACGCACTATCGTAAATGGTTCCAATAAAATCAATTGGTGCAACAAATTCGAATGATCCCATCAAAGACGGATACAATCCTACACCAATGTTCCCAGTTGCTGGCTGAGAATATTTGATCTGGGGAACAACAGTTCCCGGCGATGCTACGGAATTAGAACTAGGGAAGTCTAGCTGATCGATCGTCATGATTCTACCTTCATGAGGAAAGCAGATAACTCTAAATATGGAGGATATGATTGCTTTCATTGCATAGATCCAATTCCTTCCCAGAAGAAGGTTGTAATCGATGGGCGCATCAACCACCTCGACTTCAATAGGAACGGATTTCCCACCCAAGTGGAACTCAAGGGAAGGGATAATACCATGCGGCATAAATGACTGACCATCGAACGCAGTAAGCATAGTCATAGATTTAGACAGGGGAGGAGAGCCAAGATCTTTCCAGCAATCCAATGACATTATCGAGGTGGAAGCACCTTCGTCAACCACCGTGCATTTAACAAACTTATCCAAGCACCTTACATGGATTTGAAAAGATACATGGTAAGGTAAGTGAGGCAGGACGTTAGTAGTGTCAAATTTAATGACGCTAGGGCTATTCTCATCCTGAACTCCTAAAGCAGATAAAAGGGCATGTCGTTGTGAAGGGAAAGCCTGTAACACCTCAAGAGCCGACATGGCACACAAGGTTTGACCCAAATATTCTATAATGGAGTAGTTATGGACAGCTCGGGCATTGGGATTGTGCACCGAGCGCTTAAGAACACCTTTTGGTATCCGCGACATAGTAGTGGGATTCTCGATATGCAGCGAAGTGTCAAGAGGAGGAGGGGGATCATTCCCCATATTCGATTGTGGTGCACCATAATCGCGTTGATGAGTAGCAACACTAACCTGATATTGGACCATGTTTACGCATCTGTAGCCACTGGCATGAGAAGAAGAGGTTGTAGTTTCATTAGTCCCATAGCTAGTGGCGGGAGCATTCGAAGACATATTTTGATGATGCGGAAGGGGATCTTTCAACACAGTTGGGCTTTGTGCAAGATGCTTCGATGCTTCCTCAATTCGAGGATACAAGTGAGTCAGGTGATCCTCCCCACAAATTTTGCAAGGGAATTTCACTTTACATCTCGGCTTACGGTCCCCACCAGCATTTCGCCATCCCGAGGAGGGTTGGAGTTCTCTTTCCTAGGAGTATTGCGATTACTTCCATTATTTGAATTATTCCCATCCTTACAGTTGTTTCTCCCCTTCTTCTTTCCACCAGGTTGCTGGTTACCTAATGGGTTTTCCGTCTGTATAGAATGGACATCAGACGACTGGGTAGGATTAGACGAGGCGTGAGCCTGTCTGGGGGTAGATTGGATAATAGAAAAATTATGCATTTGATTGGTAACCAAGTCTACAGGTCGAGTACTTGTAGATCCCACAATGCCATCAACATGTGGTCCAGGAATAGGCTTGGCTTCATGTAGTGAACGCGGTGCGTCAAGAATAATATCATACAGGATGCCCGATTGAGCGTAGAGTAAATCTAGTTGTTGGGATTTGAATATATCTTGTTCCTCCGTCATAATGCGGGACACCAAAATGTCCTTTGATATGTATGTAAGCAAAGAATTGAGGAACCATTCCAACATAAAATATGGAGGAATGTTGGATTTCACCATCCTCTTCCATCAACGCCACTCTTGAATGTGATCGGAAATGTGCGTGGCCTTGTTTTGACGGAAGGTAGACAAAATTTCGGTGCCAGTATCATAGAGAACCGGCAACTGAAAGTGATCTAAGAAAACCAAATCTATCTCACTAAAACCCCTATAAGTGCTCCCAGGCAACTCGACATACCACTTTGTGGCTGCCCCCGTGAGGGTGTGTTGAAATAATCTTAGACGGATAGAGTCATGATTTAATGAATTCGAGGAGCACCAAAGGTGAAAAGTCATAACATGATCACCCGGATCCTCACCACTCTTCCCTTCAAACTTTGGAATGTCAGAAGGGAGCTTGGTAGGGACTGGGGGCCAAGAAGGATCGTGACACACCGAATCATTCGTAAGCTTCGAAAGATCGGGTAAGTTCAAACGAGCGAGAAACGGGAGTGGTGGCTGTGACGCTGGATTAAAAACTCCCAAAAGAGGCTCACCTTGCAGACGGTAGGGATGATATGAACCATGACCATGACCATAGGGCTGATAACCACCCCCACCTTGACCCGTATAAGGATACGAAGGCATATAAGTGTTGTGAGTACCATGGTGAGGAGGGTTGTAATAAGGGCCATAACCGGCTGCATTATAAGAAGGATTGCCACCATATTGATGGAGCATGTAAGTGCTAGTTGTAGTAGGAGTAGTCGAGTAATGACCGTAATTATAGGGTATGTTTCCACCCCCAGCGTTAGGAATGTGTCCACCCCCAACATTGGGAATGTACCCACCTCCAGTGTTGGGAATGTACCCACCCCTAGTGTTGGGAACGTGTCCACCCTCGGTGTAGGGTATGTGCCCTCCTCCAGTGTTGGGAATGTACCCACCCCTAGTGTTGGGAACGTGTCCACCCCCGGTGTAGGGTATGTGCCCTCCTCCAGTGTTGGGAATGTACCCACCCCTAGTGTTGGGAACGTGTCCACCCCCGGTGTTGGGAATGTGCCCACCACCAGTGTTGGGAATGTGCCCACCACCAGTATGAGGAATGTGCACCCTGTCACATCCCCATTTTGACCCCCTTTGCATTAAATCATAAATCATGTAAATACTGTTATTTAATCATGGTGAGGAGCTCAAGGCCAAGGCCTCGCCATAGATTTATTGTTTTATGTATCGGAAATTACAAATAGTTGCCTATGGTTCTTTTGTTAGACAGGCACAATGTAAATATGAATTTTAATGAAATACCCACAACTAGCTATGCAATGCAACAAAGAGATGGGAGCATGATTCTACAAGGAATAGGGAGGTTAATTATTTAAACCCTTGAGCCAATGGTGATAGGCCAAATGTCAGTGGTTGAACCCCAACTACCCATTATGACTTATGCACCCAAACATTTAATTCTTCCAGGAGTTGGTTGAGGCAGTTAATGCCTTGGGAATGAAGAGGTATGGAAGCCAATTTCGTGCATGGGCAAGCCATCAACCTGGAAAAAACATACTATTGCTTCTAGGGTAAGAAAACACCCACGAAATTGTGCCCAAATCCATTCTTCACCCATTGTCTTTCCTCTTTCACGTAGTCTGAACTACTGGGTCTTTCTCCTTCACGTTTTCTACCATTATTTTGCATTTTTCATAGCTGGGAGCTCGTTTTTGTATGGCACAGTGGCTGGGAGAAAGGGAGTCACATTTTGGGAGTTTATAGAGGTCGTTTTTTCCCTTGGAATGCATATAAACGTTTTCTGGAAACGAATTTTCTCTCCTAGGGTTGAATCCCCATCTACCAGTTCGTTTTTGGGTTGCCTACATTTTTCAACACTTGTTTTTTGTTGTTGGTTGCATCCTTGTGTTGGTTTGAAATTGTAAGCAAGAATTAGGAGTGGAAGTGGACTAGAATTGGCTTGATAAACCTAGTGAGGAGGTAACCTCTCAAGAAGATAAAAAAAGGCTGGTTGCTCTTCTATGCCCACCTTGAAGAACACTCGAATGGAAGGTATGGCCTGAGGGACTATGTAGTAGTGAAGGGAATAATTCCTTGTGCCAGGTGTGTAGATATAGTGGGGACCAAGCTAGATAGATCTTGCAGAGGGTACCCATATCTCTATGGATGATCCCACTAGTTTAGCAATTCTTCCTTCCATTGCCTAGTAGCCTGATAAACCCAACTGCAGATTGGATTGGCTGATTTTGGTGTATCTTTGGCTATGTGTGAGCTTGATGTTCCCTTTTTCCTTGTAAAGATCATGCCCAGCTCAGGGGTGGCAGTTGTGTTGTGAGATTGACAAGAACAATTGGCCTATGGTTGGGTGGAACGTTGCAGTTGCATAGCCAGTTGCTCGGGACTACTTTGATTTAAGATAAGTACTCTCTTGTGTTAACTCTGCAACATATTTATTTGATGTTTACCATGAATATCTTGAATGTATGATAAATGTGTATTTGAATTTACTTCCTCTGTGCTTCTTACATTTATACATTTGCATATGTCTCTTTATATTATGTAAACTTTCATTTAGTAAGTTATGGGGCCAGATGCCTGGTTTTAGTGTCATTGTCCTCTCCCTTGCTCGGTCTGGTGGGAGGGGACGTGACACACCCTCGGCGTGAGGAGGGACATGCTGGTTAGCAGTCATGGTCGTAGTCGCAGGTATATGTGTAGAGACATGCGTGTTAGGTTGTGTAACGTGAGCCGTGCTATGTGAAGTGTTCCCACTAAAATGAGGGGCAGTCCTAGGACGTGGTACTCCCCCAACCGATGTAGAAGCTGAAGGGACATGACCAGATGTAAATTGAAATGGAGCAGAAAAAATCGTGCCTCCCCTAGGAGGAGCAGAAGTGGATGTACCTCCCCCGGAGGGAGCAGAAGAGGTTGTGCAACCCCCAGAGGGAGCAGAAGAGGATGCACCACCCCCTGAAGGGGCAGTGCATAGCTCCAAGGCTAGTGTTAGCCTGACTACCCGACGAAGTGGATGTAACATTCAAATTAAAGCTGGGAATACCAGTTGAGTAAGGATTAGTGGTCAAAGGGTTCATGGTGTCATTGAGATATGGAATCCCATATCGGAATCCCGGAAGGTTTGTATCATATTATGGGTTTGTTTTTGGGGGTGGATATGGACCAAAACTTGCAAAAGTGATGTGTGGGGCTGAACCTTCCCCTCCCAGATCTCTAGGAGTGGAAGGAATGGGATGTCCATCGACATCCACCGATGGAGGCACGGGAATTCCTCCCGGTGTACCAGATACAGAATTCATAATGTATTTGTGAAGTTCTTTGTAATTATCAAAAGTATCGAAGGGGATCTCCCGGTGTCTCTTATGAAAAGGACATACTACCTCATAAGATGGAAAACCAGCTATACGATGAGACCGACAGAGAGGTGGATCTCGCACCACGATAACTCCAAATAAATAGAATGCCTCCTAATGGCCAACTATCGATAAAAAAGCACACACCTAAAGAATCTACAGCCAAATGCACACAAACAGGACTGGCTCAAGGGACCTCCCGACACTACAGCCGATATGTATCGCCTAGGAGAGGCTTGAGACTCCCAAACTATAACCAGAGGTAACATAATCAATTATAAGGGTTCCCAGACTTCACTACGTGCACAGGGTCAAGTCCCTATACAACAGGAAACTGTGTTGTCCAACCCCTATCTGACTCAGGATACACATAGTATAACCACTGCAAGCACCCTATGTGATACATAGGTAAAGCAACTAAGGCCACCACAATATAACCAATGCTCAGGGGGATAGTTGCAGGTGGGATCCGTCGTATGGGCAGGGTAGCTAAGCCCAAAACTCAAGAGGGTCAAATCCCCCAAGAGTCCCCGTACATGAACAAATCCTAGAAGTATATCCCACGTTCAACTAGTATTCGAGGGCTATCTTTGCAACCAACCTACCATGACCTCATGCTTAACTCTGGTATGAGTAGAGATTCTTGAGAACGCTGATGTATATCATGGGTTTCACCACTCCCTGGTCAGACACATAATGTTGGTTCAATAGTCTTGGATTGTTAACTTACAATGATCTATTCCAAGCCTCTAAACCTAAGCTAGTTGGTGCACCCTAAAAATAAAAATCGTTTCTAATCAATTTTAAGATTAAGAATTGATTTTAATGGCTGTAATTACTCAAAGGATATGGTCGTGAAACTGATGATGTATGAGACTCAATGGTATGCACAACCGAAAAACACTAGACTCGTCTAATCAATAAAAGAGCATGCCACTAATATGACAATCAATCCAACGGTTCGAAATAAAACACAATCTCTTTAACGTTTCAATGCACAAGCAAGTCCTAGATGAAATCACAAACACTTAGATGCAAAATGCAGTACGTAAATGAAATATTTTTGTATTTTCTCTTATAAATGCAAAGAAATGTTTTTGTATTTTTTCAATATAATGGAATGAAAAAATGCAAGCAAAATCTAACTATTCAATAAAAAAATGTAGAGTACATCAAGTAGATACCCAACAAGACCCAAATAGTAAGATTCAGCCAAGCTAATGAGCTAGAAAACAAGAAATTTTGAAAAATCTAAAAGCTCAAAAAAAAAAAGAAAGAGGAGTTTCTGGTCACAAATAGAGCATGGAACAGTCAGGAAACAGGCCAACTAAGACTCGGGAACACTCAGAATCAACCCAGCAAACACCCAAGGCCAAATATCAAACAATCTCGGAGTTGTACGCAACTATTCAAAAAAAAAATTGCGGGTAGACGCGGGCTATAGTTCACATAGAGGCGGGTAGACGCGGTCAAAACAAGGTTGACCTGCGTACAGGGAAAAGAAAATGATCCCAAAAAAGGTCAAACAACCCAGAAAAAGCTAGTTTTCTAATGTGAATCTTGACGGCCAGTCAATGACATAGAAGCTTGACAAACAACAACTCAAAATAAGGACAAATGCCTAAAAATCCCCAAAATGGAGGTTCTCCCCAGCGGAGTCGCCATTTCTGTTACAAAGAAAACTTCCTATGGCTTGGGGCAGACCACAACAGACTGCTAAATACCAGAAAATAACTCAATTCCCAATGCAATTCTATATAAATGACAATGCTAAGATAATGGAGAAAAGACCAACCTTCAACTGGATGTTCGAAGTAGATCCCCGTTGAGCTTTCAACTTCTACACTTGAACCTGCAGATTAGTCTCAACAACAAGTACAAGCAAGTGCATATAACATGTGAAAGGAATTAGCATAATCAATAGCATGATCCATGATATCATAAGCAAATATAACCCAATGTAATTTAACAATATTTACAACATCAGTTGGACGAGAAAATGAGTATTTACATTAATGAATAACAAGAAGTACAATATACGACCTCTTGCTGGAAACCAATCTAAACCAAGAACCAGGTCTCTCCACTTGTGCCTCCACCACTTCAATCCCCCATGCAATGGCAAACTCAAACTATGAAGGATTTTGGTAGGTGAACATAAGGAGTTCACAACAACAAGGATCAATTAGTGTAGACTCAAGTCACGACAAAAATCCACTAGAGTTATCTTGCTCTCTCTTTCTCCTCCCTTCCATACACCATAAGAGCTCAATATATAGCCTTCCAAAGGTAAGTGAAAGGTCAAATCGAGTCATTTCAGGGTATATGGAGGGCCAAAGGTCACCCTCATACCGTTTTTTGGGAGTAAAAAGTAAATTTCTAATGATTTTTACCATTTTGCTTGGTACCCACGGGCTATAGTGGAACAACCTGCGTGTACGCTGGCTATAGTGGAACAACTAGCGTACATGAACAAAAATAAGGAATTGTGTGTTCCTGGAGGATAAAATGATGGGTCTGAATCAATGAAATGGATCATGAAGGCCAATCAGTGCTGATGCTCACAAGGTGCAAAATAACGCTGTAACATGGAGAGGAAATCCACCACCTGGTTATGCTGCTTGTAGATATGAGAAAAATTGATGAACTAGAAGCAACTAACAATTTGTTTCAAGTCATCAACAATATTACTGAGAAATATATCCTGGACATTAATCTTGTTGTTCATGCAATTGATAACAAACAGTGAGTCTCCCATGATCCTGATAAATTGAATATTGTGATCCTCCACAAACTTGAGGAGATGAAACAAAGC
Organism: Larix kaempferi; assembly: GCA_027924585.1. Classification (NCBI taxonomy): domain Eukaryota; kingdom Viridiplantae; phylum Streptophyta; class Pinopsida; order Pinales; family Pinaceae; genus Larix; species Larix kaempferi. The sequence continues at coordinate 28,117,187 of BSBM01000372.1, read as the reverse complement.
CTGTAATTCATCCCGATTGTTGGAACTAGAGCCTACTGAACTAGATATCTAAAAGAAATGAGCTGGAGACATGTATAAAACAAAACCAAAACCACACTTGGATCTATTCTCTTGGGATGCTCCATCAAAACATGCCCACGAAAAAGTGCCTAGAGGATTGAAATACCGAATTTGACGCGTCCCATACTTCTTATTGAGATTTCTAAAGTGATTGAAGAAAGCTTGAATTTTACCGATTAAGGGAGCATATTGGAGGGAATCCTCAGGAAATATCACCTTGTTCCACATTATCCAGATCCCTCGGGCGACAATAAAGGGAACAAGGTGAAACTCCTTCAAATATTTTGATTGAAAATATTTTCGAAAACGAGAATCAATGGAAATATCAGACCACAGGTCCTATTTATGAAAGATCACTTTCAATTCCAACCAAATAGACCTAAAGAAGCTACATTCTCATAATAATTGGGTAGTTGTTTCTTCCGATTGCTTACAAAGAACACAAATACTTGGTCCAACCCAAATCATTCTATGTAGTCGATCCCAAGTGAGAACCCGATTGGAAAGTATGAGCCACATGAGCAAAGTGCAATTTGGAGGGACGATAGTCTTCTATATTTTCTACCACCACCAGCATCCTAGAGCATCCACTAGTTGAAACATCGATTCATATCCTAATTTTGTTGTATAAGAGTCCCCAGTTGAATTGTATATCCAAGCCAGTGAGTCTACCTCATCCTTGATTTGAATATGAGCCTTAGTGAGGAATATAGTGTAATCATCCCATTAACGGAACCGATTTCTGTTTACTACCAGATCTTGAGCAGAAATCCACCCTTGATGCCACAGATTGGAGTTCTTTGAAACCCGAATCTTGTCCATAGTCTCCCTGCCCAAATTTTGATGATGAGTGATGAGATCTCTGGGAAATCTCACCTGAGAAGAATGAACCACAATCACATCCACCCCTGCTCGAATAGGTTTTCCATTACCCACCTTCCAAGCGAGGAAATTACCAAATACGGGAAAAGCTTTAGTGAGGGATTTCCAATGATTTGAAACATTTTGAATTGGCTTAATCTATCTTCGGATCCAATCACTGATAAATCTTGGAGAAATGTATTTTGCAACCAGAATTGACTTTCATGGACTATTCTTCATGAAAAATATCCATAGAGACTTTGCATTGAAGGCCTTGTTAAATATGTTGATGTTTTTAAGACCCTGTCCACCAAGGGCCTTAGGGGTTGCAAGAAAATTCCATTTTACCAAGTGACAACTATGATATTCAAGCTAACACCTCCATAGATAGTTGAAGTATAGTTTCCTAATCTGGATAACGATCGATTTAGGAATGTGAGCCATTAAATGCTCGTAAATAGGGATCGCCTCCGGGACATATTTTATGAGTACCAATATACCCCCTCTTGAAATCCACTTATTGCACCAAAATTTTACATGACCTTCAATCCTGCTAATCAACGAGTTCCATTCTTATTTCCCATACTTAGAGGGCTTAAGGCCAAATCCTAGATACTTTAAACCATATTCCAAAAAAACCACCTCAAATGGAAACAATTACACCAGAAAGGCCTATGATTCGACTGGGAATGAAGAATATAAGAGAATATTTGAAATAGTTGATCTCCATACCTATAGCTTCACAAAATAAATCCAACATTCCTTTGAGAATTTTGTATTCCCTTTTAGAATGTAGACAGAATAACACGGTATCATCCACAAACAATAAGTGTGTTAGCGCTTCTCTTCCATGAAAGGAAATTCCAAAGAGTCTTCTTCTGCTTCGTTCCCCCAAAGTTAGCTTGCTCCATCCTTCAATTATCAATAGGAAAAGATAAGCTGAGAGGGGACACCCTTGACGAATTCCATGAGATGCCTTCAAGAATGTAGACACAACCCCATTAATAAGTACTGCAAAATAAGAGGAGGTGATGCAACCCATGATCCAATTAGTGATCTCTAAATTGAAGCCAATGTGAAGAAGAACAAGTCTAATGAATAGCCAAGACGTGTTATCATATGCTTTCAACAAGTCCAATTTGAAAACACCAACCTTCAAATTTTAGGATTTGATAGTGTGCATACCTTTCTGAGATGCACCTATGGCTTCATGAATTGAAAGCCCTTGAAGAAAACCAAATTGTTCTCTGAAGATCACGTGCGACAAGACAGATTTAATTCTTATTGCTATAAATTTGGCGATGATTTTGTAAACACCATTGCACAAATAAATTGGCCTATAATAATAAAATTTCTATGGTTTATCTTTCTTAGGAATGAGGGCCCAAAAAGTTGCATTGAGAGGCCCTTGTATAGTACCCGATAAACGAGATTCCTCGACTAATTTGAGCAGATCATCCCCCAGAATCTCAAATAAATAAATATAGAACTTAGTAGGACAGCCATATGGCCTGGTACTATGATATATTTAAAAAAGAGATACAAATGATAGAAGTTATTCCTTGTCAACAAGCCGAAAAAATGCCTTGTTATCTTCTTCCCCTACCATTTTGGGAAATTTTCTAATGACTTGAATAATAGAGTCCATATGAAAAACCCTTGGGTTTGTATATAATGTGGATAAACACTTAGAACCAAGGGTCGGAAGAGAATTAGAAACTTTGACACTAACACCTTCCCTGTCCTTTAGGTCGCAAATGGTGTTTACTATCTGCCTATGCTTGGAAAAATTCTAAAAGTATTTGGTGTTCTGATCGTTTGCTTCCATCCAGAATGCTTTGATTTTAAGCCTCCATTCAATTTCCCGATCTTTTAGGATTTGTATTTCTCTTGGGAAATCCTAGTAATTTCCTAAGAAACATATTTTGAGAATAGACCAGAGGGGGAACTAGAGAAAATCGCCTTCAAGCTATCTTCGATATCAACCAATTTTGCCTCCTTACATCGTATTTTTGCTCTATTCCAATCAGATACACATTTTTTAAGGTTCATGGAGGGAATCAAATAATTTCACACCTACAAATATTTGAATGTCCGGCCTAATCGCCCTCCATTTATCCTTCACAATCGATTGAAATTTAGGGTCTATAGCCCAACTACAATTATCTTTGAAAGGAACACTAGGCTTAACCTCTTTAGTTCCAATTTCTAACAAGATTTGGAAGTGATCCAAGAAAGCAAAGCTGTGAACCCAGGACCAAAAAATTTGCAACCTGCTCACATAAAGATTCATGCATAAAAAATATGGCAAGCCGCTTTGCTATCCTTGCACTACCAGATATTTTATTGGTCCAAGTAGCCGAGAGAACACTTGGCTTGATGTCTATCCACTCTTTTTATTCAAACAAGTCATATAGAAAAGGAGCCAGATGATCTTCTCTTGTGGACTTGCCCCAGATTTCTTCATTGGAGGTTACAAATTAAATTCCCCTCTTGCTATGATGTTGGGGGCATGAAATACTCCAGCACAATCAAATGATTCCCAAAATCCCTTATGTTATCATAAGGCCCATAAATATTGAGATCAAAGAAATTCCTATCTAACTCCTTAGAGAAAACCTCTAGACATAAGGACGATGGACATACAAAGGAACCTTATATATTCAAATACTGATTCACCTCAGATACAGGACCACCAGAAATACTCGAAACATCCAAATCCACAAAGGACCAACCATTAAAAACTTTTTCCAAGATTGGGATAATTACCTGACCTTTAGTCATTGATTCTTGAAGAAGTAAAATATCAGGAGATTCCACAACTACCAATCATTTGAGGGATGCAATTTTGGATTTCCCTCTCAAGCCTCGAGCATTTAAGGAGATAATATTCATTTATGAACCCAGTATTGGGATTTCTATACTCTAAGTGCCCCATTAATACTCATCTATCTCCCATGACTTATCTCTATTTTAGTCTTCTCCTTTGCATGAGACCCCACTTTCGTAGGCTGCGAAAGCGGAGGATAATCAAAATCTAGAACACCACCTTCCTTAGTATGTGAACAAAGAAGGTATGGGCCCCATGAGCTACTCTTCAACTCTTGGCTGGTTGAAACCTTTGAAGAGGACACCCCGCCCTTCGCTTGATCTTCATCCGATAATTTAATTACCAAGTCACTTGCCACCTACATCTCCTTAGGAATAGTCAAAACTTCCTCCAATGTGGGAGGGATGGTAAGCGCATCATCTATCATATGAGGATAAGGAGAAGGAAATGTATTACTAACCTTCATGTGAGGAAAAGTAACCTCATTATTCTGCCATATATTTTTCAACTTATCAAATTGACTGGGTTAAATGTCAATGCCCTCAAATAAATATTTGATAGGGATAGGGAGGTGGGGAGATTCCTTCAAAACCTCCTTAGAGAGGAAAATAATATCATCAATAATATTTTGAATCAGACTAGGTTCCACTCAGACTGCCTCGGAAGGGGGCACTTTTAAAGACGAGTCCTGCAATAATGGCTCTGAAACATTACCATCAACCACCTTGGAAACTTTTTTTCTCTGGATATGTTTTCTGAAGGAATGAGCGCATTCTACAATCACATGACCATAAAAATTGTTGATGTATATGTAACTTCGAAATGTATTTCATCTATGTATATTGTACTCCTATAGAGATGGTATTATTCCTCTATACGGAAGTGTCATCATTTGTATTGACAAGTGTCGCAAGTGTTGTAACTTGCTGTGATGGGTTATTAGACCACCTAGTGAGGGGTCGGCCCAAATTAATGTGACCATGGGTTATTAGAATCTTCTAGAGAAGCCGTCCCTGCTAGTGTATTAGGCAAGTCAGGACAAGTATAAATAGAGAGAGGAATATCTCTATTTGTTTATCTCATTATTCACTTCTACATCACTCGGAAAGTGGCGCACTAGTTGAGGAGGAGGAGTAGCTGCTAGTAGAAGACTATCTCTTGTACTTGGGTTGTATCATTGCTCTTTCTATCTTTGAGGAAGTTGTGGGGGTTTTCACCTTTATGGTTTTCCCTAGTGAAACTCTGTGTGTCTATTGTCTCATGTGATTGCTTGGTGTGATTGATATGCATTGTTATACATGATATGCTGTACATGTTATTCTCTCAGTAAAGATCCTAGAGTATATTGAATTAATGCTAAAAAAATTAACATCGTATTAGAGCTAACCTGAGAAGAAGACATTGTGCAGTGGCGAAAACTAGGGTCTCTTGTTTATTGGGTTTCCCTCCATAGATTTTGGAAAATCAACAAGGTAGATTGACTCTACTCATCAAGGCACATCTTTCTATCCTTTCAGAAATTTGAAATTCACATTTTGAATTTTTAGGGTTTCTCTAACAAACCCTAATCCGGGACCAGATCCAGTTTTCAGCAAATCAAGTGGTAAGACCTAAATATTTTCTATTTCCATTTGAAGTACTCTTTAAGATGTCTCACCGCACCAAGATTGAAGATAAGCTTGAAGGGGATGATAACTTCCAAGCATGGAAGTATGGGATTGGGTTAATCCTGGAAGAAAATGAGTTGGACACTTACATAAGCTCTAAGGTCCCTGCCCCAGAGGGAGAAGAGGCTAAAGCCATTCACAAGAAGAACTTGGTCAAGGAAAAGAGGATCATTGCTGATTCTATCAAATACCATTTCATTCCACATGTGTCATATCTGAAGACACCCAAGGAGATGTTTGATTCCCTGAAGCTATTTGAAGGGAAGAACATAAATCAAAAGATGACTCTGCGGAACCAATTGAAAGGGGTAAAGCTTCATAATGGAGATACCATTCAATCCTATTTCTCTAAGGTCTCTCAGATCAAGGATTAACTTGAAGCTATGGATGAGGTAGTGGATAATGGTGAAGTTGTTATGACCACATTGAATGGCCTACCTAGGTCATGGGATTCCTTTATCCAAGGAATCTGTGCAAGAAAGAAACTAATCTCCTTTAGTAGACTATGGGAGGAATGCTCTCAAGAAGAAGCAAGGCTTGTGGCCCGAGAATAAAAGATGGGGAATGAAGATCAAGCTCTCACAACACACATCAAGAAAGGGAGGCCCAAGAGAGAGCCATCTCACTTCAAGAAATATTCACACCACCATCACAATAGAGAAAGGAGAATATGTTTTACCTATAATGAGAAGGGACATATTGCTGTAAATTGTCCCAAGAACAAAAAGGACAACAACAACTTCAACAAGAAGAAGAAGGGCAACAAAAGAAGGTACCATTCTCATGCTACTGAGGATGATGAAGCTCCAAAGAAGAAGGCTAGGGCAGAAAGTGATGATTCATTAAGTGAAGATGAATATGTTCTAATATTCGCCCTCACAGGTACTATCTCTCATGGATGTAATGATTGGCTCATTGATAGTGGGGCTTCCAAACACATGACTGGGTTTAAAGAATATTTTATAAATCTATCTGAACATGAATCACCCCATAAGGTGAAACTTGGTGATGATTATCAATATCCTATCAAAGGAAGTGGTGAAGCCTCCTACAACCTAGAATCTGGAAAATCCTTGAAGATGAAAGATGTGTTATTTGTACCTGGGCTCAAGAAGAACCTACTCTCCATATCTGCATTGTATGCAAAAGGCATGAGGGTTGCATTTGTAGATGGACAATTCCTAATGTTTCCAAAGGGTAAATCTATAGATGATGCAATAGTGATTGGAGAGCAAGAGGGAGGATTGTACATGCCATGGTACATGAATCCATGGAGCCAAGTGAACTTTGGCATAGAAGGCTTGCACATGTGCACTATAGATCACTACCAATTGCAAGCAAAGCTGTAGAAGGTCTTCCTGAAATCAAGTCAAAGCATGAAGGTGTTTGCAAAGGATGTGAAAAAGGAAAGAACATTAAGAAGGAATTTCCAAGCAGTGAAAGCAAAGAAAAAGGAATCTTGGAAATTATCCGCTCTAATGTATGCGGTCCGATGTCATCCAGTTCTCTGAGTGGGTATGTATACTATGTCTCTTTCATTGATGATTTATCGAGGAAGACTTGGGTCTAATTCTTGAAGAACAAAGATGGAGTATTTGATAAGTTCAAAGAATTCAAAACCTTGATGGAAAATCAAACTGATAAGAAGATCAAGACTTTCAGATCTGACAATGGCAGAGAATTCACTTCAGGTGATTTCAAGAAACTATGCAGTGATTCAGGGATTAAGAGGGAGTTGACTGCTCCCTACAATCCACAACAGAATGGAGTTGCAGAAAGAAAGAATAGAACAATCATGGAGACAACACGGGAAATGTTGCATGACCAGGATCTGCCTATGAATCTATGGGTAGAAGCAGCTAGGACAACTGTGTATGTACATAACAGAACCCCTCACAAGATATTGGACAACAAGACACTAGAAGAGGTCTTCTCTGGTAAGAAACCCGAGGTCAGCCATCTCAGAGTATTCGTTTGTCCAGTATATACTCATGTCCCAAAGGAAAAGAGGACAAAACTAGATCCTTCAGGAAAGAAGGGTATCTTTGTGGGGTACAGTGAAAGCTCGAAGGCTTACAGAATATACTTTCCAAGGTTCAAGAAGATTGATGTCAGCAGGGATTTAACATTTGATGAAAACTCAGCTTTCATCAAATCAAGGAAGGCACCTGTTGAAGATCATGAAGAACCAAAGGAAACCAAATTTCAAGATACCACCATGACAGAAGCAATTCCAAAAGCAAATTGTGAAATTGAAGATCCACAAGAACTCGTAGATCCACCCCGTGAGAAGGACTCTCACAAGAGGAAACCTGCATGGGATAGAGAGCTCATTCAATATGAAGAAAGGTATGGAATTCCAGAAGAAGAACACAGAGCAAGGAAGAGAACTAGATCTCACACCAGTTATGTTGCCTTACTCTGTGACATTATGAAAAAAGAACCTTCCAGTTATGAAGAAGCAACGGAAAAGAAAGAATGGAAGGATTCCATGGTCAAGGAATATCAGTCGATCATGAAGAATGATGTTTGGGATGTAGTCCCAAGACCTGAAGGGAAGTCAGTTGTGACTTCCAAGTGGATCTACAAGATCAAGCATGCTGTAGATGGCAGCATAGAGAAATACAAAGCGATATTTGTAGCTCGTGGCTTCTCCCAGAAAGATGTCATAGACTATGAAGAAAATTTTGCTCCTATAGCCAGGTACACTTCCATCAGATCAGTACTTGCTCTGGCTGCAGTGATGAAATGGAAGATACACCAGATGGATGTCAAGACAGCTTTCTTGAATGGTGTAGTCGAGGAGGAAGTGTATGTGGAGCAGCCACTTGGTTTTGAGACACATGACAGGGAGTCATACGTGTGTCAGTTGAAGAAATCCTTGTCTAGCTTGAAGCAAGGTCCTAGGACTTGGTATGGTAGGATGGACAGCTTTCTATCCAATTTGGGATTTACCAAGAGTAAAGCAGATTCCAACCTTTACTACAAGGTTGAGGAAGGAAATCCAGTGATACTACTTCTATATGTGGATGACATGTTTGTTACAGGAGAAGATAGTTTGATTGTTGATACCAAGAGGAAGCTTTCTGCCGAGTTCAAGATGAAGCACTTGGGGATGATGCACTATTTTCTAGGCATGGAGGTGTGGCAGAGTGTAGATGGGATCTTCCTTGGACAAGGGAAGTATGCAGTAGAGATCCTGAAGAGGTTTGGGATGATGGACTGCAAGGCCATGGCCACCCCTATGGCATCGAACCTGATGCTTCTGTGTGATGCTTCATCTGAGCCGGTTGATGTCACTATGTATCGTGAGATGATTGGGTCCTTGATGTACCTGATGAACACGAGACCAGATATTTGCTTTGCGGTGAACACATTGAGCCAGTTCCTGACAGATCCGAGGAGTGTTCACCTGGTTGCTGTAAAGCATATTCTGAGGTACCTGAAGGTTACAGTTGATTATGGGCTCAAGTATGATGTGAATCAAAAGTTTAACCTACAAGGTTATGTTGATTCAGACTGGGCAGGCAGTGCTACAGATAGGAAGAGCACTTCTGGGTGCTGCTTCAGTATGGGATCAGGTGTGATGTCTTGGTTTAGCAGGAAGAAGTCCTGTGTAGCACTGAGTACAGCCGAAGCAGAGTATGTTGCAACTTGTTCAGCCATTTGTGAGGCAGTATGGCTCAGGAAGCTACTGGCTGTGTTATTTGATCTTCCATTGGAGGCTACTGGTATCTTTTGTGAAAACCAGAGTTGTGTGAAGCTGTCTGAGAACCCGGTGTTCCACGACAGGTCGAAGCACATTGAGATCAAATATCACTATATCAGGGATATGGTACAGAGAGGAGCAGTGAAGCTCCTGTATGTTGCGACGGTTGAGCAGGTTGCAGATGTGTTGACGAAACCACTAGCCAGAGTGAAGTTTGAGTACTTCAGAGAGAGGCTTGGTGTTCTTCAGATTGGCGACACTTCGAGGAAGAAGTGATGGACACATTTGCTAGAGCCATTCCAAGCATGGTGAGAGGAGGATCCTTCACATGGCTGTCGATGTAAGCGTTGGATGATGAGCATCAGGACGATGCTCCAGTTATTGCTCTGTATATGCATCATGTTGGATGCTTGTTATGATCTGTTGGATCATGTATATGTATATGCATCATGTTGGATGCTTGTTATGGTCAGTTGGATCATGTATATGTATATGCATCATGTTGGATGCTTGTTATGATCAGTTGGATCGTGTATATGTATATGCATCATGTTGGATGCTTGTTATGATCAGGTGGATCATTTATTTGTGTATGTATCAGGTGGATACATTGTATGATCAGGTAGATCATGTATGATGATATGTATCAGGTAGATACTTGGTATGCATCAGGTGGATGCACAATATGATCAGGATGATCATGGATGACGAGCTTCAAGATGTTGCTCCAGATGATATGCATCAGGATGATGCTATGATGATGATCAGGATGATCATGTGTTGATGTACATCAGGATGATGTATGGTGAGTATCAGGACGATACTCTGTGGTCGTGGACATGTTGTGCAGATGAGCATATAAGTAGACCTGGGAGATTCGACAAGTAGAGCTGTGTGCTCGTAACATCCTGGGATGCTCTTTTGAGGCATTGCTCTAGGAGGAAATATAATAGAGCCCTAGGAGATCCAACAGGTAGAGATGTGTGCTCATAATAGCCCGGGATGCTCTTTCAAGGTTTTGTCCTATGGCATGCAATGTGTCCTTGGGAGGTTCGACAGGTAGAGCTGTGTGCTCGTAATAGCCTGGGATGCTCTTGCAATATTTTTCCATGACCACATGTAATGTGTCCTTGGGAAGTCCGACAGGTAGAGCTATGTGCTCGTAACAGCCTGGGATCCTCTTGCAAGGTTTTGTGGTGTGACCACATGTAATATGTCCTTGGGAGGTCCAACAGGTAGAGTTGTGTGCTCGTAACAGCCTGGGATGCTCTTGCAAGGTTTTGTGGTGAGGTCACATGTAATATGTCCCTCGGAGATCCGACAGGTAGAGTTGTGTGCTCGTAACAGCCTGGGATGCTCTTGCCAGTTTTTGTGATGCACGTAATAAGTCTTGAGGATTCCACAGTGTGGCTAGTGATGATGAAGACCTGCAGGTGGTGGGCCTACATCCAGTATGAAAAAGGACTGGCTCTGTAGAACTTCCTATGACGAGTAGATTGGAGATTGATTGAGATAGTAGCAGTAGTGATGATGACGATGATCCAGTGACGATGATCCAGAGAAGAAGACTTGTGCTAGAAGATCTGTGTCGAGAAATACCTTCCTAGTTAAGAGGGAGTGTTGATGTATATATAACTTCGGAATGTATTTCATCTATGTATATTGTACTCCTATAGAGATGGTATTATTCCTCTATACGGAAGTGTCGTCATTTGTATTGACAAGTGTCGCAAGTGTCATAACTTGCTGTGATGGGTTATTAGACCACCTAGTGAGGGGTCGGCCCAGATTAATGTAACCATGGGTTATTAGACTCTTCTAGAGAATTCAGCCCTGCTAGTGTATTAGGCAAGTCGGGACAAGTATAAATATAGAGCGGAAGATCTCTATTTGTTTATCTCATTATTCACTTCTACATCACTCGGAAAGTGGCACACTAGTTGAGGAGGAGGAGTAGCTACTAGTAGAAGACTATCTCTTGTAATTGGGTTGTATCATTGCTCTTCCTATCTCTGAGGAAGTTGTGGGGTTTTTCACCTTTATGGTTTTCCCCAGTGAAACTCTGTGTGTCTATTGTCTCATGTGATTGCTTGGTGTGATTGATATGCATTGTTATACTTGATATGTTGTACATGTTATTCTCTCAGTAAAGATCCTAGAGTATATTGAATTAATGCTCAAAAAATTAACAAAAATGACAGTGTGCACACTAGAATGGGACATTTAGATAATCCAACTACTGAATGAAGATAATGTCCCTTGCTACCAAATGAATATATTCGAACAGACCCACTCTAAGATCCACTTTAATCGAGATATGAGCTATCGATCTTGCATGGGATTGAAATAAATATACCTCCACCGCAAGGAATTTTTCAATAGCATCCCCTATGTATTTTAAACCATCCTGGGACCATAATTCTAGAGTAAAACAACGTAACTTAACTTATATTAGGATTACTTCCAAATAATCCTTACAAGGATCAAATAATGGACGTCATGCCTTCAACAATTATGTTTTTAACCATACCGCTGATACATTGAAGGATGGCCAATGCATCAACTTCACTATTAAATTTGAACCCATACCAGCCTTTGTCCAGATGATTGAATATCAACTCCCCATCGATCAATGAGCACCAATTAACCCAGATCCATTTTTTTAGCTCCCGATCATTGACCCGCCGACCATTAATTTTTCCTATCAGGGTCCTACCATCCATCCTCGAGATATCCAAGACTAGGATATCCTTACCCACAACCAGTGAAAACCTAGATCCTTTAGATCTAACCACCTTCTTTTTCGTCTTATGCTTCGAAGGAAAAATTCCAGGGGATAATTCAGAGAGATCCATCCTGTTGTCGATAAAACCTGCGGAGTGGACCTCATCATACGGAAAAATGGGAAGATCTAAACGCACCCTCTTGAGAGAAGTGTTGGGATATTACTCATGATGAAAATGAGAGGGTAACAAATCATTGTCCTAGAACAAATCATTATTTGAAGCAACCTTCCCCCGATCAAACCCCTCACACAATCACAATCACCACCTCTAACACCATCTGCAATGCATGAAATGGGTGATGATGGAACATTCATAACCAGATCTAACAAACCACCCACATTTTTTGAAGAGTCAAGATCCTCTTGATCTCGTACAAGGAGTCTACAACGCAATCTACCAACTTAGGGTTCATACAAGAGCCATAAATGGATACATTAAAATACTCATCACTGCAAAAAATGGAGGAGTTAGAAGCATCCTCATCCGAGTAGTGGACGAGTTGAATTTCCTTCACCATTTTTTCAGGAGACAGCAAGGAAATTGTCCATGTAAAGAAACCCTAGCCACCTCATCCAACCCCCCATCTCCAGTCACTTTAAAGAACTTCCCACCTCATGCAATAGGTTGCGGCAATGAGTATTCATTTAAACACGTTGTTTGAATTCTTCTTAAATTTTCCAATGAAATTGAGACCCCATTATTGAAAGGTTTCCTCTACTCCTACATGCTTCAAAGGAAATGCTACTAAATTTTGTTTCCCAACAAAAAATTGACAAGGTTGACAAGCTCTTATAAAGTGATGGACATTACGTAAAATGCTGGGACAATAATACCTTTCCCTTAAAACCTTATCATGGTTGTTATTGCAGTGTAATTTCCACCACATAATCCATAGTGAAACTCCTCCATAAGATTCTTATAATTCAATTCATGAACACACCTTAACATTAGATAATGCAAATTCCTCCATCCTAAATCAAATAATACTTGACTACTCTCAATCTTAAATTTCTTGTTTTGTGTTTTATAAGATTACCAAGACATGATAAATTATTCAAATAAAACACAATGTCCTTATACCACTCATGAGGTTGAATGTTATCATTATAGATAACACCACCTTCATATCCTTTTTATTTTCCAATTCCATAGTGATGCATAATCGAACCAGAAAACTAGCTCGAACCGCCTCCCAGGAATAGTTAGGTTCCAAATTTGGTAGAATCTCTATACTTAGCGCTTCGCTAAGTCTTCTTTCCGCAAGAACTTTCCACAACAGTTTCCGCAACTCTGTTCCTGCAAAGCATCCTTCTGTAAGCGTCTTTCCACAAGACCCTTTTTCTGCAAGCTTCTTTCCGCAACAGAGTCTCCTCAACTCTGTTCCCACAATGTGTCCTTTCGCAAGCTCCTTTCCGCAATTGTGGATTGTGGATTTGCGGGTGTGCAATTTACAAACTCAAGAATGAACTTCCGAAATTATGCGGCCGGAACGGTCTTTCCGCACTCCGGTTGCGGATTGCGGATTGCAGATACACCTTCCCACTTTTCCAAAGTGGAACTCCCGCAACTTTCTTCCTGCAACTTCCTTTTATGCAATTCTTCAGAGCCGTCGATTTCTTGCGGGCTCTTTCCTGACCGTCGATCTGAGATCAGATGTGGACCTCACCTTAAATTTGCGGATTTGTTATCTTCCTTACACCTTTTTTTTGTGGATATTTTCTGGGTCGTCATATCTCTTGTGGCTTTGATCTCATCCGTTGATCTGCTACTATGCGGAACTCTTAACTTAGACTTTGCGGAATGCTACCTTCCATCCATGTGCACCTCGTGATCTCTTTTCCCCATCATCGATCCATATTCTCTCCTTTGATCTGGATCGTTCAACCTCTGCTAAACTCAATCTCTGCACTTCTAGGTTGATTGATCGGAGAATTGATCAATCAATGCCCTTCAATGGTTACTGAACTTGATCCCTTTCTAAAGATCTGATTGCCATCTCCATAGCTTACCCTTCACACGCCCTGCAACATTCATATACACAGAGCATCAATCCTTTCGATGACCGATGACCCAAGGGTTTACTCTGCAACTTACAGCTTTTACTCACGCACTCATACATAGAGATCACTCACACATACTCTGCAACATCCCATTGACTGAACCCCAATTTTGGGCTAACGCATACACACACAGAACCAAGAATTTAATAGAGATCATCAATCATTTAACTCATATAGTCATACACATAGAAGAACCACTCTTCTATCACCATTCAGACACACATGGAATCATATACACATAATGAACTGCATTTACATAGAGATACATCGAAATAGGCTTTCCTTCATTCAACACAAAGAACCTGTACATTCATATCGATCCAGAGCCTGCATTCTAATCCCCTTAGGCCTGATGTACATTGTTTTGCCACCTTAGCCAAATAAACATTATTTGACTCTCTTCCTGTCTATCCTGGTTACCTGGCCTACCTCTATGCCTCATAGGCTTACACATTTATACAAACATAACTTTGAAACCAATTCTAGTTTAGATCCATAATACACTCAACAATTTTCTAAATTGCTGCAACTGTAACCTAAGATTAGCAACACCCTTATCCTATCTCTATGACTCATCAAGCATCCATCAAATGCTTCAACAAATGATTTCACTATTCGAATACTTGGTTACATGACTCATCCAAATCACTCAGCACACTAATGACTCACCCAGTGACTCATCCCTATCTAGAAACACACTTAAAACATAACATTATTTACAATATTGCATCATAAGACCTCTACTTAGGCAAATTTCAAGACCCCAAGGTCTGACCAAACATTAGACTCAGATGGAGAATAGGATGCTCTGCATCAGACTCCCCAGAAAGAAAAAACTTATGACCTCCGCTTCATAACCTTCCATCTTCAGTATGCCTGGATCCCAAACTTTATGCTGAAGCTTTACGGTGGTTTCATGGTTGTCCTGTAATCTTCTTGCTGACTGCAATTCTCCTGCCTTCCACACTTTCTGCTGCAATGATCCACTAGCCTTGCTTCTGCAATCTTCTTCTATTACCGGTCTTCTACTGTTGCTTCGCTTCCTTGCTCTGCTGATGTAAATTTCCATTTTTTCTTCATGTCTTCTCGGAGACATCTTCACCATCAACATCCTCATTTCTTCAATCTCATTGTCCACTCTATCTTTCAGCTGGTACACTTGCATCTTTTGAAACTGCTGTTGTTCCTTTGGATGAATTCTGATGATGTTGTCCATTACTTGGTGCATCCTTATACCTTTAGGATCTTTACTTACACCATCAGGATATTTATCAATCCTTGGATTGATCAACTAGTATTCTAGCATATCCATTTCTTCATCATAATTTCTGAGATCAGAAAATATCTCTATGTTTTCATTAGCTAACCCTGCAACAACAAGTTCTTCTAACTATCTATCAGCAACTCCACTGTCAAATTGTGTATGTGCTCCTCCTTGGATGTTTTCACGAGACCGTGTTGTCCCAGCCTCCATCTTCAGAGCAATCTTCCAACTTTTCCCACTTTCAAGGAGGTAAGGATACATTTCTTTTTCTTCCTTCACCTTCATGACAACCTCATAATCTTCATCACTTGTTATACCTATAAACACACACAATTCATTAATTTTAAAAACATTAGGCTCTCTAGCCGTCATTGATTCCTCTATCAGTACATTCATTTGCTGATATGAACTCTACAAAGAGTTCATGAGACCTTCAGCTAGTCTCTATGACTCATCAAGCATCCATCAAATGCTTCAACAAATGCTTCCACTATTCGAATACTTGGTTACATGACTCAGCACACTAATGACTCACCCAGTGACTCATCCCCTATCTAGAAACACACTTAAAACATAACATTATTTACAATATTGGATCATAAGACCTCTACTTAGGAAAATTTCAAGACCCCAAGGTTTAACCAAACATTAGACTCGGATGGAGAATAGGATGCTCCTGCATCACATAGCCTTTTTATTTCCTTATATTAACATCTTATATAGGCCTTGACCCTTCACAAGCTTAGTCAATTTTATCTCCAAATCATATTCTTGGATTGATATCCATTTTCCTCTTTTCCATAAGCAATCATATTGTGAAAATATATCCTTTACTGTAGCATGAGGGACATCATGCCATTATTCAAGGTTACCCAACATATCCTCATAACTAATATAGAGCCTAAACAAAATCATGGGCTTGCTTTTCCATCATTTTTCAACTTTTCCTCTCTTAGATGCTTGATCATAAATGCTATTGGTTGCTCAAAATTTTGGCCATTTTTTGTAGCAATACCCCAAGGATTGTATGTTCTGAAGCAAAAGAGAAAATTTGAAATTCCTTATAGTAATACGGATTTATCAACATTATAGTTTTGGATATCATCTCATTAATTTGATGTAAGTCCCTCTTTATTTCCTCATTCCAACAAAAGATATTCTATTTCTTAAGCATTTTAGGAAGGGGCTTATAAGTTTTGCAAAGTTTGGAGCAAACCTCTTGATAAAGTTAATTCTGCCAAAGAATGATTGAATGGATTGTTTACTTAAGTCAATAGTACTTGTTGAATGCCATGAATATTTTTGGATCAATTTCAATTCCTCCCTTAGAAACAATGTGTCCCAATATATTTCATTCATCTATCCCGAAAACAAACTTTTTTGGGATTCAAGGGTATCATGTATTTTCTACACCACTCAAAAACTTGTTCGAGATGATAGACATGCACACTCCTCTCCTTAGAGAAAAACATCAAATAATATTGATAAATATTGGTAATATTTCCCATAATATATTTGAACTCAAATTCCATGGACCTATGAAATGTTGATCCAACATTTAAAAGAACAAAGGGCATCATGATATACTCAAATATTCCCAAGGGCATAATAAAATTTGTCTTATACTAATCTTATTTCTTAACTCTTATTTTATTGTCCCTTGAGAATCCATCCGACATTGACATCACCCCTAACTCTTTTACCTCCCATCATAGATGTTCCATATTAGAGAGGGAGGTGGTAAGGGGATCTACCGTAATTCCTAAGTCGATCCTTCTACAGATCGGGTCAAGCTCTTCAAAAGTCATTAGTCTAAATTCTAATGATTATTTCCTTATATGTACATGCAAGTTAATAAAAAAGTGGAAAATGAGGTATGAGAGGAAAACCTATTTCCTTCGGTCATTTGATGATCTTGAATTTTTTGGTTCTTTCCAATTATCACTACAACGATGTTTCTATTCCTACACACAAATCAAATACATACCTTCCTTAAATATTTTGCAGCATATTAACAAAGCACATGTATGAAATATAAGCTACTTTAGAAGTAAATGCCTCCCAAATGTCATTCATGAATTATGATATAAATTAATCAATAAAATATATTTGGGGGAGGGGGTGTGGAAGAATATCAATATATATTAAATGCAAAGGTAACAAATTATACATCAATTTGGATACTTGACTCCTGATGCAATGTGCCTTTCACTAGATTTTGGATTCTCTTATCCTCAGTCACATGTATTGATCCCTTATTAATGGCGATCTAAAATATTACTATGGTGGAGGAACCAACTGGTGTATTTTTTATCTCTACTCAATATCCCTACACAATTGAAGAAACTAATCACTACCTTCTTCTCAAAAATGGAAATGAAAGCCTTTGGTTGTTTTCACCTTATCACACTAAATTCTTCCATATTCTAGGTGCTTGCTATCACTTTTCTATCATCTTATTTTAACCATGGATCCTCCATTCATAATCCAAGAAGGTGATAAGCTAGAATTTGACTACAATCATGTCACACAAGTGCCTACCATGCATGATCTACACTCATGGATTTTTTATTTCCAAGCTTTCTTTCCTAATTTGTGGCTTTGAGATGTGGTTGCAATTGTTATACCAAGAAATTATGTCCGACCATGATTATCCTTTAGAACAACTGCAAGGATCACATTGTTCCTCAAGTAAAAGCATGTCCATGTGGTGAAGGAAACTATAAATGTGGAAAAATAATTGTTGAGTATTGCAAGAAAATCAATAACTGAAGAAAATAAAAAATTTCCAACAATCAAGAAACAAACCCCTATAATGAAACACGTAGAAGAAAAAAAGGACAAGGAAAGTGCAGATGTGGATAGTTTACAAAGTATTATCAAAATTATTTCCAATGATATAATTAACTTAAAGAACTCAGGAGAGGGACCATCATATAGAAGGCCTTGGAGACCTTTATTTAATAAAAATACTACTTCTCCTAATAATCATGGTACCTCTTCTAAAAAACTTAATCTTGAATATCTCGCCAATGATAATTATTGTAGAGCTCACAATGCAAATCATTCAGAAAAGACTTGTTCAACCTTTATCAATATGTTTAAAGTGTTTGTTTCTATGAAGGAACAAGAAGAAGTCCAAGATAATGAAGATGAGTATGAAGATGATGAATCCTATGAGAAATCAATACATTTTATATGGGATATTTCTCACTGCAAGGAAGATGATGATGAAGATGAGGAGTTGGAAGAAATTTGTGCTACTCAAACCAGAAGCAAGGGACCTCCTTCTATGAAAAATTATCCATCTTCTTTCTCCCATGCTAAGAAGTCTTGCCCCACTAGAAAACTAGGTATAATTTCTGGAAACTTTTATGTTTCTTCTCTTAATGGTAATTTGGAATATGATCTGGTAGAATACATGAAGAAAACTAGGGAAAATATCTCCTTGTATGAATTATCTAAACTGCATCAACAAAATGATAAATTACTAAAATCTTTAAGTGAAGCTTCATATGAGAATGAGGAAACAATGCTGGCAAATAAGGATGAGGGGAAATATTCCCAAAATTATTCATCAAAAGGTATTAGGTTCCAAAATGTCAATATTGTGTTAATTGGAGAAAAAGCTAGTTCACATATGCCTCCCTTTTTGTTATCATTTGAAGTTTTCAATAGAAATATTCACAATTGTTTAGCAGGTTCTGGTGCTTCTTCAAATATCATGCCCTATTATGTATCCAAGAAGTTAAATGTAGAACCCAAGATATTAGCTACTCAAATTGTGTGACTTGATAGATCAAATGTCAAAGTCCCAGGGGCACTCAAAATTGATTTGAATATTAGATTATATTCAAACCCTAAGGTTCACCAAACTATTGAAATTATTATCATAGATATTCCCGAGTCTTATGGATTGTTCTTGACCAGAGATTGGTCCAAAAAACTTAATGGATATCTTTCTATTGAATGGTCTCATTTATGGTTTCCATATAATGGTTAACAAAATAATATTAAAGTTGAATGTGAAAGGAATATGAAACATAGTTTTACCGATCTCAATGATCCAAATGAACCTATCATGTTCACTAATTTCTCCTTGGGTAATTATTATTTTTACTCTTTTTTTGGAAACTTTACTAGATAATCTTCACCCTACACATAGTCATGCTTGCAATATGGATTTCTTCATTGCATTTAGGTTGTTGTACCAAATTGTACAAATGTAGAATATAGGAAAATAGATTTAAATGTAAATAATGATTTTTGGAGTTTATATTTTGACGGCTCTAAGTCTCAGGACGGTGTAGACATTGGATGTGTCCTCAGGGATCTAAATGGAAATAAAAATGTAATTGCATGTAGACCGGAATTTAAATTTACAAATAATATTGTTGAATATGAGGCCCTTATTCAAGGACTCATAAAAGCAGTTGATTTGAAAGTAAAAATGTTAAAATTAATTGGGGATTCTAAATTATTGTCAAATAGGTACCCAATACAATACATTACATTTATAGTCGCCTAAAACATTATAGAAATGAGGTCTGGACCCTTATAAATTTTTTTGATGATTTTAATATTATCTCTATACCTCGTTCCCAAAATTTAGATGTCGATTTACTAGCAAATGTAGCTGTAAAATTGATTTGTGTAGAAAATTTCTTAGTTGCTAAGTTTTCTGTAGAATTAATTTCTAGGCCATGTGTTCTAGATAATATAACTAACTGGGGGTTCCTTGATGATGATGATCAAATTCTAAATTTTCTCACTCAAGAGATACCTTTAAAGGATCAATTATTGATGAACTACAACATGGTGAATCAATCAACCATCCTTCTTAGGAAAATGGGCCAAGTCTTGAAAATGTAATTGCCAGATATATGGTTCGACTAGAAAAGTTTATGATTTGCAAGAGAAGTTCAAAAATTTTACAAATTGCAAAACCAACAGTTCTTCGATGCAATATGAATGAATTTATCTAGGGACAAAACAACATGATCCTCCTAATATAAATCTTTGTATTGGTTGTTCTCTTGAAAAAAAATTCCTTTTATAAAACTCTTCAAAGAATATAAAGACATATTTGCTTGGACATATACTGATCTTAAGACTTATGATACCAAAATCACACAACATGTCATTCCATTGAAAATTGATGCAAAAAATGCCCATTAGAAGTTGCTAAAGTTACACCCTAGTATGGAGCCTCTAATTAAGAAAGAGATAAATAAATTGCTTGACACTAAAATCATTTTTCCTGTTCACCACTTACAATGGGTTTATAATATTGTTATAGTGCATAAAAAGAATCAAATATACTAGGATATGTATTAATTTTCATACTATAAATAAAGACTCTTAAAAAGATAATTATCTAGTGCCTCCCATAAAATAAATCTTACAATTGCTAAAGTAAATAACCCTCCTAGAGCATATTATGATGATTCTAATGGGCCAAACCACACTCAAATCCACCTCTTGAGTCAACCATGAGTCAAAACCCTAAGTATGAGGGTGACTTTCATGATTTGAGAGCGCATTCCCTGATTTGGGGGAGTTTTATCCTAGTTTAAGGATGAGTTAAGATAGAATTAGATTTGCTCCACTAGTTTAGTTTTAACTAAATGCTAACTGGTCCATAACACTCATTAGCGCCCTAGTTAGGTCAGTAGCACCCTTATTGAGTGATTTTAGGGATTTGCATGCTCCACTTTAGTTAAACTAAGTGATCAGTGAGCCCCTCAACTAGTTAAACTCAGTTTAGGTGAGATGCATGACTGATTGGGGTTATCTACTCTTAGTTAATCATGACTACCCATTTTAGCATGGCATGGGAAATTTGAATTTCCTCTAACCCTAAATCAAATTTCCGGTTTATAAATATTGTATTCCACCTCTCATTTAATTTAATGAACTTGATCATTCTCATTCTCTTCTATTTTGAGTTCTTGTGTAATAATCTATGTTAAAGCATTTATTACATGATTTTGATGGTTGATTTGATTCACATTGCATTTCTATTTGGTTTATGTACCTATATCTATACATGTTCAAATCACATATGGTATCAAATCATAGGGGGCACTAAACTAGTTAGTGTTTCAATGATTGAATCGACTATCTAGATTTTGTAGGGTGAGAAGGGATTTTGCAGCCACCAAAGAAGGCTTTTGCAGCCACCAGAGAAGGATTTTTGTAGCCACTACTCTTACATATTTAAGAAGGCTTCTTGCAGATTGAAGAAGGATTTTTGCATCCAACCAAGAAATCTTTTTGCAGCCACCATAGAAGTTTTTTTGCAGCCACCAAGGAAGGTTTTTGCAGCTATCAAAGAGGCTTTACAACCATTGATCTACCTTCTAATCAACTAATAACTCCCTTCAGTTACTTCAAATGGAATTCAAGAGTGGATATGCTCTTGAGAATGAAGGGGTTGTACCGGATCACCATGGGAAACGAGATGAAACCAATGGCTCTTGTTCAAAAGTCCAAGTTTCTTAACCTAATGGATGAAGCACATGGGATGCTATGTTATTATGTCTCTACTAACTTTATGTACCATATTCAAGACAAGAAGATCCCCAATGAAATATGGACCACCCTGTCAAAACTCTTCGGTACACAAGATGAGATGAGGGGTCATCTCTTGGAGCTAGAGCTGATGAATATGAGGCCAAGTGAGTTTGACTCCATACAATAATTCTTTACAAATTTTAGATATGTCCTCTTGCAGCTCAAGATGTGCAACATTAATAAAGAGGACATTCAGATGGTACTTTCTATTCTTTCTAAGTTGGGTCTTGAATTCAACACTTTTGTTTCATCATTTCACTCTACGATATTAGCACTTGGAGCTTATTTCATCATCCCTTATTTAGATGTATTTGTTGTCTATATTATTCAAGAGTAGAATAATCTTTCTTAGGTGGTTCTACTAAGTTCATCAAATTATCATGCCCTTGCAGTAAATGAGGACAAGAAGAAAGCTAGCCAGCAAAAAACTCCATACAAAGGAAAAAGGGAGCAGTGGTCCATGTTTTCTCATGAAGAATTCAACTCCTATGATGACAAGACCAAAGAGGAGAAGCCATGGTTTCATTACTGCAATAAAGGACCACATAAACAGGAAGATTGCTGGTACAAGAAGTTTTTTGAAGAAAAGGAAAAGAAGGAGTGCAACAAGAAAGTTGTCACTTTTAGCTGCATGTATGCAATTTCAGTAGTTTCATCTCCATGCATCCTTGATTCAAAAGACATTGAAGAACTTGTTCCAAATCAAGTTTAAATTGAATAAGACCTCCCACATGTCTCTTTAGTCTCTGAAGCCTTAACTTTTTATCCTCCTACTCACCAATTTCCGCACCAATTTTTCTGAGTAGTTTAATTCTCTTTTATGGTGGGGGGGGGGGGTTCCCATTGGGTTTTTTCCTCTTCCCCAAATTATAGAGAATATTTATTTATGTGTGCATGGATACCTAATTTTGCTGAAAAATTCTAGGACCCATTATTTTTTGCTTAGTTTTTTTACCTAATTAGGCTTATTGGGGGGGGGGGGGGGTGCTAGAGTAATTAACCCTCCTAGAGCATATTCTGATGAGACAAATGCAACAAACCACACTCAAATCCGCCTCTTGAGTCAACCATGATTCAAAAACCTAAGTTTGAGGGTGCCTTCCCTGATTTGAGGGTGCATTCCCTGAATTGGGGGAATTTTACCCGGATTTAAGGAGGAGTTCAGTTAGAAATATATTTTCTCCATTATTTATAACTGAACACTAACTGTCCCATAACACTCATTAGTGCCCCATTTAGGTTACTAGTTCCCATGTCAAGTGATTTTGGGGATTTGCATGCTCTACTTCAATTAAAACTAAGTGATTAATGAGTCCCTCAACTAGTTAAACTCAGTCTAGGTGGGTTGCATGACTAATTGAGGTTATCTACTCTTAGTTAAGCCTAGCTACCCCTTTTAGCATGGCATGGGAAATTAAAATTGCCTCTAACCCTAACATGAATTGCTGGTCTATAAATATTGTACTCTACCTCTCATTTAATTTAATGAACTTGATCATTCTTATTCTCTTCTATTTTGAGTTTTTGTTTAATAATCTATGTTAAATAATTTATTACATGATTTTGATGGCTGATTTGGTTCACATTGCATATCTAATTGGTTTATGTACCTAGATCTATACATGTTCAAATATCATAACAATGTGTATCAGGCTCATAATTATTCTCTTTATTGGATGGTTTTTCATGTTACAATCAAGTTTTGGTATCACATCCCGATCAACTTAAAACAACATTTAGAACTAAGTGTGGAACTTATGCTTATCAAAAGATGCCTTTTGATTGATAAATGCAAAGGGAACTTTCCAAAGAGCAATGGACATAGCTTTTCATGGACTGATAAATAATTTAGTTATTGTTTACTTAGTTGATGTAATAGTCTTTTCTAGAAACATAAATGATCACATCCATCACCTCAGGAAAATATTTGACCAATGCAGAAGGTATGGCATTTCGTTGAACCCTAATAAAACTAGTTTTGTTGTAACAAAAGGTAAACTTATTGGCTTTGTTGTTTTGAAATTTGGAATAATGATTGAACCCGAGGAACTAAAACAATCTCTTAGATTTCTCTTCCTCACAATAAATATTCTATGCAATAAGTTTATTGGTAAAATTAATTTTGTAAGAAGATTTGTTTCAAGTTTTGTTGAAATGGTTAAGACTTTGTACGAAATGATTAAGAAGAATGTTATTTTTAAATGGGATAAGAAAGAAAAGGAAACTTTTGTTTCAATCAAAGAAGCAATAACACAACTCCCACCTTGATGGTTCCTAATTTTGATAATGAATTTATACTTTACGCTTTTGCTTTTGACATATCTTATGCAACAGTTTTGACCCAAAACAAATCTCAGGGATTTTAAGATCCTATTTCATTTACGAGTACTTGATTACAAGGAGCAAAATTGAGATATCTTGAGGTGGATAAGCAATATTTTGCAGTCTTCAAGGTTGTAAAACATTTTCGACCTTATCTTTTAAAATCCCACATGAAAGTCATTGTACCACTTCCTATAGTTCGAAACTTACTTGTTCAAAACGAGTTAGGAGATCAAAGGGTGAATAGGATGACATCACTACAAGGATATGATCTCCAAATTAAACTTACTAAGATTGCAAGATGTCAAGGACTATGTAAGTTGGCAACATAATCAAATGGTTCGCAAGTAAAAGAAGAAATAGGGTGATAAATTGAGGCAGAAATCAACAAACAAGAAATTTACTATGTTCTTTCATCTACCAATTCATGGTATTATGAGCTTAAGCATCATCTCACTCATGGAACAACACCCTAGTACATGGAAACCAATAAAAAAGAGCACTTAGATTAAAATCTGCTCGATACCCACTTATAGATGAAGTGATTTTTAGAAAAAACTTATGATGGTTGACTGTTGAGATGCCTGGAAAAACTTGATGCATAAAGGGTTTTGACTAAATTACATAATGGACCAATAGGAATACATTTTGGTGGGGATACCACTGCTCACAAAATCCTTCATGTTGGTTATTATTGGGACACTTTGTTTAAATATGCTTATGCTCATGCAATAAAGTGCAAATTATGCCAAACATCTTCTGAAAGAGAGAAGAAGCCTGCTTTTCCATTACAACTAGTCATGATTGAAGGTCCATTCAAGAAATGGGGCTTAGATATAATTGATGAGATCACTCCTAATTCTTCACAACTCCTTAAATATATATTGAATGAAACATATTACTTCACTATATGGACTAAAGCAATTCCCTTGGAAAAAATTCAATGAAAATCATGTGACCTCGTTCCTTGATCAGTATATCATTACTAGGTTTGGTGTCCCCAATTCCCTTGTGTTTTTACAATGCAACTTATTTTTCATCTTTAAAATTGACTGAAAATGCTTTAGAAAAGGAAATCAATGTTAAATATTATGCCAATTATTACCCTCAAGATAATGGTTTAGCAGATTCAACCAACGAAACTTAATCTACATCCTCAAAAAGACTATTCATGAACATTAGAAAATTGGCACAAAGTTGTTCCCAATGCATCCTGGGCTGGTAGAGTAACACCTAAAATGGAATTAGGAATTTAACCATTCTTCCTTGTCTATGGTAAGGAATCTATTCTTCCTCCAAGTATTTTTATACCTTCTCTTCAATTAGCCCAATCCTCTAAAGAAGATACATACCCAATTATGCAGAATGGGATTGACACTTTATTGAAATTGGAAGAAGAATGTGAAAAAGCCAAAAATAAATTCCATCAATAGAAAAAAAAATGATCAAACATTGGTTTTATAAACAATTAGTCAATGATAAATACTTTCAAATTCGTGATTTAGTTCTGAATTGGGACAAGGGCCATGAAATCAAGGGTAAACATACCAACTTTCAACATTTATGGCTTGGTCCATTTCAAGTTTCTAATAAAGTGGACCCTTAAAATTTTATCTTAAAATCATTGGAGGGGGGATCAAATTTTGAAGAAATATTTTTCAGAACCACCATCTAGTGATAATGGTTAGTCTTGTATATTGTAGAAATTGGTTTATTTCTTTCATTTGTTTTCTTCCGAATTGATCTTTTTATTAGTAATTTGTTTTGTTTGATTTTTTTTTAACCTTAATCTTATCCTTAAGATTTATATTTTGTGTGCAAATGCTTTTTTCAGATTGTTGTAATCAAATTAACTCTAGTTACACAATAGAAATATTCTCTAGCCATAAATTAGTAAAGGGTTCCTTTTAGAAAATTCATGACCCTATGGATGATACCTTATAACTGTGGAGGAACTCTTATGCTTTATATACTTCAAGATTAAAGTTTTGATTAAGATAGTTATTATCTATCATTTTCTTATGAAGTCCACCCACTTCACATGTAACACCGTTACTTTACACAGTGTTAATGAGCACAAGACATACCAATATAATGAATAAATTTGGGTGTTGTATGAACATGATCTCCTTCTAACTATCCAACTTTACGATGGAGTTACTAAGAATAATTATAACAACACATATGTATAACAAATAAACTATAAACACGTTTATGTAACCATTAGATAATCCCTACAAAAATGATATTTAAATAACCATAACGAAATGAAGGATAAAATACATTTCATACAATTATCAAATTCTCCTTAGAACCACTAAAATCTAAGTTACATTTATATGACGAAAACAACTTAAAATATATAACGAATTTGTATGACAACCATCAATACTCCTTACAACAAAATGAAATATAAATTATATTTATATAGCCTACACAATTTCAACATATAACAACTATCATTAGTTCTTATATCCAATGATCCCGAGGTGTCAGGGTGGTAAGACGTAGTGAAGAGCTATGCATCCTTCAACAGACTATAACGGGCTCAGCCTCACAAGGGTTAGGGCATGCAGTTTGCATGATTAAATTTCAGTTGATTCAATTTGCTTTGAGTGTAATGTATTTCTTTCTTTGCTTTCAACATTATTTCATTTTCAATTTTTTATGCGTAAATCTTATCATTCTGCTTAGTGGTGTTGTAAGCACCACCCATTCTACTAACAAGTTGTCAGGAACATTCGAAGGAGGAGCCTCAACATATCCCATGAAGAACTTTTTATATGTTGGGAAGAGGTGGCAGGTGAAAAAGATGAATAAATTGTTACCTTTGAATTCCCTATCAGTGATCTAGGAGGAGTGGTACAAATGCAAAGCATTCCCCCATCTGCTTTACCAAATTTTCATGGTTTGGAAAATGGATACCCAGATTCTTTTTTATTTCAATTTGAAGTACTTTGTAGAGGATATGGTTATTTTACTAATGATAAAAAGTTGAATGTATTTCCCCTTACTCTAAAAGGAACAACCCTTTGATGGTTCATGAGCCTCGGTGGGAATTGCATACAAACTTGGGAAGACATGAAACATGTATTCTTGAAAATGTACCAAGATTATTGCAGGTTCAATGAAGATATATTCGAAATTACATAAGGGGGAGGAGAAAGTTTGGAGGATTACATGGAACACTTTCAATACAACCTTCAAAGATCCAAACAACGAAACTAGGGAAAGAGACCTTGAAAACACTCCTACTTAAAGGAATACAAGATGAATATTTAGAAATCTTAAATTTGACGGGAATAGGTGATGTATTTCAGCTATCATATGATGATGTTTGTGAGTTATGTATAAGTTATTCAAGAGGAAAATCCAATATTGGTAAGAATTATAAACAACTTTCCTTTAGATTTTTGAAATCTGCTGCAAAAACATGAGTTTTAGGAGCTGAAATCAGTAATTTATTTGAAAATTGTAATGTTGATATCAATGGTTCACTAAATTCACAATTGGTTGTTTTGCAAGTTAAGGAAAATCATGAGGAATTTGAAGAAACAATTTTCCCTTGGTGCCAGAAGAAACATCTTGCAATGGATTGTCCTTTGGATATTCTCACAATTTCTGGCATGTGTGACTTGAAGCATTCCACAGATTGATGCCCCTCCTTACCCAGGATGAAAGAAACATATCAAAGAGATCTAGGAGTTGCAGCAAATTTATTGCAATAGACATGGAAACCATGGCCTACATGTATGGTTCAAAACTCTATCCCGCCATTTCCTTAGTCTCATACTCAATCATTGAATACTCCTCCACCATGGAAGCTTTTGCAGCCTCAATTTTAATCTTACCTACCTTATCCACAAGGTTGGAATGGCCTATCTTATGATCACATGGCCACTCTCCCTCATGCTGCAACACAACTCGGTCCTTCAAGATCATCCTTAGAAACCAATCCTCTACATCGACCACATCTATCTTCTCATCAAACTCCTTGGTATCCAACATAATTTCCTGTCCAATACACCCCCCACCCTAACCATAATAAAGCAGTAAAGTATGCTTACATTGATGAACTGCAAAATTTGCCTACACTTCCTGCCTATTATACCTCACCTACACTGTTGCAAAAAGACTGTGCACTATTGCAGCAAATCCACACGATGCCTCAACAGGTTTTAAATCCAAGACTTGGAAGTGAAGTTTCATATCATCATTAACAAGTCAACAAGATCAACGAATTTGATGAAGAACAAACATTGGAACCAAAAAATTGAAGCATCCTTTGTTGGAATATTGGTCAATACTGAGAGGGGGGGGTGAATCAGTATTGTCAGTATTGTTAACTTTTTACCATTTTAACCACTTATTAAACTTTAACTAAAACATGGAATCAACAATATACACAAGACACAAATTTTATCATGGAAACCCAATTGGGAAAACCACAAACTCTTTCTATACTGCAAAATATATTTACAATAAGTTTCTTCCTACTACTACAGACATGGATGCTACTACACCCTGGTTTCTTCCTGCTACTACAGACAAGGATGCTACTACACCCTATTTACTAGCTATTTCTGGAAGGAGGATACGACCCCGTGGTTTTACCAGCTGCTACTGAAAGGATGCTACGACACCCTATTTACCAGCTACCACTGGAAGGAGGCTACGACCCCCTTGAAGGCATGTAGCCTGCCCTAGCACCACCCTACCACCCTAGTCTGATTCTTATCATTCTTCTAGATCTTCCTCAAATACTGTCACTGGTATTTTTCTTTCATCCACTTGGTCTCTGTCTCTTCTTGCTACTGCTGCTTGGATCTGGACTTCAGATATAGTTTCATTTCTATTCTCTGACTTCTATCATGCCATTCTTTATCTTGAATGTGCACATTTTCTGGTCTCTGTCGTCTATTGCTTCATATATTCATGTTACAGCCCAGCATTCACTTCAATTTCTGTTCCTTATAGAATCTTCATTCTAAATTCCAGAGACACACATATTTACATTTCATATTTATGTTTTATATACTCTTCATCAACACCGAATGTGCCTCTTTAATCATACGCCTTTTCAAGCAGGAATCCTTTCAGCTTGAGAGTCGCACCTTTTCATCTCCATGCCTCTTCACATCTCTGTTATTAATTTTTAATTTATATCTCTGTAATTTCTGCTTTTTTAATTAATTAATTAATTATACTCTTGTGATCTTCTCATGCCTCTGGGATTCCTCTCCAGGCCACGAATTTCTTCCATCTGTGAGTTGCAGCTTCCTTCTTCTCTGACCGCTGGCTTCCTTTCATTTCACGCCTGCGAGCTCCCTGTGGGCTTCCTCAAGCCTCTGATCACGGGCTTCCTCAAAAACCATGTATGTGGGCTTCCTCTCCTCCATCAGCGGGCATACTCTGTCTTTTGGCCTTCAGGCTTTCTCTTTATCCTTTTGCGGGCATCTCATAGCCCTTACGGGCTTAACCATAAGCCCCTGCGGGCATATATAAGCTCCTCTGTGGGAATATTTAGGCCCTACTACGGGCATATTTCCAGCCCTTGTGGTCTCTTCACAAGCGCAGGAATCAACCTTAATGCGGGCATCACTTAGCTCCTTTACAACATTTAGTCATTTTTCCTTTTTGTCTTTTGTATGCAAAATAACATTTTTCTTCTATTTTGGTAGGTTGATATTTTCCTTATCTAATCACCATAATGAAAACCAAGAGCATGGATAGATTTTCCATTTCAACAATGAACAAGACCATATCACAAGATAAATCTATTGACACACACACAAACTCTGGCAAGCATTTGAAAGTGGTCTTTCAAACTGCTAATTCAACACTTAAACTAAATTTGTCAAACCCTAGGCCACCAAAGTGATCTTATTTTTCCATCAAAATTGTAGTGTGAGACACCCAATGGGTAGAGGACAACAAGATGAATCCATCAATACCAATTTCATCCTCTGAGGCTACTTTCTCTTTCCTTGGCAGGCATTTTACTGGAACAGTGCAAACTATGCCAGATAGCACTTTTGGCAGACTTATATCTTCTTCCTCAAACCCCTTTTGGATAAGATAATCATATGGTCAGATGCACAGCTAAACAATCTAAGTCCCTATACCTTTAGAATAATTTTATCCATCATATACAGGAGGTGGCGGGCATTTTACAAAGGTTGCTTGGGTAGATTTGTAAGGAGTTTTTATACTTAGATAATTTATCCAAAACCTAAGGTGGATTTTTCATTTCACCAAAAACATGAAACAATGATACTAGAGGATGTAGGACACCTCACTGGGCACAACACAACTTGTTTCACCTTCAGAATCTTCTTCATTTGCCCTAGGCGGGCATTTTACTGGAGTTGTGCAAATATGGCTGGGAGGCACTTTTGGCAGATTGATATCTTCTTCCTCAGAGAATTTTTGGTCAAGATAATGATATGGTTGGATGAACCATACAACACTCTAGAGATCCACACCCTCAAAATATTTTTCTCATCATCCTATGAGATGTGGCAGGCATTTCCCCGAGGCCACTTAGGCAGATTTGCCACTTTGGTGTACAAGAAACCTGAAACCTGATTTTGGCAGATCCATAACTTTGTCATCCACCATCTTATTTGAGAACCGAGACCATGGTAGGATAGCCTCTTCGACAATATATAGCTTGATAGTTTCAGATAATTTTTATCATCCTCCCATGAGGTACGATGGGCATTTTCCCAAGGCCAACTAACCCAGTTTTCTAACACTTGGTCATTTTCAGGACTTTCTCCAAAGTTTATTCTGAAACCCTCTTTTGGAAAATCCATATCTTTTTCTTCAGACATCCTTAATGAAAAATGAGACCATGGTTAGGTAGAAAAATCAACAGACTACATCCTGACCATATGCTGCGGGAATTTACTTTAACCTATGATTTATGGCAGGCATTTTCTTGAGACCACTTAGGTCATTTTACTTTCTCTGGTGCAAAACCCAATTTTGGCAGACCTATAATTTTCTCCTCATAAGTGATTCAGGAAAAATGAGACCATGAATAGATAGCCACTTCAACAATATATAGCCTAGTATCATGGTGCGGTCATTTTATTCAAACCATGAATTATGGAGGGAATTCTTTTAGACCAGTTTTGACTAATTTTTCCATACTTAGTCAATTTCCTGATTTTCACCACATTGTCATATTTTTCTAGACTGGTGTCACAAAGCAACAATGACTTCCTGATAGAACCAGAACACCATCAGATGTAATTTCAAATTCATGCCACATCATCATACATGCCATGCCATGCCATGTCATCATATCTGCAACATCACATGCCATGTCATCACTCTCTTAGTTATTCCTTTGTCTCTCACTGAGTTTTCCTTCCCATCATGTCCTTGGTTATTCCTTTGTCATTACTGAACTCCTTTGACATCAATGACAACCATATTCAACATCCTTCACATCATTAGATATGAATCTCTTATGCATTCAGGAAGATCATTTTACTAAGGAGCTTCATGGTGTAACAGCCATGAGAAATCAATGGAACAAAGACTATATTGAAGCTTGGTTTCAATCTGTCATCAGTTTGGAGCATCATGCCATGTCATCACTCTCTTAGTTATTCCTTTGTCTCTCACTGAGTTTTCCTTCCCATCATGTCCTTGGTTATTCCTTTGTCATTACTGAACTCCTTTGACATCAATGACAACCATATTCAACATCCTTCACATCATTAGATATGAATCTCTTATGCATTCAGGAAGATCATTTTACTAAGGAGCTTCATGGTGTAACAGCCATGAGAAATCAATGGAACAAAGACTATATTGAAGCTTGGTTTCAATCTGTCATCAGTTTGGAGCATCATGCCATGTCATCACTCTCTTAGTTATTCCTTTGTCTCTCACTGAGTTTTCCTTCCCATCATGTCCTTGGTTATTCCTTTGTCATTACTGAACTCCTTTGACATCAATGACAACCATATTCAACATCCTTCACATCATTAGATATGAATCTCTTATGCATTCAGGAAGATCATTTTACTAAGGAGCTTCATGGTGTAACAGCCATGAGAAATCAATGGAACAAAGACTATATTGAAGCTTGGTTTCAATCTGTCATCAGTTTGCAGCATCATTCCATACTTCAGCAATTCTTGGCACCATCATTTCAAGGGAATTTGGTCTCTCCTACATTGCCATTTGTAAAGATGCATTTTTCAAATTTGGGTATGTGCATACTTGAGACCTTGTTTTGAAAATGGCTCTATTGAAAGTATTCTTATACTTGAGTTAATTCCTTTTTCAAGTAAAGTAGGGTAGGGTAGTTAATGAATTTTCAATAAATGTTGGATGAAGTTTATTGGTTCAATTCTAAGTATTAGAAACCTAGTTTAGAAATAAAAAGGAGTCACCCTCAAGAGATCATCATTTGATCGCTTGCAACCTTGATCCCACATTTGTTTTTTTATATAGACTTTATTTCAAAAATCATCATTTTTTATGAGTTTTAGCAAATGCTGCAACATGTTGTGTAAGTCAATGTATGTGCTCAAAGCATGAAATTTTAACATTCACACTTATTTGGTCATCTTTTTGGGAGCTATATCTTGTTTATTGAATTTTGTGGCATTTTGACTTGATAAACTTACTGGAACACAGTCAGGAAAATCATGTTTTGAGGGACCAAATGGAATCATTTTTAAAACTTGTTTCTATGCAATGTATACCTTGAATTATAGTTTCTAAATCAATTAGAATCACTCAATTCCTATATTGTACGAAAAATTATGACCAAAATACCGACTGCCTATCACAAATCAACATTTTTAAAACTCAGTTTCCTAGACTGTTCATTGGCCTATTTGACCCACGAATTCTTATTGGATTCAAAACCTGTTTCTATTGGATATCCCTACATGAATCTACTTTTGTATCCAATTGGAATCACATTAATCTGTCATAAAAAAAAAAAATTATTCCTAAAACTGTGACTGTTGGTCTAGACCGGAATTCAAAAAACACCTTGTTCTACATGTTGTTACTAAGCAGTTTTGACATATCATATCATGGAATTTTTAAAACCTTTTTCTAATGGAAATAAAAACTATAAATTTACTTTCATTTGGATTTGGAATCACTCAAATCGGATTAGGAACGAATAATTTATGATCGAAACACTGCTAGTGAGTCTAATTGGCCACCGCTCTCCCACATGTATAAATTGAATTGTCTTCATTCATTTTTATTTGGATTTGTTTTATAAGTAATTGCTTGTTGTTTTGTTTTTCATAAGTATTGGATGAAGAGAGCGTGATCACCTCTCTTCTTCCATGATCTCATGTTTTACTATAGGAAATGCTAGGTTTTTGCAGGTCCTCAGAAGATAGAAGGTTAATATATGCATGAGTGAGTTTTGAAGACTTTTTCTCAAATTTGCAAATGGATTGAGAACAAAAATTGAGGAATTTATATGTAAACCATATGAAGACCAATGTTCCATAAGTCAAGTTCCATTTCTACATGACTTACTACTAAAGAAGCCTCCCAAAATACCTTTTGTCCATCATGCTCATTCACCAACACCATGTTATGCCCATACATTTCATTCTTGCCTCCACCATTCCATCACTTCCATGACCTTCTGCTACATTTCATCACTCCCATACTATCCACTCCACTCACACCTAACCCATGAATAATGTCTCTCAGCTCTCTTACATGTTGAGTTACCTCCCTATGCTTTTCATTTTACCAATAAAGCCTACTTGTTAGCGAAAATATTTCATCTCTCGTTCTTCACAATAATTTGTTTTGTACTCATATTGGATGATGTGGAATTCATTAAGGTCCACCTTCCAATGGTCTTGTCCCATCGACCTCAACACACTATCTGGGGAACAAGACTTGATTTATGGATAGTACCTTGGAATTTTACATGCATCAATGGTAAATTTCCTCGCCGATGATCAAGGGAATACATCAATGTCTCTTGTTTGTCAGATCCTGCAGGTGAATCAACTTCAACACATTTATTCGTACCTCTCAAGTTGTACTATTGTACCTTGACAACTCATTGACATCAATGGTGAGTTGTCTCGCGTTGGTTAACAATTTTCATTATTGATTGGTAATCCAACAAAGTTTCTCCATGTTCAACTACAAGAACATTCATTCACATGGATTAACTTGCACATATGAGAATGGATATTGGACGAGTACTATATGTTTTTAATGTATCAACATTTGTTGTAGTGCATTTGATTCATTTTTAGAGTTCTCAGCTATTTTTCAGTCTTATCAGTTCAACATATTTTCATCTCTTGCATATCGTCAGATTCTTTGGTTTGACTCATTCCAATTCAATAGTACTTTCTCATTCATTTTCCAACAAATCCAACAGTTAGTTTTGCGTGCATGCATCACATTTCCTCATTCAAATAAGTAGATCAGATTCAGAATCATTCAGTTTCAACTCTCAGATGCACATCGGTTTGGCCTACCACAGCTTCACCAGACATCAGTTCAACCATGCCAATCAAATATTTAATGGAGGTAAAACTTGAGGTAAAATAACATGAGTTTTTTATTTATTAAATATTTAGGAGAATGTCATAAAAAGACACTAAGCATTACCCCCTTCTTTATCATTTGTCATTCTTTCAAGGATATAAAAAAAATTCAGTTTGGGGGGGGGGGATTTTTCACTTTACCTATCATAACATTTCCATTTCCTCTCTTATTCATCCATTACCATCTCCATCCATTTCTAAACCTACACATCATTACTCCCAAGACCCAATTCAAAGTCCTTCCCAACATCTCACCCGCCTAAGTATGAGAAAATGTTCTATTTCTGCCACACAAGAACCAATAGTAGGAAGACCAGGCATTTTTTTTGCTCCACGAGAAACCATAGCAGAAGAATCCTATGCTGCCATATAATAGAGAAAGAAGTCTTGCTAGCAGAGTAGCATACTAACACATTGATGAAAGACAAACTAGCCTTTGAGGTGACGTGCTTATCTTTGCATAGCAACAACTCAATTTGTTTTGAGATTTGAAATTCATGACTACAAGGTTTCCATCCACATAAGTTGAAGAGAAGGCGCTATATCATATGGTATGAGGATTTTCAATCCTTTTATACACATGATACATGAATTTTTAAAGATCAATCGTGCTACTAATTTCTTATTAATGCATGGTTGTCCCACATGGATCTTCATGGTTGAATGCTGCTAGAAATCTTAGTGCAGTCATTTCAAAAGTTTTACAGGTAACACCATGATTAGATTTGAGGCAAGAAACAACTGCATATGGAACATCATGATAAAAAAATTTGCTGGGAGCAATCTCTCATACAAATTTCCTCCATGTTATAAAAGCAAATTCATGTTGCTTATGAAATTTATTTCTTAGTTCCTCTGTTTTGCCTCCATAAATATGATCTTGAAATTATTCTCAAATCTTGATTTGGTTCATTTGCACAACTGGTTGGAAACATGTAAGAAATCTCTAACAATCAGGCTTGCAGAATAAAAGGAGGGGTACATGGCATGACTGATGAGCATGGAAGCAGGTATCTTATTCTTGTGAGTTGTCATAAAGATGTAATTTCATATAAAGCAGTCTAATACATTTAAACCAACAAATTGATGACAGCCTGGGGTATGATTGATTGTGTCATGTTTTGTTGATATTTGAGCTCACATGTAACAGAGTATTCTCAAATACATCATAGCAGGTACATGGCATAAATATGGTATATTTGTTGACACCATTATTGTTATAATGTGCTACTTCTTTATTTAAAAATAGAAATGGATATTAGTTCGGATTTTATGAGTCTATTGGTTCAAATTTCTCATGTGATTAAGAGCCAAAGAAGATGCAGCTAAAAGACCATTAATTAAAAAGGGAATTTGTGAAGGAAATATCTGCAAACTTGTAACAACCTCTTTCTCTTTTCCAAGACCTCCAGGAGAACAACAAAAAAATTGGGTGGTTGACATCATTGCAACTTACAGCTCATTTCTTTGTTTTAGAGAAAACACATTGAAATTTCTAAATTTTATGAGTTGGCTCATGATAGGAGGTATATCACAACCTTTGCATGATCTGTCAAGTTTCAGCCCTATGTACATATCTTCTTTTACCTAAGGGAAGGTAAAATATTCAATTTGGGGGAGTGGTTATTATGCTTGCTGATTTGCTCTCTCATTCGCCATTCATATTTATTTTTCTCATATATATATATAAAGTGCAGAAATTGAAGTAAGCATATATTCCAAACCATGAATTGGATTTTCATGAAACTTGGAGAAGAGAAGCACTACAATAGGATGAACAAACCCAATAAGTTTCAGCTCAATCCAATGCATGGTTTTCGAGAAAATGACCATCATCACTTACAACCATTTTGCCTATATCTCGAGATCCGTGTATCAGATGGATTTGATTTTTGGTTAGAAGAAGCACTGTTATAAGAGGAGTATACTCACCAATTTTCAGGAAAAAATGCTTCACGGATTTCGGAAAAATGACCATCATCACCTACAACCAATGTGCATTTTTCTCAAAAATCGTGATGTGGGTATCTCTGATTTTTGGTGTAGAGATATCTTGGAATAGTGAAAAAATTCCTGCAAAATTTCGGCAAAACCCACTTTGTAGTGTGTGAGAAATTTGTTGAGGAATTTTTTTGAAACAGTTGTTGAAACACCTACAAAAAATTGTCAATATAGACCTTTAGTGACTTATTTGCTTATATCTTGATATTGGTGAACTGGGTTGTTGTGATTTTTAGTATGGAGAAGCATGAGAACAGTATGAACAAACCTGCAAAATATAAGCCAAACCCACTTTTTATGTTGAGATAAATTGGACTGTTTCAGCACTGTTTGCATTGTTTTAGTAGTGTCTTAGTAGAGTTTCAACAACGATTTTGAACAGTAGGATATCTTGGGATTTTTGCATCGGGCTGCTATGATTTTTGGTAGGAATATGCATTAAAATGTGAACTATGATATTACCAAAAATATTCTTCATCCAAGTTACGGTTTGCATACAAATTGAAATTTTCAAAATTGTTGTTACTCCACTACATTTTGTTGAAACTCCATCAGAATTGCTAGAAATCACTTGAGGGCTACTTTTGAGGGTATGATGGCTATGAACAGGAAGCATAAAACTGCTAAGATGATCTAGATGACCTTATATTGAGAAATCATCACTTGTTGTGTTCATGATTTGCTAACGATGACATGTTTTAAGATTGTCCTTTAATTAGAAATGCAACTGCGATTGTTTGAAGAAGTTTCAAGTATTATTTGGAAAGAAGCATAATATTCCATTAGCATCATCAATGGGAAAACAGAGTGTTTTTGGTCACAATGCCTGGTAAAATTAAAGCAACAGTCAAATGAGTCCTTCTAGTTTGGATGCTACACGGGTATTGGGTTGCATGAGGACATGCACCATTTTCAGTTTGGGGGAGATGTTGGGTCATTGATTTGTCCATATTTTGATTACTTATAGACACTTATTCCTTCCCTCTTCTTCCTATTATTGCTCATTTATCATTCCATTTGCCATGCATTTGTTGTAACTTCCCGTAAAATACCATCTTACTCCTATTGATGCTTTAGTGGTTAATAATGATTATTTTCCTTTGTTTTTAATGAATTAAATACTATTATGCATGATTTTACTGATGATGGTTTACGAAGCAATTTCTTGTAGTAGTACTTATGGTTCCAGCATCCGAAGTTGCCATGTTATCACATCTCCACATGGAAATTCACAACATGGTTTCATTCCTAGGATTGATTATGTGGATTTGTGTTCTCAATTCATGCCCAAGTCCCACATGGCAGCCTCCATCTAATGATCAAACGGTCCCAACCAAAAACACGTGCCAGATAAGAACAAATTGATTTGCGTTGCAATTTGTGGGCAGATGAAGATGAATCTCAAAAATTTAGGACATGGGTTTTGTGCAGAACCATCCCAACTAGCTATCTCAAGTTAAAATAGCCCAAAACGAACACGATTTGAGAGATCTAGTCGGTTCTCTAAATGCGTATTTTCCATATTTATGGTTACGGTTGGTTTCCTAAACTCAGCAATTTGTTTGAGCGAGTCAAGGATTTGGGGATTGGATCTTATCATTCTTTTCATGACAATAATATATAAATAAGATCTCTTATATCAAAGGGGGGGGATCATGATATTGCATCGAATAGATCTATTGTAATAGAGAGCCGAACTAATGTAATTTTTGAGTTTGTTTCAATAATACCAAAGTGCTTATGGATTTGCAACAGTTTGAAACTTCTTCTTGAGATTATAAGTCTTTTGGCCATGCATGCTAGGTGAGACAAGGCACCCTCACTCTGGTATGTGTTGGTCTTGTTTCTTTATTTCTAATTTGCATATTCTTTCTTATGTTAAATAAATAGAGAGTTATTTTATTTGCATTCTAACTCCATTCACGATTTGTTAAATTGTTAATGATAGAGATTTAATTAATTTTTATGTTGGATTGTTGCCTCATATGTAGTTTACACAGCGCTATTAGTCTATATTTTGATGCCACTTCTTTAATTTATGCAAGAGTGATCTAGTTTAGTAGTGGGACTTTCATTCTCATGCAAGTGTGAGTTCATTTCAACAGAATGCTTCATTTCAGCAAGTGTGAATTTGATTTCCTTTCAGAGCAAGTGTGATAGAGTGATTTCATTTCAAGTTGTGTGTTTCATTTCACGGTGTGATGTAAGTCTACAACGAGTGTTTGAATTCATTGATTGTATAGATAACAGTGTTAGTTGGAACTTGTTTCCTACATACATATTGCATGATAGATTTGAAATAAAAGACTTCCTCGGGCTGACAATTTATGTTTTGGGAATTTCAGTTGTTTATTTAATTAGAAAATTATTTTACCCAACATAGATCACATTAAGCCAGTCCTATCAACCCTTCTGAAAGACTCATGGTTCCTGGGGAATAAGACCATGTCCTTATTGCATGCCCCGAGTGGATCCTCATGAGTGACTGTATCCATGGCCTACCATCACAACAACATGCACTTCATGGGAAAACTCCTCTCATTTTTCAACCCATAGCATGGAATAAATCGAGTCTTATTGGTATCACTTCCCCATTCAACCCCATTACCTTTATGTGGACCAATTGGAAATTGCAAACATTTTCCTGCACGTGAAAACACCACGCCTATCAAACCATTCTAATAATAAAATATAATACACCAAATTGCACCATATTAACATCACTTGACATGGATACCTGAGTCTACGCGATATAGATGCAACCTTGCATTAATGCACTTGTCTTTCCCTGTCACACTTGAAAACCTATCAAAGCACACAATATATAATGCAAAAACATAATTTCATTTATTAATTGTCATTTTATCAATTTTGTGGCAACATAAAAATCTAATTGTTTCCATTCATCTCATTCATAAACAATAACTTTAAACCTTCAATTTATTCATAATTGTACTAGTTCTCAAGTTCCAACGCCTACTCAAGAGGTTAAAGAAAAACTTGTCACTAAGAGCAATCCAAGTCAGATTATTATGGTTGAAGAGTCTCAGATTGTTCCAACAAGTACATCAAGCATTACAACAACTCAATATTCTCATATTGTTTTATCAGGTACATCAACCATTGCAATTATACCTATTGTTGCCATTAGTGGAGAAGTGATACCTACAGTCCTTGATTTAGATGATCTACAATCTATAGATGAAACAATGGTACCTCTCGATGATATTTTTCAGTAGTGCCAAGAAAGGAATGATCAAAGGAACCTAAAAAGAGAAAGCTAGATAGTATTAAAAGGGAATCATCAAAACAAGTTTTAATATGGAATGGAGCAGAGCAAGATCCAAAAAAGGTTGATGTGGAAACAACTTCTTCCCTAGGATATTTCACTAATGTCAATGTATGGTATGTCAATGATATTGCAAGGGAATTGGATAGGAAAAAAACACAGATAATTTCTCTAGATGAATAATTGAGAAATAAAATGTCTTTGATGGATGCAGAGCAGTTCCAACAAATTAATCAACTTAAAGAAAAAATCAATTTCCACATTGCTATTATACAATATCAACACAAGCAGGAAGTTGAGAAAATAAGAGGTGATCATTTAAAAGAGTTTTCTATCATTCATAAGAAACCATAATTCCAACTTCAAGAAATTTCTAGGCAATGTCAAGAATAGATTAACACATTAGAAACACATGTACGAGAGTTTAAATATGAATAGAGGTATGTTCAGTTCTTTAAGGATCAAACTTTATCTATGAAATCTAAATTAAAATATGTTGAAGAGGAATTCTACAAAAAACTAAGTATTATTCAACAACAATACAATATTTTACTTAAGTTTTCTGATAAAGTTGAAATTCAAAAAGAAGACAAAAAGAATGCTCATAATTCTTTTGACAAAGTAAAAAATTGGGGAAACCAAAAATAGAATAACTCTTGAGAATATTGCAAGAATGACTAATAAAGAGGGACCAAATCCAAATATCATTAGATAATTGGCCAATTTCTTGTACACGAGTTAGGGAATTAATCAATGAAGCTAGTCATTAGTGCTCTATACTCTGGGATTCAACTTTGGATGTGATTTTATATTTCGACATGCCACATGTTGAATATATAGGATGCACATCTCCCAGTCAGTTAGATATTGCATATTTGGAGCAGCAATGAGATGCCAACTCAGACAAAATTGCTCAAATTAGTAAATAGGACAACATCACAATAGAAAAATTTATGACAATCCCTGCCAACCGTTATGTGGAAATCTTGTTTTCTTTTCAAAATTTAAGAAAAAGAATGCAAAGATTACTAGGAAAGTCTATCAATGTGAATTGAGCCTGAATAATTTGAATCCATCGCATATTTCACATATTGTGGAAATCTTCAGTCAATGGGAACTATATTTAGAACAAAAGGAGAAACAAAAGGAAACAAAAGCCTCTTCTTAGGAGACAAAAAAGGAACCAATTTCCCATCTTTAGAAAATTGGTTGTAACAGGAAAATGGAGACAAGGGCATTACTTGATGTATAAATAAATAAATAAATAAATAATCCTTTTGGAGAGTTGGGCGGTTGCACCTTTATAACTCAGACCTATATATTTTTATTAGTTATGGAAGACTTGCATCTTTTTGAGAAATTCGATTGAATAAATGTGACAAATTGTGATATGCAATTTATGTCAGTTTATATTGTTTCATCATTTATTATTTTTCATGTGAAATTCCTTTCCTATGATATATTTGATTTTTTCCTTAATTAATTATAAATTAAATATGAGAGTGCATGTGATGTTTTCTAATGATTATTTGTTAGGAGATGATATATGCATATGTGTCTAACATGTTATTGAATTTATGAATTATTTCTTTCAATTTAGTAATTTATCATTCAATCTTGGATCTAATTTTTGTAGTTATGCTCTAGCTATGATATTTAGAACTAAATTTTAATAATGATAGATCAAATATATTTTATTTCTTTAGGATAATTTAGTTAGAAGTTATTAAAATCAATTTGATTTATTTCTTTAGGTGGATAACCGAGCCCACATATCGGTATGAAGTTTCTATACCAAATGAGAGAAGATCTAATTAGGATCTTCCATCGGGAAACTCTCCCCTTGTTGGTGGAGGAATTTTCCACCAATCAACAGGATAGAGCTTATGCAAGTTCACCTCCTTCTACATTATAGTGTAGACAATCTTTTCATTTACATCTGAGCTACTCTCCCAAGTTTCCTAAATCAATAGCTAACATGCTCTTCTTCTTAACCTCCTTCTTACAATTTATTGGGTTTAGCTCTGGATGTAGCTTCCAACAATTATCTTTGGTATGAGCATTGATATTACATTGGTTACAATGGTTGCTTGGATACTTGCACTGAGGTGTGGTGGCTATTGTCTTCTTATCCTTTCTTTTCCACTTCTTGTTTCCCTCAAAAACTCCTTAATGATCTATTTTATTGGAACCATTTGGTTGTCCTTTCTTCTTATCCATCTTCAGATATCATGCTTTCACATAGGCATCATTAATGGTCATAGGTTTAAAGAGAATTATTTTCCTCCTTGAATCACTGTGGATACAATCGATATAACATTGATTACAATGGCTACTTGGATCCTTGCACTGATGTGTGGTGGTTCTTGTCTTCTTATCCTTCCTTTTCCACTTATTCTTTGCCTCCTTGGAAGTGCCTTAGTGATCTATTTGTTTGGATCCATTTGGTTTTCCTTTTCTCTTGTCCATACTCAGATACCATGCTTGCACATAAGACTCATCGATGGTCCTAGGTTTAAAGAGCATCATTTTCCTCCTTAAATCACTCTAGAGACCTACTAGATACTTGAGGAGTACCTTGTTTTATGAACTAAGTGGTGCTATACTCTTGTAGACATTGCCCTTTCGTTTCCCATAAGTAACACTAGTATATCCATTAGTCCCCTTTATACCCAATAGGGTGAAAATGAGACTTAATTAGGGTTTTAAACACCTCCTACTTAGTTACAAGGGATCATCCTCCAACATAAGCATACGTGTGTTCCTTTCCTGACATGTTTGTGCATGTCTCTCTAAGTTCAATAAGGAAAATGGTATATCGAAACCTAGATTAATGTGCATACAATACCCACCATAGTAGGATTATGATAGGATGGTGGCGACAAGTAAAACATCTAGACATTTAGAAATTATATATTAATAAAAATGTAAAATAAATCAATAAACTAGTTATACGTATTAAAAATTAGTAAATCTAAATGTTGTTACTTCGGTTATGAATCCATCATGGGAAATATTAAGTGAAGGACCATAAAAAATATCCCCACATGATGTGCATGTATGAGAAAACAAAACACATTCACCTTCAAATGAGTATCCCTCGTAACCACTATATGAGAACACTATGCCAAGTTCTAAAAACAACTCTACAACCAATGATGAAGAAGAGGCAGTTCTTTTGAAGAAAAAGAATAAGAAGAGAGACTACGAAAATTTCAAGCAAAAATTTGCTTAGCAAAGAAGAACAAATGTAATGAAAAGGGCATAGGCCAAGGATACAACATAGGGTCATAGAAAAAAAATAAAAGCGTGTAGTCTCTTTT
Source organism: Larix kaempferi (assembly GCA_027924585.1). Classification (NCBI taxonomy): domain Eukaryota; kingdom Viridiplantae; phylum Streptophyta; class Pinopsida; order Pinales; family Pinaceae; genus Larix; species Larix kaempferi. The sequence continues at coordinate 28,073,868 of BSBM01000372.1, read as the reverse complement.
ATTTTTCCTTAGATATAGGAAGAAACTATTGAGCACATTTGTGTGACATGTGAATTCGCCCAGGCGATTTGGAAGGAAGTAACTCATGCTACGATGGGAGCTCACAAGTTGAATAAGGATTCTTTTGTTGAATGTATATTGTACTGGATTTCCAATAGGGCTATGATAGATCATAAGGAACTCATGTATATTTTTTTCTACTAAATTTGTTGGACAATAAATCATATGACCTTCCATGATTAAGTTTTAACTCTAGCATTGGTGGCTCATAGCATCAGGATAGCAATGGAAAATAATATACATAGCCCAAAGGCACAATTGTCTCATAATATATTCATGCCTGATATATACCAATGGAAACCATGCGACTTCCTTGATGGAGCAAGCCAAGGAGAACCATGCATTGCGGTGCTAGAGTTGTCATGTTTATTAATAATTAGATTTTTTTTTTTTTTTTTACCATGAGAAAACAGTAACTTGTCGAGATTATATGGGAAAGACCTAGTTCAAATTCGGCTCACTACCACTATAACCCAAAAATATATCCAACAAATCGCAAGCCAAATATACCAATAACTTATGACTTAGCAAGGAGCGAGACGTCCGGATACCACAAACATAGTCCAGATCCAAAACTCCAATGGGATGCCCACCCCTCTAGCATTATCACGGTGAGCCAATGTCTCATTGGGGGGTTTGAACCTTGGGGGATTAATAATTAGAATTATTACCATATCTTATATGTAGCAAGTTAGGGTACAAACAATAGGCCATAAACCTTTGGATTGTGGGTGTTTTTAAAGGTTGCACTGGATAATTTATCAAAGTTCTTTAGGTCTTTGCGGATTCAAAGATCATGATAGAGTGGGATGCTCCAAGGTTTTACATTCGTATGTTGGGTTTGTCTCACATTTTATAGCATGCTATGGAAAATATCAACTATTTTGAGCACATTTCATTCAATCATATTTATTGAGAATAAATACTAAGGCAAATGCTTTATGAAAAGAAGCCATGGACATTTAGGAGGGAACATTGAAAGTCTTAGAATTTAGAGGACGGACTCTCACGTCTATCTCTGAATCATCCTTATATTAAACCTCAATATGTCTTCGAGAGGGATTTGATGGATTTTTGAGGGGTTTAAGGAATCTAAGGAATCCTTCACATGTAATCCAAGGAATCTTCAAACCACTTGTTCAATAAAACAAACCTTAGTTACTTTAGGAAATCCCCCATTAGTGTAGGCTTATCTTTCCTCACTTAAAGTGAAGGGAAAATTTACTTAGGTGATAGTTTGTAAAGTTTCCATAGTTTTACTTGGATAGAACCTTTTGAATCCTTGCATTTAGGGTTCTAATTTTTGTGGCAACATTTTGGCCTTGTTGTTGATGATCAAGGTCCTTTCCCTAGAAATCGGAATATTTAGTTTCCATAGTTTTACTTGGATAGAACCTTTTGAATCCTTGCATTTAGGGTTCTAATTTTTGTGGCAACATTTTGGCCTTGTTGTTGATGATCAAGTCCTTTCCCTAGAAATCGGAATATTTAGCTTCGCATTTTGATGGGGTCAACTTAAACATCCCATATGGTGACTCCACAATTTTTTTAGGCAAAAAAAATTGTACTAGAAGTGCTTCTTTCTAGTTACCTTGAGCTTGAGACAATTTTTTAGGAAGAAAATCAAGTAAACTCTTAAGCTCCTAGTGTCACATCTATTGGTTCTAGCTATACTTCAACTTCAAATCCAATAATCATGGCCAAACCATGGTTTAAAAATGCTTACAAACCATTAGATATGAACCAAATTTTATGGATTTCCTCATGATATTCCAAATAAATTAGATTGGGTTCCTTTATTCATAGAAAATGATGCGAAAACAACTGAAGAAAGCATTACTTGCTTCTATGAAAAAACTATAAGATTCAACATTGAGGAGGAAGATGTGGTTATGAAACTTTTTTCCTTGTCTTCACAAGAAAATGCCTAAACTTGGTTCTTGTCTCTTTCTGGTGGGGGTATTAATACTTGGGAAGCATTTCATGACGCATTCATAAAGAAATGGGGTGCAAGGGTAGATGTGAGTACAATCTTGGATCAACTCTAAGAAATTAAGAAAAGGGAATATGGCATTGTTTCTGAATTTGACAATAGATTCATATCTTTTTTGAATAAGATCCCATATACAATAAAGTATATCAATAAATCCTTCCTCATCCACTACCTCAATGATTTTCAAGGGAAATTTGGCCTTCACTTAAGAAACAAATTCTTCAACCTTAGCAAGTGCACAAGAATGGGATATGAAGATTGAAGGATTGTTTATTTCTTCTAAGGTTGATATGGGATCTATAAGAGAACCAATTCAAAGGATGAAACTAAGCCTGGAACCATGAATAATGTTGAAACTACCATGGATCCTATTGTTTCCTTAACTCGAATATTTGAAAATATGTATTGCTGAGTTAATCCAATCTCAAACAACATTATTGAACAAAGTGACAAATCTAGAAAATTAGAGAGAATAGAAAAAGAACTTTACTCCTAGATTTCAAAAAAATACCCAACCAAGAGGGAACCAGACATGGAAGCCTAGGCCTAGTAAAAAAAATATTCCTAACACACTTGCACCAACAAACTTAGTATATAAGGAAGACATTCCATGGTGCTTAAAATGTAATGAACCACATAATGAATGGGAATGTCTGAACCATGGGGGTGAGAGTGAAAGTAAGGGAATGGAAGTACCTCCAATATTTACCGCATAAAAATATTAAATGATGAGGTTGACTACATTTACAACATCCAAAATTCCCATCAATTCTCTAGGGAACAATTGAGACAAATGAAAGAGAGAAGCATAGACGTTTCTAGGGCAAGTATAATGGATTTGTTGGACTGAATGGATGAGGAAGGAGAAATACATGGAATATGTGAGAAATAATAAAGTACAAGAGACTTAACCACCTACTAATTCCCAACCTCAAAGAAAAGCATGGACTAAAACTCCTTTACCTGTGAACACTTCCCCTTTGACTTCACATAATGAGAATGAGAGCAACAAGGATATCGATTTGAAAGTAGATGTAGCGAATTCCTTATCCAAACTCACAATTCATGTTCCCATTTTATAATTAGTCAAATTCTCTTCACAAACGTAGGAGTTTAAGAAGTTATTCAAGATGGAAGATCCCATGGAAGAATTTATAGAATATCCTCATGTGGTATTGAGAACTATGAACCATGATGGGAGAAATTGAATTCATTTAGATTTCTAGATTACCTTGATGATCAATGATATTCTTTTGCACTATTGTATGCTTGACTCATGGGAATCAACTGATATATGCCTTTGAAAGTCATGAGACAATTAGGCTTGACCACCACAAGACCTTAAGAGAATGTGTGTGGCATAGTTTCAAAACCTATTCATGTTCATGGTCTTATCATGGACTTAAGTTTAGTCTAGCTACATATCTAGATATTTATATATTGATGGATGTTGTAGCTATGTATGTACTTGATGTGTGGGGTATGCTTTTATCTAGAAAATGGGCTGCAAGTTTGGGTGGTCAACTTCAAATGGAATTATCATATGCCACCACTCAAACTTGTGATGAAAGTCATGTCACACTTCATATAGAATCAACCATGAGGTACCAAGAAGAATATCCTAAGGAACCCATGAATGAAGTGGTGTACATTGATGAAGAGTTCATAGACCTTAGTGTTTATACAATTTACAAATGGAATAACTCCCAAATTCATTGATTTTCATTGAGCGTAACTCTTTTATTTATATCATAGAGAAGGAACTTTGGACTTCATCTTCCAAGAGGTCCATTAAAGTTATTGAAGACTCTTCGTCTTCATATTTAAAAACTGAAATATATTTTAATCATTTACACGGAACCATAATACTTGCTGATTAGGTTTCCAACATTCCCCCCCTTTATCTTAAGGGGTCTTCATGAGTCCAAAAATATTTCTGAACTTTTCTAGCTTTTCTCTTCCAAGCGCTTTGGTGAAGATATCAAGAATTTGCTCATTAGTGGAACAATGTGTCAAATGAAGTGTCTTGGCCTCTGCATGATATTAAATTAGATGGTACTTCGTGTTGATGTGCTTGGTTTAATCATGGAATCTGGGATTATTGGCCAACTTGTTTAAAGAATTATTGTCAATCGATAGGGGAGTGGAGTTCTCTTGTTTCTCTTGCAAATATTAAAGTATTTTCCTGATCCACACAATATCCTTTATTGCTTATGCAGGAACCACATATTCTGCATCTGTTGTGGAATCTATTGGAACTAATGGTTTGCATGATCTCCAGGAGACACTTGTTGATCCAAGACTCATGAGGTATCTTGAAGTAGACCGTCCAATTTCTTTGTCTCCATCAAAGTTTGAATCAAAATATCAAATAATTTTGAATTCATACACCTTATAATATTTGAGTCCCCTTGTAATGTCCCTTTTTTAAGCTTTTATTAAAATAGTGAAAATTTCATTTTTTTCCCTAGTTCGACCTTTGACTAGCTTTGATGTCTTGGTCTCCAAATTGCTCCAATTTATCCCAAATATTCTGAGAAGGTGTATGGATGATATTAAAACATAAATATGAGGTTCAGGGATGCTTTAGGACCTTCAAAAGACTTCTGAAAACCTCCTCAAGAATCTTTCCAAAGTAGGAGTTTTTGCTAGCAATTTCTCTTTGACTAGTATTGGTATCTTGGTCTCCAAATGACTCCAAATGCTTGTATAATGGGCCTGAAGGTATTTGAGAGGTACTAATACATATAAAAGAGTCTGATGGATGCTTCAAATCCCTTAAAACACTTCTCCAACATTCATTTACAATCTGGACAAAGTAGGGAAGATTACTAGTAATTTCGAGCTTCAAATCCCCCAAGGGTAGTGGACAAAGATGGATTCCCAAATGTTGTTAAACCCTTCCAAATTTATGAACAGAGGTATGGTACTAATAAGTGTCTTTAATGAGATCCCCAATGTATCCTTTTTTAGTTCTTATGGCCTTCTGCAACTCCTTAAAATCATATGTTTATATGCAAGATTTCACATAGGGGGAAAAGCTAGTTATTTTCACCATGACTTATGAAATTCGAATTTTAGGTGCCAAGGGCTTATTCTATGTTAATGAAAATTATTCATAACTTTAATAACACTCCATAAATCAACAAAATCACAGAGAATAACTTATATAACTCAAAATAGTGTCTCTTCAAACTCCAACAACAAGATCTAGGTGAAATGGCATCATTTATGCATTGTTTGGTATTTTTACATAACTCCACTTAGTATTTCGACCTGAGAGTCTCATGAGCAGTAAAAATAGAGTATATATATAATATTACAAATATATTGGGCCTCAATATCTATCCCAAATATTTCATCACCTCAACAAGTGCACCTCTCCTCAAGGAGCAAGAATATGCCAAGAAATAGAAGAATGGTTGTAGAAGCAAGTTGAAATAGATGTGACCATGAGCTTCCCTGTAGCTTCAACCTGTAACAAAAGACTCCATTAAATATCCAATTGAAAGTTCTGAATGTCCTTTCCAATTACCAACTAGGATGGGAATCTTTCACCCTCGAAATTGGTGCTAAGGCAAGTAGAGTAGCACTCCACTAGCTCTCCTCTCCCAAATGCAAAATGAAAATTCTAAAATGATAAAAAGATGCCATCATTCTTTGTTATTGTCTTTTATAAACTTATAAGGTCCTCCATGGGTCGAATTCCTCCCAATAGATTCATGCCAACTCAAGTTGGGAAGAGATTCCCAAGTATGACACTTGTCCTTCCAATTCTAGCCCTCTCCTTCTCCAAATTCGAATTGGTGTCTCTTTGGCTGCCCTAACTCACTTGAGCGCACTATTGGAGGCTATTTTTATCCCTGACATGTCATATATGTCATATTTCAGCCTTCAGGTCTGATTTGTGTCATAGGTTTCATAGAATCTTCATCATTGTTGTCATAGAGCTAGGGAATCTAGTCCAAGTGTCTCACTAGATCCAAAATGCCTCTTCCTGTTGGCAAGCGGTTTGGATGAATCAGCTGCGCAGCATCACGGATGCTGCGAAGGGTCAAAGATGCCGCGCAAGAAGGAAAACAATGCGCAAGTCGATAAGTTTAGGTATCTTTGGGTCATTTGGACCGCATTATGTGGGTTTTGGGTCATTTGGACTGCATTATGTGTTTTTGGGTCATCCTTTTTGTAAAGTTGGTTAAGAAGTAGTTAGGCGGTTTCCTAAGTGGACCACAAATCTAAAGGCACAAGCCTATAAATAAACATAGCATTGTAAGTGTTGAGAGACCGATTGGGGAATACATGAGCTGATGAATTGAAGAGATAGTCGAGCATGGATGATTTTGCTTGTTATTGTCTGTTAATCTGGGTATGCGACAGAAGAATTGTATTGTTGTATCTATGGGTTGTTGTGAAGGTTAATATGATATGTTGTTGACTGGAATTATTGTGTCTTTCATGTTTCCTTGCGATGAATGCATTATGTGATATGAATATGTGAATGATGCGATGTTTTCTTACTGCAATTAATGTTTTACTGTTATATCTATTGGGAATTAGTGGTTCTGTCAATGATGAGATCTGCTGAATGATGTTGCAAATATGTTGAATGCCTAAGTTGAATGGTTAGATTTGTTATGCAATACTGCGATAAGTTGATGAGTTAATGCACAAGGTCCTCCTTCATTCGGCGGGAACGTGGTTCTGTCATCTCTCCCTTGAACATCTCGGGTGAGACTTCATCTGCTCCGCAGGTGTTGCTGGACAGGGTAAAACCTGTCTCGGCCGGTGCTCAAGGATATCGTGGTGGTTTGGGTGTCAACAGTGTGAGGAACCCCTATCAACTGGGTTTGTGTCAACACTTCCTCTTCCATGGGAGTTACTCTTCCACTCCAATTCGACCTTAATTGATTCATTCCAAGTATATTGATCTTCCAACTCATCCCAAGAACCCTGGGCTTCTTATGGATTCGAAATGACAAGAGGAGGATGCCATGTGGCATAGAAAATCTAGCTTGTGTGGGTCCCACATCCTCCATGTGTCTTAATGATCAATTTCCACTTTGATTTTCCCTTGTATTTATTTATTTAGATCCTTTATTAAATATTTATGCCATTATAATGTTCAAAAATCATTTATTATCCCCCTAATTTCAAATCCCAAAGCTTCCACCCCCAACCTAGGGAGCTAGTAATTTTCCTCCATGGCAGTTCATTTGGATGGGTATATTACAACTTTGAATTGGTAATTTCTCTTAGTGTGACCCACCTTGTCCATTTGGATCTAATTTCACATTATTACTAACTTGGACTTCATTCTTGGCATTTATTTGACCCTTATCATCAATTTGAACAAACTCTCATGAGTATGGCCAAGGGGCTTAGGCCATTGTGACCCAATGCAAAATTTTGGGACATGACAAATCCTCACTTCCCAATATTGCTTGTCCTCAAGCAATTTCAACACATGTATGTGGAAGAACTTGCTTTCTTTCCAAAATTTTGCTTCCCAAACCTTCTCTTCTGAAACCTTGAGTAGAGACACCCATGCACTACAATTGTGTGTTTCCAAAAGCAAGGAGATGTGGATTTTCTTTTTCATTTTGATATCCCCTGTAACATCAGCACTAAACATCAAAATGTTAATTAAATCCATCAAAACCAAGTTGACACAATTACTCTTTACCTCTTTCATATTTTGGAAACCCTATTTGATACCACTGCATAATTCTTTGAAGTTGCCACTGAGTTTCCCAACTTTGAGTCTTTGAGATTCCATGAATATTTTAGAGAGGAACCACCATGCTTGCTACTACACTACTCTGATTAAAATCACTTTATTAAGTGGGGAATCCATCTCCCATACTACTTATCAATGGGACTAAAAATTATCCCAGGGTCCCATTGCTTGTATTGCACTCCAACAATTAAGAGTGCTCTCCAACCCATACCATTAGGAAAGAGATTTCCTGGATCCCATTTTATTGTATGCATACTTCCAAACTTCATGGGTACAAAATATATACATCAAAGTACATAACAACATAATAAAAATGTACATCAAGGAGGTGCCTCAACAAATAATCATGAAAGTGTTTATACCTCCAAGTGAGTAGACCACCATTTTCCAAGTGCATACAAGCTTGAAGTGACCTATCAAATCTGATCCAATCACATAGGTGAGGATCCCATGCCCTATAATGCTGCTCCAAAAGGATGTAAGATGCATCAAAACAATCAGCCATGTGTTCTTTCATCCAAAAAGTGAATGAAGAACCTCCACTAAAATATGAACCAATTAGGGAGCAAGGAAAACAATAAGCCTTAAAGAGGCTCACATAAGTAGAGTTTGTGCATCCATGAACATGTGTATCATCAAGAAATAGTAAAGGATGTTGCTGCCAATAAACATTTGCTCCAATCATATGTCTCTTTACCCAAATAGTTAATGAAGTTCCTCCAACATCAATTGAACTAAGCAAGGAGCAAGGAAAATCAAGAGTCTTCAAGTGACTCAAGTGAACATCATAAGTGCATCCATGACGATATGTATCATCATAAGGTGAAAAAATATGTTGTTTCAAATGTAAATAATGAGGTGCTCTAGTCATGTCATCATCAAAAGGAGAGGTAGGAGTTTCACACTCCTCATGTGGCACCATAAAAAATAAACCTTTCACCCATACTTCATTAGGATGAATGCTACAAAATATGGAAGTGTAGGATGTAGGAGAATGAACCAACTCACCCAAATGATCAGAAAGTGCAGAAGTGTCCTCATGTGAATTCCTCATAAGGGTAGGATCATGCACCTCCCTCAAAAGTGCAAAAAATTCCTCATCGGATGGTTCCAAAGTAGTGATATCATACACTCCTTCAAAAATTGTGTCACCATTTCCAAGAGGAAACTCAAATTCCTCTCCCACCACATCAAGTGGTTGGATCTCTTCAATCTCCTCTTCAAACACATCAAGCAAATGCAAATTTCCATGTTTCTCATTATATGCCATGTCATGAGAATCCTCCATGCAATCCACCATCTGAAAATTTGAAACATAGGAGGAAGAACAAGTATATTGCAACCTTTCAAGAAGTTGCTCATTTTGAATTTTTAGTTTATGAATATCCTCGTCATTCTTCAAGTATGCATCATGTAACAATTCATTAAACTCAACCAATTATTTCTATCAAAAGGCAAAGATATAAAATTACCTTTGATGTTGCACATTGCTCTTTGTTTCCTTTCCAAGGTAGAATGTGTCTCGAAATGATCTTCAATACTTTCAATAGAACCTTCTTCATGCTCATGTGATATCTCTTCATCTTTTTCAGAGTCACTTGGGAGTGACTTTCGATCTTCTTCATGTACTGCTTCTTCTACTTCACCTATTTCATAACTAGGCGGTTCATGGGTCTCCTCTTTTTGCTCCTTCAAGCAAGTTGATTCATCTTTGCCCTTAGTTTTCTTAAGATCAATATATTTGGAATCTCTATTTTGAAATGGATTCTTATTACCTTCCTTCATCTTGAGCTTGTTTGAGACAATGAGGTATTGATCAAATGCTAGGATGTTTCTGCAATCTTCACTCAAATTTTTCCATTTGATTAGAAGTTCTTGCACATCAATTGGAGTATTAATATTTGCTTTAAAATCAAGAAATTTAGGTGTGGTAGGCCTTGCTGCATTCTGAAATTCATTATCTCTATAATGGGGTCTTGTGCTTGAGAAGATATGCTCACCCATTACCTTCTTTTCCTCATGATGAGAACTATTGTTGCCTCCTATTACTCCTTTGATCCCAAGTTGGCTAGCCATCAGTTCAAATCCTTTCATCATCTGTTTTTTCATGTCTCTGATTCCACTTGTAATGTCTTCAAAAAATGGTTTCATTAAATTAGTAAATTCCTCCTTATCCTCTGAATTTATTTCCTTCTCATCCCTAGCCATGGTTTCAACAAAATGCACCTCTTATTTTCCTACTTTTTCCTCTTCAACAAAAGAACTTTTGATTTCAATATCTAATAGTGGTCCCTGACTTCTTTTCCTCATGAATATCAGACCACATCAGGTGCCAATATCATGCTCTGATACCACTGTAATGTCCCTTGTTTAAGCTTTTATTAAAATAGTGAAAATTTCAATTTTTTTCCCTAGTTCGACCTTTGACTAGCTTTGATGTCTTGGTCTCCAAATTGCTCCAATTTATCCCAAATATTCTGAGAAGGTGTATGGATGATATTAAAACATAAATATGAGGTTCAGGGATGCTTTAGTACCTTCAAAAGACTTCTTCAAACATCCTCAAGATTCTGGCCAAAGTAGGAGTTTTTACTAGCAATTTCTCTTTCACTAGTATTGGTCTCTTGGTCTCCAAATGACTCCAAATGATTGTATAATGGGTCTGAAGGTATTTGAGAGGTATTAATACATAAAATAGAGTCTTATGTATGCTTAAAAACCCTTAAAACATTTCTGCAACATTCATTTACAATTTGGACAAAGTAGGGAAGATTACTAGTAATTTTGAGCTTCAAATCCCCCAAGGTAGTGGACAAAGATGGCTTCCCAAATGATGTTAAACCCTTCCAAATTTCTGAAAATAGGTATGGTGCTGATAAGTGGCTTTAATGATCTCCCAAATGTATCCTTAATTAGTTCTTATGGCCTTCTGCAACTCCTTAAAATCATATGTTTATATGCAAAATTTCACATAGGGGGAAAAGCTAGTTATTTTCACCATGACTTATGAAATTCGAATTTTAGGTGCCAAGGGCTTATGCTCTGTTAATGAAACTTCTTCATAAATTTAATAACACTCAATAAATCAACAAAATCACAGAGAATAAATTATATAACTAAAAATAGTGTCTCTTCAAACTCCAACAACAAGATCTAGGGGAAATGGCATCATTTATGCATTGTTTGGTATTTTTACATAACTCCACTTAGTATTTCGAACTGAGAGTATCACGAGCAGTAAAAATAGATTATATATATCAGATTAAAAATATATTGGGCCTCAATATCTATCCCAAAGAGTTCATAACCTCAACAAGTGCGCCTCTCCTCAAGGAGCAAGAATATACCAAGAAATAGAAGAATGGTTGTAGAAGCAAGCCGTAATAGATGTGACCATGAGCTTCCCTATAGATTCAACCTGTAAAAAAAGAATCCATTAAAGCTCCAAATGAAAGTTCTGAATGGCCTTTCCAATTACCAACTAGGATGGGAATCTTTCACCCTCGAAATTGGTGCTAAGGCAAGTAGAGTAGCACTCCACTAGCTCTCCTCTCCCAAATGCAAAATGCAAAGTCTAAAAATATCAAAAGCTACCATAATTCTTTGTTATTGTATTTTATAAACTTCTAAGTTTCTCCATGGTTCTAATCCCTCCCAATAGCTTCATTCAAACTCAATTTGGGAAGAGATTCCCAAGTATGACACTTGTCCTTCCAATTCTAGCCCTCTCCTTCTCCAAATTCGAATTGTTGTCTCTTTGGCTACCCTAACTCACTTGAGCGCCCTCTTTGAGGCTATTTTTAGCCCTGACATGTCATATATGTCATATTTCAGCCTTCAGGTCTTATTTGTGTCATAGGTGTCATAGAATCTTTATCATTGTTGTCATAGAGCTAGGGAATCTAGTCCAAGTGTCTCACTAGCTCCAAAATGCCTCTTCCTCTTCCATACGAGTTACTCTTCCACTCCAATTCGACCTTAATTGATTCATTCCAAGTATATTGACATTCCAACTCATCCCAAGAACCTTGGGCTTCTTATGGATTCGAAATGACAAGAGGAGGATGCCATGTGGCATAGAAAATCTAGCTTGTGTGGGTCCCACATCCTCCATGTGTCTTCATGATCAATTACCACTTTGATTTTCCCTTGTATTTACTTATGTATCTCCTTTATTAAATATTTATGCCATTCTAATTTTCAAACATCATTTATTATCCCCATTATTGCAAATCCCAAAGCTTCCACCCCCAACTTAGGGAACTAGTAATTTTCCTCCATGGCAGTTCATTTGGATGGGTATATTACAACTTTGAATTGGGAATTTCTCTTAACATGACCCACCTTGTACATTTGGATCTAATTTCACATTATTACTAAATTGGACTTCATTCTTGGCATTTATTTTCACCCTTAGCATCAATTTGACAAACTCTCATGAGTATGGCCAAGGGGCTTAGGCCATTGTGACCCAATGCAAAATTTTGGGACATGACACCCCTTCAAGTATATTAGAATTCTTTTGGTAGCAAACCAATGCCCTTCACAAGGAGTTTGCACGAACAAAAGGATCCCAACAAAAAATGAAATATTTGGTTTGGTGGTAGTAAGTTAGATAAGGATTCCCACAAGTTGTTTATACTTGGTAGCATCCTCAAATTATTTTCCTTCTTTTGATGTGAGCTTCAAATTTTGTTACTTTGGAGTAGAGAGAGGGTTTCACTCTATCATGCCAAATCTATTCAACAACTTTCCAATGTACTTCTTTTGGGATATGAATATGTACTTGGGATTTTGAGTCACTTCAATTCCCAAGTAGTAGTGAAGGTGCCCATAATATGTCATCTCAAATCCATTCTTTAACTCTTTCTTTATGGATTCAATATAGTTTTCATTATTCCCTATCATCAAAATATCACCTACATACACCACAAGATATATAATAGATCTTCCAACTTTCTTTACAAATAGCGTTGCATCATCAAGATTAAAATGTTTGAAATTTAACTTCAAAAAGGTGTTTGGTTAACTTTTTATACCATGCGCGAGGTGCTTGTTTCAGGCCATACAAGGACTTGATGAGTTTACATAAACTTTTTTCTTTCCCTTTCTCAACAAATCCTTCTCGATGAGACATGAAGGCATTCTCTTTCAATTCTTCATTCGAGAAAGTAGTCTTCACATCCATTTAATGAACTTTCCACCCATTCTATGCAATCAAATACAATAAGGTGTAGCTGGTAGCCCATTTTTCTATTTGGAAGAAATTCTCTTCATAGTCAATTCCCTCCTTTTGTACATAGGATTTCACCACAAGCCTTTCCTTGTGCTTGTCAAGTGATACATATGACCTGGACTTGTTCTTGTAGACCCACTTGCATCTAATTGGTTTTCTTCCAAATGGAGGGTCCATAACTTCCATGCTCCATTCTTAATGAGAGCATAATACTCATTATGCATGGCTTATTTCCACTCATCACGAGCAACAACTTATTCAAAGGAAATTGGTTCCAGGTTAGCAAATAAATTCAATTCACAATCATATGAAAAATCCATATCTTCTACATCACTTGAGTTTGAATTATCTACATCTCCTCCATCTTCTTGTCTCCTCAAACTTATGGTTCCAATATTTCCAACTTCATCAAGATGGAAACTTTCAAGTGTCTTTGTGACCTATTTTGGCACTTTGTGTGAGGGTCCAGGTTGCTTGGTTGGTGGTGCTTCATCTTGTTCAATATTCAATCTTCCAATTCTCGCAATCACATCATCCATTTGATCCTCCTATTATGGTGAATTGGTAGGAAATTCTTCATGAGTTTCTTCATGAGGGGGTGATGTTGCTACAAAACGAGATTCCAAAGATTGATCCAAGATAGGGATACCCCCTTCAAGATGTGGAATTCCATTGTCAACTTCATGAAATGTATTTACATGGGTAAATTTATCTAGACAATCAAGTTGCCTCTCAATAGACTTGTCATTTTTATTCATCTCTAGAAATATTAATCCTTTTGTTTCCATCATCGTAAAGATGATATTCCTCGGTGGTGTTTGAGTACCCAAAGAAAATGCACGTTCGACTCCTTACACCGAGCTTGTTTCTTTGTTCCTTTGGAATTAAGGGATAATAAGTGGAACCAAAGACCCTGAGATGCCTCAATGAATGGATGCGGCCATACCACACTTTGTATGAGTCTTGTTTGCAGGAGCATGAGTGGGACTTCTATTTCTCAAATAAACTGCACACAAAACTGAATCAGCCTAAAACATCAACTTTACATTCTTAAAAAACATTATGGAACAAACGATATTCAAAAGAGTTATGTTCATTGTTTCTGCCACACCATTATGCTAATGATTGGATGGAACTGTAGTTTGATGCCTAATCCAATGTTTTCTAAGATAGGATTCAAATTTATTTGATGTATATTCTCCTCCATTGTTAGTACAAAGGGAACCAATCTGCAATTGTGTTCCATTTTCAATCCATACATGAAAGTCGTTAAATGTTTCAAAGGATTGAAGTTTTCCTTTTAGAAAATACACTCAACACATTTTGATGTAATCATCGATAAAAGTCATGAGATACTTGTTAACATTGGTCGAAACAATAGGAATAGGGCCACACAAGTCAAAGTGAATCAATCTAGTTTTCTACATGCTCTGAAATTGGAATCATGGAAATGTTGCTTACTATGTTTTCCAGGAATACAAGCATCACATTGTGTCAAATTCTTTGGAATGGTGGGAAAACCAGAAACACCATTCTTCTTCAACAATCGAAGACAATCATAGTTTAAGTGCCCATATCTAGCATGCCACAAAAGACTAGAAGACAATGTACCTTCTTCATGCTGAAAGAGGCAGGAAAAATTATGAGCTCTTGTATATGTCCCTTCCAACTTCAACAATTTATCATATCCATACCTGGTCATGATGACGTGGTTGTAAGAGGATCTCATTATCTCGACATTCCCATCGAACATGTGGATGGAATGGCCTTGCTATCGAATTTGCGCAAGAGACAGTAAGTTCCTTTGCAACTTTGGAAGATAGAGAACATTATGCAACATAAATTCAGGGAATCTAGTCACATTAAGCCTAATGGTGCCAATTCCTTTCGAATTGAGGTTGGACTTATCTACAAAATATACTACACCATCTAACATTATCATATAATTCTTAAAAAAAATATTTCCTAAACGTCATTTGGAAAGTTGCACCTGTGTCAAGAAACCATGTATCTCTCCAATATGCAAATGAAGTGTTGAATAAAACTTCATTTATGCCATGTGCAACAAAAAAAAGGCCAGATTTAATAGGGTTAGCCACATTAATAGCTTTGTTTGTGCTCCATTCTACTTCTTCTCTGTGATCTTCTCCCATGGAATTATGCGTGTCTTTACCTCATGTCCAGCTCTTCCACAATGAACATAGTGAAGACCAAGTTTCTCACTGGCCCATACATCTAACAGTCCTCTTCTCTGTCTTCTCTGAGGATGCATACTAACAGGATTTACAATCTGCAAGTGGTTTGCAAAATAGTTTACATTTCTGCAACAATCTACTTGACAATAGTGAACTCAATCTAACAGATAGATAGTATAAAAATAATAGCCCTGCAGGTCTATAGTCTTTGCCAAGACAATTTATAAGTTACAATCTTGATTAAACTATCAATATTTTAAAGAAATACAATGACAATGATATCAACTCAAATAATGATACCAAAACTTCTCAAAAAATAAAATTATATAAGCTTCATATGTAGAATGCAATCTTTAAATGGAGAGATAATTCACAATATGGGATCCTTCACTGATGAAGTGGTATCCTTTGGCACTTGCATAGGCCTATGAAATGTGGGAAAATATACATACAACAGGGATACCGCACTTGATGGCTGCCACCTTTATTAGGAACATGTGCCTGAGGTCTCACTCAGTTGAGAGAAATAAAAACACAATACAACCAATGACTCCTCCACAACAGTCATGAGTGATGACAAAAAAGCATAGGTATATACAAAAAATGATTGAAAGCACTTCGCATGTATTTTTATATACAAAATGATACTAGTTTGAGATAGTAAATCACCGGAAAGAGATCACTTTCGAAGATTTTACATGTAGGTAACCTTCTAGTCACGAACATGTTACACCAAAATCTCATCATCGTGAGTTATGTGTCCTCTATATGCCTTAATTCCAAGAGCACTTGGGCTAAATGATTGAATGGGGAGTTGATGTAAATCCTTTTACCTTTTCTTGTCACCCTGACGCACCCTTCTCATTGACAAGGTGCATCAGACCTTAGGTGACGCGCTCTATACATTAACAAAGCGTGTCAGTGACGCCAGTTTCCCTTTTACAAGGAGCATCACCCTTCAATGATGTGTGTTTCCTGTGTGCAAGGTTCGTCGTTATTGCTTAAAATGGAAAAAGAGAAGCTTCGAGAAACTTCTCGAAACTTTGATGGCATGGAGGCTTATCCCTACATGTTAGGAAAGGTGTCACTCAATCCCCTTACCTAGTGGGATGACCCCTTAATATTCTCCCACAAATCCTCAACCTCTCCTATCCCTTTAGGCCTATAAATATAAAACCCCTCTCCATGGTTAAGAGGAGGAAGGATAGAGTACTTACATGCTGGTGAAATTATGCTAGGAGATCCATTTCATTCATTAGGAGGAATAACTTTGATCCTTGAGGCTTGGATCATTCGGAAGGTGTTACAACATCAAAGAATTGGTTGTAACCTCTCTCTTTATACTTTCTGCAATTACATTAATGCAAATTATTTCCATAAATATCTTGTCATTATAAGTGTTTAGGATTGGCCTCTTTGACTGCTAATCTAGATTGATGTATGATCATATGCTTTCACTACTTGTTTGTTTCCACTTTTTTCATATTTTTTTGCAACTAAAGATCTAAAGATCAAGGAGTTGGATCAAGCAAGGAGAAAGGAGTTGCGTTCATGAGGTGAGTTATTTCTTCACTTACTTTGCAATTCAATCAATCTAGGAAAGTTATATGTATTGTGTATTTGTTTTGTTCTAGATCTGAACCATTCAGAATAGGGAGATCCATTTGTGTATGCACTTACAGATTGTCCGTAAACAAAATTGGTGACTATACCTTCTATTATGTCGATCACCCCTGAGTCAGTCTCAAACATTTACTCTATAGCCTGATCTTCTCCAAAACATCTTCGATCTTGTTTCGTGTCAATGATGGGGGAAACATCATGGCCCTCCTTCGACGAGTTTATCCTTGTCGACTTCAACGCATCATCCAATAATTAAACCTAGATGGGGGAAACAAAATTGGTGACCATACTTGGGATAGGTAGCCCATAGGTTTTGATGTATTTGTAAATCTTGGTTTCTTGATTTCCTTCTAATTAGCCTCTTAATTGCTCTTTCTTCATTGGATTTGATTATCAGAGAGATTCTAGGTGATCCAGTCTCTGATTGGGACTTTTTTTTAATCCTTTTATATTTTTGTTGTTGAGATTTTTTATTTTTTCATACTTGAATCCCGCCCGATGCACCTGGGTAGTATTGTTCCTGCGTCACCGTAACTCTGACGCACTTTACCTTAAAGCATCCCGCATCGCTGATGCCTTTTGCCCATTTTCAACCCGAGTCACTGACAAACTTCCCGCATGTGCAGAGCACGTCACTAGGCTTCCAACAATCTAGTGTACATCTCTAGGGAATGTCACCCTTCACAAATTGGTACATAACTTAAAAAATATCCCAAATTGATTTTGGCTTGCTTTGTTGAGCTCTGTATGTTTTCTTTGATAGTCACAGAATCTCCTAGACACGGTGTGCTTTGTCCTTGGCTTGCTTTTTAAGTTTAAGAGTTTGATTTGGGTCCTAGTTGGCCAAGCGAGTGTCACCCCCGTGGTGGGAAATTTCAATCCCTCACGGGTACATTCAATATTGTGACGCCCTATCAGTTTACCTGATCTATTCACTCTGAATTCCCAGCCCTCTAACAATTAGTTGTTGTGATTTTTGCAAATTTGGTGTGGTTGTGTGTGTTGTTTCGAGATCTTGGTTGATTAAATTTTTCGAGAATTTCCAATTGATTAAAGATTGTAGTAGCAAATATTCTATAGGTATCTCAATTAAGATTAAAAGAGTGGCATAATTCTCTGTTTCATTGAGTACATTAGTTAGAAAATCAAAATTTTTTATTATCTCCATTTCAAGCACATTACTTGGAATTGTTGCAAAGAGATTTTTATGCTTCGAAATAATTATTTAAAGACCTTTGAAAAAGCTAAAAATTTGGTATTTGCTTATATTCTCTTTGTTTTGAAAAATCCATTTCCATTTCCTTGAGAGCATTAAGTAAATCTAGGCCTTCTCAAAGTATTTGAAAAGATAGTGAAAGCTCTTTTTTTTTCTCTCCACTTCTTTTGATTCCCATTTCATAATTAGAGTTATTGCAATCGTAACAAAAGTTCGTCTTTTCATTTTTGCTCATAGGTTTTCTTAATTTGAAAAGAAAAAGAAAGAAAGAAAATCGATTTGGTGTATTATTTTCATTTTTATTGGATTACTTGAAAGATTACTTTTTAGTCTTTTCGTTGATTTGGAAAAGAAAGTACAGGTACTTTGTTCATTTTTTGTTATCGGAAAAGAAAGACTTATCCTTACCTTAATTAGTTTGCATTGAAAGGAAAAGTGAAAGACTTGCATTTCATATAGATTAGTGTAGCATCTTGTTTAAATTCCAAGTCTGCACTTCATGGATTCACCTAACTGTACAACTTAAAATCAAGCAGTAACCTAGGTTAAAATTGTATAGAAACTTGTGTGCTAGGTTATTTACGTGTTCCGACATCTTAAAGCGTAGCCACTGTCATTATTTCTCTGCACTGCATCTCAGGGGCTTGTATTTCTTCCACGTACCACTTGGTATATCGAATGGACTTTCATGTACCTTTGGGTATATAGAAATGTACTTCACGTACTCGATAGTATATCAAAAGGCTCTTATCATATGGTTGTGCATTAGACAACACTACTACGGATTGGAGCTCCCATGTACCTTGAGTATATCGAGAGACCCCACTAGGATTCCTGAAACCATCCGAGTTAACCATTGGTCATCTTGGAGTGACAATACACCGAGAACAACACTTGGGGAGCTACTACGCGCGCACTTCCAGGTAGTCAGGTTATACGATCAGGGGTACAGGCCTGATCCTCCCTGGTTAGTGCTCTGAAATATTGGGTCTAGTATAACTGTTGGACCCTGTGGTATATTGCGAGTTGTGACGCCTTGATAATCCCGTGAGGTTCCATAATTTTGAATCCCACCTATCACGTAAGTTTGCTTGTGGCTTTAGATTGAGTAGGCCTTGAAGTGTGTTTTTCTTTCTTAGAAGACTTTTAGGAGAATCTTTATTTCAACCGCCCTGGATGAGAAACCTTTAAGAAGATCCCATAGAATATTAAATTTTCCACCTGAATATTCCCTTAATCAGGAGGAGAACTCAAGGGCAAGAATGGATCAACCCACAACATCTGAATCACACAAAGAAGGAACTTTTACTTTTGAATCAGGAGTGAACTACTCTCCTCCTGCAAATCCACCCATCATTGATCCTACGGGACCTTTGTTGGTGGATCAACCTCCTCCGCATGACACATCTTTTCACCACTCGCTTGAAGGTAACCCTGGACCCATCGACTGGATTTTCATTCGACCCAATCGTGATCGCTTTTGGTCCAAATGTATCATTTTGGGGAACTTCCTTAGGTCATAATATTTCTAATTTTGGTTCACTTCCGATGGTGGAAACCCCACGTCGCCTATTCCCTCCTCAATGGACTCCAAACGAGGAAATTCTCGGACCAGTGTACGAGACCATTGAACGTTTACGCTCACTTGGTGAGTGGGTTAGGCGTCAAATTTTTCCCCTGCGACGCAATCTGGAAGTGCCAATCCCTGAACAACATTCCCCCACACATTCTTTTTATTGTTCTTCACCAGGAATATCTACACCCATTATGACCACTTACGAACCAGGACAACCATATTTTCCATTTGGTACACCTCCATATCACTTGACCGGTTCTACACCCCACTTGACCCCAACAACTAGAGGGAAACCTTCAGCTACTATTAACTTCATAACAGGAACAACACCTCCATCTCAAATTTTGAGTGGAGTTTATCCTCTAGTTAGTAATCAACAGATGAGTATGGTTCAACCTACAATTAGTGTTCAACATATGCTTACTCGGCATACTCCAATAGGTGGACAATCTTCAACTAGGGGGAAACCCCTAGTCAATGGAAAAAATATAACTTGGGGGGCACCATCCAGTTAGGGGACAGAATGTGAGCGGAGGTTATCCTTCACACATGAACTATAATATGGTTTTCAGTTCACTCCCAGCCATGGGAAACCTACGTGGGTAGGGTACATCACATGGGGGGACCATCCACTTGGACCCAAATCCCATGGGGGCATACATACCCGGGTAAACATAACATTGATAGAGGTCAAAACTATCCAGGGAATATTTTTCCTGGAATACCCTATCCAGAAAATATGAACACCCCATGGCGGCATCATAATGTCCCACCGAATGGAACTCTAGTCGACGGACCACCCCCCCCCACCCCAACCACCTGTCCCGCCCCCTCCCCCGCCACCTGCCCCACCTCCACCCGGCAGACCCATGTACTCTGGTAGTGGACCGCCATACTCTGGAGGAGGACCCCTTTCTGGTCCACCTCCTAATCCAGGAGGCCCACCTCCATATGGCCAACACTCTATGGGAGGACCTTATGATCATTCTGTCCATGGTCCTACTGGTACCCAAATGCCTTATCAATATTACCAGTATCCACAACCAAACCGAAGGTTGTCATTTATGGTTACACTAGATCTGCTAGATTTTTCATGTTTGACTAATGATCCCATTCAACATGAAATAAATTGGCTAGCTATTCCTGTGAAGTTACCATCAGACATCCCTAAGTTTGACAGAAAACCCAGTGAGGATCCTAAGAACCACGTAATGAATTATCATTTGTGGTGCTCCTCCAATTCCTTAATGGATGATTATATCCGTCTGAGGATCTTTCAACAAACCCTTACCAGTACTGCTGCCAAGTGGTACATTGAGTTTCCACCACACTCTTTTGTCGATTTTCAATCTTTAGCTATGGCCTTTTTTACTCATTTTCAACTACTGATCCATTATGAAACCGGAATGGATCATTTGACATCCCTTTGACAATCCACCTCCACTCACATTTCAGATCATATACAAGAGTAGCGAAGGAGACGTCATCTCATTAAATCTCCCATTCCGGATCAACTACTCGTCGATTGGTTCACGAAGTTATTATTACCCATCGTAGCTAAAGACGTGGCTATGGGAGGTTCCATTAGGAAAGAACAAGTTATCTCACATGCTCAGTATTTAGATCTAGTGTATTCCCAATATGGCACATTATATGATATCATTCCTAATTATGCCCCACACCCTACACATGACCCAACAAAACCTCCCACATGATCACACGTCAATGGCATCATTGGTTCCGTTCATTCCTAGCCTGGTACCCAATCAGGTGGATCAAAGAACCACCATAGTTCGACGCCATCCTCACCACAGGTTGGAAACAAAACCAATCGATCACCCAACCCTGCTTCCATTGAAGAAGTGAATTCAGTTCAATCTGCTTCACCTCAAAAATCCAGTGGCAAAAAGAAGAACAAAGTAAAATCCAAGAAGTCTTCTAACCAGTAGGAGCCCAAAAATAATACCGATGACACAAAACAAAAACAAAAAGTCAAATATCCTTGTTTACTATGTGGTGATGATCACTTCATGAAAGAATGTCCACATCGTGAAGAAGTGCAAAAGTTTCTTAAGGGAAACCCCACACCCGCATTTTTAACTGATCCCTTCCCCACATAACAACATTAAATTATTGCACAACCACCACCTCCTTCTCAAGGAGAACCGTCCACAACCGCTCATGTTCTCATGATGCGCAACGAAATAGTCAACTTATCTACCAGATCACGTACATACGACTCTACTCCTGATAAGGAATCTAATAGAGGTAATATTGAAAAATCGTTTGCATCTGCATCTAGTATTTCTTCACCTCAAGGTCCTCTGGTCATACAGAAACCTTTCCGAGATGCAGTATTGCATCCGCCAAATTAGAGCATAATCCGAAAATCCATTTTCAACCCCAACGCCCGAGCCGCTCAAAACTACAACATTGTAGAAGATCTAGCCCAAGCCCCTTGTGCTATGTCAACGCTAAAAGTCTTACAAAATTGCCCCAGTCAGCGTAAGACCCTGTTATTTTCCATAGGAGTTGTAGATCCCGATTCCTCCAACACTATCATGTTCAAATTAGAGTATTTCAAGCTGAGGCTTTCCCACCAATTAGCGTTTCAAATCGTTACCAATGTTTCTGGGAAAAGTATCCATCATATTGTTCTAGACGAAGGAGCCTCTACTTCGGTTATGTCGATATCCTGTTGGCGAGCCAATGGCTCTCCTGAGTTGAATCGTTCCCCCACTACATTGAAAGCATTTGATGGACGTGGATTTCAACCTCATGGGTTGTTACAATCCTCAGACGTAGAATTGGGAGGTAAGATTGTTTCTATTAACGTGGAGGTAGTCTCCCCCCCATTGGATTATAATTTGTTACTAGGTTGAAATTGGTTTTATGCCATGACCATGGTTACATCATCTGTATTCCTCATCGTGCAATTTCCCCACCATGGCAAAATTGTCATTATCGACGAGTTATATTTTTGTGCACCGGACACCACTACTCACCCTGTGGATAATGTCCCTCTTTTGGGCCATTCTTCGCAAATATATGAGAGTGTGGGGGTAGGACTCCTCAAAGACTCATCTCTTATGGGAGTCTTTCCAACACCAGATCCCCCATCCCATGTTGCCACGGTGAACATGATCTCATCTATGATCCCATCCTCTTCCAACTCGACCGACCAATGGATTGTGCCCGATCCTCATCATATGGATTCTATTGGAGATGTGATGCCTCTCAGCCCTGCTAAAGTCACTTATGAGGCCATCCAATCAGTACCCGATTTACTGGATGCTCACTCTTTAGTGGCATCCGACCCAGGTTCTCCACCACCACAACGGAGCTCATCCTTACCATCCCCTGATCCTCTACTCCAGACTTTTCATTATGATGAATCAATCATGGATATTATGAGCTTGGGTGAGCCCCCATGGGAAGACCTTCATCATCGATCATCCTTCCATCCACCTCTAGACATGGTAGAGAACGCTATCCATACTATCTTTTCACCAGATGTCTTCTTGCACCCTCAATATCCTATCCTCACCCAGGATACGATAACCAAGGGGAATTTGGCTAACATCATGCCTACCATCACTATAGACATCTCGGTCAAACTAGGAATCGTGGAACACATTCGCATAGACCAAACATGTTCTCTCGATGAAATTGAGACTTTTACAGCCTTGTTTAAACAATTATGCAATGTATTTGCATGGAGCTATGAGGAAATTCCCGGGATTGATCCTGCTATTTTCATCCATGAGATTCAAACATATCCCGATGCAAAACCTATCTGTCAAAAAATCCGTCTAGTGCACCCTAGGAAGACTGTGTCTATCAAAGCAGAGATTGAAAAGTTGTTGAAAGTTGGGTTCATTTATCCTATTCCCTTAACAGATTGGGTCTCTAATGTTGTCCCGGTTACGAAGAAACAGGGAACCATCATAGTTTGTGTTGATTACAGGGATTTGAATAAGGCTTGTCCCAAGGACAATTACCCTACCTCGTTTATCGACCAAATAATCGACAATTGTGCCGGAAGTGTCATCTTTTCATTCATGGATGGATTTTTTGGCTATAATCAGATTGAGATCCACCCAGTCGATCAACATAAAACTACTTTCATCTACCCATGGGGTATGTTCACATATCGAAAACTCCCATTTGGCCTTAAAAATGCTGGTGCCACATTCCAGTGGGCCATGTCGTATGCCTTCCACGATATCAAGGATTTTGTGGAACCCTATCTCAACGATCTACCTGCTCATTCAAATCATCGTGACTTCCATATCGATCATCTGACGGATGTGTTTCTCAAATGTTGACAGTACAACATCCATCTAAATCCTCATAAGTGCATATTTTGTGTAGAGTCCAGACGCCTCCTAGGCTTCATCATTTCTAAAGATGGGATCCGCATTGATCCCCTCAAGGTGGAGGCCATCATTTCCATACCCCCACCCACGGATATTATGGAACTTCAAAGTTTGCAGGGGAAGGAAAACTACTTGCATCGTTTCGTGTGCAATTTTGCAGAGAAAACATAGGGATACATGCGGTTGCAAAAGAAAGACGTCCCGTTCATTTGGGATGACTACGCCCAAACGGCCTTTGACAATCTCAAACATGCAATTACTCACGCGCCCCTGTTACAACCACCGCATTACACCAAGGATTACATCCTTTATCTTGCTGCCTCTACTTCAACTATTGCTGTGGTTTTAGTACAGGAAGATAGCAATGCGCAGGAACATGTTATATACTACCTTAGTAAGGGTCTCATTGACTTTCAAACCCATTATTCACATGTACAAAAGTTAGCTCTAGCAGCAGTCATTGTTGTTCAGACGTGTCGTCACTATATCCTACTCCACACTACTACCATTATCACCAACTCTAACCTATGTACCATATTCTTATGCGTCAGGTATTAGGGGGCAAATATTCGCTTTGGATCATAATTCTTCAAGAATTCAATCTTCAGTTTGAGAAGGCCAAATCCAAAAAGTATTTGGTATTTCCGGAGCTCATTTGTGATCTTCCCCGTACTGATCAAGAATATGAGCCCATGGACTCTCTCCCCGATGATTCCTTGTTTCTAATTAGTACTTCTGACCCATGGTATGGAGATATCACATTGTATCTCCAAACCCAACACTTTGATCCTCACTTATCCATGACTTATCCCATGATGAACGTCGTCATACCCATCACCACACGAAATATTACCTAATAATTGGTGATACACTATACCGTCGTGGCATTGATTCTGTTCTCCAACGCTATTTAACTCATGAGGAGGCCGATAATGTCTTAAATGATTTCCATTCGAGGGCATGTGGCGGTCATGGCAGTCATATCTCTGGGATGGCTACAACCCAGAAAATATTACGCATTGGTTACTACTGGCCATCCATTTTCAAAGATTGTATTGAGGCGGTCAATAAATGTCCTCCTTGCCAACTTTTTCATTATAAAAAGTGTTCACACCTAGCCCCACTACATCCAGTTATTGTCGTTGGCCCCTTTGCAAAATGGGGCATCGATTTCATGCACTGTAATCCTACCTCAGCTGGGAGGCATGGTTATGTCATTGTCGAAGTTGACTACTTTACCAAAAGGGTCGAGGCTATGACTACATACAAGGAAGACGGTTAAACTGCCGCACTCTTTATGTTTAATCACATCATTGATAGATTCGGAGTCCCTCAAGCCATCATCACTGATCATGGATCACATTTCCAAAATAAGATGGTGGATGAACTAAGCGCCAAATTGGGTTTTCGGCATGAAAACTCAACTCCCTACTATCCTCAATCAAACAAACAAGTAGAGGCCATTAACAAGGTCTTGAAAACCATGATTCAACGCATGGTGAGTACACACAAGTCAAATTGGCACGTGATGAAACTTTTTTCATCCCTTTGGGCATATAGTACTTCCTTCAAAACCGCCACTGGTTTCACACCCTTCCAATTGGTGTATGGACTAGAGACAGTATTTCCTATTGAGTGTGAGATTCCGCCTCTAAAACTAGTTGTTGAACTTTTACCAAACACAACCGCCGAGGAAGAACGATTCTTATACTTGGAAAAACTCGACGAAACCCACCGTGATGCTGCTTTAGCTAACGAAGCACATAAGAAATGCATCAAGGACCAGTACGATAAATATGTAAAACCCCATATCTTCAACGAGGGTGATTTGGTCCTTACTTACGACCAAAAACATGATAATTTGGGGGCAGGAAAACTTGAGTCCATGTGGCATGGTCCATATGTAGTGAAACGTGTTTTGGAAAAGGGATCCTATGAATTAGTCAATTATGACGGAATATCCCTAGGAGAGCCTCGCAATGGGATCTACCTAAAGCGGTACTATGCCTAAGTCATTATGCATTAGTACTTTGTATATATTGCACATGACGTGTGTTTCTGTTTGGTTGGAACTTTATTTTAGTGTGTTAGGATCTTATCTCCATTTGCGCTTATACCATGTTCTTCCTGGATGTGCAGATGTCAACTTGCTATGGATTCGTAGATGGCACTAGCTGGCACACCCGCAGTCTCTCCTCAATAGCATGGGTACTCTATTCCCCTGCCGGTGAACTGATAATCTCATGAGGAACTTGCCTAGGTCCTGCAACCAATAATGTCGTTGAATATCACACGCTGATCGGATTATTAACCGACTCTTTTTCTCTTGGTGTGAACCACCTTGTTATCTACCTTGATTCACAGTTAGTGGTCTCTTATTTGAACCGTGTCTACGTATCCATGGCCCTATATTACTCCGCTTGTTTCGGCGGGTAAGTCTCTTGGAGAGGTCTTTTGAGTCCATTCAATACCTACATATTCCAAGAAGCATGAACGCAGTTGTTGATTCCTTAGCTAATTTTGTATTAAATTGGTATATTGCACATTCCTAAACATTTTTATCAAAGATGCATAAAACGACATAACATGTAAATTATTCGTAATGTATAAGCAAGCGACTATAAGATCCAAAATCCATCATAGAAAACACAGTGTATAAAACCGCTAGATAATGTTTTTATATATATATCATGTCCGGTAAAATGTTATACAAAAAGTGTCACTGATACAAAAATTTGAAGCTCATAAACTTCCAGTAGGTCATATCTACAAAATATGAAGCATATGGATTTCAATACATCATCACACACGCAACCTATCACCGAGGATGCTCGTGATAGCATATAATGGCCCGAGCTACTCGACAGAGTAACTGACCAAATCGTCTAGAAACCTCAACTGTCTTGCACTAGTAGTTCCAAGGAAGGTCATCAATATATATGTTCGGCACATCGGCAGTCAACCTCTGAAGGTTCTCCTCTAGCTCATCCAGTTTTTCCACTACCTCCTGATGGACTACTGCCATCTCTCGAACAACTCCTCTCCTCTTGATCGGGGAGGAACCCACCAGTTGGGATGGGCCAATATCTGCATGAACCAAGTATGAGATATCAGTACTACACAAAAAAAATAAAAAGTGCAAAATACATAAAAACAAAAAGAGTTTCTTTCTTACCAATGTCTCCCCACTGCTCTCCTTTCAAAAGATCCAGATTTGGATCCCCTCTGAAATCAGTACCCGCATAAGCATAGTCCTCGACCATGAGGAGCTTCCCACATAGCCACTTGAACGAGGTTGGACCATAGGTAATCATAGGTCCACCTCCTCCATGTCGGGTCATCACCTCTACCTACCTCACCATATGTGGATCTCGCGGATCGAGATCATCAAGATCTACCTGCGGATGGAGTAGCTGAACTCTTTCTAAAAAGAAAGAAACCACGATGGAACCATACCCGAACTATTTTAGCTCACCTCGACGACACTTGGTCAGTTGATCTTTCAAATTCACGATGAGTCCCTCACACCAGTTGAATACATTCGGTGGCATGCACTCAATGACGTATAACATGTGGGCCTTAGTGGCCTGATGAGTATCCCTTCTACTCGCCACTTGTTCAATAGTAAAAAGCATGGTCCTCAAAGGTCTGTCCTGTACATTTTTTATGGGAATTTTCCCACCTAACATTTGTGTGCTCGGCGTACAAAATTGTGCAATGAGACTCTCAGTAGATTGGTCACTACCCCGAGGTCCGGATATTGATATAGGGGCTCCACGTCTCGACAATCCCATAAAAAAATATATGTCCTCCACATCCAACGTAAGGATATGAGCACCTACCATAAACAATTTTGTATCCGAGTCCCATAATCTGTGAAGAACCTGCAATAATTAATTAATACAAATACACAAGATATCAGAAATAATAGAACTCAGAATCACTTTTATATTGATCACGGGCCACTTCGAGGGGGCAACATCCTTTGAGCGATCTCAATACAATTAACTTCACGGTGCCTTCAATGACCTCAACACACACTTATATACTAAGTCTATTCCCAATACTATGAGTCAAAACCATGGGACATGTAATACTACAGGACGACTTACAAAGCATATGCGTCCAACACTATGGGTCAATACTATGGGCTAATATAAACTATGGATCAACAAATACTACGGGAGGACTTACAAAGCATATGCGTCCAACAACAATATACTAACATAGTAAAGAGAAGGGTTGAAACGGGTTCCTAACATCCCCTCTCCCTTAGAAAAAGCTTTGTCCTCAAAGCTTTGGTTGGAGAAATTGCTGCAAAATCTGAAGGAGTGGTTCCCCGGTAGCATCCTCGGTTTGCATTTCGGGCCATTGACGCCTTTGGAATGTCAGGGAGGATTGCTTGGAAGGCTGTAGACAAAGAAGAACCCTATCAGCTGCGTGGAAAATGTGCTCATAACAGTGCTGATCGGCTTGTTGTTTCATGCAAATTCTGGCCATGTGAAGATTGTCTTGCAGAATGAGAAGAATCTGATCGCGGTTTCGAAGAACCGAGTCAATTTCCTGAACTGGGGAGCTACTAAGGGTGTATGGAAGAAGAACTGGAGGTGTCTGTCCATAGACTGCTTCATATGGTGTCCTTTGAGATGTGGTATTGTACCACCAGAGCGCTGCTAGGAAATCCATAGAAATAGTTGGCCAAAGCTGTGTAGGGATGGGCAAGGGTTTGAGCAATCCCGAAAGGAGTGTCGTTTCACCCTTGTTGACCTGGAAAGTATAATAGTCAGCCACCATCTGTTGAATTGTCATTTTCAGTCCCTGCCAAAAGAAGTTACATTATTCCCGATCATACATTTTGAAGAACCCAGAGTGCCTTGCTAATGAAGAAGCATGGAGTTCATAGAAGAGATAGCCCTATTGAACATATTGCAACCAATTTTGAACAAGCAGAGAAAGAACTGTAAGAGAAATTGGGTCATCAATTGTGTGAGAAGGAGCATCTACCACCATATTGTCCTTACCCTTCTTGTAAGTGATCGCATAGGGATAACCCATTTCAGGTGTGTTGGGTAGGAGACCCATTGTTCCAAAAAAATTTCCAGACTCTAGAGATCAGTCTTGATGCAGAAATAATTCCCTAATAGGTATGGCTGCCACTTCTGTACTGCATGCAAAATAGCCATAAGTTCCTGCTGAGAGGTAGATGCGACTAAATTCTTACCGGAAACGTCTCTTGAAGGCGACAAGCTCATTGGTTCAACAAGGACACCTGCATATCTATCCAAGGAAGTAGTGGAGACTGTTGATGGGTGCATCTGAATGGAATGGAGCTGAGCGATGACACCATGTGAATTCTTCTTAAGGATTTTTTCCAGGCGATGTGAATTGATGATGTGGAGAGACCCTGGTTGTAAGCCCATTAATTTATGTTGTGCCCCATTGACTGAAAACTGCATCCAAAGTTCCGCAAAATCCCATAAGATGGGGCCAAGTGTGCGTAACCATTGAACGCCCAAAACCACATCACATCCGCCTAAGGACAAGGCAAACATGTCAGAGCGCAGGTGATAATCTTCCATAGAGATGCGCACATTGTGAAACTTCCCCTTGAAAGGTAAGGTGCCCCCATTGGCAACCATGACTTCAAAGTTGGAGCAAGGATGGACAAAACAATCATCTTGTTTGGAAAACCGAGGGTCAATGAAGTTATGAGTGCTACCAGAATCAATGAGTATGGTAAGAGGGAACTTCTTGAAGTATCCCCTGACTCGCATTGTTTGTGGGGTGGTGATGTCGGTTACAGCATGGAGAGAGATCTCGGGTGGGTTGTCCTGATATGGGGTGTCAACAGGCGGGTGTTGAATGTCGACCTAATCATCTACTGTATCTGGAGCTTCTTCATCAAGTTCTAAGGCAGGCAGAGAATCCACATCCAAGAGATAGAGCTTTTGTTGAACACATCTATGTCCCCGAGTGAATTTCTCATCACAATTATAACAAAGTCCTTTTTCTCGGTGTGCCTGCATCTCTGTTTCAAACAAATGCTTGATAGGAGTTGGTTGAGGAGCAGGCATGATGGGAGGTCGTTGGGAACCCATATTTCTGAAGGGAACAAAGGTGGGTTTGGAGCGTTGTTGAGCTGCGATCTTGTCCTCTGCCAACTTAGCCAACCCTAGGACTTCCATCATTGTGTTGGGACAGAACATTTTGACCTCTGAGCGGATTTCATCCTTGAGACCACTGATAAAACAACTCCTGTAGAATTCATCAGACAATCCTTCTGTGTGATTGGCCAGTTTCTCAAATTCTATCTGATATTCTCTCACTGTGCCAATTTGGTGAAGTTTAGTGAGTGCTCTTGTGAAGTCATCAAAAGCACTAGGACCAAATCGTGACAAAAGGAGTTGGCAAAAAATCTGTCCAGTTTGGCTCGGGATGAGCTTTAATGTACCAATGGTACCATTGAAGGGCTTCTTGTTCCAAATGAAAGGATGCAAGTGGAACTTTCTGGACATCAAAAGTATTATGCAGACTGAAATATTGTTCTTCTTGGTATATCCATCCAGTCGGATCAGTACCATTGAAGCGAGGAAAATCAAGCTTCGGCCCACGAAAATTGCTGGAAGAAGAGAACTCGGTGGCTGCAAAAGATTCTGGTTGTCGGTTATTGTTCATGGCTGAATGCTGAAGATGGAGGCTGAGAAATTTTTCATCCTACGCGGGTGACAACCACAACCAAGAGTTTTTTTTTTGTGGGGAAATGGATAGAAAAACAAAAACAGAAACTGCTTCAGTAAAGGAAAATCTGGATTTGGGAAAAAATCTGAAGGGTAATTGGGGTTTGAGTAGGTTTTGGACACTGTCGAATAGACAAGGAAGCAAAAAATGAGGATTTCAGAAGCGGGGTGAAAGGATGGGAAAATTTGGCAGAGGGGGACAAAGAAGCAGAATTCGGAAAGGAACTCTGTGGTAAAATTTGAAGGTGATTGGGTGAAATCTGAGGAAGTTATGGCAAACCCTAAAAATAGACAAATGTGAGATTTTGGGCTTTGGGAAGTGGAATTGGGGATAGGGTCCTCAAGAATGAAATATGTAGAATTGGATTACAGGGGTTCCCCGAAAGTTTCAAGGAAAATGGAGTGAAAACAAGGGAGATATGGAGAAAAAACTGCTGGGATTTTTTTTTATTTTAGAATGGAGCTGCTACAGCTCGGAAGGGATCTGAAACGGCGCCGAATGGATTGAAAATGGCTAGATCTGGAATGGCTTTCAGAATGGATCTGAACGGCTGGATCTGAAATGGCGCATCAATGATCGACAACAGTTCAGCTGAAAATAGATATGGACCCCAGGTATGTGCAGCTTCCTAACAGTTCAGCGGTTTCACTTGGCCACCAATGTTGTCTGAAGGCTTGCGTATTGGGGTAGTACACCTCACTCCACGGCTCAGGTAAAACTGATAACCGCTTTTCCACAAACGACAGCTCTTGGTTTACCTCACGGGTGGGAACTAGTCAATCAAGTAGGGGTCGTTGCCCTTTTCGCTGGTAGGTCCTCTCAATGGGCCATCTACTTCGGGGTTCCTGTGGTACTCCTCACAATGAGTTTTAGGGCTTATGCCCAAGTACTTCCCACGGTTAAGCGGATAGGGATTATTCCCAAATCCGAACCTGCAACAGATGCGAAAAAAAATTTGGCAGAAATTTCACCCAGCGAGCCCAAGAAAGTGCTCTGATACCAGATGTGAAGAACCTGCAATAATTAATTAATACAAATACAAAAGACATAAAAAATAATAGAACTCAGAATCACTTTTATATTGATCACGGGCCACTTCGAGGGGGCAACCTCCTTTGAGCAAGCTCAATACAATTAACTTCACGGTGCCTTCAATGACCTCAACACACACTTATATACTAAGTCTATGCACAATACTATGAGTCAAAACCATGGGACATGTAACACTACGGGACGACTTACAAAGCATATGCATCTAATATTATGGGCTAATATAAACTATGGATCAACAAATACTACAGGATGACTTACAAATCATATGCGTCCAACAACAATATACTAACATAGTAAAGAGAAGGGTTGACACGGGTTCCTAACATAATCAGATCAAATATTTTAGTAGTTGTACTTGGGCCCTCATCCCTTACACGTGGAAGAAATTAAGCAATCCAGACCCCCTCAAAGCATTGACGGAGTGTGGTTCATTTGTCGCTTGTGCGTCTTCAGTTCGTGTTCACACTCCTTCCATTAGACCATTTTGGTGGCCAAAGTATGCATAGACATCAATAAGATAGGTATTAGACCCTTTTCAATGCTTTGGAATTTGTCTTTTGGGCCCCATCATCAATTTTGGAATCCAAATTGCGCCGACGCACCCTGCATGTGCAGATAGTGCACCGGCGACGTGCTTTTCCCATAGGGAAGGTGCGTGAGACCCCTAGCGACGCACTTCCCGAAAGGGGAAAGCGCGTCACCCACTACGCGCAAAATCCCCTCCAAAATGAACCCAAAAAATCACATATAAACTAAAATTCAAACCGTTGAAAAGATACAAGATTAGATGTAGGCTTACCTGCAACTAACAGGAGGTTGATAGGCTCACCGAGGCTTCCGCAATCGTCGTCGAAAAATCAAGCTCCAAAGAGGTTTTTTCTCCACTATTCAACTTGGCAAAATGAATTGGTAAATAAATTTTACTATTCACCATTTTAAAATAAAAAATGGAATATTTATTTTTTAATATTTGTTTTTTGGGTTATTTATTATAGTTGACTTCTTTTTATATTACAAAACCTTATAATGGATCCTAACTTGGTTCCTGGAGCTTGCAGATAGTGGAAAACGATGTTTTGATTATGTTGGTGACCATCATCGACTTTCTGTGCTTCTTATCAAGTGTGAACAAGTCTTTGAGCATTTTTTATATCATTATCACGCTCGTTAAAACTTTGTATTAAAGGTATTGAGCTCAGTATTTGTTCCTTCTCGTGCTCGAAAATACATGAGAAGAAGTCACCGAGTTATATTTATCTCTTTTTCGGGCTCATAAAACTCCTACGAAAAAGGAATCCCCTTGGAGTCCTTATTTAAGCTCTTTTCAGACTCCCTAAATAAGAAAAGATCGCCAAGCGAACTTGATTCTTTCACGCTTGTAAAAGTATTTGAAAGGTCGTCTTTTTGGTGATAGTTTACCCCTTTTTCGGACCAGTGAGACTATTTACGAAAAAGGAAAACTCTAGTTAATCATGACTAGAAGAGTTCTCTCTCATATTGTTTTATCCTTTTTCAGGTGAGGAGACTAAATCTTATGAAAAAGTACTCATTGGAGTCTTCTTTAGTCCTTTCAAACTCTCTAAACATGAAATGACATCGATTTTACCTTCTTTGGACTCGTTAAAATATGACATTGAAGGGCCCTTTTTGGGGACAAACCCCTCCTATCTCAGGTTCGTAAAAAATTTGAGATTGGACTCGTCCGAAGGATGAGCTATACCGAGCATCTGTTACCCTCCTCAAGCTCATTAATAAAGAAAGAGGTACTCATCAATCATGATGGGGAATACATAAAGAGTTTGTGTTTACTTGTAAATATGGTAGTACTTAGTCACTCTTGAACATGGCACTCGTTTTCATATTCATTCAAACCACCTTGATAATCTGCTTGTCCTCGAGTCCCACCAATTCCATGAGTCATTTTACTCCTTTGAACCATTCAAAGAATGCTTCCATCATTAGTTGCATTAGGTATCGGTGTCAATCTCGTCGTGTTAATGCTTCCAAGTCATGCCATTCCATGTTCAAGAGAGGTATGTTAATCGAGTCAATGTCTGCAGTCATTATACCTTCTATTATGTCGGTCACCCCTGAGTCAGTCTCAAACATTTACTCTACAGTCTGATCTGCTCCAAAACATCTTCGATCTCGTTTCGTGTCGATGATGGGGGAAACATCATGACCCTCCTTTGACAGGTTTATCCTTTTCGAATTCAACACATCATCCAAGAATTAAACCTAGAAACCAATCAAGTACCTTAGGCCTGCATGCCTCAATGGTAGGTTACCTCGCTTTCAATAGTAAGTTCACATCTTTGAATTATGATTGAAAGATTCCTTCGAATGTTCGACCTCAACTCATTGATTCACATTCTGTGGTATGTACTATGATACCTTGGGGACCATTGACATCAATGGTGATTTCCCTCACGCTTGTTAACGGTATACATTAATGACCGCTAATCATGTGGTTTCCACCATTTTCGACTTCAAAACATTGTAATCACATGATTATATTCATATCATTGTGGGTTCGGCTTGAAGACCCTGGGTTAACTTATGTATCTTACCCAGGATGCGATGGATATTTTTTGAGTAATATCACACGGATCCACTATTGTATTGGTCATGGCTGTGTAATTATCTCATCATGGATCTACGCTTTTGTCTAGTAGCCATGATTGTGTTCAGTCAGTCTATACTACCATGGATCTGTAATGTATTGGTCGGAAACCATGTTAGGAGTCATTTGAGACGTATATCTTAGAGTCTGTTGTACTGCAGGAGTCTTTGTTCGTCACTCCAACCAATGATCCTTGGCTCGATCCCTCATATTGCAAAGCATTTCATCTACCCTATTTTGCTAGCTTCATGCTTTGGGGGGGATTCTGTTACACCAAAATCTCATCATCATGAGTTATGTGTCCTCTATATGCCTTAATTCCTAGAGCACTTGGGCTAAATGATTGAATGGAGAGTTGATGCAAATCCTTTTACCTTTTCTTGTCACCACGACGTGCCCTGCTCATTGGCAAGGTGCGTTAGACCTTAGGTGATGTGCTCTGCACATTAACAGAGTGTGTCGGTGATGCTAGTTTCCCTTGCACAAGGAGCGTCACCCTTCAATGACGTGTGTTATTTGTGTGCAAGGTGCATCGTTGTTGGTTAAAATGGAAAAAGAGAAGCTTCAAGCGACTTCTCGAACCTTTGATGGCATGGAGGCTTATCCCTACATGTTAGGAAAGGTGGCACTCAATCCCCTTACCTAGTGGAATCATCCCTTAAACTTCTCCCACAAATCCTCAATCTCTCCTATCCCTTTAGGCCTATAAATATAAACCCCCTCTCCATGGTTAAGAGGAGGATGGATAGAGTACTTACATGCTGGTGAAATTCTGCAAGTTGATCCCTTTCATCCATTAGGAGGAAAAACTTTGATCCTTGAGGCTTGGATAATTCGGAAGGTGTTACAACGTCAAAGCTTTGGTTGTAACCTCTCTCTTTGTACTTTCTGTAATTACATTAATGCAAATTCTTTCTATAAATATCTTGTCATTATAAGTGTTTAGGATTGGCCTATTTAACTGCTAATCTAGATTGATTTATGATCATATGCTTTCACTACTTGTTTGTTTCCACTTGTTTCATATTTTTTTGCAGTTGAAGATCTAAAGATCAAGGAGTTGGATCAAGAAAGGAGAAAGGAGTTGCGTTCATGAGGTGAATTATTTCTTGACTTACTTTTCAATTCAATCAATACAGGAAAGTTATCTGTATTGTATATTTGTTTTGTTCTAGATCCAAACCATTCGGACTAGGGAGATCCATTTGTGTCCACACTTACAGATTTTTCGTAAACAAAGCAAGAAAGAGAAGCAACCTCCAAGTCTCCATGCAGGTACTAGTGTATAGTCGTGGGTAAATTCTCTATGTGAAATTGTGTAGTTTCTCTCCATGAGGAAACGAGAGTATAATCACATGCCACCAAGTAAAAGTTCAAACCAAGCACCAAGTTCCAAGCACTTTTAGTCATCACGACATTAGGATGGCCACTATCATCAAAATTCATGGCTATCAAGCCATTCACCCTCTACCCCTAGGTATTAACAAGTGTGATTTAGTGAATAATTAGGAAATATTATATTATAATGATGCACATTTAGTATTAGGGAATTGTAATTTGTGTGTGTATGTAAATAATAACAATAAAAAATAATAAAAATGAAAATGAAAAATTATTAATTAAATAAAAAATATGAATTTTAAAAAAAATGTTAAATTAGTGGGAAGTTCTTACATTTCCACTTGCTAATTAACATGCATTATATAATTTAATAATAGAATTTAAAGGGGAAAGGAGGAACTTGGTAGGGCATTCGAGTCATGAGAAAAAGAGGAGAAAATAGAATATGAGATCCTGCACTCGAGGGATTCTTTTATATTTACATGAATGTTTTTTTATGCCTAAGAGTGATCATGATGGTTCACATATTGTGTTGATAAGACTGGTGATAGTTGAGGGTTGTGGACTCGGTGACTTCAACTATTTAAGTCAAGGAATTATCTAGGAGGAGAGTCCTCTTGTTCCTCACAGTTGCCCATGTGGACTACTTGTTCTAGGTTATTGAAGCTATTGGTGGGTGAGAAGATATGCCAAAATATTAGATGAGAAAGTATTGCAAGTATGTACTACATGTTTAAAATTATTTGGGTCAATATGTAATTATCCATATCTTTCTCTTAATTTAAATTTACTTTCTCTGGATTTCTTAGCTTCTTTGATAAACTTGATAAAACATGAGATTTATTATTTAAACTCTACATAAGTGTTTATATGGTGTTTCAAATTGTTAGTAAATTGAATTTTGGTTGTTATAAGTATTTACTATTTTTGTGGTCTTTACATTTCTAGAGGTAAACCTTCCAATGGATAAATGTGTACCTGAAACCCCCCCTGAAATCCGACCCATTTGACGGAGGAGAGAATAGGGTGTCAACATCACCCACAGTACCCATCAGAAGGTCAACTACTAAAAAAACAAGGGAGCACGTGAACCCAACAACCAAATAAAAAAATATCGAGAAATACCCACCCTCTACGTAATGTGTCAGTCAAACAATGGATTTAAAACAGAGGTTCCCACTTATTTTTTCCTGGTTGGTACTGGGTTTGTCTCTGAAGTGGCAAACTAACTCCAGGACCATTGTTTGACCTACATGTGACATCTAAGAGCTAGGTAACCTCGAAAAACACAGTCCATGCTGGAAGCGACATGTCCAAAGTCATCCAAGGGTTCAAAAGTGGACTCACAACCATGAACTTGCAAGCGGGGGCATCACCGAGGACCTCTGAACTCAGCTCCAAGCTCCCAAAACCCTCCAACCACTAGAATTTTTAGGCCTCAAATTAACAATGCACTCCATAGTTCGGTGAAAAAAAATCCAACACCATATTTCATTCAATTGTTGCAAATAAGCATGATTTTGTATTTGAGTTTATCAAAGCTAAATCAAAGAAAGCTATTAATAATCAAAATAAAATAATTAAAAAAACATTTTATTAAAACTAAATCAAAGAAAGAGATTAATGTTCAAAATAAAATAATTAAAAATAAATAAAAAACTTATAAAAAATAACATAGGAAATGGTAACTCAAGAAGAAATAAGTCTCTTCCAAGGCATATGTATGAAAAAAAAATATAAACCCTAATTCTGGAAAGTTAAGGGGAAAACTTGGAACTTAGACACCCTCTCATAATAATTCATTCGCGAACATCTTTCATAACATTTTCATTAATTTACCTTTCATTACATTACATACACTTCATCACTCTCACCTTGTTTAGAAACCTAGGGAAGACCTGGAACTTAGATGCCCTCTCATGATAATTCATTCACGAACCTCTTTCCTAACATTTCTGATAATTTACCTTTCATTACATTACATACACTTCATCACTTTCACCTTGTCTAGAAACTTAGGAAAGACTTGGAACTTAGACGCCCTCTCATTGCACTAAAGAGGCGCATTCTACAACCCAATAAGGGGATGTGTATCTCCTTACATGCTCATCATGGAGTTGACACGTGTCATTTAAAAAAAATTTATAAAAAATAACATGTCGGCTATTTAAAACATTTACTCTAAAAAGAGTTTGTACCTCGAGAGATTTGATTCCTCTCGGCGCTTGGTAGATCCCCTTTTAAGATGGATCTATGCTGGTGATAATTTATTTGCCAACATCTTTCCTAACTTTTTTTTTAATTTACCTTTCTTTACATTACATACACTTCATCGCCCTCACTTTGTTTAGAAACTTAGGAAGTTTGTTTAGTCTTAGGAGTCTAACATGAAATCTGGATCAATTATGGTTGCACCATGGTAGTTCTAAGGTTAATAAAATAACTAATTAATGAATTATAAGAAAAAGTGTTCATAATAGTCTTTTATATTAACATTTACATATAATTAAGTTGTTTTCCTAAACCATACTTTATTACTGTCTAACACTTAGCTAGTTTAACATTAATTGACACACATAACTATGCTGGTGATAATTCATTTGCCAACATCTTTCCTAACATTTTTTTTAATTTACCTTCTTTACATTATATACACTTCATCACCCTCACTTTGTTTAGAAACTTAAGAAGTTTGTTTAGTCTTAGGAATCTAACATGAAATCTGGATCAATTATGATTGCACCATGATAGTTCTAAGGTTTAAAAAATAACTAATTAATAAATTATAAGAAAAAGTGTACATAAATTTTTTTTATATTAACATTTACATATAATTAAGTTGTTTTCATAAACCATACTTTATCACTGTCTAACACTTAGCTAATTTAACATTAATTGACACACATAATTAAAATTGAAAATAATTCTACATAATCATTTGAAGCTACACCTCATTATCCATTTGAAAATCTCATACATATATATATATATATACCCACTTTGGTGGGGCTCATTTCATGGTTAACCAAGCTTTAAAAGAGAATATAATGGGATAACATGAGTCGCACGAATTATTGAGACATAAGAAAAGATATATATTTCACTTATTCACTTTTGGAACATACGAGATCCCCTTCTTGCATGAACTATCCTCCCCTTATTAAAGGAAGTCAAACTCCAAAGGGGAATTGTAAATTTACGGTCTCTATCCTTGGCCCTTATCTTCACGTGGAGATGATGTGGCAGTTATCTTCACGTTGAGATGATGTGGCAATTGGTGGGCGAATTATTCGGAAGCGGGTCGTAGCTAATACCTTGGATCGATGGTATGTTGACCGATCACAGAGAATTTAAATTGTTATTATTTATTATTGAGCGTTTATCCCTTTTAAATTCATACTGCCATCCGAGATTCGTGGAGCATCATTGACAATTTGCACGTGGTTTAATAATAAGTGGTATATTGTTTTTTTACCATATCACGGGGAGGTTAGGTTAGGTTAGGTTAAGTTAGGTTAGAGTTGTTAATTTTGGCGTGTTAAGGAATATTTTATTATTTTTTAAATGGAGGTTGTTAAGCTCTCGTCCTATATAAAGAGAAGTTCTTTCATTGTACTCACATGGTTTTGAATATGCGCTTATTTCTTAAATTTATGTGTTAGGTATTTTAGAGAATCCCTTATGTGAGATATGAGATTATTGAAAATCTCATGTGGAAAAGGAGAGATTTTGCAGTTTAAAGTTTGCAATTTGTTATTATCAAATATTTTCAGTTATGTATTTTAGAGGACAAGACTATGAAAGTATAGATTCATTTGGAGTAGTTTTGTATGTTAGTGGGAATGTAAATGTAAATAAATAGTTCTGGTTTTTCATTATTTCCAATGCTACATTTTTGTTGATGGTTTAACCCCATTGTTTGGAGAATGCATGTAAAAAGAAAGCTCTACTCAGGTAAATTTGAAAAGTTATAAATGATATTAATGGACCACGCACAAAGTACCATTTACGCTGTTATTGCTAGTGGAAAAATCTATTTTATTCCTATCACAATAGAGGAAACATTAGGAATAATTAAACAAGAGTCAGAGATATGAATAGACCTTTCTACAAACCCGATTTAAAGGAAACAAATCCTTTCAAATGTTCCTAGTTTGTAAGGAGCAAGTTTATAAAAATGTCATAACAAGTAGGAAGACATAAATAAGATTCAATTGTTGCAAGAAACCATCTCTCTACAGAGAGGTTACATTGAAGGTATTGCTGTAAGAAATTGCCTCTCTGTAAATTGCCTTCTTTGTAAATCAAATTTATTTCACTAAACTGCATGCCAATGGAGTTACTGTGTTGTAAAGTAAATAATAAGTGTAGTTAATCTACAATTTGAATGTCTTGTTGGAATAATGGAGAAAATAGTATCTTGTTTGGATTGTTGATTCCATAGTTAGGGTTGGTTATTGTCTTCATTCTATCTGGTGTAACAACCTTGTAGTTTTGTGTTCACGAGAGTTTGGTAGCCCCACTATTCTAGGGATTTGGTTGAGGCTTCCCAAGCCTATAAATGTATGTATCCTTTCATGAATTAAACAGATTGCGAGAGCACAGTCTCTCTTGTGTGTGCCCACTGAGGTTGGCTGCCTTACATTCTAATTTTTAATTTGGTATCAGAGCCCACTGTGGCATGTTGTGAAAGCCCACTGTGGCTCGCTGTGATTGTAATGATTGTTGGATGACTGTCGTGAAGAGAAAGAGAGAGGAGTCCATGCTGTGATAAGAAATATCATTGTTGTGAAAGGAAGAGTCGATGCCAATGGAAGCCGCCAATTTGATTGCTACTGTGTGATAATTGCTGAAAAAGAGCTCTGCGTGGAAGAGCCCAACGATCTGCAGATTGGATACTTGATGCTGCAATTATGTGTGTAAAAGCCACTAACGGAGACCGCTGTGTGAAGAGAGAAGATCTCAAGGGTGGAGGAATCACCCGGCTGCCTGCGTTGAGGAGGTTCTTCCTGTGAGAAAGAAATTGCTGTGTAGGAGAAGGAGCCGCGCTATGGGCCTATACACATGTCATGCAACAAAGACTGGTTTGAAAACTATAAGGCAACCGACAATGGTGCAAACATATACCTAGGTGATGATCGCTCTCATCCAATTAAGGGATATGGCGACATATCTGTGACATTGCCAAATGGTAGTGTGAAGCAAATTTAAAATGTGATGCACGTACCTGGGATAAAGAAGAACTTGATCTCTGTGTCCACCATAGTAGATCAAGACATGAAAGTAGAATTTGTCAAGTCACGTTGCCTTGTGAAGGATATGCAGGATCACTATAAGGTGATTGCCTCAGGTGCAAGAGTTGGAGGTCTATACAAGCTCGATGTGATGATGAATGGTCATCAGGCATTGGCATCTACAACCATGTCAACAGAAGTACTATGGCACCTAGGGTATGGACACCTGAATTATAATGATTTGTTGCTTTTGCAAAGACAAGGAATGGTGGATGGGCTTCCATCACTAAAGAATGAACGTGCATCATGTCAAGGGTGTGCACTGGGAAAGCAGTATAGGGAAGAATTCCCTACACATACAGAGAAAAAGAAGAGGGACATCCTTGAACTAGTGCATACGGATGTTTGTGGTCCCCTGCAAACAAGGTCACTTGGTGGTGCATCATACTTCTTGCTTTTTATTGATGATTGTACTAAATATACTTGGGTCTATTTTTTAAGGAAAAAGAGTGATGTATTTGAATATTTCAAAGACTTCAGAAACATGGTTGAGAAGGAAACAGGAAAGCCCATCAAAATCCTCAGGTCAGATCAAGGGGGAGAGTACTCCTCAGGAGCCTTCAACAGATACTGCAAGGATAACGGGATCCAACAACAATTCACAGTGCCACATACTCCTCAGCAAAATGGAGTAGCTGAAAGAAAGAACAAAACCCTGGTGGAATGTGCAAGGAACATGATGAAGGGTAAAAATCTCGCTAATGGTTTTTGGGCTGAAGCAGTTAGCACTGCTGTTTACTTGAAGAATAGAAGTCCAACTACAAGCTTAGGCCATAAAACTCCTTTTGAAGCTCTTTATGGTTATAAGCCTGAAGTAGGTCATCTAAGAGTATTTGGCAGCAAAGCATTCTCACATGTTCCTAAAGATGATAGAAGAAAACTTGATGCAAAATCTATCAAATGCATTTTCCTTGGTTACTGTGATGATCATAAAGCATACAAAATGTTTGAAACTTTGATCCTAGTATGCATAAAGTTTTTCCAAGTAGAGATGTAATATTTCATGAAGATGTAGATGAATGTACTAGGGTGGACAACAATGATACATGGTGCATTCCTTGTGAGTACATCATGGAAGATGCAAATGAGAATGTGGAACAAGAACAAAAACAAGAAGAAGAATCAAGCAACATGGATACTTCAAGCAATGAAGATTCACCAAGAAGCAGTGAAGACTCTCCGACAAGCAGAAGAATGTTTGATGGAACTCCAACAGGAATTGAAACACAAAGGAGATCAACACGACAGATTCAACCACCTATAAGGTTCAAAGACTATGCCTTAATGACTCAGGTAATGAATGTTGTTGAGCCTTTGAATTTTGAACAAGCAAAAGATAAGAAAGAATGGATGGATGCAATGACTGAAGAGTACAATTCTATAATGAAGAATGACACATGGGAATTGACAGAGTTTCCTAAGGATAAAGTTACCATAGGTTCCAAATGGTTATTTAAATCTAAATTCAAGGCTGATGGTAGTATAGATAAATATAAAGCAAGATTGGTAGCAAAAGGCTATTCAGGAAAGGAGGGTATTGATTATGGAGACACATTTGCACCAGTAGCCAAGTTGAACACCATTAGAGTGATGATTGCATTAGCCACCAAGCACCATTGGAAAATGCATCAGTTGGATGTCAAGTCTTCCTTTCTGAATGGAGACTTGAAGGAAGAGGTGTACCTTGTCCAGCCAGAGGGGTTTGTGAAGAAGGGACAAGAACATCTTGTTTGTAGGTTGAAGAAGGCGCTATATGGATTGAAGCAAGCCCCGAGATCATGGTACATGAAGATCGACACTTTCTTCTCTCATCAAGGCTTTGTGAGAAGTAAGAGTGACCCCAACTTGTATGTCAAGGAAGATGTGAAGGGACACATTGCATTGATTTCTCTATATGTTGATGACCTCATCATAACAGGAGATGCTTCTACACTAATTGAAGAAATCAAGCAGCAGTTGTCACAGGTATTCGAGATGAAGGATCTTGGAGATCTGCATTACTGTTTAGGCCTTGAAGTTTGGAGAGCGGATGGCACGACACTGGTCACACATAGTAAATACACAAGGGAGCTACTTCAAAGGTTTCATATGGATGGATGCAAGCCATTGCCTACTCCATTGGAACAGAATGCCAAACTCTGTAGTGAGGATGGCACAAAGGAGGTGGATGGCACTTCATATAGACAACTAGTGGGAAGTTTGAACTATCTCACCACAACTAGCCCAGACATTGCATACTCGGTTAGCATCCTTAGTCAGTTTATGGCAAAGCCCCGTGAAAGCCACTGGGAAGCAGCGAAAAGGGTCCTTCGATATCTGAAGGGCACATGTAATTTTGGTCTTCAGTATACTGATACATTTGATGTTAAGTTGACAGGTCATTCAGATTCAGACTGGGCTAGAGATCCTGATGATAGAAAATCAACCACAGGTTATGCATTCAAGATTGGTTTTGGGATCGTGTCATGGAGTAGTAAGAAGCAACCAACTATTTATTTATCATCTATCGAAGCAGAGTACAAAGCTTTATGTAGTGCAACTTGTGAGGCGATCTGGATGCGGCAAATCCTTGAAGATGTGGGAGAAGAACAGAAAGCACCAACAATTATCAAGTGCAACAACCAAAGCTCCATCAAACTAGCCAACAATCCAGTGTATCATGCTTGATCTAAACATATTGAGATCCAACATCATTTTGTTAGAGAAAAGATGCAATCAAAGGAGATTGACTTGATCTATTGTAATACAAATGAAAATGTCGCTGACATTTTCACCAAGCCTCTTGCAAAAGCAAAGTTTGAATCATTTAGAGATCAGTTAGGAGTCGTAGAAAACTCGTTTCTCCATTAAGGGGGAGTGTTGGAATAATGGAGAAAATAGTATCTTGTTTGGATTGTTGATTCCATAGTTACGGTTGGTTATTGTCTTCATTCTATCTGTTGTAACAACCTTGTAGTTTTGTGTTCACGAGAGTTTGGTAGCCCCACTATTCCAGGGATTTGGTTGAGGCTTCCCAAGCCTATAAATGTATGTATCCTTTCATGAATTAAACAGATTGCGAGAGCACAGTCTCTCTTGTGTGTGCCCACTACGGTTGGCTGCCTTACATTCTAATTTTTAATTTGTCTCACAGATCAAAGCCCAATAACGAAGTCCACACCAATGGGACCATTCGATGAGACCCAGTGGGACCATTCGATCAAACCCAGATTATTAATGATTCCCGGTCCCTTGTTGACCACTCTTTCATATATTCTTTGGATTGTATAGAAAAGTAAATGTACTTTCCATAAAAGTGAAGCTATAAGAAGCTTCTTTAAGCCTATTCAATGGTTAGCCTCGTTGGAAATTTAAATTTAAATTTGATTTTCAGAGGTTTCATTCCTTTCCATGCTCATTGTCAATGAACATTTCTTGATTTTGCATTATATTTTCACTCTTTGGATTCACAATAGCGGTGATGGGAATGCTTAGCTTCCTCCCATCTCAAGTAATCAAACTCACCATAAAGCCTGGAAATGCTTAAGCGAAGGATA
This sequence comes from Larix kaempferi, assembly GCA_027924585.1. Lineage (NCBI taxonomy): Eukaryota > Viridiplantae > Streptophyta > Pinopsida > Pinales > Pinaceae > Larix > Larix kaempferi. Next base: position 28,029,268 of record BSBM01000372.1, on the reverse strand, counting down.
TATTTTACATAAATATGTATTGAGTTGTTTTCATTACAGTATTTGGACAATATATGTATTGTTGAATATTTATGTATATTCAATTGTTTATATAGTATATATTGCTCTAGTATATACTTTCCGGAGCTATCTAAAAATTCGACGATTTGGTTTGGATGGGGGCTTTTGGCCAGAACCCGGAAATTTTTATTTTGCAAAATCTGAGTTTAAATGTGTTTTAACGGTGATTTTGATGTTACAAACGGATTCAACATCATGAAAAACCCCAGGGCACCCAAAATTTCAGAGTTTGAGAGTTTTAACCAATATTTTTACAATTTATGTCCGATGTTTCCAAAATTGTGCCAGAAAAATCAATTTTTCTGTCTGAAATCGTTGAACTTTTAGGCTACGCGAAAACCGCATAGTCTAAAAGTTCTACAATTTCAAATGGAATAATTTGATTTTTCTGACATGATATTGAAAAAATCGAACAGAAAATTTTAAAAATCTTGGTTTCACTCTCAAACTCTAAAATTGTGGGTGCTCCAGGGGTTAAAATCAAAACTGCCATTAAAACACTGTTAAATTCAAATTTTGCAAAATAAGAAACGTCGAATTTCGGGGAAAAGCCGCCATCCAGACCAAATCGTCGAATTTTTAGACAGCTCCTAATAAAACACCTATTAGTTCCATCTTTGAAATCCTATTCATATGCATGTAAATTGGAAGCACTAACTATAAGCATATTCATAAAATGGCCAAGATTTCTTTACATCCATGAAAACAGGGCTTTCCCTTCCTATAATGTATGATGGCCTCATTGCCTCTAGAAGAGAGCTTGATTTGGAAGAATTTTCAAGGTTGTTAATTCTTTTAAACTCAGGAAACATTCCCTCTATGTAAATTCTAGCAATTCATCATGGAATAGTGGGGGAAACATCATGGAAGTAGTTTTAGGGATCCTCAGTGCACTAGTAAAAGATGCTCTCTAGTTTCAAAGAAATCTATTTGGGTTTTCAAAAAGGGACACAACCTTGGTTATTCTTACTTTTACAAGTACAAGCGTAGGCTTCAACAGCACAACATGCAAGGACAACTCCTCCTTGGTTATGACCATGTTTTATTTATTACTTCTCTCTCACACATCCACTTTCCGATGGATATCTATGTCTTTATACATTTGAATAGCAGCAACACACCGTGTCTCATTCTTGCTTGCAATATTGGATATCTGTGCTTGTTCTATATTGGATATCTGTGCTTGTTCTCGAGCTGCAAGGAAGAATATACAGTCTCTATTCTATTAATATGTATGCATTATCCATATTGTTACTTCTATGAGATTTATTGCTGTTAAATTATTTTTATAGGACCCAATCCAGCAATTTGCACTGTTGAAATTCATTCTGTGAATGAAGATTTACTCGATAGGTGGTTGCATTATATTCTTCTTAAGTCTCAACTTAACTCTCACTGGGAAATTGCTCATTAGCTTTCTCCTCTACAATACATTGTATGTACAGTTTTCTCTTTGTATCCCAGCCAAGATAATCTTGATAGCTTGCTAGCCATACAACTTGAAGCATAGGGAAGACAAGTCAGTCACTTCTCAAACATAGTTTGAATCCTACCAACCAGAATAGAAGAATTGTTAAATTGTTGTGGATTGTTTTGCAAGTGGAGACTGGTGCAGGAAACCATGTCCATGTGTAATGTGGTGGCCAAGAGAATGGAAACCATGATGCAGAAAGAGTGATGCATATTCTATATTGGAGGACCAAGCAAATCAGAAGTTGGTCAACTTCTGTGCCAATCTGCAACTGCAACTCACTTCCCTAGTGAAGCATCTTGAGCTTCAATCTCTGGCTGCTAATTACTAGGATGTGGGCAGTGGTCATGACACCCTTGAAGGCTTGAGCCACCTCTGAATGGAGGCATCCATTGTCAAAGGGAAGGCAACCTAGACATGGGTGATCATGGTAATGATGAGGAGACAACAATCCCAGGTTTAGTACTGATATATAGAATTAGACACATGAATAAGTGTACTGAGAGAAAACGAACCCTGTTAAGTATATACTAGATACCCGAACTCACCAATTGAATTTTTTCGTTGAATGCCTCCAATTGCTTGTTTTCTAACTTGCTTGTTGTTTGCTTGCTATTGGAAAGAATACAAGCAACCGAAATCTGCTTGACAACCTAGGAGTGCCAAATACATCAGTCAAAAGAGTGCCACATTAAGAAAACATGTGCAATGCTTTGCCAAAAACACATCAATTCTGAAAAATAAAGTTCCTGGGCAACCACAACCATCCGCTTGGGCATCAATTGTTTTTATGGAAATTATAAATGCCTTAGTTCAAGATATTTTTATTGAACATCTTTTTGAATTTGTACATTGTATATGGCAGCTAGTATTTTTCTATAGTTGCACTACGAAAATGACCATGTTTTATTTATTACTTCTCTCTCACACATCCACTTTCCGATGGATATCTATGTCTTTATATATTTGAATAGCGGCAACACACCGTGTCTCATTCTTGCTTGCAATATTGGATATCTGTGCTTGTTCTATATTGGATATCTGTGCTTGTTATCGAGCTGTAAGGAAGAATATACAGTCTCTATTCTATTAATATGTATGCATTATCCATATTGTTACTTCTATGTGATTTATTGTTGTTAAATTATTTTTATAGGACCCAATCCGGTAATTTGCTCTGTTGAAATTCATTCTGTGAATGAAGATTTACTCGATAGGTGGTTGCATTATATTCTTCTTAAGTCTCAACTTAACTCTCACTAGGAAATTGCTCATTTGCTTTCTCCTCTACAATACATTGTATGTACAGTTTCCTCTTTGTATCCCAGCCAAGATAATCTTGATAGCTGGCTAGCCATACAACTTGAAGCATAGGGAAGATAAGTCAGTCACTTCTCAAACATAGTTTGAATCCTACCAACATGAATAGAAGAATTGTTAAATTGTTGTGGATTGTTTTGCAAGTGGAGACTGATGCAGGAAACCATGTCCATGTGTAATGTGGTGGCCAAGAGTAATGTGGTGGCCAAGAGAATGGAAACCATGATGCAGAAAGAGTGATGCATATTCTATATTGGAGGACCAAGCAAATCAGAGGTTGGTCAACTTCTGTGCCAACCTGCAACTGCAACTGACTTCCGTAGTGAAGCATCTTGCGCTTCAGTCTCTGGCTGCTGATTACTAGGATGTGGGCAGTGGTCATGACACCCTTGAAAGCTTGAGCCACCTCTGAATGGAGGCATCCATTGTCAAAGGGAAGGCAGCCTAGACATGGGTGATCAAAGGGAAGGCAGCCTAAACATGGGTGATCAAAGGGAAGGCAGCCTAAACTGTGTGTGAATATCATTTATGAATGAAATAACTTATTTTCACTCTCATATATGGATGTTTAAGGGTACCACCTTATATTGGTTTGTGTTGGGTAAAGTACTTCAAATAAATGGTAATCTTGATGATGTATGTATTTTACTCAACATATACACATGTAGTTTCATACCCATCAAACATCCATATATAGGAATGAGAATAATTTCTTTCATTTCATCCACGGCCTCTATTATCTATCTTTACCTATTTTTTGTATTGCAATTATAAAAAAGTATTAAGTACTAAGGCAGTTCTAATTTTCATACAAACAATCGAAACAACATCATGGTATACGGCCAAATAGATGGTTGTTGTGGCCTAGATACAGAACTGAAGAGCTTTTGGCAGAGAGTTGCATAGTTTTGTTAGCTAGGTAATCCTTTGACATGTGTATTTTTAATAAAATTTGGTGCATGGTTTGCAACCGGATTTCTTTTACCCATAGTTTATTGAATGACAGCCATCACTAACCTGAAAGAAGAAAGTAGATTAGAAAACAAACAAGAAACAAGAAGTTAGAAAAAAACAATTCGATTCATTCAATGGAAAGTTTCAATTAGCGAGTTTGGGTATCTAGTATATACTTAACTGGTTTTGGTTTCTCTAAATTCACTGACTCGGGTGGATTAGTTCTATATCGCAGTGTTGAAATTTGGACGATTGTTTCCTTATCACCACTGTGATTACCCATACTACTTTCCCTTTGATGATGGATGCCTCCATTCGTAGGTGGATCAGCAGTTTCATGGCCTAGGGAAGCTCAAGATGTTTCTCTAGGGAAGTTATAGGTTGCTACAGAAGTTGAGCAACTTCTGATTTTCCTCCCCCAGCTTCTGATTTTCCTCCCCCAGCTTCTGATTTTCCTGGTCCTTCAATAGAGCATATTCACGCACTCTTTCCACTTCATGGCAACCATTCTGTTGGACATCATATTGCACATGGTCAGAGTTTCTTGCATTAGTCTCCACATGCAGAAGATTCCCCAACAATTTAACAACTATTCCACTCATGTTGGATGGCTTAACTCTCTTTGAGAGAAGAGATTTACTTCTCTTCCTTGTTCTTCAAGTTGTTTTAGCCTATCCAACTAAAACTCCAAAGAGAAAGCTTGATAGATTATATTGGTTGGGGTATCGAGACTGAATTGTGCATACCATGTATTGTTAGGGAACTGTCAAGAAACACCTACCAAATAGATCTACATTCACAGAATGAACTTCAGTAGTACAAATTGTTAATTTTGAACCTGTAAACTCACTTAACAACAAAAAAAGTCACATAAAAGTAACAATAACGGAGATTGTATATTCTTCCTTCCAACTCCAAAACAATTATGCATATGCAATATTGCAAGTAAGAATTAGAGGTGTCATGTTGTTGCTGTGTAGATATACGAAGACATCGAAGACATCGATAGGCATTAGAAATTGCAGGTGGGTGGTCATATTCAACAAGGAGGAGTTGTCCCTGCATATTACACTATGAAGGCTATGCTTATGATTGGAAAAACAAGACTAACTGGGGAAGCCAATTTTGTGTTTCTTTTTGGAAACCCATATAAATCTCATTGAAACTACAGAGAATCTTTGACAACAAATCCTTGAATTTCCTTCAATAATGTCTCCCAATATGCCCTAATGAACTACAAAAATGTTCAGAGGAGGGTTTCATGAGTTTAAAATGCTAAGGCGTGTACAACTTGGCTAAGTCTTTCAAATCAACCTTTCTCTTGCAGAGGCAATATCACGAGTCCATCATACATCATAGGAAGGGAAAGTCCTCTTTTCGTAGATACAAAGAAATTTTGAACATTTTTATTGTATCGAGAGGAGTTTCATGTCAGCTCATAAAATAAAAAAATTATGGAAAGTTTTTAAAAAAATCCATGTTGGCCTCTAAAATAAAAAAATTAAACTTAAACCCAGATTGATCAAGCAAGAGAGAGATCAAATATCTTGAGTTTAAAATTTAAAAAAAAAATACACCTCAAGAAATTGGATCCCTTTGGGTGTATGGTAGATCCAAGTTTAAGATGGATCTATGCTGGTAAATAGGCTTTAAAAGTTGGACTAAGAAGCAATTTATTGTAGCCAATCAAAAGTTAGACTAACAAGCAATTTTTTGTAACCAATCAAAAAATAAAGAGAAAGAGGATCAAATATTCCTAAGCAACTCAATTCCGTGAAGCTAAACAAAGTGTGATGTTTCAGAATGAGTGTCAAAGAAAGGGTGTGCTCCATCAAATGTTGTATCATGTAACATAAAGTGTCCTGGTGAATTCCCCCACATGATAGCAACACAATAACAAAATATAAGATCCACTTAGTCTAGAACCTAGGGTGTACCATCATCAAAGAATTATTACACCATTAAAAGTTAGGAAAATGTTAGATCATCTAAGAAACATGTAGTACCCCCCACCCCACTAACTCAATGAGTGTATTTACATGATCAATTACACATCTTCCCAGCTAATGTCCAACAATGTTAAAATGTTAACTTATATCACCTAGTGAAATCCTTTGGACAATTTTGGTGATTTTAGAATAAAATTTCTTTATCCCATGGAATTTGGGTGAATCAATTTAGAAAAAATGGAAATTGGTGAATTGTTTTTGGGAAAAAAAAGTAAAAACCTAGCCCATGGGCTGAATTACACCCCTAAAATTTTCTCAGTAGGGAAAATTTTAGGGGCGAAATTTAGCCCATGGTTAATTTTCGATTTATTTTCAAAAAATAAGATTTGTTAATTTTCATTTGTTTTTAAAATGATATGCCAAACTCCACATGATAAAAACATTTTACCCTAAAAAAATTGTCCAAAAACTATATATTCCTTGTCATTTTACCCAAACATTTTATGGTTGGAAATTTAAGAATTAGTAATATTCGCCAATATTTCTACACTTTAAGAAATTATGGATCCTTAAAATTTTCTTTGGTGTAATTATTAATACCATATCACAACAACACCATAGGAAAATGAGACATAAGACACATTTTATCTCCATCAAATATCAAGTATTTCCCCACCACACATACAACCCAAAGGAACCATGTAGAACACACTCTCCTAGTGACACCATCAAAATCATAGCACCATCATATGAAGCAAAGTCATAAGAGTAGGCTCCTATGTCAAGAGAATGAAGCAAAGTCATAAGAGTAGGCTCCTATAACTTCATCAAAATATCCCAATGCCAAAGACAGAATAAGCTCCATGAACATGCGACCCCACGACCATCTAACACTCCATTAGTATTTGTTGAAAATCCCACATAGTGATGAAAATCACAATCTGCAATCTCATATAATATGAGGTTAAACATACAAACCAGAATTCACTATTAAGATAAGTCTTTCATCACAACGTGCAATCTTATATAATATGAGGTTAAACATACACACCATAGTTTACTATTAAGATAATAGTCTTTTGTATATGAATTAAGATATCAAGAATTAGAGTTACTCCTATAATTGCAGTTCATAGATGTGAACCGTCCACACTTATATATACAATTATACCATAATTGATTTGCCATGTTGAACACTTTTTTTACAGTGACATCACTACTAATGTATAGTGGGATTTTTGGTTATTTATTCCTTTCTATGTTTGCGACATTTTCATTTAGTGTGGGTCTGTATAGATTATATGGGATTTGGATTTCTCTAATTTCAATTAAGGCCAAAAACTAGAAGGGTTTTGGAAAATTGAGATAATGGCATCTTTTGGAGATTCTATGGTAGGTGCATTAATGTAGTCAACGTTTCGAGCCATTCTTGGCTTATCATCAGGACATTAACGATGCCTGTAGATAAAACAAATTGAAGGGGAATATATTATTTTACCATTTTCAATAGCCAAAGTAGTAGCAAGACAATGTAGTTCAATTTTTTTTTTTCACACAAAAAAAAGCTTTACTTTAAATTATAAAAGTATAAATATACATGTTCCAAATACATTGCATGAGAACCAACAAAATTGACCAAGGCCCAAGACCAAAGACAATGCCACAGACATCAAGATCCCAAAAACCAAGTTATATCCATGATCATCCGAAGACAAAAACAATGAAAGGTAGAAGCTGAAGAAACCGAGCCTTTCCACAAAAAACAGGCCCTAAAAATTATCAAGGAAGAGAGGGGAGTGTTCTCATGATCTTCTTCAATCTTTACTCACAACAATAGAGGTAGAATACTTGATATGTGAATTTATTTGTTAATAAAATATTATTATATAATAAAGAAATTTTACTAATTCTAACCATTATACCCGATCATTTCACATATTATGTCTGTAGATTTGCTTAGTTTTGAATGTCTACTATTCTTTTGTGCATTTAGATGCAACAATTTTCTAAACAAGTCATAACTCATATAATGACACAAATGCAACTATTTTCTAAATAGGTCATAGCTCTTAGAATTATGTGTCACTTTATTGGAGTATGGTAAGGAAATTTATCAATAATTTACTTTAAAATGTGAAACATTTAATGATGCTATATCCACTATTTTGCTTCAAATATTGCTTATTAGTTTCTTCCATCATTTGTATTGCGAATACAACATAGTTTCATTGAATGCATTATAACTGTATCTTTTAAAATGACTTTTGAATTTAAATGAATTTTTAGAACCTTTCATATAAAATATGGTTGTCCTAAACATTGTCAAAGACATGGCTACAAAAAGGACAACAACACTAGGATTACATAAAGAGAATGTGTTTAATTGTATTGTTTACCGGTATCAAAATGTGGTTGTTTCTCACATTTGCATCTTGATTGGTGTGTATGTAGGTTTACAATCTTATGTCTAAGTGGAAATGTATAAACAGAGTGTGAAATGAAAATAAAAATATTGGGAAATCTATAATTAAAGATGGTGAGATGAGAATATTTATGAAAAACTACATGTTTCAAATGAAGGGGAAGATTTGAATTTTAGTATTGGTTGGGTGAATTTAAAGAAATAAATTATGTAGCTAAATGCATTCTGAAATGTACTAGTTGTATCAAGCATAATTCTTCTAACTTGCAAGGATATTTTAAAGAAAATAATAGAAAATAAGTGGGGTTATAAAGGCCAAAAAGTCTGCACAACCAAGTATTATATGTGACTAAAATAATTTTAATGACTGATACAGTTAGTGCTAAAGTTAACTCTCGACTGCAAGAGAGCCATTGATTGGATTAATGGTGTAATAACAGAAGGGGAAATGAAAGGGTGGATAAATGATTAAGCCTACCTAAAACACAGACCCATAAGTATATAAGAGAGAAAGTAAACACAGATGATGTACAAGTATAAGCCTACAGACAGTAGACATACATGAGCCAGCTTGGGAATCAGCAATATAACCACAAACAGCTGATTACATATCCAAATAATAAATGCCTTTAAACAGAAAAACATTCTGTATAAAAAGAGGATACAAATACATAAGTCTCTAATCAGAAACTAGACAGAAACACTATCCTTCATAAAATTCATCACAGAATTACATCATAAACATTGAACTGTATTTGTATATCATTACAAATCAAAATGACTCATATAGGATTTCTCATCCTCATACTACTCTCGAACTACACTGATAAGCACATAAAAGAAATTTCAGACTGGTAACTCAACCGTTACCATCACACACAGCCCCTCGGCTGGAACTCCCCTCTCCACTTCACATCCTCATTATTCAATACTCATTATTCAATATATATAGAAACTAGTTACAAATTTAAGATCCAAGATTAATGGATCGAAAACTCCTTAGGACACAAATACAGAAAAACTCCGATCTATGCTAGACCCCCCTGCTCGAATACAGATTTCATCCACCTTTTAAATTGCCACCTGCATCATTGAAAATTGAATATTGTTTTCGAGCTGCCTTCAAATATGGGATGTGTAGCCAAATATGGATAAGCTTTATCTCGAAATCTGACATTTGATGCTGATCTTGTGCCTTTTGATAAAGTCATTTAATTATTAATTGTCTTTCATCCAATCTGGAGCTACTCCATGTCATGTTGATTTTCCTGTTTTTTCTTCCATTGAATCTGGAACTGAATGCAAATTTGTTGCTTGAAGAAGTGGATCTGATCCCTATTATCAATCTTCGCCAAATCTCTGCCACGTGTGAGGTTGAATGTAAAAATGCCAGCTCTAGACCCAAAACGTATCTGATCCCTATTTAAAACGCTACAGAAACAAGAATAGGCTTCATTACTTGCTCACTGCAGTGCTCCTTAGCATGTGATGTGGTTAGTTGCATATGCATTTAATATCTCCTCAGCGGAATTCAATAACATATGCCGGGCAATCTTTGCCTTTATATTCTTAGAAGATTTGCTCCATTAACGGAAACAGAGAGTTTTGGAAGAATATTATCAATTCTGCCTGCACCTATTTCCAAATCGCAGCTCCTCTTGTATGTTTTCAAATGTTTTTGCAGGCTCAACCCTAGAGTGGTTTCAATTACATATTCACCACTAATTTTATACGCTATTGATGTGAAAGTATCAAACTCCATGCCGATAAAGTCATTTTTATAGTAGCCCTGTAAAGCCCATGAGTCATAACTTATATAGGAAATAGGACAACGCCAGATAGGCTTGGGAAGGTCGTATAACAGAAGGAAAAATCCAGAAGTCATAATAAAAATTGCCAGAATTGCAGCGCCTGTTCCAATTCCCATCAAAGAGTTGGGTACCAAGGCTGCAACAATCATCATCAGACTTTCAACCACAGCAATTGTTCCAAGCAGATCCAGAAACAAGTATGAATAGTGACCAAAACCTTGCTGTAACTGCACCATGAAGAAGACAATTGTGGTAGAGAACCCAGCCACCAATACTAGGTATGGAAAAGATGATAAAATATTTGCAATTGCAAACACTGCTACTGCATGGTGTCCACTGAGCCTTTCATGGTGGAAAACCTTCATGTCTTCTAAGAATGATGGGAAGCCTCCAATAGACATGAAAGTCATGAATCCTGACACGAAGGCACTACTGCTAAATGAGAATTATTTTGAGGACCTTGAGGTAAGTACCTGAAATCCTTGAACTTGTGGATTAAAATGCTACTTTGTGAAAAAGGGGTCATGAGGATGGAATCCAATGAGTAATCCATTTGTGCGCGGTGGTTCGGGATGTCGATAGGGGATGATATAGGAGTATGTTGTAAGAAATGAAATGACATGAAAAGGGTGGGATATAGTGAAACAGATGTAGAGTGTGGCATACCACAAAGTTGGAGAAGATTTCAATCAAATAAGAGAAGGAAAACTACGACAAAAGAAGAGGGTTGTAGTGTGACTGAAGGAAGGGGCAACGAATCAGCACCACAACTTGAAGAAGAATCTTATGATAGAGACGAGGACAAGGAAAAAGGATGTCAGCCCGCTTCTTAGGAATATCCTGTTGATCCATCTCATTCTAGACAGTGCGACATACCTACAACCCCACGCGCATCTCTAGAGACTGAGGTAAGAAATACTAGTCCATCGTAGTTTATACGAGTAGGTAATAGCAATAATAGTCAGAATAGTACTTCGACTTATAACACCGCTATAAGTGTTGGTCTTGTAATACAAAGTTATCCAATACCCCTGAGACAAAGAATAGTTGGGGATGATATGAAATTGCCTATTTATCATGGGAATGGGTATGAGGATCCAGAGAAACACTGGTTCCTGTGCAATGTTGTTTGGACTGTCAAGCAAGTGCAGGATGCCAATGTAAAAAGAGCACAACTAATTATGACTTTTAGAGGTCGTGCTTTGGATTGGTTCATGAAATTTGCAATGGTACCTATTGGACAACCACAAAGACCTTAGAAGATATTAGGGATGCATTAAAGGATGAATTCTAGAAGCCAAAATCTGAATCACAATGTATAACTGAACTCAAAGAGATCAAACAGTCGACAACTAAATATATTTGGGACTTCGACCAAAGATTCAAGACACTAATGGCTCGTGTAAGCTTCCAGATGATATATGTTCAACATAAGGAATTGTTTATAACTGCTTTTCTACCACATATCAGGTTCCTCTGATGCAGCAAAATACTGTGTTATAGGTTGAATCTCTCGAACTAGATATGAAACTAGAAGCGTCACCTATTGGAGAAACTGGAGCGGGTATGGATCAAATCCAGTCGGAGCTGGAAAACCTATCATTACATATTCAAGACATTAAGAAGGGTAAGGAAAAAAGAGAAGAAGTTTGGTGTACCAGGTGTAAAGAGGAGGGTCATTCTAAGGACCAATGCACAACGTTCCAGGACTATATAGCTGTCGGGAGCATCTTGCTTGAACCCTGAAATATGTAAAACCATGCACTGTGCAACCTATGGAGGTGAAAACACTCAGCCACAACTTCTATGGTCAATTTTAGACCATGAAAAGCCAAGCATAGACTGATCTTGGGCATATTTATATATTCCCTAGAGGATGTATCAAATAATGAATTGGATTGAAAAAAAATCACAATACAAATTCATGGGAAAAATGGCAATTGAAAACTACAACTGCGCTGCACTCCCACTATGATGTGTTTCAACTCCTAAAAATTGAGAAAAACAACCATCATTCCTAAATTAAAAAATATATATATATCTTAATTCTAGGTTTGAAGCACTTGAAGTGTGACTTTGAAGCACATGAACATGACTCATGTTTCTAATTTTCTTACCTCGTGTGTGCTTTGCATAGGACCGAATGTACTATGTCATACACAACCCTTAACCTTATCAACAATTTTCTCAAACAACTTTGTGATTGACAGACTGGAGAGAGAGGACTCTCTAATTGAAATTTAAATAGAAAATAGGCCAAATAACCACTAAAAACACGTGCTTCCTTGGTTTCTACGATTCATATTGCTCCATCTCCTACATACGGAATCTCAATGACATGTCGTTAGAAGCAATACATAGTAGCCAGATAGGGATTTCCAATGACTAACTGGAAAGATAGATTTTGATTCATTTCTGATGTACTTCTTAAACTTGACATCCTAGTAGGTGTTTTTCAATGCTACATTTTTTCACTTTTGAAGGTCAAAATTGAATTATGTTAGCCCCATGACGCTACTTGAAAAAAATATTCAAGAGCCAATATCTACCTTTATGTAGATCATTCTATTTGTATGTTGAGTTTGGCCTAAAGTGGATCCCACTATGTTTTCATATTATGCATCCCAATGGATTTGATCAACACCAACATGATCAACAACTTTATAACCCTTGTGTAATGTACTCTATGCACTTGTATTAGTCATTAGGATGAAAAAACCAATTTCACACAAGGTGGGCCCCATAAGAAAAAACCATTTTTCATACTTGTATAGCTCTAAATTGGATTGTAATAGATCCAACATGGTCAGTGACTCTAATAAGCATGTATGATCTGTGTCCTGCATTAAAAAATGTCATTTTGTTGATTAATAAAATTTGGTCCAAGGTGAACTTATGGGTAAAAGGCCAATTTTAAACCATGAGTCTTTTTAGGTGACAGCACATTAACTATATAGTTATTTTCAATGCTGGTATCTGTTAGTAGCAGATCTGTCTCACAAGATTTTTTTATTCTGATAGCCCATATGAAGTGAGGGACTCCAATTTTTAATACCAGAAAAGCCATAATTGTTCCAGTGTCAACATGGAAGTAATGCATGAAATGGAAGTGAGGGACCCTCTGCTCAAAGTCTACTCAGCCCAGGCCATAAGAATCTTGACCCAAACTTTCTTGTCATTTGAGTTTGCTATGACAGCTGCAGTTCGGGTTCAAGAAATGTTTCAAATTAAAGGAACAGTGTTAGAATCCAGTGGAAGTCAAGCTAGCTTTTGGATGCAATGCATGACTTTGACAAGGAGGTCTTTCGTTAATATGTACAAAGACATTGAGTATTACAGGTTAAGAGTAATTATATATGCATTGGTGTCTCTCTGCGTTGGCACCATCTATTTCGATGTTGGCACAGGTTACAACGCTGTCGTGGCCCCTCTTGTGGCGCCTTAATATTTTATAGTGTCTACAACAAACTCCATAATATACCCCTCCAATATACTATCCAACCAGTAATCAACAACGTGAGATATCTTATTATTCACACCTTTAAGAGTCCGGACTAACTCAGGTGTCCAAATCGTAGGCTCACGAAAAATAGTAGGCCAATAGACCTCATAATGCATGATATTATGGGTAGTTGTCGTAGTGAAAAAATGTCCACTTGAGTGAAATTGAAGATTGGATTCGTCATGGAACTAATGAAGAATAGTCTGAGATTGGTATTTACCAAGGCATCAAAGCCCGAGTGTGCCATTAGCATGTTGACAGAAAAGGAATTTATTTAACAAGACATACTTGCTACATTCGAGCCTCAACTTCCTTCTGTCATTAGGTTTCATATGGGGAGGGCAGGTTTGTGTGTCAAGGTAACAGATGATATCCTCATACCAAGAAAGAGAAACCACGCTATAATCCATGGCGACATATTTGATGGCAAACACTAAAAACAAAGACTCATCATCCTCCCCAATATTCAGTCAATCGAGTTCAGGGTGTTGAGCTATAAGAAGAGAAAATTCACGACCTTTAATAGTATTGGAAATGTAAAAATCTAGGTCAAACTCTTGGATTTTGGCCATCCAGTTTGATAGCTTCCCCTGGAAGTAAGTTTGGGACAATAGTTACTTCACAGCAAGGAGAGGGATCTTTACAACTGTATGCCTTCTGAGTACATAATGGAGAAATTTCTTCAAGGTGACGACTAAGGCCAATGCATTCTTTTTAATCAAAGGAAACTTGAACTTAGCCTTGGACAAGCTTTGAGTCATGAATTCTACAGGATTCTTGTGATTATTAGAGTCAAGCTAGATAAGGATGGTGGAAATAGCCTGTTTAGTCGCATTAGTAAATATTTGAAAGTCATGATTGAAGTGAGGCTTGGAAAGGACTGGGGAAGATACAACGTTGTTCATGATGGCCTAAAAGGAAGATTGTGATTTTTCACTCCAATCAAATGCTGTGTATTTTTGCAAAAGCATAATCTAGGAAAAATTGGGCACAAATCGTCGCACGAAATTGATTTTAACCATAAATGCTTGGACGACTTTCTTTAACGTAGGAGGGAGGTTTTACATAGAATATATTCTTTCAAGATCAATCCTCACACCATACTCAGAAACAATATGCCCTAACAACTTCCCCTAGGTAGCATAAAAAATAGATCATTCTCTGGGTGCATCACGCCTGGGTAGACTCCTTTGGATAAACCAAATTATTCACGGTAATATCCCCGTGAATGATGTGAAACCCAATGGATTCTGTTGCAGATATAGAATTGGATGGCCTAGAACTAACCCCAACCAGCTATAAAAACCCTAAGAATTGCAATTAGACTCAATTGGACTAAGTTTGGAAGATAGGAAATTAAAACTAGTTTTTGGACCGCTCAACTGGAGGATTTCCAAGACAATTCAAATGGCCTCTAAGGGTCACGAATTTATAATATGATTCTGATTCGGATCCTATAAGATGTCTTCTTACTGCAGCAACTCACAGACATATATTTGGAGCCATGGAAGTCAATCTAATAAAGATTATGGAAACTAGTCAAATTTAACACCATAACAAGCATGGGATCAATTATCCATTAAAGATGGAGAAATAATTTGCAGAACATAGAGAAAATTCATTACATGGAATAACAGACATGATCCTTGACATTACATAGCTTCATAAATAGCATCAAATACCCAAGGGGTCACTATCCTCCCTCAATAACATAAGCAATTACAAGACATGGCAGAAAATGCTCCAATTGATGAAATCTTCAACATTGAACAAGGTAGCATGTATTTGATAATGGAATGGACCTGCAAGTAGCTTCAATGATCATGGATGAATTCCTTACTCATGATATAATTGAATCCACACTATATTGAGGAACATAAGGGGCACATATCCCAACTATGACTAGGGGCACATCTCCCAAGTATTGAGAAGCTCAGAGCTCTCAATGAAAAACTCAATCTGGAAAAAAGAAGTGAGTGGGTTTTCCCTTCATTCTTTTATAAATTTATTTGGCTTCAAGATGCATGGTCACTTGCCTCATCCAATGCACCCTCACTGACTAATTTTTGGACTGGTAGCTTTATCCTTCTTTTTCATTGCTTTCTTTCCTTTCTGCTTTAGTCTGCTTTTCTTGCTTTTGGAAACTCCTCCTTTTCCTTGATTTTCTTTGATTTCTTTCTTTTCTAGTGCTTTACTACTTTTATGCTACTTTTTTCTTTTCCAGTGCTTTCCTGCTTTTATGTTTTTTTATGCTTTTATGTGCTTTCTTGCTTTTATGTTCCCTTCCATCTTTTCAGTTGATTTATTGATTTTATATGTTTTTCTTCCAATTTCCTCTTTTGGAATACAATTCATAGGGTCCACTAAAGATCCTATGCTCCCTCCTAGGCCACCTAAGCATTTACACCTCATCAAAAAGGGAGAAAGCAAAAAAGCAAAAAAACAATCATGCCATGAGAATGACGCAAGAATCCCCAGGGGGGAAAGGGTGTGGGCACTGGGTATCCCACTTGCTCTCTTTATTTATGTTTTGTACAATGATTAAAGAAGAGCCTCTTTATCCTTACAAGTTTGGATAAAAAAGGTTAAAATGTTTGGAATAAAAGAAGAAGAGAAGATAGAAGAGGCTTCATGGAGCTTTGGATTGCTCGAATTTGTCCCAAAATTGGCACAAAATACTCTCTACCCGTCTGTAAGAAAACAAAAACCAGCAAACTAATTTAGTAGAAAAGTGCCTAAAATCACTTTGAAAGTGTTTTGGGCAAAGTTAGAAAAATAAACCAAAAATTATTCTAAGTTAAGCTAGATCTAAGAAAGCAATAACTAAGAGAAGTAGGCTTGTGAGACCAACTTTCTTAGGTTGTTGCGTTATATTTTGAGATTTATTTCTGAGAGACTGCAATATGGAGCTTCATTTTCAAATTCCTTATAGAAAGTTTGCTCTAGTTTTTCCATTGGAATTGATACCAAAATTAGAGAATTATGGAGCTCTGCTGCGTTATGTTTTGATATTTTTAAAGCATAACACAACACAGCTCCATAACTCTTCAACTATGAACATTGCGTAATATTGTTGGGCTCTAGCTTCGTTCTTTAACTTTCTTGTACTCACCCAAGTTCAACACAGTTGTGGTCCAACAAAACCCTTCTTCACCGGCCCTTTCGGAAACAGTCTGCGAACAAATTGAGGTCTCACCTGAGGCGAAGCTATGGGGGGGCTGCAGAAGCACATTTCTACAGCTAGGTGATGCACGGATAATAAACTGGCGAGCTGCGCAAAGTCACAACTACTTCGCGTTTACTTCTTATGCTACAGCGTGTGCTGGGACTGTGCACTTCACAACTTGCAACAATATACTCTAACAGCAGAGCTCCAAACTGCGCTTCTAAGAAATCACACACTTTACAGACTTGGTTGACTTAGTGTTATTTGGGAAACTATGCATTCAACATATTTACTCAGAATTACTCACACATTCAAGTATATGTGTTCGATACTTAACATATTATTCTCATAAATCATTCATGTGAAAATACATATAAAAGTGGGAACACACACAACCATAGCATGAACATAATCATAAACAAGAATATAAGTATAAACAATCGCACATATTCAATCACACAACATGAGTATTTACGTGGTTCACCCCCCAGATGGGAGCTACGTCCATGAGAACTGTTGTTTATATTGATGGGATGGGTTCAACAGTTCCAGTCTGCACACTCAGCTGCAGACTCTTCTCTTTACAATAGGTCTTTGCGCACGCAGCTGTAGAGCCTCTTCCTCTCTTCTTGCTCTCTTTACAATGCTTAGTCTTTTCCAAAAGACTTAAGACTAGAAAATAAGGCCAACATAAGATATTCTATATTCCCAATAAGACCAATGACAGATAAACCCTTCCCTTACAAAATTGCCCTTTTTTATAGATCATGCCCGAGGGTCACGTCTTTACAATCATTGTGGGCCAAAATTCTATGATACCAAAAATGGTGTGGTTACCCCACTAACCTGGCCTGTCGTAGTCGACAGCTGCATCATTTGACTTCAACCTCCTTCCTGTGCCGCTTCTGGCTCTGACGCCCCTTTTGAAAACCTCAGTTCTAACTGCTTACCTCTGACTGTGTACTGGCGTGTCCCTTTCCGTCGTTCTGCCTCTTCTGTCTCCATAGGTCCGCCACTTTTCTTCTAACGGTTTCCACCACTTTGGCTGACAGGTCGCTTTCCTCCGATTTTGCACCACTCTTCATCCTGCTCCTGGGATTCTGTGGAATCACTTACCCAAAATAGGTCGTTGTTGGACCTCATTTCACTCGTACTTCACTACCAAAATTAGTTGTTGTGTTGGATCCTTGCTCCACGAACACTGTCTTCCCAAAAAGTGGCTCACTTGGGCCATGCCCAACAAATATGATGGTTTACATTGATACCAATTTATTTTTTTGTGGAGGCATTCTATATCTTTGATATTTGTCTATTGACTATATTTTTATGAACGTCATTATACACATCTTTCCAACATTCATTGGTTTCTTTTTTAATCAACATCTCAGGTTTGAGGGTGATATTTGAAAATTTGCTCCAACGTATTTTTATAAATTCTCTGCATTAACTTCCTTAGAGTCAGTTACTCTTGTAATCTCTCCTGGGTCAGAAAATGAAGTTGTTGATTGTGAATTGCTCTTAAGGCTAATTCCTTGTGAATTACAACCATCTGCTTGTATGATTGCATCCTCTTCTTTAATGGTTACAAAAACTGTAGGTAGAGAATCATAAGATAAGGAATCATTGCATATTTATAGAAGTCTCCGTGTTTTGGCATTGCTTTGACAATAATGTGGTATCTAAACTTTGGCAAGAATCGAATCCAAGTATATCATAGGTAGGCATGCTTCCAAACTCTATTTCTCTCAATTTCAGCTTGATCCATTTGTATTGCAGAATTTTCCTTGTTTACTTCAACACATGTACTAGCAGAACCTGCATATGTTTTTTTAATTTTTCCAGAAATTGAATACTATAACCATATGTAAGAAATAAATGATAATACAAAAGACTGGTTAGAGACACAAATTAGAAGAGAATGGAACTCCACTGAAGGAAAACAACCCAAATAGCCATCACTTACAACTCATTTAAAAGTTGCTAACAATGAAATGGTTCCAGGAAATAAACAAAATTCCACTCAACATACATTATTCAATAGTAAAAGATTCCACATCTTGAAGGTGAATTTATGTTACTTTGAAATACCATATTTTATTATAAATAATTACTAAAAAATATTCACTCAGTTTGCAACACCATATTTCATTCAATTGTTGCAAAGAAGCATGATTTTATATTTTAGTTTATCAAAGCTAAATTATAGAAAGCTATTAATAATCAAAATAAAATAATTAAAAAAAACATGTTATTAAAACTAAATCAAAGAAAGAGATTAATGTTCAAAATAAAATGAAAAGATTTTAGTGAAAGAAGATTGCGGAGCGGGTTGATTGCTAGGGTTTGAAGGTTTCGGGTTGTTCGTGAGTTCCGTGCTCGATGCCGGCAGGCTGTAGGCAGGAAGGTTCAGTCGGTTCAGCCACCCTGGTAACGTACAGGGTAAGCATGCCGACCCTGTCCCCGGGACCCTCGGGTTCGACAGGGAATGAGGCCATGGGTTTAGGCGGCCTAAGCGGATCGGAGGCAGGGAGGAATAATAGATCGGGCCTGGGAGGATGCCTCCCCAAAACCCTCTCTATTCCTGCCATCTAGGTTAAATCTAACAAAATCAAAGAGAGGGTCGAGCAATGGAAGGAGAAGGCACTGATTGGAAAGTTTGTGGGGATCTGGCCGCGAGAAAAAGATCTAGTTTGATGGATCAAGACCACTTGGAATCCCAAAGGGAATTATGATCTGCATTTGGGTGCCAAAGGGTTATTTTCTATTATCTTCTTCAATGTGGAAGACATGGATAGGGTTCTGGAGGGAGGCCCTTACTTCTTTCTCTCTTCTGGTCTGTTTCTTAGGCCATGGAAATAAAGATTTAACCCAGAAACAAAGGACATGAAAGTTGCCCCTGTTTGGATCAAGCTTTTTTCTCTCCCCTGTGAGCATGGGGGCTTCACTAGAAGGCAATATAATATCACGTTCATTCATATTGCGGTATTAAATATTCATGAAAACCTAAAAATTATATTGCTTATATATTAAGGGGCAAAGGTTCTTTTTTTATTTAATGGAACAATACAAAAATACTTTGGGGTCTTTTTTATATGGGCAGGCTGACAAATATCCGCCAAATAGAGATGGCGGGATCACGGCCGGATGAGAAATCGGGTTGAGGCAAGGCTCGGGTTTACCAGTACGCAGGGAAATTGCGTCTTGAGGCATGCTTGAGGCCAGGGGTTTCATGGTGAAGTGGGTTTCCAGTCGATCATAGTCGAGAGATAGTGGTCATTGACAGGCAATTGTTACCAATAGTACTCAGCCAGTTGTTACCAATAGCCTTGGGAGGCTCTAAGCCTCCAGGTCCTGTTATAGGCCTTCGATAGGCCTTGGGGGCTTGAATACCCAACCACTCGTGCCTATTACAGGCCTTGGGAGGTTTAGTCAGCCTCCTAGAGCTTGTTACAGGCCCTCGGGGCTTGGATACCCAACCCATAACAGGCTTAGTCAGCGATTGGGGAACTGCAACATGCAATTTAAATGTTGTACTATGTGCATTGGCTCTAGTGACATAGAAGAAGTGATCTCCTATCTCTTCATTAGACCATTAGATGTTGTAAATAATAATGATATGTGGTTGAGTAATTGCATTGTGGGTGAAGTAATGTGCATCCACGATATACATCGAAAGAAGCAAGGTGCATTGTAGAATGCATGTGGGGTCATAAGAGGGGTATCATAACAATATACTAGGTAGAAATATAAAGGGGTATAAAAAATGTTAATGAAAAAATTGATACATACAATATCTAGTGAAAATAGGTTTTTTTTTTTTAAATTGGGAAGGCATATTGAGAGGGGGTAAAAAAAACGATTTTTGAAGGTATTTTCCAATATTTAGTGAAATTAGGGGTATTGTTTTATATGCCACGATCGAACGTGCTATGATAGCTGTTTATTGAGTGAAGCCCCCGTGCCTGTGAGTACTAGGATCTGGAGATCCTGCAAGATATTGGAAATACATTGGGGGAGTTTGTTAAAGTTGCAGAGCAAACAAAGATCCAAAGGTACACTATCTATGCTCGCATCTTTGTTTATATGGATTTGTCAAAAGATCTTCCTGAGGCTATTAGCTTGAATTGGGAGGATGAGGAATGGATCCAACCTCTCGATTATAAACAACTGCTGTTCACATGTAGAATCTGTCATGAATATGGTCACTTTGGAAGGAACTTCCCCAGGATCACTCAGGGGCCACCTCAACCCAATTTTGCCCAGGAGGGTGCGAAGGGCAAAGATGGATTTACCCAAGTGTGTAACAAGCGGAGGAATAGAGCGGGGGATCACCAGAAGAAAGGAAAAGAGAAAGGTGAGAAAGGGATCAACGGAAAAAAGCCCTTTCATATTTTGGAGGAAGTTGATGAGGATAACTAGGTTGAAAGAAAAGGGAAGAGTCATTAGGAAAATGTAGCAATGGATGCAGAAATCCCATTGCTCTAGGCAGCGCCATCTGAAAATCAACTGGTGGTTATGGAGGAAGATGAGGATGAGGAAACGGAGCTAGGAGAACTTGATCTAGATGAGATTGAAAAAGAGTGCAATAAAAAGGGGAAGGGCTATGTATCGCGCAAGCAATTAGAGCTTCTGCAAGAGGCAATCATCAAATCTAAAGCATGCCAACAACTCGGGATATCCTCAAATCCTCACAAACGGAGCAAAAGGAAATCCCCGGAGGAGGAATTGAAACAGGGCAGGAAGTCGAACAAACAAAGAATTGCAGAGATTGGAGTGAAACTCATTGAATCAGGCCAATACCCGACGATCAGGACATCCTTTTGTGAAGCAAATAAGGTTACTCAATGAAGCTCATATCGTGGAATATTCGAGGGTGCAATCACCCGAGGAAAATAAAAACGTCGGCAAGAAATATTAAGAAGGACAAACCTGATGTTCTTTTTTTACAAGAAACTAAATGTAGCTCTGAAACCGTGGAGAAGGTGGGGCAAAGGATCTGGAAAGGTTGTAAAGTGATTTCTACGGATGCTTTAGGCATGGATGGTGGCTTAAAAGTCTTATGGCTCCCTCACTCTGTGCAATTGACTGATTGGAGAGCTAATCAGTTTTCTATTTCTTCCAATTTTACCATCTTAGATTCTGGACGAAAGGTACACTGGTAAATATTTACGGACCTAGTGCTTTCCCTATTAACCAGTCTTTTTTCAGATTCTTATCTTGGATGGCAGAGCAGGCTATTAATGGCTCTTGGATACTGTCAAGTGATTTTAATCTGATATCCTCGCTTAATGAGAAGAAGGGAGGAAGGAGACTTTTGGATAGATTCCAGGAAGCTTTCGGGAAGCTTTTATCCCAAATCCCCTTGATTGATATTGAGACCAGAAATGGTTGGCACACCTGGAATAAAAAACGAGGTGGACGACACCTCGTTGCATCCTGTATTGACTGATTTCTGACTACTGAAGACATTGCCCGCGGTACGGGAAAAATCAATGCCAGCGTGTTTCCCTCAGCAGGTTCCGACCATTGGCCCATTTTCCTCCACTGGGATTGGTCAAACAATGTCCTTTATAAACCTTTGAGGTTTGAGCAGTTCTGGTTGGAGCATAAAGACTTCAAAGATTAGGTGGGACAGTGGTGGCAGGAGCTGGTCCCCCGGAGGGTACCGGTATGTTCCAATTTAAAAAAAAACTCCAAGCCCTCAAATCCAAAATTCGTACTTGGAACAAGGAAGACTTTGGTAACATCTTTCAGGATAAGGAAAAGTTGACTACGGATCTGAAGCAGACCTAGTGCAGAGGTATCGCTGAAGGGTGGGATGACGCATTAAGGGAAAGGGAGCAACATTTGTTGGATCAACTGGAAGCCAGGGAAAGGCAGGAGGAGATTTTCTGAAAACAAAGGTCCAGGAACCAATGGCTCCAAGATGGGGAGAATAATAGGAAATTCTTTCATAACACGGTTATTCAAAACCGCCATAGATCGAATATTTTCAAGCTCAAAAAAGATGATGTGAGTCAAGTGGAAACTAGAGGTGAGATTGAATATGAACTAGTAAACCACTTTGCTTCGATCTTAATGGAAGATAGGGCTGATCGAAGCATTTCTATCTCCCACATCACTCGTCTCATTCCCAGACTGGTCACCAGAGACCATAACGAATTGCTGAACAAATCGACGATTATGCAGGAAGTTGAGGAAGCCATGAATCAGATCGCCCTTGGGAAGGCCCCAGGACCGGATGGCTTTGCTACTAATTTCTTCCATTCCTTCTGGGATATGATCAAGGAAGAGGTTCTGGGTATTGTTGAAGAATCACGAAAGTGTGGTGGGGTTTTAAAAGCTTTTAATGCGACTTTTATTTCTCTTATTCCGAAGGGGGAAGGCGCAGACTCCCCTGGCAAGTTCAGACCTATAGCCCTCTGTAATGTCATTTACAAAATCATTACCAAAGTGATTGCAAATAGCATCCAGCCGCTGCTCCCTCTCCTTATTAGCCCGGAACAATTGGGTTTTGTTGAAGGCAGACAAATTGTGGATGGAATCATTCTGGTTCATGAGATTATTCATTCCCTGAAGCCCACAAAGAAACCTGGTATGCTTATCAAGATGTATTTAGAAAAAGCTTAGCTGGTAGTACATGCGTAGCATCTTGGCTTCCTTTGGGTTTAACAGGACTTGGGTGAGATGGATTATGAACCTAAGCTCCACTCCTTTCTTTTCCATCTTGCTCAATGGCTCTCCATCTAGAATCTTACAGGCCTCTCGGGGCATCCGCCAAGGTGACCCCCTCTCGCATTTCCTTTTCATCTTAATGGCAGAGGGACTGAGTAAACTTCTCAAGAGCTTAGCAAATGATGGCAGTATTTGAGGCCTTCAACTCCATCCTGGGTTGGACAACCAGACGCACCAACAATTTGTTGATGACACCATGTTAATGGGGCACCCTTCAGTCCAAGAAGCCCGCATCTTCAAAAAAGGCTTAAAACTTTTTGCGAAGGCATCGGGGCTTGAAGTCAATCCTACTAAATCTCAAGTTTTCTTCTTTAATACTGCAGAAATCACCCAACGCAACATTTTTAGGATTTTAGGCTATGCCAAAGGCTCTCTTCCGTCCAAGTATATGGGTGTTCCTCTCATGGAAGGCACCATTCGTAAGGTTTCATGGCAAGATTTGATTGATAGGATCCGGAAAAGGATAGCAAGTTGGACGCTTCGACCTTTAAATCTTCCTAGCCGTCTGGTCTTGGTTAAGTCAACTCTCCAAGCTATACATGTTTATCTCTTTTCCATGCTCGCTGCCCCTAAGTCGGTCCTTAAAGAAATAAGGAGTATTCATCGGAATTTCCTGTGGGGTGGCAGGGAGGAAAAATCAAATTTTTCCTTGGTTGACTGGGAAAAGCTCTGCAATCCTAAGGACAAAGGTGGTCTTGGAATTAGAGATTCTGAGATTCTCAGCAAAGTCTATGGGTCCAAAATCTGGTGGAGGTGGTGCAACCACAATTTGGAACCATGGGAAAGATTGTGGCATGTGAAATATGCCAGAGATAGGCCACATGGGATTCTGATCCGATTCAATGAAGTCAGGAATGGATCCTATATTTGAGAAAAAGCTTTCAATGGCTGTAAACTAGTGCAAGATCACATCTTCTGGTAAATCTACAATGGTGATGCAACCAACTTTTGGGATGATTCGTGGAATCAGTCCCTAAATTGGGAGATGATCCTAGGTGGCAAGACATTCGGGCGAGAGGAATGGCAGAAGGCAAGATCAAACTCTGTGACTATTGGGAGGAGGTTTCGATTGATGGTCATAGACAGTGGTTGGATTGTAGGTGGATGGAAGGGCTTATTAATATTGAAGACCTCAGTGCTTTCGATACCATGCTGCAAGAACGAGTCATCCACGTCAAAGAGGGGCCTGACAAGCTGCACTAGGGTTATACCCCGCAAGGAATTTTCAGCATAAAGGAAGCCTACGACATTCGAATTAACAGGGATGATAGGGGAGACAACATCTGGAAGAAGGTTTGGGGGATGGACCCCTGGCCCAAAATTGCGGTTTTTTGTTGGTTGGTTGCTTAGGGAAGAATATTAACCAGTGAAAATCTTAGGAACATAGGGATTCATGGCCCCTCTCGATGCCCCTTATGTTTCCTCTCTGAGGAAACCTCTGAGCATTTATTGGATAGTTGCACCTTCTCTTCAACTCTATGGGATCGGGGAGCTATGATCTTTCGTAGAAGTGATCAGATTCGTGATCACCCGGCTCATACCATTAAAAACTAGAATCCTAAAGCCTTCTCAAACCCGATCATTTCAACCTGGTGGCTCATGTTTCCTAGGATGGTCATATGGAATATTTGGAAGGAAGGAAATCACCGTATCTTCAAGGACACAAATAATAACTTCGAGGATATATAGAAAAATCTTGCCAATAATATGAAAGGAACTATCTGAAACTTTACTTGGGGGGACAAGGACCGTGATCTTTCGGAGAGTGATCTTCGCATTTCTTCGGGATGGGGTTTATGCAGTTCTGATTTGGAGGGTCTACGCATAAAACCAAAAACATGCCATCCTTCCAGTCCGAATTTCTAGTCCCCTCCACCGGCATAGGTCTTTAAAATTAATTTTTACGGGCCTTCTCAAGGCAATCCGAGAATGGTAGGTTTTGGTGGATTCTGCAAGGATGAAGCTGGCAGTGTCCTAAAAGTTCTTTTCGGACACCTTGGTGTGGACTCCAACAACGCAGCTGAGCTAGAAGGTCTTATTCAGGGAATCCACCTGGTGGTTAATGAAGGTTGGTTTCCGGCTATTTTGGAGGGGGACTCCCACATTATAATTCACATGGCTAAAAATTTGGCCAACGGTCAATCCCCCACCAAAACCTCCATCAGTTGGCGGCTACTACACAGATTAGATCATTTGAATTCCTTGCTGATGAATCATAGCGCCATCAAATTTAGCCATGTTCACCGGGATGCCAATAAGGTGGCGGACCTTTTGGAAAACCAAGGTATTAATGATGGTAGGTCCCTCTCGGTGGGTTTCCTAGAAGACTACAGGTGAGACACCTGGATCACCACTTGGCTAGCTCTGATCTCGAAAAGTTTCGTCAGTAGGCAGATGGAGCCGCTCCACCTCATGAAATTGACAGGGGGCGTATGAGGAGGTGTAATGGCGAGTCCCATCATAGTGGATTGCCACGCAAGAACCAAACTCCACCTTCTGTTTAAATTCCGCATTCGGTACTAGCATGTACATTTCCTGGCAGGTTTTGAGCGAAAGGAATGCTCTGTATATCTTTCCTTATCTAGCCATTAGTGTTCGTTTAATGATCTTTTATGGCGGAGATAGTTTCATGATTGATAATTGGTACAAGATGAGGAATGAACGACGTTTTGCTGATGGACTGCTCATGACGCCTCTGGTTATTTATAGCCACGCAGAGGTGTGCCTGAATGATAGTTTTCTGCTTTGTATCAGGCTCAGTCCTACCTCTGTGAGTCGTAAGGTTTCCTGGGGGAGTATGTGTGACAGTTTCTCTTTAGGCCGTTCGTCTCACTCTATTTGGCCTAGGGAGATGGCCCCAAAGCGCAACGTCGGTCCTGAGCCCATTCCGGAGTCTGGTTCTGATAAGATGAAGGGCATTGCTAAGCATTTTGTCGATAGGGGAATACTCAGGGTCGGGTTACCAGGGCGCAGTCTAGAGCCCAGGAGGCTGCTTATTTTTTCGTCAGCGTATTCCATCCCTGGTCCGGGAAGAGATTGATCAGATTGAGCGCTAACTATGGGATACTGCGCGGGCCATTCCCGTCGATAATCTCCGCCGTGAGATGGAAGATTGGGTGGTCGACCCGGGAACCACTTCTGGCCGTGCTTCTGCATATGATTGTATGTTGATGGTCTACTGGGTTGTCAAGAATATCTTGGCGCATGTCACTATGACCAATTATCTCAAACAGTAAGGCGACGAAGAGCCGGTCCGGGCCTAGAAGGCCTACAACGCCAATGTTCATCTAATGCACCTCAAAATTGATGCTATTGCTAAGAGGATTGGCCTGACTTTTGTTTATCCTGGTATGGAGGATGTTGAGTTGGCTGGGCCCAGTACTCGCCGCCAGCATGCTTCAGCTCAGAAGGTGCAGGCGGACAAGGTAGATGGTTCGACTGAGAAAGGTAAACAAAAGCTGGATGAGGACGCGGGCAATGTTGTTGCTCCCTGATTTCGTTCTGCTGGTCCCGGCTTCTCTGATGGATGTTAACTATTCTCTCTTTTCTGTTCGACATTATAGCTGGTCTTGGGTTGTTTTTTGGGTAGTTTGTATCTAGGTGTGGGGTTTGGGTCTGGGGCTGGTTTAGTTTATGGCTCCTTGTTTCTTTTTTGCAAAGGGTATCTTACTAAGAATGACAGTGTTTTGTAAGTCGAGCGCTGCGCTTTAACCGCTTTTTGTAATATGTTCCAGCAGTAATATAGTCCTTTTTTTATTTACAAAAAAAATGTTCAAAATAAAATAATTAATAATAAATAAAAACTTATAAAAAATAACAAAGGAAAGGGTAACTCAAGAAGAAATAAGTCTCTTCCAAGGCACATGTATGAAAGAAAAATTATAAACCCTAATTGTGGAAAGTTAAGGGGAAAACATGGAACTTAAACACTCCCCCATGATAATTCATTCGTGAACATCTTTCATAACATTTTCATTAATTTACCTTTCATTACATTACATACACTTCATCATTCTCACCTTGTTTAGAAACCTAGGGAAGACCTAGAAATTAGATGCCCTCTCATAATAATTCATTCGCGAACCTTTTTCCTAACATTTCCGCTAATTTACCTTTCATTCCATTACATACACTTCATCACTTTCGCCTTGTTTAGAAACTTAGGGAAGACTTGGAACTTAGACACCCTCTCATTGCACCAAAGAGGCACATTCTACAACCCAATAAGGGGATGTGTAACTCCTTATGTGCTCATCATAAAGTTGACACGTGTCCTTTTTAAAAAATAATAAAATATTATAAAAATAACATGTCGTCTATTTAAAACATTTACTCTAAAAAGGGTTTGCACCTTGAGAGATTTGATTCCTCTCGGCGCTTGGTAGATCCCCTTTTAAGATGGATATATGATGGTGATAATTCATTTGCCAACATCTTTTCTAACATTTTTTTTAATTTAACTTTCTTTACATTACATACACTTCATCACCTTCACTTTGTTTAGAAACTTAAGAAGTTTATTTAGTCTTAGGAGTCTAACATAAAATCTGGATCAATTATGATTGTACCATGATAGTTCTAAGGTTAATAAAATAACTAATTAATAAATTATAAGAAAAAGTGCACATAATAATCTTTTATATTAACATTTACATATAATTAAGTTATTTTACTAAGCTATAGTTTATTATTGTCTAACACTTAGCTAGTTTAACATTAATTGACACACATAATTAAAGTTAAAAGATAATTCTACATAATCATTTAAAACTAGACCTCATTACCCATTTAAAAAACTCATGTTAATATATATATATGAATAGACCCACTTTGGTGGGGCTCATTTCATGGTTAACCAAGCTTTATAAGAGAATCTAATGAGATAACATGATTCGCACGAATTATTGAGACATAAGAAAAGAAAAGATATATATTTCACTTATTCACTTTTGGAACATACGAGATCCCCTTCTTGCATCAAGTATCCTCCCCGTATTAAAGGAAGTCAAACTTCAAAGGGGAATTGTAAATTTACGGTCTCGATTCTTGCAAATTATTTAGAATCCCTGCGAGATGATGTGGCATTTAATCCGAAGGTCGTAGCTAATACCTTGGATCGATGGTATGTTAATCGATAACAGAGAATTTAAATTGTTATTATTTATTAATGTTGAGCGTTCATCCCTTTTAAATTCATTCTGTCAGCCGAGATTCGTGGAGCATTATTGACCATTTGCACATGGTTTAATAATAAGTAGTATATATTTTTCTTACCGTGTCACGGGGAGGAGGTTAGGTTAGGTTAAGTTAGAGTTGTTAAATTTGGTGTATTAAGGAATATTTTATTATTTTTTAAGGAAGGTTGTTAAGTTCTCATCCTATATAAAGAAATGTTCTTAGAGAATCCCTAAGAGAAGTTCTTAGAGATTATGTTCTTAGAGAAATGTTCTTAGAGAATCCGTAAGAGAAGTTCTTAGAGAAATGTTCTTAGAGAATCCCTAAGAGAAGTTCTTAGAGATTATGTGTGAGGTATTTTAGAGAATCTCTTTTATGAGACATGAGATTACTGAAAATCTCATGTGGAAAAGGAGAGATTTTGCAGTCCAAAGTGTGCATTTTTTGCCTAGTCATTCCATTTGTACTCTTTGCCATTCGTTATTATCAAATATTTTCAGTTATATGCATTAGAGGACAAGACTATGAAAGTATAGATTCATTTGGAGTAGTTTTGTAGGTTAGTGGGAATGTACATGTAAATAAATAGTTCTGGTTTTTTATTATTTCCAAAGCTGCATTTCTGCTCATTGTCAGCAGTTTTTTAGATTGGACTTTGCTTAACCTCATTGTTTGGGAAATGTATGTAAAAAGAAGGCTCTGCTCAGGTAAATTTGAAAAGTTACAAATGATATTAATGTACCATGCACAAAGTACCATTTATGCTGTTATTTTTAGTGGAAAAATCTATAATTTGTTCTTGTCACTAAAAGAGGAAAACATTTAAACAAGATTTGGAGATATGAATAGACCTTTCTACAGACCAGATCTAAAGGAAACAAATCATTTCAAATGTTTCCCAGTTTTTAAAGAGCAAGTTTATAAAAAAGTCATAACAAGTAGGAAGACATGAATATGATTAAATTGCTGTAAGAAACTGTAGAGAGGTTACATTGAAGGTATTGCTGCAAGAAATTGCCTCTCTGTAAATTAGTTTGCTCATTGCCTTCTTTGTAAATCAAATTTATTTCACTAAACTGCATGCTAATGGAGTTCCTGTGTTGTAAAGTGAATAATGAGTTGAGTTAATCTGCAATATGAATGTCTCACAGATCAAAGCCCAATAACGAAGTCCACACCAATTGGACCATTCGATCAGACCTAGTCTTTGATTATTAATGATTTCCGATCTCTTGTTGACCACTCTTTCATATATTCTTCTGATTGTATAGAAAAGTAAATGTACTTGCCATAAAAGTGAAGCTATAAGACGCTTCTTTAAGCCTATTCAATGGTTAGCCCGGTTGGGAATTTAACTTTAAATTTGATTTTCACGGGT
Organism: Larix kaempferi; assembly: GCA_027924585.1. Taxonomy (NCBI): domain Eukaryota; kingdom Viridiplantae; phylum Streptophyta; class Pinopsida; order Pinales; family Pinaceae; genus Larix; species Larix kaempferi. The sequence goes on along the minus strand of BSBM01000372.1, from coordinate 27,999,325 downwards.
TTCATTCCTTTCCATGTTCATTGTCAATGAACATTTCTTGATTTTACATTATCTTTTCACTCTTTGGATTCACAATAGCGGTGATGGGAATGCTTAGCTTCCTCCCATCTCAAGTAATCAAACTCACCATAAAGCCTGGAAATGCTTAAGCGAACGATATATTTTACATAAATATGTATTGAGTTGTTTTCAATACAGTATTTGGACAATATATGTATTGTTGAATATTTATGTATATTCAATTGTTTATATAGTATATTGTACTCTAGTATATACTTTCCGGAGCTATTTAAAAATTCAATGATTTGGTTTGGATGGGGCTTTTGATCGGAACCCGAAATTTTTTATTTTGTAAAATCTGAGTTTAAATGTGTTTTAACGGTGATTTTGATGTTACAAACGGATTCAACATCATGAAAAACCCCAGGGCACCCAAAATTTCAGAGTTTGAGAGGTGGAACCAATATTTCTGAAATTTCTGTCCGATGTTTCCAAAATTGTGTCGGAAAAGTCAATTTTTCTGTCTGAAATTGTTGAACTTTTAGACTACGTGAAAACTGCATAGTCTAAAAGTTCTACAATTTCAAATGGAAAAATTTGATTTTTCTGACACGATTTTGAAAAAATCGAACATAAATTTTTAAAAATCCTGGTTTCAACTCTCAAACTCTAAAATTGTGGGTGCTCCAGAGGTTTTTGAGAGCGTTGAATCCATTTCTACCATCAAAAGCGCCATCAAAACACGGTTAAATTCAAATTTTGCAAAATAAGAAATGCCGAATTTTAGGAAAAAGCCCCCATCCGGACTAAATCGTCGAATTTTTAGACAGCTATTAATAAAACACGTATTAGTTCCATCTTTGAAATCCTATTCATATGCATGTAAATTGGGAGCACCAACTATAAGCATATTCATAAAATGGCCAAGATTTCTTTACATCCATGAAAACAGGGCTTTCCCTTCCTATAATGTATGATGGCCGCATTGCCTCTAGAAGACAGCTTGATTTGGAAGAATTTTCAAGGTTGTTAATTCTTTTAAACTCAGGAAACATTCCCTCTATGTAAATTCTAGTAATTCATCATTAGTTTTAGGGATCCTCAGTGCACTAGTAAAAGATGCTCTCTAGTTTCAAAGAAATTTATTTGGGTTTTCAAAAAGGGACACAACCTTGGCTTCCTTCGTTATTCTTACTTTTACAAGTACAAGCGTAGTCTTCAACAGCACAACATGCAAGGACAACTCCTCCTTGGTTATGACCATGTTTTATTTATTACTTCTCTCTCAACCATCCACTTTCCGATGGATATCTATGTCTTTATATATTTAAATAGCAGCAACACACCGTGTCTCATTCTTGCTTGCAATATTGGATATTTGTGCTTGTTCTATATTGGATATCTGTGCTTGTTCTGGAGCTGTAAGGAAGAATATACAGTCTCTATTCTATTAATATGTATGCATTATCCATATTGTTACTTCTATGTGATTTATTGTTGTTAAATTATTTTTATAGGACCCAATCTAGCAATATGCACTGTTGAAATTCATTCTGTGAACGAAGATTTACTCGATAGGTGGTTGCATTATGTTCTTCTTAAGTCTCAACTTAACTCTCACTGGGAAAGTGCTCATTAGCTTTCTCCTCTACAATACATTGTATGTACAGTTTGCTCTTTGTATCCCAGCCAAGATAATCTTGATAGCTTGCTAGCCATACAGCTTGAAGCATAGGGAAGACAAGTCAGTCACTTCTCAAACATAGTTTGAATCCTACCAACATGAATGGAAGAATTGTTAAATTGTTGTGGATTGTTTTGCAAGTGGAGACTGATGCAGGAAAGCATGTCCATGTGTAATGTAATGGCCAAGAGAATGAAAACCATGATGCATTAAGAGTGATGCATATTCTATATTGGAGGACCAAGCAAATCAGAGGTTGGTCAACTTCTGTGGCAACCTGCAACTGCAACTCACTTCCCTAGTGAAGCATCTTGAGCTTCAGTCTCTAGCCGCTGATTACCAGGATGTGAGCAGTGGTTATGTACAGTTTGCTCTTTGTATCCCAGCCAAGATAATCTTGATAGCTTGCTAGCCATACAACTTGAAGCATAGGGAAGACAAGTCAGTCACTTCTCAAACATAGTTTGAATCCTACCAACATGAATGGAAGAATTATTAAATTGTTGTGGATTGTTTTGCAAGTGGAGACTGATGCAGGAAACCATGTCCATGTGTAATGTGGTGGCCAAGAGAATGGAAACCATGATGCAGAAAGAGTGATGCATATTCTCTATTGGAGGACCAAGCAAATCGGAGGTTGGTCAATTTCTGTGGCAACCTGCAACTGCAACTCACTTCCCTAGTGAATCATCTTGAGCTTCAGTCTCTGGCTGCTGATTACCAGGATGTGGGCAGTGGTCATGACACCCTTGAAGGCTTGAGCCACCTCTGAATGGAGGCATCCATTGTCAAAGGGAAGGCAGCCTAGACATGGGTGATCATGGGAATGATGAGGAGACAACAGTCCCAGGTTTAGTACTGATATATAGAATTAGACACATGAATAATTGTACTGAGAGAAAACGAACCCAGTTAAGTGCCACCAATTGAATTTTTTCGTTGAATGCCTCCAATTGCTTGTTTTCTAACTTGCTTGTTGTTTGCTTGCTATTGGAGAGAATACAAGCAACCGAAATCTGCTTGACAACCTAGGAGTGCCAAATACATCTGTCAAAGGAGTGCCACATTAAGAAAACATGTGCAATGCTTTGCCAAAAACACATCAATTCTGAAAAATAAAGTTCCTGGGAAACCACAACCATCCGCTTGGGCATCAATTGTTTTTATGGAAATTATAAATGCCTTACTTCACGATATTTTTATTGAAGATCTTTTTGAATTTGTACATTGTATATGGTAGCTAGTATTTTTCTATAGTTGGTCAAGATATATAATCGAAGCCATGGATCAAGATAGATCATAGAGACCTATTTCGAATAGAATGTGTGCCAATTGGTTAAATTTGTAGAATATATTTTTTAAACTGTGTGTGAATATCATTTATGAATGAAATAACTTATTTTGACTATTTCGAATAGAATGTGTGCCAATTGGTTAAATTTGCAGAATATATTTTTTAAACTGTGTGTGAATATCATTTATGAATGAAATAACTTATTTTGACTATTTCGAATAGAATGTGTGCCAATTGGTTAAATTTGCAGAATATATTTTTTAAACTCTGTGTGAATATCATTTATGAATGAAATAACTTATTTTCACTCTCATATATGTATTTTTAAGGGTACCACCTTATATGTGTTTGTGTCGAGTAAAGTACTTCAAATAAATGGTAATCTTGATGATGTCTATATTTTACTCAACATATACACATGTAGTTTCATAGCCATCAAACATCCATATATAAGAATGAGAATAATTTCTTTCTTTTCATCCACGGCCTCTATTATCTATCTTTACCTATTTTTTGTATTGCAATTATCAAAAAGTATTAAGTACTAAGGCAGTTCTAATTTTCAAACAAACAATTGAAACAACATCATGGTATACGGCCAAATGGATGGTTGTTGTGGCCTAGATACAGAACTGAAGAGCTTTTGGCAAAGAGTTGCATAGTTTTGTTAGCTAGGTAATCCTTTGACATGGTGTATTTTTAATAAAATTTGGTGCATGGTTTGTAACCGGATTTATTTTACCCATAGTTTATTGAATGACAACCATCACTAACCTGAAAGAAGAAAGTAGATTAGAAAACAAACAAGAAACAAGAAGTTAGAAAACAATTCATTCAATGGAAAGTTTCAATTAGCGAGTTTGGGTATCTAGTATATACTTAACTGGTTTTGGTTTCTCTAAATTCACTGACTCGGGTGGATTAGTTCTATATCGCAGTGTTGAAATTTGGCCGATTGTTTCCTTATCACCACTGTGATTACCCATGCTACTTTCCCTTTGATAATGGATGCCTCCATTCGTAGGTGGATCAGCAGTTTCATGGCCTAGGGAAGCTCAAGATGCTTCTCTAGGGAAGTTATAGGTTGCTACAGAAGTTGAGCAACTTCTGATTTTCCTCCCTCAGCTTCTGATTTTCCTGGTCCTTCAATAGAGCATAGTCACGCACTCTTTCCACTTCATGGCAACCATTCTGTTGGACATCATATTGCACATGGTCAGAGTTTCTTGCATTAGTCTCCACATGCAAAAGATTCCCCAACAATTTAACAACTATTCCACTCCTGTTGGTTGGCTTAACTCTCTTTGAGAGAAGAGATTTACTTCTCTTCCTTGTTCTTCAAGTTGTTTTAGCTTATCCAACTAAAACTTCAAAGAGAAATCTTGATAGACTATATTGGTTGGGGTATAGAGATTGAATTGTGCATACAATGTATTGTTAGGGAACTGTCAAGAAACACCTACCAAATAGATCTACATTCACAGAATGAACTTCAGCAATACAAATTGTTAATTTTGGACCTGTAAAACTCACTTAACAACAAAAAAATCACATAAAAGTAACAATAACGGAGATTGTATATTCTTCCTTTCAACTCCAGAACAATTATGCATATGCAATATTGGAAGTAAGAATTAGAGGCGTCATGTTGTTGCTGTGTAGATATACGAAGACATCGATAGGCATTAGAAATTGCAGGTGGGTGGTCATATTCAACAAGGAGGAGTTGTCCCTGCATATTACACTATGAAGGCTATGCTTATGATTGGAAAAACAAGAATAACTGGGGAAGCAAATTTTGCGTTTCTTTTTGGAAACCCATATAAATCTCATTGAAACTACAGAGAATCTTTGACTACAAATTCTTGAATTTCCTTCAATAATGTCTCCCAGTATACCCTAATGAACTACAAAAATGTACAGAGGAGGGTTTCATGAGTTTAAAATGCTAAGGCATGTACAACTTGGCTAAGTCTTTCAAATCAACCTTTCTCTTGCAGAGGCAATATCACGAGTCCATCATACATCATAGGAAGGGAAAGTCCTCTTTTCGTAGATACAAAGAAATATTGAACATTTTTATTGTATCGAGAGGAGTTTCATGTCGGCTCATAAGATAAAAAAATTATGGAAAGTTTTAAAAAAAATCCATGTTGGCCTATAAAATAAAAAAAATTAAACTTAAACCCGGATCTATCAAGCAAGAGAGAGATCAAATATCTTGAGTTTAAAATTTAAAAAAAATACACATCGAGAAATTGGATCCCTCTGGGTGTCTAGTAGATCCAAGTTTAAGATGGATCTATGCTGGTAAATGGGCTTTAAAAGTTGGACTAACAAGCAATTTATTGTAGCCAATCAAAAGTTAGACTAACAAGCAATTTATTGTAACCAATCGAAAAATAAAGAGAAAGAGGATCAAATATTCCTAAGCAACTCAATTCCGTGAAGCTAAACAAAGTGTGATGTTTCAGAATGTGTGTCAAAGAAGGGGTGTGCTCCATCAAATGTTGTATCATGTAACATAAAGTTATATTTCCTAGTGAATTCCCCCACATGATAGCAACACAATAACAAAATATAAGATCCACTTAGGCTAGAACCTAGAATGCACCATCATCAAAGAATTATTACATCATTAAAAGTTAGGAAAATGTTAGATCATCTAAGAAACATGTAGTACCCCCCACCCCACTAACTCAATGAGTGTATTTACATGATCAATTACACATCTTCCCAGGCAATGTCCAACAATGTTAAAATGTTAACTTATATCACCTAGTGAAATCCTTTGGACAATTTTGACGATTTTAAAATAAAATTTCTTTATCCCATGGAATTTGGACGAATCAATTTAGAAAAAATGGAAATTGGTGAATCGTTTTTGGAAGAAAAAAAAGTAAAAACTTAGCCCATGGGCTGAATTACACCCCTAAAATTTTCTCTATTAGGGAAAATTTTAGGGGCGAAATTTAGCCCATGGTTAATTTTCGATTTTTTTTCAAAAAATAAGATTTGTTAATTTTCGTTTTTTTTTGAAAAAATAAGATTTGTTAATTTTCATTTTTTTTCTAAAATGATATGCCAAACTCCACATGATAAAAACATTTTACCCTAACAAAATTGTCTAAAATCTATATATTCCTTGGCAATTTGAATATTTTTACAAAAATACCCCCAAACATTTTATGGTTGGAAATTAAAGAATTAGTAATATTCGCCAATATTTTTACACTTTAAGAAATTATGGATCCTTGAAATTTTCTTTGGTGTAATTATTAATATGATATCACAAAAACACCATAGGAAAATGAGACATAAGACACATTTTATCTCCATCAAATATCAAGTATTTCCCCACCACATATACAACCCAAAGGAACCATGTAGGACACACTCTCCTAGTGACACCATCAAAATCATAGCACCATCGTATGAAGCAAAGTCATAAGAGTAGGCTCCTATGTCAAGAGAATGAAGCAAAGTCATATGAGTAGGCTCCTATGACTTCATCAAATATCCCAATGCCAAGGATGGCTTCATGAACATGCGACCCCAAGACCATCTACCACTCCATGAGTATTTGTTGAAAACCCCACATAGTGATGAAAATCACAATCAGCAATCTCATATAATATGAGATTAAACATACAAACCATAATTCACTATTAAGATAAGTCTTTCATCACAATGTGAAATCTCATAGGTTAAACATACAAACCATAGTTTACTATTAAGATAATAATCTTTTGTATATGAATTAAGATATCAAGAATTAGAGTTACTCCTATAATTGCAGTTCATAGATGTGAACCGTCCACACTTATATATACAATTATATCATAATTTATTTGCCATGTTGAACACTTTTTTAACAGTGACATCACTACTAATGTACACACTTATATATACAATTATACCATAATTTATTTGCCATGTTGAACACTTTTTTTACAGTTACATTACTACTAATGTATAGTGGGATTTTTGGTTATTTATTCCCTTCTATGTTTGTGACGTTCTCATTCAGTGTGGGTCTATATAGATTATATGGGATTTGGATTTCTCTAATTTAAATTAAGGCCAAAAACTAGAAGGGTTTTGGAAAATTGAGATAAAACAAATTAAAGGGGAATAGATTATTCCATCATTTTCAGTAGCCAAAGTAATAGCAAGACAATGTAATTTAACTTTTTTTTTCACAAGAAAAAGGCTTTACTTTAAATTATAAAAGTATAAATATATATATTCCAAATACATTACATGAGAACCAACAAAATTGACCAAAGCCCAAGACCAAAGACAATGCCAAAGATATGAAGATCCCAAAAGCCAAGTTATTTCCATGATCATCCGAAGACAAAAACACTGAAAGGTAGAAGCTGAAGAAACCGAGCCTCTCCACAAAAAATAGGCCCTAAAAATTATCAAGGAAGAGAGGGGAGTGTTCTCGTGATCTTCTTCAATCTTTACTCACAACAATAGAGGTAGAATACTTGATATGTGAATTTATTTGTTAATAAAATATTATTATATAATAAAATCGTTTTATTAATTCTTACCATTATACCCAATCATTTCACTTATTATGTCTGTAGATTTGCTTAGTTTTGAATGTCTACTATTCTTTTGTGCATTTAGATGCAACAATTTTCTAAACAAGTCATAACTCATATAATGACACAAATGCAACTATTTTTTAAATAGGTCATAGCTCTTAGAATTATGTGTCACTTTATTGGAGTATGGTAAGGAAATTCATCAATAATTTACTTTAAAATGTGAAACATTTAATGATGCTATATCCACTAATTTGCTTCAAATATTGCTTATCAGTTTCTCCCATCATTTGTATTGCGAATACGACATAGTTTCATTGAATGCATTATAATTGTATCTTTTAAAATGACTTTTGAATTTAAATGAATGTTTAGAACCTTGATAGAACAGGATTGTCATTGATGACACCATTAATGACAAAGGATTGACTGGACAAGTGTTGGGCATTGGATAGCAAGCTTGATGACATAGACAGAGTGGACAAAGTGCTAGGCATTGGATGGCAAGCTTGATGACATAGACAGAGTGGACAAAGTGTTGGGCATTGGACCACCTAATGAGCCAAATGACCCATCACCCATTCTATGGTCATTTGGAGATGGCCCTACTACGCTTGAGGTGGACAAAGGATAAATGGCAAGATGACTTGGACGAATAGCAAAGAAACAAATGACAAAGAGAAGAAAGCAAGTGGGCATAAGAAGAAGAAAACATATGCCCACCAAGCGTGAGCTTGCGGGCATGTCCCATGAGGTAGCTACGGGCATCATTGTGTAGGTCATACGAGGTCTGGAATGTGGCCCTAATTGACACGAAAACCCTCCTATGGGCATTTGTTGAGACCCACCATATGCATATCCTTGGAAGTGATGAATTGGTCCTCACGGGCATGAGGAGACCGCATATCCCTGGAAGAGTCGAGTTGGTTCACATGGGCACCGTGACAGAGATACAAGCATCAAATTAAACCTGTGGACATGGGACATTACAGAATTGTTGGGTCTCGAACTCATACTAGCTGGGGTTTGAAACACTCCATGTAAAATAAAAGAAATGCAAATATGAAGTAGGCCTCCATGAATAAAAATGTTGTTTTATTAAATTAATTAAATCAAAATTGTAATTGACAAGTCAGCCTCTCTATTATTTGCAAACGATAGGTATAAATAATAGAGGAATTCGATTTGTTGAGTGTGAAAAACTTGTTGGTGGGAGGAACAGTTCGGGAGGCATAAGACAGGAGGATAGGGTCGAGGACAACAACATATTTCGGGGGCTTCTAGTTGGTGAGGTTATGAACAGGATAATGAAGACAGTATGAGACAGTTAAGGCAGCTGCTGAAGAACCAGATTGTTGATAATATTTTATAGGGAGGTAGGGTGGAGCTGGGGAAAAGACTGATCACTCTTAATTGGCAAGTTGAAGCTTTCCTGGATGTTGCAGCATCCCTTTTTGATTGACAATGTTGGAGGTTGAAGCCTCCTGAGGTGTTGTAGCACCTTCATGACTGTAAATCAAGTTATATATATATATATATATATATTTTAAATTGGAAACTATTCTGAGCATCATCATTATAATTTTTTTTACTGGTTGTTTTTGATTGAATTGAAGCTTCAATAGTGTTTTAGTAAATACTGAGCTAAAAAAATAAATCAAGCTTACAACACCAATTCACCCCCCCCCCCCTCTTAGTGTTGTGTGTTTCTCAATTGGTATCAGAGCGCAGGCTTCCTCATAAAATTTTGACAACTTGAAGAAGATCCTAAGTTACACACAATGGGTGGATCTAAGCTCAAAGACATTCCTAGATTTGATGGGAGCAATTATATTTACTGGAGTAAGAGGATGAATGCTTATCTAATCTCTCTGGGGTTTGAGGTTTGGCAAATAGTAAAGAATGGATATAAGGAACCAACAAATGGTCCTACTACTGAAGATGAAATAGAAGACTGTGAAAACAATTCTAAGGCTATGAATGCTATTCTAGCAGGGCTGAGTGAGACATAATTCTTCAAAGTTATGAACTATACCACAACTAAGGAAATGTGGGACAAGCTAGCCACAATCTATCAAGGAGATTCTAAGGTTCAACAATCTAAGCTCCAGACTTACAGAAACAAATTTGAAATCCTAAAGATGACAGAAGAAGAAGATATTGCAGCTTACTTTCAGAAGGTAGAAGAAGTTGTGAACACCATGAGAGGCCTTGGTGAAATAATGGAACCAAAGCTAGTGGTGCAAAAGGTCCTCAGAACCTTGACATCCAAATACAATCCCAAAGTATCTGCCATTGAAGATAGGGAAAAATTGGATGAATTAAAGGTAGAAGAACTACAGGGAATTCTAACAGCATATGAGATGAGAATTCAAGAACCTAGGTAGAATGAAGCAGCATTCAAGGCAAGTAAAAACAAGGATCAACATCGTGAACCTTGTCTGCCAGATTCTGAAGTATCTGATGAAGAGCTGGAAATTTTTTTTAACAAGCTTCAAAGAGGAACTGGAAGATACAAAGGAAAACTTCCACTAAAGTGTTTTAATTGTGGTAAAATTGGGCATTTTGCAGCCAAGTGTCCCTTAAAGGATAGGCAGAAGCAGTTAAATCCTAGAAGATTTGCAAACAAACAAACACTATTCTCCAAGGTAGAAGATGAAGGAGTTTCAGATGGTGAAGAAGAAGAAGAAGAAATTTTTGAAAGAAATGAGATCTTGTTTTTAGCACTAGAAAACAATGAAGGCTTCTCAACACATGATGAAGGTATTGTTGACCTCGAGGCAAAACTTATTGTTGCTTTGAAAGAAATTGAGAACCTAAAGAATGTAAATGAAAAGCAAGAACGAGATTGTCAAATTGAAAAAATCAGTGGGCTAAAAGACTAGGTCTAGCATTACAAATAAAAGAAGAAGTCAACTCTTTCAAGGGAAAACTTGACCTACTGTCTCAGCATAAAGATGTTGGTCTCAAAAGCAGGATCGAATACACAACAAATCAAGAAATACAGAAATTCAGTGGAGCAATTTCTAAACTCAAGGATAATATTAAAAAAACTCAAGAGTCTCTGACTGAGGCACAAAGACAGTTAGCTCTAAGAGAAAAGGAATGTGAAAAATTGCAAAAGGAAGTAATCTATTCAAGCAAACCAGATGACCACCAAGTCAGCATGAGCCAGGAAGTCAAGGCAAAGTTAGCTACAACAAATCTATCATTCCAGGCTTCAAGAAGAACAACCTTTTCTAGGTATCAAAATTTATTCTTTGGGCATTGCTATAACTGTTATAAGTTTGGACACAAATCCTTTGATTCTTGGGCACCCAAGTGGAATGTTACAAGTCCCACAAGGATGCAACATACCAAGAAAAATTACTCTAACAATCCCTTCTCTGTACCGTCTAAGAAATTTGAATGTACCAAGTGCAAAAATTTTGGTCACACTTCTGAAAATTGTAGGCTGGAAAGTGTTATTGAATAAAGGACCACAAGTGACATTTGTGGGATAGCCCTCTATGCTCAGAAAAATGCAAATAAATGGTATATTGATAGTGGGTGCACTAAGCACATGATCGGAGACAAAGGCAAGTTTCTTACATTAAAAAGGGAAAGAAGTGGTGAAGTAGCATTTGGAGATAATGGAACTGCAAAAATATTAGGAAAAGGGATAGTGGCCTTCACAGAAAATGCAAAGGCACAAAATGTTCTTTATGTTGAGGGACTAAAACATGATCTGATAAGTGTTGGACAATTATGTGACGCTAATCACAATATCACCTTTTTTGACCACCATTGTGAAATAAGAAGAAATGGGTGTAGACAGGTTATAGGAAGAGGGATGAGATCAGCAGGAAGTGTTTATGTATTAGAAGAAATAGAAGGAGAAATGTGCTTTGTTAGTCTACATGACAGCAGCTGGCTGTGGCACAAGAGATTAGCACATCTCAACTTTGATAATATTGTAAAAATTAGTCAGCTAGATGCAGTCAGAGGGATGCCAAAAATTACCAAACCTACAAACAAGCTGTGTGGGTCATGCCAACATGGAAAGCAAACGAGAACGAACTTCAAGGAAAAAGCTTATCAATCAACATCACATCCCTTGGAGCTAGTCCACACAGACTTATGTGGACCAGCAAGAGTCCAAAATCTTCAAGGTGAGTTGTACTTCATGCTTTTTATTGATGATTTCTCACGCATGACATGGGCCACCTTCTTGAGAAATAAGTCTGAAGCTTTTGGGAAATTCAAGTTGTTCAAACCTAAAGCAGAAAATGAATGTGGAAAAAACATTAAGTGCTTACGCTCAGATAATGGAGGTGGATTCACCTCAGGAGATTTCAAAAATTTATGTGATATAAATGGAATCAAAAGTCAATACTGTGCAGCTAGAACTCCTCAACAAAACGGGGTAGTAGAAAGAAAGGGCCGGACTGTTCAAGAAGCTGCAAGAACAATGTTGTTGGAAGCAAATCTGCTAGAGACATTTTGGAGAGAAGCAAATGCACAACAGTATATATCATTAATAGAGCACAGCTAAGAGTCAACAGCGACAAAACACCTTATGAGTTGTGGACTTGAAGAAAAACTACAGTGAATTACTTCAAAATTTTTGGAAGCAAATGTTGCATAAATATTATTGATGGCAGCCTTGGAAAATTCAATTCAAGGACTGATGAAGGTATATTCTTAGGTTACTCAACTGACAAGAAAGCATACACATGCTACAACAAAAGATTGAAACGAATGGTTGAAAGTATAGACGTAGTTGTTGATGAAGATCTAGCACAAAAATTGCTAGAATCCGAACCCAAGGACAGTGATGGTGATTCTTCTGATGATGAAGAAATGTCTAATAAGATGACAAAGGAACAGACTGATCAACCAGAACAACCTAAGGATGAACAACTCTCCTAAAAAAATATGAAGCCTTCCATCAAATTTGTAAGAAGAGATCATCCGAAAGATCTGATCATTGGAAATCTAGATGAAGGAATTCAACTAAGACAAACAACAAGAAGGGACATGGCGCTATTGTCCACAATTGAACCAAAAAATTTCAGTGAGGCATATGAAGATTTACACTGGAATAAAGCCATGCAGGAAGAACTTGAACAAATTGAAAAAAGTGGTACTTGGGATTTAGTCTCACGCCCAAAGGACAAGAATGTCATAGGAACTAAATGGATTTTCAGAAATAAAATGAATGAAGAAGAAGAAATAGTAAAGAATAAGGCTAGACTTGTCTGTGTCACGTCCCCATTTTGACCCCCTTCGCATTAACTCGTAAATTATGTAAATATTGATATTTAATCATGGTGAGGAGCTCAAGGCCAAGGCCCCACCATTGATTTAGCATTTTATGTATCGGCAATTAAAAATAGATGCCTGTGGTTCTTGTGCTAGATAGGCACAATGTAAATTAAGACATCATGTAAATACGAATTTTAATGAAAAACCCACAACTAGCTATGCAATGCAACAAAGAGATGGGGGCATGATTCTACAAGGAATAGGGAGGGAAATTATTCAAACCCTTGAGCCAATGGTGATAAGCCAGATGTCAATGAATAAACCCTCAACTACCCATTCTAACTTATGCACCCAATCATTTAATTCTTCCAGAAATTGGTTGAGGCAGTTAATGCCTTGGGAATGAAGAGGCATGGCAGCCAATTTCGTGCATGGGCAACCCATCAACCTGGGAAAACGTACTTTTGCTTATGGGGCAAGAAAACACCCACGAAATGGTGCCCAAAGCCATTTTTGAACCCAGAGTCTTTCCTCCCTCACGCAGTATGAGCTAGGTGGGCTTTCCCCATCACGTTTTTTTACCAATTTCCTACATTTTTCCATAGCTAGGAGCTCGTTTTTGTGTTGCACAGTGACTGGGAGAAAGGGAGTCACGTTTTGGGGGTTTATAGAGGTCGTTTTTGCCCTTGAAATGCAGAAAAATGTTTTCTGAAAACGAATTTGCTCTCCCAGGGTTTATTCCCCATCTACCAGTTCGTTTTGGTTGCCCACGTTTTTCAGCACTTGTGTTTTGTTGTAGGGTGCATCCCTGTGTTGGTTGGAAATTATGAGCAAGAATTAGGAGTGGAAGTGGACCAGAATTGGCTTGATAAACCTAGTGAGGAGGTAACCTCTCAAGAGTATCAAAAGGGCTGGTTGTTCTTCTATGCACACCTTGAAGAACACTAGAATGGAAGGTATGGCCTGAGGGACTGTGTATTAGTGAAGGGAATACTTCCTTGTGCCAGGTGTGTAGGTATTGTGGGGACCAAGCTAGATAGATCTTGCGAAGGGTGCCCATATCTCTATGGATAATCCCACTAGCTTAGCAATTTTTCCTTCCATTACCTAACAGCCTGATAAACCCAACTGTAGCTTGGCTTGGCTGATTTGGTGTATCTTTCAGCTATGTGTGAGTCTGCTGTTCCCTGATTCCTTGTAGAGATCATGCCCAGCTCGGGGGTGGCAGTGTGTTGAGATATTGATGATCACAACTGGCCTATGGATGGGTGGAACGTTGCAGTTGCATAGCCAGTTGCTTGGGACTACTTTGTTATAAGATAAGTATTCTCTTGTGTTAACTTTGCAATTATTTATTTGATGAAAATCTTGAATGTATGATGGATGTGTAATTGAAATTACATCCGTTGTGTCTTCTTATAATTATACATTTCCATATGTCTTTTTATATTATGTGAATGTTTATTTAATAAGTTCATGGGGCTAGATGCCCGGTTTTAGCATCACGATCCTCTCCATCGCATTGGTATGATGGGAGGGGACGTGACAGTCTGCAAAGGCTATGCACAGGTTGAAGGAATTGACTTTGATGATACCTTTGCTCCTGTTGCTCGAATGGAGGCAATCAGAATGTTCCTTGCTTACTCATGCTTCAAAAATTTCAAGGTATATCAAATGGATGTAAAATCCGCTTTCTTGAACGGATATTTACATGAAGAAGTATACGCTGAACAACCTAATGGCTTCAAGCTGTCTGGAATGGAGGACTATGTTTGGAGACTGAAAAAGGCTCTTTATGGGTTAAAACAAGCCCCAAGGGCTTGGTATGAACGATTAGACAAGTATCTCTCTCAACAAGGCTTCAAGAGATGTACTACAAATAGCAATATCTATTTCAAAACTGAGGAGAATGGGCTTCTAATTACTATAGTCTATGTTGACGATATCATCTTTGGTTGTAATGACGATAAGTTAAGCCATGAGTTTGCTAATTTAATGGCACTAGAATTCGAGATGTCTATGATTGGGGAACTGTCCTTTTTCCTTGGTTTACAGATCTCTCAAACACCCAAAGGTATTTTTATATCTTAGTCTAAGTATCTGAAGGAGATGCTTAAAAGGTTTGGGATGGCTGATTGTGCTCCTGTAGGTACACCCATGACAACAAATTGCAAACTCAGCAAAGATGCTCAGTTTCCACTAGTTGATGCCACTTTTTACAGATCGATAATTGGAAGCCTACTGTATTTAACTGCCTCTAGGTCAGACATCATGCAAGCTGTTGGAATGGTGGCCAGGTTTCAATCATGTCCAAAAGATTCTAATGTAATAGCTGTCAAAAGAATTTTCAAGTATCTCAAGGGTACCTCTGAATTTGGGGTCTGGTATCCCAAGAACCAAAAATTTGATCTTTCAGCCTACACAGATGCAAACTGGGTAGGCAGTCTAGATGACCGAAAAAGCACTAGTGGCAATGCCTTCTTTTTAGGAAATTGCTTGGTGGCATGGTCAAGCAGAAAGCAATCATCTATATCACTATCTACTACTGAGGCTGAATATATCGCTGCAGCTGAGTGCCGCACTCAGATTTTATGGATAAGACAATCTTTGGAAGATATTCAAGTTAATAGCACTCAGCCTACACCAATTTACTATGACAATACCAGTGCTATAAGTATCTCCAAAAATACAGTTATGCACTTAAAGACTAAGCATATCCCAATCAAGTATCATTTTCTTCGAGAACAAGTCAGTGAACAAAAAGTGAAACTGGAATATGTAAGTACAAAGGAACAAGTGGCTGACATTTTTACCAAACCCTTGCCTAAAGATACATTTGAATATCTTAGGCAGAAGCTGGGAGTTATTTCCCTCCAAAATTAATTTATGTCGTGCTTGGGTATCATATGGGATTGGCATCTATCGCAGCCACAGGATCATATTATGACAAGGAAGGCTGATTGTAAGGGGGAGTATGGATCATGTCTCGCTACATGTTGAGCAGCCATGAAGAAGGATGTAAGATGACAAGGAAATGATACAAGATGAGCAGTAAGATGACAAGTTAATGATACATGCTTACGTTTTATGAATTTACTATACATAGACATGATTGACAAGAATTTGGGTATGAAGAAGAAGTAATGATGCATTTCAGCAATCTCTTTACAGCTGGTGTATAAGTTTCTTGTGAAATCTGATCAAGAGCAGCATAAGCTCAGGGGGAGCATCTAGAAGTTTGGTAAATCCGATTCAGTGACAAATCTGTTTACAAAGAGAGGCATATCATGGAGCTTCTACAACAGAAGATCTTCTTCGGTTAAAATCCTAAGAAGACTGACAGCCACAAGCCCTTATTGAAGATCCAATATTTAGACACTCAAAATCTTTGTCTTCCAGGGCATCCGAATTTAGTGCAGCACCATACATAGACTCAAATTTTGGATTAGTCACTGAGGAATTTCAAACTTAGGAGGAGCTTGAAGTGTTCAAAATCTACAGCAGTGCATATATGAAGATCAAGTTGTTGAAAAACTATAGCAGAAGTTGGAAGTAACAATTGATGAAGGAGTTTGCTATGATCAGCACAACCATGTGACAAATTTTTGCCCAGGAAGTCAGATTGATTGTTTAACTGATAAATAAAGAGAGTAGAAGTGCTGAAGCAGCCTAAGTTGTATCCACAGTTTGCAAGTGTTTAGAAATGTGTTCTGATTATTGAAGATCAAGGCTTGGACCAAGCATCCGAAGTATTGATTTTGAATCTTATTCAAAAGGCTATAGCAGAGAAATAATGATCAATATGCTCAAGCTATGACATAAAAGAAGACATTGTTTGCAGCATTGTCACAATGAGAAGGAAGTCAAGCCATGATAACAAGAAAATCATCAATTGATTTCAGCAGTTCAATCGACCAATTTGATAGGGGGAGTAGTTGAAGCAAATGAAGTAAAAGTAGCATCATGATCAAACCTTGTGAAAATATTTGAAGCTACATGAAGACTTTGAACATCATTTGAAGATTATAAGTCAGTTGAGGATCTAGTGAAAGATAGAAGATTGGCAAAAGAAAATCTAAAGGTTGGTGCCGAATCTCTTGAAGCATAAATCTCAGCATGAAAGGGGGAGTATTTAGGAGGAACTTGAAATGATAGCCCCTAGTGAGGTGACCAGCAGCATGTCTATAAAGAGAAATCAGTCTCAGCAATTCAGCAAGGAGTCCACTTGAAAGGGGGAGTGTCTATGAAAATTTAAAGATGACAAGTGAAAATTTTAACAAGACTGACCTCCAAGTCAAAGGAGATCTCCAAATAATGATTTGACATAATATGATGATACATTTTTTTTGGGCATAGTGAAGCCTTTAATGGCTTATCAACCCTTTGTCGTTAATGTCAAAGGGGGAGAAGAAGAAGTTGGGTGGTTGCCATCAATGACAAAGGGGGAGATTGATGAACAGGATTGTCATTGATGACACCATTAATGACAAAGGATTGACTGGACAAGTGCTGGGAATTGGATGGTAAGCTTGATGACATAGACATAGTGGACAAAGTGTTGGGCATTGGACCACCTAATGAGCCAAATGACCCATTATGTGGTCATTTGGAGATGGCCCTAATACCCTTGAGGTGGGCAAAGGATAAATGGCAAGATGACTTCGACGAATGGCAAAGAAACAAATGACAAAGAGAAGAAAGCAAGTGGGCATGAGAAGAAGAAAACATATGCCCAGCAAGCGTGAGCTTGCGGGCATGTCCCATGAGGTAGCTACGGGCATCACCGTGCAGGTCATACGAGGTCTGGAATGTGGCCCTAATTGACACAAAAACCCTCCAATGGGAATTTGCTGAGACCCACCATACACATATCCTTGGAAGTGACGAATTGGTCCTCATGGGCATGAGGAGACCGGATATCCCTGGAAGAGTCGAGCTGGTTCACGCGGGCACCGTGACATAGATACAAGCATCAAATTAAACCTGTGGACTTGGGACATTCCAGAATTGCTGGGTCTCAAACCCATACTAGATGGGGTTTGAAACACTCCATGTAAAATAAAAGAAAGGCAAATATGAAGTCGGCCTCCATGAATAAAAATGTTGTTTGATTAAATTAATTAAATCAAAATTGTAGTTGACAAGTCGGCCTCTCTATTATTTGCAAACGATAGGTATAAATAATAGAGGAATTCAATTTGTTGAGTGTGAAAAAATTGTGGGTGGAAGGAACAGTTCGGGAGGCATAAGAGAGGAGGATAGGGTCGAGGACGACAACAGGAACAACAAAATGCTTTGATTTATGGGGCTGCTAGTTGATGAGGTTATGAACAGGATAATGAAGACAGTATGAGACAGTTAAGGCAGCTGCTGAAGAATCAGATTATTGATGAGAAGACCTGGTATTTAATATCTTGTAATTTGTAATTTGATATTTTACAGGGAGGTAGGGTGGAGCTGGGGAAAAGACTGATTACTCTTAATTGGCAAGTTGAAGCTTGCCTGGATGTTGCAACATCCCTTCTTGATTGACAATGTTGGAGTTTGAAGCCTCTTGAGGTGTTGTAGCACCTTCATGACTGTAAATCAAGTTATATATATATATATATTTTAAATTGGAAACTATTCTGAGCATCAGCATTGTAATTTTGTTTATTGGTTGTTGTTGATTGAATTGAAGTTTCAATAGTGTTTTAGTAAATACTGAGTAAGAAAAATAAATCAAGCTTACAACACCAATTCACCCGCCCCCTCTTAGTGTTGTGTGTTTCTCAAACCTTTCATATAAAATATGGTTGTCCTAAACATTGTCAAAGACATGGCTACAACAAGGACAACACTAGGATTACATAAAGAGAATGTGTTTAATTGTATTGTTTACTGGTGTCAAAATGTGGTTGTTTCTCACATTTGCATCTTGATTGGTGTGTATGTAGGTTTACAATCTTATGTCTAAGTGGAAATGTAGAAACAGATTGTGAAATGAAAAAAAAATATGGGGAAATCTATAATTAAAGATGGTGAGATGAGAACATTTATGAAAAACTACATGTTTCAAATGAAGGGGAAGATGTGAATTTTAGTATTGGTTGGGTAAATTTAAAGAAATAAATTATGTAGCTAAATGCATTATGAAATGTACTAGTTGTATTAAGCATAATTCTTCTAACTTGCAAAGATGTTTTAAGGAAAATAATAGAAAATAAGTGGGATTATAAAGCTCAAGAAGTCTACACAACCAAGTATTATATGTGACTAAAATAATTTTAATCATTGATACTGTTAGTGCTAAAGTTAACTCTCGACTGCAAGAGAGCCAAGCTTAACACATTTTAATGCTCAAAGGAAAATGTTGATTGATTGATTGGATTAATGGTGTAATAACAGAATGGGAAATGAAAGGGTGGATAAATGACTAAGCCTAAAACACAGACTCATAAGTATATACAAGAGAAAGTAAACACGGATGATGTACAAGTATAAGCCTACAGAGAGTAGACATACATGAGCCAGCTTGGGAATCAGCTATATAACCACAGACAGTTGATTACATATCCAAATAATAAATGCCTTTAAACAGAAAAACATTCTGTATAAAAAGGGGATACAAATACGTAAGTCTGTAATGAGAAACTAAAGACAGAAACACTATCCTTCATAAAGCAAATCATCACAGAATTACATCAAAAACATTGAACTGTATTTATATGTAATTACAAATCAAAATGACTTAGATAGGATGCTCATCCTCATACTACTCTCAAACTACACTGATAGGCACATAAAAGAAATTTCAGACTCGTAACTCAACCCTTACAATCACACACAGCCCCTCGGCTGGAACTCCCCTCTCCACTTCACATCCTCATTATTCAATATATATAGAAACTAGTTACAAATTTAAGATCCAAAACTCCTTAGGAACCAAATACAGAAAAAACTCCGATCTATCCTAGAGCCCCCTGCTCGAATATAGATTTGATCCACCTTTTAAATTGCAACCTGCATCATTGAAAATTGAATATTGTTTTCGAGCTGCCTTCAAATATGGGATGTGTAGCCAAATATGGATAAGCTTTCTCGAAATCTGACATTTGATGCTGATCTTGTGCCTTTTGATAAAGTCATTTAATTATTAATTGCCTTTCATCCAATCTTGAGCTACTCCATGTCATGTTGATTTTCCTTTTTTTTCTTCCATTGAATCTGGAACTGAATGCAAATTTGTTGCTTGAAGAAGTGGATCTGATCCCTATTATCAATCTTCGCCAAATCTCTGCCACCTGTGAGGTTGAATGTAAAAATGCCAGCTCTAAACCCAAAACGTATCCGATCCCTATTTAAAACGATACAGAAACAAGAATAGGCTTCATTACTTGCTCACTGGAGTGGCTCCTTAGCATATGATGTGGTTAGTTGCATATGCATTTAATATCTCCTCAGCGGAATTCAATAACATATGCCGGGCAATCTTTGCCTTTATATTCTTAGAATATTTGCTCCATTAACGGAAAGAGAGAGTTTTGGAAGAATATTATCAATTTTGCCTGCACCTATATCCAAATCGCAGCTACTCTTGTATGTTTTCAAATGTTTTTGCAAGCTCAACCCTAGAGTGGTTTCAATTACATATTCACCACTAATTTTATACGCTCCTGGTGTGAAAGTATCGAACTCCATGCCAATAAAGTCATTTTTATAGTAGCCCTGTAAAGCCCATGAGTCATAACTTATATAGGAAATAGGACAATGCCAGATAGGCTTGGGAAGGTCGTTTAACAGACGGAAAAATCCAGAAATCATCATAAAAATTGCCAGAATTGCAGCGCCTGTTCCAATTCCCATCAGAGAGTTGGGTACCAAGGCTGCAACAATCATCATCAGACTTTCAGCCACAACAATTGTTCCAAGCAGATCTAGAAACAAGTATGAATAGTGACCAAAACCCTACTGCAACTGCACCATGAAGAAGACAATTGTGGTAGAGAACCCAGCCACCAATACTAGGTATGGAAAAGATGATAAAAAAATTGCAATTGCAAACACTGCCACTCCATGGTGTCCACTGAGCCTTTCATGGTGGAAAACCTTCATGTCTTCTAAGAATGATGGGAAGCCTCCAATAGACATGAAAGTCATGAATCCTGACACGAAGGCGCCACAAGAGCCTCTGGCCACGATAGCGTTGTAACCTGTGCCAACATCGAAATAGATGGTGCCAACGCAGAGAGACACCAATGTATATATAATTACTCTTAACCAGTAATACCCAATTTCTCTGTACATATTAACGAAAGACCTCCTTGTCAAAGTCATGCATTGCATCCAAAAGCTAGCTTGACTTCCACTGGATTCTAACACCGTTCCTTTAATTTGAAACATTTCTTGAACCCGAACTGCAGCTGTCATAGCAAACTCAAATGACAAGAAAGTTTGGGTCAAGATTCTTATGGCCTGGGCTGAGTAGACTTTGAGCAGAGGGTCCCTCACTTCCACTTCATGCATTACTTCCATGTTGACACTGGAACAATTATGGCTTTTCTGGTATTAAAAATTGGAGTCCCTCACTTAATACGCGTTACCATAATCAAAAAAATCTTGTGAGGAAGATCTGGTACTAACCGATACCAGCATTGACAACAACTATATAGTTAATGTGTTGTCACCTAAAAATACTCATGGTTTAAAATTGGCCTTTTACCCATAAGTTCACCTTGGGCCAAATTTTGTAAATCAACAAAATGACATTTTTTAATGCAGGAAACAGATCATACATGCTTATTAGAGTCACTGAGCATATTGGATCTATTACAATTTGATTTAGAGCTATATAAATATGAAAAATGGTTTTTTCTTATGGGGCCCACCTTGTGTGAAATTGCTTTTTTCATTCTAATGAATAATACAAGTGTATGGAGAAGATTACAGAGGGATTATAAAGTTTTTGATCGTGTTGGTGTTGATCAAATCCATTGGGATGCATAATATGAAAACATAGTGGGATCCACTTTAGGCCAAACTCAACATACAAATAGAATGATCTACATAAAGGTAGATATTGGATCTTGAATATTTTTTTCAAGTAGTGTCATGGGGCTAACATAATTCAATTTTGACCTTCAAAAGTGAAAACATGTAGCATAGAAAAACACCTACTAGGATGTCAAGTTTAAGAAGTACATCAGAAATGAATCAAAATCTATCTCTCCAGTTAGTCATTGGAAATCCCTATCTGGCTACTATGTATTGCTTCTAACGACATGTCATTTAGATTCCGTATGTAGGAGATGGAGCACTATGAATCGTAGAAAACCAAGGAAGCACGTGTTTTTAGTGGTTATTTGGCCTATTGTCTATTTAAATTTCAATTAGAGAGTCCTCTCTCTCCAGTTTGTCAATCACAAAGTTGTTTGAGAAAATCGTTGATAAGGTTAAGGGTTGTGTATGACATAGTACATTCGGTCCTATGCAAAGCACACATGAGGTAGGAAAATTAGAAACATGAGTCATGTTCATGTGCTTCGAAGTCACACTTCAAGTGCTTCAAACCTAGAATTAAGATATATTTTTTTAAATTTAGGAATGATGGTTGTTTTTCTCAATTTTTAGGAGTTGAAACACATCATAGTGGGAGTGCAACACAGTTGTAGTTTTCAATTGCCATTTTTCCCATGAATTTGTATTGTGATTTTTTTTCAATCCAATTCATTATTTGATACATCCTCTAGGGAATATATAAATATGTCCAAGATCAGTCTATGCTTGGATTTTCACGGTCTAAAATTGACCATAGCAGTTGCGGCTGAGTATTTTCACCTCCATAAGTTGCACAGTGCATGGTTTTACATATTTTAGGGTTCAAGCAAGATGCTCCTGACGGCTATATAGTCCTGGAGTGTTGTACATTGGTCCTTAGAATGACCCTCCTCTTTACACCTGGTACACCAAACTTCTTCTCTTTTTTCCTTTCCCTTCTTAATGTCTTGAATATGTAATGATAGATTTTCCATCTCCGACTGGATTTGATCCATACCCGCTCCAGTTTCTCCAATAGGTGACGCTTCTAGATTCATATCTAGTTCGAGAGATTCAACCTATAACACAGTATTTTGCTGCATCAAAGGAACCTGATATGTGGTAGAAAAACAGTTATAAACCATTCCTTATGTTGAACATATATCATCTGGAAGCTTACATGAGCCATTAGTGTCTTGAATCTCTGGTCGAAGTCCCAAATAGATTTAGTTGTCGACTGTTTGATCTCTTTGAGTTCAGTAATACATTGTGATTCGGATTTTGGCTTCTAGAATTAATCCTTTAATGCATCCCTAATATCTTCTAAGGTCTTCTGTGGTTGTCCAATAGGTACCATTGCAAATTTCATGAACCAATCCAAAGCACGACCTCTAAAAGTCATAATTAGTTGTGCTCTTTTTACATTGGCATCCTACACTTGCTTGACAGTCCAAACAACATTGCACAGGAACCAGTGTTTCTCTGGATCCTCATACCCATTCCCATGATAAATAGGCAATTTCATATCATCTCCAACTATTCTTTGTCTTAGGGGTATTGGATAACTTTGTATTACAAGACCAACACTTATAGCGGTGTTATAAGTCGAAGTATTGTTCTAACTATTACTGCTATTACCTGCTGGTATAAACTACGATGGACTAGTATTTCTTACCTCAGTCTCTAGAGATGCGCGTGGGGTTGTAGGTATGTCGTAGTGTCTGGAATGAGCTGGATCAACATGATATTCCTCAGAAGCGGGCTGACATCCTTTTTCCTTGTCCTCGTCTCTATCATAAGATTCTTCTTCAAGCTGTGTTGCTGATTTGTTGCCCCTTCCTTCAGTCACACTACAACCCTCTTCTTTTGTCGTAGTTTTCCTTCTCTTATTTGATTGAAATCTTCTCCAACTTTGTGGTATGCCACACTCTACATCTGTTTCATTATATCCCACCCTTTTCATGTCATCTCATTTCTTACAACATACTCCTATATAATCCCCTACCGACATCTCGAACCACCGCGCACAAAATGGATTACTCATTGGATTCCATCCTCATGACCCCTTTTTCACAAAGTAGCATTTTAATCCACAAGTTCAAGGATTTCAGGTACTTACCTCAAGGTCCTCGAAATAATTCTCGTTTAGCAGTACTGTAATATTTTATAGTGTCTACAACAAACTCCATAATATACCCCTCCAATATACTATCCAACCAGTAATCAACAACGCGAGATATCTTATTATCCACACCTTTAAGAGTCCGAACTAACTCAGGTGTCCAAATCGTAGGCTCACCCTCTTGGAAACACCTCTTTTGCAGAGTTGACGATTCAGTCAATATAACGGGAAATTATCCAAAGAACACTTTATGGATGTCTGAAAAAACATACTTACCTAACCACGTTTCTACATCCAGGCACAGATCTCTATTTTGATCTTCAGCAAAGTCCCTCGGCTTCCTATCAATCCAATCCTAAATTTCAGACTTAGTCAGATGCCACATACCCCTTTGACAGAGATCCCGGTCTTGGAAACAAAACCATTTGTTGGCGCAAATCTACTTCGACCAGGGTTCACCTAACCAATCACCAACAAACACCAAGACACTGGCCCTTTCGGAATCACCTGTGAAGTGAGTGAAGTCTCACCCAAGGTATCTATGGGAGCTGCATGAACCATATTTCTGTAGTAGCAAGGGGGTGCAACAGGAATCTACCAAACATAAAATTCCAAACCTTGACAGAACACAAAGCTCCAACATATCATAGAGATTTCATACATATCAGTTAACTAGTTGTGGTATATATTTATAAACTATGCAGTATCCACATCATTCATAACTTCCACATTAAACAACATTCATATATCAATATGCAAAATGTAACAGTATAACATAACACATCATAACATCATTCTCACACATTAAACACCAGATATAGCATGGAAGCCCAAATAGGAGAAAACCACGAAAGCACTTTCTTTATTCATGAGTCACAGTAAATAAGCACTTCATGTCTATATCAACAACTAAAAGATTTATACCTCCTCTTTACAATAGATCTGCACACACAGCCTGTAGGCCACGTGACTCTCTTCTCACAGTGCAAAATATCTTCGACATAAAGACCCAAAAGGATAACCCAAATACTAACAAAAGACTAACCCAAATACTAACAAAGGACTAACCAACTCCAAAAATCCCAACCCAATACATATTTATAGGGCGCACATAGCCTACCCTGTTCCCACTACTCCACTACTCAACTACTCCACTCATAAATGTATGTGGACACAAAATCGTAACTAAGTTACTCAACTCTACCCTTGACATATTCAAAATACCCATCTTCCTCGATTCTCAGCTGACATGAAAGGTCCTTGCTTTGGATTTCTTGTCATGGATTTTATTGAAAATTGTTTGCCCCTTTTTAATACTTTGTAATGCAAATTCCCTTTGTTCCTTAAGACGTAGACAACATTAAACCTTTGGACAATGGGGCTGCTATCTAACTCTTCATTCTAGAAGGCTAAGGAGTAAGTCACAATCTCAAGCTTAGTTGGCATGACAAATTCTTGTCCATAGATAGGCATGAAAGGGGTTTTGCCATAAATGGTCTTGATGATGGCACGATTAGCCAGTAAAGCATGAATCAAATGTAATTTCCACTCCCTAGGATTTTATCCAATCATTCACTTGATGATTTTGATAAGGTTCTTATTCATTGACTCAACTAAGCCATTCCCCTAAGGATAGTAAGGTTAAGAGGTAGAACAAATGATATTGTAATTTTGACACAAACCAAGGAGCTATTTCGACACAAAAGCACCCCCAATGTCACTAATAATCTCAAGC
Source organism: Larix kaempferi (assembly GCA_027924585.1). NCBI lineage: Eukaryota > Viridiplantae > Streptophyta > Pinopsida > Pinales > Pinaceae > Larix > Larix kaempferi. The sequence goes on along the minus strand of BSBM01000372.1, from coordinate 27,973,669 downwards.
GGCGACTCGAAATGGGAAAATATATTTTCTTGAAGCAACGCTACCACTTTCGCGGCTTTAGCATTCTTTAAAGGAATGACCTCATCCACCGGGTAACGTAATCAATCTCAATTAGGATAAAGATATGTCCGATGGACGGGGGCGGGGAGTTAGGTCCAATGAAGTCCTAACCCCACTTTGAGAAAGGAATAAGGAAAATCATTGGATGTAAGGGTAAATTAGTGAGTTTCTAACGACTTGTGGTATGCTAACAACGATCACAATTTCATAAAAATTCAAAGGCATCACGAAAAATAGTAGGCCAATAGACCTCATAATGCATGATATTATGGGTAATTGTTGCAGTGGAAAAATGTCCACTTGAGTGAAATTGAAGATGGGATTCATTATGGAACTAATGAAGACTAGTCTGAGATTGGTATTTATCGAGGCATCGAAGGCCGAGTGTGCCATTAACATGTTGATAGAAAAAGAAATTATTTAGCAAGACATACTTGCTACATTCAAGCCTCAACTTCCTTCTCTCATTAGGTTTCATATGGGTAGGGAAGGTTTGTGTGTCAAGGTAACATATGATATCCTCATACCAAGAAAGAGAAACCACGCTATAATCCATGACAACATATTTGATGGCAAACACTAAAAACAAGGACTCATAATCCTCCCCAATATTCAGTCAATCGAGTTTAGGGTGTTGAGCTAGAAGAAGAGAAAATTCACGACCTTTAATAGTATTGGAAATGTAAAAATATAGGTCAAACTCTTGGATTTTGGCCATCCAGTTTGATAGCTTTCCCTGGAAGTAAGTTTAGGGCAATAGTTACTTCACGGCAAGGAGAGGGATCTTTACAACTGTATGCCTTCTGAGAACATAATGGAGAAATTTCTTCAGGGTGACGACTAAGGCCAATGCATTCTTTTCAATCAAAGGAAACTTGAACTTAGCCATGGACAAGCTTTGAGTCATGAATTCTACAGGATTCTTGTGATTATTAGAGTCAAGCTAGATAAGGATGGTGGAAATAGCCTGTTCAGTCGCATTAGTAAATATTTGAAAGTCATGATTGAAGTGAGGCTTGGAAAGGACTAGGGAAGATACAATGTTGTTCATGATGGCCTAAAAGGAAGATTGTGATTTTTCACTCCAATCAAATGTTGTGTATTTTTGCAAAAGCACAATCTAGGAAAAATTGGGCACAAATCGTCGCACGAAATTGATTTTAACCATAAATGCTTGCACGTCTTTCTTTAACATAGGAGGGAGGTTTTACATAGAATATATTCTTTCAAGATCAATCCTCACACCATACTTAGAAACAATATTCCCTAACAACTTTCCCTAGGTAGCATAAAAAATAGATCATTCTCTGGGTGCATCACACCTAGGTAGACTCCTTTGGATAAACCAAATTATTCACGGTAATATCCCCGTGAATGATGTGGAACCCAATGGATTCTGATGTAGATATAGAAGTAGATGGCCTAGAACTAACCCCAACCAGCTATAAAAACCCTAAGAATTGCAAATAGACTCAATTGGAGGGTGAAAAAATGAAGATGGGTGTCTATTTTGGGGGGTCTCGTGAGAAAATAATTCTGTTTTTTTTCATGTCTTCCAACTTTGGGCGAACAAAAGTGATATTTTTATTTAAAATTTCACTTTGCCGTAAAAAGAAAACTTTTGTAGAATTATGTTAGCTTTTTACTCATAATTTTTTCAATTTTTTTTATTAAGATTTGATATGTCGATTTCGTAAATGTTTGACAGTGTGTTCTTATAAAATGAAAAGACTACAAAAGAGTTATGATTTGTTGCACCACTAAAATCGTTGTTAGACTTGTGTTTTGCAAAAACTGAAAATGCTACGACAATCTACACACAATGTACTAACGCGTGACTATAAGTTTGCATCCAATGGACCTCTATACTAATTATTATATTTTTTTAAAGTCGATCCATGGGGAAACTCAGTCGATTTTCAACAACCTTTTTGTTGCACCACTTTTCTCTCAATCCGCTATAAAATCAAAAAATCTACGACCACCCTTTTAAGGTAGACACGTCAATGAATCGACCCACATTTTCTTCGATTTTTTTGGTGTTGTATTTACAAAGTTATGGATTTTTCTTTTCGCTATTTTTTTAAAGAGCTGAATCATAACTCGACACATGTTACAAATATAAAACTTAAAAAATATCAGTTCTTATCTATATACAACAAAATTTATACCCTCGTAAAGTAGATTCAATGATGAATCTACTGGTATGAAGTCCGACATTCGTTTTGTTGTGTAAGAGGTGGTTTTCTCCTTCCGAAAATGGAGAAACCTGAAAATTTTGCAGAGATCTGAATCGGTCATGTTTCAGAGATTATTCGGCCGAAATAATTATTCGGCCGAATAATTATTCGGCCGAATAATTATTCGGCCGAATAACTTTTTTCCGTAACGGCGCCGTAACTTATGGCGAAGGTTATTCGGCCGAATAACTAAACGGAAAAAAAATTACGTCGGCCGGAAAAAAATAAAAATAAAAATTTATACTCATATAAATAAACGTAAAGTTAATTCATTATTTTCGCATGTTTGAACTTCGCATTTTTTTGTCAAACTAATTTCGGAAGGAGGAGATAATTTTTGCAAAAGGAGGTTTTTACAAGGTATGTTTCTTCTTCTTCTTTACAAAAGGCACATTGAAGGAGTTTTTTTTTCTAAGGCATATTTGCAAGGAGTTTTTCCAAACTATCTTTTTTCTTATTGCATTTTTACAAAGACGACATTTTTTGTAAAATGAGGTTTTTACAAGCTATGTTTCTTCTTCTTCTTTACAAAAGGCACATTGAAGGAGTTTTTTTTTCTAAGGCATATTTGCAAGGAGTTTTTCCAAACTATCTCTTTTCTTATTGCATTTTTACAAAGAAGACATTTTTTGCAAAAGGAGGTTTTTACAAGCTATGTCTTCTTCTTTTTTACAAAAGGCACATTGAAGGAGTTTTTCCAACATATCTCTTTTTTATTGCATTTTTACAAAGAAGATATTTTTTGCAAAAGGAGGTTTTTACAAGGTATGTTTCTTCTTTTTTCCAAAGGCACATTGAAGAAAAATTTTTTCTAAGGCATATTTGCAAGAAGTTTTTTCCAAATATTTATTTTCTTGTTGTATATTTGCAAAGAAAACATTTTTTTGAAAAAGAGATTTTTACAAAGTATGTTTCTTCTTATTTTTTCCAAAAGACACATTGAAAGTGTTTTTTTTAAGGGATATTTGCAAGGAGTTTTTTCAAAATATTTCTTTTCTTAGACATGTTTGCAAGGAGGTTCTTTGCAAGGATGTTTTTTTTTCAAAGTAGCTTTGCACTTTTTATTTAATTGAAAGAGGTTTTTTCAAATAGTTGTTTTGCTAAGGTATTTTGCAAATGATTTTTTTCCAAAGTAGTTTTGCACTTCTTATTTATTTGAAAGGAGTTTTTTCAAATAGTTATCTTATTTTGCAAAGGATTTTTTACAAGGTAATTTTGTACTTCTTATTTCTTTGAAATTGGGTTTTTTTCAAAGAGTTGTTTCTTTACAATGATTTTTTCCCAGATATATTTATAAATAAGTTTTTATTGAAAGTATTTTTTTCTAGTGGTTTTTTTCGTAGATATTTTTTCAAAAAAGTATTCTTGGAATGAATTTTACAACAAAGATTTATTTACAAGGTGTTTTATTTTCTTCCTTGGCACAAGGTGTTTTTATTATTTTCCAAAGAAGATTTTTGTTCAGAGAATTTTTTCAAAGGAAAGTTAATTCCAAAGAAATCTTCTTCAAAAGACTCTTACAAAATTTTTAAAAGGTAAAGTAAATTTCAGTTCATGTTTTTATAAATTCCGTAAATGTTTTTAAATCTTAATTTATTTGTTTTTACTATAAAGTAACATGATTCTTTAATTTATCGTCTATAGATTAAACAACCATGGGCAATAAGAGAAATCGTAAAAGAAAAGCTGATCGTAAACGTGATGATGATGATAATAGAGAGAAACAAAAACTCAGATATATTGCCAAAAAACAAAGGGTTGCTGAAACGGAAGAGAGAACTATTGAAGATATAAATACAGATTTACATAACAATGTTGAAGAAATGGAAATTGAAAATAGAGTACAAGAAGAACAAATTGAAGTTGAAAAGAACATTGTAGAAGATGTAAATAGTGATTTACATGCTAATGTCGATGAAATCAATATTGAAGATCAAGTTCAAAATCCAGAAATTGAACCTGGTATGTATATATCATATATTTTCCAAATTCATTTTTTTATAATGAATTTTATTTTTTGATATATGTTAAATTAAATTTAACTTGATGTATAGGTACTTTTACTATTGATGATGAAATGTTAGAAGACATTGATTGCGACAAATATGAAGAAAAACTACCAATACATGTTGCACGATATCGTGCTACAAAATTTTATGATGAAGTTCTCAAAGATTACTCAATAGCAGGACAAGCACAAATTTTGAGATGTTTATTAGTGTCCAAGAAATTAGAAGGTGCTACATCGTTATTGGGTATTCAGAAAGTAACAAAAGAGTCGAAATTGAAACAAAATGTGATGGAAAATATAGGCGATGCAATAAAAAAATTTGGAAAATCCAGGAAGAAAGATATCAGTGCTGCACGTAAAGCAATTCATACAGCAATTCTTTCAGCTAGTACTAAACAAAAGCGTTTGACAACAGAACTAGCAAAAGCAGTTGGAACATCAAGAAAAACATTATACAAACATAGCAAATTTAGAATGCAAATAGATGAAAATAATGAACTTGCTTGTTGGGCAATTATTTGTAGACAACCTTACAAAGATAGATTAGGAGCAGGGGTTAAAGATATTGTACGAGAATATTGGTTGGAACATGCTCGAGTTTCACCAAATGCAAGAGATGTGATACGCAAAAGAATATCACGAAATGTATATGAAATCCAACCAAAACATATAATGGACATGACACAAGTACAATTGTTCAATAAATTCAAGGAAGATCATCGTGGAATTAATATATCAATCACTACATTTGTGCAACAAAAACCATGGTATGTTCTACCTATAACTATACGTGATACATGTTGTTGCCGTTATCATGTGCAATTTCAGTTATATTATGACACGTTTCTTGAATTTGGTAAAATGTTTTGGACAAATTCACCACCTCCGTCGACGATACGTGAATTCATATCTCAAATTTTATGTGAGAGAAATCACGATGAAGTATTTTATTCAAAGAAATGTGTCAATGGAAAACATTGTCATCATTGTGGAAATTTGGTGTTATTCCACAATAAATACCCTATCAATAATGATCAATCGTTGTCAAATGTAAATGTTGATTGGAAGAGATACGAATACATCAACTATAATACAAGTTCTAGTGATTCACGTTCCAAAAGAATTGATTTGCTAGAAAACAAGATATGCGTCACAGATTTTCTCAAAAAATTTGAAAACGAAATTTATAAATACACCCACCATTCACATAGAGCACGATGGCAAGATCTTCAATTCAAACAGTCTCGTGAAATTTTTCCACCCGGAACAATTTTGTCGGTGGTTGATTTTGCTGAAAACTATACATTTGCTGCACAAAAAGAAATACAGAGTGAATACTATCACTCTGACCAAGTTTCGATATTTGTCCATGTTGTATATAGACATTCTCAACAGGATATCGATGGCATTGAAAGCACATGTGACAATCGAGATGTGATTAAAGAATATCACTTCTATATCAGCGATGATCGTACACACGACACACATTTTGTCCAACATTGTATAGAAAATATTTTCTATGACTCACTGAAAAAACGCGAAGTCAAATTCAAAGAGCATTGGATATGGTCTGATGGATGTGCGGGTCAATTTAAATCTTCACGATCATTTTTTTGGTTATGTCGACTTCATAAAGCACTGAACATTAAACATCGCTGGAATTTCTTTGAAACTGGGCATGGAAAAGGTGAGCATGATGGTGCAGGAGCATGCGTGAAAAGAGCACTTCGAAGATGGCAAATGAACTATTCTTCAGCACGGTTTCATTCAGCTGCAGAGGTTGTCCAATGGTGTCAATTAAATCTAAGCCATGATTATAATCAACAATCAAAAGACGTGCGCAGGTATGTCCACTATTTTTTTAATTTATATTATTTCTTAAAATTAAAAAAAATGTATATACTAACATTTAAGTACACATGTACACTATTTATTGTGTAGGTTTTTTTGGCTTGTTGGGGTCCAAGATATAAATAGATCAATACCATATGACGCTAGCACCATACATGGAACTAGAGATCTTCACTCTATTCAAACAAAATCATTTCACAACGTGTTTGCATTTGACAGTAGAAAGCAATCATGCTTTTGTCATATTTGCATTGAAAATGTCGAGTCTACAGAAGTTTGTGAAAACATAACAAACAACTACGTAAAAGCTTGGAGACACACAGAGATTAATCCAAAAGGAAAAATGCCACTAGCAAGTGTTGAAGAATTAGAATCAGAAGAAATAGCAATATCGTCTGATGGCGATAGAATTTCAGATCTCGTAAGAGAAGGTAATAAACTTGTTTTTGACTTTTTAATCAATTGTTCATTCTAATCCTTCGCCATAAGTAGTCAATTCAATTTATTTAAATACGCTAACACCAATCATAACTTGCACAGGAGATGTTTTCGCTGTGATTGTACCTGTAGACAACAACGAAAATGTCAAATATTATTTGATGCGATGCACTGAAGGAAAAATGAAGTTATTGGAGGACTACAACGACAACGGATTTACATACGAAAGAGGATCCATCATTTTAAAAGGCTACTTTTTTCAGCAGACGCATATGACTAAAAATTATGTCTACTTTCAAGATTATGAGCCCGATGTTATATGTTGTCAATATAGTCATTTAGTATGTGCATCTCGAATAAAATTGATACAAGTTCCATAAAAAAAACAGTTAAAAACCAAAAAATGGAAACTATCCATATGTGACCATGAACGGATAGTTGAAGATGGTATTCCATTGCGATGTTTTTAACTACATATCAAAAATAAATTGATCTATATTTTTGTCCATGTCAATTGTTGTGTGCAATATATTTTTTGTCCAATTATCAAAATTGTTGTGCATAGTATATTTTTTCATTGAGATTTTATGAATATTTTCTTGAATGACAACTAACACAAAAGCTTAAATGGTTTATTTTTTCATTGAAATTTTATGAATATTTTCTTGAATGACCACTAACACAAAAGCTTAAATGGTTGTACTTTAACATGCTTAAAAATGAATTCAAATATAATTTGAAAATTCAAAAGTACTTTATTCGGGTCCCCATATGTCTATTAGACCACTAAGGGATGAGATAACGGATGTGGCTATCCCCACTCCGCCCCGAATTTTTACTTTTGATTGATTGATACTAACAAAAAATCACAAAAAAACCTATTAAATTTTGTATTATTTTAATCCATCGAACATGTTTATTTAATACATACTTCACCATAAATATGATCTTAAATAGATGTCTTAAAATTGTCACCAAGTTCTCCGTCCCAAATCTTTAATTTAAAATATCGCTTGTGCAAATTCACATAACTGAAATCATGGGAAATGGAGATAACGATCATTTGATTTTTAATCACAAGCAAGGATTCCAGGATTGTGAAGCTTATGCTAAATTAGAGAAATGATTATTTACAACAAATCAATGAAAATTCATCAAATTGTTGTTTAAGATCATTGCTCTAATTTAGCACAAACTTCACAATCCTGGAATCTTCGCTTATGATTAAAAAACAAAAAAAACCGTTACCCCCATTTGCCATGATTTCAGCCGCATCAAATGTACCTGAACATTGAAAATAAAAATTAAATTAATTAAAATCCATTAATTCTGCCCAACATTAATTCTTACCATTACATTCATTTTCAACATTGAATATTTCCTAACTTAGATTATCATTTTAAACATTTCCAACACCTCCCATTCATTCAACATTTCCTACCCTTGGGTTGCACCTATCAAGACATTTTAAACATTCATGCAAAACATATTATAATAACACTTATTCTCAACATAATAAATTGAAAACATTCATTCTTCCATAACACCTCCCATTCATTCTTTCCCAACATTTCTTTTTCTCTAACACCTCCCATTCATTTTCCCCCAACATTGATTCTTACCATAACATTCATTCTCAACATTGAACATTTCCCAACTTGGAATAACATTTCAAACATTCCTAACACTTCCCATTCATTCTTTCCCAATATTCATTCTTCCATAACATTCAAAACATTCAACATTCATTCTCATCATTCAACATTTTCTAACTTCATAACATTCATTGTCATCATTCAACATTTCCTAACCTTGGATTGCACCTATAAAAACATTTTAAACATTCATGCGAAACATATTATAAATATTATCAAAACTCTTGCAAAACATATTCTAAACATTTACCAAATGAGAAATAATGGATATGTACTCATGTATATAATCCAAAAAAGAGTTGATGAACTTGTGAATTCAATGTACATATATATATAATCAAAAAATAAATACCCTCCATGTTCAAAACAACACCAATATATAGATATCAACAAAAACAATAAAGTCTGAACCACTATCCATCTCGACCAATATCTTTCCACTATTTTTCACTAGGACCTTCCCTGGGACTCAACTCAACCTACAATACACAAAAAAACAAATTATAAATTTAGATCATAAATTATTTAAACAATTTTAAACTAAATTCAAAATATTAAGATATTAAACTCATCTAGAAAACAATTCAATTATTAAAGAGATCGTACATCAAATTCTTTGAATGCATGTCCACTTTTTTCCCCTAGAGCCTTTCCTTTGGCTCCAAAGGATCTCAAAGAGCCAAGCTGCAACATGTACAAAAACAATTTTCAAATAAATCAAAAAAATATAAAACATTAAACTTATATCAGAGATCATTTCTAGTTCAACAAAATTACCTCGGTGCCAATATCTGCATTCATTAAAGACCCCACATCTTCGCCCCCAATTTCCAAATGGTCTCTTTCCTAAAATTTAAATTTTGTTAATAAATAAAACATAGTAGATACAAATAATAAAATAGGCAATTAACTTAAAACCAAAACAAAAAAAAATTAAAATCATTAGCTCACAAGAGATGGTAAACCATCTAAAAAGTTGGAATCTAAAGAAACCTGCATAAATAAGTCAAATTAACAATAAGATACATTGATAAATATTAAAATTCAAATAAACAAAAAAAATATCAAGTTCAATCATAAATATTATAATTAAAATACCTCTCCTAAGCGCTCTTCATTTTGACTAAGATGCTCTTGGTTTTGACTACTGGAGACTCGAAAGGTATGTGCATTTAACATTCTCGAAAACTACAAACAAAATACATTTGCTTAATATAATTATTCCCATGTACTAAAAAATTCAATTCAAAATGATTAATAAAAAATCAAATAGATTGTCATAGCATAATCAACAAACCTCTCCCATGCTCGATGTGTCATTGGATAACACATCTGAAGCTATATATCGACAAGACTTAGCATAAGCCCTGAGATCATCCATGCTCAATGCATCTACCTCGTCATTAGTCTTGTAAACAAAACTTTGACGAACAATAGCACGAGCCCTCTCTCGCCCCAAACCAACTTCTACTCCAGCAAGAGCTGAAGCTAAACCATCACCTACCAATTCCCTTCCAATTGTCCCTAGTTGAGATGTTGTCTCCATCTCTGATCTTAAAGCCACAACCCTTGGTGGACGAGGTATCTCAGGTGGAGGTTGTATAGTGGTAGGGTCTCTGAGAGCACCTTTTCGATTATATATTCTACCCTTTCCAACTCCATAAAAGTCAGAAGGAACATCAGTATAGTTAGGCTTCATACCTAAAAAAAACTCCGCATAAAAAAATCTTGCAAAATAATTAGGAACCTCATCGTTCCAAGGCAATCGACCATAAGCTGCAAGAAATCGATCATATATTAAATGTGCAATTTGAGGATGCTTGAAATATTGCACTTTCAACATTTTTCGCTTAAGGCCTTCCTTGAAATTGAACATTGAATTGGCTTGTTCTCTAGTGACTCTCTCCTTCACAACCTCCCAGTTGTCTGGACCCATAACTTGGTCCCTTCGCCTCCGCATCAAATGAACAAAACCATTTGTAGTTGGTCCAAGTTCCTCATATGCATCAATGAATTTTTGCAAAGACGCCAAAACAATCTCTAGACTTTGTCGGCTCTCTGGAGGGAGATCCAAAGAACAAAGATCATTGTTCAACCTGTCATAGTGGGATCTACAACTTTCAAGAATAGTTTGTTGCACAACACCTTGCCATGGAAGCTCATCAGGTAAATCAGATGGATAAGTTGATATGGGTGTACACCCCTCAGCTAGTGGAACATATGTCGTCCTAGCTCTAGGAGGATCTTCAGGACCTTGCTCTCCACCCACACCTATTCCATCATCTACAATCCTATCTTGATCTTCCCCTCGCTCCATCGAATTACGCACATCATCTGAACGTCGCTCTGCTTCAAATATAGCCATAATCAAGAATTAACCTTGTCCATAAATTCAAAACACAAAAAAATACAATTTATACATTATTAAACATTAATGTTCATACCAACAGAAGGTTGAGATCGACGCTCTCCCACTGAAGATGAAGGAGAATCATTTGTACCCCTTCGAACTCGTTGATGATCAAATGATTGGGACCCATGCAATAAACTTGGACCTCTCGGTGAATTCGACAACCTTCGACTACCAACTGGAACACCAATTCCTGAGGATTGTGATGACCTCCTACGCTTTCCCCTCGAAGACTCTCTTTCCATTTGATATAACTTCTAAATTTACACAAATTTTAACATATTGAAATTGTACATGACTATTCTACAAACATCAAGCCAATATTTGATAAAAAACTTCAACAAAATGTAAGTCCCCCTCCTAACTCTAATTAATTAACTAAAATTCCTTACCATCACTAATATTGCAACATAAAGATATATCTAATAATAATTTCATTAACAAATATAAGTCATAACATGATTAATTGAAGTAGTATAGTAACATTAAAACTTTTAATCCAACAAATATGGTTGAATTATACATGTCAATGAACAAACATCTCACTAAACATATATATATATTCTTATTAAAAGAATTCTAGCTCATATTTATAATAATACAATTTACACACATTGAAGTTGTACATGTTAACTTACAAACTTAAAAACATATCTATTAAAGATATGCATACAAAATGTAGAGCTGGCTAAAATAGTATAACATATATATACACTTATTAAGAGATTTCTAATTTATATTTATGATAAAACAACTTACACACATTGAAATTGTACGTGTTCATTCTACGAACTTAATAACATATCTCTTAAAGATCTGCATACAAAATGTAGAGCCAACTAAAATATTATAACTTATTTTCTTTCGTAAGTTCCTCTTCTAGCTCTAAGAACACTATTGCAGCATAAACATAACATCAATAATCATCTCATAATCATTTAATTGTAATAGTACAATAACCTTCCAAATTTTTCGTAAGTTCCTCTTCTAGCTCTGCTCATGAGCAGAGCTCTGTTCATGAGCAGAGATCTGTTCATGAGCAGAGCTCTGTTCATGAGCAGAGCTCTGTTCATGAGCAGAGCTCTGTTCATGAGCAGAGCTCTGTTCATGAACAGATCTCTGCTCATGAACAGAGCTCTGCTCATGCCATGTTAGTAAGAGAAGGTGATTCCATTGATAGCAGTAAGTAGAAAGCTATGAAACCAAACACGTGATATGATGTGTTAGTTACAGTCATTGTGTAAGCAGTATAAAGCTTATAGCTATTGTAAAGCTTGTGTTATAGTCATAGTATAAGCTGATAACCAATGGTGATACTTCATCTGTACTTAGTATCTTTAACTATTAGTATAAGCCTAATTTACTCATACGTTATTTCCCTAAAAAAAGCAGGTATAATAACTATAGTGCTTAAGAGAAAACAAGATAAGATTTATAGGCTAATTATTACCTGTTCATATATAGCTCTAAGTATTTAGATCACGGCTAACAAGGATGAAATTTTATTAGGTCTAATGGTCTGGTTAATCTTTAAAGAACTATATATTATTAGGGGCTCTTCATGGTTAGATACCTGCTAGAAGTAGGCTTCTATTTTTGCATTCAAGAATACCACACAAAAAGTATGTATAACATGACTAGAGCTCCTAGAATTTATTGAACAATCATAAAAATAAGGGTGGACCATGATATATCATCATATATAGAAAAGTTATGACGTTGGCAATTATATTATCTGGTAACGATTCAGCAGTAAATACAGTATCTAACACCATTGGAATGAATAACCCCATTGATACAAGACATTATAAGTTCAACTTTAGTTTGATCTCTAAGCTTCATGAACCCAGTTAAGATCTTATAATTAAGATGGATGATATATTAGTTACTAATGTATTTGAAATCATCTTGAAAAGAAATGAGCAGGGTGTTTTTAAAACTCGTGTTGGAGCTGCTAATTATATTCTATTTATACTGTTATAAAATATTGCCTAAGCCTTGTTTCTTCTTTCAGAATGGTTAATTATTAACATTAACATAAGGTAGATGGCTAGTTAATATAATCCTATTTAACTTGTAATAAAAGAGCCAACCAAACATACATCTAGTTTTATCCTATTGTGTATTAATTAGACCTACCTTAATCACTATTGCACTTTTCGTTGGGTAATGACTAAGATAAAAGCTTTGATGCCTAACTATACCTGTTCCAGTTCTGTTCATGAACAGAACTCTGCTCATGAGAAGAGTTCATGAACTCTGCCCATGAACAGAGTTCATGAGCAGAGTTCATGAACTCTGTTCATGCACATACAAACATCTCTAAAATCAAAATTAAACATAAACAAATTAAAACTCTTAATTTTAACCCCCATAACACATTTTTTTTAATTTTCTCCTATGCCAACAACTAAGGAGCAGAATAAGTGTATCGAAGCATACCTGTATCCAAACGAACAGATTTGATATCGTCGATCCACGACGCCGCGACTATTCGATCCACGACGCTCCAGAAACAACTAATTCCTTCACCAACGAACAAATAAACTGATCAAATAAGAACTATAACATATAAGCCAGAACCAAAAAATCACAAATGAAGGATAAACGAACCTTCAATGACAAGCTCTCAAGCCTGCTCACAAAACCGCAACAGTGTCCACGCATCAACGCAACCAAACACACCTTCCACCCGAAACGTAACGGCCGACGAGCAACGTCAAAGAAGAAACAGTGGCAAGCAGCCAACAAGGCGACGAAACGTAAAAGCCGACGAGCAACAACAGGTCGCGGGGCAGCAGCGGAAGGTGGAGAAGCAGCAGGGTGGCGAACGTTACAGCCGCGGTTCGTGGAGCGTCAACAGGTCCAAGGGCAGCAGGCGGGTCGTGGAATAGCGACGGGGTGGCAACAAAGCTACTGCGGGCCCGTTGCGGGGTCCAGAAATTTCCAGTACGGAATGCCATATGGCAGCTGATGCTGTGTTTTTATACAGAAAAATAGTTCGGCCGAACATTTATTCGGCCGAATAACTATTCGGCCGAACAATTATTCGGCAGAAAAAGTGTTCGGCCGAATAATGGTTCGGCCGACTGATTATTCGGCCGAATGATTGTTCGGCCGAATAAGTGTTCGGCCGAATAAACTATTGCCCGAAATTTTTTTCCCGTCCGGCAACTGTTTGCACACATTTCGAGGATCTCCGTTAGGCTGGACGGAGAACTGTTTGTGGTTATTCGGCCGAATAACCTTTGCATTATTCGGCCGAATAATATTTATTATTCGGCCGAATAACTTCCGCTAAGACGATTTTGCACTCGTTTCTCACGAAAGTGTTACCCACCTTCACGTTTTCACCCTGGACTCAGTTTGGAAGATAGGAAATTAAAACTAGTTTTTGGACCGCTCAACTGGAGGATTTCCAAGACAATTCAAATGGCCTCTAAGGGTCACGAATTTATAATATGATTCTGATTCGGGTCCTATAAGATGTCTTCTTACTGCAGAAACTCATAGACATATATTTGGAGCCATGGAAGTCAGTCTAATAATGATTATGGAAAACTAGTCAAATTTAACACCATAACGAGCATGGGATCAATTATCCATTAAAGATGGAGAAATAATTTGCAGAACATAAAGAAAATTCATTACATGGAATAAAAGACACGATCCTTGACATTACATAACTTCATAAATAGCATCAAATACCCAAGGGGTCACTATCCTCCCTCAATATCATAAGGAATTACAAGACATGGCATAAAATGCTCCAACTGATGAAATCTTCAACATGGAACAAGGTAGCACATATTTGACAATGGAATGGACCTGCAAGTAGCTTCAATGATCATGGATGAATTCCTTACTCGTGATCTAACTGAATCCACAATATATTGAGGAACAGAAGGGGCACATCTCCCAACTATGACTAGGGGCACATCTCCCAAGTATTGAGAAGCTCAGAGCTCTCAATGAAAAACTCAAACTGGAAAAAGAAGTGAGTGGGTTTTCCCTTCATTCTTTTATAAATTTATTTGGCTTCAAGATGCATGGTCACTTGCCTCATCCAATGCACCCTCATTGACTAATTTTTGGATTGGTAGCCTTATCCTTCTTTTTCCTTGCTTTCTTTCCTTTCTGCTTTAGTATGCTTTTCTTGCTTTTGGAAACTCCTTCTTTTCCTTGATTTTCTTTGATTTCTTTCTTTCCTTTCTGCTTTAGTCTGCTTTTCTTGCTTTTGGAAACTCCTTCTTTTCCTTGATTTTCTTTGATTTCTTTCTTTTCTAGTGCTTTACTAATTTTATGCTGCTTTTTTCTTTTCCAGTGCTTTCCTGCTTTTATGTTGTTTTATGCTTTTATGTGCTTTCTTGCTTTTATGTTGCCTTCCATCTTTTCAGTTGATTTATTGATTTTATATGTTTTTCTTCCAATTTCCTTTTTTGGAATACAATTCATAGGGTCCACTAATGGTCCTATTCTCCCTCCTAGGCCACCTAAGCATTTACACCTCATCAAAAAGGGAGAAAGCAAAAAAGCAAAAAAACAATCACGCCATGAGAATGACGCAAGATTGCCCAGGGGGGAAAGGGTGTGGGCACTAGGTATCCCACTTGCTCTCTTTATTTATGTTTTGTACAATGATTAAAGAATAGCCTCTTTATCCTTACAAGTTTGGATAAAAGAGGTTACAATGTTTGGAATAAAAGAAGAAGAGAAGATAGAAGAGGCTTCATGGAGCTTTGGATTGCTCGAATTTGTCCCAAAATTGGCACAAAATACTCTCTACCTGTCTGTAAGAAAACAAAAACCAGCAAACTAATTTAGTAGAAAAGCACCTAAAATCACTTTGAAAAAATGTTTTGGGCAAAGTTAGAAAAATAAACCAAAAATTATTCTAAGTTAAGCTAGATCTAAGAAAGCAATAACTAAGAGAAGTAGGCTTGTGAGACCAACTTTCTTAGGATGTTGCGTTATATTTTGAGATTTATTTCATAGAGACTGCAATATGGAGCTTCATTTTCAAATTCCTTATAGAAAGTTTGCTCTAGTTTTTTCATTGGAATTGATACCAAAATTAGAGAATTATGGAGCTCTGTTGCGTTATGTTTTGATATTTTTAAAGCATAACACAACACAGCTCCATAACTCTTCGACTATGAACACTGCGTAATATTGTTGGGCTCTAGCTTCGTTCTTTAACTTTCTTGTACTCACCCAAGTTCGACGTAGTTGTGGTCCAACAAAACCCTTCTTCACCGGCCCTTTGGGAAACAGTCTGCGAACAAATTGAGGTCTCACCCGAGGCGAAGCTATGGGGGGGCTGCAGAAACACATTTCTACAGCTAGGTGATGCACAGATAATAAACTGGCGAGCTACGCGAAGTCACAACTACTTTGCGTTTACTTCTTATGCTACAACACGTGCTGGGACTGTGCACTTCACAACTTGCAACAATACACTCTAACAGCACAACAATAAACTGCGGTTCTAAGCAATCACACACTTTACAGACTTGGCTGACTTAGTGTTATTTGGGAAACTATGCATTCAGCATATTTACTCAGAATTACTCACACATTCAAGTATATGTGTTCGATATTTAACATATTATTCTCATAAATCATTCATGTGAAAATACATATAAAAGCGGGAACACACACAACCATAGCATGAACATAATCATAAACAAGAATATAAGTATAAACAATGGCACATATTCAATCACACAACACGAGTATTTACGTGGTTCACCCCCCAAATGGGAGCTATGCCCACGAGAACTGTTGTTTATATTGATGGGATGGGTTCAACAGTTCCAGTCTGCACACTCAGCTGCAGAGTCTTCTCTCTACAATAGGTCACTGCACATGCAGTTGCAGAGCCTCTTCCTCTGTTCTTGCTCTCTTTACAATGCTTAGTCTTTTTCCAAAAGACTTAAGACCAGAAAATAAGGCCAACATAAGATCTTCTATATTCCCAATAAGACCAATGAGAGATTAACCCTTCCCTTACAAAATTGCCCTTTTTTATAGATCATGCCCGAGGGTCACGTCTTTACAATCATTGTGGGCCAAAATTCTATGATACCCAAAAATCCCCCCAAAATTGCACGGTTACCCCGCTAACCCGACCTGTCGTAGTCAACAGCTGCATCATTTGACTTCAATCTCCTTCTTGTGCCACTTCTGGCTCTGACGCCCCTTCTGACAACTTTAGTTTTGACTGCTCGGCTCTAACTGTGTACTGGCGTGTCCCTTTCCGTCGTTCTGCCTCTTCTGTCACCATCGGTCTGCCACTTTGCTTCTAACGGTTTCCACCACTCTGGCTGACAGGTTGCTTTCCTCCGATTCTGCGCTGCTCTTCATCCTGCTCCCTGGATTCTGTGGAATCGCTTACCCAAAATAGGTCTCTGTTGGACGTCACTTCACTCGTACTTCGCTACCAAAATTAGCTATTGCGTTGGAGCCTTGCTCCATGAACACTGCCTTCCCAAAAAGTGGTTCACTTGGGCCACGCCCAACAAATATGATGGTTTACATTGATACCAATTTATTTTTTTGTGGAGGCATTCTATATCTTTGATATTTGTATATTGACTATATTTTTATGAACGTCATTATACACATCTTTCCAACATTCATTGGTTTCTTTTTTAATCAACATCTCAGGTTTGAGGGTGATATTTGAAAATTGGCTCCAACGTATTTTTATAAATTCTCTGCATTAACTTCCTTAGAGTCAGTTACTCTTGTAATCTCCCCTGGGTCAGAAAATGAAGCTATTGATTGTGAACTGCTCTTAAGGCTAATTCCTTGTGAATTACATCCATCAACTTGTATGATTGCATCCTCTTCTTTAATGGTTGCAAAAACTGTAGGCAGAGAATCGTAAGATAAGGAATCATTGCATATTTATAGAAGTCTCTATGTTTTGGCATTGCTTTGACAATAATGTGGTATCTGAACTTTGGCAAGAATCAAATCCAAGTATATCATAGGTAGGCATGCTTCCAAACTCTATTTCTCTCAATCAGCTATGATCCATTTGTATTGCAGAATTTTCCTTATTTACTTCAACACATGTACCAGCAGAACCTGCATATGTTTTTTTAATTTTTCCAAAATTGAATACTATAACCATATGTAAGAAATAAATGATAATACAAAAGATTGCTTAGAGACACAAATTAGAAGAGATGGAACTCCACTGAAGTAAAACAACCCAAATAACCATCACTTACAACACATTTAAAAGTTGCTAACAATGAAATGGTTCCAGGAAATAAACAGAATTCCACTCAACATACATTATTCAATAGTAAAATATTCCACATCTTGAAGTTGAATTTATGTTACTTTGAAATACCATATTTTATTATAAATAATTACTAAAAAATATTCACTCGGTTGGCAACACCATATTTCATTCAATTGTTGCAAAGAAGCATTATTTTATAATTTAGTTTATTAAAGCTAAATTATAGAAAGCTATTAATTATCAAAATAAAATAATTAAAAAAAACCATTTTATTAAAACTAAATCAAAGAAAGAGATTAATGTTCAAAATAAAATGAAAAGATTTTAGTGAAAGAAGATTGCGGAGCGGGCTTATTGCTAGGGTTTGAAGGTTTCAGGCTGTTCGCGAGTCCTGCGCTCAACACCAGCAGGCTGCAGGAAGGAAGGTTTAGTGGGTTCGGCCACGCTGGTAACGTACGGGATAAGCATGCCGACCCCGTCCTCGGGACCCTCAGGTTTGGGATGGCATGAGACTACGGGTTTAGGCGGCCCAAGCAGATCGGAGGCAGGGAGGAATAAGAGATCGGGGCCGAGAGGCTGCCTCCCCAAAACCCTCTCTATTCCTTCCATCTAGGTTAAATTTGACAAAATCAGAGAGAGGGTCGAGCAATGGAAGGAGAAGGCACTGATTGGAAAGTTTGTGGGGATCTGGCCGTGAGAAAAAGATCTAGTTCGATGGATCAAGACCACTTGGAATCCCAAAGGGAATTATGATCTGCATTTGGGTGCCAAAGGGTTCTTTTCTATTATCTTCTTCAATGTGGAAGACATGGATAGGGTTCTGGAGGGAGGCCCTTACTTCTTTCTCTCTTTTGGTCTGTTTCTTAGACCATGGAAAGAAAGATTTAACCCAGAAACGAAGGACATGAAATTTTCCCCTGTTTGGATCAAGCTTTCTTCTCTCCCCTAGGAGAACCCTGTGAGTACTAGGATCTGAAGATCCTGCAAGATATTGGAAATACACTAGGGGAGTTTGTTAAAGTTGCAGAGCAAACCAAGATCCAAAGGTACACTATCTGTGCTCGCATCTTTGTTTATATGCATCTGTCAAAAGATCTTCCTGAGGCTATAAGCTTGAATTGGGAGGATGAGGAATAGATCCAACCTCTCGATTATAAACAACTGCCATTCATATGTAGAATCTGTCATGAATATGGTCACTTTGGCAGAAACTTCCCTAGGATCACTTAGGTGCCACCTCCCCCCAATTTTTCCCAGGAGGGTGCAAATGACAAAGATGGATTTACCCAAGTGCGTAACAAGCGGAGGAATAGATTGGGGGATCACCAGAAGAAAGGAAAAGAGAAAGGTGAGAACGGGATCAACGGCAAAAACCCCT
This sequence comes from Larix kaempferi, assembly GCA_027924585.1. Taxonomy (NCBI): domain Eukaryota; kingdom Viridiplantae; phylum Streptophyta; class Pinopsida; order Pinales; family Pinaceae; genus Larix; species Larix kaempferi. Next base: position 27,954,368 of record BSBM01000372.1, on the reverse strand, counting down.
TTCAGATTTTGGAGGAAGTTGATGAGGATAACTAGGTTGAAAGCAAAGGGAAGAGTCATCAGGAAAATGTAGCAATGGATGCAGAAATCCCACTGCTCTAGGCAGCGCCATCTGAAAATCAACTGGTGGTTATGGAGGAAGATGAGGATGAGGAAATGGAGTTGGGAGAACTTGATCTAGATGAGATCGAAAAAGAATAAAAAGGGGAAGGGCTATGTATCACGTAAGCAATTAGAGCTTTTGCAAGAGGCACTCATCAAATCTAAAGCATGCCAGCAACTCGGGATATCCTCAAATCCTCACAAAGGGAGCAAAAGGAAATCCCCGGAGGAGGAATTGAAACGGGGCAGGAAGTCGAACAGACAAAGAATTGCAGATATTGGAGTGAAACTCATTGAATCAGGCCAATACCCGATGATCAGGGAATCCTTTTCTGAAGCAAATAAGGTTACTAAATGAATCTCATATCGTCGAATATTAGAGGGTGCAATCACCCGAGGAAAATAAAAATGCCGGCAAGAAATATTAAGAAGGAGAAACCTGATGTTCTTTTTTTACAAGAAACTAAATGTAGCTTTGAAACCATGGAGAAGGTGGGGCAAAGGATCTGGAAAGGTTGTAAAGTGATTTCTACAGATGTTTTAGGCATGGCTGGTGGCTTAGCAGTCTTATGGCTCCCTCACTCTGTGCAATTGACTAACTGGAGAGCTAATCAGTTTTCTATTTCTTCCAATTTTACCATCTTAGATTCTGGGCAAAAGGTACACTGGTAAATATTTACGGACCTAGTGCTTTCCCTATTAAGCTCTCTTTTATCATATTCTTATCTTGGATGGAGGAGCAAGCTGTTAATGGCTCTTGGATATTGGTAAGTGATTTTAATCTGATATCCTCGCTTAATGAGAAGAAGGGCGAAAGGAGAGTTTTGGATAGATTCCAGGAAGCTTTTATCCCAAAGCCCCTTCATTGATATTGAGACCGGAAATGGTTGGCACTCTTGGAATAACAAATGACATGGACGACACCTCGTTTGATCCCGTATTGATTGATTTCCGACTACTGAAGACATTGCCCGCGGTACGGGCGAAATCAGTGCCAGCGTGTTTCCCTCAACGGGTTCCGACCATTGGCCCATTTGCCTCCACTGGGACTGGTCAAACAATGTCCTTTATAAACCTTTTAGGTTTGAGTAGTTCTAGTTGGAGCATAAATACTTCAAAGATTTGGTGGGACAGTGGTGGCAGGAGCTGGTCCCCCCGGTGGGTACCGGTATGTTCCAATTTAAAAAAAATCTCCGAGCCCTGAAATCCAAAATTCGTACTTGGAACAAGGAAGACTTTGGCAACATATTTCAGGATAAGGAAAAGTTGACTACAGATATGGAGCAGACCCAGCGCAGAGGTATGGCTGAAGGGTGAGATGACGCGTTAAGGGAAAGGGAGCAACATCTGTTGGATCAACTGGAAGCCAGGGAAAGGCAGGAGGATATTTTCTGAAAACAAAAGTCCAGGAACCAATGGCTCCAAGATCGAGAGAAGAACATGAAATTCTTTCATAACATAGTTATTCAAAACCGCCATAGATCGAAGATATTCAAGCTCAAAAAACATGATGGGAGACAAGTGGAAACTAGAGGTGAGATTGAATATGAACTAGTAAACCACTTTGCTTCAGTCTTAATGGAAGATAGGGCTGATTGGAGCACTGCTATCTCCCACATCACTCGTCTCATTCCCAGACTGGTCACCAGAGACCATAACGAATTGTTGAACAAATCGGTGACGATGCAGGAAGTTGAGGAAGCCATGAATCAGATCGCCCTTGGGAAGGCCCCAGGACCGAATGGCTTTACTACTAATTTCTTCCATTCCTTCTGGGATATGATCAAGGAAGAGGTTCTGGGTATTTTTGAAGAATCACGAAAGTGTGGTGGGGTTTTAAAAGCTTTTAATGTGACTTTTCTTTCTCTTATTCCGAAGGAGGAAGGCACAAACTCCCTTGACAAGTTCAGACCTATATCCCTCTGTAATGCTATTTAGAAAATCATTACCAAAGTGATTGTAAATAGGCTCCAGCCTCTACTTCCTCTCCTTATTAGCCCAAAGCAGTTGGGTTTTGTTGAAGGCAAACAAATTGTGGATGGAATCATTCTGGTTCACGAGATTATTCATTCCCTGAAGCTCACAAAGAAACCTGGTATGCTTATCAAGTTAGATTTAGCAAAAGCTTATGATAAGCTTAGCTGGCAGTATATGCGTAGCATCTTAGCTTCCTTTGGGTTTGACAGGACTTGGGTGAGATGGATTATGAACCTAATCTCCACTCCTTTCTTTTCCATCTTGCTCAATGGCTCTCCGTCTAGAATCTTATAGGCCTCTCGGGGCATCCACCAAGGTGACCCCCTCTCGCATTTCCTTTTCATCTTAATGGCAGAGGGACTGAGTAAACTTCTGAAGAGCTTAGAAAATGATGGCAGTATTAGAGGCCTTCAACTCCATCCTGGGTTGGACAAGCAAACGCACCAACAATTTATTGACGAGACCATGTTAATGGGGCACCCTTCAGTCCAAGAAGCCTGCATCTTCAAAAAAGGCTTAAAACTTTTTGCGAAGGCATCGGGGCTTGAAGTCTATCCTACTAAATCTCAAGTTTTCTTCTTTAATACTGTAGAAAGCACCCAACGCAATGTTTTTAGGATTTTAGGCTATGCCAAAGGCTCTCTTCCGTCCAAGTATCTGGGTGTTCCTCTCACGGAATGTACCATTCGTAAGGTTTCGTGGCAAGATTTGATTGATAGGATCTGTAAAAGGATAGCAAGTTGGATGCTTGGACCTTTAAATATTCCTAGCCGTCTGGTCTTGGTTAAGTCAATTCTCCAAGCTATGCATGTTTCCCTCTTTTCCATGCTCTCCGCCCCTAACTCGGTCCTTAAAGATATAAGGAGTATTTAGCAGAATTTCCTGTGGGGTGGCAGGGAGGAAAAATCAAAGTTTTCCTTGGTTGACTGGGAAAAGCTCTGCAATCCTAAGGACAAAGGTGGCCTTAGAATTAGAGATCCTGAGATTCTCAACGAAGTCTATGGGTCCAAAATCTGGTGGAGGTGGTGCAACCACAATTTGGAACCATGGGCAAGATTGTGGCATGTGAAATATGCCAGAGACAGGCCACATGGGATTCTGATCCGATTCAATGAAGTCAGGGATGGATCCTATATTTGGGGAAAAGCATTCAATGGCCGTAAACTAGTGCAAGATCATGGCTTCTCGGAAATCTACAATGGTGATGCAGCCAACTTTTGGGATGATTCGTGGAATCAATTCCCTAAATTGAGAAATGATCCTAGGTGGCAGGACATTCGGGCGAGAGGAATGGCAGAAGGCAAGATCAAACTCTGTGACTATTGGGAGGAGGTCTCGGTTGATGGTCATAGACAGTGGTTGGATTGTAGGTGGATGGAAGGGCTTATTAATATTGAAGACCTCAGTGCTTTCGATACCATGTTGCGGGAACGAGTCATCCACGTCAAAGAGGGGCCTGACAAGCTACGCTAGGGTTATACCCCAGAAGGAATTTTTAGCATAAAGGAAGCCTACGACATTTGAATTAACAGGGATGCTAGGGGAGACAACATCTAGAAGAAGGTTTGGGGGATGAACCCTTGGCCCAAAATTGCGGTTTTTTGTTGGTTGGTTGCTTGGGGAAGAATATTAACCAGTGAAAATCTTAGGAACAGAGGGATTCATGGCCCCTCTCGATGCCCCTTATGTTTCCTCTCTAAGGAAACCTCTGAGCATTTATTGGATAGTTGCACCTTCTCTTCAACTCTATGGGATCGGGGAGCTATGATCTTTCGTAGAAGTGATCGGATTCGTGATCACCCGGCTTAGACCATTAAAAACTGGAATCCTAAAGCCTTCTCAAACCCGATCATTTCAACCTTGTGGCTCGTGTTTCCTAGGATGGTCATATGGAATATTTGGAAGGAACGAAATCACCGTATCTTCAGGGACACAAATAATAACTTCGAGGATATATGGAAAAATCTTGCCAATAATATGAAAGAAACTATCTAAAGCTTTACTTGGGGGGACAAGGACCGCGATCTTTCGGAGAGTGATCTCCGCATTGCTTCGGGCTGGGGGTTATGCAGTTCTGATTTGGAGGGTCTGCGCATAAAACCAAAAATATGCCATCCTTCCAGTCTGAATTTCTGGTCCCCTCCACCGGCATAGGTCTTTAAAATTAATTTTGATGGGGCTTCTCGAGGAAACCCGAGAATGGTAAGTTTTAGTGGAGTCTGCGGGATGAAGCTGGCATTGTCCTAAAAGTTTTTTTTGAACACCTTGGTGTGGACTCCAACAACGCAGCTGAGCTGGAAGGTCTTATTCAGGGAATCCACCTGGTGGTTAATGAAGGTTGGTTTTCAGCTATTTTGGAGGGGGACTCCCACATTATAATTCACATGGCTAGAAAGTTGGCCAACGGTCAATCCCCCACCAAAATCTCCATCAGTTGGCGGCTGCTACACAGATTAGATCATCTGAATTGCCTACTGATGAATCATAGCACCATCAAATTTAGCCATGTTCGTCGGGATGCCAATAAGGTGGCGGACCTTTTGGAAAACCAAGGTATTAATGATGGTAGGTCCCTCTCGGTGGGTATCCTAGAAGACTACAGATGAGACACCTGGATCGCCACTTGGCTAGCTCTGATCTCGAAAAGTTTCGTCAGTAGGCAGATGGAGCCGCTCCACCTCATGAAATTGACAGGGGGTGTATGAGGAGGTGTAATGGTGAGTCCCATCATAGTGGATTGCCATGCGAGAACCGAACTCCACCTTCTGTTTAAATTCCGCATTCAGTACTATCATGTACATTTCCTGGCAGGTTTTGAGCGAAAGGAATGCTCCGTATATCTTTCCTTATCTAGCCATTAGTGTTTGTTTAATGATCTTTTATGGTGGAGATAGTTTCATGATTGATAATCGGTACAAGATGAGGAATGACTGTCGTTTTGCTGATGGACTGCTTACGACGCCTCTGGTTATTTATATCCACGCAGAGGTGTGCTTGAACGATAGTTTTCTGCTTTGTATCAGGCTCAGTCCTACCTCTATGAGTCGTAAGGTTTCCTGAAGGAGTGTGTGTGACAGTTTCTCTTTATGCCGTCTGTCTCACTCTATTTGGCCTAGGGAGATGGCCCTAAAGCGCCGCGTCGATCCTGAGCCCATTCCGGAGTTTGGTTTTGATAAGATGAAGGGCATTGCTAAGCTTTTTGTCGATAGGGGGAATACTCAGGGTCGGGTTACCAAGGCGCAGTCTAGATCCTAGGAGGCTGCTCTATTTTTTCGTCAGCGTATTCCATCCCTGGTCCGGGAAGAGATTGATCAGATTGAGTGCCGACTATGGGCTACTGCGCGGGCCATTCCCGTCGATAATCTCCGCCTTGAGATGGAAGATTGGGTAGTTGACCCGGGAACCACTTCTGGCCATGCTTCTGCATATGATCGTATGTTGATGGTCTACTCGGTCGTCAAGAATATCTTGGCGCATGTCACTATGACCAATTATCTCAAACACCAAGGCGACGAAGAGCCGGTCCGGGCCTAGAAGGCCTACAACGCCGATGCTCATCTAATGAACCTCAAAATTGATGCTATTGCTAAGAAGATTGGCTTGACTTTTGTCTATCCTGGTATGGAGGATGCTGAGTTGGTTGGGCCCAACACTCGCCACCAGCATGCTTCGGTTCAGAAGGTGTAGGCGGACAAGGAAGATGGTTCGACTGAGAAAGGTAAATAGAAGCTGGATGAGGAGACGGGCAATGTTGTTGCTCCCTGATTTCATTCTGCTGGTCTCGGATGCTCTAATGGATGTTAACTGTTCTCTCTTTTCTGTTCGACATTATAGCTGGTCTTGGGTTGTTTTTTTGGGTAGTTTGTATCTAGGTGTGGGGTTTTGGTCTGGGGTTGGTTCTGTTTATGGCTCCTTGTTTCTTTTTTGCAAAGGGTATCTTGCTAAGAATGACAGTGTTTTGTAAGCCGAGGGTTGTGCTTTAAGCGCTTTTTGTAATATGTTCCAGCAGTAATATAATCCTTTTTTTATTTACAAAAAAAAAATTAAAAATAAATAAAAACTTATAAAAAATAACACAGGAAAGGGTAACTCAAGAAGAAATAAGTCTCTTCCAAGGCACATGTATGAAAGAAAAATTATAAACCCTAATTGTTGAAAGTTAAGGTGAAAACATGGAACTTAAACACTCCCCCATGATAATTCATTCACGAACATCTTTTATAACATTTTCATTACATTACATACACTTCATCATTCTCACCTTGTTTAGAAACCTAGGGAAGACCTGAAATTAGATGCCCTCTCAGAATAATTCATTCGCGAACCTCTTTCCTAACATTTCCACTAATTTACCTTTCATTCCATTACATACACTTCATCACTTTCGCCTTGTTTAGAAACTTAGGGAAGACTTGGAACTTAGACGCCCTCTCATTGCACCAAAGAGGGACATTCTACAACCCAATAAGGGGATGTGTAACTCCTTACGTGCTCATCATGGAGTTGACACGTGTCCTTTTTAAAAAATAATAAAATATTATAAAAAATAACATGTCGTCTATAATTTAAAACATTTAGTCTAACAAGGATTTGCACCTTGAGAGATTTGATTTCTCTCGGCGCTTGGTAGATCCCCTTTTAAGATGGATATATGATGGTGATAATTCATTTGCCAACGTCTTTTCTAACAATTTTTTTAATTTACCTTTATTTACATTACATACACTTCATCATTCTCAGTTTGTTTAGAAACTTAAGAAGTTTGTTTAGTCTTAGGAGTCTAACATAAAATCTGGATCAATTATGGTTGTACCATGATAGTTCTAAGGTTAATAAAATAACTAATTAATGAATTATAAGAAAAAGTGCACATAATAATCTTTTATTCACATTTACATATAATTAAGTTATTTTACTAAATCATACTTTATTATTATCTAACACTTAGCTAGTTTAACATTAATTGACACACATAATTAAAGTTTAAAGATAATTCTACATAATCATTTAAAGCTAGACCTCATTACCCATTTAAAAAACTCATGTTAATATATATATATATATAGACCCACTTTGGTGGGGGTTAACCAAGCTTTATAAGAGAATCTAATGGGATAACATGAGTCGCACGAATTATTTAGACATAAGAAAAGAAAAGATATATTTCACTTATTCACTTTTGGAACATAGGAGATCAAACTTCAAAGAGGAATTCTAAATTTACGGTCTCGATTCTTGCAAATTATTTAGAATCCCATGCGATTTGGTCCTTGGTCCTTATCTTCACGTGGAGATGATGTGGCATTTAATCGGAAGCAGGTCGTAGCTAATACCTCGGATCGATGGTATGTTAACCGATCACAGAGAATTTAAATTGATATTATTTATTAATGTTGAGCGTTCATCCCTTTTAAATTCATACTGTCATCCGAGATTCGTGGAGCATTATTGACCATTTGCAGATGGTTTAATAATAAGTGGTATATATTTTTTTTACCCTATCACGGGGAGGTTAGGTTAAGTTAGGTTAGAGTTGTTAAATTTGGTGTATTAAGGAATATTTTATTATTTTTTAAATGGAGGTCGTTAAGCTCTCATCCTATAAAGAGAAGTTCTTTCATTGTACTCATATGGTTTCATTGAAGAAATATTTGATTATTTCTTAAATTTATGTGTTAGGTATTTTAGAGAATCCCTTCTATGAGACATGAGATTACTGAAAATCTCATGTGGAATACTGAAAATCTCATGTGGAAAAGGAGAGATTTTGCAGTCCAAAGTTTGCATTCTTTGTTTAGTTATTTTCAAATATTTTCAGTTGTGTATTAGAGGACAAGACTATGAAAGTATAGATTCATTTGGAGTAGTTTTGTATGTTAATGGAATGTAGATGTAAATAAATAGTTCTGGTTTTTTATTATTTCCAATGCTGCACTTCTGCTCATTGTCAGCAGTTCTTTAGATTGGACTTTGCTTAACCTCATTGTTTGGGAAATGTATGTAAAAAGAAGGCTCTGCTCAGGTAAATTTGAAAAGTTACAATTGATTAATGTACCACGCACAAAGTAACATTTATGCTGTTATTTTTAGTGGAAAAATTTATAATTTGTTCTTGTCACTAAAAGAGGAAGAGGAAACATTAGGAACATTTAAACAAGATTCGGAGATATGAATAGACCTTTCTACAGACCAGATCTAAAGGAAACAAATCCTTTCAAATGTTTCCCAGTTTTTAAAGAGCAAGTTTATAAAAAAGTCATTACAAGTAGGAAGACATGAATAAGATTCAATTGCTGTAAGAAACTGTAGAGAGGTTACATTCAAGGTATTGCTGGAAGAAATTGCCTCTCTGTAAATTAGTTTGCTCATTGCCTTCTTTGTAAATCAAATTTATTTCACTAAACTGCATGCTAATGGAGTTACTGTGTTGTAAAGTGAATAATGAGTTGAGTTAATCTGCAATATGAATGTCCCACTGATCAAAGCCCAATAACGAAGTTCACACCAATTGGACCATTCGATCAGACCCAGTCTTTGATTATTAATGATTTCCGATCTCTTGTTGACCACTCTTTCATATATTCTTCTGATTGCATATAGAAAAGTAAATGTACTTGCCATAAAAGTGAAGCTATAAGACGCTTCTTTAAGCCTATTCAATGGTTAGCCTGGTTGGGAATTTAACTTTAAATTTGATTTTCATGTTCATTCCTTTCCATGTTCATTGTCAATGAACATTTCTTGATTTTGCATTATCTTTTCATTCTTTGGATTCACAATAGCGGTGATGGGAATGCTTAGCTTCCTCCCATCTCAAGTAATCAAACTCACCATAAGCCTGGAAATGCTTAAGCGAAAGATATATTTTACATAAATATGTATTGAGTTTTTTTCATTACAGTATTTGGACAATATATGTATTGTTGAATATTTATGTATATTTAATTGTTTATATAGTACTCTAGTATATATTCCCCGGAGCTATTTAAAAATTTGACTATTTGGTTTGGATGGGGGCTTTTGACCGGAACCCGGAATTTTTTATTTTGCAAAATCTGAGTTTAAATGTGTTTAAATCATGAAAAACCCCAGGGCACCCAAAATTTCAGAGTTTGAGAGTTGTAACCAATATTTTTACAATTTCTGTCCGACGTTTCCAAAATTGTGCTGGAAAAATCAAATTTTCTGTCTGAAATCGTTGAACTTTTAGACTACGTGAAAACTGCATAGTCTAAAAGTTCTACAATTTCAAATGGAAAATTTTGATTTTTTTGACACGATTTGAAAAAATCGAACAGAAATTTTAAAAAATCCTGGTTTCAACTCTGAAATTCTAAAATTGTGGGTGCTCCAGGGGTTTTTGATGGTGTTGAATCCATTTTTACCATCAAAAGCGCCATTAAAGCACAGTTAAATTCAAATTTTGCAAAATAAGCAACACCGAATTTTGAGGAAAAGCCCCTATCCGGACCAAATCGTCGAATTTTTAGACAGCTCCTAATAAAACACCTATTAGTTCCATCTTTAAAATCCTATTCATATGCATATAAATTGGAAGCACCAACTATAAGCATATTCATAAAATGGCCAAGATTTCTTTACATCCATGAAAACAGAGCTTTCCCTTCCTATAATGTAGGATGGAAACAATTTCAAGCTTGTTAATTCTTTTAAACTCAGGAAACATTCCCTCTATGTAAATTCTAGTAATTCATCATGGTATAGTGGGCGAAACAACATGGAAGTAGATTTAGGGATCCTCAGTGCACTAGTAAAAGATGCTCTGTAGTTTCAAAGAAATGTATTTGGGTTTTCAAAAAGGGACACAACTTTGGCTGCCTTGGTTATTCTAACTAGTCTTCAACAGCACAACATGCAAGGACAACTCCTCCTTGATTATGACCATGTTTGATTTATTACTTCTCTCTCACACATCCACTTTCCGAGTGATATCTATGTCTTTATATATTTGAATAGCAGCAACACACCGTGTCTCATTCTTGCTTGCAATATTGGATATCTGTGCTTGTTCTGGAGCTATAAGGAAGAATATACAGTCTCTATTCTATTAATATGTATGCATTATCCATATTGTTACTTCTATGTGATTTATTGTTGTTAAATTATTTTTATAGGACCCAGTCCAGCAATTTGCACTGTTGAAATTCATTCTGTGAATGAAGATTTACTCGATAGGTGGTTGCATTATATTCTTCTTAAGTCTCAACTTAACTCTCACTGGGAAAGTGCTCATTAGCTTTCTCCTCTACAATACATTGTATGTACAGTTTTCTCTTTGTATCCCAGCCAAGATAATATTGATAGCTTGCTAGCCATACAACTTGAAGCATAGGGAAGACAAGTCAGTCACTTCTCAAACATAGTTTGAATCCTACCAACATGAATGGAAGAATTGTTAAATTGTTGTGGATTGTTTTGAAAGTGGAGACTGATGCAGGAAACCATGTCCATGTGTAATGTGGTGGCCAAGAGAATAGAAACCATGATGCATATTCTATATTGGAGCACCAAGCAAATCAGAGGTTGGTCAACTTCTGTGGCAACCTGCAACTGCAAATCACTTCCTTAGTGAAGAATCTTGAGCTTCAGCCTCTGGCTGCTATTACCAGGATGTGGGCAGTGGTCATGACAACCTTGAAGGTTTGAGCCACCTCTGAATGGAGGCATCCATTGTCAAAGGGAAGGCAGCCTAGACATGGGTGATCATGGTAATGATGAGGAGACAACGGTCCCAGGTTTAGTACTGATATATAGAATTAGACACGTGAATAAGTGTACTGTTATCTCCTAAAATAACCAGTCAGTTTTTCATTATTTTAGGTGATAGGTTTGAATCAAAAATTTATTTTTGAATTTTTTAGAGTCCATAAGGAGGTCCTCATTCTTATTACTGAGTCAAAAAATCCGATTTATTTGAGTCTTGGTTTCAAATTTTGGAAGGACAAGTTTCGGTAGCTAACTCTGTTTTGCAGAGGCCAGTTAACTGTCGAAAAGGCTCACTTTCGGCAGCTGAAAGGATTAACTGAAATTACTAAAGTTATGTTAGCTGCCGAAAATGATCTTATCAGAAAATTAAAAAAAGAGAGTACGTGTCCGTACTCAACTTCACATCAAGAGAGCCTGTGTGTTTTGCCGCCGAAAGGAAGATCAGAATGCATCTCATATGACCATCATGAGTTTTAATGGCGGTAAGCTGCCGAAAGCTGTTTCACAAAATCAAACCCAAACACTGCTTAACTGATTATGTGCCTTAGCCGCCGGAAATCAGATTCTTCGGCAGCTAATGAGCTCTGTGGGCTCGCCTAAGCTGCCGAAAGCTGTTTCACAAAATCAAACCCAAACACTGCTTAACTGATTATGTGCCTTAGCCGCCGGAAATCAGATTCTTCGGCAGCTAATGAGCTCTGTGGGGCTCGCCTAAGCTGCCGAAAACCGTAACTGCTTCAAAAATTTAGACCCCAAAACGCTGCTTTCCTGCATGCTCGTGACCAATCGCTAGGACTTCTTTGAAACTGCTCTTTTCCCTCTAGTCACTCGTTTAGTCTGTCTTTGCTGAACCTTCACAGGCTATTCTTGCTGAGCTTCCACAGGCTGCTCTTTCTGAGCTTCCACAGGCTGTTCTACAGGTGTTACTTCCTCAGGGATCGTGGCCACCTCAGCCAACGTGTTTAGACCAGATGGTTGTGCTCCTGTTACTGCTGGTTGTACTTGTGTCCCCGACGATTCCTTCATCTTTAACCTGAGCATCCTGAGGTTACGGTAAAGTTTGACATTGTCTTTTATCAGCAATGCGTTCCTCTCGGTTGTCTTCTGGAGTTTTTCGAAGAGTTCCTTGCTCCGATCATGCATTGCCATATTCTATATTAGCATAAGAAAACTGAATAAAGTAGCTGATTATTCCATCCAAAATCGAACCTTTTTCAAAAGACACAAAACATAATTTCTTAAGTTACCAGGCATACCTAGCTTATAACCCTAGGTAGTTTCCTGGAGTGATAACATGTACTGAGAGAAAACTAACCCAGTTAAGTATATACTACATAGCCGAGCTCGCCAATTGAATTTTTTCGTTGAATGCCTCCAATTGCTTGTTTTCTAACTTGCTTGTTGTTTGTTTGCTATTGGAGAGAATACAAGCAACCGAAATCTGCTTGGAAACCTAGGAGTGCCAAATACATCAGTCAAAGGAGTGCCACCTTAAGAAAACATGTGCAATGATTTGCCAAAAGCACATCAATTCTGAAAAATAAAGTTCCTGGGTAACCACAACCATCCGCTGGGGCGTCAATTATTTTTATGGAAATTATAAATGCCTTAGTTGAAGATATTTTTATTGAAGATCTTTTTGAGTTTGTACATTGTATATAGCAGCTAGTATTTTTCTATAGTTGCACTACGAAAATTATAGTCAAGATAGATCGTAGAGACCATGGATCAAGATAGATCATAGAGGCCTATTTCGAATAGAATGTGTGCCAATTGGTTAAATTTGCAGAGTATAATTTTTAAACTCTGATATATGGATGTTTAAGGGTACCACCTTATATGTGTTTGTGTCGAGTAAAGTACAGTAATCTTGATGATGTCAGTATTTTACTCAACATATACACATGTAGTTTCATACCCATCACACATCCATATATAGGAATGAGAATAATTTATTTCTTTCTGAAATGCATTTCAAACATGAATTCAATCGATTGGCACGCATTTTATTCAATATAGGTCGTTCATCCATGGCCTCTATTATCTATCTTTACCTATTTTTTTGTACTGCAAGTATCAAAAGGTATTAAGTACTAAGGCGGTTTTAATTTTCATACAAACAATTGAAACAACATCATGGGATACAGCCAAATGGATGGTTGTTGTGGCCTAGAGACAGAACTGAAGAGTTTTTGGCAGAGAGTTGCATTGTTTTGTTAGCTAGGTAATCCTTTGACATGGTGCATTTTTAATAAAATTTGGTGCATGGTTTGCAACCAGATTTCTTTTACCCATAGTTTATTGAATGGCAGCCATCACTAACCTGAAAGAAGCAAGTAGATTAGAAAACAAACAAGAAACGAGCAAGTTAGAAAAAAAACAATTTGATTCATTCAATGGAATGTTTCAATTAGCGAGTTTGGATATCTTGTATATACTTAACTAGTTTTGGTTTCTCTAAATTCACTGACTCGGGTGGATTAGTTCTATATCGCAGTGTTGAAATTTGGACGATTGTTTCCTTATCACCATTGTGATTACCCATGCTACTTTCCCTTTGATGATGGATGCCTCCATCCGTAGGTGGATCAACAATTTTATGGCCCAGGGAAGCTCAAGATGCTTCTCTAGGGAAGTTATAGGTTGCTACAGAAGCTGAGCAACCTCTGATTTTCCTCCCTCGGCTTCTGATTTTCCTGGTCCTTCAATAGAGCATATTCACGCACTCTTTCCACTTCAGGGCAGCCATTCTGTTGGACATCACATTGCACATGGTCAGAGTTTCTTGCATTAGTCTCCACATGCAGAAGATTCCCCAACAATTTAACAACTATTCCACTCATGTTGGTTGGCTTAAGTCTCTTTGAGAGAAGAGATTTACCTCTCTTCCTTGTTCTTCAAGTTGTTTTAGCTTATCCAACTAAAACTCCAAAGAGAAATCTTGATAGATTATCTCGGTTGGGGTATAGAGACTGAATTGTGCATACAATGTACATTGTAAGGGAACTGTCAAGAAACACCTACCAAATAGATCTGCATTCACAGAATGAACTTCAGCAATACAAATTGTTGAATTTGGACCTGTAAAACTCGCTTAACAACAAAAAAAATCACATAAAAGTAATAATAACGGAGATTGTATAAAGTAACACTAACAATAACGGAGATTGTATATTCTTTCTTGCAACTTCAGAACAATTATGCATATGCAATATTGCAAGTAAGAGTGAGAGGTGCAATATTGCAAGTAACAGTGAGAGGCGTCATGTTGCTACTCTGTAGATATATGAAGACATTGGTGAGCATTAGAAATTGCAGGTGGGTGGTCATATTCAACAAGGAGGAGTTGTCCCTGCATATTGCATATTACACTATGGAAGACTGTGCTTAGGCTTGGAAAAACAAGAACAACTGGGGAAGCCAATTTTGGAAACCCACATTAATCTCATTGAGACTGCAGAGAATCTTTGACTACGAATCCTTGAATTTCCTTCCACAAAGTCTACCAATATACCCTAATGAACTACAAAAATGTACATAGGAAGGTTTCATGAGTTTAAAATGCTAAGGCCTTACAACTGGGCTAAGTCTTTCAAGCCAACCTTTCTTTTCTTTAAAGAGGCAATTTAACTAGTCCATCAGACATGATTTCTATCATAAAAATGTTCAAGATCATGTAACGTAAAATAACCAAAAATAAAAAAGTAATTAAAAAATTCACGTGGACTCATAAAATATATAATAATGAAAAGTATTTAAAAAATCGATGCTGTCCTATAAAATAAAAAAATAAAACTTAAACCCGAATCTATCAAGCAAGAGGGAGATCAAATATCTTGAGTTTAATATTTAAAAAAAAATACACCTCAAGAAAATGGATCCCTCTGGGTGCTTGGTAGATCCAAGTTTAAGATGGATCTATACTGGTAAATAGGCTTTAAAAGTTGGACTAACAAGCAATTTATTGTAACCAATCAAAAAATAAAGAGAGAGAGGATCAAATATTCCTAAGCAACTCAATTCATTGAAGCTAAACAAAGTGTGATGTTTCAGAATGTGTGCCAAAGAAGGGGTGTGCTCCATCAAATGTTGTATCATGTAACATAAAGTGATATTTCCTAGTGAATTCCCCCACATGATAGCAACATAATAACAAAATATAAGATCCATTTAGGCTACAACCTAGGGTGCACCACCATCAAAGAATTATTACACCATTAAAAGTTACGAAAATGTTAGATCATCTAAGATACATGTAGTACCCTCCACCCATCTAACTCAAGAGCTTATTTACATGATCAATTAACACATCTCTCCAAGTAATGTCTTGCAATGTTTAGATGTTAAGTTATATCGCCTAATGAAATCCCACCAAGGTCAAGTGTAATATAGAAAACACGGAAACTTTTAGGGATCCATAATTTTTTGAAGTGTAGAAACCTTGGCAAATCTTATTAATTTGTAAATTTCCAACCAGAAAATGTTAGGTTATATTTTTCTAAACATATTCAAAATTCTAAGGGTTTTATAGAGTTTTTGGAAAATTTTGGCGATTTTTAGAGTAAAAATTCTTTATCCCATGGAATTTGGGTGAATCAATTTAGAAAAAATGGAAATTGGTGAATCGTTTTTGCAAAAAATGAAAAATTAGCCAATGGGCTAAATTTCGCCCCTAAAATTTTCCCTAATATAGAATATTTTAGGGGTGTAACTCCATGGTTAATTTTTGATTTTTTTCAAAAAATAAGATTTGTTAATTTTCATTTTTTTCCTAAAATGATATGCCCAAATTCCACATGATAAAAACATTTTACCCTAAACATTGCCAAAATTGTCTAAAAATTATATATTACTTGGCAATTTGAATATTTTTACAAAAATACCCCCAAACATTTGGAAATTTAAGAATTAGTGATATTCGCCAATGTTTCTACACTTTAAGAAATTATGGTTCCTTAAAATTTTATTTGGTGTAATACCACACCACAACAAGACCATAGAAAAATGCGACATACTACAATTGTTATCTCCATCATATATCAAGTATGGCCCCACCACACATACAACCCAAAGGAACCATGTACAACACACTCTCCTAGTGACACCATCATACATAGTTATTAAGAAGCATCCATATGTCAAGAGAATGAAATAAAGACATAAGAGTAGCCCCAAATCACAAAATGACCATCAACCATAGAGAAGTGAATATCCCCCACCAAAGGACTTCATCAAATATCCCAATGCCAAGGATAGAATAGGCTCCATGAACATGTGACCCCAAGCCCATCTAACGCTCCATGGGTATTTGTTGAAAACCCCACATAGTGATGAAAATCACAATGTGCAATCTCATATAACATGAGGTTAAACATACAAACCATAGTCCACTATGAGGATAATAGTCATTTGTATATGAATTAAGATATCAAGAATTAGAGTTACTCCTATAATTTAGCAGTTCATACACATGAACCGTCCCCACTTATATATACAATTATACTAAAATTTCTGTCATGTTGAACATTTTTTGCTCAGTGGCAACACTACTAGTGTATAGTGGGATTTTTGGTTATTTATTTGCTTTTGTGTTTGCGGCACTATCATTTAGTGTGGATCTATATAGATTCTATGGGATTTGGATTTCTCTTGTTTAAACTAATGCCATAAACTAGAGGGTTTTTAGCATATTGAGATAGAACAAATTAAAGGGGAATAGATTATTGTGTCATTTTCAATAGCCAAAGTAGTAACAAGACAATGTGGTTCAACCTTGATAAGGAAGAGAGGGGGAGTGTTCTCGTAATCTTCTTCCACCTTTACTCACAACAATGGAGGTAGAATACTTTTTATGTGGATTCATTTGTTAATAAAATATTATTCTATAATAAAGAAATTTTACTAATTCTAACCATTACACCCAATAATTTTGCTTATTCTCTCTGTAGATTTGCTTAGTTTTGAATGTTTACTATTCTTTTGTGCATTTAGATGCATCAATTTTCTAAACAAATCATAACTCATAGAATGACACAAATGCAACAATTTTCTAAATACGTCATAGCACTTAGAATTATGTGTCACTTTATTGGAATATGGTAAGGAAGTTCATCAATAATTTACTTTAAAATGTGGAACATTTAATGATGTTACATTCTCCCATCATTTGTATTGCGAATACGACATAGTTTCATTGAATGCATTATAACAGTATCTTTTAAAATGACTTGAATTCAAATGAATTTTTAGAACCTTCCATATAAAATATGGCTGTCCTAAACATTGCCAAGACATGGCTACAAAAAGGACAACAACAATAGGGTTTTTTACATAAAGAGAATGTATTTAATTGTATTGCTTACCAGTGTCAAAATGTTGATGTTTCTCACATTTGCATCTTGATTGGTGTGTATGTAGGTTGACAAGCTTATGTCTAAGTGGAAATGTAGTAGAAGAATGTGAAATGAAAAAAAAAATTGGGAAATCTATAATTAAAGATGGTGAGATGAGAACACTTATGAAAAACTACATGTTTTAAATGAAGGGGAGATGCGAACTTTAGTATTGGTTGGGTGAATTTAAAAAAATAATCATGTAGCTAAATGCACTATGAAATGTACTAGTTGTATCAAGTATAATTCTTCTAATTTGCATGGAGATTTTAATGAAAATAATAGAAAATAAGCAGGGCCTATAAAGGTCAAGAAGTCTACACAACCAAGTATTATATGAGACTTTGAATTTGTTTTAGTGACTAATGCTAGTCTTGAAAACAATTATATAGTTAATGTGTTGTCACCTAAAAAGGCTCGTTGTCTAAAATTGGCCTTTTACCCATAGGTTCACCTCCGGCCAAATTTTGTAAATCAACAAAATGACATTTTTGAATGCAGGAAATGGATCGACATGCTTATTAGAGTCACTGAGCACGTTGGATCTATTACAATCTGATTTAGAGCTATACAAGTATGAAAAATGGTTTTTTCTTATGGGGCCCACCTTCTGTGAAATTGTGTTTTTCAGCCAAATGAATAATACAAGTGCATAGAATAGATTACACGAGGTGTATAAGGTTCTTGATCGTGTTGGTGTAGATCAAATCCATTTTAGGGATGCATAATATGAAAACACAGTGGGGTCCAGTTTAGGACAAATGGTTCATACAAATAGAATGATCTACCTAAAGGTAGATATTGGTTCTTGAATAATTTTTTCAGGTAGAGTTATGGGGCTAACATAATTCAATTTCGACCTTCAAAAGTGAAAAAATGCAGCGTTCAAAAACACCTACCAGGATGTCAAGTTTAAGAAGTACATAAAAAATGAATCAAAATCTATCTTGCCAGCTAGTCATTGGAAATCCCTATGTGGCTACTATGTATTGTTCACGTATTGCTTCTAACGACATATCATTTAGACTTTGTATGTAGGATATAGAGCAGTATGAATCTTAGAAACCAAGGAAGCATGTGTTTCTCATGGTTATTTGGTCTATTTTCTATTTAAATTTCAATTGGAGAGTCCTCTCTCTCCAGTCCATCAATCGCAAAGTTGTTTGATCAAATTGTTGATAAGGTTAAGGGTTGCGTATGACATAGTTCATTCAGTCCTATGCAAAGCACAGACAAGGCGTGAAAATTAGAAACATCATCCATGCTCGTGTGCTTTGAAGTCACATTTCAGGTGCTTCAAACCTATAATGAAGATATATTTTTTTAAGTCTAGGAATGATGATTGCTTTTCTCAGTTTTTAGTAGCTGAAACACATCATAGTGGGCGTGCAACGCAGTTGTAGTTTTCAAGTGGCATTTTTCCCATGAATTTGTATTGTGATTTTTTTCAACCCAATTCATTATTTGATACATCCTCTATGGAATATGTAAATCTTCCCAACACCGATCTATGCTTGGATATTAATGGTCTAAAATTGACCATATCAGTTGCAGCTGAGTGTTTTCACCTCCATAGATTGCATCGTGCATAGTTTTAGATGTCTCAGAGTTCAAGCGAGATGCTCTTGATAAGGGGAAGGTCCATGTGCGATTGGTGCTAGGCGCCATCATCTAAGCATGCTCAATTTTTCTTATTTTAACTAACGGAAGATGGTAAACACAAACAGAGGATGAAAAAAACACTTTGCGTCTAAGCCAACCACTAAGAACATGTAGTTAGGTAGGGAGAGTCAAAGGAAGACTTGGAGGGTAAATGACACCAATGGATATGGTTCTCTTTGCCAAGTTAATCCTATGGCACATAAGAATTTTAGGTATTTAGAAAGAATGGAGACAACCCTATGTAATTGCAAGAAAAGGGGTTTTTTTATGCATTGATGGTCGCACATAATCCTCTAAGCATATGTTATACCCAATGAAAACTTTAATCAATGTTTTATGGAAATGGTTAATATATGTGGACACATGGAAGAGTGGTTATATGGCCATGGGCCATGATTACTTAAAGGTTAAATTGTACATGGATAATTTGTTGGGTTTACAGTATAAGGCGAATCTAGTTTGTGATGTGGAAAATATAAAATATTTCCATTTAAAAGTAAGTAACTTCAGTAAATAAGGTTGTAATAAATTTTATAAAAATAAATTATGTAATAAAGCTGATTTTATAAAAAGGGTACAAAGGAAGTTTAGTCTTCAAAGCCACTCCCATTCTTTTTTTCACATAGGAAAAAGCTATACTTTTATTAAGTATATGTCAAGATGGTCATACAGAAAACAACATCCTGCTACCCTCTATAGTGTACACATATACAAAATCAAGTCTAAATGACAGAGCATATAGACCATACATAATACAAAAACTATGGCAACTACGAATAATGGTCCACAAAATAGATGAAATCAGATAGTAGAGCATCATCCGCATGTCAATATCATAGTCCTAGTCACCACAACTAATTACAAGTATGTCCAAAAATACAGTCCAATGTCAAAATGCAAATCAATATCCATCATATCATAATTTTGCTAGTATCAAGATGAAAAATAGCCTGTATACTGCCATGTCTAGATGCTAGCCAGGAATATAATATCACCTGCCAAAATATAAAGAGTGTGGTAAAATAACTTCCTAGAACTCAGTGATGCTAAACATCCCAATCCGGAAAATAAAAAATCATGCACTGTAAATTGATTCAACAAACACATTGAATCAATGCCGGGGCCACCATGTAGCTATGGGAAACCTGTAATGACACCTGAAACTGCTCAGTTTTTATAACCTGGACCATAGAGAATAATAATATGTACAACATAGATCCCCCATAAAATATGGATCAAACCAAGAGACTACTAGCATAAAGGTATCTGATCTAATGCACATAATAAAAGTGTAGCAAATCCCCCTTGAAAATAGTGGCAAAAAATAAAAATGAAGCGTCCAATAATGAAGCCTCCAAAAATGAAATCGCCTCTAAGATGAAGCCTATCAAGAAAATGGGATTGTTGCAGTTTTATCGAATGATGCATACGACAAAAAAACAACTTCAATAAAGACAAAAAGTCCGAAAAATAGCCCAGTAAAATAATACGTAAATCTCGACGACCCCACAACCGAGCAGGTGTCTATAATAGAGCGGGTTGATAATTTGGCCTTCAGTAGCATCGAGGGAAGATTTGCATAAGGCATCCGCCTCTTGATTGAACTCCTGGTAGATGTGATGGAATGTTATGACCGCAAAGGAAAAAATTAAATCCCTCACTTTCATCATCCAAGAATTTAATAAGGTCACCTATAGCCTGCATTTGTGAATAGCCCAATCAATTTTAATTTTTGAGTCTCTGACAACCTAAATAGTCGAAATACCTTTTGATTTGAAAAAGAAGAGTAACATCCAAAGTGAAAGAATCTCACTCGGAGTATATGTCCCCTCCCCACAATTCATATATATCTTGTAGCATCAGGAGCTATCCAACCATATAACTGATCCAGGTGGATATTGGTGGCCACCACCTATTCCACTTGGGGCCCCAACATTGTTCTTTAAGTTCTTTTAGTTTCCTTAATTATAGCACAACTTACTATTTTTAGCAGTTTTTCAGGTCCGAAAATTCTGGATCCGTTTTGAGGCCCTAAACGACGTTTTTGGGAAAACTTCTTGAAGCGAATGTGGAACATTTGCAATTTTCAGTGTAGTCCTCGGATAGATCTTTCCAATGAGGTATCATGTGCGTCAAACGAAGATCGCATGCCAAAGTTACGACGCCGAGAAATTGATGTACCAATTTACCCATAGTTTGGCATTTTCATCTCCTAGGGTTAGGTTTTTGGATGATTAGGGTTTTCCTTTGTTTCTCAATAATAGATAGGCTTCGAGCCCCATTGTAATGCATAGTTCAGAGGCTAGTGGCCACACATCTCTTCTAAGGGATAAGCTACCAGCACCCTAGCTAGTTTATTTCCATTATGTCTGTAAGCATATTTATGTTATGTGATATTAATGAAATGAAGTCTTATGCCTTCTTCATCTCTGCGTTTATGTGTATTTCTGTAATTCCTTGCGTTCCTTCATAAGTCCGGATCAATGACTTCCACCGCTCCACCCAAAGCCTCATCCGATTGTGAGGCTCCGTTGAAAAATCCTCTTTAGATTTCCAAGGAATGTGTTGGAGGCATGCATTGTCTTAAATAATTTGGAGGACCTTGAGCCCCATCTATATGGACCTTTGAATATGCAACCAATGTTTTGTGGCATACCAAACGAGCGCTCAAGAAAACCCTATTAAAAAAAGTCTATTACGAGCTTTCTAGATTTCCCAACAAGTAAAAATGGGATGTTTAAGCCTATCGTAATTTTTCGACATCCAAACAGTCATATAAAATTCTAAGGATTCACCAATCCAATCTCTTGAGAAACTTATACATCCTTTAAGTCAAGACCATACCTATTGAGAGTAAGCACAAGTAATGAAAAGCTGATCAATTGACTTTGAATCACATCTGCACAATAAAAAAATACCAAGACTGAGCCTACCACGATTAATATAGCTGTCCAAACTTAATATCCGGTTACTAAGTGCCAACGAGAAGAAAAAAAAACACCTAATCTTTAATGGAGCAGACCATTAATTAATGAATTATTAGAAAAGTGCACATAGTAATCTTTTATATTAAAATTCACATACATATAATTAAGTTGTTTTCTTAAGCCATACTTTATTATTGTCTTACACCAGATAATTATCAACTTAATGTTGATTGACACACTTAGTTAAAGTTGAAAATGGTTCTACATGATCATTTGAAGTTAAAATTCATTACCCACTTAAGAAAACTTTCTTTTCCATGTTAAGAACACTTTTTGCACAGTGACAACACTACTAGCATATAGTGGGATTTTTGGTTATTTATCCCCTTGTATGTTTGTGATGCTCTCATTCAATGTGGGTCTGTATAGATTCTATGGGATTTTGATTTCTCTTGTTTAAACTAAGGCCATAAACTACAGGGGTTTTAGCATATTGATACCAAACAAATTAAAGGGGAATAGATTATTGCGTCTTTTTCAATAGCTAATTAAGTAGTAGCAAGATAATGTGGTTCAACCATGAAGAGAGGGGGAGTGTTCTTGTGATATTCTTCAACCTTTACTCACAACAATGGAGGTAGAATACTTGATATGTGGATTCATTTGTTAATAAAATATTATTCTATAATAAAGAAATTTTACTAATTCTAACCATTGCACCCAATAATTTCACTTATTCTTTCTGTAGATTTGCTTAGTTTTGAACGTCTACTATTCTTTTGTGCATTTAGATGCAACAATTTTCTAAATAGGTCATAGATCTTAGAATTATGTGTCACTTTATTGGAGTATGGTAAGGAATTTCATCAATAATTTACTTAAAAATGTGAAACATTTAATGATGTTACATCCACTATTTTTCTTTATATATTGCTTATTAGTTTCTCCCATCATTTGTATTGCGAATATGACATAGTTTCATTGAATGCATTATAACTGTATCTCTTAAAATGACTTGAATTTAAATGATTTTTTAGAACCTTCCATATAAAATATGGTTGTCCTAAACATTGCCAAGACATGGCTACAAAAAGGACAACAATACTAGGATTTTTGCACCAAGAGTAGCAAGGTTCTCTACAACCTATTTTTAATAAAATTTGGTGCATGGTTTGCAACCATATTTCTTTTACCCATAGTTTTTTTAATGGCAGATGTTAACACACAAAAATTGACCACATACCTAGCAATATGGTGTAGACCCTCATTCCTAAAGAATAAACCTATTTATTCACAAAAAACCCAAAAACCCAAAAACCCATATAACCTAAGTCCTAAATCCCCCTTTGGACAACCTCCACTAAAATAGGGATCCTCCCCTAAAAAGGAGGTGTCCACCAAAATAGGGGGATGTCCCAACAAACCAAAGTTCCCGCCTCAACCTAAGACTTACCGGGCGGTAAAATTTGAAAAATATATACCATAAGTGGTTTTCGGGTTACGAAACCCTAACACCACACCATATATTATATGCTTTTCACCATTGTTTAATACAACAAGTTTTTTATTATCATTTT
Source organism: Larix kaempferi (assembly GCA_027924585.1). NCBI lineage: Eukaryota > Viridiplantae > Streptophyta > Pinopsida > Pinales > Pinaceae > Larix > Larix kaempferi. Next base: position 27,931,005 of record BSBM01000372.1, on the reverse strand, counting down.
CTCCCTCTCGCTTGAAGCCCCTTTCTTTAGCACCAACTCCATTCCACCATTTGCTCCATTTTCCCAAACCTCCTTTGCCAACACCATCTTCTGCACATCCCTTCGGTTAGTTGAGCATCATTCGCTCCTAGTCACCATAGAAGGTGGATGCAGTGCAGACTAGTAGATCGTGAAGGCAACCCGCAGGACGGAACCCAACCAGGGATTGCACAGCTTCACGACCGCAAGGGTTTGTAATCCCATAGAGGTAATTCCCAGCTTGTAAACCAATTTTTACAAATTATAAAAATCATTTCTCTTATAAAGGGTTTTATAATATGCATGGAGTGAATTTTTACGTATGTGTTTGTGGTAGATAGTGGTTTTTACCATTTTATCGGAGTATATTTGAATGTTTTTGGTTTTTTACGGTTTGTTACCTCACATTTAGCTTAGGTTTATTTCGGTTTATATCTTACATATGCATAGTTTTCATTTTTTCACCTATTTTCACTTTGGATTTTTACTGCACATTCCACACACAGAGCCACGGGAGCCATAGCTCCCAGGCTCTCTACCTTGGCTTCCACAAGCCGGTAGATTCCCATTTTCTGCTTGTTGGTGTGCAAAAGCACCACCAACAACAACCATCACTAATATGAAAGAAGCAAGTAAATTCAAGCAAATTAGAAAACAAATAATTTGATTCATTCAATGGAAAATTTCAATTAGCGACTTTGGGTATCTAGTATATACTTAACTGGTTTTTGTTTCTCTAAATTCACTGACTTGGGTGGATTGTTTCCTCATCACCCATGCTACTTTCCCTTTGATGATGGATGCCTCCATTTGTAGGTGGATCAACAGTGTCATGGCCCTGCCTTGCATCTAGGTCACTAGCATCGAGAGGACGAAGCTCAAGATTCTTCTCTAGGGAAGTTGTAGGTTACTACAGAAGTTGGGCAACCTCTGATTTTCCTCCCTTAGCTTCTGATTTTCCCGGTCAGAGTTTCTTGCATTAGTCTCCACATGAAGAATATTCCCCAACAATTTAACAACTATTCCACTCATGTTGGTTGGATTAAATATCTTTGAGAGAAGATACTTACTTCTCTTCCTTGTTCTTCAAGTTGTTTTAGCTTATCCAACTAAAACTCCAAAGATAAATCTTGATAGATTATATTGGTTGGGGTATCGAGACTGAATTGTGCATACAATGTATTGTTAGTGAACTGTTAAGAAACACCTACCAAATAGATCTACATTCACATAATGAACTTTAGAAATACAAATTGTTAATTTTGGACCTGTAAAACTCACTTAACAACAAAAAAATCACATAAAATTAACAGTAACGGAGATTGTATATTCTTCCTTACAACTCCAAAAAAAATATGCATATGCAATATTGCAAGTAAGAATTAGAGCCATCATGTTGTTGTTGTGTAGATATACGAAGACATCAATAGGCATTAGAAATTGCAGGTGGGTGATCATATTCAACAAGGAGGAGTTGTCCCTGCATATTACACTATGGAAGGCTATGCTTATGCTTGGAAAAACAAGAATAACTCGGGAAGCCAATTTTGTGTTTCTTTTTGAAACCCATATAATATCATTGAAACTATAGAGAATCTTTGACTATAAATCCTTGAATTTCCTTCAATAATGTCTCCCAATATACCCTAATGAACTACAAAAATGTATAGAGGAGGGTTTCATGAGTTTAAAATGCTAAGGCATGTACAACTTGGCTAAGTCTTTCAAATCAACCTTTCTCTTGCAGAGGCAATATCACGAGTCCATCATACATCATAGGAAGGGAAAGTCCTCTTTTCGTAGACACAAAGAAATATTGAACATTTTTGTTGTATCGAGAGGAGTCTCATGTCAGATCATAAAATAAAAAAATTATGAAAAGTATTTAAAAAAATCCATGTCGGCCTATAAAATAAAAAAATTAAACTTAAACCCGGATCTATCAAGCAAGAGAGGGATCAAATATCTTGAGCCTAAAATTGAAAAAAAAAATCCACCTCAAAAATTGGATCCCTCTGGGTGTCTGGTAGATCCAAGTTTAAGATGGATCTATGCTGGTAAATAGGCTTTAAAAGTTGGACTAACAAGCAATTTATTGTAGCCAACCAAAAGTTATAATAACAAGCAATTTATTGTAACCAATCAAAAAATAAAGAGAAAGAGCATCAAATATTCCAAAGCAACTCAATTCCGTGAAGCGAAACAAACTGTGATGTTTCAGAATGTGTGTCAAATAAGGGGTGTGCTCCATCAAATGTTGTATCATGTAACATAAAGTGATATTTCTTGGTGAATTCCCCCACATGATAGCAACACAATAACAAGATATAAGATCCACTTAGGCTAGAACCTAGGGTGCACCATCATCAAGGAATTATTACATCATTAAAAGTTAGGAAAATGTTAGATCATCTAAGAAACATGTAGTACCCCCCCACCCCACTAACTCAATGAGTGTATTTACATGATCAATTACACATCTTCCCAGGTAATGTCCAACAATGTTAAAATGTTAACTTATATCACCTAGTTAAATCCAACCAAGGTTAAGTGTAATATAGAAAATAGGGAAACTTTTAAGGATCTATAATTTTTTGAAGTGTAAAAACCTTGGTGAATCTTATTAATTTGTAAGTTGCCAACCATAAAATGTTGGGTGAAATTTTTCTAAAAAGATTCAAAATTCTAAGCATTTTATAGAGTTTTTGGACAATTTTGGCGATTTTAGAGTAAAATTTCTTTATCCCATGGAATTTGGGGGAATCAATTTAGAAAAAATGGAAATTGGTGAATCGTTTTTGGAAAAAAAGTAAAAACTTAGCCCATGGGCTGATTTACACCCCTAAAATTTTCTCTATTAGGGAAAATTTTAGGGGCAAAATTTAGCCCATTGTTAATTTTCAATTTTTTTTCTTTTCAAAAAATAAGATTTGTTAATTTTCATTTTTTTTTCTAAAATGATATGCCAAACTCCACATGATAAAACATTTTACCCTAAAAATCTCCAAAATTGTCTAAAAACTATATATTCCTTGGCAATTTGAATATTTTTACAAAATACCCACAAACATTTTATTGTTGGAAATTTAAGAATTAGTAATATCCCCTAATGTTTCTACACTTTAAGAAATTATGGATCCTTAAAATTTTCTTTGGTGTAATTATTAATACCATACCACAGCAACACCATAGGAAAATGAAACATAAGACATTTGTTATCTCCATCAAATATCAAGTATTTCCCCACCACACATACAACCCAAAGGAACCATGTACAACACTCTCTCCTAGTGACACCATCAAAATCATAGCACCATCATACTTAGGTATTAGGAAGCATCGACATGTCAAGAGAATGAAGCAAAGTCATAAGAGTAAGCTCCTATGACTTCATCAAATATCCCAATGCCAAGCACATAATAGGCTCCATGAACATGTGACCCCAAGACCATCTAACACTCCATGGGTATTTGTTGAAAACCCCACAGAGTGATGAAAATCACAATGTGCAATCTCATATAATATGAGGTTAAACATACAAACCATAGTTCACTAAGATAATAGTCTTTCATCACAATGTGCAATCTCATATAATATGAGGTCAAACATACAAACCATAGTTCACTATTAAGACAATAGTCTTTTGTATATGAATTAAGATATCAAGAATTAGAGTTACTCCTATAATTCAGCATTTCATAGATGTGAACCGTCCCCACTTATATATACAATTCTACCATAATTTATTTGCCATGTTGAACACCTTTTTTTTACAGTGACATCACTACTAAAGTATAGTAGGATTTTTTGTTATTTATTCCCTTCTATGTTTGCGACGTTCTCATTAAGTGTGGATCTATATAGATTCTATGGGATTTGGATTTCTCCCATTTAAATTAAGGCAAAAAACTAGAGGGGTTTTGGAAAATTGAGATAAAACAAATCAAAGGGGAATGGATTATTGTGTCATTTTCAATAGCCAAAGTAGTAGCAAGACAATGTAGTTCAACATTTAAAAAAAAAACAAATCTTTAGTTTAAATTATAAAAATAGAAATATATATGTTCCAAATACATTGCATGAGAACCAAAAAAATTGACCAAAGCCCAAGACCAAAGACAATGCCACAGACATCAAGATCCCAAACAACAGGATCCTGAAAGCCAAGTTATATCCATGATTATCCGAAGACAAAAACAATGATAGGTAGAAGCTGAAGAAATCGAGCCTCTCCACAAAAAACAGGCCCTGAAAATTATTAAATAATAGGGTTCAACCTTGATAAGGAAGAGAGGGGAGTGTTCTCGTTATCTTCTTCAATCTTTACTCACAACAATAAATGTATAATACTTGATATGTGGATTTATTTATTAAAAAATATTATTATATAATAAAGAAATTTTACTAATTCTAACCATTGCACCCAATCATTTCACTTATTATGTTTGTAGATTTGCTTAGTTTTGAATGTCTATTATTCTTTTGTGCATTTAGATGCAACAATTTTCTAAACAAGTCATAACTCATATAATGACAAAAATGCAACCATTTTCTAAATAGGTCATAGCTCTTAGAATTATGAGTCACTTTATTGGAGTATGGTAAGGAAATTCATCAATAATTTACTTTAAAATGTGAAACATTTAATGATGCTACATCCACTATTTTGCTTCAAATATTGCTTATTAGTTTCTCTCATCATTTGTATTGTGAATACGACATAGTTTCATGGAATGCATTATAATTGTATACTTTAAAATGATTTTTGAATTTAAATGAATTTTTAGAACCTTTCATATAAAATATGGTTGTCCTAAACATTGCCAAAGACATGGCTACAAAAAGGACAACAACACTAGGATTACATAGAGAGAATTTGTTTAATTGTATTGCTCACTGGTGTCAAAATGTGGATGTTTCTCACATTTGCATCTTGATTGGTGTGTATGTAGGTTTACAATCTTATGTCTAAGTGGAAATGTAGAAATAGAATGTGAAATGAATATTTTTTTGGTAAATCTATAATTAAAGATGGTGAGATGAGAACATTTATGAAAAACTACATGTTTCAAATGAAGGGGAAGATGTGAATTTTAGTATTGGTTGGGTGAATTTAAAGAAATAAATTATGTAGCTAAATGCATTATGAAATGTACTAGTTGTATCAAGCATAATTCTTCTAAATTGCAAGGAGATTTTAAAGAAAATAATAGAAACTAAGTGGGGTTATAAAGGTCAAGAAGTCTACGCAACCAAGTATTATATGTGACTAAAATAATTATAATGATTGATACCAACATTGAAAATAACTACATAGTTAATGCATATAGTTAATGTGTTGTCACCTAAAAAGACTCATTGTTTAAAATTGGCCTTTTACCCACAAGTTCACCTCGGGCCAAATTTTGTAAATCAACAAAATGACATTTTTGAATGTAGGAAACAGATCATACATGCTTATTAGAGTCACTGAGCATGTTGGATCTATTACAATCCGATTTAGAGCTATATAAGTATGAAAAATGGTTTTTTCTTATGGGGCCCACCTTGTGTGAAATTGTGTTTTTCATCCTAATGAATAATACAAGTGCATAGAGTAGATTACACAGGGGTTATAAATTTGTTGGTCATGTTGGTGTTGATAAAATCCATTGTGCTGCATAATATGAAAACATAGTGGGATCCACTTTAGGCAAAACTCAACATACAAATAGAATGATCTACCTAAAGGTAGATATTGGATCTTGAATATTTTTTTTCAAGTAGCATCATGGGGCTAACATAATTCAATTTTTACCTTCAAAAGTGAAAAAATGTAGCATTTAAAAACACCTACTAGGATGCCAAGTTTAAGAAGTGCATCAGAAATGAATCAAAATCTATCTTTCTAGTTAGTCATTGGAAATCCCTATCTGGATACTATGTATTGCTTCTAACGACATGTCATTTAGATTCCGTATGTAGGAGATGGAGCAATATGAATCGTAGAAACCAAGGAAGCACATGTTTTTAGTGGTTATTTGGCCTATTTTCTATATAAATTTCAATTAGAGAGTCCTATCTCTCCAGTCTGTCAATCACAAAGTTGTTTGAGAAAATTGTTGATAAGGTTAAGGGTTGCGTATGACATAGTACATTCGGTCCTATGCAAAGCACACACGAGGTAGGAAAATTAGAAACATGAGTCATGTTCATGGATTCGAAGTCACACTTCAAGTGCTTCAAACCTAGAATTAAGATAGTTTTTTTTTAATTTAGGAATGATGGTTGTTTTTCTCAATTTTTAGGAGTTGAAACACATCATAGTTTTTTTTTTTAATTTAGGAATGATGGTTGTTTTTCTCAACTTTTAGGAGTTGAAACACATCATAGTGGGAGTGCAATGCAGTTGTATTTTTCAATTGCCATTTTCCCCATGAATTTGTATTGTGATTTTTTTCAATCCAATTCATTATTTGATACATCCTATAGGGAATATATAAATGTGCCCAAGATCAATCTATGCTTGGATTTTCACGGTCTAAAATTGACCATAGCAGTTATGGCTGAGTGTTTTCACCTCCATAGGTTGCATAGTGCATGATTTTACATATTTCAGGGTTCAAGCGAGATGCTCTTGACAAGGGGAAGGTCCATGTGTGATTGGTGCTTTGGCACCATCATCTAAAGATGCTCAATTTTTTCGAGTTTAACTAATGGAAGATGGTAAACACAAACAGAGGGTGAAAAAAACACTTTGCATCTAATCCAACTGCTAAGAACATGTAGTTGGGTAGGGAGAGATAAAGGATACTTGGAGGGTAACTGCCACCAATGGTTATGGTTCTCTTTGACAAGTTAATCCGATGGCATATATGAATTTTAGGTATTTAGAAAGAATGGAGACAACCCTATGTAATTGTAATAGAAGGGGTTCTTCTTATGTATTGGTGGTCGCACATAATCCTCGAAGCATATGTTATACCCAATGAAAACTTTGACCAATGTTTTATGGAAATGGTTAATATATATGGCCACATGGATGAGTGGTTATATGGCCATGGGCCATTACTACTTAAAGGTTAAATTATATGTGGATAATTTTTTGGGTTTACGGGTACAAGGTGAATCCACTTTGTAATGTGCTAATTACAAAATATCTCCATTTAAAGGTAAGTAACTTCAATAAAGAAGGTTGTGCAATAAAGTTTATAATAATAAATCATGTAATAAAGTTGATTTTATAAAAAGGGTACAAATGAAGTTTAGGCTTCAAAGCCACTCCCATTCTTTTTTTTAATACAGAAAAAATATATATTTTTATTAAGTATATGTCAAGATGGTCATACAAAAAACAACAGACCGCTACCCTCCATAGTGTACATATTCAAAATCAAGTCATAAATGGAAGAGCATATAGACCATACATAATGCAAAAAATATGGCAACTACAAATAATGTTCCATAGACGAAAACATACAATAAAGCATCATCCCTATGTCAATATGATAGTCCTAGTCACCACAACTAATTACAAGTATGTCCAAAAATACAATCCAATGTCAAACTGCAAATCAATGTCCATCATATCATAATTTTCATATCATAATTTTGCTAGTATCAAAATGAAAAATAGCATCGATACTACCTTGTCTAGACATAAGCCAGGAATATAATATTGCCTGCCAAAATATAAAGAGTGTGATAATATAAATTCCCAGAAGTCTGGAAAGACAAACATCCCAATACGAAAAATAAAAAAAATCATGCACTGTAAATTGATTCAACAAGCACATTGCATCAACGTCGGGGCCATTGCGTAGCTATGGGAAACCTGTAATGACACCCGAAATTGCTCAATTGTTTTAATCTGGACCATAAAGCATCATAATATGTACAACACGGCTCCCCCATAAAATATGGATCCAACTAAGACACTGTTGGCATAAAGGTGTTTGATCTAATGCACATAATAACAGTGTATCAAAGCCCCCCTGAAAATAGTGGCAAAAAACAAAATTGAAGCGTCCAATAATGAAGCCTCCAAAAATGAAATCCCCTCTAAGTTGAAACCTTTCAAGAAAATGGGATTGCTACAGATATATCGAATGATGCATATGACAAAAAATAACTTCAATAAAGACTGAAAGTCCAAAAAATCACCCAGTAAAATACTATGTAAATCTCGACAACCCCATGATCAAGCATGTGTCTATAATGGATCAAGATGACTAAGCAAACCTCCTAGCTAATAATAAGACTAGTAAGAATCTTCCCAATCGATTGAATAAGACAAATTTTCCCTAAGGAGTTCCTTAATTACCGTTGGTACATCTGAATATATCCTTTATCAACAATCACACAGTCATGTAAAAAATGAAAAATAGTATGGCTTTCAGTAGCATGGAGGGCATATTTGGATAAAGCATCCTCCTCTTGATTGAACTCCTGGTATATGTGATGGAATGTTATGACCACAAAGGAAGAAATTAAATCCCTCACTTTATTTGAATCCAAGAATTTAATAGGGCCACGTATAGCCTGCATTTGTGAATAACCCAATCAATTTTAATTTTTGAGTCTCCTGCCACCCAAATATTTGATATGACTTTTGATTTGGCAAAGAAGAGTAACATCCAAAGTGCCAGAATCTCACTCTGAGTATTTTTCCCCTCCACACAGTTCATATAGATCTTGTAATAGAAAGAATTATCCAACCATATGCCCCCTCTCCACCCAAAGCCACATTCGATTGTGAGGCTTTGTTGAAAAATCCTCTTCATCTATCCAAGGAAAGTGTCGGAGGAAGGTATTTTCTTAAAGATTTTGGAAGATTTTTGATTCACCATATTCGATCGAGATCAAGCATCTTTAGACTGATCCTTGTACACAACATTGATTCCTATATTGACTCGGCAGTTGAAGCGGCTAGTTACCCATGAAATCCAATGAGATGGATTGGATTCCATACGCACACTCAACACATGATGTCTTATTGATTGCCGACATTCGTTCTAGAGAATCAGTTTGCTTTGAAGGATGTCCATTCAACTCGTGTTTCCTCAACAATTTGGCTCAACTCTTCTTTAGAATTTTGGTAGGTCTCCTGTTCTCGTCATTCATGGCATCAATGGTGGACTTCTTCAGTTCATGCCCTTTTCCAGCATGTTTGCTTTTCTCTCTTTTGGGGATGAGTTTTTCCCATGAGGTTTTCTCCTTTTCTTTGTTTATGAGAGTAGTTTGTACATGGGTACCTCCTCAGGCCTAGTTGTCGAGACCCATCTTTGTTTTCTTTTGTTTCCTCCCTATGTTTCGCTTATGGGGGGTTGTCGGTGTTTGTATTTCCAATGCTACCAGCTTGTGTGAGTTAATCTCACCTAGGAACGCAACCGCCCTAGCTATTCTTAGTTGTTTATTGGGCGTATTTTTCTTGTATAAATATATTTCATTCTTATTAATTGAATCAAGTACTTCTAATACTTCTTCAAAGGTGGAGGAAAATTACTACAATATTAGCATACTCCATTTCAAATGTTGGAATCATATATAGCAAGTATAGTAAGTAAACACAAAGTGTCTCAATCTTTAGCCATCTAACATCCATATTAAATTTTTATATATATGATTTGACAGTCCAAGTTGATGTGTCACAAATAATAATAAATTTACTTGTATATTTGACATCATGTTCACATAAGCATAGTTATGTTAAATTCCACCAAGTTTGCATGGAGTGGGTCAAGGTTAGGCTGTCATTTTTCTGATGTACTTCCTTTTTGCTACCTTTTGTATAAAATGTGGTTGAATTTGCATTGTCTATGCGTCAGATACCCCTACAAAAGTAAGTACTATCAACAAAATATCCAGGAGTGGGTCACTTAAAATATTGCTCCTTTTAGTATACACGCCCTTAGCTTAGAAACGGTATTTATAACATTTATTTGATTGTTAATTTTGGATATTGATCCAATAATATTTTCCACTTATTGTACAACTTTGTTACTCTTTGGCCTCTTATTGCTCTTAGACTACTTAAGACATTGGATATTTTCCTTGGAAACTATTTAAAAAAGAGTGTTAATTCTAAAGATGTTCTTGTTAAATATACAACATTAGGAGACATTCTCCAAACCAATCTTGTACAGCCAATATTGATCCTCCCGTATAGAGGCGAGCACTTTGATTGCCTTCCGTTTAAAGGTTATTCCTCCCGTATAGAGGTAATTGATCAAAGTAATGATGTTGTAAAGTCTTGTTGGACAAGGCTTCGGACTTGTGTATGTCAAATCATGATTCTCATGTGAACCTTCCGTATAAAGGTATCCATGAGATGGAACTCTCGTATAGAGGTGGACCTTCTGTATAAAGGTCATGCTTTACTTGTTAAAATCATTTAATGTTGTATGATGTATTATTAACCATGATCACCAGTTGCTATTAAGTCTCCTTTAGATATTGATCACCTCTAAAGTGAATTACTTTAGCATATGATCTTTTGGTTCGGAGTAATATAATATGATCACAACATTCGGTAATTCCTCTTAGTATAATGTAATGTGATGGATAATTAAAGTTAGCACATATTGACCATGTAGTAAAATATGAAGCATAGAGATCAAGACAATTCAGAATTTCCCATGCATACACTTCAACTAATTAAAGTGAACTCGAATTGTTGAAGCTTCAGTTAAGTATCAATGTGTGCCTCAATCAATGCTTCAGTTAAAGCATCAGTTAAAGATATGCTTTAGTTAACTAAAGAACTCACAGTGGTCACTTCAAGTAAATCAATCAGAATGATTTCAGTTAACTAAGTGTTAAATAAGGACTAGTTAACTAAAGTGTTTTCACTTTAGTTAAACTAAAAGACGACACTTTAGTAAATCAAGGAGAATCAGTTAAAGAAACTTAACTAAGTGACAAAAAAGAAGATCTAGTTAACTGAGTGATGAAAGTTAAGTTATACACCTAACTAAGTGGGAAAGATTTCAGTTAAGAGGCGAGTTCATCCTAAGTGACATCTCAGTGAGATAAAGCACTTCATGAGAAGTGGGGCACACTTCTGCATGCAAGATTAATACATCCCGTTTGAGGTCGAGTTCATCCTAAGGTTAGAAGATAAAAATAGAATTGAAGAATGTATAAATATGATATACAGGATTGATGAATTCAGTGTGAAGCGAATTCTCTTCTCCTTTGAAGGAAAGGTGCTTCTCTTTGTGTGCAGGATATTATTATTGAAGGAAAGGCGCTTCTACGATTGATATCTCTTCTCTATTGCTTACATATCTTCACCAAGAGTGTTTGGTGATCTCTCGTCTTCCGAAAGCAATCTGCTATGTTGTAAAAGAAAGTATTCTCTACTATCCATTATATTATAATTAGAAGAATTGCTAGGTTTTTTTTTTTCTCATAGTTTTAAGGATTTTCCCCAATGTATATCTTGTGTTATGGATGTATGAATTTCATGTGATTGAATTGTCTAATTGGTTCAAGTTTCAACATCTAAAAGGATTAAAGATCAAATCACAACCAAATATTAACATGGTATCAGAGATCAGGGCATGAAGGAGCTCAATTTTGCATGCCAACTAGATCCTACATTGATCCTAAGAAGTTGAGCACAATATTTTAAGACTATGGAATCAATCTCTTTATGACCGGAAGACCGTCTTGAGCGCACCTCAAACTTTAACACTTGGAAGGATAGGATTCTCAACATGCTAGAGGAACATGACTTGGATGGATATGTATCCACTGTGGTGGATGATCATACATCTAATGTAGGGCACATCAACTTCAAGAAGAATAAGGCTAAGGCCAAACAAATCATCTATGATTTAGTAAAAGATAACTTGATTCCCATGATCACACCACCGAAGACCATAAAAGAATGTTTTGATACATTGACTAATCTATATGAGAAGATAGCCTCGAATCAGAATAGGGCATTGAAGAATAAGCTTCGAAACTTAAATATGGAGAAGGATGAGACAGTGGCCTCCTTCTACACCAAGATCTCTCAAGTAAGAGATCAACTTGCTAGTATGGGAGTAGTGGTGGATGAACATGATATTATCCAAACCACTATTGATGGTATCCCATCCTCATGGGATACATTCTTGGCTGCGGTAAATGGACGAGAGGTACAACCTAACTTTGAAAGGTTTTGGCATGACTGCCTCCAAGAGGAGGGGCGAATCCAGAGCAAGTCAGTGTGCATCAAAGAAGAAAAACTTTCCCTCACTACAAGAATAAAAAAGAAAGAAACCCTTCTTCCAAAAGAAGTTCTATCATCCAAAGAAGAAGGAGTTCAACAAAGGCTTTGACAAGTCAAAAGCTAGATGCTACAATTGCAACAAGAAAGACCATTTCTCAAGAGAGTACAAATCAAATAGGAAGGGGAATTTTCATGCTTCTACCGCCATAGAATATGAAACCACTCAAAATAATGCATCCAAAGAAAATGAGACAAGAAGGGAGCTTAATCTTGTCTAATCCATTTCAGGATCCGTCGTCACAAGTGAAGACACATGGTTGATTGAAATTAGTGCATCCAAACATATGATTGGTTACAAGAGTACCATAATTGATCTAAATGAGAAAGAGTTCACATGCATGGTAGAGTTGGGGGACAACTCAACATATTCGATCCAAGGAGTTGGATTCACCTCATTCCAGCTGAGCACCAGTGTTATTATACATGTGGAGGACACTCTTTATGTTCTAGGCTTGAAGAAGAACCTCCTTTCAGTTTTGGTTCTTGAAGACAAAGGCTTCTGAGTTATCTTCATGGATAACAAATCACTTTTATGGCCGAAGAACAAAAGCCTAGAATCTACTACTGTGATTGGAGTTCGAGAGGGATGACTCTACAAGGTACCCGAGAAGTACATTCAAGCTATGGTTCACCACACTATCATTCCATGCAAGCTATGGCACCGAAGGCTTGGACACCTACACTACAAATCACTACTAGGACTTCAAAAGATGGTGAAAGGTATGCCCGTATTTCATTTTGAGCATGATAGTGTATGTCGTGGTTGTGCACTTGGGAAGAATGATAGTATAAATACATTTTGATGTATGTGGTCACATGTCATCCCCATCCTTGAGTGGCTTCTTATATTATGTATTTTTCATAGATGATTTTTCTAGGAAGTCATGGATTTATTTCATGAAGGCTAAAAGTGAAACTCTTAGAAAATTTAAAGAGTTTAAATCCCTAGTTGAAAATTGAAAAGGAAAGCACATCTGTGCATTAAGTTTTGATAATGGAGGTGAAGTTGATTCACATGCATTTAATGAGTTATGTAGTGATGCATGAATATGTAGACAACTAACAGTACCATACAATCCTTAGCAAAATGGGGTTTCCGAAAGGAAGAATAGAACCATATGTGAGGGTTCAAAAGCCATGATGCATGATCAAGATATGTCTACTTCATTATGGGCAGAAGCCTCACGTATAGTTGTGTACATCCAGAATAGAATCTTGCATGCCATTCTAGATGAGAAGACACCAGAAGAAGTGTTTACCTGTGAGAAGCCATACATCTCACACTTGAGGATCTTCGAGAGCCGAGTATACATTCATGTACCGAAATAAAAGAGAACAAAGATGGAGCCTTTTGGAAAGAAATGCACCTTTGTTGGTTATAGTGAGTCATCCAAAGCATACCAAATATATGTACCTAGTGAGAGACACATTGAAGTCAGTTGAGATGTCACCTTCCTTGAGGAAGCTACTTTCAAAAGATCGGAAGAGATTCAATGTGATTCAGAGATGGAGGATCTCGACTCTGATTCTTGCCCTTCAGAGTTTGAGAGGGAGAAACCAGAAGATGCCTCACATTCACTAGCTCTTGAACAACCAATAGAACTGATTGAGAGGTCACCTGATGAACCTCCCGCGAAAAGAATATATGCTTGGTGTCGAGACTTCTTACAAAATGTAGAGAAACATGGAGCACCAACAGGCTCATCCAAAGAGCGCAAGCAACCAGACAGATATTTAGGGTATGTGGCACTGATGAGTCACATTAGTGATTCAGAACCATCCTCATATGAGGAAGATGCAAAGCAACAAGTTTGGAAAGATGCAATGACATAAGAGTACAAATCTATAATGAAGAATGATGTTTGGGAGGTTGTTCCCAAACCTGATGGGAAGTCCATTGTGACTTCCATATGGATTTACAAGATAAATCATGTTGCGGATGGTAGCATTGAGAAGTATAAAGCCAGATTTGTTTCCAGAGGTCTCAAAAAGAAGGCATCGATTATGATGATACCTTTTCCCCCGTGGAAAGGTACACCACAATCCAAGCAATGATTGCACTTGCATATATTCTAGGATGGAAACTTCACCAGATGGATGTGAAGACAGACTTCCTAAATGGTGAGGTTGAGGAAGAGAGGTTTGTATTCAACAGCCTGAAGGATTTGTGGTGCATGGGAAGGAGTCTCATGTTTGAAAGCTAAATAAATATCTATATGGGCTTAAGCAATCCCCCGTGGCTTGGTACTCCAGAATTGATAGATACCTTTAGAAACTAGGTTTCTGTAAGAGTGAAGTTGATCCAAATTTGTACTTCAAAGTAGTCAAGAACCAATCGTTGATATTGGTTATGTATGTTGATGATTTGTTTCTCATTGGAGAGGATCATCTGATTTCTTGGTGTAAGAGGGAGCTCACCTCAGAGTTCGAGATGAAAGACTTAGGTCTGATGCACTACTTTCTTGGCCTTGAGATCTGGCAAAGAAATGATGAAAATTTTCTATCTCAAGGGAAGTACACTGTGGATATATTGTGCAGGTTTGACATGATAGATTGCAAATCTATGACTACACCGATGGTTTCCAATTTGAGGAAACTTCACGAGTCAGGATCTGGATCATATCCAGTATATCCCACTTTGTATAGACAACTTATAGGCTCGCTAATGTACTTGATACATTTGAGGCCTAATATATGTTATGCCGTGAGCATTCTAAGTCAATTTATGTCTGATCTGAGAGAAAGACACTGGACAACTACTAAGCATGTGCATAGGTACCTTCGGGGTACAATTTCATATGGAATCAAATATGCCTCCAGTGGAGGAGTCATGTTACTTGGTTATACAGACTCAGACTAGGGAGGAAGAATTGTGGACTGTAAGAGTACATACAGCTACTGTTATAGCCTAGGATCAACTATGATATCTTGGTCTAGTACGAAGCAGGGTTCCGTATCCCATAGCACTACCAAAGAAGAATACATAGCTGCTAGTTTTTGCTATCGAGAAGCAGTGTGGCTCAGAAATCTAATTGCAGGGTTGTTCGGTAAAAAGCGTGAGCCTACATTTATTAGGTGTGACAATCAAAGTTGCATTAAGCTTTCCAAAAAACCAGTTTTTCATGACAAGTCGAAGCACATTGAAATCAAGTATCACTTCATCCGAGACATGGTACAGAAAGGTACAGTGAAACTTTAGTACATTGCTATTGATGATCAGATTGCAGTTGTGTTAACAAAGCCTCTATCAGTGACAAAGTTCAAGTGCTTCCAAGACAAGATTGGTATGGCAGAGAATGCTTCCCTTACTGAGAGGGAGTGTTAAATATACAACATTAGGATACATTCTCCAAACCAATCTTGTACAACCAAGAGTGATCATCCCGTATAGAGGTGAGCACTTTGATTGCCTTCCGTGTAAAAGTTATTCCTCCCGTTTATAGGTAATTGATCAAAGTAATGATGTTGTAAATTCTTGTTGGATAAGGCTCTGGACTTGTGTGTCTCAAGTCATGATTCTCATGTGAACCTTCCGTATAAAGGTAGCCATGAGATGGACCTCCCGTATAGAGGTGGAACTTGCGTATCTACTTGAATACAACAAAGGTCATGCTTTACTTGTTAAAAGCATTTAATGGTGTATGATGTATTCTTCACCATGATCACTAGTTGCTATTAAGTCTCCTTTAGAGATTGATCACCTCTAAAGTAAATTACTTTAGCATATGATCATTTGGCCTGGAATAATATAATATGATCACATCATCTGATAATTCTTCTTAGTATAATGCAATGTGATGGATAATTAAAGCTAGCACATATTGACCATGCAGTAAAATATAAGGAAATCAAATATAAAGCATAGAGATCAAGAGAATTCGAAATTCCCGATGCAGACACTTCAACTAATTAAATAGAACTCGAATTGTTAAAGCTTGAATTATAAAGCTTCAGTTAAGTATCAATGTATGCCTCAATCAATGCTTTAGTTAAAGCATCAGTTAAAGATATTCGTTAGTTAACTAAAGAGCTCATAGAAGTCACTTCAAGTAAATCAGTGAGCATGATTTCAGTTAACTAAATGTTAAATAAGAAGGACTAGTTAACTAAAGTGTTTTTACTTTAGTTAAACTAAAAGATGACACTTCAATAAATCAAGGAGAATCAATTTAAGAGAGTTAACTAAGTGACAACAAAAAAATCTATTTAACTAAGTGGCGACACTTAAGTTAGCCACCTAACCAAGTGGGAAAGCTTTCAGTTAAGAGGCGAGTTCATCCTAAGTGACATCTCAGTGAGATAAAGCACTGCATGAGAAGTGGGGCACACTTCTGCATGCAAGATTGCTACACCATGTTTGAGGGCAAGTTCATCCTGAAGTTAGAAGATAAAAATATAAGAGAAGAATGTATAAATATGATATACGGGATTGATGAATTTAGTGTGAAGCGAATTCTCTTCTCCTTTGAAGGAAAGGCGCTTCTCTTTGCGTGAAAGATATTATTATTGAAGGCAAGGTGCTTCTCCGATTAATCTCTCTTCTCTATTGCTTCATTCAATTGTTGCAAAGAAGCGTGATTTTATATTTTAGTTTATCAAAACTAAATCAAAATCAAAATCAAATAATAAAAAAAAACTATTTTAGTAAAGCTAAATCAAAGAAAGAGAATAATGTTCAAAATAAATAAATTAAGAATAAATAAAAACTTATAAAAAATAACACATGAAAGGGTAACTTAACATTAAACAAGTCTCTTCCAAGGCATATATATGAAAGAAAAATGATTAAACCCTAACTCTAGAAAGTTAAGCAGAAAACTTGGAACTTAGAAGGCAAGGTGCTTCATTCAATTGTTGCAAAGAAGCGTGATTTTATATTTCAGTTGATCAAAACTAAATGAAAGAAAGCCATTAATAATAATAATACAAAAACGATTTTAGTAAAGCTAAATCAAAGAAAGGGATTAATGTTCAAAATAAATAAAAACCTATAAAAATAACACATGAAAGGGTAACTTAAGAAGAAATAAGTCTCTTCCAAGGCATATATATGAAAGAAAAATTATTAAACCCTAATCTAGAAAGTTAAGTGGAAAAATTGGAACTTAGACACCCTCTCATGATAATTCATTCACGAACATATTTCCTAACATTTTTGTTGATTTACCATTCATTACATTACATACACTTCATCACTCTCACCTTGTTTAGAAACCTAGGGAAGACCTGGAACTTAGATGCCCTCTCATGATAATTCATTGTCGAACATCTATCCGAACATTTCCGCTAATTTACCTTTCATTACATTACATACACTTCATCACTTTCACCTTGTTTAGAAACTTAGGGAAGACTTGGAACTTAGACGCCCTCTCATTGCGCCAAAGAGGCACATACTATAGCCCAATAGGGGGATGTGTAACTCCTTTCGTGCTCATCCTGGATCTAACACATGTCCTTTTAAAAAAATAATAAAATATTATAAAAAATAACATGTCGGCTATTGAAAACATTTACTCTAAAAAGGGTTTGTATCTCGAGAGATTTGATTCCTCTCGATGCTTGGTAGATCCCCTTTTAAGATAGATCTATGCTGGTGATAATTCATTTGCCAATCTCTCTCCTAACATTTTTGTTAATTTACCTTTCTTTACATTACATACATTTCATCACCCTTACTTTGTTTAGAAAGTTAGAAAGTTTGCTTAGTCTTAAAAGTGTAACATGAAATCTGGATCAATTATGATTACACCATAATAGTTTTAAAATTAATGAAATAACTAATTAATGAATTATTTGAAAAATACACATAATAATCTTTTATATTAACATTTACATATAATTAAATTGTTTTCTTAATCCATACTTTATTATTGTCTAACACTTACCGTAATAAAAGTAATCAAAACTGAAAATAGTTCTACATGATCATTCGAAGCTAAACCTCATTACCCACTTAAAAAACTCATGTCAAAATATATATATATATATATATATATATATATATATATATTAAAAAACTCATGTTAATATATATTATAAAGGTGTTGCCTGATGAATAGACCAACTTTGGCGAGGCTCATTTCATGGTTAACCGAGCTTTATAAGGGAATCTAATAACATGAGTAGCGCGAATTATTATTATTTTATAATGGTAAGAGCCACCCTTATCCACTTTTGGAACATACCAGATCCCCTTCTTGCATGAAGTATCCACTTTTGGAACATACCAGATCCACTTTTGGAACATACCAGATCCACTTTAAGAGTCAAACTTCTAAGGGGAATGGTTAGTTAATTCACGGTCTAGATTCTTGCAAATTGTTTAGTAAGCCATGGGGTCGTCCCCTGCGATTTGGTCCTTGGCCCTTATCTTAACGTGGAGATGATGTGGCATTTATTCCTTACTTCGTGGGTGAATTATTCTCACTATGGGCGTAGCTACTACCTAGGATTGGTATGTTGACCGAGCACAGAGAATTTAAATTCGTGGAGCGTTATTGACCATTTGCACATGGTTGGAGTATTGGTTAAGTGTGGTTTAATAAGTGGTATAGGTTAGAATTGTTAAGCTTGACGTGTCAAGGAATATTTTATTAATTTTTTAAGCAAAGGTGGTTAAGTTCTCTTCCTATATAAAGAGAAGTTTTCTCATTGTTTAATGAAAATCGTTTACCATGCCTTGGGGGCACCCGATCATGGCTTTTCTGAGACACCACAGTCTCTCCGAGCAACGCCATCGCCTTCTCTTTACTGAAAATCGTAGTTCAGAAGATTAGTGTGATAGCTGCTGTTTTTGATGGAGCTGCTCTGGTTGTGACGGCTCAGCTCATGGACTTGTTCGAGAATGGGGGCGGGGAAATTTGTTTTTGCGGATGCTCCCCTTAGATTTCTAGCTGCAGCATCATATGTTTTAGCCGCAGCCTCAACGGTGTCAAAAGTGCCCAACCAGAAGCGATTTTCCCTCCTGGGGCCTCTCATCTCTGCCCCATATCGACCCCACTTCTTTTTTCTGACGCCTATATAAAGATAGGCGTCAGAAAAAGAAGTGGGTCGATATGGGACAGTGATGAGAGGCCCCGGGAGGGAAAATCGCTCTGGTTGGGCACTTTTGACATCGCTGATGCTGCAGCTAGAAATCTAAGGGGAGCATCAGCAAAACCAAATTTCCCTGCCCCCACTCTCGAACCAGTCCAACCAGTCCATGAGCTGAGCCGTCACAACCAGAGCTGCTCCATCCAAAACAGCAGCTATCACAATAATCTGAAGGTCGCCTCCACTAATCTTTCCGTCCCTTTAAACTTGCGGACTCTCGTTAAGGCTGTCCCCACTGACCTGCACGCCCGTCTGTCTCATTCTGCTGCCAGATCCGCTAAAATAGCTAAACAAATGAAGATCAATATCGCTGAACAAGTGAAGCGTTTGGGCTGGACGCATGCTTACATAATGTTGGAGTGAGAGTGCAAGGTTGAGTCACAAGTTTCTGATATATCTGGTTTGCGGGTTATTGGATATATTCTTGAGAGGTTGCTATTTCAATTTCCCATGATTAAAAAACTTCCCAGGATTAAAAAACAAAAAAGTGAGTACACGCCGATTTCACCTTCCCATTCCCATTCCCAATCCCCACCCTCGTTGGACCGAAGGCCATGACGTTGCTCGGAAAAACTGTGGTGTCTCAGAAGCCATAATCAGGTGCCCCACGGCATGGTAAATTTTTCTTCAACTTGTCTTTCAGGTGGGTATGCCATGAGCATATATTGACGTCCACTGCATTTGTATTAACTGAATTCATATTGCATTGCTACTCTTTATCATTATTTGCGGACTCAGGATTAGTACTGGTTGAATTTGGTACCATGGATCTATTTTTACTCAAACAAGATTGAAAATTTTTCCACATCATTGTATAGAATCTGATAACGCAAAATATATGAATATATACAATTGTAACACCCATCAGCCTTGCTGAAACTTCAAACGGCAGAGATTAATGTCAAAGTTCAAGCTTAACTTCAAAACCTTAACTATAGTAAGGCCACCAAGAATGGAAAGAAGTATTCATTAATACAAACTGGGGTTTATAAAAATTCAAGCGTATATATTTTACAGTTGGGTCGGCTGGCTTTCATGCCTTCCTACAAAATATTCTCTAATTATGCTTTTATAGCGATCTTCAGTATAGTTATAGTCGGTGTAGGAGATTTGCAAGCTAGAGATTATACATGAACTTGTAATCCCAAATGTCCTCCATCCCCAACTCTGAATTACCAAAAATATAGATATCACAGGGGAAATTTGAACTTTGCATGACTCCATTTAAATTTAACAAAGCACATAGTTGTGAACAGTCCCAACTAACCTCCATGCTGATATGGTCACCGAGTATAAGGTCACCGAGTATAAGGTCACGAAGATGAAAAAGTTTTGTTGATGGCTCCAAGACTTCCATGCTGATATGGTCACCGAGTATAAGGTCACGAAGATGAAAAAGTTTTGTTGATGGCTCCAAGACTTCCAATTTCAATTTCAGTTGAACATAATACTTTTCTCTGAAGGGAGTTGAACAATTTCAGTTGAACATAATACTTTTCTCAGCTGAACATAATACATTTCTCTGAAGGGAGTTGAACAATTTGCTTCTAAGATTCGCATGATCTAAAGCACTCTTTTACTTAGATTGACACTTTTTTGGTCAGATCTGGTTTGATATCAAAATTACCAGAAATCAAAATTTGAACTTAGTTCTTGTCAAAGTAATTTCTCTGAATTACATACCTCCATCTAAAATATATATAATCTACATATAATTGAAAAGAATATCCACGACTGACAACTTTGAAATCATAATCTTTTAGATAAAAGCAACTATTTGCAAAAAGTTTTCAAATACATTCATGCATAAAGATGTAAAAAACAATTCCAAAAAATGAAATAAAAAATCCTATAAACATTAAAATTATATTTTCACTCTTTGGACTCACAATTATCATTGCATTATCTGGTTGCCAAATGCATCAGTCAAACGATTGCAAACTAAGAAAACATGTGCTGTGCTCTGCCAAACACACATCTATTCTGAAATCTGAAATTAGAATCATCAGTTTGCCCCTATTCCACAACCATCAGTTTGCCCCTATTCCATAATGTTGTGTCAATTGTTTTTATGGAAATTAGAACAAGTCATAATAATTTTTTAAATTAAAGATATTTTTCAAAATTGTAACTGTATATAGTAACTAGTATTTTTCTATACTTTCACTGTGAAAATGATAGTCGAAATAGATCACAGAGGCCATGAATGAATAGCCTATCTTGAATAAAATGTGTGCCAAGTGATTAAATTTATGGAATATATTTTTTAAATAGTGAATGAATAGCATTTATGATTGAAATAACTTATTATCATTCTCATATATGGATGTTTAATGGATACCACCTTACATGTGTTTGTGTTCAGTAAAGTATTTCTAATACATAGTAATCGTGATGATGTATTTTAAATCAAGATTACCATCTATTTGAAGTATTATAAAAAAGTATAAATTACTACAACTTTGGTTAGTGCAAGTATAGAAAAGTATTAATTACTACAACTTTTATATAAAAAAGTATAAATTAGTACAACCTTTTTTAGTGCAACTATAAAAGAAAGTATTAATTACTATAACCTTTATATAGCATAAAATTTGAGAAAGTATCTCTAGTTTCAGAAAATATTATACCCTGAACGAATGCATTTCTAGATTTCATACGAACAATTAACAAAGCATGATGGCACAGGGACAAATGGATGGTTGTTGTTGCCTACGCTCAGAACTCATGTGTTTTTGGCAGAGCATTGCATTGTTTTCTTATCTAGGTACTCACTTAATCTGAGAGAAGCAAGAAAATTAGAAAACAATTTGATGCATTCAATGGAAAAGAAACAATTTGATGCATTCAATCGAAATTTTCAATTAGTTAGTTTGGTTATCAAAAATATATATTTCACTGGCTTTGATTTCTCTGAATTCTATCAGTGGAACTGTTGTTTCCTCATCATCAATATGATCACCCGTGTCCATGCTACCTTCCTTTTGATGATGGATTCCTCCATTCGTAGGTGGATCAAGAGTGTCGTGGCCTTGGCTTGCATCCAGGTAACTAGCAGAGAGAGGCTAAAGCTCAGGCTGCTTCACTAAGGAAGTCAGCTGTAGTTGTGGGTTACTATAGCAGTTGAGCAACCTCTTATTTTCCTCCCTCAGCTTCTGATTTTCATGGTTCTTCAATAGAGCATATTCATGCACTCTTTCTACTTCATGGCAGCATATTGCACATGGTCAGAGTCAATCTAACAACGCTTCCTGTCATGTTGGTTGGCCTCAAACTCTGTTTTAGAGAAGTGATTGGTTTCTCTTTCTTGTAAACTAAAACTACAAAAATATAATCTTGATAGCTTAAAATGATTAGCTAGCTTTGGAGATTATTATGGTTGGGTATAAAGACTGAATTGTGCATACAATGTATTGTAGGTGAGATCTAATGAGTTGAGACACAAGAAAAAATGCAATGCAACCAGAGTACTGTCAAGAAACACCTACCAAATAAATCCACATTCATGGGATGGACTTCAACTCTACAAATTGTTGAATTTGGAGCTGTAAAACTCACTTAACACTCCAGAACAATTATGCATATGCAATATTGCAAGTAAGAATGAGAGGCGTCATGCTACTGCTGTGTAGATATATTACGACATCCATAGGCATTAGAAATTGCAGGTGGGTGAGAGAAGAGACCATGAAAACATGTTCATATTCAACAAGGAGTAGTTGTCACTACATATTACACTATGGAAGATAATTTTGTGTCTCTCCTTGGAAACACATAAATATTTTTGAATTAAGTTGATCCTAAATATTTGATGATATGAATTTCATTGTTTTTGATTGGTTATATTAAAACACCTATTAATTCTCCTTTTGAAATTCTATTCATATGCATGTTAATTGACGCACGCACTATAAGCTTACTCATAAAACGGCCAAGATTTCTTTATGTTCATAAAAATAGGGCTTTCCCTTCCTATAATGTATGCTGGGCTCATTGCCTTTAGAAGACAAAGCTTGATTTGGAAGAACTTTTAGGTTCTACAAGTTTCAATATTTTAAATTTACGAAATCTTTCTTCGGTGTAAATTTTGGTTTGTAATAAGCGCCTTGCAGTGCAGCAATTAATGTTGGGGTTGCGAAGATATTAACGGTTGGATTTGATCCAATTCTTGATCCAAGAGTTGGTATGCCTAACAATCGTAGCATTAATTGTTGTGTTACGAAGTACTTATCATACACCATAAATTTTAATAATTCATCAATATACAAAAATGTACAAAGAAGGTTTATATAAATTTGAAATCCTAAAACTTGGACAACTTAGCTAATTCTTTCAAATCAACTTTTCTCTTGTAGAGTCAATTTCACGAGTCAATCATACATCATAGGAAGGGAAATCCCTCTTTTCAAGGATGTAAAAGAATCTTGAAAGTTTTTATGAATAGTCTTTAGAAGTTGGACTAACAAGCAATTTGTTCTAGATAATAAAAAATAAAAAGATAGAGGATCAAATATTCTTAAACAACCCAATTCTATAAAGCTAAACAAAGTGTGATGCTTGAAAATGATAGAAAGTTATATTTATGATACTATTTGTGATCAAAATGTTTATATATTAGCGCAACCACTTTACTTGTGGCTAGTGAACATCGATAGGTCACAAGTTAAGTGCCATGAACAAGTTATCTGTTACTTGTTCTCCATGCTTAGGTGTAATCACGTATTACACTGATAGGTGTTTATATCTTAGAATTTGGGGTGGACTACCATCTATGCTTTTCCTAAATTGAAGGAGGATGAGACAAGTGTAGTGTTGAGATTAATTTTATGGGCGCCGTTCAAAATTCGAAATAAACAATTATAAAAAAAGAAATATAAAAAATAATTGGTAGTGATGCATGGATAACTCGTAACTCATGCATGGATAACTCATACCCGTTACCTTCTTTAGTTAAATGGGTTGTCTATCACGACTTGTTACCTATGCATGAGCTATGAGTTATCCATGCATTAGCTACCAATTATATTTCTTTTTTTATCTAATTGTTTATTTCGAATTTTGAACGATGCCCATAAAATCAATCTAAACAGTATCGTTAGTAGTCCACGACAAAGTCTAAAATATAAACACCTATTAGTATAATAAAATTCCTTCTATTAATTTTTTCTATAGCATTTGTCATTTTCCATTATTCGCCTTTTTAATCACATTTCAAAACTTTGAAAATATAAATTAACAAAATTATAACAATATTTAAAATCCTTATACAAACTATTTATAAAAAATGATAATTTCTTTATTAATTCCATTATTGATCAAACTTTTAACCACTTTCTTGCCATTACCTTTTCCACAAAAGGAGAGTCGACATCTAATCTAATATAAAATACCATGTTTTTTTAATATTAATATATATGGTTAAGTCAACATCAAAAAGAAATGAAGAAGTCGCCATTATACACTTTGTCGAGAAAGGAAAAAATTAAATTAATAAAAAAAATATTTTTGAAACTATCACATTATTATTAATATATATAACTTATTTTTAATTTTTTTTTAATTTTAACTACTTTCTTGACATTACCTTTTCCACAAAAGGAGAGTTTACATCTCATCTAATATAAAATACCATGTTTTTTTAATATTAATATATGGTTAAGTCAGCATAAAAAAGAAATGAAGAAGTCACCATTATACACTTTGCATGAAAAAGAAAAAATCAAATTAATAAAAAATATATTTTTGAAAATATCACATTATTATTAATATATATATAACCTATTTTAAAATTATTTTTAAAATTTTTTTTATTATTTATTATTTTTTAAAACTAAATTTCATTACTTACAAATTCCAATTATATTATTAAATATATTATATATTTTCACTTTACAGTACAAAAAGTATCTTTAAATATATATCTTTTATATTTTCATTTTACAATACAAATTACTTTTCAATATATTTATTTTTGTCATTATATTTTTTAAGATAGTAAAAGCTACCATAATTATGTAACATTGATGACCACCATCATTAAAAGGTATACTTCCACTTTTACTAGATATCATTAAGTTTGGACCATTAATCTTAAATAAATATACTTATGACTACCCAAAACAATGTTGATATATATGTAACATTCCAAACTCGTAATCTCTAACATTTTTTACCATTAATTTCTATTAATCTTTAAAATTAAATTTGTTAAGAGGTCCTTTATGACATCAAGATTAGAGAATTAATTCAAAAGAAGTGGTAAGTCATGTTGAGATGTTGGTATTCTCATGTGAGTTAAATTTAGTGTTGTACAATTTTATAAACATGACCATTATTATATTAGCATAGATTTATTGTAAATTGGGATCTATTAAGCATTAATAGGGATCTAATTTTTTGGGTGTAATTTTTTATTAATATGTAAAAAATTATGATAAAATAAAATTACACATCCTTCTCGACCCTTAATAGATCCAGGTTTAAGATAGATCTATGCTAGTTTTTTTTTAATTATTATTTTTTAATTTTTAATGAGTTATGAGTTACCTTTTTTTTTAATGAGTTATGGGTCAACATGAATTTTTTTAATTACTTTTTATTTTTAGAAATGTTACGTTACATAATGTAACGTGACAACATCTCCCCCATACTGGGCTAAGAGCACCTCGCTTCTCTCGGTGCAATAAACTCTACCTAACACATTATGAGATAAAGTTATATATATATGTGGAATTGTAATAGAGTCATGGAAAGGTGCATAGGTAACAAATGTATAGTTGTTGCGTTATTGGAGTTCATAGTGTATATATTTTATTTAGTTATTTTTATTTAAATATTTCAACTTTTTCTCGATTAAGAGTCTTATGTTTGGAGACCTCCCTTGAAATCTAGATAGGTTCAAATACGGAGGAGTGTAGGGTATGTACACCTTTGTAGAACTTAGCAACTACATTGTTGCACAAAGGAAATCCCTTGTCCCACGAACAAGGTGGTCTCATACACCAAATTGACGTCTGACTTGGCTATGACCTTACAAATATATTATTATTATTATTATTATTAAATATTGAAATGGTTTATTTATGTTGTTGGTATTTTAATTTTGTTCTTTTAAATGGATTCAACGCACTCATTATAGTTTAATATTACAATTTCAAATCACTAAATTGTAATTTAAATTTTGATTGATTTCCTAACTAAATGGACATAGGAAAAGGGATGAAATGAATACCCCTTATTCCATACCCTCCTTTCCATCAAACCATTTTATATTTTTGGTATAATCAAATGAAAATATTTCTTAAAAACTTCTAAAATGTAAGTTATAATTATTCTCAAAACAATAACTTTCTTTTAAGTTATATCTTCATATTACATGTTTAAACCATTGAGAAAAATTTCAACTATGCATCACTTCTAAACTTAATCTATCTCTTTTTATATAAATATCACTTGTAATGTCAACTTATTATAATTCTAAAATTTATTCTAATCCTATTCTAATCTTATTATCTTAGATCTTCAACATTTTTATTTTCAATTTAATGAATATTATTTATATATTATTTAATATTTCTAGTACAATCAAATGAAAATATTGACTTAAAAACTTCTAAAATGTAAGTTCATAATTATTCTCAAAACAATAATTTTCTTTTAACTTATATCTCCATATTACATATTTAAACCTTTGATAACAATTTCATCTCTACATCACTTCCAAACTTATCTATCTCTTTTTATATAAGTAACACTTATAATGTTAGCTTATTATGATCCTAAAATTGATTATAATCCTATTATAGTAAATCAAAATGATGTATATATTATTTTTTATACTTATAATCACATAAGCAAATATTTAATAAACATGGTTGTGGAGGGTTTATAGGTCTCAAGCATTGCGACCGACCATGCTCTGATATCATATGTAAAACTCAAATTTGTAAAACTACATAATCGCACATATTAGCATTTACATATTCAAACCATATTTATAAATACATTGAAATTCATTGGAATTATTAAAGGTAATGACCAATTTAATGCATAACCGAAGGAGTAATGTGGAAGTCATACTTGGAATTTTCTCAAGGAACCAATTTACAACCAATGTGAAAATGTAAAACTCAAATTTGTAAAACTACATAATCGCACATATTAGCATTTACATATTCAAACCATATTTATAAATACATTGAAATTCATTGGAATTATTAAAGGTAATGACCAATTTAATGCATAACAGAAGGAGTAATGTGGAAGTCATACTTGGAATTTTCTCAAGGAACCAATTTACAACCAATGTGAAAATGGAATTGTTGATCTCCAACCACTTGATCTTGTCATTTGCAACCAACTCGACAACAATGTGTAGATTTAGGAACTCTGTTAAGCCAACTTGGAGCTCCATGAGTGTTATAACCATGCCGTCCAACCCACTTCTCCCTCTTGACTAGTTTCAATAATTTGGTTTTGATGAATGAGAATCTCTAAGTTTATAACTCTCCAATCACACCATGTACATACATCATACTCCCTAATACTAAACATGCATCATCATAATATAATATTTCCTAACTATTCACTAAATCGCACTTGTTAATACCTACAATACAAGGACACATTAACATAAGATTTCAATCCTATGAGCATCCAAATGACCCATGAAAACATGTAGTCAAACATATCACAAAGCAAAGCATCACACTTTATCCCATGACCTAGATTCAACAATATGTAGGATGAATGGTGAAGGGTTGAAGGTTGTGGCATTCTCTTGTTCCCAACCCATGTGGCAAGATGCTATAAACTCCTTCATGATCATGGGCACTCAGAAGGTATAATTGTGTTGATGTGCTTGTTGTAAAGCATCCAAACGATCCCACACTCATTCATCTCATGGTACATGCAATCACCATCAATCAATCATTAGTATCCACATAATCAAGGAATAACATTCTATGTAATCACCTATATGAAAACATCATAATCATATATATTCAATCACAACAACATGTAACTTTATAACATTTCAACATAAAACTTAAGAAGCTTTGCATAAGGTTCTTTATTCAATTATGCTCACACTAAAGTCATCCCTTGCCAATGAATTAGAAGTAAATAGGTTGGGTCATTCATACAATACTCCTTCAAAAAACTTCATCCCAAAGTTAAGGACTAAAAATAATGTTTTAGATGTAAAGACCTCACTTGGGTCAATCATAGTCCCAACTATTAATATGATACATTGCTTGTACTCTCCAAATAAATTTATTTAATATGTTCTCTTATATTATTGGACACCTTCACATTTTTAAAATTACATTCCATTCAATGGGAGGAAACTAAACAGAATCTAAAAATATAAGAACTACTAATACTCAATGTCAAGACTAGTCTCAATGGTTCATGGGATGGTCTTTTAACTCATCACATGGGGGATTGTAGCAATAAATAGTATTGCTATGAGGCTCTCCTTGAATTTCAACATTTATAAGACCTTGCAACCCCATTTTTTTAATGGATATTTAGCCTCAAGTTGTATACAAAGGTCTTGGTGTTGGTTAATTGGTATAAGTTTGGTGAAATTTTTTTTGTCATCATCATAGAAACAAAATGTATACATTAAACAAACAACATAAGGGTTATAAAATACATATTAGGATTATCCTACACACATTTACTTACATTTACTTGTAACATATTTTTCTTAGATAAAATTACAATGGCACCTAAATTAACAATAACTAACAAATATTTAAACTTAATTATGTATTACACAAACTATGTCACAAATACTACTTATATCTTTTATAATAATTTTACAATTATACTGGGGAGGTAGGTGCAGGGGGGAACCTTCTTGATCCCAAAGGAAGTACAATACTAACCTTCGAATGGGGTTTAGGTAAATCTATCGATAACCAAGCAGAGCATCACACTCTCTATCTAGGACTTGAACATACTATTTCTCTTGGAAATCAACCTTTCTCTTGCAGAGGCAATATCACAAGTCCATCATACATCACAGGAAGGGAAAGTCCTCTTTTTGTAGACAAAAAGAAATCTTGAACATTTTTATTGTATCGAGAGGAGTCTCATGTCAGCTCATAAAATAAAAAAATTATGAAAAGTATTTAAAAAATCCATGTTGGCCTATAAAATAAAAAAAATTAAACTTAAACCCGGATCTATCAAGCAAGAGAGGGATCAAATATCTTGAGCCTAAAATTTAAAAAAAATTACACCTCAAGAAATTGGATCCCTCTGGGTGTCTAGTAGATCCAAGTTTAAGATGGATCTATGCTGGTAAATAGGCATTAAAAGTTGGACTAACAAGCAATTTATTGTAGCCAATCAAAAGTTAGACTAACAAGCAATTTATTGTAACCAATCAAACAATAAAGAGAAAGAGCATCAAATATTCCTAAGCAACTCAATTCCGTGAAGCTAAACAAAGTGTGATGTTTCAGAATGTGTTTCAAATAAGGGGCATGCTCCATCAAATGTTGTATCATGTAACATAAAGTGATTTTTCCTGGTGAATTCCCCCACATGATAGCAACATAATAACAAGATATAAGATCCACTTAGGCTAGAACCTAGGGTGCACCATTATCAAAGAATTATTACATCATTAAAAGTTAGGAAAATGTTCGATCATCTAAGAAACATGTAGTAACCCCCACCCCACTAACTCAATGAGTGTATTTACATGATCAATTACACATCTTCCCAGGTAATGTCCAACAATGTTAAAATGTTAACTTATATCACCTAGTTAAATCCCACCAAGGTTAAGTGTAATATAGAAAACAAGGAAACATTGAAGGATCTATAATATTTTGGAGTGTAAAAACCTTGGTGAATCTTATTAATTTGTAAGTTTCCAACCATAAAATGTTGGGTGAAATTTTTCTAAAAAGATTCAAAATTCTAAGCATTTTATAGAGATTTTGGACAATTTTGGCGATTTTAGAGTAAAATTTCTTTATCCCATGGAATTTGGGCGAATCAATTTAGAAAAAATGGAAATTGGTGAATTGTTTTTGGAAAAAAAAGTAAAAAATTATCCCATGGAATGAATTACACCCCTAAAATTTTCTCTATTAGGGAAAATTTTAGGGGCGAAATTTAACCCATGGTTATTTTTTGATTTTTTTTTCAAAAAATAAGATTTGTTAATTTTCATTTTTTTTCTAAAATGATATGCCAAACTCCACATGATAAAAACATTTTACCCTAAACATTGCCAAAATTGTCTAAAAACTATATATTCCTTGGCAATTTGAATATTTTTACAAAAATACCTCCAAACATTTATTGTTGGAAATTTAAGAATTAGTAATATTCCCCAATGTTTCTACACTTTAAGAAATTATGGATCCTTAAAATTTTCTTTGGTGTAATTATTAATACCATACCACAGCAACACCATAGGAAAATGAAACATAAGACAAATGTTATCTCCATCAAATATCAAGTATTTCCCCACCACACATGGCAACCCAAATGAACCATGTAGAACACACTCTCCTAGTGACACCATCAAAATCATAGCACCATCATACATAGGTATCAAGAAGCATCGATATGTCAAGAGAATGAAGCAAAGTCATAAGAGTAAGCTCCTATGACTTCATCAAATATCCCAATGCCAAGGACAGAATAAGCTCCATGAACATGTGACCCCAAGACCATCTAACACTCCATGGGTATTTGTTGAAAACTACACATAGTGATGAAAATCACAATGTGCAATCTCATATAATATGAGGTTAAACATACAAACCATAGTTCACTATTAAGATAATAGTCTTCCATCACAATGTGCAATCTCATATAATATGAGGTCAAAGATACAAACCATAGTTCACTATTAAGACAATAGTCTTTTGTATATGAATTAAGATATCAAGAATTAGAGTTACTCCTATAATTCAACAGTTCATAGATGTGAACCGTCCCCACTTATATATACAATTCTGCCATAATTTATTTGCCATGTTGAACACTTTTTTTACAGTGACATCACTGCTAATGTATAGTGGAATTTTTGGTTATTTATTCCCTTCTATGTTTGCGACGTTCTCATTAAGTGTGGATCTGTATAGATTCTATAGGATTTGGATTTCTCTCGTTTAAATTAAGGCAAAAAACTAGAGGGGTTTTGGAAAATTGAGATAAAACAAATCAAAGGGGAATGTATTATTGTGTCATTTTCAATAGCCAAAGTAGTAGCAAGATAATGTAGTTCAACATTTTTTTTTTTTTAAAACTTTACTTTAAATTATACAAATATAAATATATATGTTCCAATTACATTGCATGAGAACCAAAAAAATTGACCAAAGCCCAAGACCAAAGACAATGCCACAGACATCAAGATCCCAAACAACATGATCCTGAAAGCCAAGTTATATCCATGATTATCCGAAGACAAAAACAATGATAGGTAGAAGCTGAAAAAACCGAGCCTCTCCACAAAAAACAGGCCCTGAAAATTGTTAAATAATAGGGTTCAACCTTGATAAGGAAGAGAGGGGAGTGTTCCCGTGATCTTCTTCAATATTTACTCACAACAATAGAGGTAGAATACTTGATATGTGGATTTATTTGTTAAAAAATATTATTATATAATAACTTTTT
Organism: Larix kaempferi; assembly: GCA_027924585.1. NCBI lineage: Eukaryota > Viridiplantae > Streptophyta > Pinopsida > Pinales > Pinaceae > Larix > Larix kaempferi. The sequence continues at coordinate 27,898,982 of BSBM01000372.1, read as the reverse complement.
TTACTAATTCTAACCATTGCACCCAATCATTTCACTTATTTTGTTTGTAGATTTGCTTAGTTTTGAATGTCTATTATTATTTTGTGCATTTAGATGCAACAATTTTCTAAACAAGTCATAACTCATATAATGAAAAAAATGCAACCATTTTCTAAATAGGTCATAGCTCTTAGAATTATGTGTCACTTTATTGGAGTATGGTAAGGAAATTCATCAATAATTTACTTTAAAATGTGAAACATTTAATGATGCGACATCCACTATTTTGCTTCAAATATTGCTTATTAGTTTCTCCAATCATTTGTATTGTGAATACGACATAGTTTCATTGAATGCATTATAATTGTATATTTTAAAATGATTTTTGAATTTGTTGATCGTGTTGGTGTTGATCAAATCCATTGAGATGCATAATATGAAAACATAGTGGGATACAATTTAGGCCAAACTCAACATACAAATAGAATGATCTACCTAAAGGTAGATATTGGATCTTGAAATTTTTTTTCATGTAGCGTCATGGGGATAACATAATTCAATTTTGACCTTCAAAAGTGAAAAAATGTAGCATTTAAAAACACCTACTAGGATGCCAAGTTTAAGAAGTACATCATAAATGAATCAAAATCTATCTTTCTAGTTAGTCATTGGAAATCCCTATCTGGCTACTATGTATTGCTTCTAACGACATGTCATTTAGACTATGTATGTAGGAGATGGAGCAATATGAATCGTAGAAACCAAGGAAGCAAATGTTTTTCGTGGTTATTTGGCCTATTTCTATTTAAATTTCAATTGGAGATTCCTCTCTCCAGTACTTTAGTGGTAGAAACCTAGAATTAAGCTAGATTTTTTTTTTTAATTTAGGAATGATGGTTGTTTTTCTCAATTTTTAGGAGTTGAAACACATCATAGTGGGAGTGCAATGCAGTTGTAGTTTTCAATTGCCATTTTCCCCATGAATTTGTATTGTGATTTTTTTTCAATCCAATTCATCATTTGATACATCCTCTAGGGAATATATAAATGTGCCCAATATTAGTCTATGCTTGGATTTTCACGGTCTAAAATTGACCATAGCAGTTGCGGCTGAGTGTTTTCATCTCCATAGGTTGCATAGTGCATGGTTTTACATATTTTAGGGTTCAAGCGAGATGCTCTTGACAAGGGGAAGGTCCATGTGTGATTGGTGCTTGGCGCCATCATCTAAAGATGCTCAATTTTTCCGAGTTTAACTAATAGAAGATGGTAAACATAAACAAAGGGTGAAAAAAACACTTTGCGTCTAATCCAACCACTAAGAACATGTAGTTGGGTAGGGAGAGATAAAGGATACTTGGATGGTAACTGCCACCGATGGTTATGGTTCTCTTTGACAAGTTAATCTGATGGCATATATGAATTTTAGGTATTTAGAAAGAATGGAGTAAACCCTATGTAATTGTAATAAAAGGGGTTCTTCTTATGTATTGGTGGTCGCACATAATCCTCTAAGCATATGTTATACCCAAGGAAAACTTTAACCAATGTTTTATGGAAATGGTTAAAATATATGGCCACATGGATGAGTGGTTATATGGCCATAGGCCATTACTACTTAAAGGTTAAATGATATATGGATAATTTGTTGGGTTTACGAGTACAAGGAGAATCCACTTTGTAATGTGGAAATTATAAAATATCTCCATTTAAAGGTAAGTAACTTCAGTAAAGAAGGTTATGCAATAAATTTTATTAAAATAAATTATGTAATAAAGTTGATTTTATAAAAAGGGTACAAATGACGTTTAGGCTTCAAAGCCACTCCCATTCTTTTTTTTTAACACAGGAAAAAAAATACTTTTATTAAGTATATGTCAAGATGGTCATACAAAAAACAACAGACCGCTACCCTCCATAGTGTATACATATTCAAAATCAAGTCATAAATGGAAGAGCATATAGACCATACATAATGCAAAAACTATGGAAACTACAAATAATGTTTTATAGACGAAAACATACAATAAAGCATCATCCCTATGTCAATATGATAGTCCTAGTCACCACAACTAATTACAAGTATGTCCAAAAATACAGTCCAATGTCAAACTGCAAATCAATGTCCATCATATCATAATTTTGCTAGTATCAAAATGAAAAATAGCATCGATACTACCATGTCTAGACGCAAGCTAAGAATATAATATCGCCTGCCAAAATATAAAGAGTGTGATAATATAAATTCCCAGAAGTCCGGGAAGACAAACATCCCAATACAGAAACTAAAAAATCATGCACTGTAAATTGATTCAACAAGCACATTGAATCAACGTCGGGGCCATTGCATAGCTATGGGAAACCTGTAATTACACCCGAAATTGCTCAATTGTTTTAATATGGACCATAGAGCATCATAATATGTACAACACAGCTCCCCCATAAAATATGGATCCAACCAAGACACTGTTGGCATAAAGGTGTTTGATCTAATGCACATAATAACAGTGTAGCAAAGCCCCCCTAAAAATAGTGGCAAAAAACAAAATTAAAGCATCCAATAATGAAGCCTCCAAAAATGAAATCCCTTCTAAGTTGAAACCTTTCAAGAAAATGGAATTGCTACAGATATCTTAAATGATGCATATGACAAAAAACAACTTCAATAAACACTGAAAGTCCAAAAAATCACCCAGTAAAATACTATGTAAATCTCAACAACCCCATGATCAAGCATGTGTCTATAATGGATCAAGATGACTGAGCAAACCTCCCAGCTAATAATAAGACTAGTAAGAATCTTCCCAATCGATTGAATAAGACAAAGTTTCCCTAAGGAGTTCCTCAATTACCGTTGGTACATCTGAATATATCCTTTATCAACAATCACACCGTCATGTAAAAAATGAAAAATAATCTGGCCTTCAGTAGCATGGAAGGAATATTTGGATAAAGCATCCACCTCTTGATTGAACTCCTGGTAGATGTGATGGAATGTTATGACCACAAAGGAAGAAATTAAATCCCTCACTTTATTCATCCAAGAATTTAATAGGGTCACCTGTAGCCTACATTTGTGAATAACCCAATCAATTTTAATTTTTGAATCTCCTGCCACCCAAATATTTGATATGCCTTTTGATTTGGAAAAGAAGAGTAACATCCAAAGTGCCATAAGCTCACTCTGAGTATTTGTCCCCTCCCCATAGTTCATATAGATCTTGTAATTGCAAGAATTATCCAACCAAATAACTACCCCCTCTCCACCCAAAGCCACATTCGATTGTAAGGATCTGTTGAAAAATCCTCTTCATCTATCCAAGGAAAGTGTCGGAGGAAGGTATTTTCTCAAATATTTTGGAGGATTTTTTATTCACCATATTCGATCAAGATCAAGCATCTTTAGAGTGATCCTTCTACACAACATTGATTCCTATATTGACTCGGTAGTTGCAAAGGAAAGTTACCCATGCAATCCGGTGAGATAGATTGGATTCCATAAGCACACTCAGCACATGATGTCTTATTGATTGTCGACATTCGTTCTAGAGGATCAGTTTACTTTGAAGGATGTCCATTCAACTCTTGTTTCCTCAGCAATTTGGCTCAAATCTTCTTTAGAATTTTGGTAGGTCTCATGTTCTCGTTATTCATTGCATCAATGGTGGACTTCTTCAGTCCGTGCCCTTTTTCAACATGTTGACTTTTCTCTCTTTTGGGGAGGAGTTTTTCCCATGAGGTTTTCTCCTTTTCTTTGTTTATGAGTGTAGTTTGTACATGGGTACCTCCTCAGGCCTAGTTGTCGGGACCCATCTTTGTTTTCTTTTGTTTCCTCCCTATGTTTCGCTTATGGGGGGTTGTTAGTGTTTGTATTTCCAACGCTACTAGCTTGTGTGAGTTAAGCTCACCTAGGAACTCAACCGCCCTAGCTATTCTTAGTTGTTTGTTGGGCGTATTTTTCTTGTATAAATATATTTCATTCTTATTAATTTAATCAAGTACTTCTGATACTTCTTCAAAGGTGGAGGAAAATTACTACAATATTAGCATACTCCATTTCAAATGTTTGAATCATATATATAAAGTATAGTAAGTAAACACAAAGTGTCTCAATCTTTAGCCATTTAACATCCATGTTAAATTTATATATATATGATTTGACAGTCCAAGTTGATGTGTCACAAATAATCATAAATTTACTTGTATATTTGACATCATGTTCACATAAGCATAGTTCTTTTAAATTCCACCAAGTTTGCATGTAGAGGGTCAAGGTCACGCTGTCATTTTTATGAGGTACTTCCTTTTTGCTACCTTTTGTATAAAATGTGGTTGAATTTGCATTGTCTAGGCATCAGATACCCCTACAAAAGTAAGTACTACAACAAAATATCTAGGAGTGGGTCACTTAAAATATTGCTCCTTTTAGTATACATGCCCTTAGCTCAGAAACGAGATTTATAACATTTAGTTGATTGTTAATTTTGGATATTGATCCAATAATATTTTCCACTTATTGTACAACTTTGTTACTCTTTGGCCTCTTATTGCTCTTAGACTTCTTAAGACATTGGATATTTTCCCTGTAAACTATTTAAAAAAGAGTGTCAATTCTAAAGATGTTCTTGTTAAATATACAACATTAGGAGACATTCTCCAAACCAATCTTGTACAGCCAAGATTGATCCTCCCGTATAGAGGTGAGCACTTTGATTTCCTTCCGTTGAAAGGTTATTCCTCCCTTATAGAGGTAATTGATCAAAGTAATGATGTTGTAAAGTCTTGTTGGACAAGGCTTTGGACTTGTGTATGTCAAATCATGATTCTCATGTGAACCTTTCGTATAAAGGTATCTATGAGATGGACCTCTCGTATAGAGGTGGACCTTCCGTATAAAGGTTATGCTTTACTTGTTAAAATCATTTAATGTTGTATGATGTATTATTAACCATGATCACTAGTTGTTATTAAGTCTCCTTTAGATATTGATCACCTCTAAAGTGAATTACTTTAGCATATGATCATTTGGTTAAGAGTAATATAATATGATCACAACATTCGATAATTCTTCTTAGTATAATGTAATGTGATGGATAATTAAAGTTATCACATATTGACCATGTAGTAAAATATAAAGCATAGAGATCAAGAGAATTCAGAATTTCCCATGCATACACTTCAACTAATTAAAGTGAACTCAAATTGTTAAAGCTTTAGTTAAGTATCAATGTGTGCCTCAATCAATGCTTCAGTTAAAGCATCAGTTAAAGATATGCCTCAGTTAACTAAAGAACTCACAGTGGTCACTTCAAGTAAATCAATCAGAATGATTTCAGTTAACTAAGTTTTAAATAAGAAGGACTAGTTAACTAAAGTGTTTTCACTTTAGTTAAACTAAAAGACGACACTTCAGTAAATCAAGGAGAATCAATTAAAGAGACTTAACTAAATGACAACAAAGAAGATCTAATTAACTGAGTGACGAAACTTAAGTTATCCACCTAACTAAGTGGGAAATATTTCAGTTAAGAGGCGAGTTCATCCTAAGTGACATCTCAGTGAGATAAAGCACTTCATGAGAAGTGGGGCGCACTTCTGCATGCAAGATTGATACATCCGGTTTGAGGGCGAGTTCATCCCGAAGTTAGAAGATACAAGTAGAATTGAAGAATGTATAAATATGATATACGGGATTGATGAATTCAGTGTGAAGCGAATTCTCTTCTCCTTTGAAAGCAAGGTGCTTCTCTTTGTGTGCAGGATATTATCATTGAAGGAAAGGCGCTTCTCCGATTGATCTCTCTTCTCTATCACTTCCATATCTTCACCAAGAGTGTTTGGTGATTTCTTATCTTCTGAAAGCAATCTGCTATATTGTAAAATAAAGTATTCTCTACTATCCATTATATTATACTTAGAAGAATTGATGGGGTTTTTTTGTTCTCATAGTTTTAAGGATTTTCCCCAATGTATATCTTGTGTTATGGATGTATGAATTTCATGTGATTGAATTGTCTAATTGGTTCAAGTTTCAGAATCTAAAAGAATTAAAGATCAAATCTCAGCCAAATATTAACATGGTATCAGAGCTCAGGGTGTGAAGGAGCCCAGTTTTGCATGCCAGATAGAGCCTACATTGATCCTAAGAAGTTGAGCACAATATTTGAAGACTATGGAATCAATCTCTATACGACCGGAAGATTGTCTTGAGCGCACCTCAAACTTTAACACTTGGAAGGATAGGATTCTCAACATGATAGAGGAACATGACTTGGATGGATATGTATCCACTATGGTGGATGATCATACATCTAATGTAGGGCACATAAACTTCAAGAAGAATCAAGCTAAGTCCAAATAAATCATCTATGATTTAGTAAAAGATAACTTGATTCCCATGATCACACTGTTGAAGACTATGAAAGAATGTTTTGATACATTGACTAATCTATATGAGAAGAAGGCCTCAAATCAAAATAGGGCATTGAAGAATAAGCTTCAAAACTTAAAGATGGAGACGGATGAGATAGTGGCCTCCTTCTACACCAAGATCTCTTAGGTAAGAGATCAGCTTGCTAGTATGGGAGTAGTGGTGGATGAACATGATATTCTCCAAACCACTATTGATGGTATCCCATCGTCATGGGAGACATTCTTGGCTATGGAAAATGGACGAAAGGTACAACCTCACTTTGAAAGGTTTTGGCATGACTTCCTCCAAGAGGAGGAGCGAATTTAGAGCAAGTCAGTGTGCAACAAAGAAGAAAACCTTTCCCTCACGACAAGAATAAAAAATGAAATAAACCCTTCTTCCTAAAGAAGTTCTCTCATCCAAAGAAGAAGGAGTTCAACAAAGGTTTTGACAAGTCAAAGTATAAATGCTACAATTGCAACAAGAAAGGCCATTTCTCAAGAGAGTACAAATCAAATAGGAAGGGAAATTTTCATGCTTCTTCCGCCATAGAAGATGAAACCACTCAAAATAATGCATCCAAAGAAAATGAGACGAGAAGGGAGCTTAACCTTGTCTAATCCATTTCGGGATCCGTCATCACAAGTGAAGACACATGGTTGATTGACATTAGTGCACCCAAACATATGACTGGTTACAAGAGTGCCATCACTGATCTAAAGGAGAACGAGTTCACATGCATGGTAGAGTTGGGGGACAACTCAACATATTCGATCTAAGGAGTTGCATCCACCTCATTCCAGCTGAGCACCAATGTTATTATACATGTGGAGGAAATTATTTATGTTATAGGCTTGAAGAAGAACCTCCTTTCAATTTTGGTTCTTGAAGACAAAGGCTTCTGAGTTATCTTCATGGATAACAAAGCACTTTTATGGTCGAAGAACAAAAGCCTAGAATCTGTTACTATGATTGGAGTTCGAGAGGGAGGTCTCTACAAGGTACCCGAGAAGTAAATTCAAGCTATGGTTCACCACACTATCATTCCATGCAAGCTATGGCACCGAAGGATTGGACACCTACACTACAAATCACTACCAGGACTTCAAAAGATGGTGAAAGGTATGCCCGTATTTCATTTTGAGCATGATAGTGTATGTCGGGGTTGTGCGCTTGGGAAGAATGATAGTATTAATACATTCCGATGTATGTGGTCACATGTCATCTCCATCCTTGAGTGGCTTCTTATATTATGTATTGTTCAATAGATGATTCTTCTAGGAAGTCATGGATTTATTTCATTAAGGCTAAAAGTGAAACTCTTAGAAAATTTAAAGAGTTTACATCCCTAGTTGAAAATCGGAAAGGAAACCACATCCATGCATTAAGTTTTGATAATGGAGGTGAATTTGATTCACATGCATTTAATGAGTTATGTAGTGATGGATGAATACGTAGACAACTAACAGTACCATACAATCCTTGGCAAAATGGGGTTTCCGAAAGGAAGAATAGAACCATATGTGAGGGTTCAAAATCCATGATGCATGATCAAGATATGTTTACCTCATTATGGGTAGAAGCCTCTCGTATAGTTGTGTACATCTAGAATAGAATCCTGCATGCCATTCTAGATGAGAAGACACCAAAAGAAGTGTTTACCGGTGAGAAGCCATACATCTCACACTTGAGGATCTTCGAGAGCTGAGTATACATTCATGTACCGAAAGAAAAGAGAACAAAGATGGAGCCTTTTGGAAAGAAATTCACCTTTGTTGGTTATAGTGAGTCATCCAAAGCATACCAAATATATGTGCCTAGTGAGAGACACATTGAAGTCAATCGAGATGTCACCTTCCAAGAGGAAGCTACTTTCAAAAGATCGAAAGAGATTCAATGTGATTCAGAGATGGAGGATCTCGACTCTGATTCTCCCCCTTCAGAATTTGAGAGAGAGAAACCAGAAGATGCCTCACATTCACTAGCTCTTGAAGAACCAATAGAACTGATTGAGAGGTCACATGATGAACCTCCCGCTAAAAGAAGATCTGCTTGGTGTCGAGACATCTTACAAAATGTAGAGAAACATGGAGCACCAACAGGCTCATCCAAAGAGCGCAAGCAACCTTACAGATATTCAGGGTATGTGGCATTGATGAGTCACATTAGTGATTCAGAACCATCCTCATATGAGGAAGATGCAAAGCAACAAGTTTGGAAAGATGCAATGACATAAGAGTACAAATCTATAATGAAGAATGATGTTTGGGAGGTTATTCCCAAACCTGATGGGAAGTCCATTGTGAAGTATAAACCCAGATGGTAGCATTGAGAAGTATAAAGCCAGATTCGTTTCCATAGGTTTCTCTCAAAAAGAAGGCATCGATTATGATAATGCCTTTTCCTCCGTGGAAAGGTACACCACAATCCGAGCAATGATTGCACTTGCATATATTCTAGGATGGAAACTTCACCAGATGGATGTGACGACAGGCTTCCTAAATGGTGAGGTTGAGGAAGAGAGGTTTGTATTCAACAACCTGAAGGATTTATGGTACATGGGAAGGAGTCTCATGTTTGCAAGCTAAATAAAGCTCTATATGGGCTTAAGCAAGCCCCCATGGCTTGGTACTCCAGAATTGATATCTACCTTTAGAAACTGGGTTTCTGTAAGAGTGAAGTTGATCCAAATTTGTACTTCAAAGTAGTGAAGAACCAATCGTTGATATTGGTTATGTATGTTGATGATTTGTTTCTCATTGGAGAGGAACATCCGATTGCTTGGTGCAAGAGGGAGCTCACCTCAGAGTTCGAGATGAAAGAATTAGGTCTGATGTACTACTTTCTTGGCCTTGAGATATGGAAAAGAAAAGATGAAATTTTTCTGTCTCAAGGGAAGTACACTGTGGATATATTGTGCAAGTTCGACATGATATATTGCAAATCTATGACTACACCGATGGTTTCCAATTTGAGGAAACTTCACGAGTCAGGCTCTGGATCATATCCAATATATCCCACTTTGTATAGACAACTTATGGGCTCGCTAATGTACTTGATACATTCGAGGCATAATATATGTTATGGCTTGAGCATTCTAAGTCAATTTATGTTTGATCTGAGACATAGACAATGGATAGCTGCTAAGCATGTGCATAGGTACCTTTGAGGTACAATTTCATATGGAATCAGATATGCCTCCAGTGGAGGAGTCATGTTACTTGGTTATACAGACTCAGACTGGGGAGGAAGCATTGTGGACTGTAACAGTACATCTAGCTACTATTATAGCCTAGGATCAACTATGATATCTTGGTCCAGTAGGAAGCAGGGCTCTGTATCGCAGAGCACTACCAAAGAAGAATACATAGCTGCTAGTTTTTATTGTCAAGAAGTAGTGTGGCTCAGAAATATACTTGCAGGGTTGTTCGGTAAAAAGCGCGAGCCTATATTTATTAGGTGTGACAATCAGAGTTGCATCAAGCTTTCCAAAAAACCAGTGTTTCATGACAAGTCGAAGCACATTGAAATCAAGTATCACTTCATCCGAGACATGGTCCAGAAAGGTACAGTGAAATTCAGTACATTTCTACTGATGAGCAGATTGCAGATGTGTTAACAAAGCCTCTGTCAGTGACAAATTTCAAGTACTTCCAAGACAAGCTTGTTATGGCAGAGAATGCTTCCCTCATTGAGAGGGAGTGTTAAATATACAACATTATGAGACATTCTCCAAACCAATCTTGTACAACCAAGAGTGATCATCTCGTATAGAGGTGAGCACTTTGATTGCCTTCCATGTAAAAGTTATTCGTCCTGTTTTATAGGTAGTTGATCAAAGTAATGATGTTGTAAAGTCTTGTTGAACAAGGCTCCGGACTTGTGTGTCTCAATTCATGATTCTCATGTGAACCTTCTGTATAAAGATAGCCATGAGATGGACCTCTCGTATAGAGGTGGAACTTCCGTATAAAGGTCATGCTTTACTTGTTAAAAGCATTTAATGTTGTATAATGTATTCTTAACCATGATCACCAGTTGCTATTAAGTCTGCTTTAGAGATTGAACACCTCTAAAGTAAATTACTTTAGCATATGATCATTTGGTATAGAATAATATAATATGATCACAGCATCTGATAATTCTTCTTAGTATAATGCAATGTGATGGATAATTAAAGGTAGCACATATTGACCATGCAGTAAAAGATAAAGAAATAAAATATAAAGCATAGAGATCAAGAGAATTCGAAATTCCCGATGCAGACACTTCAGCTAATTAAATAGAACTTGAATTGTTAAAGCCTCAATTATAAAGCTCCAGTTAAGTATCAATGTATGCCTCAATCAATGCTTCAGTTAAAGCACCAGTTAAATATATTCCTTAGTTAACAAAAGAGCTCACAGAAGTCACTTCAAGTAAATCAATCAGCATGATTTCAGTTAACTAAATGTTAAATAAGAAGGACTAGTTAACTAAAGTGTTTTTACTTTAGTTAAACTAAAAGACGACACTTCAATAAATCAAGGAGAATCAGTTAAAGAGAGTTAACTAAGTGACAACAAAAAAATCTATTTAACTAAGTGTGGACACTTAAGTTAGCCACCTAACTAAGTGGGAAAGCCTTAAGTTAAGAGGTGAGTTCATCCTAAGTGACATCTCAGTGAGATAAAGCATTGCATGAGAAGTGGGGCACACTTCTGCATGCAAGATTGATGCATCATGTTTGAGGGCGAGTTCACCCTGAAGTTAGAAGATAAAAATATAAGAGAAGAATGTATAAATATGATATACGAGAATGATGAATTCAGTGTGAAGCGAATTCTCTTCTCCTTTGAAGGCAAGGCATTTCTCTTTGTGTGCAAGATATTATTATTTAAGGCAAGGCGCTTCTCTTTGTGTGCAAGATATTATTATTGAAGGTAAGGCACTTCTCTTTGTGTGCAAGATATTATTATTGAAGGCAAGGCGCTTCTCTGATTGATCTCTCTTCTCTATTGCTTCATTCAATTGTTGCAAAGAAGCGTGATTTTATATTTCAATTTATCAAAACTAAATCAAGGAAAGCTATTAATAATCAATTTAAAAAAAAAAAACTATTTTAGTAAAGCTAAATCAAAGAAAGAGATTAATGTTCAAAATAAATAAATTAAAAATAAATAAAAACTTAGAAAAAATAACACATGAAAGGGTCACTTAAGATTAAACAAGTCTCTTCCAAGGCATATATATGAAAGAAAAATTATTAAACCCTAGGAAGTTAAGTGGAGAACTTGGAACTTAGAAGGTAAGGCGCTTCATTCAATTGATGCAAAGAAGCGTGATTTTATATTTCAGTTTATCAAAACTAAATCAAAGAAAGCTATTAATAATAATAATAATAAAATCTATTTTAGTAAAGCTAAATCAAAGAAAGAGATTAATGTTCAAAATAAATAAATTAAAAATAAATAAAAACTTATAAAAAATAACACATGAAAGGGTAACTTAAGAAGAAATAAGTCTCTTCCAAGGTATATATATGAAAGACAAATTATTAAACCCTAATCCAGAAAGTTAAGTGGAAAACTTGGAACTTAGACACCCTCTCATAATAATTCATTCATGAATATCTTTCCTAATTTTTTTTTTTATTTACCTTTCATTACATTACATACACTTCATCACTCCCACCTTGTTTAGAAACCTAGGGAAGACCTGGAACTTAGATGCCCTCTCATGATAATTCATTGTCGAACCTCTTTCCTAACATTTCCGCTAATTTACCTTTCATTACATTACATACACTTCATCACTTTCACCTTGTTTAGAAACTTAGGGAAGACTTGGAACTTAGATGCCCTCTCATTGCACCAAAAAGGCACATACTATAGCCCAGTAGGGGGATGTGTAACTCCTTTCGTGCTCATCCTGGATCCAACACATGTCCTTTTTAAAAAATAATAAAATATTATAAAAAATAACATGTTGGCTATTTAAAACATTTACTCTAAAAAGGGTTTGAACTTCGAGATATTTGATACCTCTCGGCGCTTGGTAGATCCCCTTTTAAGATAGATCTATGCTGGTGATAATTCATTTTCCAATCTCTCTCCTAACATTTTTGTTAATTTACCTTTCTTTACATTACATACATTTCATCACCCTTACTTTGTTTAGAAAGTTTGCTTAGTCTTAGAAGTGTAACATGAAATCTGGATCAATTATGATTACACCATAATAATTTTAAAATTAATGAAATAACTAATTAATAAATTATTAGAAAAATACACATAATAATCTTTTATATTAAGATTTACATATAATTAAATTGTTTTCTTAATCCACACTTTATTATTGTCTAACACTTACTGGAATAAAGATAATCAAAACTGAAGATAGTTCTACATGATCATTCGAAGCTCAACCTCATTACCCACTTAAAAAACTCATGTAAAAATATATATATATATATTAAAAAACTCATGTTAATATATATATATATGAATAGACCAACTTTGGCGAGGCTCATTTCATGGTTAACCGAGCTTTATAAGGGAATCTAATAACATGAGTAGCGCGAATTATTGAGACATAAGAAAATATATATATTATTATTATTTTATAATGGTAAGAGCCACCCTTATCCACTTTTGGAACATACCAGATCCCCTTCTTGCATGAAGTATCCACTTTAAGAGTCAAACTTCAAAGGGGAATGGTTAGTTAATTCACGGTCTAGATTCTTGCAAATTGTTTAGTAAGCCATGGGGTCGTCCCCTGCGATTTGGTCCTTGGCCCTTATCTTAACGTGGAGATGATGTGGCATTTATTCCTTACTTCGTGGGTGAATTATTCTCACTATGGGCGTAGCTACTACCTAGGATTGGTATGTTGACCGAGCACAGAGAATTTAAATTCGTGGAGCGTTATTGACCATTTGCACATGGTTGGAGTATTGGTTAAGTGTGGTTTAATAAGTGGTATAGGTTAGAATTGTTAAGCTTGACGTGTCAAGGAATATTTTATTAATTTTTTAAGCAAAGGTGGTTAAGTTCTCTTCCTATATAAAGAGAAGTTTTCTCATTGTTTAATGAAAATCGTTTACCATGCCTTGGGGGCACCCGATCATGGCTTTTCTGAGACACCACAGTCTCTCCGAGCAACGCCATCGCCTTCTCTTTACTGAAAATCGTAGTCCAGAAGATTAGTGTGATAGCTGCTGTTTTTGATGGAGCAGCTCTGGTTGTGACGGCTCAGCTCATGGACTGGTTCGAGAGTGGGGGCGGGGAAATTTGTTTTTGCGGATGCTCCCCTTAGATTTCTAGCTGCAGCATCATATGTTTTAGCCGCAGCCTCAACGGTGTCAAAAGTGCCCAACCAGAAGCGATTTTCCCTCCCGGGGCCTCTCATCTCTGCCCCATATCGACCCCACTTCTTTTTTCTGACGCCTATATAAAGATAGGCGTCAGAAAAAGAAGTGGGTCGATATGGGACAGTGATGAGAGGCCCCGGGAGGGAAAATCGCTCTGGTTGGGCACTTTTGACATCGCTGATGCTGCAGCTAGAAATCTAAGGGGAGCATCAGCAAAACCAAATTTCCCTGCCCCCACTCTCGAACCAGTCCAACCAGTCCATGAGCTGAGCCGTCACAACCAGAGCTGCTCCATCCAAAACAGCAGCTATCACAATAATCTGAAGGTCGTCTCCACTAATCTTTCCGTCCCTCCGTCCCTTTAAACTTGCGGACTCAGGCTGTCCCCACTGAGCTGCACGCCCGTCTGCCTCATTCTGCTGCCAGATCCGCTAAAATAGCTAAACAAATGAAGATCAATATCGCTGAACAAGTGAAGCGCTTCGGCTGGACGCATGCTTACATGAATGTCATGAATGTCGGAGTGAGAGTGCAAGGTTGAGTCACAAGTTTATGATATATCTGGTTTGTGGGTTATTGGATATATCCTTGGGAGGTTGCTATTCCAATTTCCCATGTTTTAAAAAAAAAAGTGAGTGCAAGCCGATTTCACCTTCCCATTCCCAATCCCCACCCTCGTCGGACCGAAGGCCATGGCGTTGCTCGGAAAAACTGTGGTGTCTCAGAAAAGCCATAATCAGGTGCCCCCAGGCATGGTAAATTTTTCTTCATCTTGTCTTTCAGGTGGGTATGCCATGAGCATATATTGACGTCCATTGCATTTGTATTAACTGAATTCATATTGCATTGCTACTCTTTATCATTATTTGCGGACTCAGTATTAGTATTGGTTGAATTTGGTACCATGGATCTATTTTTACTCAAACAAGATTGAAAATTTTTCCACATCATTGTATAGAATCTGATAACGCAAAATAGATGAATATATACAATTGTAACACCCATCAGCCTTGCTGAAACTTCAAGCGGCAGAGATTAATGTCAAAGTTCAAGCTTAACTTCAAAACCTTAACTATAGTAAGGCCACCAAGAATGGAAAGAAGTATTCATTAATACAAACCGAGGGTTTATAAAAATTCAAGAGTATATATTTTACAGTTGGGTCGACTGGCTTTCATGCCTTCCTACAAAATATTCTCTAATTATGCTTTTATAGCGATCTTCAGTATAGTTATAGTCGGTGTAGGAGATTTGCAAGCTAGAGATTATACATGAACTTGTAATCACAAATGTCCTCCATCCCCAACTCTGAATTACCAAAAATATAGATATCACAGGGGAAATTTGAACTTTGCATGACTCCATTTAAATTTAACAAAGCACATAGTTGTGAACAGTCCCAACTAACCTTTGAGGCCGAGCTAAAGCTCGATATAATCCATTAACTTCCATACTGCTATGGTCACCGAGTACAAGGTCACGAAGATGAAAAAGTTTTGTTGATGGCTCCAAGACTTCCAATTTCAATTTCAGTTGAACATAATACTTTTCTCTGAAGGGAGTTGAACAATTTGCTTCTAAGATTCGCAGGATCTAAAGCACTCTTTTACTTAGATTGACACTTTTTTGGTCAGATCTGGTTTGATATCAAAATTTGAACTTAGTTCTTGTCAAAGTAATTTCTCTGAATTACATACCTCCATCTAAAATATATATAATCTACATATAATTGAAAAGAATATCCACGACTGACAACTTTGAAATCATAATCTTTTAGATAAAAGCAACTATTTGCAAAAAGTTTTCATATACATTCATGCATAAAGATGCTAAAAACAATTCCAAAAAATAAATAAAAATTCCTATCAACATTAAAATTATATTTTCACTCTTTGGACTCACAATTATCTTTTCATTATCTGGTTGCCAAATGCATCAGTCAAACGATTGCAAACTAAGAAAATATGTGCAGTGCTTTGCCAAACACACATCAATTCTGAAATCTGAAATTAGAACCATCAGTTTGCCCCTATTCCACAACCATCAGTTTGCCCCTATTCCATAATGTTGTGTCAATTGTTTTTATGGAAATTAGAACAAGTCATAATAATTTTTTAAATTAAAGATATTTTTCAAAATTGTAACTGTATATAGTAACTAGTATTTTTCTATACTTTCACTGTGAAAATGATAGTCGAAATAGATCACAGAGGCCATGAATGAATAGCCTATCTTGAATAAAGTGTGTGCCAAGTGATTAAATTTATGGAATACATTTTTTAAATAGTGAAAGAATAGCATTTATGAATGAAATAACTTATCATCATTCTCATATATGGATGTTTAATGGATACCACCGTAATCGTGATGATGTATTTTAAATCAAGATTACCATCTATTTGAAGTATTATAAAAAGGTATAAATTACTACAACTTTTGTTAGTGCAAGTATAGAAAAGTATTAATTGCTACAACTTTTATATAAAAAAGTATAAAATAGTACAACCTTTTTTAGTGCAACTATAAAAAAGTATGAATTACTATAACCTTTATATAGCATAAAATTCGAAAAAGTATCTCTAGTTTCAGAAAATATTATACCCTGAACGAATGCATTTCTAGATTTCATACGAACAATTAACAAAGCATGATGGCACAGGGACAAATGGATGGTTGCCTACGCACAGAACTCATGTGTTTTTGGCAGAGCATTGCATTGTTTTCTTATCTAGGTAATCACTTAATCTGAGAGAAGCAAGAAAATTAGAAGACAATTTGATGCATTCAATGGAAAAGAAACAATTTGATGCATTCAATGGAAATTTTCAATTAGTTAGTTTGGTTATCAAAAATATATATTTCTCTGGCTTTGATTTCTCTGAATTCTATCAGTGGAACTGTTGTTTCCTCATCATCAATATGATCACCCGTGTCCATGCTACCTTCCTTTTGATGATGGATTCCTCCATTCGTAGGTGGATCAAGAGTGTCGTGGCCTTGGCTTGCATCCAGGTAACTAGCAGAGAGAGGCTAAAGCTCAGGCTGCTTCACTAAGTCAGCTGTAGTTGTGGGTTACTATAGAAGTTGAGCAACCTCTTATTTTCCTCCCTCAGCTTCTGATTTTTATGGTTCTTCAATAGAGCATATTCATGCACTCTTTCTACTTCATGGCAGCCATTATAATGGGTATCATATTGCACATGGTCAGAGTCAATCTAACAACGCTTCCAGTCATGTTGGTTGGCCTCAAACTCTGTTTTAGAGAAGTGATTGGTTTCTCTTTCTTGTAAACTAAAACTACAAAAATATAATCTTGATAGCTTAAAATGATTAGCTAGCTTTGGAGATTATCATGGTTGGGTATAAAGACTGAATTGTGCATACAATGTATTGTAGGTGAGAGCTTTAATGAGTTGAGACACAAGAAAAAATGCAATGCAACCAGAGTACTGTCAAGAAACACCTACCAAATAAATCCACATTCACGGGATGGACTTCAACTCTACAAATTGTTGAATTTGGAGCTGTAAAACTCACTTAACACTCCAGAACAATTATGCATATGCAATATTGCAAGTAAGAATGAGAGGCGTCATGCTACTGCTGTGTAGATATATTACGACATCCATAGGCATTAGAAATTGCAGGTGGGTGAGAGAAGAGACCATGAAAACATGTTCATATTCAACAAGGAGTAGTTGTCACTACATATTACACTATGGAAGATAATTTTGTGTCTCTTCTTGGAAACACATATAAATATTTTTGAATTAAGTTGATCCTAAATATTTGGTGATATGAATTTCATTGTTTTTGATTGGTTATATTAAAACACCTATTAATTCTCCTTTTGAAATTCTATTCATATGCATGTTAATTTCTCCTTTTGAAATTCTATTCATATGCATGTTAATTGACGCACGCACTATAAGCTTACTCATAAAACGGCCAAGATTTCTTTATGTTCATAAAAATAGGGCTTTCCCTTCCTATAATGTATGCTGGGCTCATTGCCTTTAGAAGAGAAAGCTTGATTTGGAAGAATTTTTAGGTTCTACAAGTTTCAATATTTTAAATTTACGAAAATTTTTCTCGATGTAAATTTTGGTTTGCAATAAGCGCCTTACAGTGTAGCAATTAATGTTGGACCTGCGAGGATATTAACCGTTGAATTTGATCCAATTCTTGATCCAATAGTTGGTATGCCTAACAATCGTAGCATTAATTGTTGTGTTGCGAAGTACTCATCATACACCATAAATTTTAGTAATTCATTAATGTACAAAAATGTATGAAGAAGGTTTACATGAATTTGAAATCCTAAAACTTGGACAACTTAGCTAATTCTTTCAAATCAACTTTTCTCTTGCAGAGTCAATTTCACGAGTCCATCATACATCATAGGAAGGGAAATCCCTCTTTTCAAGGATGTAAAGGAATCTTGAACGTTTTTATGAATAGTCTTTAGAGGGTGGACTAACAAGCAATTTGTTCTAGCTAATAAAAAATAAAAAGATAGAGGATCAAATATTCTTAAACAACCCAATTCTATAAAGCTAAACAAAGTGTGATGCTTCAAAATGATAGAAAGTGGTATTTATGATACTATTTGTGATCAAAATGCTTATATATTAGCGCAACCACTTTACTTGTGGCCGGTGAACATCGATAGGTCACAAGTTAAGTGTCATGAACAAGTTATCTGTTACTTGTTCTCCATGCTTAGTTGTAATCACGTATTACACTGATAGGTGTTTATATCTTAGAATTTGGGATGGACTACCATCTATGCTTTTCCTAAATTGAAGGAGGATGAGACAAGTGTAGTGTCGAGATTAATTTTATGGGCGCCGTTCAAAATTCGAAATAAACAATTATAAAAAAAGAAATATAAAAAATAATTGGTAGTGATGCATGGATAACTCGTAACTCATGCATGGATAACTCATACCCGTTACCTTCTTTAGTTAAATGGGTTGTCTATCACTACTTGTTACCTATGCATGAGCTATGAGTTATCCATGCATTAGCTACCAATTATATTTCTTTTTTTATCTAATTGTTTATTTCAAATTTTGAACGATGTCCATAAAATCAATCTAGACAGTATAGATAGTAGTCCGCGATAAAGTCTAAAATATAAACACCTATTAGTATAATAAAATTCCTTCTATTAATTTTTTCTATAACATTTGTCATTTTCATTTATTCACCTTTTTAATCACATTTCAAAACTTTGAAAATATAAATTAACAAAGTTATAACAATGTTTGAAATCCTTATACAAACTATTTATAAAAAATGATAATTTCTTTATTAATTCCATTATTGATCAAACTTTTAACCACTTTCTTGCCATTACCTTTTCCACAAAAGGAGAGTCGACATCTAATCTAATATAAAATACCATGTTTTTTTAATATTAATATATATGGTTAAGTCAGCATCAAAAAGAAATGAAGAAGTCGCCATTATACACTTTGCTGAGAAAGGAAAAAATCAAATTAATAAAAAAAATATTTTTGAAACTATCACATTATTATTAATATATATAACTTATTTTAAAATTATTTTTATAATTTTTTAATTTTAACTACTTTCTTGCCATTACCTTTTCCACAAAAGGAGAGTCGACATCTCATCTAATATAAAATACCATGTTTTTTTGAATATTAATATATGGTTAAGTCAGCATAAAAAAGAAATGAAGAAGTCACCATTATACACTTTGTATGAGAAAAGAAAAAATCAAATTAATAAAAAATATATTTTTGAAAATATCACATTATTATTAATATATATAATCTATTTTAAAATTATTTTTTTAATTTATTTTTTATTTTTTATTTTTTTAAACTAAATTTCATTACTTACAAATTCCAATTATATTATTAAATATATTATATATTTTCACTTTACAATACAAAAAGTATCTTTAAAATATATATCTTTTATATTTTCATTTTACAATACAAATTACTTTTCAATATATTTATTTTTGTCATTATATTTTTTAAAATAGTAAAAGCTACAATAATTATGTAACATTGATGACCACCATCATTAAAAGGTATACTTCCACTTTTACTAGATATCATTAAGTTTGGACCATTAATCTTAAATAAATATACTTATGACTACCCAAAACAATGTTGATATATATGTAACATTCCATACTCTTAATCTCTAACTTTTTTACCATTAATTTCTATTAATCTTTAGAATGAAATTTGTTAAGAGGTCCTTTATGACATCAAGATTAGAGAATTAATTCAAAAGAAGTGGTAAGTCATGTTGAGATGTTGGCATTCTCATGTGAGTTAAATTTAGTGTTGTACAATTTTATAAACATGACCATTATTATATTAGCATAGATTTATTGTAAATTTGGATCTATTAAGCATCAACATGGATCTAATTTTTGGGGTGTAATTTTTTATTAATGTGTAAAAAATTATGATAAAATAAAATTACATATCCTTCTCGATCCTTAATAGATCCAGGTTTAAGATAGATCTATGCTAGTTTTTTTTTAATTATCATTTTTTAATTTTTAATGAGTTATGAGTTACGTTTTTTTTTTAATGAGTTATGGGTCAACATGAATTTTTTTAATTACTTTTTATTTTTAGAAATGTTACGTTACATAATGTAACGTGACAACATCTCCCCCATACTGGGCTAAGAGCACCTCGCTTCTCTCGGTGCAATAAACTCTACCTAACACAGTATGAGATAAAGTTATATATATATATATATATATATATGGATGGCATTGTAATAGAGTCATGGAAAGGTGCATAGGTAACAAATGTATAGTTGTTGAGTTATTGGAGTTCATAGTGTATATATTTTATTTAGTTATTTTTATTTAAATATTTCAACTTTTTCTCGATTAAGAGTCTCATGTTTGGAGACCTCCCTTGAAATCTAGATAGGTTCAAATACGGAGGAGTGTAGGGTATGTACACCTTTGTAGAATTTAGCAGCTACATTACTGCACAAAGGAAGTCCCTTGTCCCACAAACAAGGTGGTCTCATACACCAAATTGACGTCTGACTTGGCTATGACCTTAAAAATATATTATTATTATTATTATTAAATTATTGAAATGGTTTATTTATGTTGTTGGTATTTTAATTTTGTTCTTTTACGTAGATTCAACGCACTCATTATAGTCTAATATTACAATTTCAAATCACTAAATTGTAGTTTAAATTTTGATTGATTTCCTAACTAAATGGACATAGGAAAAGGGATGAAATGAATACCCTTATTCCATACCCTCCTTTCCGTCAAACCATTTTATATTTTTGATACAATCAAATGAAAATATTTCTTAAAAACTTCTAAAATGTGAGTTATAATTATTCTCAAAACAATAACTTTCTTTTAAGTTATATCTTCATATTACATGTTTAAACCATTGAGAAAAATTTCAACTATGCATCACTTCTAAACTTAATCTATCTCTTTTTATATAAGTATCACTTGTAATGTCAACTTATTATAATTCTAAAATTTATTCTAATCCTATTCTAATCTTATTATCTTAGATCTTCAACATTTTTATTTTCAATTTAATGAATATTATTTATATATTATTTAATATTTCTAGTACAATCAAATGAAAATATTGATTTAAAAACTTCTAAAATGTAAGTTCATAATTATTCTCAAAACAATAATTTTCTTTTAACTTATATCTCCATATTACATATTTAAACCTTTGATAACAATTTCATCTATACATCACTTCCAAACTTATCTATCTCTTTTTATATAAGTAACACTTATAATGTTAGCTTATTATGATCCTAAAATTGATTATAATCCTATTATAATAAATCAAAATTATTTATATATTATTTTTTATACTTATAATCACATAAGCAAATATTTAATAAACATGGTTGTGGAGGGTTTATAGGTCTCAAGCATTGCGACCGACCATGCTCTAATATCATATGTAAAACTCAAATTTGTAAAACTACATAATCGCGCATATTAGCATTTACATATTCAAACCATATTTATAAATACATTGAAAATCATTGGAATTATTAAAGGTAATGACCAATTTAGTGCATAATAGAAGGAGTAATGTGGAAGTCATAATTGGAATTTTCTCAAGGAACCAATTTACAACCAATGTGAAAATGGAATTGTTGATCTCTAACCATTTGATCTTGTCATTTGCAACCAACCCGACAACAATGTGTAGATTTAGGAACTCTGTTAAGCCAACTTGGAGCTCCATGAGTGTTATAACCATGCCGTCCAACCCACTTCTCCCTCTTGACTAGTTTCAACAATTTGGTTTTGATGAATGAGAATCTCTAAGTTTATAACTCTCCAATCACACCATGTACATACATCATACTCCCTAATACTAAACATGCATCATTATAATATAATATTTCCTAACTATTCACTAAATCGCACTTGTTAATACCTACAATACAAGGACACATTAACATAAGATTTCAATCATATGAGCATCCAAATGACCCATGAAAACATGTAGTCAAACATATCACAAAGCAAAGCATCACACTTTATCCCATGACCTAGATTCAACAATATCTAGGATGAATGGTGAAGGGTTGAAGGTTGTGGATTTCTCTTGTTCCCAACCCATGTGGCAAGATGCTATAAACTCCTCCATGATCATGGGCACTCAGAAGGTATAATTGTGTTGATGTGCTTGTTGTAAAGCATCCAAACGATCCCACACTCATTCATCTCATGGTACATGCAATCACCATCAATCAATCATTAGTATCCACATAATCAAGGAATAACATTCTAAGTAATCACCTATATGAAAACATCATAATCATATATATTCAATCACAACAACATGTAACTTTATAACATTTCAACATAAAACTTAAGAAGCTTTGCATAAGGTTCTTTATTCAATTATGCTCACACTAAAGTCATCCCTTGCCAATGAATTAGAAGTAAATAGATTGGGTCATTCATACAATACTCCTTCAAAAACTTCATCCCAAAGTTAAGGACTAAAAATAACGTTTTTAGATGTAAAGACCTCACTTGGGTCAATCATAGTCCCAACTACTAATATGTACATTGCTCGTACTCTCCAAAAAATTTTATTTAATATGTTCTCTTATATTATTGGACACCTTCACATTTTTAAAATTACATTCCATTCAATGGGAGGAAACTAAACATAATCTAAAAATATAAGAACTACTAATACTCAATGTCAATACTAGTCTCAATGGTTCATGGGATGGTCTTTTAACTCATCACATGGGGGATTGTACCAATAAATAGTATTGCTCTGAGGCTCTCCTTGAATTTCAACATTTATAAGACCTTGCAACCCCATTTTTTTAATGGATATTTGGCCTCAAGTTGTATACAAAGGTCTTGGTGTTGGTTAATTGGTATAAGTTTGGTGAATTTTTTTTTGTCATCATCATAAAAACAAAATGTATACATTAAACAAACAACATAAGGGTTATAAAATACATATTAGGATTATCCTACACACATTTACTTACATTTACTTGTAACATATTTTTCTTAGATAAAATTACAATGGCACCTAAATTAACAATAACTAACAAATATTTAAACTTAATTATGTATTACACAAACTATGTCACAAATACTACTTATATCTTTTATAATAATCTTAAAATTATACTGGGGAGGTAGGTGCAGGGGGAACCTTCTTGATCCCAAAGGAAGTACAATACTAACCTTAGGGTTTAGGTAAATCTATCGATAACCAAGCAGAGCATCATGCTCTCTATCTAGGACTTGAACATACTATTTCTCTTGGAATTCAATCGATTTATTGGTGGCTCCCTCCTGATTATTTCTCAAGCCAGGAAAAGAGTGGATCTAGAGGATAGAATAACAGAGATGAAACTTAAAAAATGCATTAATGGGCTTCTTCAACAAAATATTGACATCCAGTTAATGCGTGTTCGACGAGAAAATAACAAAACAATGGATAAACTCACAAATAACGTCGCTCTCATGGCAAGAGGGGACATGGTCCAAAATTAGGGCCAACTAACAACTCATTAGCTCCCCTAAGGCTTTATCAATTCAAAGTTATACAGTGGTTCAATAAGCATTTAAAGCAATCCTATCAACCATGAATACACCTAGCTGTTGATGCATTCCCTAAATTTTTTCCATAATGAAACACCTGCTCCCGCGCGTGGATGAGTCTATGAGAAGCTTGGCCACGGGGTTAATTTCAGAGGTTTCGTTATATCTTCCTTCCCATCCAAGTCGCAGCATTGCAGTTGGGATAAACAAACACATTGTAGAGCTTATGGTACCCAAGTGGAAACAATGATGACAACTCTGTGTTGGCGCAAATCTACTTCAACCATGGTTCACTTAACCAATTACCAACAAAACCCAAGACACCGACCCTTTTGACATCACCTGCAAAGTAGGAAAAGTCTCACCCAAGGTATCTATAGGAGCTGCAGGAACCATATTTTTGTAGTAGCGAGGGGGTGCGACAGGAATCTATGAAACATAACATTCCAAACCTTGACATAACACAACGCTCCAACAGATCATAGAGATTTCATAAATATCACTTAACTAGCTGCGATATATATTTATAAACTAATCAGTGTCCACAGCATTGATAACTTCCACATTAAACAACATTTATACATCAATATGCAAAATGTAACAGTATAACATAACACATCACAACATCATTCTCACACATTGAAAACTAGGTATAACATGGAAACCCAAATGGGAGAAAACCACGGAAGCGCTTTCTTCATTCATGAGTCGCAACAAATAAGCACTTCATGTATGTATCAACAAATTAAAGATTTCTTCCTCCTCTTTACAATAGATCTGCACACACAACCTATAAATCATGCGGCTCTCTTTTTACAGTTCACAATATCTTCGACATAAAGACCAAAATGGATAACCCAAAGATGGACAAAATACTAACCAACTCAAAAAATCCCAACCCGATACATATTTATAGGGCGCACACAACCTACCCTACTCCCTCTACTCCATTACTCAACTAGTCCACTCATAAATGTCTGTGGCCACAAAATAATAACTAACTTACCCAACTCCTCCCTTGACATATTCAAAATACCCATCTTCCTCGATTCTCGACTGCTAGATCGGAGCTGACCCTTCTTCGGTGGACCACTTCACAGTACCATGTTCACATCAAAACTGTTTCCAAGTGTACAAAACTTTACCCATCCCAACAGGCCCCCAACACTCACATGTGGATCGTCCCGAGCCACCTCAAGGTTGCGTTGTAGGTGTCTTGGACTTCGACAGAAAATCATCATACTTCTATTTCAACTCATTGTCAGTCTGTTGTATCTTGTCTCTCTACTGATACACTTCTTGTACCAATTCTCCAGTCATGTGTGCTTATGCTTGTTGCTCACTCCATTCTACAGTTTTTTGAACTTCAATGCTCACATTGGACTAATGATTTGTAGTACATGCTCAGCTTCACTCTAAAGTTCTTCAATCATCTCAGTTCGCTTCTATTGCTCAATTCTTAGCTGATTAACTTCATGTTGAATGTAATATTCCAGCCAAGATTTGGCCAAAATATTATCTCCAACTCAGATTTTTTAACAAAATTTTACTAGCAAACTTTAAGCAATTTTCTTGAACTGAGCAGGGTGTAAGTGAGGGAGACTGATACAAAGAATGAAGGTGGTAGGAATGAATTTCAGTTCTGGAATTTATAAGGGATGATGTGCAGAAGCAGGATAAAACTGATCTAGGTAGTGAGTACTATGCACCATGTACCAGAGCCATTCACTTTTCAACAACAAGGTGAATATGTTTCCTACTTCGAGGCTTCTTGGGCTGCTGGCATATGCATACTAGACTGGGTGGGGTTTCTCGGAGTTGTTTTCAGAGGTATAATAGTCAATTAAACTTATGTACTGCACTGGAATAATGTTCTGGTGAACTTGGAAAGGTTTGGAGTGATTTGGTGGTCAAATGCACACTAGGGATTGCTGAGCTAGTGAAATTCCATGCTCTTTCAAATAAGGTTAAATACATCCAAATTATTAGGAAAAGGGATGGAAGGGAATGTATACTATGTTATTAAGCTAATGCAACTGACAGGAATCAAAACTGATTCTCAGAAAGGAAATAACAGTCATAAGTGTAAAACTAGTCAAGAAATTGCACACAACGAGCTAGTCTTTCATTTTTAATTATCAAACTGCTTCCATAATTTGTAAACTTTGTTCTGAAGTAATTATCTGTTCTGATATATCATAATGAGAATCTACAAGTCGAAAATTAAATTTTAGAATGTTGGGAGATTCCTATACTCCATCCTAGTCCTACTAGCATTATCCATTTTTGCATTTTCAGTCATGCATGCATTTTGCATGCAGTCATGATTTTGCATGCATGCATGCATCCCAATCATCAGTCCTAGCACCTAGTCCTTAGTTAGCTAGCCTCGAGAGCTTCTCACTGATCAGTTTTAGCCCTCCTAGTGCTTAGTACGCCCTGCATGTAGTTGCATGCATCTCATGCGCCCTCTCTCACCTACCACTCAGTTGCACTTTAGTTAGTTGAGTTATCTTTAGTTATTTCCTTGATTTAAGGCTAGACTGACTCTCAGCTGATTTTATCACTCCGATGGACCTCCAGTGAGACTAGACTACCCATTCTGACTCCAGTTAGCTCCTCATGTGCCCTCCACTGAGCCTCCTTCATTCAGTTAGTGCCTCCATGTGCCAGTTACACCTACCACACTCAGTTAGACTCAGTTTGACATCTAGTTGACAGGTACTTGTGCATTGATGACTCCACTAATGATGATGAGGACTCCTAGTTGTGCTCTGATGACACTCTATTGATATGATGATCACTCTATGAGAGGCTAATTTGAATTTCCACCTTGGAATTCGAATCCTCTCCACCATTGTACTATTTATTGTTCATATTTGTGATTAATGAATTAGTGTGTGTGAAGTTAATTTTCTTCTATTCGAGTTCTACCGTATTATTATTCTGTTGCTCATTTACACTGCATTGACCACTCTTCTTCTATCTTCTTGCTGAATCATAATCTTTCTTGTGAGGTATACATCAACTCTTAGATCTGCTGTGAGGATTTTCACATGGTATCAGAGCATGTTGAGAGTATTGTCTATCTCCATTCCTGATAGTTTTTTGCAGGTTATTATCAAGATTTCGAGTGCAGCAGTTGCAGTCGTTTCTGCACTTTTGCAGCAGTAGCAGTTGCAGAAATTTTCTATTGTTTTTGCAGGTCTTCTGAAACAGCTTCCATGGATCTGGAAGGAATTACTCCTCTTTCTCCATTCAACTATGATGAATGGAAACCACAAATGATAGCATATTTGAAGAGACATGGTCTCTTTGATTATTGTTTTGAAAGAGAGTTCGAATCCTCTGAAGAGGAGAATGATTGGTTAAATGAAGGTGACAGAGCCTATGGAACCATGATGCTTGCTATGTCTCGATGCATGGTACACCACTTCTTTTCTGTTGAATCTCCAAAAGAGCTATGGGCCCATCTGGATGAAAGATTTGGCAAACAGAATGAAGGAATTGGTCCAAACCATTTCGAGAGCAAGTCCACTGATGCATTCTCCCTCCTTGATGATCTCTCTGATCATGAATCAATATCAAACATATCTCATATTGAAGTTGTCCACAAAGAAGAAGCACTTGCAGATTCTGCACTCATGCTCTCAATATCTTCTATTTCGAATTTTGTGCCAGCTCACACTCTAGAAACTGCAGAGGTTCTTAAATCCTCTCTTGCACCCGAGTCTGTTGGTTTGCATCATGACCTATTGAATGTTTCAGAGGTCAAATCAGCCATTGGAGGTAATGCATTCGCTCTCCTTGATCACTCACCTCTTATTTACTATTGTAAGATCATTCTTTCATGCTCTCAGAAGTTTATTGAAGATGAAGGCCATTGCCATTCGCTTGGGATAATTTCTCATGCATTTCATGGTTTAGATCTCACCTCTAATGGTTCAAAGGAGATCTTAAGAAACCATTTTCAATTTTAGATCTGATTTGGATTCCAAGCAATCATTGACATTTGGTGGTTCTTTTGGGAATAATCTCACCCATGATGGTTCAAAGGAGAAAACAAAAGACTATATGCACATTCATAGATTTGATCCTATATCAGCTGATTCGAATCACAGGTTCCAGGATCATCCTCATACTTTTGGATTTGTTCTCATCACATTCGATTTGAAGAGCAAGTACAAGCACATGCCTTTTGAGCATGAACCACTTCTTCCCAAGAAGAATATACCTCTAGACATATGACCAAGCATCACACCTGCTTGAGTTTGGAGCATTTTTTTTTTTGTGCCCTACAATCTATTTTGAGGGGAGGTATTTTTCCCATGAGTTTTTCCCCATTTCCTCGGTTTATTGATTGTTATTATTATTCATTGTATTGGGTGACCTTTGGTCTCAGTTACCAGGGCCCGGGATGGATTAAGGGGGGGTGTTGGGATATTCCTATACTCCATCCTAGTCCTACCAACATTATCCATTTATGCATTTTTAGTCATGCATGCATTTTGCATGCAGTCAGGATTCTGCATGCATGCATGCAGTCAGGATTTTGCATGCATGCATGCAGTCACGATTTTGCATGCATGCATGCATCCTAATCATAAGTCCCAACACCTAGTCCTTAGTTAGCTAGCCCTAGGAGCTTCTCACTGATCATTTTTATCCCTCCTAGTACTTAGTACGCCCTACATGCATCTCACGCGCCCTCTCTCACCTACCACTCAGTTGCACTTTAGTTAGTTGAGTTATCTTTAGTTCTTTCCTTGACTTAAGGCTAGACTGACTCTTAACTGACTGTATCACTCCGATGGACCTCCAGTGATACTAGACTGCCCATTCTGACTCCAGTTACCTCCTCATGTGATCTCCATTGAGTCTCCTTCATTTAGTTAGTGCCTCCATGTGTCAGTTACACCTACCACACTCAATTAGACTCAGTTTGACATCTGGTTGACAATTACTTTTGCAATTATGACTCCACTGATGATGATGAGGACTCCTAGTTGTGCTTTAATGACACTCTATTGATCTAATGATCACTCTATGAGAGGATAATTCGAATTGCCACCTTGGCATTCGAATCCTCTCCACCATTGTACTATTTATTGTTCATATTTTTTATTAATGAATTAGTGTGTGTGAAGTTATTTTGCTTCTATCCGAGTTCTACTGTATTATTATTCTGTTGCTCATTTACATTGCATTGACCACTCCTCTTCTATCTTCCTGCTTAATCATAATATTTCTTGTGAGGCATACATCAGCTCTTAGATCTACTGTGAGTATTTTCACATAGAACACGTCTTTTATTTATTTGATTGCCTTCCAAATTTACAGTGCCTCACAGGCTAGAAATTCATTACAATTGATGGAGAATGAAGATGAGAAGTATGAATATTACTGTGGCTCTATTCTGAATCTTTTATCAGACCACCTACATTTCATATGACTGATATTTTCTGCACACTGAACTTCATATCATCACTAGGGTGCATTTACTGAACTATCTCCCTCCTCCGGGGAAAACTCCTCCAAATTTAGCTAAGAATGGGTGCAAAAGTGGAAGAGAAGATGGAGATCATATCTGAAGCTGATCTCTGGACATGGGAAGCTCTGATCTCTACAAATTATGTCACACTGAACTCCCTGAAGATCATGGGCGCAATCTCTGAGAACTAGCTCCTCTTTCTAGTGATTCTCCTCCAAAACTAGCTGCAAATTCACTGAAGTAGTGGCCTCCTCCTCTAGATGACTATATATCTTCAATGGATGGATGATATGGATCTAAATGGATCTGATATCAATCTCTGGACATGAATACTGTCTTACTGGAAACTATGGATCCTTAGGGCACATCTCCCAAGAAACCGTTGAGGCACATCACTCAACAAGAGAGGCTCAGAGCTCTCAAGACAAAATTCCAAATGATCAAAAGTTGTTAATGGGAGTTGGAAGCATTCTTTTATAGAGTTCATGTTGACCTGTTGATCAAGTTAATTGGCTTGGTGACCTGTGAGAATGGGTCACTCATGAGTAGATATACTTGCTTGCTTTTCTTCTTACACCTTTTCTCTCCTTTAGAAACTGTGCCCCCTTGTGTCTCAAGATGTTTACTTCCTTGTAATACTTTCCTTCTTTGTAAATTGAGTTCTCTTTTGGAAATTTCGACCTCCCTTAGCTTTTTATGGTTGTTTCCCATTTGTTTCTTTTTGGTAACATATTACGCCTTCCCGCTTTTCATCCCTTGTTATTTTCTGACCTCCAGTTCTGATTTAGCAACATTATCCTTAAGGGGATTCCCTCTTGGCCCACTTGCACACATCATCCACTTGCCAAAGTATTAATAAATGGAGATAATTAATAAAATAAATTAATTCCTCACACTAAAATCCAAAATCATTAATTATTTAATTAAATTAGAGGCTTAGCTCAAAATTTCCCAATTAATTAAATAATTCACCTTAGCACTTAGTTTGGGGATTAATATCTTCATGGGGGGGCCATTTTATCCATTTAATTCCCCAAATTCACCCTTAGGAATATTCCATAAGTCACTTTCCACACCCATCCATTAATCAATTAATTAATGCCTAGTTCACTTAGGCTAAAATCATCCCCCATGGACCATAGAAAAATTTGTGGACATGACATTGAAGCTATTTGTTCTCTACGACTTTTACCATTTTCCTGGTAGGTTATAAAGTTTTGAGCTAACTTTTCAGACTTAACATCTTACTCTAGTGTGTGTCTTCCAATGTTCTATTGATATCTTGCATATCTTCATCATCCATTAGTGTTTTCCACGCTTGTGTAGCATCTTCAAGTAATTTGACACATTCACCTTCATAGCTCTTGATAGCTTTGATGGATTCGATGGCATCCTCACTGCACTGTGTAGTAACCTATGGTGGAGTACTAGGTAGTAACTTCACCTCTAGCTCCCCAATATTTTCTCGGAACCATGAAATGGTTCCGCTTAACTGCATCATCTTTTCTTCTTTGGTGGCTCGAACAGAACTTACGCTGACATGATTTCTGGTTGTTCTTTCTCAACTGTAATATATGCTTCAATAAGGACTTCTTCAATGGATAGCAGGTCAACACTCACTTCAGACATCACTGCCTCCATTGTTACATACCTCAGCTCTTATTTCTTCAGCATTATAATGCTCTGGGCTCTCTGCTCTTAGAATTTACTTAATTCGCTCTGGAAACAATGAGCCAACTCACCGTCCTGATAGGATTTTAAATCCTTGATCCAACTTATCCTGTCAATGCTTTTCCCAAGATTTAGTTATCGGACCAAATCCTTTGCAATGATGACCCTTTCCGGTGGAAATTTTGTTCACACAAGCACGCCTTTTCGACATTTATTGTGAGATCCTCCACTAACGCTGCCGCTTTGTGTGCCATAAATGCAACAATAAATGTACAGTCGGGCTGCTTTGGCACAACATAACTTCAACAAAAATATAAGTATGTACAACTAGCTACTATGAGAAAACAAACTATGACACAAACTAGACTCCAACCTAGACTATCTTCGACACTGCAAGACTTCAACATAGATAATCTACGACACAAAAATAACTTGGGGTTTCCAAAATTATTATTTTTTCACAATATTTACATGCATACTCAGTGTAGGAAGGCGTGGTCGTCCTTGTGAGGTTTCAACTAGCTTCCATTTATCAAACCCATTAGGATCTCTCCATTCAATTTATGCAATTGCACAACACCTCCTTCTGTCACATAAGTAATCACATAGGGTCCCAACCAGTGCATTATTAGCTTACTAGGATGTTTAAAGAACTTACTGTCATATAGGAGTACTAGATCTCCTCTCTAAAACTGCTTCTTCGTAATGTTGTGATCATGCCATTCCTTCTCTTGATCCTTTTGGACTTGTTGTTGAAACCCTACTATAAATATATCTTCCTGCAATTGAAGAAGCCATGACAGCCTCTCCTCGAAAGCAACAATATCTAACATACCTATGAATGAAGCAACCCTCAAACTTAGCACAATGTACTCCATTGGCATGACAAATTCTTGTCCATATGCCAACTTGAAGGGTGTCTGGCCCTTCAACTTCTTGCAAGTTGTTCTATATGCCCATAAAAATATAGGAATCCTCAGGTCCCAATCGTCGCGGTTCACATTACAGACTCTTTTCAAAGCATGTTATAGTATTTTGTTGAAGGATTTGAGAGTCCCATTAACTTGTGGATGATAGGGATTAATCTTTCGATGATAAATTTGGAACTCTTGGGTAAGTGGATCAATAATCTTATTGACAAATTGAGATCCTTGATCACTCAATAAAACTCCCAGACAACCAAATCTAGTTACCACATTTTGAAACAAGAACTTCATAGTAGTTGTAGCACTACAATCCTTCACCAATTTAGCTTCATCCCACCTAGTCAAATAATCTGTCATGGTAATAATGTAACGCGTTCCTGATCGCTTCGCGGGTGGGTTGATTGGTCCCACAAAGTCAATATCCCATTTCTCGAAAGCTTGAAAAGTCACCTGTGGTAATAACGACATCTCATTCCTCCTGGATGGTTCCTGTTCTTTGAAAGACATCGCAAGTCAACAATATTCCTTAGCATATTTATGAAGTGTAGGCCACCACAACCCTATTCACAGTATCTTCTAAGTTGTAGCCTTTCTTGCGTAGTGGCCTCCTACAACTCCTTCATGAGTTTTGACCAAAATCATTGGTCTCTCATGTTTCATAATGCAACGTCTTAACACTTCATCTTGTTCCAGCTTGCATAACTGATCTTCTATCAGTTGATAATATGTTGCTTTGACAACCAAATGTTTCTTTTGATTGACAGATAACCCTTCGGGTGCCATACATGTCACCAAAAAGTTAATAATATCTTCAAAGTATTCATCCACCATTCCGACCAAAAAAAAATATGCATTTGAGAGGTTTTCATCCAAGCTAATCGGTTCTTCCCTTGTTTCTAACCTTGACAGATGGTCAAGTCCCGCATTTAGCCTTTTCAATTTAACTATAATCTCAAAATCATACTCCTAGAATAATAGGAGCCACCTGTAGATTCCCCCCCCAACATTGTCTTGTTAACTAGGTATCTCAAAGCATAATGATCTGTAAACATTTTAAAATGACCTCCTAACATATAATGCCTGAACTTTTGTAGTGCATAAACCATAGCTAATGCTTCTCTTTCTGTCATAGTATAATTCCAGCAAGAGGATGATCAATGGATCCCTCACTAGGTTGATCTAGGACTGGACCCAATGCAATGTATGAAGCATCAACATGAACATGAAACTCCTTTCGACAGTCAAGAAATACTGAAATAGGGGTTTTCACCATATTTTCTTTCAATGTGTCGAGGCTCTGGTGACACTCCTCATTCCACTGAAACTTAATATCTTTCTTCAATAGCTTCTCCATCAGCGTTGTGATTTGCACATATCCCTTGATAAATTTTCTATAATACCCTGTATGTCCCAAAGTTTTTCTCAGCCGTCGAACTGATGCTAGTGGAGGCAGATCTACTATAATAGTGATTTTCACAGGATCCATCAACATACCATGTTTACAAACCACATGACCAAGCAATATACCAAATGGGACACAAAAAATACACTTCTTCAAGTTTAGTGATTGATCCGGATTTATGTGGGAATGAAATGAAAGAGAAGATACATAATCATATACATAGATATATTGCAAAGAACACAGTGATACAGTAAACACATATTCTATTAAATAGCAGAAATAAAATAGACTGTAAAATACAATAGCTAGAATGGTGGTAGCTATCTCTGAGAAGAGATGTGGCCGCTCTGCTCATTCGTGCCAAGATGAATACAAAAGAAGGCTGCAAGGGCCTATTTATCATAAGCATGAGGGAAATAATCCCAAACATCCAAAAACATAACCCTAGAAGATGAACCATCATAAAATTTGTGCCCCCAAGGTGGTTAGTTGAACAGTTAACTTCCCGGGGTCATAACTTTTGCATACGATCTCTGTTTGACGCAAATGATACCTCATTGGAAAGATATCTACGAGGACTACGCCAAATAATTTGAATGAAGGAATTTGTTAAGAAATATTCCCCAAAAAACGTTGTTTAGGGCCTCAAAAAGGCTTTGGAAGTTCAGGACCCGAAAAACTGCTAAAAATAGTAAATTACCAAATTTGCCAGAAAACTGTTTTAAGCTAGTTGGAGAAGGTGGGTCACCACTGATATCCACCTGGATCAATCCTCCCTCCTTAGGAAGAAATGGTCTCCATTGCATCAAATCCCTTATCATATGTCGAACTGTGTGTTGAGTTGAGCTCCTGGTGCGGCGTTTGCTGAAGCGAAAAGGTTGCCTTTCTTTAAATCCTTCAGAGGGTTGTAATTGTTGTTGTTGGATGCGCTGGAGCTGTTCAACAGTTTTGGTTGTTGTGGTATCCTTGGTCTGCACCGGTGTGGATGGTTTCTTTTTGGAGGAGCACCTTGAATGTGTGGCCTTGCACTGCAGAGGTACTCGAATAAGCGATGCTGCAATGAATTTGTGTTCTTCTTGTTTCTACTGATCAGAGGGATAATGTGTAGAGGTTGTGGATGTATCTGCCATATGATGTTCTCCTTTAGTGGAAATTGTGAATAGGGAAAATTTCCCAGTGTGTGAGATTATCTTCCTGCCCTACTTGGTTGGGGTAGGTGAAACTGTCTCTGGTATCCGATAGAGTTTTCCTCCCAAAGTGACAATGACACTGCGAGGTCGTGATTCATATATAGCATGACGCTTCCACATATATGGATGTCCTAAAAGAACATCACATACTTCAAGTGGTGCAACATCACACAATACCTCATCTTTGAAGGGATTGATTCCATATGGTAGGCGACATTGATGACTGACACGGATCCCTCGTCCTTAGCTTAGCCATCCAATGGTGTATGGTTGTGGGTGTGGTGTTATTGGTAGCTACAATCACTTGATGACTTCTGTTGTGATCAGGTTCTTTTGGCTGCGGCTGTCCACAACAAAGTGTAGGGGAATTCCCTTCACCCACATCTTTGAGTGGAAAAAGCGCTCCTCTGCCTCCGACTCTTCAGGTTCCTCTGGTTGAATGTGCATGGTGGAAACAACAACACTAGGTTCTGCATCAATGATCCGCTTCCCTTTGTATGTGACGCAAGTCACCTCGACGAGGTTCTTCTTGCTTAACGATTAACACACAAAGCAAACACACAAAGGGCTCACACAGATAATATGTGAACTGGAAATGCCATGAAGTCGGCCTCGTCTATTAAACTGAATGAATATTACAATGTGAAAATACAGACTAAACTATCAAACTAGTCGGCCTTAGCCTATTACAATATACAGAATGATCTGTCCTCAGTGTGTTTCTTCTCACTGTGTGCGATCCTCTCCTCCTCTCAGACTTCTGCAACATGCATG
Organism: Larix kaempferi; assembly: GCA_027924585.1. Taxonomy (NCBI): domain Eukaryota; kingdom Viridiplantae; phylum Streptophyta; class Pinopsida; order Pinales; family Pinaceae; genus Larix; species Larix kaempferi. The sequence continues at coordinate 27,863,684 of BSBM01000372.1, read as the reverse complement.
AACGAATGAGCTATGAGCGATGAGCTATCCCCTCCTCTGTGCCTTCGTACTGCTCTTCTACCCTGCTGCCGTGCATCCCGATGTCTGCTCCAACACCCGAGACACTCTTCCTCTTTGTCCGCCGATCCTCTCTGATCACGCAGACCTGCAACTTTGCGGTTGTCAGCGCCCTCAGGCCGTGCTGCACAACCTTCTCTCGTGGCGACATCTGGCATGTCTTCAACCACCTTCATAACAACCTTAATTTCCTCAACAACCATGAACAGTTGTTAAGTACTTTACTTGACTTCCACACGTCCTCCTGACAAGCTACAATAAACCATCACGTCGGCCATATTGTCCTCTGTCAGCTTCGACTCCTTCGTCGGTTTGCTCTGCTTCCTGCATTTTGCTAGTCCTCCCCTTCCTCCGTGCTTGGCTTCGCCAAACCATGTCGATGTCACGGTCCGTCAACATGTTGACCTTATCGCGACCCTGCGACAACTTGTCGCCTATCGACTATCGCGTGTGGGCATTGACATGTCGACTCTCGACCCCTTTCTTCCTGTCGACGCACCTCGACAGCTTTCGCCTGCCTACCTGGCTTCAACTCACCAGTCTCCGCAGCTTCTTCCCAACCACCTCCATCGGCGTCCCCTTTGACTAGAGTGCTCATTATACTTCGCCCATCCGTCAAAATTCCCATCGATCGAACTGAACTCTGTGCAGCCTATGTCTTTGGCTCCTCATCTTCATCCTGTAAGTTTTAAACCTTAACAGTGAAGTACAAACTTATATGATTCTTAAGCATTAACAGAAAATACACAATGGCACACACATTACACAGAGATTTTCACCTGGAAACCCTTAACCGGGAAAAAACCAGCAAAACTTAGAGCCGCATAGCTCCTTTTTCATTATATGTTTATTTTACATGTACAATACAATAAATGGTATTCTGCAGCATCTAAAACCCTAATTCGTTTACCCGAATTAGGTTACTACCCTAATTCCTTTTACCGGAATTAGATAGAGTACAATGGGTCGAAAATCGTGAAAAAGCAAAAAGCAACCCAAATAGAGTACCATTAGATAGAGTACTAGTGCCGTAGGGATCGTGTTGTACACGCAACGACCATGTGAAGAGATATAACATACCCAACATTCTCCCACTTGTTGTTCTCTTCACATACAGGAGAAATTTATGACTTCAACAATTCAGGGCAACAATGCCCATGTTCTCTTTACACCAAGAGAACTTCTGAGTACTCACAGACTTTGTCAAAGAGTCTGCAACATTTACCAAAGTGTCAACCTTCTCCAGCAACACTTTGTTTTGTTCAACCATGTCTCTGACGAAATGGTATTGCACATCAATGTGCTTTGTCCTTGAGTGATAAGCAGGGTTCTTTGCTAGAAATATTGCACTTGAGCTATCACAGCCAATCTTTACTGCATTCTGAACAAAACCAATACCTGAACACAATCTTTGCAACCATACAGCTTCCTTACTTGCATGGGTAGCTGCCATGTATTCAGCTTCTGTAGTTGAGAGTGCAACTACAGCTTGTCTTCTACTCATCCAACTGATTGCTCCTCCAAATAGATTAAAAACGTAGCCACTTGTATATCTTCTGTGATCAAGATCTCCAGCCCAGTCAGCATCAGCAAATCCTTGTATATTTATCTCTCTATTTAGACCGGGTCTTCCTTGGTAGCAGATTGCAGAATCTGTAGTGCCACGCAAATACCTGAAGACCCTTTTTACTGCAGTCCAATGTTCCTTTCCTGGTTTTGACATGTATCTACTCAAAACTCCCACTGCATGGGCTATATCTGGTCTAGTACAGACCATGGCATACATTAGACTGCCAACTGCACTAGCATAGGGAACATGAGACATGTCCTCTACCTCTTCTTGTGTAGTGGGACACTGTTCTGCAGATAACCTTACACCTACAGGAATGGGCACCTTCACTGGTTTGCTTTCCTGCATATTAAATCTCTTCAATATCGTTTCAACATATTTCCTCTGATTTAACCAGAGTTTCCTGTTTTCACGATCTCTTTTTATTTCCATGCCCAAAATGAAATTTGCAGCACCAAGATCTTTCATGTCAAATTCAGATGACAGCTGATTCTTGACATCCTTGATGATTTCTTTGTTGTTTCCAATTAGCAACATATCATCAACATACAATATTACATAAATAAAATGATCACCAATTAGCTTAAAATAAACACAGTGATCAGCTTTGCTTCTTGAGAAACCAAGTCCCAGTATATAAGTATCAAATTTTTGATACCACATTCTGGGAGATTGTTTCAAACCGTAGAGAGACTTTTTCAGCTTACAGACAAGCTCCTTTCTTCCTTTCACCACAAACCATTCTGGTTGCTTCATATAGATCTCTTCATTAAGATTTCCATGTAGGAAAGCCGTCTTTACATCCATCTGTTCTACTTCAAGATCAAAAGCAGCAGAAATAGATAAAAGAAATCTAATAGAAGTCAATTTTGCAACAGGTGAAAAAATCTCACCAAAATCGATGCCCTCAATTTGGGAGTAACCTTTCGCAACTAGTCGAGCCTTGTACTTCTCCACTTTACCTGTTGCATTTAACTTCTTCTTGAATACCCATTTGCTTCCAATAGGCTTTCTTCCTTCTGGCAACTCAACCAGATCCCATGCCTCATTTTTGTCCAAGGCATCCATTTCTTCTATCATGGCCTTCTTCCATAGTTTACTATCTTCTGAATCCATTGCCTCTTTAGCAGTTCTAGGATCATCATCAATAATAGATAACACAAAATTAGAACAAAAATCAGGGGGACTGTACCTTTCAACTTGCCTTCTTTCTCGGTCAGATCTCCTCAATACCGGAGTCTGTGGATCCGCCTCTTCATCTGATTCAGATGATTCTGCCTCCTCATCTGATTCAGACGAATCTGGTTCCTCAAAAGAGTCACCTCTTTCATCCTTGATATCAAAGTGTAGCTTCTCTGAATCCTTTTCCTTTGGTACATCCTCAATCTTGGAAGTGCTTTCAACTTCTCTGAAGATCACATCTCGACTGTAAACTGTTTGCCTTTTTACTGGGTTCCACAGCTTGTAACCTTTCACTCCATCCTTGTAACCAATGAAGATACATTTTTCCGCTTTATTATCCAACTTGCTCCTTTTCTCATTTGGAACATGTACAAAAGCATCACACCCAAACACTCTGAGATGAGAGAGAGAGGGTTTCTTACCAGTCCAAACCTCATGAGGTGTCTTGTCAACCAACGCTGATGTGGGTGTCCTATTCACTAGGTAACACGCAGTGTCAACAGCTTCTGCCCAGAGTTGTTGTGCTAGCCCTGCACCACTGAGCATACTCCTTGCCTTTTCCATCAATGTCCTGTTCATCCTTTCTGCAACCCCATTCTGTTGAGGTGTGTATGGAGTAGTCTTTTTCCTTGCTATTCCACACGTTTTACAGAACTCCTCAAATTCACTTTCACAGAATTCTCCACCGTTATCTGTTCTGAGTACTTTTATTTTCTTCTCAGTTTGATTCTCTACAAGAGCCTTAAATTCTTTGAATCTATTAAAAACCTCAGATTTCTTACGCAGGAAATAAATCCAAGTTTTCCTTGAGAAATCATCTATAAATGAAACATAATACACAGATTTACCAAGTGATGGAACAGGCACAGGTCCAAAAACATCACTGTGTATTAACTCTAAGATTCCTTTAGCTCTTACAACACCAGATGAGAATCTTACTCGATTCTGTTTACCATATAAGCAATGTTCACAGAAATCAAAATCTAATGTGAAATCAGACATGCCTTCAGCCATACTTTTACCTTGTAATAGTCGAAGACCCTTCTCTCCAATATGTCCCAGCCTTCGATGCCATAGCGATGTCTTCTCACTAGAGACAGTAAGGACTCTGTCTCCTCCATTTTTACCCTCAGGAACAATAGTACTGTTACATCCATTTTTGAAGGTGCTTCCCAACAACTTGTATAGAGTTCCAATCCGAACTCCCCTCATCAGCACCAGTGATTCTCGAACCATCTTGCATGTGTTCTTTTCAAATAATGTTTTCACACCTGCATCATCCATTTTACTTACAGATATAAGGTTTCTAGCCAGCTTTGGAATGTGCAGAACCCCGAGAAGAGTTTTAACCCTTCCATCTTTGAGCAGTAGCTTGATCTTTCCTCGACCTATGATTTTCGCCACCGAGTTGTCTCCCAGAAATACATCTCCTCCATCATACTTTTCGTATTCAGAAAACCACTCCCTGTGAGGAGTCATATGATAAGACGCACCTGAGTCAATCAACCACGAATCATGCTCTGCATGTGTACTTGAAGATGCCAGATACACATCTCCTCCTTCCTCTGTAGATTCTTTCCCATCTGCGGATGGAGCATCATTAGGTTCTCTGCTTTTATCAGTATTTTTGGATTTACAATCCTTCTTGTAATGCCCAGCTTTACCGCACTTCCAGCATTTTCTTATAGAAGGTCCTGGAGATTTAGATCTCCCTCTAGATTTAGATCTACCACCTGAAGACTTATTTTTAGATCTGTCTCCAGGGCGACCTCTTACAAATAAGGCATCCTTGGCTGAACTATCTATGGATCTCCGCCTCATTTCCTCCGATAGTAGGGATGCAACCACATCATCAAAGTTTAGCGTGGTTGCATTACTCCCAATAGCTATAACCAGATTATCCCATGAATCTGGCAAAGAGCACAACAGACTAATACATTTTTCATCATCAGCAAGTGTAATACCAACAGATGTCAACTGACTTACCAGAGTATTGAAGGCGTTTAGATGCTCTGATACAGAGTCTCCATCAGTCATCCTCAGAAGATACAATTTCTTTCGCAGAAATAACTTATTTACCAGGGACTTTGACTGATACAGATTTCCCAGTTTGTCCCATAGCTTCTTTGCACTGTCTTCTCCAGATACGTTCACCAATACCGAATCTGCGAGGCAAAGACGAATGGTGCTCCTTGCTTTTCTTTCCAGCTTTTCCCATTCTTCTTTTACCGCACCAGAGGGCATGGTACCTGGATCTACTGCGATCCATTGTTCTCTATCTACCAGAAGATCTTCCATCTTGAGATTCCATAGCTCAAAGCTCTGACCATTAAATTTCTCAATCTCGAATCTAGAACTGCTCGCCATTCTTTAAAGAAAAATAAATCACCGCTGCAAAGCTCCCACTGAAACCAGGTTTATCACAAATCCAAGATCGAGCCAAACCCTTGGAAACAAAGGCGTCCCTTTGAACCCAAAAAATGCTCTGATACCAAATGTAAGTTTTAAACCTTAACAGTGAAGTACAAACTTATATGATTCTTAAGCATTAACAGAAAATACACAATGGCACACACATTACACAGAGATTTTCACCTGGAAACCCTTAACTGGGAAAAAACCAGCAAAACTTAGAGCCGCATAGCTCCTTTTTCATTATATGTTTATTTTACATGTACAATACAATAAATGGTATTCTGCAGCATCTAAAACCCTAATTCGTTTACCCGAATTAGGTTACTACCCTAATTCCTTTTACCGGAATTAGATAGAGTACAATGGGTCGAAAATCGTGAAAAAGAAAAAAGCAACCCAAATAGAGTACCATTAGATAGAGTACTAGTGCCGTAGGGATCGTGTTGTACACGCAACGACCATGTGAAGAGATATAACATACCCAACACATCCGTCGGAATTCTCATCGACCAGACTACTCTCGAACCTCCAGCAATCCTCTGCTCTAGGCTCTAACTCCGTTCATCTATCGGTATCCCCTTCGACTAGACTGAACTCAGAATCGTTTTGCACCAATGACCATATCGACTATCACCTGGTTGATCTTCTCTTGTTGGTTCAACCCACCAACTTATCATCCTGATTCCAATCGCCCTGCTCCGACTGTTCATTTACTTGTCGGCCCGATCTGTTGTCGTCCACTCTGACTCATCCTCTGCTATCAGTCAGTTTTGTGTCGACTGATCTCTACACTCTGGCCTGTCGACTCATCCTCAGCCAATTGCATCGATTATACTTTTGACACTTCTTTTGCGGCTTCAGCCTTCGCTTCTCTTTCGTCGCCTTCTGTCTTTGCCAGTTCTGCGACGCAACCATCGATCCATTTGATCTCCTCTGGTCTTACGTCGTCTTCACCCTTCGACCACTCAGATGTAGTCAGCATTCCTTCACGTCGGTGTCACCTCCGACTCGCCTAGTTCTACGACTAGCCTCAGCTCTACTACGACTTGGCCCTCCAACCGAAGTCTGCTCCTTGTCATTCATCGACCATCTAGACTAACTGTCCCTTTCTTCAATAGAAGGAAACCACCCTATATATGTGACACCTACGGTCACTCTCCTTGGCCTCTGCCGCGACCAATCCTTGTCGACCATCTGCTGTCGACTTCCCTTCTGGTCTTCCAACTATCTTTGTCAGTGTCAACTCCCGACTATTTTCTCCGCTTGGTCGATATCATCTCCGACCATTTCATCCCCCTCTCTCAATGGTTGGCCATCGACCCTAATGGTTGGAAACCCCACAACTCACTACACTATCGACTATCGCCCTTTTGTCCTAGAGGTCGTCGAGGGTCCTCTAGGTGTCTTCTGTCGGTCATGCCCGACTGTTTCTCTTGGGCCTGGATTCCCCTGCATCGGTATGCAGCTTTGACATTAGGTTATGAATCAGATCGAAACTGGGATTTGATTCTAAAGCTTTGATCTCAGCCACCAATGACTGTTTTGAGCGGCATTCATCGGTGTTGTGCCAGGGGATTTTGTGGAACTCACCACTTCCTGGTGTCCTTTGTTTTTTTGTGCCCCTTCTTCGCTTGTGGTTGGGACTGATTTTCATTTCCCTGCCTCGTGTTCTGCGAGCCAGAGTTTCCCTTGCCTTGCTTCTGCACAGGTCTGAAGTCACGCTTGTTCTTTTGCTGAAATTTCTGCTCAATTTTGACATTATATTGATAGGCAGATTTGAGTGAAGAGATTTCCAGGAAATCCATCTTTGTTCGTATGTACCGGTGTAGGCCACTGCAATATTTCAGTACTAGGTGTTGCTCGGATTCCTTGATACCTAGCTTTGTGCGCAAGGTATGAAATTTGTTGGTGTACTCCGACACCGTTTGGTCCCTCTCTTGATGCAGAATGGTCCATTTTGTGTACTGGTCATCATAGTTTCCCATAGGGTAATATTGTTCCTTAATGACATCTATAAAAGAGTCCCAACAAGTGGGATTGGCCTCAAACAATCCAGACTCGTTTGATAAATTTTGCTCACAATAAGTTTCCCACCAATTTTTGACATGGGGGACAACCTTGAGGAGCGCAAAGGTAATATTTTCCCTGTCGAAAAAATTGTGGACAGAGAAATACCCTTCTAGTAGATTCAACCATTTATCTACGGCATCAACATCGATTTGACCTTCAAATAAAGGGATATCAAAGTTAACTTGTACCTTGAAAGGAGTTGCATCTTCGAAACAACTGCTTGTTGAAGGTGTATCTGCTACTGTCGGCATGCATCAAAGGATCTGGGCGAAATTATCCATCATCTCGTTCCTCTGTCGTGCGAGGGCTTCCTCGAGCAACAACTTGATAGGATCTCCTACTCCGTCGTCTCTCTTTTCTTCCTCCATGGGAGGCCATTTGGGGTGGTGAGAGTGGTCTTTTCCCAAGTGAAATTAGTTCGAGACCCAACTCTCTATATCCTGACCTCGTCAGGGACATGCACCGAGAAACAATCAAAGAGCAAATTGCTCTGATACCACTGATCCGGATTTATGTGAGAACGAAATGAAAGAGCAGATACATAATCATATACATAGATATATTGCAAAGAACACAGTGATACAGTAAACACATATTATATTAAATAGCGGAAATAGCACAGACTGTAAAATACAATAGCTAGAATGGTGGTAGCTATCTCTATGAAGAGATGTGGCCGCTCTGCTCATTCGCACCAAGATGAATACAAAAGGAGGCCGCAAGGGCCTATTTATCATAAGCATGAGGGAAAGAATCCCAAACATCCAAAAACCTAACCCTAGAAGATGAATCATCAAAAGTTTGCGGCCCAAGGTGGTTAGTTGAACAGTCAACTTCTCGGGGACATAACTTTTGCATACGATCTTCGTTTGATGCAAATGATACCTCGTTGGAAATATCTATCTGAGCACTATGTTGAGGGGCATTTGTTAAGAAAGATTCCCCAAAAAAACGTCATTTAGGGCCTCAAAACGGATCTGGAAGTTCAGGACCCAAAAAATGCTAAAAATAGTAAATTACCAAATTTGCCAAAAAACTGTTTTGAGCCAGTTGGAGAAGGTGGGTCGCCACCAATATCCACCTGGAACAATCCTCCATACTTAGGAAGTAGTGGTCTCCATTGTTTCAAATCCCTTATCATATGTCGAACTGTGTGTTGAGTTGAGCTCCTGGTGCGGCGTTTGCTGAAGCGAAAAGGTTTCCTTTCTTTAAAATCTTCAGAGGGTTGTAATTGTTGTGTTGGGATGCGCTGGAGCTATTCAACAGTTTTGGTTTTTGTGGTATCCTTGTTCTTCACCAGTGTGGATGGTTTCTTTTTGAAGGAGCACCTTGAATGCGTGGCCTTGCACTGCAGAGGTACTAGAATAGGCGATGCTGCACTAAATTTGTGTTCTTCTTGTTTCTGCTGAGTAGAGGGATAATGTGCAAAGGTTGTGGATGTCTCTGCAATATGATGTTCTCCTTTAGTGGAAATTGTGAATAGGGAAAATTTTCCCAGTGTGGGAGATTATCTTCCTGCCCTGCTTGGTTGGGGTAGGTGAAACTGTCTCTTGTATCCGATAGAGTTGTTCTCCTAAAGTGACAATGACACTGCGAGGTTGTGATTCATATACAACATGACTCTTCCACATATGATTCATATACAACATGACTCTTCCACATATATGGCTATCCTAAAAGAAAATCACATACTTCAAGTGGTGCCACACCACACAATACCTCATCTTTGAAGGGCTTTATGCCATATGGTAGGCAACATTGGTGACTGACGGGGATCCCTCGTCCTTGGCTTAGCCATCCAATGGTGTATGGTTGTGGGTGTGGTGTTATTGGTAGCTCCAATATCTTGATGACTTCTGATGAGATCAGGTTCTTCTGGTTTCTGCTGTCCACAACAAAGTGTAGGGGAATTCCCTTCACCCACATCTGTGAGTGGAAAAGGCGCTCCTCTGCCTCTGACTCTTCAGGTTCCTCTGGTTGAATCTACGTGGTGGCAACATCGGCACTGGGTTATGCATCAATGATCCGCTTCCCTTTGTCTGCAGCTATGACATTGGGTTCTAAATCATAATCGGAACTCGGATCTGATTCTGAAGCTTAGATCTGAGCCACCAATGACTGTTTTGAGCAGCATTCATCGGTGTTGTGCCAGGGGATTTTGTGGAACTCGCACCACTTCCCGGTGTCCTTCTTTGTCTTTTCGTCCCCCTTCTTCGCTTGTGGTTGGGACTGGTTGTCCTTTCCCTACGCCGTGTTCTGCGAGCCAGAGTTTCCCTTGCCCTGCTTCTGTGCAGATCCGAAGTCACGCTTGTTCTTTTGCTGAAATTTCTGCTCAATTTTGACAGCATATTGATAGGTAGATCCAAGTGAAGAGAATTCCAGGAAATCCATCTCTGTTCGTATGTACTGGTGTAGGTCACTGCAATATTTCAGTACTAGGTACCGCTCGAAGTCCTTGATACCTAGCTTTGTGTGCAAGGTATGAAATTTGTTGGTGTACTCCGACACTGTTTGGTCCCTCTCTTGATGCAGAATGGTCCATTTTGTGTACTGGTCATCACAGTTTCCCACAGGGTAATATTGTTCCTTAACGACATCTATAAAAGAGGCCCAACAAGTGGGATTGGCCTCAAACAATCCAGACTCGTCTTATGCGTTTTGCTCACAATATGTTTCCCACCAATTTTTGACATGGGGGACAGCCTTGAGGAGCGCAAAGGTAATCTTTTCCCCGTCGAAAAAATTGTGGACAAAGAAATACCCTTCTAGTAGATTCAACCATTTAGCTATGGCATCAACATCGATCTGACCTTCAAATAAAGGGATATCAAAGTTAACTTGTACCTCTAAGGGAGTCACATCTCCGAAATGACTGCTTGTTGAATGTGTATCTGCTGCTGTCGGCATATGTCGAAGGAACTGGGCGGAATTATCCATCATCTCATTCCTATGTCACGCGAGGGCTTCCTCGAGCAACAAATTGATAGGATCTCCTGCATCATCGTCTCTCTTTGATTCCGCCATGGGAGGCGGTTTGGGCCGATGAGAGTGGTCTTTCCCAAGTGAAACTAGTTCGAGACCTAACTCTCCGTATCCTAACCTCGTCGGGGACATGCATCGAGAAACAATCAAAGAGCAGATTGCTTTGATACCACTGATCCGGATTTATGTGGGAACGAAATGAAAGAGCAGATACATAATCATATACATATATATATTGCAAAGAACACAGTGATATAGTAAACACATATTCTATTAAATAGAAGAAATAGAACAGACTGTAAAATACAATAGCTAGAATGGTGGTAGTTATCTCTGAGAAGAAATGTGGCCTCCTTGCTTATTCATGCCAAGATGAATACAAAAGGAGGCCATTAGGGCCTATTTATTATAAACACGAGGGAAAGAATTCCAAACATCCAAAATCCTAACCCTATAAGATGAACCGTCATAAAGTTTGCGGCCCCAAGGTGGTTAGTAGAACAGTGAACTTCCCGGGGTGATAACTTTTTCATACGATCTCTGTTTGACGCAATTGATACCTCGTTGGAAATATCTATCTGAGGAATACACTAGAAAATGTGAATGGGCACATTCCCTAAGTAATATTCCCCAAAAAACGTCGTTTTGGGCCTCAAAATGGCTCCGGAAGTTCAGGACCCGAAAAACTGCTAAAAATAGTAAATTACCAAATTTGCCAGAAAACTATTTTGACCCAGTTGGAGAAGGTGGGTCGCCACTGATATCCACCTAGATCAGTGATATCCCAGTAATTTCTATAGAAATCCAACATCAACCTAACGTTCTTAATATGGTTTTTCAACAATCCATAGATTGTCCAGTCGTCAAAGTATTGCTTCCTTCAAATGTCATCACCCTTTTTTTCAGATTTATGATGGTCTAGTTTTCAATTGCCTAGTCGATACCAAGCAATGCAGGGTATGGGATGGATTAATCAATATCTTTATAACTTCAAAATCAACGTAACTTCACAATCCATCTTCTTCGACAAGGAAACCTACCATTCTTCCGAACGGTATTAATTTCTACTGATTGGATAACCTTAACTGGATTGGTGACCATACCAGCTTAGGTTTTCCCATACGTTCCCATGTATGTCTAGTAATGACATTCACATCTAACACAAGGTCTAAGATAATAAAATCCATGTCGAAGTCCCCAATCTACATGCTAAATTGCAATTCCATTCTCGTTTTTACCTTCTTTTGCAAATTATTTAGATCCCTTTCCCGAGGAATTTAGTTTTCTGATTAATTAATTAAACTTTGCAACTTCCTTAAAGCAGACTCATCTTTGACTAGGTCTAGAAAAATTCTTAGTAAAAATTTCAATGCACTTACTTTTCCTAGACTTCACTTTGGAGTTGATTGGTCTAAGCACAATGGAATATCATATATTGGGACTTCATTGAAGACTGGTGGTTGTGCAGATGTTGAAGGTCCCCTATGTGTTGTAGTATATTATTTCCTTGCTTCTACAAAAGTTTGTTTTTCTTTTTGGGCATCAAATGGTATTGTTCGCTACATAGTTGGCCTGATTCTAGGGGCATGTGAATCAACACATCTATCATCTCCTGTCATAGCACACCCCTTGTAACAACAACAACAGTTGGTTTCTCATGTCTTGGTTCTACTGAAATCTTTTGGACATTCTGGTTCTGGTTTTGATTTTGATTTCCCTTTTCTTACCACTTAGCTATAAGTTGTGGACAGTCTTCAATAGTGTGATCCAATGCTCTATAGTATGTGCATGTTGAACATGGATTTGGACAATCCATGGAAAAATGTACTGGATGACCACAATTGTAATAGATTACCAGGCCTCTTCCTCGACTAATTCCTCCTCTTCCTCTTCCATGGAAGTCACCCCTCTATTGATTAAATTGTGCTCTACTCCATTCACCTTGTTCCTTTCCTTTCATCCTATAGGCATATGGTGTTCATTATATGAGTAGGTGATATGCTCGACAATCCTTCTCATCATGGCCAACTGATCTACAGAATTTACATAATAGATTTTATGGAGTACTTATAATTTTGTGTAACAAGTATCACCCTTCTGGTTAATGTCCCTTGGTTGACAAATCCTACACCAGACTCCATCTCCATGGTTCAGCGGGTTAGGAGCTCCAACAACATCTATATAGTCCTGGAATGTCGTGCATTGGTCCTTAGAATGAACCTCCTCTTTACACCTGGTACACCAAACTTCTTATCTTTTGTCCTTTCCTTTCTTTATGTTTTGAATATGTAATGATAGGTTTTCTATCTCCGACTGGATTTGAGCCATACCCGCTCTAGTTTCTGCAATAGGTGACGCTTCTAGTTTCATATCCAGTTCGAGAGCTTCAGTCTACAACGCAATATTTTGTTGCATCAAAGGAACTCTAATATGTGGTAGCAAAGCAACTATAAACCATTCCTTATGCTAAAAATCTATCATCTGGAAGCTTACATAAGCCATTAGTGTCTTGAATCTCTGGTCGAAGTCCCACATAGATTCAGTTGTCGACTGTTTGATATCTTTGAGTTCAATAATACATTGTGATTTGGATTTTGTCTTCTTGAATTCATCCTTTAATGCATCCCTAATATCTGCTAAGGTCTTCTGTGGTTGTCTAGTAGGTACCTTTGCAAATTTCATGAACCAATCCAAAGCACGACCTCTAAAAGTCGTAATTAGTTGTGCTCTATTTACATTGTCATCCTGCACTTGCTTGACAGTCCAAACAGCATTGCACAGGAACCAGTGTTGCTCTAGATCCTCATACCCATTCCCATGAAAAATAGGCAATTTCATATCATGCCCATCCATTCTTTGTCTTGGGGGTATCAGCCAACTTTGTAGTACAAGACCAACACTTATAGCAGTGTTATAAGTCAAAGTATTTATCTGACTATTACTGCTATTACCTGCTGGTATAAACTGCGATGGACTAATATTTCTTACCTCAATCTCTGGAGATGCACATGGGGTTGTAGGTATGTCGCATTGTCTAGCATGATATGGATCAACAGAATATTCCTCAGAATCGAGCTTCCATCCTTCTTCCTTTTCCTCGTCTCTATTATAAGATTCTTCTTCAAGTCGTGGTGTTGATTTGTCGTCCCTTTCTTCAGTCACGTTGTAACCCTCTTCTTTTATCGTATTTTTCCTTCTCTTATTTGACCGAAATTTTCTCCCACTTTGTAGTAGACCCCACTATACATTTGTTTCACTGTCTCCCTCCCTTCTCATGTCATCTCACTTCTTATAACATACTCCTAGACCATCCCCTACTGACATCCTGAAACCACCGTGCACAAATGGCTTACTTGTCAGATTCCATCCTCATGAGCCATTTTTCACAAAGTAGCATTTTAATCCACAGGTTCAAGGATTTCAGGTACTTACCTCGTGGTCCTCGAAATCATTCTCGTTTAGTATCACTGTAAGATTTTATAGTGTCTACAAAAAAATCCATAATATACCCCTACAATATACTATCCAACCAGTAATCAACAACACATGATATCTTATTATTCACACCTTTAAGAGTCTGGAGTAGCTCAGGTGTCCAAATCGTAGGCTCACCCCCTTGGAAACACCTCTTTTGCAGGGTTACCCTTGCCAACCATTCAGTCAATATAATAGGAAATTCTCCAATGAACACTTCATGGATGTCTAAAAAAACATACTTACTTAACCATGTTTCTACATCCAGGTGCAGATCTATATTCTGATCTTCAGCAAAGTCCCTCGACTTCCTATCGGTCCGATCCTGAATTTTAGGCTTACTGAGATGCCACATCCCCCTTCAACACAGATCTAGGTCTTGTAAACAAAACCATTTATTGGCGCAAATCTACTTCGACTAGGGTTCACCTAACCAATCACCAACAAACACCAAGACACTGGCCCTTTCGACATCACTTGCGAAGCAGGTGAAGTCTCACCTGAGGTATCTATGGGAGTTACATGAACCATATTTTTGTTGTAGCGAGGGGGTGCGACAAGAATCTACCAAACATAACATTCCAAACCTCGATAGAACACAATGTTGCAACCGATCATAGAGATTTCATACATATCACTTAACTAGCTTCGATATATATTTATAAACTAAGCAACATCCACATCATTCATAACTTCCACATTAAACAACATTTATACATCAATATGAAAAATGTAACAGTATAACATAACACATCATAGCATCATTCTCACACATTGAACACTAGATATAACATGGAAACCCAAACAGGAGAAAACCACGAAAGCGCTTTCTTTATTCATGAGTTGCAGTAAATAAGCACTTCATGTCTGCAACAACAACTTAAATATTTATTCCTCCTCTTTACAATAGTTTTGCGCACACAACCTACAGATCATGTGACTCTCTTCTTATAGTGCACAATATCTTTGACATAAAGACCAAAAAGGCTAACCCAAATACTAACAAAAGACTAACCCAAAGGATGACAAAAGACTAACCAACTCCAAAAATTCCAACCCGATATATATTTATAGGGCGCACATAGCCTTCCCTGCTCCCACTACTCCACTAAACTACTCCGTTCATAAATGTTTGTGGACAGAAAATCCTAACTAACTTACCCAACTCTTCCCTTGACATATTCAAAATACCCATCTTCCTTGATTATCGACCACTACATCGGAGTTGACCCTTCTTCGATGGACCACTTTGATGTACCCTATTCACACCAAAACTGTTTCCAAGTGTACAAAACTTTACCCATCCCAACACATTGGACCCCCATGAGGATTTGTTGATACCAAAACACTCCAGGATCATAGATCAAGCCGGAAGCAGAGGAATTGAAAAAGTGACTATTCATCAACCTCTCCATGTTGCTGTGAACATCTCAAGCTCTAGGGAACATGCTGGAGAAAACATGGAGTCGTAGGTCATGGATAGTGGCCATAGTACTACTTAAATTGTAGTTGTTTATAAACTTTTTTTGTATATTGTTGCTAGGCCAATATGTCAGAATATACAGTTGTTTAGACGATGATGGTATTTTGCTAATAACTTTAAGACTTTAGAAAGTTGTAGATGAGTTGGATATTACTCAAAAAAACTTTTAAACTTTATCTTTGGACGATTGTATTGTTTTGCTGATATTTTTTTTCAACCTTCTATAATACAAATATACACATTTTATTAAAAATTATTTTTTCATCATTATTATTACTATTTATTTTAATATATAAATAATAAATTTGACTAATAAAATTATAATTAAAAATGATGTAATTTAAGTTCACTTCATTCCTTTTAATAAATCTAAAACGTTTTATTTGATACTTCTTACACTATTACCTTAATATCTTCCCTTATAATATATTGTGATAAATGCTTTATCACACACTTTACTTATCGTTATATTTTATTATGTTTTAACATCTATATAAGAATTACTGGTTTTACATTACACATTATCATTCCATATTTAATATTTCTTTTGGCAACAAAAATTCAAAAATAAGATATCATATGTGTATTGTTTCTAACCTTTAATATTCTTTAAGATCACAATTATCAGAATTCATAATTGATGACATTTTAAGTTTTAAAAAAATCATCTTAGGATTTTTATTTTAGTAGGCTTAGACATTAATTATTATAATTAATATAGTTTAAGATCATAATTCATAATGGATGAATATTTCTATGCCTTAGTACAAAGGGTATCCTAAGTAATGGAATGGCTACTTTACATTTTAAGTTTTTAATTATTAATAATTTTATAAGTTTTTAATGTTTGAGTATATAATGTGCAAACGATTATGTCAATTGAGTGTAGATTAGGTGGTTGTTCATATCCTCCCCACTTGGGTTCAAATTTTACTTATGACACTTGCTACTTCAGAGTTGACTTTTACTATGTAATAATTGTGGATTATGTAATTTTGGCCATACCTTGATTCTCCAGAATAGCAGGTGTTGACATTTTTCCTAGTAGATGTAGCCCTTGACAATAATGAACCACCAGTTAAAAATAAATAAAATAAATATGCAAACAATCATCACTCTTAAGTATAGCTAGCAACATTAATATAGGTTTAAACAATCTCTCAAGTGCTGGAATCAAAGCAAGCAAGAACATTTACAAAATATCATCCTTCTCAAAATAAATTATACAAAATTCATCCTCAAAAAAATTTCTATCTACATATGAGTAACAAACTTCAACAAAACAAGACTATAGATACAACATACCCAAACAATACACAAGTGGTGTCATCAAAACATTGTTTTAAAACAGTCTCTAAAAACATCCTTATCAATTCCATAAATAACCACCTTACCAAATTACCTTTTTCCCATTTTAACTCTATTATTAAATTTTAACTCTATTATTAAATTATATGATACATATTAATTACCAAATAAAAATATAAGAACTTCCCACTAATTAAATATTTTTTAATATATATATATATATATATATATATATATAACTTACTACTAAACATGATGTTCAAATTGGCTCAGGGAAAAAAAAAATGAAAGAATGTCCTTATACGGCTGGTCTCTTCTCAAGAATAAAATGCCTCGTCAAATTACCTTTTTCCTATTTTAACTCTATTATTAAATTGTACAATACATGTTAATTGCCAAGTGGAAGTAGAACTTCCCACTAATTCAACAAATTTTTTAACTAATGTTTATTATATATAAAATAAACATTATATATATATATATATATATATAATTACAGTTTCTTAGTATTAAGCATGCATTATATTGATGCTCAAATTGACTCAGGCAAAAATAGTGAAGGAATTTCCTTGGAGGAAGATGGGGATGTCAACCCATGTATTGTTTAGAGCCCTTGGTGTTTATTCACCTATGACGATAAAATAAAATCAAAATGAAATTATTTGAATAAAGGGAAGTAACTAATTTCCCATGGGGTAGAGCAATTGGTAATGAGTAATTGAATTGAGAAGTTATAAATGGAAAGTCACAGATTCAAATCCCCATACTTACTTACTTAACAAAAGGAAAGCAACTAATTAATATATCAAAGAAATTGTTAAGTAAAAGAAAACTGAATATTAACTATGTGTTATATTATTAAAATAAATAGTATGTACAAAAACATTATGACACGTTAAGCATTAGAAAGCAGCGAATAAAATTGAAGAATGAGGTATGTGTAGTGCATGTTATGATTGTATATAAATTTGGTGTATGAGGTATTAATCTTTTAATTGTGATCATTATTGTAAAATAAAATTGTTTAGCTGATTAGTTTGCATTATGTTGAAGAGAACAAAAATAGGAGTTAGAAACTAGTTTTCTTTTTCAAAAAAGTAAATCTAAAAGTTAAACATTTGCAATCCAAGGTTTCGTAAAAAAATATACAAGTTAAATAAAAGAATATGTAGAGTCCATTATAATTATAGTTAGTTAAAAAAAGGTTGAATAAACATTAAAAAAAATTAATGATTAAATGTATGAGACAAGGATGTAGAGGGATAAGAAGAAGAGTTGGGAGAACCAATAACATAAAGCAATAACAATTCAACATACCCAGGTTGATCACTAGGAACCTCCCGACAGTTCTTCTTCCTTCATGTCACGTCCTCTTCTGTATATCATGGGTAAACATCATCATGTCAGAGATTAACAACAAAACAATTTGAAGAGAGAGAATAGATGACATATAGTTTTGAAAGACTTCAAACTCCTTGGAAACTATTTGGGTAACATTATACAGCAAATGACACAAAGAACTATACAAGCAAAAGAGCCAATAAGAAACAAACGTAAAAGGAAATTCGAAACAAAAAGCAGAAGCAACTGTGTTTGTTTTTTCTCATTTTTACATTTATTTTCATGATTATTTTATTTTTTATTTTTATTTTTATTATATGTGTTAGTTAATGTTCAGAGGGATTTGAACAATAGTAAGGTTTCAAGACCTAACCATTTTAGGAAAGGGAAAACAATCTCTCATGGTGGTTCTTCAAATGATAAGTGTTATTCTCGGGATTTTGGGTGATAGTGAAAGGGCCAAGCCATAATTTCTGAAACTTAGTATGCTTAGCCTTGTCCTCATGAAGTGTCCCATAAAATTACTCTCTGGCTGACATGAAAGGTCCTCGCTTTGGATTTCTTGTCATGGATTTTCTTGTCATAGATTTTCTTGACAATTGCTTGCCCCTTTTTAATACTTTGTAATGCAAATTCCCTTTGTTCCTTAAGAGCTATGACAACATTAAACCTTTGGATAATGGGGCTACTATCCAACTCTTCATTCTATAAGGATAAGGAGTAAGTCGCAATCTCAAGCTCAGTTGGCATGATAGATTCTTGTACATATATAGGCATGGAAGGGGTTTCACCATAAATGGTATTGAAAATGGTACAGTTAGCCCATAAAGCATGAATCAAATGTAAGTGCCACTCCCTAGGATTTTATCCAATCATTCACTTGATGATTTTTATAAGGTTCTTATTCATTGACTCGACTAAGTCATTCCTCTAAGGATAGTAAGGTGAAGAGGTAGAACAAATGATATTGTAATTTTGACACAAACCAAGGACCTATTTCGACACGAAAGTGAACCCCATTGTCACTAATAATCACAAGCGGGAACTCGAAATGGGAAAATATATTTTCTTGAAGGAACTCTACCACTTTCATGGCTTTAGCATTCTTTAAAGGAATCACTTTATCCCACCGGGTAAAGTAATCAATTGCAATTAGGATAATGATATGGCCAATGGATGGAGGCGGGGAGATAGGTCCAATGAAATCTAAACCCCATTTTGAGAAAGGAATAAGGAAAATCATTGGATATAAGGGTAAATTAGTGAGTTTCTAATGACTTACGGTGTGCTAACAATGATCACAATTTCATTAAAAATCAAAGCCGTCACGAAAAATACTAGGCCAATAGAACTCATAATGCATAATATCATGGGTAGTTTCTATAGTGGAAAAATGTCCACTTGAGTGAAATTGAAGATGGGATTCATCATGGAACTCATGAAGAATAGTCTGAGATTGATATTTATCGAGGAAGCAAATGAGCATGCCATTAGCATGTTGACAAAAAAGGCAATTATTTAGCATGACACACTTGCTACATTCGAGCCTCAACTTCCTTCTCTCATTATGTTTCATATGGGGAGGGAAGGTTTGCGTGTCAATGTAACATATGATATCCTCATACCAAGAAAGCGAAACCATGTTATAATCCATGCCAGCATATTCGATGGCAAACACTGAAAACAAGGACTCGTAATCCTCCTCAATATTCAGTCAATCGAGCTCATGGTGCTGAGCTACAAGAAGAGCTAATACACGACCTTTAATAGTCTTGGAAATGGAAAAATCTAGGCCAAAATCTTGTATTTTGTCCATCCAGTTTGATAGCTTTCCTTGGAAGTAAGTTTGGGACAATAGTTACTTCACGGTAGGGAGAGGGACCTTTACAACCATATTCCTTCTGATAACATAATGGAGAAATTTCTTTAGGGTGATGACTAATGCCAATGCATGATTTTAAATCAAAGGAAACTTGTCCTCAGCCTTGGACAAGCTTTGGTTTATGAATGCTACGGGATTCTTGTGATTATCAGAGTCAAGCTAGATAAGGATGGTGGAAATAGCATGTTCAGTTGCATTAGTATATATCTGAAAGTCATGATTGAAGTCAGGCTTGGCAAGGAATGGGGAAGAGACAATGTTGTTCATGTTGGCCTAAAAGGCACATTGTGCATTTTTCACTCCAATCAAATGCTATGTCTTTTTGCAAAAGCATAATCTAGGCAAAATTGGGCACAAATAGCCGGACGAAAATGATTTTTACCATACATGCTTGAACAAGTTTCTTCAACGTAGGAGGAGGGAGGTTTTGGATAGTATATATTCTTTCAGGATCAATCCTCACACCCTAGTCAGAAACGATATGCCCTAACAAATTCCCCTAGGTAGCATAAAAATAGACTTGTTGGGGTTTAAGGAAATGACAAATTTCCTACATCAGAGGAAAACTTGATGAAGATGGTCAAAATGAACAGTTGTCTTCTCAGAATGAATAGTCGGGCTTTCTAGGAAAATATGGATAATAACCCCTATCAAGTCATCAAAATAAATATGCATTGCCCTTTGGAAAGTAGTGCTAACACTTATCGATCCAAAAGGCATATGGTGGTAATCAAATGTACCCCATCTAGTGGTAAATGTGGTCTTGTATTGATCCTTGGGATTAATCTTGATTTGGTTGTATCCTGTAAATCCATCTAGAAACGACATCATCTCAGAACCAACAACTTGTTGTAGGATAACATCCATGAAAGACAAGGGAAAATTGTCTTTGACACTAACCTTATTGAGGTCCCTAAAGTCTACGCAAAGGAAAATGTCACCATTCTTTTTCTAGACTGGAAAAATATTGGCGACCCATTTGGAATAACATACAGGAAAGATAATGTTGTACTTGAGCAGTTTGTAGATCTCTTTTCTTATGATGACACCAATCTTTGGATTTACTTGTTGTTTCTTTTGTCGCATGGGTGTAGCTCCTTCTTCTAAATGAATGGAGTGATGGATAATACCGAGATCGAAACCTCTAATATCCTTATATTCCCATGAAAAGATATCCTTGAATTCATGAAAAATGGCAAGAAATTTATATTTCTCCTCCTAGGTACACTGGGTTCTTATATAATAATTTTGGCTCTACTTTTGAACCAAAGTTGACGGGAATAGTAGGTCCAATATTTCTCTTGCGATTTTAGGATTTGGACTTGGATTCTTAGGAACATCATTTGATTAAAAAGTACCCTCAAGCAACACTAGACCTTTGGGATAAATATTATTCTTAAGGTTAATAATCCCAAGAGGTGGAGGAATTTCATTTCCCTGATCAATCATGAAGTAGCAAATGTCCTCATCGTCCTCAAAAATTTGCTATGACTCGTCATTATTGGGAACAAAGGGGTGGTATAGGGAAATAACATCGCAACTATGATTTTCATTTGAATGTTGTCGGGAAGGGATAGAAGCCAACAAAACTAGTTTATCACTCACCATATTCATCCCACGATAGATATAAGTAAGATTGAGAAGAAGTAATCCCTCCATAAGATGATCGATGACTTGTATGTACCTTCATAAAACCTTTTTGGATGGTCGAAATCTCTTCTTAACCATATTAATGAGCAACTTAGAGTATCCAAAAACATGTAAATGTTGACTCCCTAATTCTAAGGATTTTTGGATACCTAAGGAAAGAACTTTGAATTCCACGACATTACTCTTGCATTGAAAGTTCAATTGGAATGAAAACTGATAAGGTTTTCCAAAAAGAGAGAAGAAAATGGCACCAACATAATTTCCTTCACTACAGGAGGCTCTATCAAATTGCATATTCCAGACTTGAATGAGTTCAATTTGAATATGGGAAAATGCTTCTTTCTCTTCCTCTGTAAAGGCATAGTAAGTACTGATAACAGTCTCAATATAATGGATCTCTGGATCAGGAATGGTTTCAATGTAGGGCATGGTTTGAGGCTCTCTCATGGAAATAATGTTTTTCCTATTACAGTACATAATTAGATGGGTTTCGTCAAGGCCCAGATAACCCACAGCCAATTGTTTCCATTCACGTCCTAGGATCATGGAAAAATTTCAAACCTCCATATGGACGACTAGAAAATTGCCTGTGGTTTTTACCTAGGGATGAGAACACATAGTCAAGATGGTGTATTTAATCTGACTGATAATCGGTTGGGATTTCTTATTAAATGTGAGAACGCTTCTATCTTCACTTACGCAAGTTAGGTCAAGGTGTTGCATGATCACTTTGTACATGATATTGGGACAAGAGATCCCGTCTATCAGGCATGAATGAGCAATCCTACCCATGATTTTCATTAAGACATAAAAGGGTAGATATTTGGATTAAGATCTTCCATGGCTATCGCATTGACTTCATTTCCAAATTGATCATCAATATCTACCATATCAGTATAGCATTGCGTGGTCATTCCGAAAGAATTCATGGACGTGAAAGGGGTAGAAAGAGCTATATTCAAGTTGTGATATTGCTTAGGTTCTCTAAGGATGTTTAAGAAACCGATGTTGTTTGTCTAGGTCACCAAACCGGTGGCCATGTTGTAAGTTACATGATGACTAAGAAAGATAGGCATAGATTTCTATGCAACACTAGAATGATTGGCTTGAACAATCAATGGAGGTATCAACTAAGGGATAGAAGGTGTAATGATCTTGTCATTAGGATTACCCTTATTCATTGGAAACTCAGGGTTAGATATGGATTTCGATCTAAATTGAGATTGAAACCTTGTCATGGTAGGAAAGACTTCATCAATGGGGTTTTCTTTGATAACGAATACCATAGGTATGCCTTTCTTCCCTTTGTCTTGTTCTTTTGCTAAGAGGAAAGGCTCGTAATTCAAAGGGTTATGGGTCTCATCACAAAAATTACACCAATGGTGCATGGAAGATTCGTTAGATTGGGTTGTCTTAGGTCAGGACAAGAGGCGAGGACGCTGAGAAAATATTGGTTGAGACTCATATATAAGTCTAGGATAAAATGAAATGATTTGGTTATGCATATCTTGTATCATTTGAAGCATGGAGGAGATATCAATTTTGGATCCGAGTTGGTCCAAGGGTAAACCTTCCCTTTGGTTTTGCTCTTCAAATTCGATGCATGTCTATAGAGAGAATCCAAGACAATTCACATTTCTCTCTTCCAATCAATGTTGGTAAGGAGGAGGAAGGATATTATAGTTTCGGTATCAGACTAGAGATGCTTGCTGGGAAGGTCGAATTACTTCATGAATATTTTTGTAAGGCTTCATAAACTTGAGGTTGAAGGCTTTAACAATCTCATTTTGTTTGAAATATAGGCTATTGATTCGTCAACAAATCGGAAAAATTATTGTGCATGGAAGCTTCCGAAAACCATTTAGCTTGAGAAAGATTTTGGTTTGTGCACTTAACAAGGTAAGAGTTATGTTTTTGATGATGGGTGGTGGTATCTCAAGTTTCAAGCAAGCTGTATTAGAGCAAGGCAGTTTGGAAATTAGGGATTAACTCAACAGGATGAGATATGGTGACATTATATTCTAGAAATCATGGTTCATAGTGTTTTAGATTATTCACATTCACCACATCATGAATTCCTAGTTGGGGTGGAAATTCAAGGTGATAAGCATTGTCCCCAAACTATTGGAGAACAATATAAGGGCCATAGTGGAGAGGCTTCAGTTTGTGATGAGGATGGGATTTAAAAATCTAGTGTTCCATGTAAAACCATACTTTATCACCTGGAGTAAAAAACACAGGGAAATAGTGAGCATCATGGTGGGATTTGTAGCGTTGTTGGGCTACCTTTAGCACTGCGGAAACTTTGGCATGTTTGAGTGATAGAGTTTGTAAAGAGGAAAGGGTGGATGTTTGATCTTCATGTTAGTGTGGAGTACTAGAAGGCTACAAGGTTAGAGGTAGTTCATAAGGGGCCAAAGGTTGATATCCAAAGTAGGACTCTAAAAGGATACATCCTAGTAGAAAGATGGACAACACAATTATAACTATGCTAAATGACATGGAGGTTCATATCCCATTGTTTTGTTTTGGAAAATTGAATGTGAAGAGCATGGACAAGGATGTGTTTAAATACCTCTGTTCGACCATCGGTTTGAGAATGAAAGGTTGTAGAATATTTGAGTTGACAACCCAGTAAATCCCACACTTCAAAAATTGAACCGATGTGATGTTCATTACTTCTATTATCCATTTGTATGTGGATGGAAAGTTGTAGATCTATTCAATACTTGGTCTCCATATTCTCCCAAAGTCTAGTCCAAAAGGAAGTCATAAATATTGTACCTCTGTCTAAGATGATGATCCTTGGCATCCCATATTGCACCCAAACCTTTCAAAGGACAAATTGTCTCATCTTTTCCCTTAATGTTCTTTTCAAAAAGAATGATAATGCACATCCTTCTAAAATTTACCACCACTTAAATTGTCCCCTCTTGGTTCTTGGAAAACCACCCTTGAAATCCATATAGATACTCTACCATGATCTAGTAAGTATAAGGGACAATATAAACTTGACTTCTTATTACTAGGTTTGTTGGTACAACAAAGTTTTCATTCTCTAATAAGCCAAGCTATATCCTTTCTCATTATAGACCAATATGCATACCTCTATAAGTTGGTCATTGTTTTCCCAATACCAAAATTCCCCGCAACTTTGGAGGTATGAGCCTCTTTGATAAGTTACAATATTTATCCTTTAGGAAAACAAAGCTTATCCAACTTGTAGAGAAATCTATCCTCGAGTTAGAAGAAAGCATGTATATCACCTTCTTCTTTACAAACTTGTCATGTAAATTTTGAGATATATTCTTCAAGTTCTCAAATAATGTGTATTCCTCTTTGTATGCATCATGGGTGAAAGGCTCCATGTGAATAAGAGTAACCAAAGTTGTGATATTTGGTGTGGGTGACCTAAGTTGAAGTCATGCCTTCCAACTTATTGGTATGTTTCTTCTATATTTTATGATTTGATGAAATTGCTATAAAAATACCATCCAGTTGTAGTGTCATGTTTGTGGATCTTACTTTAGGATTGCAAACATTGGAGCATATGGTGATCATCATGGATGATGGTTTCCTTACCCATGAGATAGTGCTTGCATTTCCTAACAACTTGTACTACAAAATAAATCTTCTTATCAAATGTGGGATAGATACATAACCCACCATGAAAATATTTAGAATTATAGTATATTACATTTCCTTCGTGTATTAAGACTTCTCCTATATCATATCCACTTGCATCTACATCCATTTCAAAATCCTTTCACTAATTATTTATTCACTGGAAATTCTTTCTTATTGTTATTTATGGCAAGGAGTGGTGCATCCACAATTGAAATGATGATATAAGCTTCCAAATGTATTGTGTTACTCCTACAAATCCCCTAACTTCAGTGACATTGGTGGGAGTTGGAAACTTGATGATGGCCTCCATCTTCGCAAGATCAATCCTAATCTCTCTCCCACCAATCATGTATCCCAAGTACACCAAGGAACATTGGGAAAATAAAAATGTATTAAGGTTTTCTAGTATTTGATGCTTTTTCAGGGTCTCCAACATCTACATGACATGTGATATATGCTCATCCCATGTACAATTGAAAATAAATATATTATCCAAGTACACGATTACAAACGAATATAGAAAGGGACAAAATACACCATTCATCAAATGTGTAAATGTACAAGTTGGATTACATAAACAAAAAAGAATTACAAACCATTCATATAAGCCTTGCCTCATCTTGAAGGAAATATTCTAAGTGTATTCTTCTTTTACTTCTACATCGTGGTATACCAATTTGAGATCTAACATGGTGAAGTATTTGGAATTTTCCAATTGATATAGAAAGTGATGGACCCTAGGCAGAGGGTATTGATTCTTGAGGATAATCTTGTTCAAATTTTGTGGGTAATAAAATTTCTCTAAGTCCCATATCTCTTGGGAACTATGATGATAGGTTCCCACAAGGTGAGGTACTAGGTCGAATTACTCCATGCTACAAAATTTGTTGCAATTGTTTCTTCACTTCATCGGTCTGTAGTATGGACTATCTATTGTCACATGTTTATAAATGGAGACTTAGAAAACAACTATATATCATTTTCCCTTTCCCTTTTATGTAGCAATAGTTTAGGCTCTTATAACACTTCTATAGACACCTACAAAATCTCCTCCAACTAGTGTTTATGATTTTTAGTACATCCTTAATAAATTCATTTACCTTTACCAATTCATCTCCTTGTTAATTTTTTCTTAGAAGAGTAATACAAAATTCATACTTGATTTATACATCTTCTTGCCTAGTTATCACTTGTTTTACATGTAACATCTCATCCCACCATCAAGCATGTAAGAAATAATGATATTGTTGGCACATTTCCGACCATAATTAATAATTGGTTCATGAAGAGTGTACATGTCACAAGCGATATTTGAACCTATGTGGAGAGGATAACATTTCTCCTTTCAACCATCTGAGCTAGACCTAATTGACATAGATTGGTTATCATGATTTACCATTGTGCACATTAATGATGAAGGAATTCCCATCCTTGATCATGTGGTATTAGTTTTCTCTCATCATGAAGATCATATCCCTCATGTACATGTAGGGACATCCAAATACTACACCACACACATCAAGTGCTACTGCATTACATCAAATCCCACTTATATAAAATTTAGCCTCAAGCTACTATGTGACCATAGGCCCCTAAGCTCTACATCCTTTTTTACCCATCCCAATGGTTATGGATGAGGAACTTCTAGTCCAATCTTACTTACTAGATCCTCTACTACAAGGCTCGCCTATGAATTGGAATCCAACATAGCATCCACCTTTGTCTCCTTCACTTGGATCTTGATATGGAAGAGTTTATCCATATTCTTTTCTTCCTTGGGATGGAGGCTATGCAGGTTCACCTCCTTTTGCATTGTAATGCAAATAATATTTTCATCTACATTTGAGCTACTCTCCCTAGTTGCATGAATCCATAGTTAACATGTTATTATCCTTAGCCTCCCTGTAGTTCATTAGATTTAGCTATGAATCTAGTTTCTAAAACTTATCTTTGTTATGTTCATCGATATTACACTGGTTACAATATTTTTTAGGATCCTTGCACTAATGTGTGGTGGCTATTGTCCTATTATCTTTTCTTTTCCACTTTTTCTTTCCCTCCTTGCAAGTGCCTTAGTGGTCTATTTTCTTGGAACCATTTGATTGTCCTTTCTTGTGATCCATATACATATACAATGCTTGCACATAGGCCAGTTGGCCTGATTTTATGACCGGGGCCAACGAAGGAGAGATAGCCCACACGGGTCGCTTACAGCAGCTTCCGATGTGTTTGAGATAGCTAACTCTCAGAGGAATAAAGGCCCTGCTACCTTTATGATATGCTCCCCAGAAAGGGAGTCTCTCAATATGGTTGTCTAAATTCCTAAAAATGTAACTAAAACCATGAGATGCAAGTTAACCTAATCTATGATGCAATTAAAGAAAACTGAAACACTGAAAATTTAGTAGCTCCTAAACTGTAAACAACAGTTTAGTAGCTCCTAAAAAGTCCTGTAGGTTGTAATTACGAAATAAAATCTAAATAAAACTTCTAATTAATCTATTTCTAAAATTACATATCCTAACTATCCTGATCAGGAGCAAGTTTAGAAGAATAATTTCTGATGCATAAAGAGTATGATTTAATTATAGTTTATTTAAAGAAATTCAAATAAAATATAATTTTTAAAGCACATTAACATATTCAAAACCGAATAATTAACAAATTAATTACTGATTTACATGTTGCTTATTACATCAGATATCTGTGACTGTCCCAAACATTCAAACACAATGAAATTAGTCATTCTAAGCAAATAAACATAAGATTTTAAGTGCAAGAATGTATGAAGAAAATGTGTTAGAAAATATTCTATCCAACAAATAAGTAAAGAATAGCAACAAAGTACAAATTCACTAAAATTGTTGAAAAAATCTTGGAACAGTAATAGCAGCAATCTCTGGTTGCAAATATTTCTGGATTAAAGAACACAGATCTGTTTACATAACCAGAAATCACTTCTGGCAGAATCTCTCCTTCTATCTGTAAATATAAAGATTTACAATCAGAAACAGAATTGAGAATTACACAGTCCTCTCTATTCTGCTGAGATCAACCCCCCCCCCCACAGCAGTCAAATTACTCCTTCTTAAATAGGAAATGATAGCCTTCTATTGATTGATGTTTGTTGTCGAACCATTGATCACGCCTTTATCTTTGTAAACAGAATTTCATCGATTGAGGAAGATGTTAAAATCCTTATCTTCACGCTCTATTCAACTGAATACAATCTACCTTTTGCAGACTTGGTAACTCGAAAGGTATCTGTTGAAAATAACCATAAGTGCGAACAGATTCCACACATAATGGCAGCTTGGAGACGTGGTGGCAGAATGACGAATGAATAATGCAACATTATTCTCGTTTGTTGACCAATAGATCCAATGATCACAGGCTTAAGGTGAGTTTTCCTGTAGCATGTTGTCTTTGATGGAAACTCCACCGTCTCAACTGACTTCATAACTGATCCCTTCTGCGAGCGCGTAACTTTCGAGCCCGCGGTAATTTTAAAATCCCGATACTTTCACCGCCATGATTCAAAGCCTATCTCTGCAAATACAAATAAGAAGATAATAATCAGACTCCTACTTCAGATAAATCTGCACATAAAAATAAAACAATGTCATGAAAGATAAAAGTAAAGAGACTTCCCTTGCCCTTTTAGGTGATAAAATCAGTTACAAAGTTGATTAAATTCTTGTTACATCTCCAGTTGAAGGATCTGCACTTTAATATCCACAATATTGAAGGCGCAGAAGATGTCTCATTAATAAAACAGAGATCTTCTGGCAAATTGACAAGTTATTTCTGCATAGAGATCTTCTGGCAAATTGACAAGTTATTTCTGCATAGAGATCTTCTGATTGCGTGGCCGGCCATAATTCCTTCTCTAGCGATCTAGCATGAGCAACTGATATATAGTGATTCTCTTCTATGTTTTCAATGATCTCATGAGGAGTAATCTGCGTAATGATGCATCCGGTGATACAAAGTGGCAATGACAACCTGCCGTTTCATGTGGCGTGATGGTGAACATCAAAACTTCCTCGAAATTCTCTTCCATATTACATGAATTGATAGAGTATTTAAATGCATGTAATTTTCCTCTCCATAAGTCCTGCACGTAAAAAAATAATATTACAAAACCTAGAAAAAGATAGGTGAAAGAGTATTTATATTTAAAAAGAAACATTTATATTTTAAGTTCTTTTTTTATTTAAAAGATTTAATCTTTGTTTTATAGTAATATATAATTATAAATAAAACAAAAATTTATTAAAGTTTCCAAAAGTCTTGGTTTAAAGTCCTTAGTCATCTTGATATATAACTTTTTAGAAAGGTGAGTATTTTTTTTTGGCTTACTTTTTCTTATATAAATAATAAAATGTTTAATACATAAGCTATTATGTATAGAAATATTCAAGCATGAACTTTTAATATGAAAGATGTGTATCTTTGACTAACATATCAAAGCCAATTATGTCAATGTAAATTTATTATTAATATTGTCTTGAAGATATATTAAATATGGTTAGACAATTATAATAATTTAATTTAATTGTGATATGAAAACCAAAAAATAGCGAGACCATCGAGGACACATAGTGATGATATTAATGCAAACCAATGCACGAAATTAACTCAAACTAGCTCAAACAAAATCATACAAGCACGACTAAGAAGCTCGAAAACCAAGAAGGTCAGGCAGCAAAAGTCATCCAAATCTCAAAATCTCATGAAATGCAAACGAAGTGAAAGAATAAGCTAATGGAACCACCCTTTCAAACCAAGCAAGCAAACCATAAGCTAAGTATTTACAAAATTCTAGTGGGGACCCTTTATTTTGAAAAATCAAGGGGAGTTGTTGGGGTGCCAACAAGGCCTCATCAATGGTATTAGGTTTAAAGAGCACCATTTTCCTCCTTAAACCACTATGGATACCACCTATATCCTTGAGGAGTACATTTGGGTTCTTGAGATATATTCTCAACATAATGCCTTGTTTTTTGAACTCAGTGGTGCACTCTTATACACTCTACTCTTTATTTTTCCAAAAGTAACACCAACATATCCATTGGTCCCCTCTATACCCGATAAGATAAAATTAGAACTTAATCATGGTTTTAAACACCTCCCACTTAGTGACAAGGGATCGTCCTCCAACTTAGGAATTTGTGTGTGTGTATTTCCCACCAATTTTGTGCATGGCTCTCTAACTTTAGTAAGGAAAATGGTATATTTTTCTCTTATCCTATGCTACGGAAACCAAAATGGAATTCTAATTATTTCAACCATTGATTCAATATAGTAAAATCAACATCACCTTGATAGGGTTTGATGTCCACTTTCACTCCACTTTGAACACATAATTGGGAAGAGGCAATGTTGGAACTTGATCTTTCTTTCTCTAGTTCCTTTTATGGTTCTTCTTTGTCACTAGATTTTTTGTCAGAGTTATATTTTGATTTAGAGATACCAAACTCCCCAAAATGTCTAAACTTTCTCTCTAGAGTCATTGTGAGGATTTGCATGTTGCAAAGGATATTAGAGACTTGCTATTTTAGCTTTGAAAATATCTCCTCCATGTCATTCCTTATATTTCCACTATACAAATCCACCATGGCTAGGTTTTGAGACATCTTTCTTTAAGCCAATTCATGGTGTTGGATGATTAGTTGGTAAATGCAATTGTTGTGGTTGTGAATTTTTTTTCCTTTGGGCTTAGATAGGATATGATTATTTTATTTATGGAGGATATTGTGGATATGGTTGGACCTGGTTAGGATATGTTTGTTGATTCAATGAAGGATATTGTGGGTATTGTTGTTGTTGTGAAAAATATGGATAAACAAGCATGTTTCCGTAGGTAGGCTCCCCTCACCATCCTTGTTTCCAAGGTTGGTTTTGATCTTTCTATGGAGACCATGCTTTCCAAGGCATATGAGAATTCTAGTTCTAAGGAGGGTATTGTTGACTAGAATAATATGAATTAAATTGTTAAGTAGGATCTTGAATCATACTTGTTGCTCGAAGCTACCATGGTTTATTTTGTACAACAAAAGAAAGTTATTATATTGCTTCATTATCCCCTTGATAGGCTGCTTTGAGTTTAGGAAGTGAAGGATAACCATCTATTGAATTTTTTTATGCATAGATTGCATAAATTTCATATTTGTTAATAGGACAATCCCTTGATGGATGTTTCTGCCTACACTTGGAACCCATTATAGATAAAGTTGCATTATTTTCTTCTTGTCTTTTTTTTTTTAATTTTCAATGTATCTAATTGTGAGTTAACAGTACTAAGAAGATTAGTTTTAAAAACATCTAATAAATTTCCAAGTTCTGCTCTAGTTACTCCTCCTACTGTTGATTTGTGAAATAAAGAAATAATGTCTATAGGTCCCTTACTAGATCTATCTTGAGTTTGGGAATATTGTCTACATAAATCACATATTTTCTCAAATGTTAATTGAGACACATCTCTAGTTCCCATGAGATTAAGTAAATTTATGGTATCATCCTTGATTCTCTTTAAGAAAATAGTTCGAATTGTGTCCAAATATAAGTACTTGTGAAGTGTTGTGCACAATATATGAAGAACTAGGTCCCTTATAGTTCTTAATTAAATATAGTAGATCTTCCTCAAGCACTTTAAATTATCTTATTCAAGTGACAAACAAAACTAAATATTGTTCAGAAAAAGAAAAGAATCAATCAAATCTTAAAACAATAACATTTACAAAACGTTCTACAAAGATGCATTCAATTATATACCATCTACCATCATAAGTGTTGAAAATTGTTGGCAGGAGGTTTGGATGAGTCAGCATCGCAGCATTGCGGATGCTGCGCAAGGCTGACGGTACCGTGAAAGGAGGAAAGCAACACGCAAGTCGATTAGTTTTTGTAGTTTTGGGTCATTTGGACCGCATTATGTGGGTTTTGGGTCATTCGACCGCATTATGTGGGATTTTGGGTTAGTATTTTTGTAAAGTTTGTTGAGAAGTAGTTAGACGGTTGCCTAAGTGGACTGCAAATGTAAAGGCGTAAGCCTATAAATAGACATAGCATTGTAAGTGTTGAGACACCAAGATATAGTTGAGAGTTGAATATCTGGAGACGGATTTGGAGATACATGAGCTGGTGAGTTTGCCTGTTATTGTCTGTTAATATGGGTATGCGATAGAAGGATTATCTTGTTGTATCTGGGTTTTTGCAAATATGAATATGATATGATAGTGTTTTGAGCAAAATCATTGTGTCTTCCCTGTTTTCCATGTGATGAATGCATTATGTGATATGAATCTATGAATGATGCGATGTTTCCTTGCTGCAATTAATGTTTTACTATTATATCTGTTACGCATTAGTGGTTCAATGAATGACAATATATGTTGAATGCTGCTACAATCATGCTTAATGCCTGAGTTGAATGCTTAGATATGTTATGTAATGCTGTGATAAGTTAATCAGTTGATGCACAAAATCCCCCTTCATTCGGCAGAAACATGGTTTTGTCAACTCTCCCTTGAACATCTTGGGTGAGACCTCATCTGCTCCATAGGTGTTGCTGGACAGGGTAAAACCTGTCTGGGTCGGTGCTCAAGGAGATCGCGGTGGGTTGGATGTCGACAGACTGAGGAACCCCTGTCGACTGGGTCTATGTCAACAAATGGTTCCGTTTCTGGGACCGTAGCGTGAAGTGAAAGGAGGATATGTTGTGGCATCCGAAAATCAGAACCCTGGGTTGTCGACAGATTGGTGGTTGGCAAAGTACATACGCAATGGTCCACACGAATATTTTTTCTGCGAGTTCCCAATCATCCTGTATGAGTGGTTAGAAAAATTGACCTATCAAAAGAAGAACTTCCAAGGTGGTGAGCCGATAGCTTGGACCCCATAATTGATCCAGGAGTTGCAAGAGATCGACAACAAAGCATCGCGGGCTATTGAGGTCTGGGTCGAGAGTATACTGAAAGGCTACATCACCGAGTTTGTGGTTGATACGACAAAGTCTTATAGCAAAGTTGAAAGGGAGTTTTTCAACGGACCAAGAGGTAGGTTTCTATTGTTGCTACAGTTGTCCATTAAGATGCTCATTTGCAAAAAGGGCATACTGAAGATGCACCTAGACCAGTAGAACCCTGTTGGGCGGAGGCAGTGGATACCGCGACAACAAGGGGGGGGGTTGAATGGAATGATAAGGGGTAGATGGGTGCAAGTTATGATGAGACTGTGAAGGAAGCCGAGGAAGAGAGTGGTATTACAAAGAGAGGAGCAAGGTTTTGACGGGAAAAGAGTCAGAGTACAGGAGAAGGTCCTGCTGCGATCGAAACGCAAAATCGCGAAGGAAGACCACACGGGACAAAGTGACCTCACAGTGCCGACAAGGACAACCAGGCTACACCTAGGATAGAGGCAGGACCAACCCCCAGCAACAACGTACCCACACCTTCGCTCACTATCTCTCAACCAGGAAGAAATACAACTTTGACATCACGTGTTCATCGTGTCAACAGAACTTGATTGCTAGTAGCTCAGCGACTGTAGGAAGGAAGCCCAGGATGGCGGGAGAAGATGCAAATTTGTCGTTGTTCCATGGAAATGGAACAAATAATCCTGAGCAATATTGGTTCTTATGTGAAGTAGTATGGACTGTTAAGCAACTTACTAATGATGATGCCAAGAAAGGACAATTGGCGACAACTCTTAAGGGTCATGCATTGGACGGGTTTATGAAGTTTGTCCAGGTTCCCACAGGCACTCCAGAGAAGACGCTAGAGGAGGTTAGAAAAGGATTGATTGCAGAGCTCAGAAAACCCAAGTTTGAAGCACAGTATATTACAAAACTAAAAGAGATTAAGCAATATCCAAATGAAACTGTGTGGGATTTTGATCAACGGTTCAAAACACTGATGGCAAGGGTCAACTTTGACATGAGCGAAGTCCAGCACAAAGAATGGTTCATCGCGGCCTTGCTACCTCATATTTGGCTCCTGCTGATGTAACAGAACATTACAACACCGAGTGAATCCTTGGAAATTACGATGCAATTAGAAGCTTCGTCGATTGGTGAGAACGCAGCTGGCATGTCGCAGATTCAGACAAAGCTAGCCAACTTGACCATACAGCTGCAAGACCTTAATAAGGGTAAAGAACATCGTGAAAAGGCATGGTGTACATGATGTCGTGCAGAGGGGCATACTAAGGATAGCTACCCAGACTTCTGCAATTATCTGGTATCAGGAGCGCCGAATCCATTAAGTGGCGGAGGTATGCCATGGTGTTGCATTTGTCAGGTATATGGGCATCGACATGAGGAGTGTCAATACATGCAAAAGATGGTCACAAAGCCAATGAATTTGTATTGTACCTTCTACAAGTTTGTCGGACATGAAGATAAGGATTACCACACGTATGGATTTTACTTCAAGAAAGAATGTACGATGCAGTCTATGTGAAGGATGACCAGCGTGTTGTACAACAACCGCAACTGCAGCCATAGGTAGCCTAGCCGCTACCTCAACTGCAGGTGCAGTTTATACCACAGCTGCAACCACAATAATAGTTTATGCCATAGTATACTCTGATGCAGATGGCTCCACAACAGCCACAGTACGTTCAGCAGCCACAATACGTTTAGCTAGGACAGTGTGTTTAGCTAGGGTAGTGTGTTCAACTGCAACCGAATCCCATGCAACAACAGTTCAATCAACCAAAATATCAGCAGTAAAGGGGATTTCGTGGAGGATTCCGAGGTGGATGCGGTGGAGGATTTGGTCGTGGAACAGGACGAGGAGGTCGCGGACCTATCCAATGTTATAGCTGTGGAGTGTTGGAACACTACCAAAGAGATTTCCCACAGTTGCAGACACAGTGTACATTTTTTTTTGTTACTGATCACACTATTGAAAACTGTCCGCAGTTGATTGCGCGATGGCAGGAGGGAAATGTTCCGCAGTTGTGGAACCATAATCAGTTGCAACAACCAGTGTAGAATCAAAACTAGCCGCAGAACCAAAATCAGCGTCCAAATCAGAATGCCAACCAGACTGCGAACCAACCTGGGAATCCACTGCTGAACCAGACTCGGGGTGCAACTATCGCGATAATTTCTGCGAAGCCGAGGACCCAAGATGCTGCTGTTGCAGTGATCACTCGCGGAGGTGCGACGACAGGAGAAGATGGTCCACATCCACTCATCCGATTAGCTGGGCAGAAGAAGGTGCAGTTTCATATTGATGCCGAGCGAGATACATTTTTTCAAGCACGTTAAACGATGGGACAAAATCCTGGTAAGGCAATTATTTGTGACATGCCCCCTGTTTTTTATTCAACTTCAGAGGCAGGTCCATCGCGCCAGTTTGGTACTTTACAAAAAAAATTTGAAATTTGTTTATCGCTGGAAAGAGATCCGGATGCTCTTGCTGAGATCGATGGGTTGTTGCATCGACCATCTAGGGGATGGAAAGAGTCCACGGTAAACTCCTTTTAGAGGTGGAAGACAACTAAGGAGATGCGCATGAACATACAGATTGGGGAGTATGAGGTCGATTCAATCATTCTGGATCTTGGCTCAGATGTCAACATTCTAACAAAGCAGGCCTGGCAGAAAATGGGGAGCCTAACACTGAAATGGTCTCCCGTGCAGCTTCGATTGGCTAATCAGGCCAAGGTGACACCAATTGGGAGAGTTTCACGCCTTGTTGTGGACATTGAGGGGATGAAGACATATGCCGATTTTGATGTTATCAAAGTTGTTGAAGGGGGAAGTTCCTATCCCGCGTTGCTGGGGATTGGATGGGCTAATGACAGTGCAACAGTAATTAAATTTAAGAAGCGGATGATGAATTTTGAAAACCGCGACCTCAGATTCATAGCTCTGTTGGATCCAGCTGAAGGACGTAGGTATGTTGAACTAGTAAAAGATGAAGTTTCCAGCGGATGGGACCATGCGTAAAATATTTCAGAAGATTACATTCATCCGACTTCCAACGATGAACTTGGGTGGCGCAGCTCCAGTTCTGCGTCTTCCGACGCTTTAGAGAATTGGCAGAATCATTTGCATGAGGTGTCACTTCGCAAGTGTGGGTTGATCACGCAGTCATTATGCTGTGTTGTGAATGAAACTGTTGCATTGCCAGTATATGAAGGGTTTCCCAAATTGTCTAAATTTCTCGTGGAATTTGAGGAAAAGGTCTCAGAACCAAAGCGATTGCTGGCATTGGAGGAAGCGTTGAAAGCTGCTCCAGCATGTTGGTGGGAGACCCATAAGAAGTCGATTGCTGGGTGGTCGCAGTGCTGGAGATTGATGACAGTTCGCTTTGGTGACACTGAAGTTTACCACATAGGGAAATATGATGAATGGAATGAACTTGGCAGTCATCTGGTTGAATGTCAGAGGTTGTGGGCATCGCGACCAAAGGATGAGTGGGTCCATGATATTGTCCATACTTTGGACGAGATGTCGCGATCGTGGTATGCATCCGCTAAGTTTCCCGGAGAGATTACCACTTGGTTCAAGTTGACGGTTTGTTTTATGCACACCTTCAGTTTCGTGAATGCCAATCCCGATGTTCACAATGCCCTACAGATCATCCGCGATGTTGTGCTAAAGGTAGTCCTAGTTGCATACCCTACGGATCTGCATACGCATTGTCAGATGCAATCAATGTTGGAATGCTACAATATTACTGGTGGACCAGAAGATGATGATCATCCGTGAAATATCAATATTCCGGAGACAGAAGGGAGTCGTGATATTGTAGCACCTGATGCACTGGCCGATCCAGTAACTCAACCATTAAATATTAGGAAGATAAACATTGGGATAGAGGAGAGCCCAAAGTTTGCAAATGTTGGCAGCTACTGGGATGAAGACATGATGGAAAAGGTCACAAACCTGTTGCATGAGTTCCAAGACTTGTTCCCTACGAATTTTTCTGAGATGAAGATCCTGTTGAAACCAGATGCAAAACCAATAAGGAAGCGACTGTATCGACTGAATCCGTGCCATAAGGAAAGGGTCAAAGTAGAACTTGACCGCATGTTGGATGCTGGCATCATTGAACCGGTTGAAGAATCTGTCTGGATTAGTCCGATGGTGGTGCAGGACAAAAAGACAAGTGAAGTGCGAATTTGTGTCGACTTGCGGAAGCTGAATGATGCTTGTCTGCATGATCCATTTTTGACATCGTTCACTGATGAGGTGTTGGAGGGCGTGGGTGGCCAAGAGATGTATTCTTTCATGGATGGGTTCTCTAGCTATCACAAGATCAGAATCACGAAAGAGGACTGCCACAAGACAACATTCGTGACAGACTGGGGCTGTTTTCAGTACATGGTGATGTCGTTTGGGTTGAAGAACGCACCTGCGATATTCTCTCGGGTCGTTGTTGCTGCTTTCAGGGATTTTATTCAGAAGTTTCTGCAATTTTACATGGATTACTGGATAGTTTATGGATTGATTAGCGATCATCTAGCAAATCTGTGACTGATGTTGAAGCACTGTCAATAGCATTAGATATCGTTGAACTTGAAGAAGTGCATCTTCTGTGCACCGTTTGGGATATTACTGGGTCACATTGTTTGTGACCCAACAAAGATTGTGCTCATTCTGAGCTCAACACCACCTACCAATGTTAAGCAGTTGAGAGCGATGTTGGGACACACTGAGTACTATCGCAAGTTTATCCGGGGTTATGCAATGATCACGACCCCTATGGAGAAGTTGTTGAAAAAGGGTGCGGTATTTCAATGGAATCCCGAATGTCAAGTCAGTTTTGAGACACTGAAGGCTAAGATGGATTTAGCACCAATACTGGTATTTTCGGACTGGAGCAAGGAATTCCACGTCCATGTAAATGCATCATCAATTGCACTGGGAGTAGTGCCCACACAACCAGGGGAAGGAGATTTGGATCACCCAATTGCTTTTGTGAGTCGGAAATTGTCGTCTGCAGAGAGAAATTATACCACTACAGAGAGGGAAGGTCTAGCAATGGTATATGCGCTGTAGAATTTTAGGTATTACCTATTGGGAGGTATCGTTAAGATGTTCATAGACCATTATGCATTGAAATATTTGGTCAATAAGCCTGTGTTGGGGGGGGAGATATGTTGCTGGCTACTTCTTTTTCAGGAGTTTGATTTTGAAGTGATTGTGAAGCTAGGTTGCTTGAATGCGGGGCCACATCACTTATCGCGGATTCAGATAGGGGAGGAACCAACCAACATTGAAGATGGGTTTCCAGATGCACAACTGTTCAAGGTTGAAGTAGCTGATGATTATTACGAAGAAATAATTCAGTTTCTGGCAACAAGAACCACACCAGAAGGGTTTACCACTAGTAAGAAGAAGTAGTTGGTGGTTAAGGTTGTAGATTTCCAGTTGATTCCTGGACAACTGTATAAGCTTGGACCAGATGAGATCTTGAGGTGCTGTGTTCTGCCTCATGAGCAAGGGAAGATATTGTCAGAAGCACATGCAAGAATGGCTGGTGGACACTACAGCGGTCGTGCGACTACCAGGGAGGTGCTTCGTGTGGGGGCTTTGGTGGCCCACACTTCACAATGATGCGACAAACTATGCGCGAACTTGCGATGTTGGTCAATGGATTGGAAAACCCTCAAAGAGGGATGAGATTCCGTTAATACCTCAAGTGACATTGCAACCATTTGATAAATGGGCAGTGGATTTTGTGGGACCTATCAACCCACCTGGGAAGTGCACTGGTGCACAATACATAATCACCGCGACAGACTATTTGACCAGATGGGTGAAGGCTGCACCAGTCGTCGATTGCACCGTTGTGGCAGCAGTGTGATTCTTATTCGATAGTATTGTCACTCAGTTTGGATGCCCGAAGATATTGATGAGTGATCAGGGAAGTCACTTCATCAATCGCATTGAAAGTGGAGCTTTAGATACAACATAAGAAGAGTACGCCATATCATCCGCAGGAAAATGGCACAATAGAAGCTTTCAACAAAGTATTGGAGAATGCGCTGACAAAGGTTTGTAATGTGAACCGCGACAATTGGGATTTGAAGATTCCAGCAGTCTTGTGGGCATATCGCACCACTTGTAAGAGGTTGACGAGAAAGACACCCTTCAAATTGGTGTATGGGAAAGAGGCAGTTATGCCTATGGAGTACATTGTTCCAAGTCTGCGCATAGCGGCAGTGACATGCATGGATGATGAAGCAACATTAGGAGAACCTCTGGCGCAGGTAGTGCAGCTTGAGGAAGACCGCTTTATCGTAGTTTTTCACTAGCGCATGTATAAGGATCGACAAAAAGCTTGGCATGATCACCATATCAAGAAAACATAGTTTCAGCAGGGTGACTTGGTGTTGTTGTATGACAACAAGTTCATGAAGCATCCTGGGAAGTTACAGATGCATTGGCTTGGTCCATATTGCATCAGTAGCATAACTTCAGGAGGTGCAGTATAGCTGCAGTAGTTAGATGGAGTGATGCTCCCAAAGTTGGTGAATGGTAGCAGGTTGAAGCCCTACAGGATGGGCTCGGAGCAACGTGATGTCTGAATAGCATCGGCAGAAGAAAAAAAAGGTGCAGGATGCTAGGTGGCAGGATGGCACACCAGCATGGACAGAATGTGCAAGCAGGAGTGCTTGTATCGCAGTTTGGGTCTGTGTTAATTTTTGAGCATTAATTCACAATACTCTAGGATCTTTACTGAGAGAATAACATTTACAGTATATCAATGCATATCAATCATAACAAGCATGTCAATCATCACAAGAAGCAAAAGCATGAGATACAATAGACACACATAGTTTCCGTGGGGAAAACCCTAAGGTGAAAAACCCCACGACTTCCTCAGAGATAGATAGAGCAATAGCAAAACCAAAGTAAAACCAAAGCACAAGAGATAGACTCCTCTTAGCAGTTGATCCTCCTCCTCACATGTGCGCCACTTTCCGAGTGAAGGAAGTGTGAGTTCTGAAGTGATCCAAATAGAGATTTCCCAATCTCTATTTATACTTGTCATGTTTTCCCAATAACCTTATGGGGCCAACTTGTCTAGCTAGGTACAATAACTTCATATTACAGTATATCGGGCCGACCCCTTACAAGGTGGTCTAATAACCCATCGGCAAGTTAACACACTTGCGACACTTTTCAATACAAATGACGACACTTCCGTATAGAGGACTAATACATATCTATAGGAGTACAATAAATATATAAATGAAATACATTCCGAAGTTACATATACATCAACACTCCCTCTTAACTAGGAAGGTATTTCTCGACATAGATCATCTAGCACAAGTCTTCTTCTCTGGATCATCAGGGAATCA
Organism: Larix kaempferi; assembly: GCA_027924585.1. Lineage (NCBI taxonomy): Eukaryota > Viridiplantae > Streptophyta > Pinopsida > Pinales > Pinaceae > Larix > Larix kaempferi. Next base: position 27,823,310 of record BSBM01000372.1, on the reverse strand, counting down.
TCGTCATCGTCAATGCTGCTACTATCTCGATCAATATCTGAATCTACTCATCATAGGAAGTTATACAGAGCCAGTCCTTTTTTATACTGGATGTAGGCCCACCACTTGTAGGTCTTCATCACCACTGGCCATACTGTGGAATACTCAGAACTGACTACGTGCATCAACAAAACCTCGAAAGAGCATCCCAGGACTGATTACGAGCACACTGCTCAACCTATCGGATCTCCCAGGATCTTTTACATGTTGACCTTCACAAAACCTACTCAGAGCATCCCAGGATGTTACGAGCAAACCGCTCTACCTGTCTGGATCTCGATAGAGCATCCCAGGCTGTTACGAGCACACCACTCTACCTGTCCGGATTTTAAAGGATCTTTTCCATGTGACCTTTCGCAAAACCCACTCAGAGCATCCTAGGATGTTATGAGCACACCGCTCTATCTGTCTGGATCTTGATAGAGAATCCCAGGATGTTACGAGCACACCACTCTACCTATCCGGATTTTAAAGGATCTTTTCTATGCGAAACTGTAGCAAAACCTACTCAGAGCATCCCAGGATGTTATGAACACACCGCTCTACCTATCTAGATCTTGATAGAGCAACCTAGTATGTTACGAACACACCGCTCTACCTGTCCGATTTTTAAAGGGTCTTTTCTATGCTACCTACACAACCTGTCCACGGCCATAGAGTATCAAACCGATACTCACCATACATCATCATGATGTACATCATCACATGATCAACCTGATCATCATCATACCATCAACCTTATGTGTATCATCTGGAGCAACATCCTGATGCTCGTCATCTATGATCATCCTAATCATAATCATAGCATCAAACTGATGCATATCATCTGGAGCAACATCCTGAAGCTCGTCATCTATGATCATCCTGATCAAACAGTATATCCATCTGATGCATACAAAGTATCTACCTGATACATATCATCATACACGATCTACCTGATCATACAAATGTATCCATTTGATATACATAATGCATCCACCTGATACATACATAAGTACATGATCTACCTGATCATACAAGTATCCACCTGAGACATATACAAATACATGATCTACCTGATCATACAAGTGTCCACCTGATACATACATGATCTACCTGATCATACAAGTATCCACCTGATACATACATGATCTACCTGATCATATCCAGCATCCAACATGATGCATACATACATATACATATAAATGATCCAACTGATCATATCTATCATCCAACATGATGCATACATACATATACATATAAATGATCCAACTGATCATATCCAGCATCCAACATGATGCTTACATACATATACATATAAATGATTCAAGTGATCATATCCAGCATCCAACATGATGCGTACATACATATACATATAAATGATCCAATTGATCATATCCAGCATCCAACATGATGCTTATACAGAGCAGTAACTGGAGCATCATCCTGATGCTCACCATCTAGCGCTTCCATCCATAGCTATGGGAAGGATCCTCCTCTCACCATGCTTGGAATGGCTCTAGCAGATGTGTCCATCACTTCTTCCTCAAAGTGTCATCGATATGAAGAACACCAAGCCTCTCTCTGAAGTACTAGAACTTCACTCTAGTTAGTGGTTTCGTCAGTACATCTGCAATCTGCTCATCCGTCGCAACGTACAGGAGCTTCACTGCTCCTCTCTGCACCATATCCATGATATAGTGATATTTGATCTCAATGTGCTTCGACCTATCGTGGAACATCGGGTTCTCAGACAGCTTCACACAACTCTGGTTGTCACAAAAGATACCAGTAGTCTCCAGCGGGATATCAAATAACTCTGACAGTAGCTTCCGAAGCCATACTACCTCACAACTAGCCGAACAGGCTGCAACATACTCTACCTCGGTTGTACTCAGTGCTACGCAGGACTGCTTCCTGCTAAAACAAGAGATCACACTTGATCCCATACTGAAGCAACACCCAGATGTGCTCTTCCTATCTGCAGCACTGCCTGCCCAATCTGAATCAACATAACCTTGCAGGTTAAACTTTTGATTCGCATCATACTTGAGACCATAATAAACTGTACCCTTCAGGTACCTCAGAATATGCTTTACAGCAACCAGGTGAACACTCCTTGGATCCGTCAGGAACTGGCTCAATGTGTTCACTGCAAAGCAAACATCGAGTCTCATGTTCGTCAGGTACATCAAGGACCCAATCATCTGATGATACATAGAGACATCAATCGGCTCAGATGAAGTATCACATAGAAGCTTCAGGTTTGATTCCATAGCTGTGGCCATGGCCTTGCAGTCCATCATCCCGAACCTCTTCAGGATATCTACTGTATACTTTCCTTGTCCAAGGAAGATCCCATCTGCACTATGCCACACCTCCATACCTAGGAAATAGTGCATCATCCCCAAGTCCTTCATATCAAACTTGGCAACAAGCTTCATCTTTGTATCGACAATCAGTCTATCATCTCCTGTTACAAATAGTTCATCCACATATAGGAGAAGTATATTAGGATTTCCTTCCTCAACCTTGTAGTAAAGGTTGGAATCCGCTTTACTCTTGGTAAAGCCCAAACTAGATAGGAAACTATCCATCCTACCATACCAAGTCCTAGGATATTGCTTCAAGCCATACAAGGCTTTCTTCATTCTATACACATATGACTCCTTGTCATGTGTTTCAAAACCGAGTGGCTGCTCCACATACACTTCCTCTTCAACTACACCATTCAAGAAAGTAGTCTTGACATACATCTGGTGTATCTTCCATTTCATCGTTGCAGCCAGAGCAAGTACTGATCTGATGGAAGTTTACTTCGCTACAGGAGCAAAATTTTCTTCATAATCTATTCCCTCTTTTTGATAGAAGCCACGAGCTACGAACCTTGCCTTGTATTTTTCTATGCTGCCATCTGCAGCATGCTTGATCTTGTAGATCCATTTTGAAGTCACAACAGACTTCCCTTCAGGTCTTGGGACAACATCCCAAACATCATTCTTCATTATTGATTGGTATTCTTCGACCATGGCATCCTTCCATTCTTTCTTTTCCGCTACTTCTTCATAACTGGAAGGTTCTTTGTTCATGATATCACAGAGTAAAGCAACATAGCTGGTATGTGATCTAGTTCTCTTCTTTGCTCTGTGTTCTTCTTCTGGAATGCCATATATTTCTGCATCTTGAATGAACTCTCTAGCCCATGCAAGTTTCCTCTTGTGAGAGTTATTCTCACGGGGTGGATCTACAGGTTGTTGCGGATCTTCAATTTCACGATCAACATCTGGAATTGCTTCAGTCATGGTAGTGTCTTGAAATCTAGTTTCCCTAGGTTCTTCATAAACTTCAACATGTGTCTTCCTTGATTTGATGAATGTTGAGTTTTCATCAAATCTTACATCCCTGCTGACATCAATCTTCTTGAACCCTGGAAAGTATATTATGTAAGCCTTCGAGCTTTCACTGTAACCCACAAACATACCCTTCTTTCCTGAAGGATCTAGCTTGGTCCTCTTTTCTTTTGGGACATGAGCGTATACTGGACAACCAAATATTTTGAGATGGCCGACTTCAGGTTTCTTACCAGAAAAGACCTCTTCTAGTGTCTTGTTGTCCAATATCTTGTGGGGTGTTTTGTTCTGCACATATACAGCTGTCCTAGCTGCTTCTTCCCATAGATGCATAGGTAGATCCTGGTCATGCAACATTGCCATTGTTGCTTCCATGATTGTTCTATTGTTTCTTTCTGCAACTCCATTCTGTTGTGGATTGTAGGGAGCAGTCAACTCCCTCTTAATCCCTGAATCACTGCATAACTTCTTGAAGTCACCTGAGGTGAATTCTCCACCATTGTTGGATCTAAATGTTTTGATCTTCTTATCAGTTTGGTTCTCCATCAAGGTTTTGAATTCCTTGAACTTATCCAACACTTCATCTTTGTTCTTCAAGAAGTAAACCCAAGTCTTCCTGGAGAAGTCATCAATGAAAGAGACATAGTAAACATACCCACTCAGAGAGTTGGATGACATCGGGCCGCATACATCAGAGTGGATAATTTCCAAGATACTTTTTGCCTTGCTTTCACTGCTTGGAAATGCCTTCTTTATGTTCTTTCTTTTTGCACATCCTTTGCAAACACCTTCATGCTTGGTCTTAATTTCAGGAAGACCTTCTACAGCCTTACTTGCAATTGGTAATGCTTTGTAGTGCATGTGTGCAAGTCTTCTATGCCAAAGTTCACTTGGCTCCATGGAATCATGCACCATGGCATGTTCAGGTTGTCCCTTCAATTTATACAATCCTCCCTCTTGCTCTCCAATCACCACTGCATCATCAATAGTTTTACCCTTTGGCCACATTAGGACTTGGCCATCTACAAATGCAACCCTCATACCTTTTGCATCTAATGCAGAGATGTAGAGTAGACTCTTCTTGAGCCCAGGTACAAATAGCACATCTTTCATCTTCAAGGACTTTCCAGATTCTAGGTTGTAGGAAGCTTCCCCACTTCCTTTGATAGGGTATTGATAATCATCCCCAAGTTTCACCTTATGGGGTGATTCATGTTCAAATAGGTTTACAAAATATTATTTAAACCCAGTCATGTGTTTGGAAGCCCCACTGTCGATTAACCAATCATTACAACCATGAGAGATAGTACCTGTGAGAGCAGAGATTAGAACATACTCTTCTTCGCTTGATGAATCATCATCATCACTTTCTGCTCTAGCTTTCTTCCTGGGAGGTTCATCATCCTCAGCAGCATGAGCATGATATCTTCTTTTGTTATTCTGCTTCTTCTTGTTGAAGTTGTTGTCTTTCTTCTTCTTGGGACAATTTGAAGCAAAGTGTCCCATTTCATTACATTCGAAACATCGAACATGAGATAGATCTTTCTTCTTGTGATGAGGGTGAGAATGTTTCTTGTTATGAGATTTCTCCCTCTTAACCTTGATTCCCTTGGTGTGAGCTGTGAGAGCTTGATCTACACTCCCCATCTTTTCTTCTCGTGCCACAAGCCTAGCTTCTTCTTGAGAGAATTCCTCCCACAGTCTACTGAAAGAGATCAATTTCTTTCTTGCACAAATTCCTTGAATAAAGGAGTCCCATGACCTAGGTAGTCCATTCAGAGTGGTCATAACTACTTCACCATTGTCCACTACTTCATCCACAGCTTCAAGTTGTTCCTTGATCTAAGAGACCTTGGAGAAGTAAGATTGAATGGTCTCTCCATTCAACATCTTGACCCCTTTCAATTGATTCCGCAGAGTCATCTTCCGATTTATGTTCTTCCCTTCAAATAACTTGGTCAAGGAGTCAAACATCTCCTTTGGTGTCTTTAGAGATGACACATGTGGTATGAGATGGTCTTTGATAGAATCAGCAATGATTCTCTTTGCCTTGACCAAGTTCTTATTATGCAATACGTTAGCCTCTTCATCCTATGGGATAGGGACCTCAGAGCTGATATAGGAGTCCAATTCATTTTCTTCCAGGATTAACCCAATCTTATATTTCCAGGCTCGGAAGTTATCAGCCCCTTCAAGATTATCCTCAAGCTTGGTGTGGTGAGACATCTTAAAGAGTACTTCAAATGGAAATAGAAAAGATTTAGGTCTTACCACTTGCTTTGCTGAAAACTAGATCTAGTCTCGGATTAGGGTTTGTCGAAAAAACCCTAAAAATTCAAAATGTGAATTTCAACTTTCTGAAAGGATAGAAAGATGCGCCTTGATGATCTGATCAGCTTGGTGTATTCAGAATTTGAGATCTGCAAAGCTTCACCCTTCAGAAATGCCTTTTAGTCTTCCCGGGTTCATTGGGGAGGACCCTGAATTAGGGTTTGAGTTTCCCAGAAATTTATCCAACCAAAAATCTCGATCCAAAGCTCTAAACTTCGATTTTTCCAAGGAGCTTCTAGCTATGTCTTCATATTTCAGAAATTCCTATTTTTGTGGAAACCCTAATTTTTAGGGCCAAATCTAAAAATGCTCAGAATTGAATTCTGATTGGACAGATAGATTCTCCTTGATGAGTAGAGTCAATCTACTATACTGCTTTTCCAAATTCTATGGAGAGAAACCCAATAAGCAAGAAACCCTAGTTTCCATCACTGCACAATGTCTTCTTCTCAGGTTAGCTCTCATACCATGTTAATTTTTTAGCATTAATTCACAATACTCTAGGATCTTTACTGAGAGAATAACATGTACAGTATATCAATGCATATCAATCATAATAAGCATGTCAATCATCACAAGAAGCAAAAGCATGAGAGACATTAGACACACAGAGTTTCCGTGGGGAAAACCCTAAGGTGAAAAACCCCACAACTTCCTCAGAGATAGATAGAGCAATAGCACAACCAAAGTACAAGAGATAGACTCATCTTAGTAGCTGATCCTCCTCCTCACATGTGCGCCACTTTCCGAGTGAAGGAAGTGTGAGTTCTGAAGTGATCCAAATAGAGATCTCCCGATCTCTATTTATACTTGTCCTGTTTTCCCAATAACCTTATGGGGCCGACTTGTCTAGCGAGGTACAATAAATTCATATTACATTATATCAGGCCGACCCCTTACAAGGTGGTCTAATAACCCATCAGCAAGTTAACACACTTGCGACACTTGTCAATACAAATGATGACACTTTCGTATAGAGGAATAATACATCTCTATAGAGTACAATAAATATATAAATGAAATACATTCTGAAGTTACATATACATCAACAGTCTATGCCACGACAGCTGCAGGGTCGCGACCTCGTCAAATCAACAATAAATGCAGGAAATTAAAGGCAATTAATTAGCGGCGCGTGATGAAATGATCGGCATTAATGGTGGATCCGACCGTTGGATTGACAAGATCGACGGCGGATTCGGGTAATTAAGGCATGATTTGGTTTGATGACTTCTTGAACACGTCACTATTTGATTAAAGGGAAACTTGGATGATGTAGGAGATTCCTCTTGATATAAAAAATGATTATTTAGCAAACTACTAATTATTATAACTTAATATTACAAGTGTAGATTTCAAATTATTGAAATAAATCAAGAATGCAATAAAATGGTTCTAAAATAATAAACACCATTCATTAATACAATGTACATAAGATATACCTTAGTAAACTCAATATGGGAAAACTCAGCTAGAAATCGAGGACTATGACTTACTCTTTTCTTCTCGGGTATGAAATGCAAATACAAAGAAAGATGAACTCACTATGGTGTTGCTATATACATTATGGCATGTATGGCTACTACAAAGTTTTATACTTCCTTTATTCCATCCATAATATCCCATTCCTTTGTTTTTCTTCCACTCAATACCATGGTGGTAAAAGTATAGCTCAACTTGTGAAGGGTATAATTTCCTCATACAAACCTTGATTGAGGTGATCTGTGTCTCGTTGGAAAGATATTGACATGTAGATGGAGGGTTGGAAAATTTGTTCACAAATTTTTGACTTCAAATCCAATTGTGTAATGTCCTAAACGAGATTTAGAGGTTTTAAGACCCCAAATCACCAAAATATGACTTGCCTCTAAAATGGACCCTACAAGTTAATAGCTTCATTTTTTCCGCTCAATAAGTGTCAAAATAGATGACAAACTATATAGTGATCCAATGCTGATCACATCTCAAGTTTTCTATCTCCAATAGGATCTCCACAATTTTTTTGTTTACTAGTTTGTCTGTGACTTGTGGGTCTAGCTTCTGGTCTAAGAAACTGCAACCCAAGGGCATCTAAGCCATCAAAATCACCTGGGGATCACACCTGGCCTAGGCTACACCAACCCTTAACATGGACGGATTTTTAAGTGTCTCCTCCTGGCTATGTCCTTATGGGGTTTGAATTAGGGTCATCATGCAAAACAAGGTCCATTGAAACAAACCATGCTAGTGGGATGTGACTAGGATCTCCACATTTTGAGATAGAGGCGGTGGGGAATTTAATTCTACGTTTTGATTTTTTTTTAGTTTAAATTTGGGTTAAGTTTTGAAAATTTTAAATTTATGTTTGGAATTTTGAGGTTTTGAATTTGAGGGTTTACATTTGGAAATTATGTTTGGGTTTGAGGATGGGTTAAATTGTAGCTTCTCCAATCTAATAACCTTAGTCAAAGAATTAAAGAAAATAAATTAATTTCTAAAAAAGTAGGTTTTACAAATATGAGCTATTAAGAATAAAGAGAACTAGGGATTCCTACATTGAAACAATTGCTGATTCTTGCTACCGAATCATGACCCTTTCAATTTTGTTATAGAATCACACCCCATGAATTTGGATGCTCTCCAAAATTTTCATATTATAACACACATGTTTCATAATGTGCACACGTTTCTTATTACTTATGAGACGGTGCTTGTCTAGTAGAATGTGTAATATGCTTTTTGGTGCCAAGCTTCTTTAAACATAATGTGAGCACATTATTTTATAACATGCACACATTATATATTTTGCTTAACATGAGCAAGTTTTTTCGAAACTCAATTGCCTCATTTAAGGCCATGAACTTCATAAGAGCACCCTATTTTACATGTTATGGGGTTAGGGGCTATTATTCAGTGGGTTTGCATGTTAAATATCCATATGTTATGGGGTACATGTTAGTGGATTAAGAATCAATTGCTTAAAAGGTTAGGGGGTTAATGGGTTAAGGGTTAGTGGGTAGGGATCATTCATATTTAATGGATTAAGGTTTAGGGATTAAGGGATTTTAGTAGCTAATTATTAAAACATAATTAATGCGTTAACGAGTTATTAACTAGTTGTTAGATAGTGGATAAAAGATTAATATTTACTAGAAATTGTCTCAATGGTGCAAAGGGACGTCATAAAAAAATACAATATATTAAGATATAATCATTATTATGTGTATTTAAACATTGTCAATGAGTAGGAAAGTTGATAGTTGTAAATCTCTCACGATTTGAGTTAAAGCAAATAATATTGACTTCTTAGTATTGTCATAGGCATTAAAATTAAACCATAACTTCCACAACGTACATTAGATAAGTAGGAATATTCCGAAAGGGTCATTGTAAACATTAAACATATTTTGTCCATAAACTCTAGTTAGAGTAGTTAGAGCAGCTTGTGAAAGATGATCTTACCATAATTTATAATGAACTTGATCTCTATAATTAATTGTTATAATGATTGTAAGGCTAACCATAATTGACGTTATAAGCTTGAAACTAAAAAAACCAATGCAATGCTTAAACTGTAACATTTTTCTAATGGAATGGATATATTTCAAACATGTAATAACAAATCACACATAGTTATTTCACTTATGCTCAAAGTTTTGAATATAGATTTTGTTGGTCACAATATGTTTCTATAAGTTAATAATGTGAAAACAAGTACCAAACATCCATTAAAAATTGAGACAAAGCAATATTTCCATAATGTAAGTATATTTTAGTGTGAACTATGTAACGACAAATCACACTTGTTTTAATGACATTCAAAGATTTCAATGTAGAAAATTTTGGTTAAATATTTTTCTACAGGTCGACAAAACAATGAAACAAGTACTAATTGTTTTGGGACAAAACAATGAAACAAGTACTAATTGTTTTGGGACAAAACAATGAAACAAGTACTAATTGTTTTGGGACAAAAGGCTCTCCCTTCAAAATATTTGGATGGAATGATAGTGAAGATAATATGATATATCAGGAAAAAACAACAAATCTTTAAATTTTAAATCAAAATCTTATTAAAGAGATTGCGTAATTAAGAAAAGTAAACATATTATAAAAAAGGTAATAAAATGCTACATAGAAATTGTCAAAAGATAACAAATAACGTATAATTGAGACTTAGATATGTCATGATGAGGAATTCTCAAATGAAGGCCTGATATGTAAGGGTGAGTAATTAATAAAAACAATGAATCATCTTATAATCGAAAAAATCAAAGTGGAAGAAATTAAAAAAAAAAAAAATTATTGACACAAATCTTATAATAGAAAAATTGAAGGTGGAAGAAATTAAATCGTAGAAACTATTTACACGTAGATAATTTATGATAAAGTAAAAAAAAATTATCGAGAAAAGAAAATCCACATCTTTGAGAGACATACAAGCATATTCCAAAATTGAGCTGGTTGAATATTCTTTTATAAATTAATAATGTGAAAACAATTACCAAATAGGACAAAAACATATTTATAGTGGACTAAGTATATTTTAGTATGAACCATATAACAACAAATCACACATAGTTGTTTTGATGATGCTTAAGGTTTTGAATATAGAAATTTTTGGTTGAATGTTTTTTTATAGATAATAATGTGAAACAAGTACTAATTCCAAATCTTCTACATATTATCAAGTTGCATTAATTAGAACTAAGGAAACATTCATGAATGGCATAGAACCCTACAGTTCAATTTTTGGTCTTATTAAACATGATAAATTACTAACCCAATATTGCACTTGATTTAGAAATATTGATCGAGTCCCTAAACATTTTGAAAATAATACATTTGTTTCATTGTTTCCATAAAAGGAGCAGTTATGAGAAGGCAATTTTTTCAAAACAAAACATAAAATTTTATAGCCAAAAAATTACTAACCTTGAAACGTTTTAAATTCTATGGAGAGTTTTGTGAGGTAGGGAAAACAATTAAGAACTATGAGAGATGGCACATCCCAACTCATGAAACCTAATTATTTAAAGGAATTCATGGTAGAAAGGCCGCCAAATTAAACTCTATTGTGGACAAATATAGATGCCCACAAACATTGAGCTCTAACCATGGACTATAGATCATATTCACTAACTATTACCATCAATAATTTCAACATTTTCGAATCCTTTACACCTTTTGATTGCTTAATTTCCAAGAAGAGTGAACCTTGCTACAACGAACTGAAGTGCATCATCAATGATATTTAAATATGATATATAACATGTTATGAGACACCACAAAAGAAGTGGGCATGTGTTTAGATTCTTTATTAAAGTGTAATTTACATAGTGTAATGTGCCCAAACCAACATAGGCACACTAACTCAAAACTTTTGAAAATTCAAATACATAGAAGATGTGCTAGATACAAAAAAATTGACTAGTTTGGCTAGAAATCAAAGGTTGAACCCCAAACACCTATAGACCCTTCCAAATTTTCCCAAGATGGACTTTAGGACCTTCTAGAGCTCAAGTAAATTCTACATCATCCTAAATAGACTCCCAACTTCAACAACTGCACATTCTCTAGGTGCATCATGCCTGGGTAGACTCCTTTGGATAAACCAAAGGCTTCAAGGTAATATCCCTAGGAATTATGTGGAACCCAATGGATTTTGGTGCAGATATAGAAGTGGATGGAATTAAACTAACCCCAACCAGGTATAAAAACCCTAATAATTTCAATTAGACTCAACTGGACTCAATTTGGAAGATAGCAAATTAAAACTAGTTTTTGGACCACTCGACTGGAGGATTTCCAAGACAATTCAAATGGCCTATAAGGGTCACGAATTTATAATATGAAGGCTTATATGGATCGTATAAGATGTATTATTAATGCATCAACTCACACACATATATTTGGATCCATGGAATTCATTCTAATAAAACATTATGGAAAACTAGTCAAATTCAACACCATAACGAGCATAGGATCAATTATTTATTAAAGATGCAGAAATAATTTGCAGAACATAAAGAAATTTCATTACATGGAATAACAGAGGGTATCCTTGAAATTATAGAGCTTTAGAAATAGCATCAAATACCCAAGGGGTTGTTATCCTCCCTCAATAACATAAGTAATTACAAGACATGGCAGAAAATGCTCCAACTGATGAAATCTTCAACACTGAACAAGGTAGCATGTATCTGATAATGGAATGGACATGCAAGTAGATTCAAATATCAGGTATTAATTCCTTGCTCCTCATGATCTGACTGAATCCACACTAGATTGTGTAACAGAAGGGGCACATCTCCCAACTATGACTAGGGGCACATCTCCCAAGTCTTGAGAAGCTTAGAGCTCTCAATGCAAAACTCAAACTGGAAAAAGATGTGAGTGGGTGCACCTTTACTTCTTTTATAATTTGATTTGGATTCAAGATTAAATGGATGTGATCACTTGGCTCATCCAATGCACCCTCACTGACTAATTTTTGGACTAGCAACTTTATCCTTATTTTTCCTCGCTTTCTTTCCTTTCTGCTTTAGTCTACTTTTGGAAACTCCTGCTTTTCCTTGATTTTCTTTTCTTTCTTGATTTTCCAGTGCTTTATTTCTTTTATGTTGCTTTCTATTTTTCCTATTCTTTATTGCTTTTATGCTGCCTTCCAACTTTTCAGTTGAATTATTGATTTTCTCTAATTTTCTTCTAATTTTCTTTTTTGGAAGACAACTCATGGGGTCCACTAAAGCTCCTATGATCCCTCCTAGGCCACCTAATAATTTACACCTCATCAATATTTAAATAATAAATAAATATTTACAAACTATGAGCTTCATCACTTCTATATAGTTTAATTTAATTAAACTAAATAGCCATGGACCAGTATTAATCCTAACTAATTTATTTAATTTTCCACTAAGACCCATGGGGTCTAATGGGATAGTGGTTGCTCCTTGGTGCTATAAAAAATGGGTCCATTACAATCTTCCCCTTCCAAAATTTGCTTGTCCTCAAGCAAATGAAAATATGGATGATGAAGCATTTGTACATTTTTCCACCAAATTTTGCAAACATGTTTCATAAACCATGTGTACATCATATCCAACACAAATGACCCTTTTTGACAACTTGCATTGGTCACCCTTTTACATCGTGTCATGAGTGAACTTGCTTTTGAAACACTCCATTGCAAATTGTGTTGCAAAACATGGACTAAATTTGACCAAGGCATGTAAAAAAAAAACTTCTCTTGTAGCAATTGGAATAGGAATGATCATGCATGTATAAACTTATGCTCCTGTGAGCAATATGATATGGGATGTACATAAGGTCTTCTTTGATGATATTTCCTGAAAAATCACTATCATGCACCAAGAGATTAGAAAGATACATCAAGGAAAAATTGCATACGTGTTTATTACCCATTCTTGCTCATGTAGTGGTAGAGTGTGTAGAAGATGAGCAAGTTGAATATGCTCTACCTCATACCATGTGTTGCACCACTTTTTATACTTCAATTCATAAAATGACTCACATGAAATCCTTTCTTGCTTCCATACATTGAGATCCTTGTGTGCTAAGATGTGAAATTATGTAACACAACAGATCATTGAGCCTGAGAAAATCTCACAGTGAAAGAATTAGCAAGGAAGAAGAATTGTAGTGAATAGACCAGTAAAAGCAAACACGCAAATAAAATCAGATGTGATTAATAACTGGTGTCATATTCTATTAATCTGTATAGTAAAAGAATATAGTACAATTGAGAGAATTCGATTATCTAGGAGGAATTCGAATCCATGTTAGTCTAGCATAGGAAATATCACCACTACAATGCTCTAGAGGTTCCAAACTGAATTGATTATCAGTGAACTAAAGCTATTGTAAGTTAACTAAGCATGAAGGGCGCATCAGTGAGTTTTTCATGCAAATCAGGCTAGAGAGGGTGCATTTGAACACAGTCAGTTGCAATCAGAGCTCAAACCCCCGACTAGAGTCATGAAATCAGGTGAACTGAACCAAATAACTAAGTTAGCTCCTAAAATGTAGGGAACTAACTCTGCATGGCATAACTGATGCATGTAGGGCGCATAAAGTGGATAATGTGTCCTGAATGACATATGCACACCACTAGGGGGTCAACAACATCATCTGATACTAGGAATAAGCAAATAATACTAAGGTGGACCAGGATTGGAGTATTAATTATCCTAACACCACCCTTAATCCAAATTTAGACAACCTAGGCCCTGGTAACTAATACCAAAGGTCACCCAAACAATAAAAAATAAATGTTCGTGAAACTAAGGAAATGGGGAAAACCTCATGGGAACCCCCCCCCCTAAAAAATGAACAACAGGGAACTCAAGCAGCCTTGACACTCAGCAGAGATATGAGATAGGAAAATATCTTCCAAGTGAAAGACTTTGTAAAAATGTCTGCAATTTGCTCCTCTGTAGGGCAATAATGTAGTGTGATGGTCCTGTTGTGCACTAGTTCCCTGATGTAGTGCATGTGAACCTCAATATGTTGCTTTTGAACTCAATCATTGGAGATCTTTATGGAACTTTGATTATCATAGAAAAAAACTAATGAAGGATAATTATGAATTCAAAACTCTGTCAAGATGCCATGTAACCGAATTGCTTGAATAGATGCATTCACAGCCCCTTTGTACTCTGCTTCTGTTGAATAGAGTGAGAGTGTTGCTTGCTTCTTGCTTGACCAACAGATTGGTCCTGATCCCAACATGAACATGTAGCTTGAAGTAGATTTCCTATTAGTGTTGTCTCCTGCCCAGTCTGAATCAGTAAAACCAACTAGATCTAACTGAGCACCAGTAGAATAATGAATCCCAAACTCTTTTGTACCTTGCACATAGTGCAAGAATCTCTTTGTTTCCTTCCAATGGATCATGTGGATCTTGCATGTACCTTGCCACATCACTAAAAGCATAAGATAGATTTGATCTCGAATGTGTCAAGTACAATAAGCTACTGTTATAGGTCAAATATGCACTTCTCTGTCAGTGATTACATTATGTTGTCGATCACACAAAAGAACAACTAGGATTGAAGAGCTAGATTGATCTGGATGATGTATGGACTGGATTCACCCTCTTCAGATGACAAAATACTTGATTTTGTTGATCTTTTGACATGTATGCCCCTCTTCCTTCAGTAGACCAGCATACACCTTGGAATGTTCCCTACTCTCCTCAAGTACAACCAGCGTACATCTCCCAAAAAGTTGTAAACACTTGTTGTAAAGCACAAAAGTTGCTTCATGTACGCTGCTCTTGTTGTATGAAACCCGCGTACATATTAAGATGAAATCAAAATATATTAATTTGATGAATTGGGATTAGTTGAAGTTGGTTTTTCAACTTCCCCAACCTCCCAATTCAACTACCTCTTGAATCCAACTGCCTACCTTGTCCCATAAATACAAGGAGGATCCATGAGAGGGGTTAGACTTAGTAGTCATAAAAAAGCTTGAAAGAATACTTGGAGTATTGTTATGTTGGAGGAATTCCCAAGTCAAGAGTGAAGAGCAGGAGCCCAAAATCTGGTTGCAGAAGCATCTCTACACATCAGGTATATTGTACTGATTCATGTTTCTTTGACAATAAAAAGGTCGAAACACCCTTCCTGTCCCAAATTGAATGTCTACTAGATTGTATATTCATTTGGTTCAATATCTTGTTATATTTGATGTTCCAGTTGTATATGATTTCATCATATTTATTATATCCAAGATATGCTGAGGAAGGTATCGTTTGTATTGTAGGTTCGTCAAGTAGAAGATCAAGCGAGAGACCAAGCGAAAGCTAGGACCAGCAGTCGATAAGAGGTATTTCTCTCAATCTCGATCTCTTTCTTTTGAAGGAACTATATGCAATATAATCAATGTGTTTACCTTCCAACCCCTCCCAGTTGGTAGTGTCCATCTCCTCACTATAAGGTAGAAATCCTGAACAACAGACTAGCGACTTTGCTGGGGAGTAACCGTGTGTTTCACTACTCTAGGAGACCTAGTTAGGTGTTCTTCCAGCCATTTTTTCAGTTTTTGATTGTCTGAGAGGCTTTGTAGGTCTGTGTTACCCTTTCTCTTTGCCTAACTCACCTCAGTTGACTATTTGCAAAGCCTGTTGGTGCCCTTATGATGCATGTATGCTCGTCCTCCCTACTTATAGTAGAATTTTTTAGCTGATGAACGCCCCTCCTTGCAATGCACAGTAGCGTACATATCTTGATGTACGCTAGTCTCTACACTGCACAGTAGAGTATTTTCCTGTAGTGTCTAGTTTTGTTGTTAGGGTTTGATTTCCAAGTTTTTGGTTTCTTTTCTATCTTGCTGCTTTGCTTCCTCTGCTGACCCCTGAGACCTTTTATGTCTCTGTTGAGTCTTGCTTGCCTCTCTGATGTCTGTTAGCTTGTTTTTGCTTGCTTGAGTCCTTGTTAAGTGTCTTCACTTCCTTCTATCCCTTTTCGAAGTTCATGTGCTTTTCTTTTTGGATATAGCTGCACACTCTGGCCCTGATGGCTGGGGACAACCCCAACCAACAGTACTCGAACCAGACAACGGGTGGTTCCCAGTACGAGGTTCCTGTTTACCAGATGCCATTGGCTCAACCACGTTTACCAATCCTGGTAACTTTAAACTTGCCAGATCTTTCAAATCTTACAAATGACCCCATGCGTCATGACTCTACATGGCCACTCGTTCCCACTAAGTTTCCCTCGGACATACTAAAGTTTGAAGGCAAGACTGGTGAGGACCCCGGTGACCATGTTACGACATTTCATCTCTGGTGTTCCTCCAACTCACTTAACGACGATTCCATAAGGTTGAGGCTCTTTTAAAGAACCTTAACTAGTGTCATAGCCAAGTGGTATATTGAATTTCTAGCAGCTGCCTATGGCACCTTTCGGGATCTTTCCATTGTGTTTTTGAACCACTTTCAGCTCCCCGTCTGGTACGATGCCGACATAGACCTTCTGTCGACATTTCGACAGAAAAAGGCCACTCATCTATCTGATCATATTCAGGAGTGGCGGAGGCGAAAGAGGCTCATCAAGACCAACATCCTCCCAACATTCTTACTAGAATGGTATCTTAAGTCTCTTCTTCCTTATGTTTCTAAGGAAGTTGCCACTTCAGTGGTGTCTTCCGAAGAGGAAGCCATTTTGAGGACCTAGCAGCTGGACTTGGTCTATGCTCAGTCTGGGCTATTATATGAGATTATTCCTGATGCGACGAGGTCTAATACAGACTTAGATAAACATAAAACTGGACCACATGCTGATGGCATTGTGGGTTCAGTTGAATCTGCAGCATTTGATGCCTTAACAAAGCAAGTTCATGCCTTGTTAGTCAAACAATCTGTTGCAGAATCAACTTCTATTGCATCCTCCCCTTCTACTACAGAATCTGTATAGCAGGTGCATACAAACCAAAAGGGCTCTCGATAGTCCAAAAGAAAGGGCAAGAAAGGGGGGGGAACCACAAAATCCCAACAACACACAAAATGCTGAGGAGGGAAAAAAGGAAAAGAGGAAGGTTAAGTTCCCTTGCAAGTTGTGTCAAGAGGACCACCTTACCCATCAATTCCCTCTAATAGAAGAAGCCCAGAAGTTGATCTGTGAAAAGAAACCAGCTGTCTTGAAAGATCCTTTCCCTCATGGAAAAAGTTCAGCTTCTGGCAGCTCTAGTGCTAGGGGCACCACTCGTGCCACCTCAGCTAATCAGTCATTCGTTAACATGGTTAATTCATATGCCCTATTGCAAACTTAAGCAAAGAATTATACCCCGGATCCACAGCAGAAGGATGCTCTTGAATCCTCTACTCCTCTTCACATACCTATGGAGACGCTGCCGAAGATATTGAAAGGTGTTTTCAAAAGAGTTGTGCACAACCCTAACGCGCGGGCTGCTCCCAACTACAATGTTGTGGAGGAGCTAGCCCAAACCCCTTGTGCCATGTCTACTTTGGAGGTACTACAAATTTTCCCATTGCAACGCAGTGCACTCCTCGCAGTGATTGGAAGTGTTGCTTCATCTGCCATGTATGCACATTTTGATATGAAGGATATCAAGTACCAATTTCCGTACCATGTCGCTCTCCAGATAGAGGTCGTTCATGGTCCTATGACCATTCGACAAGCTGTCATAGATGAGGGCGCATCCACATGCGTAATGTCTATTTCTTGCTGGAAAGCTTTAGGTGAACCTGCGTTAGACCCCTCTAATACCATACTTACTGCCTTTGACGGGAGATCCTTCCGTCCACACAGAGTCTTACCGTCATTTAATGTGGAACTTGCAGGAAAGCTAGTATCGATAGAGGTTGAAGTTCTGGATGCTCCACTCAATTACAACTTGTTGTTGGGTAGGAGCTAGACATACGCCATGCAGGTAGTTCCATCAGCTGTCTTTCGGGTCATAATGATCCCCCACGAAGTCAAGATTGTTACAGTCGATCAACTTTCATTTACCCGGAGGACCAACTAGACTTCATCGGATTCAATTATCCCGTTGGTTGATCAGTATTTCCCAATTACTGAGAGCTTGGGAGCAGGTCTTTATGGGTCCTTAATAGGCACTTTTGACCTGCCTGCTCCTACCTTGTTTGTTAGTTTTGAAGAATGTTCTTCATCCGAGATTTCCACGGTCAGTTCAACGATTGATCCCTGGGTTCTCCCACCTAAATCAGAACCAACTGTGCTTGTGTCTGTTGCAGAGATAACTCATGTGTATTTACAACAACTTGCAACAGAACGTATCCTGACTCCGTTGGTCTCTATTGAGTCAAATATGGACTATGCTCCTGCATGTTCGGTAGACTCTGTACACTCTTTTGATTGTATAGACACTGTTTTTCCCTCCGATGAGGCAATCTTGGAAGCGATGATAGGCCTAGATTACCCTTGGGAACATATGCATCACAGGTCCTATTTCCTTCTCGATCTGGATAGGATGGAGAGGGGTGAGTTTTCTATGAGACCTGGTGGAATTTTTGATTTGTCTGTTGTTCCTTCTACTTCAAAAGCTGTTTATGATGAAGGGAACATGGAAAATATATTGAGAACGATTTCGATCAACATTTCCATCAAACCTGGGTTCGTGGAAAACATTTTCATTGGTGCATATTGTTCTCCCGAAGAGATCATTATGTATACCAATCTCTTTAAAGAGTTCTGCGACGTTTTTTCTTGGTCATACGAGGAGATTCCAGGCATTGACCTTGCCATTTTCGAGCATGTCATCACAACGTACCCTAACTTTAAACCGGTGAGATAGAAGCTCCGTTCAGTTAACCCACGAAAAGCTGCAGCCATCAAGGCAGAGGTAGAAAAGTTGCTCAAAGATGGGTTTATCTATCTGATAGCTATGACGGAATGGGTTTCAAATCCTGTTCCCATAGACAAAAAGAAAGGTACCATTAGTGTCTATACTGACTTCCGGGACCTTAATAAGGCTTGTCTGAAAGATAATTATCCCACACCATTCATAGATCAGATCATGGATGTGTGTGCAGGCCATGAAATGTTTTCCTTCATGGATGGGTTTTCAGGATATAGTCAAATACAGATAAAGCCCGAAGACCAACATAAGACAACCTTTATTTGTCCCTGGGGCACCTTTTCCTATCAGAAGATGTCGTTTGGCTTAAAGAATGTTGGAGCTACTTTTCAGTGAGCAATGAATTTTTCTTTTCATGATATCAAGCACGTAGTCGAACCCTACTTGGATGATCTCCCAGCGCGATCTCGCAAGAGACAGGAGCATCCTGACCATTTAAGACTTATGTTTGAAAGATACAGATACTATAAGATTAGATTGAATCCCCAACAAATGTGTATTCTGCGTTGAATCTGGACGACTACTAGGTTTCATAGTATCCAGTCGTGGTATAATGGTGGACCCGTTAAAAGTTCAGGCGATTGTAAATATGCCTCCTCCTCGCACCCTGAGACAACTTCAAAGTCTGCAGGGCATGTCCAACTTCTTGAGACGCTTTATCATTAAATATCCTACGATCATAAAAGGTTTCATGAGAGTGCTTAAACAAGACACCTACTTTTTGTGGGATGAGGCTGCTCAAGCGTCATTTGAAGCCTTGAAAAAGGCACTACTTTCAGCCCCCTTGTTACTCCCGCCAGATTATACAAAGGGATTCCTCTTATATCTGGCTGCATTAGTATCCACAATTGGCATAGTACTGGTTCAGGAGGATGGCATGTTCCAAGAGCATGTCATTTATTATCTGTCGCGTGCCCTGATAACTCCCGAGATCAAGTATTCTCACATAGAGAAGTTGGCATTAGCTGCTGTCTATGTAGTCCAAAGGCTATGTCACTACATATTATTGCGTACTACCACTGTGGTTGCGGAAGTCAATCCTTTCCAATATGTTCTTACTTGACGAATAATCAGGGGGAAATTTAACAAATGGATTGTTATCTTGCAAGAATTTGATTTGTTTTTTCAGTCCGCCAAGTCAAAGAAATCACTGGTGTTCGCTAAACTGATCTCAAAATTTCCTAGTGACATAGTGCATGTTGAGGAAGAATCATCATTCCAAGATGAATATATCCTTCTCATCGTATCCTCTGATCCATGGTATGGGGATATCCTAGTATATCTCCATACTTTGAGGTGTCCCACCACTTTCTCTAAGGATGAAAGACGCAAGTTTAAGAGTCATGCAAAGAATTACCTCATCATTTATGACACTTTGTACAGACGTGGGGTAGATTCCATCTTACGTCGTTGTTTAACCCTGGAGGAAGCAGAATCAGTATTGAATGATGCCCATAATGGAGCTTGTGGGGGTCATCTTTTTGGGTTGGAAACAGCCCAGAAAATACTGCGCGCAGGTTATTTTTGGCCCACAATCTTCAAAGATTGTGTGGAAGCTATGAAACGCTGCCAAAGATGTCATTTTTTCACCAAGAAGATGCGAGCACACCCAGCTCCTCTTCATCCCATAATAACAGTAGGCCCCTTCACCAAATGGGGGGTTGATTATATGACTTGTAATCTAGCTTTGGCTAGAGGCCATCATTATATCATTGTTTCCGTCGACTACTTTACTAAGTGGGCCGAGGCAATGCCTACTGTTAAAGCGGATGGAGAAATGACAGCTTTTTTCGTTTTCAACCAGATCATTGAAATATTTGGTATACCCAAAGAGATCATGACTGATCACAGTCATCATTTTTAGAACAACATGATGACCGATCTATACACTATGTTAGGTTTTCGACAGGAGCATTTTTCTTTGTTTTACCTGTAGGTGAATGGTCAGGTTGAAGCAGTCATAAAACTTTGAAGACTATCTTACAAAGGACTATTAATTCCAGTAGAACCAACTGGCACATTATGCTGTATCCTACTCTTTGGGCCTACCGATCCAATGTAAAGACTGCTACCAGGTTCTCTCCTTTCCAACTGGTACATGGGATAGAGGTGGTCATTCCAGTTGAATGTGAGATTCCTTCTTTTAATTTAGTTGTACAACTATTACCAGATACTTAAGCTTTGGAAGAACGTTTGTTGCATTTAGAACATTTAGATGAGCAGCGCCGTGATGCGCTTACAACAAATGAAACACACAAAAACCTGAGTCAAGGGACAGTACGATAAGTATGTCAGACCTAGGGTGTTTCTCGAAGGAGACCTTGTTCTACTCTCGGATCATGACAAGGAACCTTTAGGGGCTGGCAAGTTTAAGTCCATGTGGCTTGGACCCTACATTATTTCTAAAGTGATGAAGAAAGGTGCATACGAGTTAACAGATTATGAAGGTAAGAAGTTGTCGGAGCCTAGAAATGGGCTCTACCTGAAGAAGTACTTTGCTTAGGTATGTGTGATTTTTCCTTTATTATAGTTGTACATTTTTGTAAAGTTAGTTTTTTCTTACATTTGTAATTATGTTTACGCATCTAGTATCATATTGTCATTATTATACTCTGTTGATAGTTACTAATACGATTGTTGAGATCCTATTTCTTTGGCAGGTCATGAACATATGATCCTAGTAGCTGTCTTTTAAGTTGTTTTAAGCTCTTGTTTTGACTATTTGAAAAACTAAACAAGATTGACGAGCAAACTTGGTCTTTTCAAGCTTGATAAAGGAATTGAAGGTCCATTTTCTGGAGTATAAGTTTAACCCTTTTCCGGACTCTTGCGGATTACTTACGAAAAAGGAATACTCTAGTCATGCGTGGCTAGAAGAGTTCTCCTCTCATTGTTTTATAATTTTTCGGGGGAGGGGACTAACTGTATGTGTTAATTTTTTGATAATTTCATTCCATTATCATTCAGGATCACTAAGAGAATAACATGTACAGCATATCAATCATAAACCCAATAATGCAAGCACACACGAGACACAGAGTTTCACCGGGGAAAACCAAGAAGGTGAAAAACCCCGCAATTTCCTCAGAGATAGAATAAACCCAAGTACAAGATCACAATGATCAAACCCAATAAGATGTCTCTTACAGATGCTCCTCCTCCTCCACATGGGGGCCACTTTCTCTCTTAGCTATGTGAGATTGAGAAGTGAGTGAATGATCTAAGTGAGAGACACAACCTCTCTATTTATACACTGACTTGACCTGCCAATAAACTAATGGGGCTGACTTCTAAATGAATCCTAATAAACCAACCACATGACCTAAATAGGGCCAACCCCACAATGGTGGTCTAATAACCCATCAATACAAATGACGACACTTGTCAATACAAATGATGACACTTACAAATACAAATGATGACACTTCCAAATAGAGGAATGTAACATCTCTAATGGATATACAATAAAGTACAACTGTAATACATAGAAGAATATCTTCCGAAGTTACAAATACATCAACACTCCCTCTTAACTAGGAAGGTATTCTTTCGTCACGGGTCATCAAAACATATTGGCGCAAGTCTTCAATTCTGGAGTTGGATCGTCGTCACTGGATCATGGAGCATCATCATCATCACTGCTACTATACCGACATCTCAATCACTAGGCTATCTCTGAATTCTTCTCGTCATAGGAAGTTCTACAGATCCAGCCCTTTTTCATGTTGGATGTAGGCCCACCACCTGCAGGTCTTCATCATCACTGGACATACTATAGAATCCTCACGACTTATTACGTGCATCACAAACCCTCGTAAGAGCATCCCAGGACTGATTACAGGAACACAACCCAACCTATAGGAGCTCCCAGGTCTTAAATGTGACCTACATCACAAACCCTCGTAAGAGCATCCCAGGACTTATTACGGGCACATAGCCCAACCTATCGGATCTCCGAGGTCTTATATGTGATCCCCACCACAAATCCTCGTAAGAGAATCCCAGGACTTATTACATGCACACATCCCAACCTATCAGATCTCCCAGTTCTTACATGTGGTCCACCACAAACCCTCGAAAGAGCATCCCAGGACTTATTACGAGCACACAGCTCAACCTATCGGATCTCCCAGGTCTTACATGTGGTCATGGAACGACCTCGAAAGAGAATCCCGGGACTTATTACGGGCACACAACCCAACCTATCGGATCTTCCAGGTCACATTACATGCCATAAGACAAACCCTCGAAATAGCATCCCGGGACTTATTATGAGCACACAGCTCAACCTATTGAATCTCCTAGGTCTTACATGTCCTCCCAAGCACAACTTGTCTATGGCCACAGAGTATCAACTTGATACTCACCATACATCATCCTGATGTACATGATCATCCTAATCATCATCACTGCATCATCCTGATGCATGTCATCCAGAGCATCGTCTTGATACTCATCACTGCATCGTCTTGATACTCATCACTGCATCGTCTTGATGCATATAATCTAGAGCATCGTCTTGATACTCATCACTTCATCGTCCTGGTGCATATCATCCAAAGCAACATCCTGAAGCTCATCATCCATGATCATCCTGATCATACAATGTATCCACCTGATACATATCATCACACATGATCCTCCTGATCATACAATGCATCCAACTGATACATATACAAATACATGATCCAACTGATCATATCAAACATCTAACTGATGCATATACAAAGCAGTAACTCGAGCATCATCCTCATGATGCTCATCAAATAGCTCTTACATCCACAGCCATGGGAAGGATCCTCCTCTCACCATGCTTGGAATGACTCCTGCAAATGTGTCCATCACTTCTTCCTTGAAGTGTCATCAATTTGAAGAACACCAAGCCTCTCTCTGAAGTACTCAAACTTCACTCTGGCTAGTGGTTTCATCAACACATCTACAACCTGCTCATCCGTCGCAATATAAAGGAGATTCACTGCTCCTCTCTGCACCATATCCCTGATATAGTGATATTTGATATCGATATGCTTCGACCTGTCATGGAACACCGGGTTCTCAGACAGCTTCACACAACTTTGGTTGTCACAAAAGATACTAGTAGCATCCAACGGGAGATCAAATAACTCAGACAGTATCTTTCTAAGCCATACTGCCTCACAACTAGCTGAACAAGCTGCGACATACTCTGCTTTAGCTGTACTTAGTGCTACACGAGACTGCTTCCTGCTAAACCAAGAGATCACACCTGATCCCATACTGAAGCAACACCCAGAAGTGCTCTTCCTATCTGCAACACTGCCTGCCCAATCCGAATCAACATAACCTTGTAGGTTAAACTTTTTATTCGCATCATACCTGAGCCCATAATCAACCATGCCCTTTAGGTACCTCAGAATATGCTTTCCAGCAACCAGGTGAACAATTCTCGGATCCATCAGGAACTGGCTCAATGTGTTCACTGCAAAGCAAATATCTGGTCTCGTGTTCGTCAGGTACAACAAGGACCCAATCATCTGGCGATACATAGTGACATCAACCGTCTCAGATGAAGCATCACACAGAAGCTTTAGGTTTGATGCCATAGGTGTGGCCATGGCCTTGCAGTCCATCATCTCGAACCTCTTCAGGATCTCTACTGCATACTTCCCTTGTCCAAGGAAGATTCCATCTGCACTCCGCCACACCTACATGCCTAGAAAGTAGTGCATCATCCCCAAGTCCTTCATCTCGAACTCAGCAGCAAGCTTCCTCTTTGTGTCGGCAATCAATCTATCCTCACCTGTTACAAACAGGTCATCCACATACAAGAGTATTATCATAGGATTTCCTTCCTTAACCTTGTAGTAAAGGTTGGAATCTGCTTTACTCTTGGTAAAGCCCAAACTGGATAGAAAATTGTCCATCCTACCATACCAAGTCCTAGGAGCTTGCTTCAAGCCATACAAGGCTTTCTTCAATCTACACACATATGACTCCCTATCATGTGTCTCAAAACCAAGTGGTTGTTCCACATACACTTCCTCTTCGACTACACCATTCAAGAAAGTTGTCTTGACATCCATCTGGTGTATCTTCCATTTTATCACTGCAGCCAGAGCAAGTACTGTTCTGATGGAAGTGTATCTGGCCACAAGAGAAAAAGTATCTTCATAATCTATTCCCTCTTTCTGAGAGAAGCCACGAGCTACAAACCTTGCCTTGTATTTCTCTATGCTACCATCTGTAGCATGCTTGATCTTATAGATCCACTTGGAAGTCACAACAGACTTCCCTTCAGGTCTTGGGACTACATCCAAACATCATTCTTCATGATCGATTGGTACTCCTCGACCATGGCATCCTTCCATTCTTTCTTTTCCATTGATTCTTCATAACTGGAAGGTTCTTTTTTCATAATGTCACAGAGTAAAGTAACATAACTGGTATGTGATCTAGTCCTCTTCCTTTGTCTGTGTTCTTCTTCTGGAATGCCATACCTTTTTGCATCTTGAATGAGTTCTCTAGCCCATGCAGGTTTCCTCTTGTGAGAGTTCTTTTCACGGGGTGGATCTACAGATTCCTGCAGATCTTCCATTTCATGATTTGCATCTGGAATTGCTTCAGTCATGGTGGTGTCTTGAAATCTGGTTTCCTTTAGTTCTTCATGATCTTCAACAGGTGTCTTCCTTGATTTGATGAAGGCTGAGTTTTCATCAAATGTTACATCCCTGCTGACATCAATCTTCTTGAACCCTAGAAAGTAAATTCTGTAAGCCTTCGAGCTTTCACTGTACCCCACAAAGATGCCCTTGTTTCCTGAAGGATCTGGCTTAGTCCCCTTTTCCTTTGGAACATGTGTATATACTGGACAACCAAATATTCTGAGATAGCTGACTTCAGGTTTCTTACCAGAGAATACCTCTTCTGGTGTCTTGTTGTCCAATATCTTGTGAGGTGTTCTGTTCTACACATATACAATTGTCCTAGTTGCTTCTGCCCATAGATGCATAGGTAGATCTTGATCATGCAGCATTGCCCGTGCTGCTTCCATGATTGTTCTATTCTTCCTTTCTGCAACTCCATTTTGTTGTGGATTTTAGGGAGCAGTCAACTCCCTCTTAATCCCTGAATCACTGTATAACTTCTTGAAATCACCTGAAGTGAATTCTTATCAGTTTGATTTTCCATCAAGGCTTTGAATTCCTTGAACTTATCAAACACTTCATCTTTGTTCTTCAAGAAGTAAACCCAAGTCTTCCTAGAGAAATCATCAATGAAAGAGACATAATAAACATACCCACTCAGAGAACTGGATGACATCGGACCGCATACATCAGAGTGGATAATCTCCAAAATTCCTTTTGCTTTGCTTTCACTGCTTGGAATTGCCTTCTTAATGTTCTTTCCTTTTGCACATCCTTTGCAAACACCTTCATGCTTTGTCTTGATTTCAGGAAGACTCTCTACTGCTTTGCTTGCAATTGGTAGTGCCCTATAGTGCACATGAGAAAGCCTTCTATGCCAAAGTTCACTTGGCTCCATGGATTCATGAACCATGGCATGTTCAAGTTGTCCCTTCAGTTTGTATAGTCCTCCCTCTTGCTCTCCAATCACTACTGCATCATCTATAGTTTTACCTTTTGGCCACATTAGAACTTGGCCATCTACAAATGCAACCCTCATGCCTTTTGCATCTAATTCAGATATGGAGAGTAGGTTCATCTTGAGCCCAGGTACATATAGAACATCTTTCATCTTTAATGACTTCCCAGAATCTAGGTTGTAGGAAGCTTCACCACTTCCTTTGATAGGATATTGGTAGTCATCCCCAAGTTTCACCTTATGGGGTGACTCATGTTCAGATAGATTTGCAAAAGATTCTTTAAACCCAGTCATGTGTTTGGAAGCCCCACTATCAATAAGTCAATCATTGCATCCATGAGAGATAGTACCTGTGAGAGAAGATATTAGAACATATTCATCTTCACTTGATGAGTCATCACTTTTTGCTCTAGCCTTTTTCTTGGGAGGTTCATCATCCTCAGCAACATGAGCATGATATCTCTTCTTGTTGCTCCTCTTCTTGTTGAAATTGTTGTTGTTGTCTTTCTTCTTCTTGGGACAATCTGCAGCAAAGTGTCCTTTCTCATTGCATGTGAAGCATCTGAGATCTTTCTTATCCTTATGATAAGGGTGGTGTGAAGGTCTCCTGATGTGGGATGGCTCTCTCTTGAACTTTCCTTTCTTGGTGTGTGTTGTGAGATCTTGATATTCATTCCCCATCTTTTCTTCTCGGGCCACAAGCCTTGCTTCTTCTTGAGAACATTCCTCCCATAGTCTACTGAAGGAGATTAGTTTCTTTCTTGCATAGATTCCTTGGATGAAGGAGTCCCATGACCTAGGTAGGCCATTCAATGTGGTCATAACAACTTCACCATTATCCACTATTTCATTCACAGCTTCAAGTTGTTCCTTTATCTGAGAGACCTTAGAAAAATAAGATTGAATGGTCTCTTCATTTTGAAGTTTCACTCCTTTCAATTGGTTCCGTAGAGTCATCTTCTAATTTATGTTTTTTCCTTCAAACAACTTGGTCAAGGAGTCAAACATCTGCTTAGGTGTCTTTAGGGAAGACACATGAGGTATGAGATGGTCTTTGATAGAATCAACAATGATTCTTTTAGCCTTGACCAGATTCTTTTTTTGTAAGGCCTTAGCCTCATCTCCCTCTAGGACAGGGATCTCTTTGCTTTTGTAAGTGTCCAACTCATTCTCTTCTAGGATTCACCCAATCCTATACTTCCAGGCATGGAATTTATCAGCCCCTTCAATCTTATCCTCAATCTTGGTGTGGTGAGACATTTTAAAGAGTACTTCAAATGGAAATAGAAAAGATTTAGGTCTTACCACTTGATTTGCTGAAAAACTGAATCTGGAGTTGGATTAGGGTTTGTCAGAGAAACCCTAAAAATTCAAAATGTGAATTTCAAAATTCTGAAATGATAGAAAGATGCGCCTTGATGTGCTGATCAGCCTGGTATACTCAGAATTTGAAAACTACAAAGTTTCATCCTTCAGAAATGCTTTTCAATCTCCCAGATTCACTAGGGAGGACCCTGAATTAGGGTTTGAGTTTCCCGGAGCTTCACCCAACCAACAAGTTTGATCCAAAGCTCTAAACTTCTATTTTTCCAAGGATATTCCATCTATGTCCTTAGATTTCATCAATTGCTATTTTTGTGGAAACCCTACCTTTTAGGGCAAAAACTAAAAATGCTCAAAATTGAATTCTGTCTCGACAGAAAGATGCACCCTTGCTAGTAGAGTCAATCTAGCCTTCTGCCTTTGATGAAATGTGGAGAGAAACCCAAATAATAAGAAGCCCTAGCTTCTACAGCTACATAGTGCCTTCTTCTTAGATCGGCTCTGATACCATGTTAATTTTTTGATAATTTCATTCCATTATCATTCAAGATCACTAAGAGAATAAAATGTACAGCGTATCAAAAGCATATCAATCATAAACCCAATAATGCAAGCACACAAGAGACACAGAGTTTCACCGGGGAAAACCACAAAGGTGAAAAACCCCACAACTTCCTCAGAGATAGAATAAACCCAAGTACAAGATCACAATGATCAAACCCAATAAGATGTCTCGAGCAGATGGTCCTCCTCCTCCACATGTGTGCCATTTTCTCTCTTAGCTATGCGAGATTGAGAAGTGAGTGAATGATCTAAATGAGAGACACAAACTCTCTATTTATACACTGACTTGACTTGCCAATAAACTAATGGGGCCAACTTCTCAATGAAGCCTAATAGCCCAACCACATGACCTAAAAAGGGCTGACCCCATACTGGTGTTCTAATAACCCATCAATACAAATGACGACACTTTTCAATACAAATGACGACACTTACAAATACAAATGACGACACTTCCAAATGGAGGAATGTAACATCTCTAATGGATATACAATAAAGTACAACTGTAATACACAGAAGAATATCTTCCGAAGTTACAAATACATCAACAGTACGAAAAAGGACTTTTGGAGCCGCTCTTCAGGGTTTTTAGGCTCTCTAAATATAAAAACACCAAACAAGCATTCACCTACTCGGGCTCGATGTGAAATCCACGAGAGGGTGTATAGAGGATTGTTTAAGTTTTTCAGACTCTATAAACAGGAAAACACTGGCGAGCATTAACCTACTCGGGATCGATATTAAAATCCATGAGTAAGTATATGGAGTTATTGTTTAAGTTTTTTCAGAATCCTTAAAATTGAAAACACCGGCGAGCAAGAACAGATCTCGGCTTGATATTAAAATCCAGAGATCAGTATTATAGAGTATTCATCTATCTCTTCTTCGAACTCCTTAAAAAATGAAGAAGGTCCCGAGTCTTCCTCCCATGGTCTCATTAAAATTTTTACATGGTTGTACTTATTTAGTTTTCATTCTTTCTTGGACTCATTAAAACAACAAGAAAGGTATTTGTTTATCAAAAAGAATAAGGGATAAGAAGGGTGTCTCACATTTTTTTCAGTTTCAAAGGCAATTATGTCAGTCATGTCCTTGAACACAGCACCTACTTGAGTCTTTCATGTCAGTTAGGTTTTAGTTTTTGACCTTAAGGTGAACCTGATCTCCGAGTTTTACTCCCCCGGTTGGTTATTCTTCCAATCATATGGAGGGTTTGTTATGTCTCCTACATAGCAGACTTATATCATTTTCCCCTCATGTTGAAAACTGCCTAACTCACTTTGTGTCGTGCTCCCTGTTCAAGGATACAGCCTGTGTCGGCCATTCTGCAGTTTACCTTGACTTCATTTGTCGACCATCCTGGTGTCAGTTTGTTTCATCTTATTACTCGTCCTACTCCACATCATCTCATACATGTGAGTGTTCCTCGTGTTGGATGATGGAGTATGCTTTAATGCCTCCCTTCCAGCAGACTTCTTCCCATCGACATCAACTCATTATGCTCTGGGAACAAAGTCTAGAGTTTTGGTTAGTACCTTGGGGATTGCAGTCATCAGTGGCAGTTTCCCTCGCTGTTGAATAAATGGGAATACATCAATGTCTCTTATTTGATAGGTTCCTCAAGTGTTCGACTTCAAGTCCTCTTATTCACACTTGTTGGATCGTACTAGGTACCTTGGACCCCATTATCATTATCGATGGAACTCCTCACGTTTGTTAACGGTATACATCAATGACCGGTAATCAAACGATACCCTCCATGTTCGACTTCAGCTCATTTATTCGCATGGATAGGGTTTGTACCTTGGGTTGTTTGGATGAAGACCTTGGGACTCTGATAGCATCACCTTGTTTATGTTATCGCCCAAGCTGCACAAGATTGAGCCTCACTCATTTTTAGCTCTTCATGAGACATAGATCCAGTTTGTTGTTATGGCTATGATCTCTCATTTTGAAATGGATCCACACTTGTATTTCAGTGGCCATGCTCTCCATATACATATCCTAGTTATGTATCGAAGATCATGTTGTATCATGCTACACATCTATATGATGTCAAGATTGTAATTGCTCGCTGACCTTGATTGTTGTTTCAGGTGTTTTTTGTGACTTGGTTCTATGGTTTCTTGCTCCTCCTCTGACTTGGAATTATAATCTATTTCGGCCATCGTTTCCCTCTGGCCTCACACAGTAGGGGCCATCTGTTATAGGTCAAATATGCACTTCTCCGTTTGTGATTACATTATGTTGTCGATCACACAAAAGGACAACTAGGATTGAAGAGATAGATTGATTTGGATGATGTATGGACTGGATTCACCCTCTTCAGATGACAAAATACTTGATTTCCCTGATCTTTTGACATGTATGCCCCTCTTCCTTCAATAGACCAGCGTACACCTTTGAATGTACCCTACTCTCCTCAAGGACAACCAACGTACATCTCCCAAAAAGTTGTAAACGCTTGTTGTAAAGCACAGAAGTTGCTTCCTGTACGTTGCTCGTATTGTATGAAACCTGCGTACATCTTAAGATGAAATCAAAAATTTATTAATTTGACGAATTGGGATTAGTTGAAGTTGGTTTTGCAACTTCCCCAACCTCCCAATTCAACTACCTCTCAAATCCAACTGCCTACCTTGTCCCATAAATACAAGGAGGATCCATGAGAGGGATTAGACTTAGTAGTCATAAAAACGATTGAAAGAATACTTAGAGTATTGTTATGCTAGAGGAATTCCCAAGTCAAGAGTGAAGAGCAGGAGCCCAGAATCCGGTTGCAAAAGCATCTCTACACATTAGGTATATTGTACTGATTCATGTTTCTTTGACAAAAAAAAGGTCGAAACACCCTTCCTGTCCCAAATTGAATGTCTACTAGATTGTATATTCATTTGGTTCAATATCTTGTTATATTTGGTGTTCCAGTTGTATATGATTTCATCATATTTATTATATCCAAGATACGCTGAGGAAGGTATCTTTTGTATTGCAGGTTCATCAAGTAGAAGATCAAGCGGGATATCAAGCGAGAGACCAAGCGAAAGCTAGGACCAGCCGTCGATAAGAGGTATTTCTCTCAATATCGATCTCTTTCTTTTGAAGGAACTATATGCAATATAATCAATGTGTTTACTTGTCAACCCCGCCTAGTTGGTAGTGTCCATCTCCTCACTATAAGGTAGAAATCCTGAACAACAGCTACCAATCAGCTGCCTGTACAATGTGTTGTCAACCAAAGGAGTAGAAACACCTTCTTCCAATCTGATGCCAGATAGGAAAGGAAAAGTTGTTTCTTTGCAATCATCCATGTGGAACTTTTTGATCAAGTTAGATGCATACCTAGACTATGAAACCATGATCCAGCCTGAATATTTTTGAGTTACTTGGAGGCCAATAAAATGTTTCATCATCCCTAGATTTGTCATGGAGAAGGATTTTCTAAAAGTAGACTTGATGTTCTTCAATCCAATAGATGAACCACTGGTGATGAGAAAGTCATCCACATAAAAAACTTTCAACAATAGGAAACCTCCCTTCTACTGCAAGTAGACATTGCAGTCAGATTTGTACCTTTCGAACTTCGGTGACAGTAAGAAGGAATCCATTTTGGCATACCATTCCCTGGGGGCTTGCTTGAGCCCATACAATGATTTCCTCAGTATGCATACCAAGGATGGATAATCTAAGTACCTGTCATGATGTTTCATATAGATCTCTTCTTCTATGTCACCATGCAGGAAGTCACTCTGTACATCCATGTGATGCACCACCCACTGTTTTGAAGATGCAATTGCCAAAACAAGTCTAACATAGTCCATTCTTGCTACTGGAGTGAATGTATCATTGTATTCCAAGCCATGAACCTGAGAATACCCCTTGGAAACCAACCGAGATTTGTACTTGGTTGTAGATCCATTAGAAGCAATTTTTGTTTTGTATATCCATTTGCACTGGACCAGCTTTCTCCCTGGGGGGCAAAGAGACAAGATCCCATGTCTCATTGTTATACAGTGACCCATGTTCTTCATCCATTGTAGCCTTTCATCTTGGATCATGGCAAGTCTCTTTGAAGGACTATGGATCAGACCCTACCAGCATGTAGCACCTCTCTAGGAGAAGTGGATCTGTATGACATAGTGCAAGGTTTTCATCTTGATGTTGAGATCTAGTTCTTCTATGGTCAGATGGATATCCAGCTATGTTCCCAGTAGCTTCAAGGACTTTATGAGCCCATTTTGGCCTTGAATTGGGAGCAGGTGCTAGATCTGGATCTTCATACTCAATATCAAGATTTGATTCAACTTGGTCCTCATCTTGAGAATTTGAATGTGGATCATCAGAAGAGAAATCATTCTGATCTTCATCAGGTGCAAATGGATTAGGCAGAGAGTATGGTAAAAAGTGTGAGAATTCATATGCCTTGGAGGCATGGTTTGCAACACCTTTCTCTATTAGCTTCCCATATGAGATATCTGCAATCTCAAATGTGGCAGGTCCAAAAACAACTTTCTTCAGTGAACCTGTGTGAGTCATTTGATAAACAGATAACAAGTTTGTTTCCAAGGAAGGCACATATAGAACATTTTTGAACTTTCCATGCTCTAGTTGTATTGTGCCCTTCCCTTCAGCAGAGATCCGTGAATTTTCTCCCATGTGAATACTATCCTACCATCAGTGAGATCTAGAGAGGAAAAACACTCTCTGGAGGAAACCATGTGGTTGGAGGATCTAGAATCTATGAGGAAGGTTTGTGATTGTGAGAATCCGGCCTTTAGTGCATGGCATCTCTCATGATCATTTGTCTCACATCCAAAATCAGTCTTCCTTGCACCTTCTGGGAGGGAAAGGTTGTGATGTTCAATAAGTTTGGTAATTTGATCTATCTTCTTCTTCATGCATGAACTCTCTAGATGGTTTCCTTTCTTGCAATAGGTACACTTGGTCTTCTCAAACCTATTTTTCTTATCCTTATTGGAGATGGAGGATCCTTTTGATGGATTAGGATTCTCCTTTAGCTTGGATTTATATTTCTTCTTGTCCTTTCTCTTTTGATTCCCTTTGGCATTCACACTTTTTGAATCCCCAACCATAAGAGCCCGATTCTTGGAGGCCTTCATGTCTCCCATTTGAATCAATTTGTCTTGTTATTCTGTGAATGCATCTAATGAAGGCATTTTCCAATTGGGGATTGAAAATATTCCAAAGTGGAAGGTGGACATAAATACTAAAAATTCAGGACTAAGCTTGCTGAGGATGGATAGCACCAGCTGCTAATCCTTCTTGTCAATTCCACATTATTTTCACTGCATAACGAAGGACTTGAGCTTTGAAAATAATTGTTGTATGGTTTTGAAACTGTTGGGTTGAAGAGCAATTAATTTGTTCTCCAAAACATGACCTCTCAGCTCATACTTATTTCCAAAGAGAGTTTCAAGCTTCTGCTAGACCTCCCTTGGGGTTTTCAATCCATCAAGGTGGAAGAGCAAGTCTCCGGATATATGAATACACATAAAACCAAAGGCCTCATCTAACTTGTTTGTGTACTTTGCTTTCACAACAGTTTCCTGAGGTTCGACCTCCTTGCCCATTGTCACCCTGTATAGACTCTTGTTGCGCAACACAATCTGCATATCTTCCCTCCAATCCATATAATTGAAGGGTTCCAGGATTCTTGTTGTCAAAGGAGCATTTGAATTCTGCATCTTTAACTGCTGGAGCGAATGCAAACTGCTACTGCTGCACTGAACAATTCTCAAAATCCTGCAGAAAACTCTCAAAATGAAGATAAACCAAATCTGCTAAGCTTTGATACCATGTGAAATTCTGTAACACAGTAGATCGTTGAGCCTAAGAAAATATCACAATGAAAGAATTAGTAAGGAAGAAGAATTGCAGTGAATTGAGCAATAAAATAAAACATGCAAAGAAACTCAGATGTGAGTAATAACTGGTGTCATATTCCATTAATCTGTATAGTAAAAGAATATAGTACAATTGAGAGAATTCGATTATCCAGGAGGAATTTGAATCCATGTCATTCTAGAATAGGAAATATCACCACTACAGTGCTCTAGAGGTTCCAAACTCAACTAATTGTTAGTGAACTAAAGCTACTATCAGTTAACTAAGCATGAAGGGCGCATCAGTGAGTTTTGCATGCAAATCAGGCTAGATAGGGCGCATTGATCACATTCAGTTGCAATCGGAGCTCAAACCCCCCATTAGAGTCATGAACTCAGGTGGATTGAACCATATAAATGAGTTAGATCCTAAAATGTAGGGAAATGACTCTGCATGGCATAAATTGATGTATGGCTGGGGATAATGTGTCCTAGATGACATCTGCACACCACTAGGGGGTCAAAAACATCATCTGATACTAGGAATAAGCAAATAATACTAAGGTGGATGAGGATTGGAGTATTAATTATCCTAACACAATATTGACTTTGAACCAATGTGGTCAATTTCAACCTCAAACTTGTCCCTTCTTAAGCATTTTTTTCTCTTAAACAATTGTTACGCCAAAATCTCATCACCACGAGCCATGTGTCAACTTTGTTCCTAATCCCTGAAGTTCCCTTAGCTAAAATGAATTGAGTTTGGGGTTTTCCCTAGGTTGTTTCCTTCTCTAAGTACACCGTTGCTCTTTTCCTTCAGACAAGATGCAATGGCACACTTTGCACACTGACAAGGTACGCCACCGGCACTCTTTCCCTTCATGCAAGGTGCGTCAGCCTTCAATGGCGCTCTGTCTCTTCCTACAAGGTGCACCGGGGGTGTTTATAGGTGAAAACGCGAAGCTTTGAGACCCTTTAAGAGGCTTTTTGAGGTGGAGGGTCATCCCTAACTTCTAGGTGAGGTGGAATTTTGGTTCCTAACCTAATGGGAGGATCCCTTATACCTATCCCCCTAATCCTGAACCTACTTTATCCCATTTAGGCTTATAAATACAACCCTCCTCTCCATTGAGAAAGGAGGAAGTTCTATGGTACTCTTATGCTGGTGAATTTCTAGCTGGTCCCTATCATCCTTTGGGAGGCATCATTATTTGGAGGCTTGGCATGGATTGTTGGATGGAAGGTTGCAACTGTTGATGTATATATAACTTCAGAATGCATTTCACTTGTATATTTTATATTGTATTTGTATTTTATCGTTGTACCTCCGACAGAGATGTTTATTCCTCCGGTCAGAGAAGTCATTATTGTACTTGGGTCATGTAAAGTCATTGAGGTCCATCATCCCATGCATGACGGGGCATTAGACCCCGGAGTTGTGTCTTTCATGGGTTATTAGAATCCCCTAGTGGGATTGGCCCAGTGTCAAGTGGTAGTGGGTTATTAGACTCCCTAAGCAAGGTTGGCCCAGTTAGGGTAAAAGGCAAGTGAAATTCAAGTATAAATAGAGAGGAGCACCTCTCTATTTATTCATTCACTCACTCACTCTTTATTACAAGTGAGTAGTGTGCACAAGTGGAGGAGGATAAGATTCTAGGAGACTATGTCTTGTTTTGGGGTTTTGTATCATTGTTCATTCTATCTCTGAGGAAGTTGCGGGGTTTTCTCTTTTATGGTTTCCCCGGTGAAATGCTTTGTGTCTCTTGTCTCATATGTTTGATATGTTGTACATGTTGTTCTCTTAGTTAAGATCCTAGATAATATTGAATTAAATGATGAAAATCTAACATGGTATCAGAGCTATCTTGAAGGAAGGCATTGTATGGAATTTACGACACTTGTTGTACTTGCGACAAATTGGAAGCTAGGGCTTGGTATAGTAAAAACTAGTCATCGTGGAACTTTCACTATAAATCCGTTTTGGTGAAGGTTCGGGATATGAATTTTTTACAGGCCGAATAGGAGACACGGGTGTACCCTGTGTAAAAATTTCAGCCTCAGATTCATTGTACTTTGTGAGATATGATCCATACAAGTTAGGGTTTCTGCCTCTTCTAGAATGCAGCCCTAAATAGGTGACCTAGGAAAAATTGTCATATATTGGGATAGGAAGCTCCAAATGGAATTCCATAAAATGTGACAATTAGGGCATGGAATTTAGTTTCACAGGTCCTATGTTCAGAGGCTGAAGTTAAAACGGTGACATGTGGCACTCCGTACAAGTTCGCTATGTTGTTTCATCCCATAAACAGGTCACGTTGCGACACTTAGAATATATCTCTCATGGAGAATCCATTGAAGCTTAGATATGTGGGAATATGACAGGTCATTCTACCACAGGCCGATGTTTCAGACCCTGAAGATCCGAAATTTCATAGATTCACCAGAAACAATATGGCATATCTTTATGTCAAAACAGAATTGGATTCTAAGCATTTTCATTTTTGGCTTGTCATTGCTGCAGGAAATTAGGGATTTTGACAGAAGTGGAATTTTGGATTGCTCTCAGCATAGGATTTCTCTCCTTAGAAAAATAGAAATTTAGAGACCGAGATCAAACTTTTTGGTTGGGGAGAACCCCAGGATTTATCAAACCCTAGTTTGGGTTTTGAACCAGAAAAACCAGAAAACCAAATTTTGACAGAAGTTGCAGATCCAAAATTCGTAGGTCACTTTTGGAGGCTCAATTTTTGAAGTTTTCAAAATCTGAGCACACCATCTTTCTTGCCTCAGTTAATTGCATCTCCTTGTCCAGACAGAAGTTTGAAATTCCAAGTTTATATTTTTAGGGTTTCTTTGTCAAACCCTAGCCAGCTCCAGATCTAGTTTCAGCAAGTCAAGTGGTAAGACCTATAAACTTTTCTATTCCCATTTTATTTTCTCATTAAGATGTCTCACCACACCAAGCTTGAGGATAAGCTTGAAGGGGCTGATAACTTCTAAGCATTGAAGTATAGGATTGGGTTAATCCTAGAAGAGAATGAATTGGACACCTACATAAGTGAAGAGGTTCTAGTCCCGGAGGGAGATGAGGCTAAGGAATTACATAAGAAGAACTTGGTAAAGGCCAAGAGAATCATTGCAGATTCTATCAAAGACCATCTCATACCTCATGTGTCTTCTCTAAAGACACCCAAGGAGATGTTTGATTCCTTGACCAAGCTGTTTGAAGGGAAGAACATAAATCAGAAGATGACTTTGAGAAATCAATAGAATAATTTCAAGATACAAAATGCAGAGACCATGAAGTCCTACTTTACAAGGGTCTCTTAGATAAAAGAACAACTTGAAGCTGTGGGAGAATATATAGAGAATGGTGAAATTGTGATGACCACCTTGAATGGTCTTCCTAGGTCATGGGATTCCTTCATTCAAGGAATTTGTGCTAGAAAGAAGCTCATCACATTCAGTAGGCTATGGGAGGAATGCTCACATGAAGAAGCTCGAATTGTAGCTCTAGAAGAAAAGATGGATATTGAAGACCAGGATCTCACAGCACACACCAGGAAGAATAACCACAAGATGGAGCATTCTCAACACAAGAAGGGCAAACACCACCACCAGAATCGGAGGGAGAAATTTGGAGAATCCATGAGAGATATTTCCCACATTCGATGTTCTACTTGTGATGAGAAGGGACACTATTCCAGAGATTGTCCCAGAAACAAAAGCAACTCCCACAAGAAGAAGAAGAACAAAAGAAGACATCATGCTCATATTGCAGAGTTGGACTCTGGAAAACAAATAATCTATAAAAGAACATCTTATCCATTGGTTAAGGTGCACGGTATCAGAGACTCCAGTAGCTCCTGCAAGGAAGTTAAAGATTGAGAGGGAGTCCACCCAACAACCAAACAAAGATAAGTATTTGAATTGTCATTTCTTGTATATATGATTACTTAAATGATGTTGTTCAGTCATGGACATGTTTATGTTCCTAGATGTATATTATGCATTTTAGAAAAGTTGCCTTAATGAACAAGATACTACTAATATAGTAATAGGTAAGTGGCGTATGGTACTATACAACACTCCTTTGCTACTTATCTAGATTGAAACCTCTTTGCTGACATGTTGGGAGTAATGCACACTCTTAACAATGTTCTAGTAGAGATTGAAGGCATCTAGAAAGTTACAGGATATGGATAAATGTTGTATTGAAGCATTGGCTAAGATAATTGCATGACTGTTGTCTTTCTGCGTAAGATTTTTTTCTGAAAACTATGAGATGTTTCTAATCATGCAATTGAATTTGACTTGTAGGAAAGATCATGTACAATCACCTACAAAAGAAGGACAATGACATTTGTTCCAACGACGAAGTTCACTAAATCTGCCTATTGACGATATTGAAGAATCTGAAGTTCCCAGGATCAGGGATGTAGTAATGAAAGGATGTTATGATCGAGGAGCACCAGTCGATCATGACATCTGGGATGTGGTCCTGAGACCAGTAGGGAAGTCTGTTGTGACATCCAAATGTATCTACAAGATCAAACATGCTGCAGATGGTAGCATAGAAAAATACAAGGCAAGATTTGTGGGATGTGGATTCTCCCAGAAAGAAGGGATAGATTATGAGGAAACATTTGCACCTATAGCCAGATATACTTCCATTAGATCAATACTTGCTCTGGCTGGAGTGATGAAGTGGAAGATACACTAGATGGATGTCAAGACAACATTCTTGAATGGTGTAGTGGAAGATGAAGTATATGTGGAGAAGCCACTCAGGTTTGAGACACATGACAGAGAGACTCATGTGTGAAAACTGAAGAAATCCTTGTACGTTCTAAAACAAGAACCCATGATGTGCTACAACAGGATTGATAGCTTCCTGGCTAGTTTGGGATTTACCAAGAGTAAAGCGGATTCCAACCTTTACTACAAGGTTGAGGAAGGAAATCCAGTGATACTCCTACTGTATGTAGATGACTTGTTTGTGACAGGTGAGGATGGATCGATTGATGATATGAAGAGGAAGCTTGCTTCCGAGTTCGAGATGAAGGAATTGGGTATGATGCACTATTTTCTAGGCACGGAGGTGTGGCAAAGTGAGGATGGAATCTTCCTTGGACAAGGGAAGTATGCAGTAGAGATCCTAAAGCGGTTCAGAATGATGGACTGCAAGGCTATGGCCACACCTATGGCATCGAACCTAAAGCTATTGAGTGATGCTTCATCAAAGTCGGTTGATGCCACAATGTATCATTAGATGATTGGGTCATTGATGTACTTGATGAATACGAGATCATATATTTGCTTTGCCATGAACACATTGAGCCAGTTCCTGACGGATATGAGACATGTTCACTTGATTGCTGCAAAGCATATTCTGAGGTACTTGAGGGGTACGGTTGATTATGGGCTCAAGTATGATGTGAATTAGAAGATTAACCTAGAGGGTTATGTCGATTCGGATTGGGTAGGAAGTTCCATTGATAGGAAGAGCACTTCAGGGTGCTGCTTCAGTATGGGATCATGTGTGTTCTCTTTGTTTAGAAGGAAGCAGTCCTACGTGGCACTGAGTACAACCGAAGCAGAGTATGTCGCAGCTTGTTCGGCTAGTTGTGAGGCAGTATGGCTAAGGAAGCTACTATCTGATTTGTTTGATCTCTAGTTGAATGCTACTTGTATATATTGCGACAACCAGAGTTGTGTGAAGTTGTCTAAGAACCCAGTGTTCCATGACAAGTCGAAGCACATTGAGATCAAGTTCCACTATATCAGGGATATGGTGCAGAGAGGAGCAGTGAAGCTCCAGTATGTTGCTACGGATGAGAAGATAGCCGATGTGTTGACCAAGCCACTGTCCAGAGTGAAGTTTGCGTACTTCAAAGAGAAGCTTGGTGTACTTCAGATCGAGGTTCCTTCCAAGGGGAAGTGATGATTTCGGAAGACCCAGATGCACGCGAGCCTTTCTGACATGGTGGTAGATGTGTTCTCCCATGTGCGTTGATGGGTAAGTGCTGAGCTTTTCCGACATGGTGGTATATGTATTCTCCCATGTGCGTTGATGTAAGTGATGTGCCTTTCCAACATGGTCAGAGGTTAGTCCTTACATGTGCATTGATGTAAGTGCAGTGCCTTTCTGACATGGTCAGAGGTTATTCCTTTGATGTGCGTTGATGTAAGTGCAGTGCCTTTTTGACATGGTCAGAGGTTAGTCCTTCCATGTGCGTTTATGTAAGTGCAGTGCCTTTCCAACATGGTTAGAGGTTAGTCCTTCCATGTGCGTTGATGTAAGTGAAGAGCCTTTCCGACATGGTCAGAGGTCAGTCCTTCCATGGTCGTTGATGTAAGTGATGAGCCTTTCCCAAATGGTCAGAGGAAAGTCCTTCCATACCGGTGATTGTAAGTGTTGTGTTGTTTGCATCTGGCTTGTGCTCCTAGGACGATGAGATGATCTGAAGATGATGAGGTAATTGTATGGTACACAGGTTTTGCAGAGGCATATAATAAGTCCTGAGATGTACATAATATATGGCTTTCTCATAGAGATGATGAAGACCTACATGGAGGCTAGGCCTACATCCAGCATGAAAAAGGTTCGGCTATGTAGACTTCCTATGACGAGTAGATTGGATATTGATGATTGAGATAGCAGTAGTAGTGAAGATGATGATCCAGCTTTGATGATGATCTAGTGATGAAGACTTGTGCTAAAGAACTATGTTGAGAAATACCTTCCTAGTTAAGAGGGAGTGTTGATGTATATGTAACTTCAGAATGTATTTCACTTGTATATTTTCTATTGTATTTGTATTTTATTGTTGTACCTCCGACAGAGATGTTTATTCCTCCGGTCGGAGAATTCATTATTGTACTTGGGTCATGTAAAGTCATTAAGGTCCATCATCCCATGTATGACGGGGCATTAGACCTCGGATTTGTGTCTTTCATGGGTTATTAGACTCCCCTAGTGGGGTCAACCCAGTGTCAATGGTAGTGGGTTATTGGACTCTCCTAAGGGAGGCTATCCCAGTTAGGGTAAAAGGAAAGTGAAAGTAAAGTATAAATAGACAGGATCACCTCTCTATTTATTCATTCATTCACTCGATCTTTCTTACAAGTGATTAGTGCGCACAAGTGGAGGAGGAGAAGCTACTAGGAGACTATCTCTTGTTTTTGGGTTTTGTATCATTGCTCAATCTATCTCTGAGGAAGTTGAAGGGTTTTCTCCTTTATGGTTTCCCTGGTGAAATGCTTTCTGTCTCTTGTCTCATATGTTTGATATGATGTACATGTTGTTCTCTCAGTTAAGATCCTAGATCATATTGAATTAAATGATGAAAATATAACAACAACGTTGAGGATTAGGTTGTAACATTCTTTCTCTATGTATTTCCCTTCATTACAGTAATACAAGTTCTTTCCATAAACATCGTTGTGTTGATAATGTTTATAACTTTCTTCCTTGACCGTTAGTTTAGATCAATTTACATCTATATATGCTTGTATCGTTTGTTTGTTTCCACTTGCTCTACAAGGTTTTGCAGCTCAAGATATGAAGGCTCTGGAGCTTGGATCAACAAAGAGGAAGGCATTCACAGACTTCGAGTAAGTGATCTATCTATTAACTTGCATATCTATTGATCTAGGAAAGAAGGTTGTATTTTGTACTTCAATTGTTCTATACCTAATTAGGATAGGGAGATCTGGCTCACGTCTGCTCGAGTAGATTGTCCAACAACAATTTTGGCGACCATACTAGGGAAAGAACATAGATTTGATTTCATAAATTCAATTTCATTTGTATTTTATTTCATGTCCCTTTATCAATCCTTTTTCTAGCCTCTTGAGACCCTCCTGCCCTTATATTTTGTCATTAAGGAGTTTCTTGGGTTCCCTTGATTTTCTTTGGGATCAGTTTCAGGCCTCTTACCCTTCTACCTTAGGAGATCTAGATTTTATGTTACTTTTTATTCGCCCAACGCACCTGGGTTGTGCATACAGAGTGCCCCTGGGTAGCCGACACTCTTTTCCTTAAGACAAAGTGTGTTATTAACACCCTTTGCTAGTGTACAGAGTGCACCAACCCCTCTCTAGTTCTTTGGTTCAATGTCCTAGGGTGCATCGGCCCCTTAAAGCTTAGGGATCAAAAGGGATTTCCTTCATTTTTGGGTTTTGGTCTGATTGATTGTGTTCTGTGTGCTGCATATTCCAGTGACAAAACCCCTAGACACAACATACTGCCATTTTCCTCCATTTTTGGGTCTTTTGAGATTTGGATCCATGTTTGGCCCTTTTGAGTCAAAACTAGTGTTTCGCTTGCATTTTTAAGCGAAATGGGTTCTATTTTTGAATCGTGTATCCTACAGTCGTTTTGACCCATATTAAGGTTTTGAGATAATTTTTGGTTTGGTGGATTGGCTTGTTTTAAAAGACTTCAAAAGTGAGGGATATCCATGTGTTTTTTAGCCTCCTTTTCTTGGGTTGTGCATCTTGTTTCCTTTACATGCTGAGCTATCTAGTGATTTTTGGAAAAGATTAATTCTTTGTGTCCATTTTAGTTCAAAGAAAAGATTATTTTTGTCTCTCTTTTGCTATATTCATGAAATTGGAAAACATAAGTATTCTTGTTGCTTTGATTTGATCATTTGATATTCTTGGTCTTACACTCATAAGAAGAAGAAAGTCTTGTTTCAGATTTGTGTGCATTTGAGTTAGATAAGATTATAAAGTGCTTTTCTTTGTCTTGCATTTGATTGGAAAAGTTTGTGGAATCCTTCTTTCCATAGCTTAGATGTGTCTTTTCGAGTGTAAAAAGATGGGAAATGGATTAGAATTATAGCATTTGGTGTTCATAAGAAGATCTCTTTTTGTCACTTTAGGATACTTTGGGTATCGTTTTACATGATTGATTATCATCCATTACAAAAACTAAAATTGCATTTGCATTGGGTTGTGCATTTGGGAACGGAAAAGAACTCTCTCTCCCATAGATAGAAATTCATTGAAAGAAAAATGGATTCATTCTACATGCATGGTTTGAGTCAGGTCTTCACACTATCGAGTTTCACTTCCATCACTCGATTGAGTAATACAACAGCTGGAAACACCAAACTTATGATCCTATGAGTCTTGCAAGGGTGATGTTGGAGAGCTTGGAAGGAGGTGCTGCTACTTTGGAGATCAAGGTATAACATTGTAATAAGCTTCTTTTGGCTTTCTTATCATTAATATAACTTAGCCTATTCCTCTCTTTTTCATGTCTTTAATGATGAATGCATGAAATTGTCTATGTTTTTATAGTTAGATCTGTGTTTATACATATATTGATTTGGAGAAGGGAGAAGATGTTGTATTTCCTTTGTGAATAGGTTCATAAGTCCATAATCAAAGGTTGGAGTTGGAGCAACTTAGGAGCAACAAGGACAACCATCAAAGTAAGGTACGACATCTACTTGCTTTGTATTTCCATAGCTTGTTAGTTGATGTGTGAGCTAGATCTAGGAGGACTATAGTGTCTATTT
Organism: Larix kaempferi; assembly: GCA_027924585.1. NCBI lineage: Eukaryota > Viridiplantae > Streptophyta > Pinopsida > Pinales > Pinaceae > Larix > Larix kaempferi. The sequence goes on along the minus strand of BSBM01000372.1, from coordinate 27,779,417 downwards.
GTTTCATCTCGGTCTTGGGTAGGAAACTAGGGTCCTTTTCTAATCCCAAGGGGATATCTACCTATCCATAGGGAGATTTTCTCACAACAGAAATTGGCAACTCCGTTGGGGACCCTATGGACTTATTTGGAGGGGTTCCCTTGGGTTTTTTGCTCCCAAACTTTTGGGGTGCCTCCATATGGTCCATTGGCTTCTTTTTGACACCTTTTTGAAGAAATTTGAGTCTCTTTTGAGTCATTTTCATCCACATTTTGTCTCTAGTCAGTCATTGGAAGCTTTGAGGCAATTTGGTCAATTTTGAGTCTGCTAAGCCATTTTTCAGTTCTGGGAGTCAAGTGTACCTTCCCAATCACTTTAGGATCTCTATAACATAAGTTTGAACCCTTCCAAACCTCATTTGGGAGAATTTGAGACCCTTTTTCTTTGTTTGGAAGACTACGCTCTACCTTGGAAAATTGAAATCCCCTTCGGTCAACTTGATCCCTTGTGTACATTTTCGATTTTTCTGAATTTGAGTCTCTTGATTAGTGATTTTGTGACCATTATGTGACTAATTTGGAATCATCCAAATCATTTTTGCTTTGTTTGGAAAATCTTGGCATGGTTTGGAAGTTCAAAGCCTTTGTTTGGTCTCTTGAGTCAAACTAGTGCTTTGTTTGCTTGTTGGGTAGAATTGTCATTCTTTTCAAGTCCTAATAGCTTGTATTTGTTTTTAAGCTTCTTCTTGCCATCAGATTGTGATTGGATTCAACTTTTAGAGATCTCTTTAGTGTTTTATTCCAAAGGTTTGTTTGGTTTTGCGTGGTTTGGTTTGGTTATTAGGATTTGAAAGGATTGGTACATACTTGTCCTTTGAAGTCTTTTTCTTGGGTTTTGCACTTTGTTTCCTTTGCATCTTTATCTATTTATTGGTTATCGGAATAGATTGATCCCTTGTTTCCATTTTTTGTTCAAAGGAAAGCTTTATTTTGTCACTCTTTTGCTATATTCATGAAATTGGAAAACATAAACTTTCTTCTTGATTTAATTTGATCATTTGACATTCTTGGTCTTACATTCATAACAAGAATAAAGGCTTGTTTCATATTTATGTGCATTTGAGTTAGACGAGATCATTAGGTGCTTTTCTTTGTCTTGCATTTGATTGGAAGCATTTTTGGAATCCTTCTTTCCATAGCTTAAATGTGTCTTTTTCGAGTGTAAAGAGATAGGAAACAGATTATAATTATTGCATTTGGTGTTCGTAAAAAGATCTCTTTTTGTCACTTTAGGATAGTTTGGGTATGGTTTACATGATTGGTTATCATTCATTAAAAGGATAAAATTGCATTTGCATTGGGTTGTACATATTGGGAATGAAAAGAATTCTTCCTTACTTTAGCTAGAAGTTCATTGAAGGAAAAAGACTTGCATAATTCATCCATAATTGCATGGTTTGATTCAAGTCTACACACCACAAGTTGCACTTCCATCACCTGATTGAGTAATACAACCATTAAAATTTACACTTCCTAACTCAACACACTATAACCTCACTTGAGAAGAAAAAGAATTTGTTAGTTAGGTAGGACACCGGGGATAGGAATCCAAACAATTCCCCCTTGTCAGTTTTCATCGGAAACATAGTTGTTGTCCTCTAGGGTACTAAAATCCTCTATTACTTATTGACACAGTCATCGACCAGTTTGTTGAGAGGGCCTCCCATTCCACGGGGGTAAGCAGCGAGGACAGGTTCCAAATGGACTTTTTGGAATGCCGCATTCCACTTAGCACCTAAGGACATCTATCCATTGTCTTCCTTGTATTTTTTGGCCACCATACTGGTTGTACAAGGGCCAAAAGGAAGAAGCTCCAGTATCCTTCTAGGACGTGTCATAAACGAGGTATCTTAGTGAATTTTCTTGTAGGGATATTTTACCTGGAATCCCTTTCGGTAGAGGGATATCCCTTCACCTTTTGGTCTCTCACTTCGTATTGTTTGACTTGGATTTCATCACCTTCCGAAGGATACAACTTGTTGAGGTCTCCAGCTCTTAGTTAGGAGGACTTCTTGCTCTTTTACCTTATAGACGGTCTTTTTCTTTTTAGTGCTGCTTGTTGGAATTTTGGCCACTTTTGTTTCAGCTCGCTTACTGTGATGTCGGTCCTAGTATAGTTTTCTGAGATTGCTTTTTTGGCCTGTGTGCCTCTTTTTCTTCTAGCTCCCCTTTTGCACGCTCAGTTACTTGAGAGTTTTTGAGTTCTTTTTAGCAAGATGTCTCCCACATCACTTAGTCTTGTTCCATGGAGAATCCATCTCCATGCACCCAAGCTCCTTCTGGGACTACCAATCAAGAGGCCCCTTTTCAAGGAGTACCTTTTGTCTTTCCTCCAGTTGGAGATATTGGTCCTCCCTTTATTGCCACCTTAAATATTCCTGGATTAACCATAGGATTACCGGTGTGGTTATTTAATTCGGTGATTCCGGCTATACCCAATGTTTCAAATGTTAACTCTCCACCACGAGAGTGTCCATCCCAAACTAATTTGTTGGCACAGGATATATCCACAGGAAGTGTGGAAGCTGACAGGAGCGAAAGCCAAATCCCGCGGAAGAAGGAATAGTCGCGAAGTCTAAGGAAGCGCAAGGATAGTTTAGAATATTTAACTGCTAAGTCGGTCATGTGGACCATTTTTGTAATAGAATAGAAGCATATAAATAGAAGTGAATTGTAATCCTAAGAGCATAGAAGTTTTGGATGATAATCCTGACTTTTGACTTATTTTGTATCCTTGGTATGATGTTTTGACTATTCCTGCGACGGGTTTTCCGCAGTGTTTAATGAATGCATGGAGATGTTGGGTTATGATGTGATATCTGTCTTCTATCTCTTGCAATAATGAATAATTGTGTCGTGTTTATGATGCTGTGGATTTGATAACGCGATTAAGTAGGATGAATGTGTTGATGTGAATTGTTTATGTTAAATCTGCGAATTGATTCTGATGCGAATGATAAGTAAATAAGTTGATTATAATCTCTGGTTCGTGCAATAGTGTGAATTGTATGCATAAGAGCATATCCTCCTCGCCACTGCGGAAACTTGGTTCCTGCAGCACCCTTATCCGCCTTGGGTGAGACCTCACTTGCTTCACAGGTGTTGTTGGGAAGGGTAACTCCTTTCTAGGCCGGTGTATAAGGCATTGTAGGTGCTTTTTGATGACAGTGTGAACCCCTGTTAAGAGAAGTTGAGTCAACATGATCCTTCCCCTTCTTCGTCAGATGTATCTTCTTTCGTTCCTTCTTCCTCGCCTGATCAAAGCAATCATGTTAGTAATCAGGAGGATAAGAAGAAGAAGAAAAGGAAATTTAAGAAGAAGAAGGATAAGAAAGTGACCAAGCATCAACCATCTGCCTCCAATGGTAGTCATTCTATTCGAACACCTCGTAGACCCAAGTTCCCCTGCAAGCTTTGCAAGCGTGATCACCCTCTCAAGGATTGTCCCGGTCTTTCCAAAGTGTTAGAAGAGTGGTCTAAAGCCTCCAAACCACCTATATCATCAACCTCTGGACATCATACTGATGATACCCCATCAACCAATGACTCTATGGTTAAGGGTCAGAAAAGTAAAGTCAGGAATCCTTGTTTGTTATGCAAGGGCATACACCTTACTTACCTTTGTCCATGCATGGATGAAGCTTCAAAATTGTTGGAAGATATTACTCTATCTCAGAAACACCTTCCAGCTGGATGTTGTAAGTCGTCCCTTAACCCCCTGTTGGTTGATGAAGTAGTCGATCCAGCCCCATCCTCAATTGATCTCGCTCTTTCTTCAAAGAGTGAAGTTGAAGTGGTCGAGTCGATATCGTCTCCACTCGATCCCACTCTTTTATTGGAAAATTCCCAGACTGAAGAAGTCACCATGACACAATCTTCGTCTCATACTAATTTTCTAGTGGAGGGTGAAATAGAAACTATTGATGTTTTTCTGGTTAGTTGAGATTGTTCTAGGCAAGGAGAAGTCTCGTCCACGGGACCTCCTCCAAGTATTGAGGTTATTTCATTTGATTGGAATAGTCTAGCAGAATCTCATCTCCGCTCAGATGTTCCTTTCCAGATATATGTATAAGTTGCCGATAAGAAAATATTTTGCACTATAGTTCACGAGGGAGCTTCTGTAGTATTTTATCCTTAACTGCTTTGTAAGCTATAGGTTCTCCTCAGCTTGTGCCAGTCACTAACTGTAATGTCCCCATTTTGACCCCCTTTGTATAAAATCGTAAATGATGTGAATATTGTAATTTAATCATGGTGAGGAGCTCAAGGCCAAGGCCCCACCTTTGATTTAGCATTTTGTATCGGCAATTAAAAATAGATGCCTATGGTTCTTGTGCGAAATGGGCACAATGTAAATAAGACATCATGTAAATATGAATTTTAATGAAAAAACCCCAACTAGCTATGCAATGCAACAAAAGAGATGGGGCATGATTCTACAAGGAAAAGGGAGGGAAATTATTCAAACCCTTGAGCCAATGGTATTAATCCATGTGTCAATGAGGAAACCCATGAACCACCAACTACCATTTTGTCTCATGCACCCAATCATTTAATTCTTCCAAGAAATTGGTTAAGGCAGTTAATGCCTTGGAAATGAAGAAGTATGGCAGCCAATTTCGTGCATGGGCAAGCCATCAACCTGGAAATTCGTGTTTTTTCTCCTTGGGCAAGAAATCACCCACGAAATGGTGCCCAAAGCCATTGGGAAGGGGAGTCTTCATTCATTCACGCAGTTGGAGCTAGCTGGGTCTTTCCATACACGTTTTTCATCCAAATCCTGCATTTCTCCATGCCTGGGAGTTCGTTTTTGCATATACAGTAGCTTGGGAGAGAAGAGCCACGTTTTGGGGACTGTATGGAGGTCGTTTTTGCCCCCGAATGTCCAAGGACATTTTTCTAAAAATGGATTGGCTTCCCTGGGTTGTTCCCCAACTTCCCATTTCGTTTTTGTGGGTTCCCACGTTTTTCTGAGTTAGCTGAAACCCCATCTCATGCATATCTCTGTAAAAATGTTTTATCCTGCCCCATAATTGTGTTCTGCTGTTATGTGCATCCTCATTTTTGGTTTGAGCCTGTGAGCTGAAGTTTTGGAGTGGTAGTGGACAGAAGTGGCTTGATAAACCTAGTGGGGGAGACAACCTCTCAAGAAGGTCAAAAGGGCTTTGGTTACTCTTCTATGCATACCCTGAGAGCACTAGATAGGGAAGGTATGGCTTGAGGGACTGTACAGCAGTGAAAAGAATACTTCCTTGTGCTAGGTGTGTAGGTATTGTGGGTGCCAAGCTAGATAGATCTTGCAAGGTTATACCTGGATCTATGCTGGAGCTCACTAGCTTAGCAATTCTTCCTTTCCATCTCCTAGCAGCCTGATAAACCCAATTGTAGATTGGCTTGGCTCATCTTGGTGTATGCTCGGCTATGTGTGAGTCTGCTGTTCCCTGGTTCCTTGTAGAGATCATGCCCAGCTCGGGGGGTGGCAGTGGTGCTGAGAGATTGAGGAGCACACTAGCCTACGGTTGGGTGGAACGTTGCAGTTGCATATCCAGTTGCATGGAACTACTTTCTTATAAGATAAGTATTCTCCTGTATTAATTTGCAATTACTTATTTGATGAAATATATGATGGATGTGCGATTCTTAATTTCCGCTGTGATTTTCTTAAACTCATACATTTCCATATGTCTCTGTTACATTATGTGAATGTTGATGCATAGGAAAGTTTCATGGGGCTATATGCCCAGTTTGGTATCACATCTGTTATGCACTTTCATATTTTTAAGTTTCGTTTTAATTTGAATGTTTCTTCTTAATGTGTGGGGCTGAATGCCCGGATTGAGCACCACGTCCTCTCTATCATGCTGTATGGTAGGAAGGGGACATTACATTTTGGTATCAGAGCTGCGTTGCAGCATTGGGCCTCTATGGGCCAAACCTGATAGCAATTATAGGGGAAAATTTCAAAATTTTCTTAAGTCTATTTTTGAAAATTTCTGTTTTAAGTCTGTTTCTGGAAATTTTTGGTTTTAAGTCTGTGTCGAGAAGTCATCCCGAAACTGCGGAAAGGTTCCGCGAACCTTCCCGCAATTGCGGAAGAGTTCCGCGAACCTTCCCACAATTGCGGAAGAATTCAGCCAACTGCTCCGAAACAGTGGAGAAAAATTTTTAAGTGAAAATTTTTTCTAAGTGTCGGCGTCGAAAGGAATTTTTCGGAAGGATTTCTCTTCCGAAATTTCGGAAGGAATTCTCTTCCGAAATTGCAGAAGGATTCCGCGAATCGTTCCGCAACTGCGGAAGACTTCGGAGAATCGTTCCGCAATTGCGGAAGACTTCGCCGAATCGTTCCGCAATTGCGGAAGACTTCGGCGAATCGTTCTGAAATTGCGGAAGCAATCCTCAAGTCGTTCCGCAAAAGCTTTTCGCAAAAACCACCCGAAAACCCTGGAAGCAATTTCCGCAAATGACACCGCAACTGCGGAAGCCTCCGCCGAATGGCTCCGCAATTGCGCGAGCGTTCGGCAATTCGCCCCGCCATTGCGGAAGAGTTCGGCGAACAGCTTTGCAATTGCGGAAGCGTTCGGCGAACTGCTCTGCAATTGCGGAAGCCGTCGCCGAACCGCCCCGCAATTGCGGAAGGGTTCAGCCAAGCGCCCCACAACTGCGGAAGCCTATAGCCAACCGGCCCGCAACTGCGGAAGCCTATAGCCAACCGGCCCGCAACTGCGGAAGCCTACAGCCAACCGGCTCGCAATTGCGGAAGCCTACAGTCAACCGCCCCGCAATTTTAGGTGCGTTCCGTGAACTGCCCCTTGACCCCCTTTTCTTTTTCCCCTCATATGTTGTTGCTTGTGATTTCACGAACTGTCAGTATGGCAATTTTTCCACGTGCATGAATTAAGTTATGAATTCTTAAGAATGTAATGTGTCTAACAATTGTGTTGATGAACACATTTCAGAGAGTCACAGTTACAGCAGGGTAACACTCTAGATAATACAGTCCGAGAGTTTTGGATCTTGGTTGGGCCAAGAAAATCAACATTATGGATGATGCACAGGATCCCTATGAGCCTGAAACAGATGCCATGGGAGAGAACATACAGGTTGAGAATGCTGAAACAGAATCTAATGGGAGAAGAAATCAAGAGACCCCTCCAGATGTTGCAGCCACCATGAGAAGCCTAAGGGTGGAGTTGCAAAGCTGTAGGGAAGATAATGAAAGGATGATCAAAGCTCAGGAAGAACAAAATCAGCTGAATGCAGCCATGCTACAGAGTTTGACATACATCCAAAGGCAAATAAACTATGGGCATCAAACATCAAATCTAGAAAGGGGTGGGAGTAGCTCTAGAAGAAATTCCCGTAAGAGGGCCAGTAGTCCAAGAAGAGTTTCTACAGACAGGACATATACTCCAGAAATATCTTCTAATGAATCATCTGACTCTGAAGAATCCATTGAGGGATCAAGCTCTTCATCTCACATGAGTAAGAGGAAGAAGCACTACAAGAACAATTCACATGGGGAATTTAAGAAGGTAAAACCTCCTACATTTGATGGAGAAGTAAAGTTCGGTCAAGAAGCTGAGGCTTGGCTTCTTGGGATGAGAAAGTACTTCCAATTCCAAGACTACTCGGGAAATATGAAGGCAAGGGTAGCCATCTTCAACTTGAATGGAAGAGCATCTATATGGTGGGAACACACCAGGCAAGTGAAGAAGATCAACGAAAGGAAGATCGTGTGGAAGCAGTTCAAGAAATACTTCAAGCAGAAGTACCTCTCTGATAGGTACTATGATGATAAGATCAAAGAGTTCCATGAGCTGAGATTGGGACAATTGACCATGGAGGAATATGCAAACAAGTTCTTCGAGCTGCTGAGGTATGTCAAGTATATTCGCGATGATAAGGTCAAAATTTAGCGTTTCCTAAGTGGACTGCCCCAGTCATATAAAGATAGAATTGAGTTTGATGAACCTCGAACTCTAGAGGAGGCCATAAGAAAGGCCAAGTATTGCTTTGATAAAAACAGAAGCAAGCCAGAACTCCATAAGGCATGGAAGGATAAGAAAAATGAGAAGTTTGATCAAAGGAAGAAGGGGTTCAAGCCTCCTCAATTCTGGAATCAACAAAGGAAACCATCACAGGTTGTGACTAAGCCAACTAGGATGATGGGAGACAAGCCAAGAGATCCAAAGGAGCCAAGAGAACCACTTCAATGTTGGGGTTGTGGAGGAGACCACATGCTTAGGAACTGTCCACATCGGAATGGGAATGCGAATCAAGTTCACAACATCCAAGGAGCTGGAACTGTGGGTCAAGTGGCGAGAGAAATTCCTAGAATCTATGCAGCAGTAGAAGACCGCCAGGCAGATCATCAATCAACCGTGGTTGAAGTTGAAGGTAAGATTGCTAAGCAATCTATTTCTATTTTGATTGATCCTAGATCTAATCATAGTTATGTCACTCCTAGAATTGTTGAGGTTTGTGCTTTCAAGAAATTAAAGCATAGTAAATCATGGTTAATTCAACTAGCCACTGGAACCAAGAGAAAAGTTAGTGAAATAGTAGAGAAATGTCCATTAGAGATGGATGGGCTATTCACTTATGCAGATCTGAATATTTTGCCACTTGGTTCCTATGATATTCTCATTGGAATGGATTGGTTAGAAGCACATAGGGTTAAACTTGACTGCTACAATAAGACATTTGAATGCATGGACGAGGAAGGAAACTCGAGGGTTGTAAAAGGCGTTCCAAAGGTGACTTCCGTCAGAAAGGTTTCAGCCATGCAGCTAAAGAAGATCTATAGGAAGGGATGTCAATTGTATGCAGCCCACATTTTGGAGGCAGCGGAGAGTGAAACTCTTAAATTGGAGGACTATTGTGTATTGCAAGAATTCAGGGATGTTTTTCCTGATGAGATTCCAGGACTCCCTCCAAAGAGAGACATTGACTTTACAATTGAGCTTGTGCCAGGAGCGGCACCAGTGTCTAAGACACCCTATAGGATGAGTACACCAGAATTGCTAGAATTGAAAATGCAATTACAAGAATTGCTGGAAAAGAAATATATTAGGCCAAGTGTGTCCCCGTGGGGAGCACCTGTTCTATTTGTGAAAAAGAAAGATGGAACTCTTAGGTTATGTATTGACTACAGGCAGTTGAACAAAGTCACGGTGAAGAACAAATACCCATTGCCCCGAATTGATGACCTTTTTGACCAAATGAGAGGAGCAAAGGTATTTTCAAAGATTGACTTGAGGTCTGGTTACCATCAGGTAAGAATCAAAGAAGAAGATATTCATAAGACAGCCTTTAGAACAAGGTATGGACACTATGAGTTTGTAGTGGTACCATTCGGTCTCACCAATGCACCAGCTACATTCATGTGTCTCATGAATAATGTTTTTAGCAAGTATTTGGACAAGTTTGTTCTTGTATTCCTAGACGACATTCTCATCTATTCTAAGAATGAAGAAGAACATGAAGAACATTTGAGAATGACAATGCAATTACTAAGGGAGCATAAGATGTATGCAAAGTTGAGCAAATGTGACTTTTATAAAGATAGAATTCATTATTTGGGTCACATCATCTCCGACGAAGGGATATCTGTAGACCCGGAGAAGATTGAAACCATTATGAATTGGCCAACTCCAAGGAATGTGACTGATGTGAGATCTTTTATGGGCCTTGCTGGTTATTACAGGAGGTTTATCGAAGGATTCTCCAAGGTTGCAAACCCGATCACTTCTTTGCAAAAGAAGGGGATAAAATTTGAATGGTCACCAAGATGTGAGGAAAGTTTTCAGCGGTTGAAGAATCTTCTTACAAGTGCACCTATTTTGAAGATTGCATACCCAAAAAAAGACTTTGTGGTGTGTACCGATGCATGCAATCAAGGACTTGGAGGAGTTCTTATGCAAGACAACCACGTGATATGCTATGAGTCAAGAAAGTTGAAGGAGCATGAGAAGAACTACGCTACTCATGATATAGAGCTTGCAGCCATAGTACATGCTTTAAAGATGTGGAGGCATTACTTAATGGGAAGAAAATTTGAGTTAAGGACAGACCATTGTGGACTGAAATACTTGTTTGATCAGCCAACTTTAAATGCTAGGCAAGCTAGATGGTTGGAATTTTTGTGTGAATTTGATTTCGAAATCAAACACATAAAAGGGAAAGAAAACAAGGTGGCCGATGCGCTCAGCAGGAAGGCACATGAAATGCATGTGTCAGCGTTTAGTACTTGCCAACCAGATTTGAGGCAGCAGATTGTGAACCATATGGTTGAGGATTAAGTGTATGAGCAGATAAAGGGAAAATTGCAGCAGCAAAACCTTGAAAAGAAGTATGAGGGCTATCATTTGGAAGAAGGAGGACTCCTTACTTATAAGAATAGAGTCTATATTCCAAATGCGGCAGATTTGAGGAGAATGGTTATGGATGAGATCCATAAAGCTCCATACTCTGGTCACCCATGATATCAGAAGACAATTGCTACAGCAAGGAAATATTATTTCTGGTTGGGCATGAAGAAGGATGTCACTGAATACATTTCTAAGTGCATGGAATGTCAACAGGTGAAGAGTGAACACCAACATCCAACAGGTTTATTGCTTCCAGTGCCAATTCCAGAATGGAAATGGGAAGTAATATCCATGGATTTTATTACAGGATTGCCAATGACTAAGAGACAACATGATTCCATCATGGTTGTGGTGGACAAGTTAACAAAGGCAGCACATTTCATACCGGTTAAATCCACACATAAAGCCAATGCTATTGCAAATATTTTCATGAAGGAAATTTTCAGATTACATGGGTTGCCTAAGGCAATAATTTCCGACAGGGATACCAAGTTCACTTCCAATTTTTGGAAAGGGCTCTTTGCAGATTTGGGTACACAACTAAGCTTTAGTACCGCATACCATCCTCAAACAGATGGTCAAACTGAAAGAGTAAATCGGGTGCTTGAAGACATGCTCCGCATGTATGTAATGGACAAACCATCCAAGTGGGAGGATTATCTATACTTGGTAGAATTTGCATATAACAATGGGCAACAAGCATCATTGGGAATGAGTCCTTATGAGGCTTTGTATGGAAGAAGGTGTAGGACACCAGTGACTTAGGACAATCCAGTGAATAGAATTGTACTTGGGCCAGAATTGCTTAAGGAAATGGAACAAGAGGTTGCAAAGATCCGGCAAAATTTAAAAGCAGCATAGGATAGACAGAAAAGCTATGCAGATAAGCATAGAGTGCATAGGGAATTCAATGTTGGGTATCATGTATATCTTAGAGTGAGATCAAGGAAGAGTTCCTTGAAGCTTGGGAGTTGTGCCAAGCTATCGCCTAGATATTGTGGGCCATTTGAAGTGCTTGAAAGAATAGGACCAGTTGCATATAGACTTGCATTGCCTGCTAGCACTAAAGCTCATAATGTTTTTCACGTCTCTTTGCTTAAGAAATATGTACATGATCCTAACCATGTGATTAATTGGGATGTGACCCAGGTGGAACCCGAGGGAGAATTCCAAACCGATCCGTTGTGCATCCTAGACAAGAAAGTAACATTGCTCCGGAACCGAGCCATCAGACAGGTAAAGGTGCAATGGAAGCACTACGGTCCCGATGAGGCTACATGGGAGCTGGAGGATGCCATGAGGGTGGCATATCCATTTTTGTTCAATTTTGATGAGCACTGAGGACAGTGCTAATGTAAGGGGAGGGGAATGTAATGTCCCCATTTTGACCCCCTTTGTATAAAATCGTAAATGATGTGAATATTGTAATTTAATCATGGTGAGGAGCTCAAGGCCAAGGCCCCACTGTTGATTTATCATTTTGTATCGGCAATTAAAAATAGATGCCTATGGTTCTTGTGCGAGATGGGCACAATGTAAATAAGACATCATGTAAATATGAATTTTAATGGAAAAACCCCAACTAGCTATGCAATGCAACAAAAGAGATGGGGCATGATTCTACAAGGAAAATGGAGTAAAATTATTCAAACCCTTGAGCCAATGGTATTAATCCATGTGTCAATGAGGAAACCCATGAACCACTAACTACCATTTTGTCTCATGCACCCAATCATTTAATTCTTCCAAGAAATTGGTTAAGGCAGTTAATGCCTTGGAAATGAAGAAGTATGGCAGCCAATTTCGTGCATGGGCAAGCCATCAACCTGGAAATTCGTGTTTTGTCTCCTTGGGCAAGAAATCACCCACGAAATGGTGCCCAAAGCCATTGGAAAGGGGAGTCTTCACTCATTCACGCAGTTGGAGCTAGCTGGGTCTTTCCCTACACGTTTTTCATCCAAATCCTGCATTTCTCCATGCCTGGGAGTTCGTTGTTGCATATACAGTAGCTTGGGAGAGAAGAGCCACGTTTTGGGGACTATATGGAGGTCGTTTTTGCCCCCGAATGTCCACGGACGTTTTTCTAAAAATGGATTGGCTTCCCTGGGTTGTTCCCCAACTTCCCATTTCATTTTTGTGGGTTCCCACATTTTTCTGAGTTAGCTGAAACCCCATCTCATGCATATCTCTGTAAAAACGTTTTATCCTGCCCCATAATTGTGTTCTGCTGCTATGTGCATCCTCATTTTTGGTTTGATCCTGTGAGCTGAAGTTTTGGAGTGGTAGTGGACAGAAGTGGCTTGATAAATCTAGTGGGGGAGACAACCTCTCAAGAAGGTCAAAAGGGCTTTGGTTACTCTTCTATGCATACCCTGAGAGCACTAGATAGGGAAGGTATGGCTTGAGGGACTGTACAACAGTGAAAAGAATACTTCCTTGTGCTGGGTGTGTAGGTATTGTGGGTGCCAAGCTAGATAGATCTTGCAAGGTTATCCCTGGCTCTGTGCTGGAGCTCACTAGCTTAGCAATTCTTCCTTTCCATCTCCTAGTAGCCTGATAAACCCAATTGTAGATTGGCTTGGCTCATCTTGGTGTATGCTCGGTTATGTGTGAGTCTGCTGTTCCCTGGTTCTTTGTAGAGATCATGCCCAGCTCGGGGGTGGCAGTGGTGCTGAGAGATTGAGGAGCACACTGGCCTACGGTTGGGTGGAACGTTGTAGTTGCATAGCCAGTTGCGTGGAACTACTTTCTTATAAGATAAGTATTCTCCTGTATTAATTTGCAATTACTTATTTGATGAAATATATGATGGATGTGCGATTCTTAATTTTCGCTGTGATTTTCTTAAACTCATACATTTCCATATGTCTCTGTTACATTATGTGAATGCTGATGCATAGGAAAGTTTCATGGGGCTATATGCCCAGTTTGGTATCACATCTGTTATGCACTTTCATATTTTTAAGTTTCGTTTTAATTTGAATGTTTCTTCTTAATGTGTGGGGCTGAATGCCCGGATTGAGCACCACGTCCTCTCTATCATGTTGTATGGTAAGAAGGGGACATTACACTAACCAGATACTAGCTTTCAATAGAAGGCATACTGAACCTTTAGGGATCCTTCCGCAGTTACCTATCACTTTAGGAGGGAAAACTGTCTGTATTAGTGTTACGGTAGTCCAAGGTCCCTTAGATTTTAATCTGCTCCTTGGACGTGATTATATATATGCTATGAAAGCTATAGTGTCCACATTCTTTCAAGTGATGCATTTTCCCTATGATGGGAGGATCATGACCATTGATCAACTTTCCTTTGTGAAATCGGATCATCACATGACTGCCAGTCATCAAACTTCCCTAAATGTTCCACATGTTTTAGTGGTTCCTTCCCCTTAAGGATAGGGGGCATGTATCCAGCCTTTGGACATCATGCTGGAGCTACCCCCTAGCTCCTTAGGATGGGGGGCACACCACCAACCTTTGGACATCATGTTGGTAGGAACCAATCTCAAGCATAGTTTACTTTTGGTTTTAAGCTTGTGTAAACATGAAACCAACCATCATTTCGAGAAGATTTTTATTCCATTTTAAGCTCATTAAAAAATGAAATGGGCCATTTCAAGCATAGTTCATTCTGTTTCAAGCTCATTAAAAAATAAAATAGGCCCCTACAAGCATAGTTTACTTTCAGTTTCAAGCTTGTGTAAAAATATAACCCATAATGAGCATGGTTCCCTTTCTGTGTCAAGCTCGTTAAAAAATGAAACAAATCCCCTCCCCAGTGGAGTCGCCAATTTCTGTTGTGAGAAAATCTCCCTACGGATAGGTACATATCCCCTTGGGATTAGAAAATTCCCCTAGTTTCCTACTCAAGACAGAGAGGAAACAAATAGACACTATAGTCCTCCTAGATCTAGCTCACACATCAGCTAACAAGCTATGGAAATACAAAGCAAGTAGATGGCGAACCTTACTTTGATGGTTGTCCTTGCTACTCCTAAGTTTCTCCAGCTCCAACCTTTGATTATGGACTTATGAACCTGTTCACAAAGGAAAGTCAACATCTTCTCCAAAGCAATATATGTATAAACACAGATCTAACTATAAAAACATAGACAATTTCATACATTCATTATTAAAGACATGAAAATGAGAGGAATAGGCTAAGTTATATTAATGATAAGAAAGCCAAAAGAAGCTTATTACAATGTTATACCTTGATGTCCAAAGTAGCAGCACCTCCTTCCAAGCTCTCCAACATCACCCTTGCAAGACTCATAGGATCATAAGTTTGGTGTTTCCAAGATCACCCCACCATAGCTTATGGATGGCTCTCTTTAAGTAGGATTTGGGAGGCCAACCACTAAGAGAAGATTATGGATCTAAGTGAATAATATGTGGATCAAGGATCTAAACCATGCCAAGGAGGGAATGTGAGATGGGATTCGAAGGGGTACCTCATCCCAAGAAAATCTCCATGAGATCCAAGATCCAAAATCAAAGGGATAATCCTAAACCAAAATTATCGCTCCCTTATAACTAAGCAAAGAGAGACAATATTGAAATTATCGCTCCCCCATAGGCATGCAGGGCGCAATAATTTGAAATTATCGCTCCCCCATAGGCATGTAGGACGCGATAATTCCAGAAGGCTAATTTTTTGGAGGTGGTTAAGGTGAGTTTCGACCCCTTGCTTGTTGGATTTGCTTCCAAATGTGATTAGGGAAGGGATCAACATTAGAATGAAGGGTCCTAACACCCTTAGGAGGCTTAAACATCATGTTTTCCATGGTGGTGAAACATGTATATTCTCACTTACACATGGTGTGGAAATTTGAGGTATAACAACAGCCATTAAAATTCATCTCCCTAACTCAACATACTTTAACCTTGCTTGAGGATAAAACAATCTTGTAGTTAGGTAGGACATCGGGGATAGGAATCCAAATAATTCCCCCTTGTCATTTTACATCTGAAACATACTTGTTGTCCAATAGGGTGCCAAAATACTCTTGTATTTTTTGACATGTTCATTGACCAGTTTGTCTGGAGGGCCCCTCGTTTCACGGGAGCAAGCAACGAGGACAGGCTCCAGACGGACTTTGTGGAATGTCACACTCCACTTAGCACCTAAGGACACCTATCAGTTCTCTTCCTTGTATTTTCCGTATAGGTGATACAAGGGCTCAAAGGAAGAAGCTCCAGTATCCTTCTTGGACTTGTCATGAGCGAAGTATCCTAGTGACCATCCTTCTAGGGCTCTTATACCTAGGATCCCTTTTGATAGAGGGATATCCTTTCAGGCATATTGGTCTCTCACTTAGTATTATCCGACTTGGATTTCATCACCTTGTAGAGGATACAATCTGTTGAAGTACCTAGATCTTAGATAGGATGATTGCTTGCTCTTATACATTGTAGAGGGTCTTTTATTTTCTTAGTTTTGCTTGTTGGTTTTCTGGCCTCTTTGTTATAGCTAACATTTTGTGGCATCGGTTACAGTAAAGTTTTTTGAGCTTGCTTTTTGGCATGTGTGCCTCTTTTTTCTTCTAGCTCCCCTTTTGCACGCTCGATTTCCTGAGGGTTTTTGAGTTATTTTTAGCAAGACTTCATCCACATCACTTTGTCTTGTTCCATGGATCCATCTCCATGCACCCAAGCTGCTTCTGGGACTACCAATCAAGAGACCCCTTTTCAAGGGGTACCTTTTTTCTTTCCTCCAGTTGGAGATATTGGTCCTCCCTTCATTGCTACTTTAAATCTTCCTGGATTAACCATAGAATTACCGGTATGGTTATTCAATCCAGTGATTCTGGTTGTACCCAATGTTTCAAATGTTAACTCTCCACCATGAGAGTGTTAATCCCAAACTGATCCTTCCTCTTCTTCGTCAGATGTATCCTCTTCCATTCCTTCTTCCTCGCCTGATCAAAGAAATAGTGTTATTAATCAGGACGATAAGAAGAAGAAGAAAAGGAAGATTAAGAAGAAGAAGGAAAACAAAAATACCAAGCATCAACCATGTGCCTCTGATGGCACTCATTCCATTCGAACACCTCGTAGACCCAAGTTCCCTTGCAAGCTTTGCAAGGGTGATCAATTTCTCAAGGATTGTCCCGATCTTTCCAAAGTGTTAGAAGAGTGGTATAAAGCCTCCAAACCAAATATATCATCAACCTCTGGACATCATACTGATGATACCCCCATCAACCAGTGACTCTATGGTTAAGGGTTGGAAAGGTAAAGTCAAGAATCCTTGTTTGTTATGCAAGGGCACGCACCTTACATACCTTTGTCCACTCATGGATGAATCTTCACAATTGTTAAAAGAGATTAACATATCTCGTAAGTTGTCCCTTGAACCCCCATTGATTGATGGAGTGGTCAATCCATCCCCATCCTCGGTTGATCCCACTCTTTCTTCAAAGAGTGAAGTTGAAGTGGTCGAGTCGGTATCACCTCCACTCAATCCCACTTTTTCATTGAAGAATGCCCAGACTGAAGTAGTCACCATGATACAATCTTCATCTCATTCTAGTCTTCTAGTTGATAGTGAATTGGAAACCGTTGATGTTTTCCTAGTAAGTTCAGATTGCTCTAGGAGAGGGGAAATCCCGTCCATTTCCACAAGACCCCCTCCAAGTACTAAGGTAATTTACGTTGATTGGAATAGCCTAGCAGAATCTCGTCTTCCTTCAGATGTTCCTTTCCAGATATCTGTAGGAGTTTCCGATAAGGAAATTTTTTGCACTATAGTGGATGAGGGAGCTTCTGTTAGTATTTTATCCTCAACTGCTTGCAAAGCTATAGGTTCTTCTCAGCTTGTGTCAGTCACTGACTAGATATTGGCTTTTAATAGAAGGCCTACAAGACCTTTAGGGATCCCTCCTTAGTTACCTATCACTTTAGGAGGGAAAAATGCCTGTATTGATGTTATGGTAGTCCAAGGTCCCTTATATTTTAATCTTCTCCTTGGACGTGATTATGTCTACGTTATGAAAGATGCAGTGTCCTCACTCTTTCAAGTGATGTAATGTCCTCATCATGGGAATATTGTGACCATTAATCAGCTTTCCTTTGTGACACCCACTCATCGCATGACTCCTAGTCATTAGACCTCCCTAAATGTTCCACATGTTTTAGTGGTTTCTTCCCCCTAGGGATCGGGGGCATGTCTCCAGCCTCTGGAAATCATGTTAGAGTTATTCCCCTAGCTTCTTATGCTATGGGGCACACTACCAACCTCCAGACATCATGTTGGGTAGGAACCCATCAATGGGTCTTAACCATGAGCATAGTTTCCTTTCTGTGTCAAGCTCGTTAAAAAATGAAACAGGTTCCCATGAGAAAAAATTAGTCTTTTATTCCAAGCTCGTTAAAAAATGGAATAGACCCCTACAAGCATAGTTTACCTTTGGTTTCAAGCTTGCATAAAAATCAAAACCAGCTTCATGAGCATAGTTCCCTTTCTATTTCAAGCTCTTTAAAAAATGAAACAGGTCGTGAACAGAGTTCTATTCCTATGTCAAGCTCGTTAAAAAATGAAACAGATCCTTTTCCATTGAGTCGAGTCTTCCCATAGAATTAGTACCTGAACCTTATTTTCATTCACCTATGCCATTTTGATCTTTGTTCGTCTCTGGTGAACATATTCATATTAGTAACCAGAATTTTAATCAAGTGAAGATGTAGATTAGGAGAATGAAATGAAGCTTGGGGGGCATGTCTTCAACCTATGGACATTATGTTGAAATCAACTCAATCACCTCTCCACACCATGTCGGAGTTAAGTCACTTACTTCTAGCAGTCATGTTGGGGGCATGTACCAACCTTTGGATATCATGATGGGAAAAATCCACCAATGGGAATATTTTCGAGCATACTTTCTTTTGGGTTTCAAGCTCGCTAAACCATGAAAATAATCCCGAGCATAGTTCATTTTCTGTTACAAGCTCGTTAAAAAATGACGCAGATATCATGAACATTCTTTTCACCTATCTTCGAGCTCATTAAAAATAGGAAGATGGTATTGAGCTTACTTTTCACTTTTTTCGTGCTCTGGTTGAAACCTGAAAAATGGTTTGAGCTTACTTTTTACTTTTTCATGCTCTGGTTCAAATATGAAAAAGATTCTGAGTGCTTTTGATACCATTGTCGTGCTCGTTAAAAATTTGAGTAAAAATGTGTGTCTAACGAGTATAGGTTTATCACTTTATCCGGCCCGCTAGACTACTTACGAAAAATGAATACTCCAACCAATCATGACTGGAAGAGTCCTCTCTCGTGTTGTTTTACCCTTTTCCAGGTGAAGAGGATAACTTTACAAAAAAGAAACTTTGGAGTCTCCTTTAATTATTTTTAGCTTACTCACAATGTATTGATTCCCGAAGTCTCCATGATCAAGCATCTTCCAGCCAGCAAGTCCTTGCCATCCATCTTTCAAAGCACTTCACCTATCTTTTTTTTCCAGCTTCATTCTTTGGGGGGCATTATGTTACACCAAAATCTCATCACCATGAGCCATGTGTCAACTTTGTTCCTAATCCCTGAATTTCCCTTAGCTAAAGTGCATTGAGTTTGGGGTTTTCCCTAGGTTTTTTAGTTCTCTAAGTACAACGGCGCTCTTTTCCTTCAAGCAAGGTGTGCCGACACACTTTTCACACTAACAAGTTGTGACACCGACACTCTTTCCCTTCATGCAAGGTGCACCAGCCTTCAGTGGCGCTCTGTCTCTTCCTGCAAAGTGCGCCGAGGGTGTTTATAGGCGAAAACGTGAAGCTTCGAGACCCTTTTAGAGGCTTGTTGAGGTGGAGGGTCATCCATAACTTCTAGGTGAGGTGGCATTTTGGTTCCTAACCTAATGGGAGGATCCCTTATACCTTTCCCCCTAATCCTCAACCTACTCTATCCCCTTTAGCCTTATAAATACAACCCTCCTCTCCATTGAGAAAGGAGGAAGGTCTATGGTACTCTTATGCTAGTGAATTAGTAGCTAGTCCCTATCATCCTTTGGGAGGCATCATTCTTTGGAGGCTTAGCATGGATTGTTGGATGGAAGGTTGCAACGTTGAGGCTTAGGTTGTAACATTCTTTCTCTATGTATTTCCCTTCATTACAGTAATACAAGTTCTTTCCATAACCATCGTTGTGTTGATAATGTTTATAACTTTCTTCCTTGAATATTAGTTTATATCAATTTACATCTATATATGCTTGTATCGTTTGTTTGTTTCCACTTTCTCTACAAGGTTTTGCAGCTCAAGATCTAAAGGCTCTGGAGCTTGGATCAACAAAGAGGAAGGCATTCGCAGACTTCAGGTAAGTGATCTATCCGTTAACTTGCATCTCTATTGATCTAGAAAAAAAAGTTGTATTTTGTACTGCAATTGTTCTATACCTAATTAGGATAGGGAGATCTGGCTCGCATCCGCTCGAGTAGATTGTCCAACAACACCAATACATGTTTAATGGCTAACACCTCCATGAATTTGATTGAACAATATCTTTGATAGGGATTCAACTTCATGGGATGTCTTTTTGGCACCATAACTATTCCTATGCCTTCTTTGGAATTATCTCCCTTAAGCACACATAGTGGAGAAAAACCTAGTGGGGTAAGCTTAGAATGTTGATGTAACATTTTTTTTATCCTTTTGAGGACTCTTTGAATATTCTCATCCCCATAGGAGACTCCTTTCCTTACTTGGGAAGCCACATGTGTTATGACATGAAAGGATCCTTTACATGGTGCACCATCCTTACCATGTTCAGTCATAGGATGAAAATGCAATATCTCTATCCTTCCAATTTCATGTTCAAACAATTTGATATGCAATGATTTCTCTACCCAAGTACATGACATCACTTCCAAAGCAAGAGTGTAATTCTCCAACATCCTACCATGAACCAAAATGTAATCAAATAAAACCAACACCAGCTTACCAAAGTGCTTGATGTATGCTCTGCTCATGTAATAAGGTGAAGTCATAGGTGTATCAACAAAATCAACGTGCATGCTTGAAAGTCCCAAGTAGGCATATTGGACACAAGGAGATGTATTTTGCAAATTTTCTTCTTCCAAGAAAACTTGATGATTATTACCGAGGTGGAGATTGTGAAAATCCTCACAGCAGATCTAAGAGCTGATGTATACTTCACAATGAAAGAATTTAGGAATAATATCAAGAGTGAATAATGCAGTAAAAGAGCAACAGAATAATAATATGGTAGAACTCGGATAGAAGCAAAATAACTTCACATACACTAATTCATTAATCACAATATGGACAAATAAGTAGTAAAATGCATGAGGATTCGAACGCCAAGGTGTCAATTCGAATTAGCCTTCATGGAGTGATCAAAAGATCACTGGAGTGTCATCGGATCACAACTGGAAGACTTCATCATCATCAGTGGAGTCATCAATGCTCAAGTAACTGTCAACCATCAGTCAAACTAAGTCTAACTGAGTGTGTACCTAGGTGTAACTGAGTGTAACTGGCACTAACTGAATGAAGGAGGCTCAGTGGAGGGCACATTAGGAGCTAACTGGAGTCAGAATGGGAAGTCTAGTCTCACTGGAGGTCCATCGGAGTGATACAGTCAGTTGAGAGTCAGTCTTTCCCTAAATCAAGGAAAGAACTAAAGATAACTCAATTAACTGAAGTGCAACTGAGTAGTAAGTGATAGAGGGTGAGTGGCTTCCTTAAATCAAGGAGGAAGGGTGCACTAAGCTCTAAGAGGGATAAAAATGATCTGAGAGAAGCTCCTGGGGGCTATCTAACTGAGGCTAGGTGCTAGGACTGATGACTGGGATGCATGCATGCAGAATGCATGCTGCATGCAAGATTGAAAATGCAAATAATGAAAATGCTGGTAGGACTAGGATGGAGTATAGGAATATCCTAACATAGATCAATTTTGGGAAGGTACTCAATCTTATGCATCTCGTTCCTATTGAGAGGTGTCTCTATCCCCCATACAACAGTGTGAATTCTCCAGCCATAAAAATGGAATCGAAAGATGATCCCAAGGTCCTAAATGAACTTGAGAAGTGGGAAGTGTCTAATACATCCACACCAATCAATACCAAGATTCCACGGTCTATGCTTCACTCCCTCATCCATCACTAACATCTGAAACAATCTATCATTTGAAGAATTCCAGGATCCCACAACCAAATTGAAAGTTCACCACTTCCAATGCCTCTGAAAACCTTTTCTATTAGATCCAACAAAGTTTGGATCTCCTGCCGTGCCATCTATTTTCTTGCATGCACTTATGTCTTCAACATGCCATGAGTGCAAACTGAACTTCTCTTACATGGTGATTTAAAATATGCCATGTAGTGGCTCACCCAATCCCTAGATTCATGAAGAATGGAGACATCTAATGGCTGCAAAATATGTCTTTGTTACTGCCCACTTGTCAAAACAATATCAAGCACAACAAATATTTCATTGTAGAAATAAGAGGAACATTTATCTCCCAAATTATTCATCTCAATGGTGCATTTATCCACCCAATCAATGAATGGATAGATCTCTCTGCTGTTGCTGGATCCCAATGAAATGAACTCAAGTACACCCTCCATAGATGAGCCTTCCTCACATAGAGAAAGCTCATGGACTTCCTTGTGTACAACAAGTGCCTGGAAAACCTCCTCCTTGTCACTTCCTCCTTCAAGCACTTGTAGTTCTGCATACTCCTCCTGTTCACCCTGCGCATGAGGCTCCTCCCAAACATCATGTGTGCAGTCAGCCACACACATCTAATCAATAGTGGTTCTAGGAAAGGAATGTGAACTCCCAAAATCCACATGAAGTTGATCTCCTTCTACTGTTGCTTTGTCTTCAGGAAATTTGAGAGCCATGTCTTTGTCCATGAACAATTGTAAGTAGTCTTCCTTCATTTCTTCCAGCTCCCTTTTGATGATGCAAAGTTTAGAGATAGAGACTCTATCAACAATCCCACTTTGTATCTCCTCCAATTGAATTCTCCCAACAAGATCTTCCAAATATCTATGTGCACCATCAGTTCTGGACATAACTTGTTGTATCCTTTCTTCTATGACTAGGAGTGGGTTCTCCAAGTCACTCAATGTCTTATTGAAAACACAGTGTGTGTTGCCACATGTGAGCTTATCCACCATATGAGAATCATGCAGACTCCCATCCAACATTCCAACACTCTCACTGCTTATTACTTAAACACGAGCAATTTGAGTCTTACTACTAGAGGACTCACCCATGCCAAACCTCTTCCCTGAAGTGGATGCAACCACATTATGAAAAAAATGAATACGGAAATCTAAATTGTGATCATACCTTTGCATCATATCTTCCTCCTTGTTATCACAGGCAAATTTTTATAAATTTTACAATTTTTTATAAGTTTGGGCAAATTAAAAAAAAAACAATTAGGCTATTTTTTCCCTCAGTATTATTACAGGGTTTTATTCTTATTTGACAAAAATTATTGGGCTCGAGGCCAAATATCCAAGTCCATTTCCAAGTCTTCAAGCCATGAGCAGAGCACCAACAACGCATCACATTACAAGAAAAATAAGAATAATCGCCATATGTCAAATAATGTTGCATGTATCTAGAGCACTCACAGATGTTGGATGTGAATGCTTTGATGATGTTTAATGATACCTACGTACTTTTCTAGCGTCGATCCCTATTTTTAAACTGAAGTCACTACACAAGTTCCAGAAATCCCGTAGCGCCAGCAGAAGAAAAACAGGGGAAGACGCTACAGAAGTTCTGTAGTTACCTGTTTTAGTTATCAACTTCAAGTATATATTTCGAGCAACTAGAGACGAAATTTTGGAAAACGAAAGAGGAGTTTCTCAAGAACGGGCCAAATCAGAAAAATTCTCTCTCTGTTTTTGCACAAGTGTCATGGTTTGGGATATTTGAATGGATATTTGATGCCCCTTTTCCATAATTTCAACATTAAATAATTTCATGTTTTAGTCATCAACTTTCAACACAGATTCCCAGCAGATGGTGATTGATCTCAACAAACAGAAAGACGTTTTTCTCAAGAATGGGTTCATCCATAAAAATCTGTCTCATTTTTTGTACAGGTGTCGTGGTTTGGGGGATTCAAATGGAACTTTGAGCCTTATTTTTCTAGATTTTTTACAGTTTCCATAACTCCCGTAGTGTCTGCGCATCAAAAACAAAGTTCGCTGCAAGAGTTCTAGAAACTAACTTATGTAGCGTGTTTTGTGGAAAATGATTGAATTTTGCTGCGAGAGTTCTGGAAATTAACTCCTGCAGCGCCTGTTGTGTAAAATGAATGGAGTTTGCTACGAGAGTTTTGGAAATTAACTCTTGCAGTGCGTGTTGTGGAAAATGACTGGAGTTCATTGCGAGAGTTCTGGAACTTCACTTCTGCAGCGCAAAGCATGGAAAATAGCTGGGGACACTACAGAAGTTACTGAAGTTAGAAAAAATGGGATTGATCCCTGAATTTTGGGCATCTCACATGGATTTGATCTATTCCAAGGAAAGCTTAATGAGTGGAGGATACAACTGGTAGCTAACCTATTTTTTGGTTTGCATTATCAGTTAGTTAGCAACCGGTTCTTTTCAAATTCATCGTCAGTCAACTAGCTAGCAGTTCGTGAGTCATAGTTTGGACTTTAGTTAATTTACACTCATAGCACTTATGTAGTCATTTACTATTTCTAATAACAACCGAAAGGCTTTAGGGGTTTTTCTTTAATGCAAACAATTGTAAGCCTATATATGGGGCGTTTTTGAAAGATCCAAGGGTGGGGATTTTGGAGATAAAAACTCTTGAATATTGGACTCTTGTTGAATTTTTATGCTTAATGAAATATATCAATGCAGAAGTATTGAATGTTTTTACCATAGATTCATGTGTCTATCTTTCTTAGTCTGTGTTATCCTTCGTGAATGTGTTCCTTTCCAAGTTTTCCATTTTATGCATTATCTTCAACGTTTGAATGAAAGTATTGTATTCATAATTCATCCTTGGTTTGATGCTCTGTTTCAGCATTTTCAAACAATATTTTTTTATTATTACCTCCAAATTTAAAGTAGAATTCATCATTGTATGCTCTGCTTTAATGAATTGTTTTCCTCAATTCTTCCCCCACACCTCAACAATCTGATTGACTAAGAGATTGTGGATATCTTGCCTCTGTTCCCTTGAGCATTCTACAACTAGTCATTCATTACCCTTATGAACTGTTAGCCAGCCTATTGACACCATGCCCAATGGGGATTTTATCCTGATTCCACCACTTTCAAAATACCCAAAACCCTAATCAATCCACAGAAGACCTAGCCATTGCTTTGATTACACAACTAGCCATTGAAAGATAGTATCTGAAAACTGAGTTTTAAGAGAGATCCCTCTCTAGATTGGAAAGGCTAGTTTCCAGTCTGCAAGTAGGTTTGAAATAGTAACCTCTGCTCCTTCTTTCCATGGCCAAGGGAGTTAGCAGAGTGATAACATTCTAGCGTCGTTGTCAAGGAGCGAAGGTGAAATATTCCCTGCGAGAACGACAAAGATTAGATCTGATTGTTGATGGTGAACAATAGTCAGACATCAAGAGGTTGTGTATCATTTCCCTAGTGAATCCATTTTCAGAAGAAGTTAGATTTCAAAGAATCACTGGTGACTCCATTGTTCGAATATGAGTTCTATATCTGCAAGGTATGCTCCTATGAATCGTGCTTATATTCCTCGCTTTCCAAATCTCCTTCCTCGTATAGATTGGCAGGCATATTTGCCAAAATTCAGAGATCGGGAAGGAGATGATGCTGCTTTTCATTTGGTCAAATTTCACATGCATGTACATAGGCTATGGGTTGAATTTCATGAAGATTGCTCGATGAAGATGTTTATGGTAACCCTAGAAGAAAGAGAAAGATCCTGGTATGAGAAATTACCATCTGCTAGTCTTT
Organism: Larix kaempferi; assembly: GCA_027924585.1. NCBI lineage: Eukaryota > Viridiplantae > Streptophyta > Pinopsida > Pinales > Pinaceae > Larix > Larix kaempferi. Next base: position 27,754,060 of record BSBM01000372.1, on the reverse strand, counting down.
ATTCCCTTAAAGGTTTCCATGTAGTTTTCTATGAGCATTATAAATAATTCTACCCATATTTTTCATTGGTTTACAATTGTTGTGAGCATGTTGAAATTTTCATTCAGCACCTTGAAATTTTTTATGGCGATGAAGAGTTTAATGATGAAGAAATTATAGAATCCTTGTATGAAAACCCATTTCAAAATCAAGGAGAAATGTCAGAGGATAGTTGTTAAGATATTTAGGAAAACTTCCAACCAACAGTAGCTTCTCCCTTGACTAAAAACGAAATGGATTTGGATCTTATTGATGAAATTCATCTTCCTTCTCCTGAGTTTGATGAACATATTCGACAGTCTTGTCAAATGTTAAGTCACTAAGAGAAAGATTAGGATAGTCAGTCAAATTTTTCCTCAACGCTTTCATTTCCTCGGTATTTATTCCAAGAAGAATCTTATCAAATTCAGAGTTTTGAAATTGCATGTATGGAAACTCAAAACAATGAGCTCACTTTAAATGAAGATTTAGTGTTCACACATGACACTTATGAATTAGAGTTTGACGGAAACTCTGAAAATCAGATTACGGTATTCAATCCTTATGAAGATGAAGGTGTTATTTATGAAAGCAGTGAGCCAATTAATGACAATCATGTTCCATCCTCTAAGCTTAATGAAAATTTGCAGCAGCCTTTCCAATCTTTATGTGATCAAGAGTATGAGGATAATCATTCATATGTTTATTCAAATTGTTCATTTTTTGAGTTTTTGTTCCAAGAACAAACTTGTCAAGATCAAAATGAGGTTTATGTTGAATTGTATGGAGAAAGATTTCTGGACATTCATCATGCACATGAGATAAATGTCGTTGTTTAAGAACATGCAAAATATTTTTATGATGTAGATGATGTGAATGATAAGAAAGTACAAATTATTGACATTTATTTTGAAAATGATCAACCGAATGAAAGTTTTTCTTATCTTTTTGTTGATCATCAAGAAAGTCAAACAATTCATATTCTTCATATTCTTCAGGATCCTTTTGCATTCCTGTTGCAAATATTAGAGAAAACGTTTTTTGTGACTTTCCCAGAATTAGTCAGTGTATTTAGCTCTTCAAAGTGGATGAGTTTTGGAATTGGACTCAAATTTTAGTTAGAGTTGCCATTTTCTAATTTTTTTTTCTGCTCAAGAAAATTATGAACAAAATTCAAGTGAGTAGCCATCTCATTTCATGGTTACACTGGAAATTTCATATCACTTGAAATTGACAGATGTCTGTTGGTCACTATTTTGATGTTTATTTTTGTCATACAAATCCATGTGTTTCCTTCTTAATCCATCCATATACTTCACATTTTATCCATATTACCTTCAAATCTGATCATATGAGGTATAATTGTCACTTCTTTTCATGAATTGAATTTTTGCAATTTTAAAGCATTAAAATTAAATTTTTAACAGAAATTACAGGATTTTACAACTTCCCGTAATTGCTCCTAGATTTGCATACTTGCAAGATAGATGGGCACGATATGAGACATGTGGAAGAATCCTTGATGTCCAAGGATGGATAAATATCTACCAGATTTACGGAAATAGCTTCGTAGGTGTCCGGTCAACACTGGTCAAACCATGCCACTTGTACATGAATAACTTTGTTTTTAGCATGAAATCAGGGTAGTTTTGAGAGTTCGTGGGATTTTGCCCCTTTTTGTGGATATAAAGGATGAATTTGACCCTTTGAGAGAGAATATAGGATCTCATCCTCAAATCAAGAGTAGTTTTAGCATTTGTTGTTACAAACCTTTTGTATAAATACCGCAAGACATAGATGGATTAATAACTTTAGAATTTGGAATTTGTACTTGGAGATTTAATATAATTTGCAGACCTTTGAGTTGTTCTCAGATTGGTGTCAATTCATGTTGCTAGAGTAGTTTATCAATAGTTAGCAGATTTTTTGTGATCTGATTTTGTTCAAGTGTGCAAGCAACGCATTGGAGGACCCCCTTTGCCAAGCCTGCACATTCCTTTTCTTTTAATTTCTATAGAAATCGTGGTATGAATTGTACTTCTTTTATTTTTTGTAGCTTTCTATCAAATTCACATTTATCAGAGTAGCATATAGTCCAAGCATTGAGTTCAACATTTTAATGATTTTTAGGATACCTGTTTAGCTGTTAGCTGTTGTGGCATTAGCATATATTGTGAATGAATTTCTTGTAAAAGAATTCAATATAATTTTGTCTTCAATAATAGGATTTTGCTAATTGTTACAGTTCTTATGCTTCTTAATATCTCAGTGCTAGAATAGTTAATGATAAGAATGCTGAGGAATGATAAGAAATCAAATGAAAATACTTCTTGTAAGGGATTTTAGTGCTTCTTAATCCTACAGTGTTCAAGTCATTTTAGATTTATTTCCTCCAGACTAATTTTAGATCTAAATCCATATATGTTGGCTTCAAATACTGAGCTAGAGGTTTTCCAATGTAGACCCAGGGACTTCGCGGTTCAAGGAACCAACAAAACCCCTATTCACCGGGCCTTTCAGCAACAGGCTGTGCACAGCCTGAGGTCTCACCCGAGGAAAAGCTGAGGGGGTGGTTGTAGAATTAGGTTTCCACAACCTAGTGATGCGAGTGTAAGGAGATTGATGATCAGCGCAATAAGGGACTCTTGCTATGGACGGAAGACTGCACGAATTCTCTACTTCGCGTCGGCTACGTCGGCAAGCAGAAGTGCTTGCGCAACCAACGCATCCACGGACTGCACGAAATCGGATACTTTATACGTTATGACGATAAGCTATTAATAGCTTATCTCGCAACAGCTCTTGGTACTTCAGCGCGTCGACTAGACCGGGCACCTACTTTAGGGTGATTAACTCTAATCCTCCGTACTTAATGATCTTTATTCCTTTGACACACTTTAGATTATATGTTACTACGGTGCATCGAACAAAACAAAACATACAATACTACGCGCTTCAATGTTTCGCTCAAATTCAGTGTTCAACTATGTGATTCAACCAACAGATTCATACATTCATAGACTCATAAATGTTGTATACTTAGCATTCATCCAAACATGTGTTACTTGACATATTATTCCACCCATTCCTTCAGTGAATACATATAAAAGAAAACATACAACTGATAATTGCGGCATCAAGCATACATTCCAAGTAAATGAACAAATTGCTAGACAAACAATCACACCTCACATAATTTAACATGGTTCACCCCCCGGATGGAGGCTATGTCCAAACGAACTATTGTTATATTTCTCTATTGGGAAGGGTACAATAGTTCCTGGTCTGTGCACTCAGCTGCAGACTCTCTTCTCTCTCAGATAGGTCTCTGCGCACTCAACTGCAGAGCCTTTATAATAGCCTCAAGCTCAAAGATCTACAATGTTCAGTAACTGAGAATTCAATAATTGAAGAGTAACCCTTTCTCATGCAAAATTTCCCTATTTATAGATCACGCCCATGGGTCGTGTCTTTACAATCAGTGGGCCGAAACCCTAAGGTTTCTGAATCATGGCGTGGCTAACTTCCAACCTAGTTGTCGTCGTTGACAGCCTTCTTCGCCTGCTCCAGTCCTTCCAGCTGGTGCACGCGTGTCTCACACGCTCTTCTGACAGCCGCAGTCACCAAAACGGTTACAACTGCATCATGGCCTGTCCCTTTCCTCATCATCTGTCTGCCTATCACCGTTGACGTCGTGGCCTAGCTTCTCAACTGCTTGCCGCCACTCTCTCTGACAGGTCCTTTTCGTTCATCTCCATGTCCCAAAACAGGTCGCTTTCTCCGCTCTGACCTTTCCTTTTATTCTTTATCCAAAACGGTTGTTGCGCGCGAGCCGTGCACCAGTATATTGTGCAACCTTGCTCACTTGCCGCTGCGCGACAATGAGCAATTTCTCAAAACTGCATCTTCCTCATGTTGCAGTGCGCAATGCGCAATTATCAAAATTGCCTCTTCTTCCTACCACAGTGCGCAATGCGGAACTTCCAATACTTGTGCATTTTTCCCACCCACTTGGACCCCGTCCAACAGGCCCCTAGCACTCACATGTGGCTCGTCCCGAGCCACTTCCAGTTTCAGACGATGGCGCCGCATCCTCCGGTGTGCTTATTTTTAAAATCCAACAACTCTTCATCAGCTCGCGGAGCGAGTTTTAGTGGAAACTCCTGATATGTTGCGCTGAACATTGCAACAGTATTCTTCTCAAAGAGCAGTATCGCGGTCATGTATTTCTTGCAACAAACTGATGGATCACGGCTCCATGTCATGTACTTCTTGCCAAAGATTGTTACTCTCGCGGAACTTTGATCATCTAGCTCTTGTGCGCCCTTCTGAGTGTTCCATCGGTTTTCTTTTTGGCACACAAGTTCATCCACATCACCAAGTTGTGAAACAGGCCAGTCGTTCTAGCACATCTGTTTCACACCTCAGGTTATCTCCTGCGGAGCCCTATTCGCCTTTGCTCCTGGTGACTCTATGTGCAGGGATACCATGGTTCTTTTAATGATCAGTAATCGCGTAGACATCTCAGATGAAACTCCATAGTTAAGCTTACCGAGTGTCATGTTACTCTTAACGATTAGTTGCTGCGTAGACATCTCGGATGAAATCCCTGGGTTATGTTTCCCGAGTGTTACAGCAGATGCTTCTACGGATTGCTCATGGATGCTCATCGTCCTAGATCGTAGCACACCTGTGGTGCTTCCACTAGAAATGAAGTGCACCATGGCACCTGGGCATTTTTCTCTTCCAAGGCCTTCTTGGCCTCGCTCTCCACAACAAAAATCAGACTAGACCTCGGTGTCAATTACTACCGTGAACAACTATTGTGACTAACAATTATTTTCCCAACGCTGCAAAGGTTCAGTATATATATATCCTGCGTCGCCCGCATTCTTGGATCTTTACAATCTCCAGGGAGAATAGTCTTCACGTGATTCGCGTGCTCTGGGCCGGAGTAGCCACGTTCACATTCATGTTTGATGATTAGCTGGCGTCGTCCCTCGTAGTGTGTGATCAGTCATAATCATGCTCCTTAATGGCAGACACGTGCCAACTGTCGATTTAGTGACCTGCCGCGTGGGTAGCCAGGAAATCATCTCTGAATGTGATGGGATTCACTCGCATTGCTTGGGTGTGTGATGTTACGTCGGCCTAAATGGCGGCTTCCACCATTTGGATCGTAGTCATCACCGTTATCAAATATACTTGAGTGGGTCGGATGGTCTTGTAATGATTAAATTTGTCAGTGTCGGTATTTCGGATAAGGTCTCACCGTCTAGGTGACCATACTCCATTCAACACTTGTCAGTTGAATTTGTAACTTTCTCCGCAGAACAACGTTCCCTCATATTCCCTGTGTCGCACATGCAGCTGCCTTCGTGAGCATCATCCCCGCCTAGCACCGCGCTGCTCTTTGTGCTATTCCAGTTTTGGTCTACATGGCTAATTAACGAGGTTTGTAACCGCACGTCCTCTCTTTCCTTTTCCAATGGTGTTGAACTTTGAACCAGTGGTGTCTGGTAGCTTGGATCTCAGACTCCTCTTTCTTGTAAAAGTTGTGGTGCAGCTTCACTATTTTGTCTCCTGCACTGTTAACATAATCATCAAAATCTGCATAAATATAGAGAACTAGAATGTTAAAGAGAGCAGAAATGTCCTGTTGATGATGCTGATTGAGATGTTCCATCGTTGTAATAGCGGTGTGGCTTTCAGTGGCGATGTAGTCAGTGTTATCAGTCGAGGCTACGTTGCTTTCAGCAGACACTGTCGTTTGATTTGCTCGGTCTTCAAGCTTGATCAAGTTGATACTATTAGTAAGGAACCGATTTATGGATATTATCTCCATCCTCAGCAGCCGTAGTTCCTCTGGATTGAAGTTTTCTTCATCGTATGTTGCTTCCGTGCAACCTATTGGCGCGGAACGCATCCCTATCTCATTCTACAAATACATCGTCGAGTGCTTGTTGCACCACACCCAGTCCCTGTCTTTTCAAGATGCCAATTGTCTGAACCTTCCGCGAACTGATATTCTTCGTCACACATTACTATCCAAGTACACTAGCACATCACTGAGTCTTAGCTGAGCAACGGAACCATTTGTTGGCTTCAAATACTGAGCTAGAGGTTTTCCAATGTAGACCCAGGTACTTCGCGGTTCAAGGAACCAACAAAACCCCTATTCACCGGCCCTTTAGGCAATAGGCTGCGTGCATCCTGAGGTCTCACCCGAGGCGAAGCTGAGGGGGTGGTTGTAGAATTAGGTTTCCACAACCTAGTGATGCGAGTGTAAGGAGATTGATGATCAACATGATAAGGGACTCTTGCTACAGACGGAAGACTGCATGAATTATCTACTTCGCGTTGGCTACGTCGACAAGTGGAAGTGCTTGCGCAACCAGCGCATCCACAGACTGCGCAGAATCGGACACTTTATACGTTACGACGATAAGCTATTAACAGCTTATCTCGCAGCAGCTCTTGGTATTTCAGTGCGTCGACTAGACTGCGCACCTACTTTAGGGTGATTAACTCTAATCCTCCGTACTTGATGATCTTTATTCCTTTGACACACTTCAGATTATCTGTTACTACGGTGCATGGAACATAACAAAACATACAATACTGCGTGCTCCAACGCTGTGCTCAAATTCAGTGTTCAACTATGTGATTCAACCAACAAATTCATACATTCATAGACTCAAAAATGTTGTATACTTAGCATTCATCCAAACATGTGTTACTTGACATATTATTCCACCCATTCCTTCAGTGAATACATATAAAAGCAAACATAAAACTGATAATTGCGGCATCAAGCATACATTCTAAGTAAATGAACAAATTGCAAGACAAACAATCACACCACATAGAATTTAACGTGGTTCACCCCCCGGATGGAGGCTACATCCACAAGAATTGTTGTTATATTTCTCTATTGGGAAGGGTACAATAGTTCTTGGTCTGTGCACTCAGCTACAGACTTTGTTCTCTCTCAAATAGGTCTCTGCGCACTCAGCTGTAGAGCCTTTACAATAGCCTCAAGCTCAAAGATCTACAATGTTCAGTAATTGAGAATTCAACAATCTAAGAGTAACCCTTTCTCATGCAAAATTTCCCTATTTATAGATCACACCCATGGGTCGTGTCTTTACAAATAGTGGGCCGAAACCCTAAGGTTTCCGAATCATGGCATGGCTAACTGCCAGCCTAGCTGTCACCGTCGACAGCCTTCTTCGCCTGCTCCAGTCCTTCCAGCTGGTCCACGCGTGTCTCACACGTTCTTCTAATAGCACTAGTCACCAAAACGGTTACAACTACATCATGGCCTGTCCCTTTCCTCGTCATCCGTCTGCCTGTCACCGTCGACGTCGTGGCCTAGCTTCTCAACTGCTTGTCGCCACTCTCTTTGGCAAGTCATTTCCATTCATCTCCACATCCCAAAACAGGTCGCTTTCTCTACTCCGACCTTTCCTTTCATTCTTTATCCAAAACGGCTGTTGCATGCGAGCCGTGCACCAGTATATTGTGCAACCTTGCTCACTTGTTGCTGCGCGACCATGCGCAATTTCTCAAAACTGCATCTTCCTCATGTTGCAGCACGCAATGCACAATTATCAAAATTGCCTCTTCTTCCTACCACAGTGCGCAATGCACAACTTCCAATACTTGTGCATTTTTCCCACCCACTTGGACCCCGTCCAACAATATACTTTGGATGTGCTTCTAAGTTTTACAAACACCGGATTGATAATTAAATTATATGCCCTAGTTTACATCTGTAGATTAGGCCAACAATGTCTTAGCAAGATAGAGTAGGATATAGTGTGCAATAAGCTTGTTGGGAAAGCATTTCTTTTAGTTTTGATTTTAGCAATTTGGTTTTTATTGTGGTTTTGAGCAGTTATAAGTTTTTTAGTGTTCAAAGTTTCCTTTTTAGGAGTGAGGTTATAGTACAGGTTTCAGTTTGCAGTATGTTTGGTTGAGGATGTTTTTGGTTAAGGATGGGATTCAGTCAAAAAAGGTCATAGGCCACAAAGTGGGTTTAAAGGTCTCAGAAAAATATTGGGAACAACCCAAAGGATCAGGAACTTGGTCCGCAGTTCTTTTCTTCCTCACAGGGAGGACAACATCCCAATTGGAGCCAATGTTATTACATGCAAAATTTTATAAATTTTACAAATTTGTTTTATAAGTTTGGGCAAATTAAAGTTTGGATTTTTAGGCTATTTTTTCCCTCAAGATTATTACAGGGTTTTATTCTTATTTGAAAAAAATTATTGGGCTTGAGGCCAAATCTCCAAGTCCATTGCCAAATCTTCAAGCCACGAGCAGAGCACCAAAATTGCAACACATTACAAGAAAAATAAGAACAATCACCAGATGTCAAATAATGTTGCATGTATCGAGAGCACTCACAGATGTTGGAAGTGAATGCTCTTATGATGTTTAATGATACTTGCGTACTTTTGTAGCACCAAGCCCTATTTTTAAACTGAAGTCACTATAGAAGTTCCGGAAATCCTGTAGCGCCAGTAGAAGAAAAACAAGGGAAGACTCTACAAAAGTTATGTAGTTTATCTGTTTTAGTTATCAACTTCAAGTATATATTCTGAGCAATTGGAGACGAATTTTTGAAATCCGAAAGAGGATCTTCTCAAGCACGGGACAAATCAAAAAATGTCTCTCATTTTTTGCACAAGTGTGATGGTTTGGGATATTCGAATAGATCTTTGAAGCCCCTTTTTCCATAATTTCAGCATTAAATAACTTCTTGTTTTAGTTATCAACTTTTGACACGGATTCCCAATAGATGGTGATTGATCTCAACAAATTGAAAGAGGTTTTTTTCAATCACGGGTTCATACATAAAAACCTCTCTCGTTTTCTTGCACAAGTGTCTTTTTTGGGGGGATTCAAAGGGATATTTGAGCCTTATTTTTCCATATTTTTTATAGTTTCTAGAACTCCTGTAGCATTTGCACATAAAAAAACAGAGAAGTTCACTGCGAGAGTTCTGGAAATTAACTTATACATCGTGTTTTGCGGAAAATGACTTGAGTTTACTGCGAGAGTTCTGGAAATTAAATCCTGTAGCGCGTGTTGTAGAATATTATTGGAGTTCGCTGCGAGAGTTCTGGAAATTAACTCCTGCAACGCGTGTTGTGGAAAATGACTGGAGTTCACTACGAGAGTTATAGAACTTCACTTCTGCAACGCATAACATGGAAAATAGATGGGGGGCACTACAGAAGTTACTGAAGTTGGACAAAATGGGCTTGATCCCTGAATTTTGGGAATCTCACATGGATTTGATCTACACCAAGGCAAGTTGAACGAGTGGAGGAGATAGCTGGAAGCTGTCTTGTTTTTTAGTTTGCATTATCAGTCAGTTAGCAACTGGTTCTTTTCAAATTCACCATCATTCAACTAGCTAGCAGTTTGTGAGTCATAGTTTGGACTTTAGTAATTTACACTTATAGTAGTTATGTAGTCATTTATTATTTTTAATAACAATCGAAATGCTTTAGGGTTTTTTCTTTAATGAAAACAATTGTAAGCCTATATATGGGGCATTTTTGGAAGATCCAAGGGTGGGGATTTTGTAGAGAAAAACTCTTGAATATTGGACTCTTGAACTGAATTTTTAAGCTTAATGAAATATATTAATGCAAAAGTATTCAATGATTTTACCATAGATTCATGTGTCTATCTTTCTTAGTCTATGTTACCCTTCGTGAATGTGTGCCTTTCTGAGTTTTCCATTTTATGCATTATCTTCAATGTTTGAATGAAAGTATTGTATTAAAAATTCATCCTTGGTTTGATGCTCTGTTTCAACATTTTCAAACAATCTTTTGTTATTATTTCATCCAAAGTTAAAGTAGAATTTATCATTGTATGCTCTTCTTTAATGAATTGTTTTCCTAATTCTGCCCCCACACCTCAACAATCTGATTGACTAGGAGATATTGGCTATCTTGCCTCTGCTACCTTGAGCATTCTACAACCAGTCATTGATTACCATTATGAATTGTTATCCAGCATGTTGACTCCATGCCCAATGGGGATTTTCTCTTGATTCAACCACTTTCAAAACACCCAAAACCCTAATCTATCCTCATAAGACCTAGCCATTGCTTTGATTACACAACCAACCATTGAAAGATAGTATATGGAAACTAAGTTGTAAGAGAGATCCCTCTCAGGATTGGAAAGGCTATTTTCCATTTTGCAAGTAGGTTTGAAATAGTTACCTTTGCCCATTCCTTCCACAACCAAGGGTGTTAGCAGAGTGATAACACTCCTCATGAGGTGTAGCTGTGGTGGCATGTTCTTCCATCAAATTCTCTGGTTCGCACCCAACTAGTGTGTGCTTGTCTCTTGCTTCACTATGAAGTTCAAGTGGTGATTGGAAATTTGATTGATGTTATTCTTTTGGATATAATCCAAAAGATGTCTCAGCACCATCAACATAATCAATCTTCTTTTCAGTGATCTTGAAATCACCAACAAAGAAGCTGGAAGTGAATTCACCTCCCACACTGCCAACAACTTGATGATGGGTTGCTGGGTCTTCAACTGTGCATGGTGCCTCTTCATATTCTCCTTGAAGTAGCTTGGTGCAAGCATGCTCTTCCTTATTGGATTCCATAGTAATATTCACATCTGCCACTTGTGGTTCGCTCTTCTTCATTTCTTCATTAGATTGGAGCGAATCTATGAATAGGGATTCACTCTTGCATTCAAGCACTTATGCTTCCATGCTTTCCTCCTTTAGGAAATTTGATGCTTCTTCATTCTTGTTTTCATTAGGATCAAGTCTTTTGGAGACTCTACATGAAGAAGAATCAAACAATCTCATAAAACTCACATAAAGGGGTGTTTTTAGTGCAGCTTCACCTCTTGTCTTCTTGTCTTCTTCATTTCTCTGAGTGGTGGAGAAACTTGGTTCCTTCTTTGATGGTCTATTGTTACTGAGTGAATACTCATCTATATTCTTAGGCACAAATACAAACCTACAATAAAAATAATCTTTGAAAGTAATGGCTTGAAAAACCTCTTCCCCCAAGGAAAGGTACTCCTGGTAGTAGTGGGGCAAGTTTTCATATACTTCTATCACCTTTGCCAAATCTTTCTTAACCATTGGAGGATCAAACCTTATGTATTCTATGTATGAAATGTCGCATGTGAAATCATCCTCATCATGCAAATTGGACAAACCTTCATCTATGTAGATAACTTCTTCCTCTTCATGCTTCTACGAATCTTCATCGCCCACTCGTATGAGCTTCATAGCTGAAAACTTGAAGATGTGATATGCAATATTGCTTCAATTGAGAGTTTATGGAGCTTGGTATTGTTTCTCACATGCGTAGAGGACCATGATCTTGTACCACTATAATGTACCCAAACCAAATTAGGCACACTAACTCAAAAATTTTGAAAATTCAAACACATAGAAGATGGGCTAGATACAAAAAATTGACTAGTTTGGCTAGAAATCAAAGGTTGAGCCCCAAAACACCTCTAGACCCTCCCATATTTCCCAAAATGGAATTCAGGACTTGATAGAGCTCAAGGAAATTCTACAATAGCCTAAACAAGCTCCCTAATTTGGCAGTTTCACATTCTCTAGGTACATCACGCCTAGGTAGACTCTTTTGGATAAATCAAAGGCTTCAAGGTAATATCCCCAGGAATTATGTAGAAGCCAATGGAATCTAGTGCATATCTGGAAGTGGATGGCCTGAAAATAACCCAAACCAACTATAACAACCCTGAGAATCGAAATTAGATTCAACTAGACTCAGTTTGGAAGATAGGAAATTAAAACTAATTTTTGGACTGCTCAACTAGAGGATTTACAAAACAATTCAAATGGCCTCTAAGGGTCAATAATTTATGATATGAAGGATGATATGGGTCCTATAATATTTATTATTACCACATTAACTCACAAACATATATTTGGAGCCATGGAAGTCAGTATAATAAAATATTTTGGAAAACTAGTCAAATTTAACACCATAACAAGCATAGGATCAATTATTCATTAAAGATGGAGAAATAATATGCATAACATAAATAAAATTCATCACATGAAATAAAATAAATTATACTTGACATTACATAGATTCGTAAATAACATCAAATACCCAAGGGGCGCTATCCTCCCTCAATAACATAAGCAATTACAAGACATGGAAGAAAACGCTCCAACTGATGAAATCTTCAACACTGAATAAGGTAGCACGTATTTGACAATGGAATGGACCTACAAGTAGCTTCAATGATTAGGGATGAATTCCTTAATCCTCATGATATGACTAAATCCACACTATATAGAGGAACATAAGGGGCACATATGCCAACTATGACTAGGGGCACATCTCCCAAGTCTTGAGAAGCTCAGAGCTCTCAATGCAAAACTCAAACTGGAAAAATATGTGAGTGGGTGCGCCCTTCCTGATTTTATAAGTTGTTTTGGATTTAATATGTAATGTATGTGGTTACTTTCCTCATCCAATGCGCCCTCACTGACTAATTTTTGGACTGACAACTTTATCCTTCTTTTTCCTTGCTTTCTTGCCTTTTTGCTTTAGTCTACTTTTCCTGTTTTTGGAAACTCCTACTTTTCCTTGATTTTATTTTCTTTGTTGATTTTCCCATGCTTTACTGCTTTTATGTTTCTTTCTGCTTTTCTAGTGCTTTCTTTCTTTTAGGCTGCTTTATGTTTTTCTGTGCTTTCTTTCTTTTATGCTGCCTTCTAGCTTTTCAGTTGATTTATAGATTTTCTTTGTTTTTCTTCCAATTTCCTTTTTTGGAAGACAACTCATAGGGTCCACTAAATATCCTATGCGCCCTCCTAAGCCACCTAAGCATTTACACCTCATCAAATAGTTAAATAATAATTAAATATTTACAAACTATGAGCTTCATCACTTCTCTATAGTTTAATTTAATTAAACTAAATAACCATGGACCAATATTAATCCTAACTAATTTATTTAATTTTCCACTAAGATCCATGGGGTCTAATGGGCTAGTTGTTTCCCCTTGGTGCTATAAAAAAAGGGGACATTACACATAGTAAAATCTCTCTAATTTGATATTTTCAACTTGTATTTTGTTCTTTATTAAATTAAGAAAAATATAGATATGTGCACAAGAAGTGAGCTCCAACCTCCATAGATATAGAAAACCATGCACTATCATATTCATCAGCATTGAGCAGCTTGCATTGTTATTTTATATTTCCTAAAATAATTTTAACATTTCCCAATCCTTTAAAATAATTTTAACATTGCCCAATCTTTTAGACATTTTGATTGTTTAATCTTCAAAAAAATTAGACATGTTTAAATTCTTTATTTATGTTGGAAACATAATCCTTTTGGTATATGAAATATTATTTACTATTCACATTTATGAGACTCAATAATGTGAACAGACATTGAGATTATAAGAGACCACTTGGAATATGAAAGCCAAGTGTTATACTAATGTATTTATATGGATATATATTATTAATAAAATATATCTCACTTATTCATTTATGTATATTTGTCTTGAACACTGTGTATTCTAACATTTGTATCATAGCCCTAATGTTTATTAGGTGTGTTTGTCAAGCTATGTGCTCATTTGCATTTTGACCTCTCCCTCATTTGTCAAATCTCAGAGGTATTAGTGAAACATTTATATGCGTTGATTTCATTTTTTCTTTAATCTAGTTAAAATATGCGTTTCACCATTTGGGTGTTTACTTGGACGAGTCTGCGTACTACCTCCTTTTCTAGTATGCCTGTTCATATCTACCAAGTCTGCTCTGTGTGTGCTGGGAATTGTTTCCTCTCAGTGTGAGACCATTACTTGCTAACTTTGTCTCCTTCTGTAACTTCCCATAAACCCCAACATTCTCTCTTCCCGTGACCTATCTGTCATGTTATATTCTCATTTCTTCTTGATGCAACTCCTCTTTCATTTCGTCTCTATGTGTATCCTCGATTTTTTATATCCATGACTTCCCAATACCTACATCTCCTCTCCTCTACCTGCAACCACTAGTATTTCATATTCCCCAAAACTTGTATGCATTCCTTGCGATTGGTATCATCACCTCCACTACAAATCAAACCCTCGACAACCCACAACCTCACTCTACCTCACTGTTCTGAAAACCAGCGATCATATAACTCCAAAGTTCCTTTTGAAAGTGTGTATAAGTTGCTATTTTCTTTGGAAGGGCATCTTATAAGTTGCTATATTGCAAGGATTCGATGCACTACTCTAGTGGCGATTTTTATTGTTGATATTATCATTATGTACATGGATGCTCGAACGTCACTGGATCCAATTGAGGAATCATGGATGCTCGAACGTCACTATGAAGTTCAAGTGGTGATTGGAAATTTGATTGATGTTATTCTTTTGGATATAATCCAAAAGATGTCTCAGCACCATCAAAATAATCAATCTTCTTTTCAGTGATCTTGAAATCACCAACAAAGAAGCTGGAAGTGAATTCACCTCCCACACTGCCAACAACTTGATGATGGGTTGTTGGGTCTTCAACTACGCATGGTGCCTCTTCATATTCTCCTTGAAGTAGCTTGGTGCAAGCATGCTCTTCCTTATTGGATTCCATAGTAATATTCACATCTGCCACTTGTGGTTCGCTCTTCTTCATTTCTTCATTAGATTGGAGCGAATCTATGAATAGGGATTCACTCTTGCATTCAAGCACTTATGCTTCCATGCTTTCCTCCTTTAGGAAATTTGATGATTCTTCATTCTTGTTTTCATTAGGATCAAGTCTTTTGGAGACTCTACATGAAGAAGAATCAAACAATCTCATAAAACTCACATAAAGGGGTGTTTTTAATGCAGCTTCGCCTCTTGTCTTCTTGTCTTCTTCCTTTCCCTGAGTGGTGGAGCAACTTGGTTCCTTATTTGATGGTCTATTGTTATTGAGTGAATACTCATCTATATTCTTAGGCACAAATCCAAACCTACAATAAAAATAATCTTTGAAAGGAATGGCTTGAAAAACCTCTTCCCCCAAGGAAAGGTACTCCTGGTAGTAGTGGGGCAAGTTTTCATATACTTCTATCACCTTTGCCAAATCTTTCTTAACCGTTGGAGGATCAAACCTTATGTATTCTATGTATGCAATGTCGCATGTGAAATCATCCTCATCATTCAAATTGGACAAACCTTCATCTATGTAGATAACTTTTTCCTCTTCATGCTTCTACAAATCTTCATCGCCCACTGGTATGAGCCTCATAGCTAAAAACTTGAAGATGTGATATGCAATATTGATTCAATTGAGAGTTTATGGAGCTTGGTATTGTTTCTCACATGTGTAGAGGACCATGATCTTGTACCACTATAATGTACCCAAACCAAATTAGGCACACTAACTCAAAAATTTTGAAAATTCAAACACATAGAAGATGGGCTAGATACAAAAAATTGACTAGTTTGGCTAGAAATCAAAGGTTGAGCCCCAAAACACCTCTAGACCCTCCCATATTTCCCAAAATGGAATTCAGGACTTGATAGAGCTCAAGGAAATTCTACAATAGCCTAAATAAGCTCCCTAATTTGGCAGTTTCACATTCTCTAGGTACATCACGCTTAGGTAGATTCTTTTGGATAAACCAAAGGATTCAAGGTAATATCCCCAGGAATTATGTAGAACCCAATGGAATCTAGTGCATATCTAGAAGTGTATGGCCTGAAAATAACCCAAACCAACTATAACAACCCTGAGAATCGAAATTAGATTCAACTAGACTCAGTTTGGAAGATAGGAAATTAAAACTAGTTTTTGGACTGCTCAACTGGAGGATTTACAAGACAATTCAAATGGCCTCTAAGGGTCAAGAATTTATTATATGGGTCCTATAATATTTATTATTACCACATTAACTCACAAACATATATTTGGAGCCATGGAAGTCAGTATATTAAAATATTTTGGAAAACTAGTCAAATTTAACACCATAACGAGCATAGGAGCAATTATTCATTAAAGATGGAGAAATAATTTGCATAACATAAATAAAATTCATCACATGGAATAAAATAAATTATACTTGACATTACATAGATTCATAAATAACATCAAATAGCCAAGGGGCGCTATCCTCCCTCAATAACACAAGCAATTACAAGACATGGCAGAAAACGCTCCAATTGATGAAATCTTCAACACTGAACAAGGTAGCACGTATTTGACAATGGAATGGACCTAGAAGTAGCTTCAATGATCAGGGATGAATGCCTTAATCCTCATGATATGACTAAATCCACACTATATAGAGGAACATAAGGGGGACATATGCCAACTATGACTAGGGGCACATCTCCCAAGTCTTGAGAAGCTCAAAGCTCTCAATGCAAAACTCAAACTGGAAAAATATGTGAGTGTTTGCGCCCTTCCTGATTTTATAAGTTGTTTTGGATTTAATATGTAATGTCTGTGGTTACTTTCCTCATCCAATGCACCCTCACTGACTAATTTTTGGACTGGCAACTTTATCCTTCTTTTTCCTTGCTTTCTTGCCTTTTTGCTTTAGTCTACTTTTCTTGTTTTTGGAAACTACTACTTTTCCTTGATTTTATTTTCTTTGTTGATTTTCCCGTGCTTTACTGCTTTTATGTTTCTTTCTGCTTTTCTAGTGCTTTCTTTCTTTTAGGTTGCTTTATGTTTTTCTGTGCTTTCTTTCTTTTATGCTGCCTTCTAGCTTTTCAATTGATTTATTGATTTTCTTTGTTTTTCTTCCAATTTCCTTTTTTGGAAGACAACTCATGTAGGGTCCACTAAATATCCTATGCGCCCTCCTAGGCCACCTAAGCATTTACACCTCATCAAATAGTTAAATAATAATTAAATATTTACAAACTATGAGCTTCATCACTTCTCTATAGTTTAATTTAATTAAACTAAATAACCATGGACCAATATTAATCCTGACTAATTTATTTAATTTTCCACTAAGATCCATGGGGTCTAGTGGGCTAGTGGTTTCCCCTTGGTGCTATAAAAAAAGGGGACATTACACATAGTAAAATCTCTCTAATTTGATATTTGCAACTTGTATTTTGTTCTTTATTAAATTAAGAAAAATATAGATATGTGCACAAGAAGTGAGCTCCAACCTCCATAGATATAGAAAACCATGCACTATCATATTCATCAGCATTGAGCATCTTGCATTGTTATTTTATATTTCCTAAAATAATTTTAACATTGCCCAATCTTTTAAAATAATTTTAACATTGCCCAATCTTTTAGACATTTTGATTTTTTAATCTTCAAAAAAATTAGACATGTTTAAATTCTTTATTTATGTTGGAAACATAATCCTTGTGATATATGAAATATTATTTATATTATTTACTATTCACATTTATGAGACTCAATAATGTGAACAGACATTGAGATTATAAGAAACCACTTGGAATATGAAAGCCAAGTGTTATACTAATGTATTTATATGGATATATATTATTAATAAAATATATCTCACTTATCCATTTATGTATATTTGTCTTGAACACTGTGTATTCCAACATTTGTATCATAGCCTTAATGTTTATTAGGTGTGTTTGTCAAGCTATGTGCTCATTTGCATTTTGACCTCTCCCTCATTTGTCAAATCTCAGAGGTATTAGTGAAACATTTATATGCGTTGATTTCATTTTTTCTTTAATCTAGTTAAAATTTGTGTTTCACCATTTGGGTGTTTACTTGGATGAGTCTGCGTACTACCTCCTTTTCTAGTATGCCTGCTCATATCTACCAAGTCTGCTCTCTGTGTGCTGGGAATTGTCTCCTCTCAGTGTGAGACCATTACTTGCTAACTTTGTCTCCTTCTGTAACTTCCCTTAAACCCCAACATTCTCTCTTCCCGTGACCTATCTGTCATGTTATATTCTCATTTCTTCTTGATGCAACTCCTCTTTCATTTCGTCTCTATGTGTATCCTCGATTTTTTATATCCATGACTTCCCAATACCTACATCTCCTCTCCTCTACCTGCGACCACTAATATTTCATATTCCCCAAAACTTGTATGTATTCCTTGCGATTGGTATCATCACCTCCACTACAAATCAAACCCTCGACAACCCACAACCTCACTCTACCTCACTGTTCTGAAAACCAGCGATCATATAACTCCAAAGTTCCTTTTGAAAGTTCCTTTTATTGTTGATATTATCATTATGTACATGGATGCTCGAACGTCACTGGAACCAATTGAGGAATCTTGTATTTCGATGCGTTGGAATTTTTGGAGATGTGTTGCATCTATGTTTGTGTTTTTAGCCGTAGAAGAGATCGAGCACGAAAGGGGTCCACAGTTTTCTCCACAACATGGTTTGAAATTGACACTGATACTTCTACTGCAAATTGGGTAAGCGCTTAATTAAAATCTTGTTTCTCAATTAGATGATCTGAAATAGAGGGTTGAACACTATTGATTGCATATATGAATCTAGTGGAATCATAAGTTGAAAATTATGGTTATGAGAAGTTGGATGTGGGTTTTGATACCAAATCCAAATTGTATGCAATAACCATAATCTTGGCAAACGTTCAAGTGGAGTTTCCATTGAATTTGGAGCACCTCACAAATTTTTCATCCATGAGATAGGGAATTTGATGTTATCTATTCCATGATTGTTGTATTCCCATTAGCACGCGATTATCTCTTCCCTAAGGGTTTGCAAGAAGCTATGAGATTTCTACTCAAAGATTTTTCATTGTGTTTATTAATTTTGAGCTTTGTCACAGTCAAACAAATATTTATTGGAACCAAAACAGAAAAAAGGCGACTGCATGAAACTTGTCTCAGTAATTTGAAAGAGTATTTTCATTACGAGAATGTTTATTGAAGAAAAAATTGTCAAAGAGAAGAGATGATCTATGGATTCTGGTTATGATCCGGATGAGATAGCCTAAAAGCTGAAGTGGACTATGGATCAGCTGTAGAAAGACACAGTGGCAAGATTTGGGTTGTGAAAAGCCTAAACAAAGAAACATAAAGTAAATATGCCACATGGAGGGGTGAGGATCAAAGGGGTTCTTTGAGCCTCACCTCTCAAACTATATTAAGAAAGGCACTCAGAACCAATAAACCAATAATAACTCAATAAAACAAGACATAGGTAGGATGCAAAAAATAATAGCTTGTTTTATTGAGAAGGCATAAAGCCCTTTATATAATATTATTACAATGTGCCTTGAAGCCATACCATGGAACAAAAAAATGGGCTACCAAATACCATGGATGGGTGTATTCTAAATTGTGGCCTGCATGGAATATTCCAAAACCATGGATGGGAGAAGGTGGCCTCTCCATTTAATGCTTTTATGACTGATACATCTGAATTTAGACCATATGCACCCCTAAAATTCATATAATTTCTCCCCCCTTAGAAAATGATGGTCCCCATCATTTCATGCTAAAAAAAGACCCATGATTACAATGTGCTAGTTACTAATTAAGATAATGGTTTTGTCTGGTTGACCCATAATCGTGGGTTTTGTGTGGTTGACCCATAAATACAATACATAACTGTGGGTTTTGTGTGGTTTTCCCATAACCGTGGGTTTTGTGTAGTTGAACCATAACTGTGGGTTTTGTGTGGTTGACCCATAACCGCAATTACAATACATAACTGTGGGTTTTTTCTAGTTGCCCCATAACCGTGGGTTTTGCGTGGTTGAACCATAACCATGGGTTTTTTGTGGTTAACCCATAACCATGATTACAATAGGATTTAATAAAAGTCCAAAAATTGAAAAATTAATGATCTTTGGTGCAGTTGATGTCTTGCTTCAAATCCATTCATAGCTTCTGATGCAGATGATAAAATAGAATTCCATTAAAGACCCATTTGAGATCTAGAAGAGACCTTTCAATCCATATAACATAGTTTCTCTGTGGTGGCCTAGGGAATGAGAAAATGGTTGCTGAAGCTCAGGAGACGCACGCGCATTAATTTGTAGACATATGTTGCTTCAATCGATGATATCTTTCAAACCAAAAAGCCAAATGAAAAACTGTGAAATACCCATTTTAGGTGACAAAAAGACCTTTCTAATGAGATATGGTAGAGCCTCTGAAACGTTCTATGGAATTTGTAGCACTTGTTTAAATTGTTTGTATGTGTGGCCACATTGTGTATAAACATGTGCTACCTCAAACAAGCATATCTCACAAACCAGGAAATGAAATGAAATTCCGTGAAATACCCATTTGATATGACAGAAAAAAAATAAAAATAAAAAAATAAATAAAAAATAAAAAAAAATAAAAAAAAATTCAACTGAGATATGGTATACCCTATGAAACATCCTATGAATTTCACAGCATGCCTCTAAATTTTTTTGAATATGAGCGTGCCAGATGTAGAGGGCCAAAGGTTTGTAGAGCATCATGGGTTATTGCAGAGGTAGTGGAACCTCCATGGGAAGCATGGAAACCCTGTAAAATTATTGAAAATGTTGCATATCAATGAATGTATTAGATCCATGTATGGTTCTCTTTGTAATGGTGAACGAAGATCCGAGGGTAGAAAAATATTTGAACCCATAGTAAGCTTCAAACCCTTGTTCCAAAGGAGAGCATACTTGCTTTGATACCACTGATCTGGATCTTGGGGGCTGAGACCCGGAATAATTGAATTCCAAGAGAGGATGAGAATATCTAGACTCAAAGCTGAAGTGGACTATGGATCAGCTGTGAGAAAGACATAGCGGCGAGATCTAGGCTGTGAAAAGACTAGATAGATAAACATAGAGTAAATATGCCACATGGAGGGGTGAGACTCAAAGAAGGTTCTTTGAGCCTCACCTCTCAAACTATACTAAGAAAGGAATTCAGAACCAATAACCCAATAATAACTCAATAAAATAAGAGAAAGGTAGGATGCTAAAATTAATAGCTTTCTTTATTGAGAAGGCATAAATCCTTTTATATAATATTATTACAATGCGCCTTGAAGCCATACCATGGAGCACAACCATGGGCTACCAAATACCATGGATGGGAGTATTCTAAACTGTGGGCTGCATGGAAGATTCCAAAACCATGGATGGGAGAGGGTGGTCTCTCCATTTAATGCTTTTATGATGAGCGGGAGATGGTGGCCTCTCCATTTAATGCTTTTAGGACTGATACATCCGAATTTAGACCATATGCCCCCCTAAACTTAGGATCAGGTCATCCTTGAAGAACCATAGAATTAAACACACCATATTCTATGATTTTGGTTCTGTGCGATTATGTTGGGTTTAACTTCATCCATATTTGTGGACGGAGAAGAACCACCTCTTTGACTCCTATATCTTCTACTACCCCTGAGGAAATTTATTTGGCTCTCCTCTCTTTATCTATAATACTGGTCGAAGAAAGACATTTCTATTTGTCTATGTGAGGAGATGAGATAAGTTGGGGCAAGCTTCTACTATAATTTGAGACAAGCGAGGGAAGTGATGTAGAAGATTTGGATATCCTTAGACACTATAATAGATAATTATTATCAACATCAAATTCCAACAGTGGTATTTGAGGCAAGAAACATTAATCTGTTAGGGTTAGGTGAATATGAATATCCATGGGGAGCCCAAGGGACAAATTGGAATATCAAAACTGAGCGTCGTTCCATGTTTTATTAATATGTATTCTATCTTAATGGAATATAATGCTTTCACACCTAATTCTCTTTATCTATGCTTGTCTCTACCTATTCTCTGATTGTCTACTGTCTTGGGCATTCCAATAGTGGTATCAGAGCGCCCTTAGTTCTTAGGGCTGAATATATGGAATTTATCCTAAATTTTGAAGATTGAGGAAGAATCCATAGACAAACACTTCTGGGAATGCGTGAAATCCGAGGAGAAACCGTGTCTGGAAATTCAACTTTTTTGGAGCCACAACTTGTAAAATAAATTTTTTTCTTTTAATATTTATTTGTTTTTAGTGATTTTAGTTGCATTAGAAAGTATATTCATAGGAGCACAAAAGAGTATTTTATATTTTCAAGATTCATATATGATATTTAGATATCCATCCCGTAAGAACTAGATTTTGTACAGTCACAAAATATGCAGTCACTAAAATGCAGATTACAGGAAGCATACACAACAGTTTTGAGCAAGTAATATGGCATTGGAAATATATTTCAGAGGCAGATAAAATACCTCCAAAGATAGACTGCAAAAGTCAGCTTCGAAAGAGAAAATTTCACTGAAAAATTCCAAGCACAATAGGAGAAATGAATGCTACCAATTAAAAATGTGTTTTTCTAATCGTATATATTATATTTTTTCGAGATAACAAATGCAAAGAGGATGCATAGGGAAATGTTCAAATGGGTATCTTTCCTTTTTTCAATCCACTTCTTAATTGGTGAGGATCCAATTTGCCCCTTTGATTGAAGCTATTCTGCTCATGAAAAATTATTACCACTCGTGATTGAGATCATCAGATGCAATCATGCATCTTCCAATGAATGGACAAGAAAAACAATGAATTGAGAAGAAGAAGAATGCCAACAATAGAGGTACATACTAAAAAAGGGAGAGATATGAAACATGTTTTAGGTATATCTACTAGTCTCAAAACTATATGAGTTTTGATTTCATATCATTTCCTAGTTTGTATTCTTCGTGCTCCTCTTGCCATGCAAATCATCGATTAAGTCGAGGGATCATCTCCGTTAATTCGAGGAAAGATATGAATTCATAGGGATCATCTCCATTAAGTCGAGGAAAGATATAGCTTTGGTATGATCCTATTGTTCCCATAGGGTCTCCATATAACAATTGGCTTGTTATGATTTTTTCACTTTTCATGAGCCTTTAATTTTGTATTGATTGTATTCCAAATGAAAATTTGGTGTGCTAAATGATATATTCTCATTTCACCATTGTTAGATGAAGAATTGAACATGATATTGTGTAGAGAATAATCGTTCCGCTACTAATTTAATGTAAATTTTATGAAATGTGCATTGGAAACAAGAAGTGAGTGCATTTCATGGAAAAACATGCGAAGAAGAAGCAATAACATGACTCTAATGACTAATGGATATCTTATTTTTCTCGCCAATGAGAATTGACTCGGCATCACAATAGCGTTGCAATCACTAGAGCATCATTAATCATCAAAGTAATTAGAAGTAAAGCATTCATTTTTTAATATCAATTTAGCTTCAAATTCAATATTAAATTGTAACTTATAAACAATCAATTTTGTAAGTTTTCTTGTATTTTTGGCACTTACAATAGTTTTTTTTGTAAGTGTCAAATAGAAATCGAATTAAATTGTAATCATGTCAGTCTTGGTTGTATTTGACAAGCCTTCATTTTCTGAGTTGGATTTTTATTTGTTGTGTCTTTTGTTAAATGGTGAAGTTTCAAGAAACCCTCTGTGTCTCTGGTCAGTCCTTAAATGGCTAAGACTGGAAGATTATTAGAGTTATTGAACACTCTAATACTCACCACTATTGACAAAACAATCTCAATCAACAAGGAAACTCTCCAATCTATTCAAACTTTTTTACAAGATTCACATGATATAATTGAATGCCTTTAGCTTGAATCACAACTCCAACATCATAAAATACAACAAAAGAATCAACATTCTAAATATGTTCTTATTCAGAACAATCAACAGCCTATACCTTCGGAAGCACATAATCAAATGATTGATGGCACTTCAAAAGAAAATGAAGATGAAGTTTGTCATACATGGGTTCATCTATATAACTCTATTTTAGATGGGAAGTTTAACTATATAACCTTATATGTTTGTGTAGATGAGAGGTTCATCTAATAACTCTATTTTACGAATTTTCTACAATAACCATAACTAAGAATTTTTAAGAGAAAGAGCTCATATTGATGAGATGTCATTGTATTCAAAATTTGGAAAAAAAAAACTTTTGATTCCTAAATATACCTCATCTCTGCTCTCTAAAATATCTCACTTGAATAAATAAATAATAAACTAACATAATCCTAATGCCATTATTTTAAATAAAACTAGATATGTGTTAAGATATATCTATACAAAATCTTACAAGTGCATGAAGAGTTTTTTCATTTAAATTAAATTTTGGAAGTGTTTGGTCATTGAGATTATTAAACATAAAAAGGACTAAAAGAGTTCATTATGCCTATATAAAAATTCAATCAGTAATAATTTTTTATATATTGTTTTCAAGATTTATTTTAATCCATTAATTGGAAGCATTAAATCTTTGAAGACCTTAGCATAATCTAATGCTTTCTGGTTTCAGTAGACAATGTTTGCAATTGTTCTTTAAATACTAGCCCATCTCTCGAGTTCATATTCCTCTGCAAATACTTTGCAACACTTTGTATGGTTTTCATTTGGCATTAGCAGAGATGAAAGAAATTTTTGTTTTTGCTTATATTGGATGTTGTATGCAAGGTTATTTTTTAAAAATTAGTTGTGCAATTGTACGTACTATTGTACAAGAGATACGACACAAATGGGCAAACTCGTCAACGATCCGAAAAGACATTGGGAAATTTTAAATTTTAAAATGATTATATTTTATATGTTTAACCACATTTTCTATTCATTTAAAATTTAGATTATTTATTATTTTAATTATAAAATATAATTTTTAAAATAATTATATTTTTATATATTTAACCACATTTCAATTCACTTAAAATTTAAATTATTATTTTATTGACATGTAGACTTTTTTTAAAATCATTTTTTAAATGAATTTTCAGTTTAGTTATTTCTTAATTAAAATATTATAAAATAATCTCATGTCTTGTTATGATGTTTTCTATTACCAGCATAGATCCATCTTAACTCTGTCTCAATCAAGCGCTAAGAATGATCAAATCCGTTGAGATGCAAACCCCTTTTAGAATTTTCAACTTGGGGAAATGTTTTGGAACTCAAAGGATTTGATCATTCTATGTACTTTATAGAGTAGGAGTTAAGATGGATCTATGCTAGTTCCAATCGCAGTGGAAAAACAAAAATTACCACATTGAAATCATCTCATAAAAAAAAAAATTAAAATATTATACCATCAAAATGGTGAATTGTAATAAAGTAATAATCGTGTTCAATTATAATACATGTGTGAGAATGCAATGGAAGACAAAATAGGCAAATAGGCTAAAGTTGCATTAATTAATTAGTTATAAAGTAAAATAATTGTAATTTACCCAATTATTCATTAATATGCAATTATCACAAAACTAATATCTAACTTATTGTTCTATTATTAACTTAACAATATATAATCA
Organism: Larix kaempferi; assembly: GCA_027924585.1. NCBI lineage: Eukaryota > Viridiplantae > Streptophyta > Pinopsida > Pinales > Pinaceae > Larix > Larix kaempferi. The sequence goes on along the minus strand of BSBM01000372.1, from coordinate 27,728,718 downwards.
TAAATATTTTCCATCACAATCATCCACTTGCCAACTATTCCAATTTGGAATCTGACAAACCGACAAAAATTTCATTTATTCATTGCTTATGAAGTAAAATAGTTATTCTTAATCCGTAATGATTATGTTTTGAATATCCTCGGATCCTGGTGACAACCCAGCCCACATGAGCCAGCCCGACATGGCGCCCGCTCCAGCCAGCTCCTAGAGAAAACCTGCACCAGCCCGCCTACGGAGCTCTCCACCTATCAATGCATCCTCCAAGACGACGGCGATGAGTTATTAAGGGAGGCCCTCCCCCAAGGTTTAGCATTTACTCGTCCTCATGCAGAGCGCATTACGATGTCAGTAGATGGGGCTGGAAAGCACCTCCGACATTAATTAGCCACCCTCCTCAAGAATGTTATCCAACGACATTAATTCTCTCAGCAGGGTTAAAGCGTGCAAGATGGGCTCTTTGAGGTTCAACATCGACACTCGAGATTATTCCATTGCTCTGGCTCTCGCCTGGCTCCATCTTGTTGCTACACCTACGCTCCTGGTTCTAGACATTCTCTGTCGTCCTGCAGCCATGACGCGGCCAAGAGGCACTTCTCGCGCGAGGTGGTAGCGGAAGGGGTTCTGGTCATCGACCCAGCAATATCACGGAATGCACTGTGATGGATGCTATGCAGAGAGCATCTTCGCCTCCACCCGCAACCTCATAGATAGTTGGGAAGCTTGCAGATTCACGACCATTATGGCTTCAGGGAGGAATGGAGGAACCATCAACCACTATTGTCTAATTAAGAATACGATGAGTACTCTGGTGGAGGAAGTGGCGACCAATTGGATCGCTAATACCAACACTCTCAGGGATATCAATTTCAAGTTGATAGATATGGAAGACCGTCTCGGTATTATGGACACAAACATACCCGGGAGAATTTCTCCCTTGGACGTGGTAATGAGTTGGAGACCCTCCAAAAAGATGTTGATAATAACGTGTTAATGGAGCATGGTGACGGTTCGAACGGAGTAGACACTCATCTTAGGGAGGATGCTGATATTCCTTCCGCAGCACTGGCCAACCTCGACCCGGTGCAGAAAGGTGGTCTCAATTCTCCTCCCGATGACACAAGCAAGCCTTTGTCCCCTGTTATCCACTCCATTGGGAGGGTGGAAGACTACTACGGCTGCTGCCCCATTATTGAAGAAGAGCCGGATGCACTACATGCTGAAGCAAATACCTAGATGGGCTCCAAGGGTGTCGGGTTACTACTGTAACATCCAACTTTTTTGTTTTCATCTTTTTTACAGTCTGTTTTCAGAACTCTTAGTATCTATGTCATGTATTTTTTGAACAAGACCCAGCTTCAATTCTTGGCAGGCCTTCCCCATAGGGTCTTATTTTTGTATAATGTTAGTTTTTACAGTGTTTTTGAGCCACTGAAATGGTGGCTTCACTAGCTAAGGCCTCCCCAGCTGGCGCTAGATCTTCTTGCTACCTATGTAATTTCGGCCATGTTTTTTGGCTCTATTAATTAATTATACCTCTGCAACTTTACAAAAAAATTGATTATGTTTTGAATATATGTCTCTCTTGTAGATCAAATCAAGGAAAGATTGACTATTACATAAAGATTTACTTTCTTGTAATTATTTATCAAAATATTTATTTAAAATGTGAAAATGCATGAATGGAAATTTAAATTGAAATTCGACTTGTATTTATATAAATGTATTTTGCATCTAGCTAATTTAAATTTGGACACGACATGTGCTTGGTTTTATAAATTTTTATTTCTTTAGTTTTTGGAGTTGACATGAGATAGATTGTGACACATCTCATCCACTTTGGTCTGTAGAAAGCATCTCTCGATGCAATAATTTATTTATTATATTATTTTAATATAGATAAGATTTAGAAGGGAATTATTAATTGATTTTAATATGGGTGGTTAAGTGAAGTTTTTACCGAAGAAGGTTTAAATATTACTTGAGACATGTTGTCACTAGTGGATTAATTTGGTTTTTCAAGGTATCAACAATATTAATCTTGATTGAGGGCGATATAAGATGTTTTCAAAAAATTTGACCCAATTAAGCTAGCTTGAGTGGTTAAGAGGAAAGGTAGTTATCCTCCTTACCTAGGTCCACATGTTTTCCCCTTGTGGGTCAATCGGAGTTGTCCATACCCAATTGGAAACCTCGCTTATGAAATGTTTGCTCTTTGGAACCGACTGGAGTTCATTGCGCCGAGAGGCGCTCTACAGCCCAGTGTGGGGGAGATCTTGTAACGGATGTCACATGTAATGTTTGTCGAACATAATAAAATGTAAAAAGTAATAGTATGGGGGAGATCTTGCAACGAATGTCACATGTAACGTTTTCGAAAGTAATAAAATGTAAAAAGTAATAGTATGGGGGAGATCTTGTAACGGATGTCGCATGTAACGTTTTTTAAAGTAATAAAATGTAAAAAGTAATAGTATGGGGGAGATCTTGTAATGGATGTCACATATAACGTTTTCGAAAGTAATAAAATGTAATAAGATATATTATGTCGGCCATTAATTTCGAAACGACATGTATTTTCGTTTCGAAATCAATGGCTATATAATGGAAATCAAAACAACATAAAAAAATATAATACAAAGTAAACAAAAAAAGAATAATACAAAGTAAAAAGTAAATATGAGAGTTAAACTAGAGACTTTAGAGCTTAGGATTAAGTGATAAATATTATGTCGGTCATAAACAAAAAAGAATAATACAAAGTAAAAAGTAAATATGAGACTTAAACTAGAGACTTTACTTTTTACTTTTAATACAAAGTAAAAAGTAAATATGAGATTTTAGAGTATTTGTTGAGAGTTTGTCGAGTAACAAAATAATACAAAGTAAACAAAAAAGAATAATACAAAGTAAAAAGTAATAAATATTATGTCTGTCATAAACAAAAAAATATAATACAAAGTAAAAAGTAAATATGAGACTTAAACTAGAGACTTTAGAGCTTAGGATTAGGTGGTTCAAGTATTGCACTCAAGGAGCTATTCAAGGAGAGGTTTGCACCTCAGGAGATTTGATCCCTCTCGGCGCTTGATAGAGCCTAGGATTTGGATCTATACTGGTAAGATACCAACAACCTTACTCTCACTTAAGTTCTTGAGAATGGGGCAAGATGTTCCAATCAATTTTTTATTTTTATCTTTTATGTCATTGTAGTCTAGCTTGGATAGTTAAGAGGAGAAATTGCCTTCCTATTCACCTATGTGCAATCTTACTTATGCTAAGTTTGTCAATTTTAAGTTAAATTAGTTTAACAAAATTTTAGAGAGGCCATAAATCATTTAGTCAAGTTTCTCGAGATTACTTATGAAATTAATGTATAAAATCCCCTTATTTTTTAAATAAAAATTTATTTCATATAAAAATTTATTTCATATAAAAATTTAACTACTTTATTTAATAAGGGAGAAAGCTACAAGCAGCTATTTCCCTGCCAATTAGAACGTGCATCGATGGAACACATGAAGGATTTGTTGCGTCAAATTCCTATCGAAAATTGAATTTTGATGCATAGTGCATTGAGACCTTCACAAGCTTGTGCGTGGGCTTTATTTGCAACTGTTTGGTGGGAGCATCTTGCCTGGAGAAAACCATTATGTGGAAATTCTTAAAAGAGGTCATGAATTTTATGTTTGAATTTTCTTTTGGATTATGTTTGAATTTACATGGCCAGGTGGTTGCTTGTCAACTGTTGTGAAGCACTCAGTTTCCAACTTAAAAAAAAAACTCTATTTAGATAAATTTCCAAGCATCCCTTCATCGATTTGCGATCAACACACCAGAGTTGTCCTCGTCAACCAACAATCCAAGTCCTTGATTAGAAGATCTGATTGTCAACCCTATAGTGGTAGAGGCATGATTATAGTTTTGTTGTAGCTTTGCACGCTTTTGACTCTTAATTCTCATCGTCAATCTCTTTATCATTAAAATTGCATATCTATTTAGACAAAATTGTAGATCTTTGCTTTTTGGAACCATGATGACATTGTGTACTGTATGTCAGGTTTTTTTTCTAGCATAGAATCTCATGGTTCATTTAACCAACCATGTTGTTGCCTCGAGTTTTAAAAAGGGGAGCCCAATGCAAGCCAGAAACGAGGCACACACAGAGAAATTACAATTCTAGAAATCATAGGAGAGGAGAAGGGGGATTTTGCATTCATGGCTTCTGTTGCCCCCTAATACACACCTGGGGGACATGGCAGAAATATTCAAGCCACTTGATGTGTCCTTGGGGGAAAGTCTCGAGTAAAGTACCGTCACTTGATATTGACTCCTTTGTTTAGGCTAACTCCTAATGAAGCCAAGGGGGTAGACCCTAAGAAAAGTTACTAAGGATTTGGTTCTTAGATGTTAAAATGAGAGTGAATTTTTTAGGATTTTTAAGATATAATAGTGAAAGAAGATAAATGCAAATTACAAGTTAATTCAACATCATATAAAGATAAATCATTCACAACAAGAAATGAATTTAAGAAAATAATATTGTCGCAAATAGATCATTTCCAATGGAGTCGAAATAGTGTTGTTAAAAGAAAGAAATGTTTTGCAAGTGTATCTTGGTTAGTTTTAAATTATTATGACGAGTGGATTACGGGAAGGGGGATTCCTGATATACCGTGACATATAAGGACTATGGTCGGATTTACCCAATGTGGTTCTACCCATGAAATGTGGGATAGATTGGAGTCGTCGGGGTGTGTCCAACACTACACCAAACAAGGATGTAGCTTGACAGATCCCCGCAGTCACTATCTAGTGGTTCCCGCTTCACTGCAGAATTTCCCTACAAGAGATAAAGAATTGAAGTGTCGAATTTCCACCTTTCAGGGAAGTTAATTTTATTGTGGAGTGAATTATGAAGTGATAAGAGCCTCTTTTTGATTATCCCAACATTCCATCCCATAGGCCTGCCGTGTTCACAAGAGGATACAGAGACCGGTAGCTAAATGATTCGTTTTATTTACAAAATAAAATAACATGAAAGGAAAGCTAACTAAACAAGGAAACTGAAATTAATCTAAGGGTAGTAAATCCAAACAAAAAGGGATAAATCAAAAAAGGAAAAAAAAAAACATGCAATGAGAATGACGCAAGAATCCCTAGGGGGGAAAAGGTGTGGGAACTAGGTATCCCACTTGTTCTCTTTATTTATGTTTTGTACAATGATTAAAGAAGGGCCTCTTTATCCTTATAAGTTAGGATGAAAGAGGTTACAATGTTTGGAAGAAAAGAAGAAGAGAAGATAGAAGAGGCTTTATGGAGCTTTGGATTGCTCGAATTTGTCCCAAAATTGTCACAAAATCCTCTCTAACTGTTTGTAAGAAAACAAAAACCAGCAAACGAATTTAGTAGAAAAGTGCCCAAAATCACTTTGAAAGTGTTTTGGGCAAAGTTAGAAAAATAAACCAAAAATCATTCTAAGTTAAGCTAGATCTAAGAAAGCAATAACTAAGAGAAGTAGACTTGTGAGACCAACTTCCTTAGGATGTTGCGTTATATTTTGAGATTTATTTCAGAGAGACTGCAATATGGAGCTTCATTTTCAAATTCCTTTTATAAAATTCGCTTTAGTTTTTTCAATGGAACTGATACCAAAATTGGAGAATTATGTAGCTCTGTTGCGTTATGTTTTGATATTCTTAAAGCATAACACAACACAGCTCCATAACTCTCTGAATATGAACACTGCGTAATATGATGGTTTACAATGATACCAATTTATTTTTTGGGGGAGGCATTCTATATCTTTGATATTTGTATATTGACTATATTTGTAAGAATGTCATTATACACATCTTTCTAACATTCATTGTTTTTTTAAATCAAAATCCCAGGTTTGAGGGTGGTATTTGAAAATTTGCTCCAACGTATTTTTATAAATTCTTTGCATTAACTTCCTTAGAGTAAGTTACTCTTGTAATCTTCCCTGGGTCAGAAAATGAAGCTGTTAATTGTGAACTGCTCTTAAGGCTGATTCTTTGTGAATTACATCCATCTACTTGTATGATTGCACCCTCTTCTTTATTGGTTACAAAAACTGTAGGCAGAGAATCATAAGATAGGGAATTATTGCATCTTTATAGAAGTATCTGTGTTTTGGCATTGATTTGACAATAATGTGGTATCTGAACTTTGGCAAGAATCCAATCCAAGTATCTCAGAGGTAGGCATGCTTCCAAACTCCATTTCTCTCAATTTCAACTTGATCCATTTGTATTGCAGGCTTGTCCTTGTTTACTTCAACACATGTACCAGCAGAACCTACATGTATTTTTTAATTTTTCCAGAAACTGAATACTATAACCATATGTAAGAAATAAATGATATCACAAAAGACTGCTTAGAGACACAAATTAGAAGAGAATGAAAATCCATTGAAAGAAAAAATCCCAAATAACCATCACTTACAACTCATTTAGAAGTTGCTAACAATGAAATGGTTCTAGGAAATAAACAAAATTCCACTCAACATACAATATTGATCGTAAAAGATTCCACATCTTGAAGGTGAATTTATGTTACTTTGAAATACCATATTTTATTATAAATAATTACTAAAAACTATTCACTTAGTTTGCAACACCATATTTCATTCAATTGTTGCAAAGAAGCATGATTTTATATTTTAGTTTATCAAAGCTAAATCAAAGAAAGCTATTAATGATCAAAATAAAATAATTAAAAAAACTATTGTATTAAAGCTAAATAAAAAAAAAAGATTAATGTTTAAAATAAAATAATTAAAAATAAATTAAAAACTTATAAAAAATAACACAGTAAAGGGTAACTCAAGAATAAATAAGTCTCTTCCAAAGCACATGTATGAAATAAAGATTATAAACCCCAATTCTAGAAAGTTAAGGGAAAAATTTGGAACTTAGACACCCTCTCATGATAATTCATTCGCGAACATCTTTCGTAACATTTTCATTAATTTACCTTTCATTACATTACATACACTTCATCATTCTCACCTTGTTTAGAAACCTAGGGAAGACGTGGAACTTAGATTCCCTCTCACAATAATTCATTCGCGAACCTCTTTCCTAACATTTTTGTTAATTTACCTTTCATTACATTACATACACTTCATCACTTTCACCCTGTTTAGAAACTTAGGGAAGATTTGGAACTTAGAAGCCCTCTCATTGCACCGAAGAGGCACATTCTACAACCCAATAAGACGATGTATAACTCCTTACGTGCTCATCCTGTAGTTGACACGTGTCCTTTCAAAAAAATAATAAAATGTTATAAAAATAACATGTCAGCTATTTAAAACATTTACTCTGAAAAGGGTTTGCACCTCGAGAGATTTGATTACTCTTGGCCCTTGGTAGATCCCCTTTTAAGATAGATCTGTGTTGGTGATAATTCATTTTCCAACCTCTCTCCTAACATTTTTGTTAATTTACCTTTCTTTACATTACATACACTTCATCACCCTCACTTTGTTTAGAAACTTAGGAAGTTTGATTAGTCTTATAAGTATAACATGAAATCTGGATCAATTATGGTTGCACCATGATAGTTCTAAGGTTAATGAAATTAATGAATTATTAGAAAAATGCACATAATAATATTTTATATTAACATTTGTACATATAATTAAATTATTTTCCTAATCCATACTTTATTATTTATTATTGTCTAACACTTAAAAAACTCATGTTAAAATATATATATATATATATATATATATATTATTATTCTAAAGGTGTTGTCTCATGAATAGAATCACTTTGGCGAGGCAAATTTCATGGTTAACCAAGTTTTACAAGAGAATCTAATAAGAGTCCATTGGTTGTAGCTTGGGTGGTTGGGAGGAATGATTGTTTCCCTCTCCACTCAGGTTCAATTCTTATAAGTGACATGATGCTTTTGTTGAGCCCTTATTGTAATGATTGTATTTCTGGCCATACCTTGATTCTCTAACTAGAATATCAGGTGTTGAACCACCATTTAAAAAAAGAGAATTTAAATTGTTATTTATTAATTGTTCATCCCTTTTAAATTCATACCCCCACATTCTCTTCCTATATAAAGAGAAGTTCTCTCATTGTACTCACATGGATTTTGATAATTTGAACTTGTGAATAAACTGGTTTCATTGAAAAAATATTTGGTTATTTCTTAAATTTATGTGTTATTAAAAATATTGTATAATTAGGTATTTTAGAGAATCTCTTCTATGAGACCTGAAATTACTGAAAATCTCATGTGGAAAAGGACAGATTTTGCAGTACAAAGTCTACAATCTTTCCTTACCTGGACTGGGACTCTTTGCAATTTGTATTTTTAGTTACAGCATGATTTTGGAACATAGTTTGCGGCATTAGAGGACAACACTGCAGTTTGGAACTATGAATTTTTAAATTCATCTTGATTATTTTTGTATGTCAATGGGAATGTAGATGTAAATAAATAATTCTGGTTTTTCATTATTTCCAAGACTGCAGTTCTGCTTAATGTCAACAGTTTTTTAGATTGGACTTTTGTTTGGGGAATGTATGTAAAAACAGCTCTGCTCAGGTAAATTTGAAAAGCTACAAATGATATTAATGTACCACGCACAAAGCACCATTTAGGCTGTTATTTTTCGTGGGAAAATCTATAATTTATTCGTCACTAAGAGAGAAAACATTAAAAACAATTAAACAAGATTTGGAGATATGAATAGACCTTTCTACAGCCAGATCTAAAGGAAACAAATCTTTTGAAATGTTTCCCAGTTTATAAAAAGGTCATAACAAGTAGGAACACATGAATAAGATTCAATTGCTGCAAGAAACTGTAGAACTTGGTTACATTGAAGTTATTGCTGCAAGAAATTGTCTCTCTGTAAATTAGTTTGCTCAGTGCCTTCTTTGTTACTATGTTGTAAAGTGAATAATGAGGGTAGTTAATATGCAATTTGAATGTCTCACAGATCGAAGCCCAATAACTAAGTCCAGACCCTGGTCTCTTATTAATGTTTCCTGGTATATTCTTCGGATTGTATAGAAAAGTAAATGTAATTGCAATAAAAGTGAAGCTACAAGAAGCTTCTTTAAGCCTATTCAATGGTTAGCCTGTTTGGAAATTTAACTTTAAATTTGATTTTCAAAGATTTCATTCCTTTCCATGTTCATTGTCAATGAACATTTCTTGATTTTGCATTATCTTTTCACTCTTTTGACTCACAATGAACATTTCCTCCCATCTCATCTCATCTCAAGTAAAGCTCACCATAAAGCCAGGAAGTGCTTAAGCGAAGGATATATTTTACATAAATATGAATTGAGTTGTTTTCTAACTTGCTTGTTGCTTGCTTCTTTCAAACAAGCGATGGTTGCCATTGGAGAGAATACAAGCAACCGAAATCTGGTTGCCAAATGCATCAGTCAAAGGATTGCAAACTAAGAAAACATGTGCAGTGCTTTGCCAAAAACACATCAATTCTGAAATCTGAAAATAAAGGCCCTGCGCAACTACAACCATCCGTTTGCCCCTATTCCATAATGGTGTGTCAATTGTTTTTATGGAAATTAGAACAAGTCATAATAATTTTTTAAATTGAAGATATTTTTCAAATTGTAATTGTATATAGTAAATAGTATTGTTTTCCCTATCTTGGATAAAATGTCTGACAAGTGATTAAATTTATGGAATATATATTTTTAAATGGTGAATGAATAGCATTTATGAATCAAATAACTTATTATCATTCTCATATATGGATGTTTAATAGATAGTAATCGTGATGATGTATTTTAAATCAATATTACCATCTATTTGAAGTATTATACTCAACACATTCATATAGGAGAATGGGAATAATTTATTTCATTCGGAGATGAGAATAATTTATATACAGATTTAAAATTGTATTCTGCGAATTCAATCAACTGGCACTCATTCTATTAAAGATAAGATAATTACTACAACCTTTATATAGCATAAAATTATACCCTGAACGAAGTATCTCTAGTTTCAAAAAATATTATACCCTGAACAAAGGGCATTTCTAAATTTCATATGAACAATTAACAAAACATGATGGCATGTGGACAAATGGATGGTTGTTGTTGCATGTATTGTAGGTGAGAGATTTAATGAGTTGAGACACAAGAAACACCTACCAAAATCCACATTGACGGAATGGACTTCAACTCACTTAACACTCCAGAAGGTTTCAACAGAGGTGAGAGTTTCTTTATCTTTGAGCCCAAGAAGAATATCCTCAATAACTACATGCAGAGTCTGGTTCGTTTCCCTCTTGTCCAATGTAACGTGCCATCTAAATGTTGTCTCATTATCCTCTTACTGGTGTTTTCTTTTGATTTCCAAGTTGTGTGGCTGGGCCTGCGCACCATCGCTAACAACCCGCTGCCATAATTGCCAATTCTGTTGTGTTCCATCATTCAATGTGTGTTTTTATCAATGCCTACTTTTGTTAGCTAACAGTCTGAATACTCAATTGCAACGTGTTTATTGGAGCTGCCACCTTGTCTCTTCATGCTATTGTTTTGTTCCACGTGAAATTTCTCTACTAGAAGGGCCTCTTGCGCAAAATTGCACACGTAAGGTTTTATGTTGGTGAAATGGGGCATTCTATGTGCTCTCAATCCGATGTGTGTGTTCTCGAAGGCGTTGGTCTAGTTTAGGGTTAACCTTGGTTTGTTGTCCAGGGCTAACCTTGGTTTGTTGTCCACTTGTATTGCCACACTTCAATCTGTTGGAAATATTGAAATTAATGAGTTAATAGCGTATCTGATATGTGCCCGTTTTTAAGATACTCAGAAGTTAGTCAGTTTGCAGTTAATCGGGCGCGTTATGTTGGTATTTAAGTAGCCGCTTTTTGTATTCACTGGCTCATAACTTCTTAGGTAGAAATTTGTTATAGTCTTTAATGAATTCCTTTAACTTCCAAGTGAAGCAATCTTGAGTAGGTGAAATGAAACTCTATAAATGAAAATCACTCACAGAAAACTAGGTTAGAGATGGAGATGTAGTTATAGAGATAAGTGAAGAAGAGGAGAAGCAAGATCCGTGAAGTATAAATCAAGAGCCCAAGCTCTCTATAAGAAGTGAAAGTTTGAAGTAAAACTCATCTCTCTTATTGGGGCAAAGTTACTCTGTTTTACAGTGGTAATATCTAAGTATTTAGTTTTGTGAATTCATTCTCAAGAATTAACTGCGTCTATGCCCTTTTCCCTTCCCAACCATTGCCACAATTTCTTTCTTTTTTATGTTTTAAGTTGATGTGAGCAAGGTGTTGATCTTTGAATATAAGTGAATATATTATATTTTGCTTAAAAATTTCTTGAAAATGAGATGAACTTTAGGTGGATAGGTTTTAATAAAAGTTTTTTTTATTTATTAAAGAAGGGATAAATGGAAGGGAAAGGGGAAGGGTAAAAATAGGTAGTAGATGGGATTTATATTTTTCTCTCTTTTGTGTGGAATGAAAGGGGATTAGGAGGATAGGTAAAGGGAAGATGAAACGGCATGATGGAAATTGTTGATAAGGGAATGGATCATTTTAATTGCTGTATGGAAAAATAATATTGTATTTTTTTTAATCAAATGGGTTCAGTAAAGAGAGAGGTTTTTAATTTCCCAAAATAGGGGATATTGGTGCTTTCATGTGAAGGAGAGAGCGAAAGTAATGTATTGGACTTTCTGGACATGGACCTGATGAGAAAACTGGTGGATGTGTACAGGGTTGAAATTGCTTTTCATTTTACTTTTAAATCTTAATTTTACTTGTCATAATAATAATTGATTTTTTTAAATAACATTTATAATAAATAAATGAAACATTGGATTCTCATATCTTACCTCATATAATACAATCTTGGAAAGTTTTAAATAGGCTTCTCCACAAGCAAATACCATGGACTCAAAAAACCATGACCAAATCAAGTTTAGTTAACAAAGGGAGAAAACCAACCACCTACTTTTCAGCGTAACAATCCATCAGCATTTTCCATTCTTCGTTCTCTATTCTCTGTACATCAGCGTCAGCATCGGCATCGCCCATAAATTCTCTACCAATTTCTCTGTACATCAGCATCGCCCATAAATTCTGTCTGCAGTTCTTTGATCAGTTAATATTCTTCAACACTTTAACAGCTCGTCGGTTGTAAAGATCGGATTTTCCAGCTGTATAACCAAATGTTTTCATGTTTTAGTAAAGTGATTTAGTTTTGGTTGGATTGTGCAATGTGAATGGTTTGAAATTTGATAACGAAGATTTTGAGTGGTATTCAGACTCTGCAACATCATTTGGACTCACTTCGAAGTATGGAAGGAAAAGTTTGGAATGGAGACAAATACATGCTGGTCCGAAACTTCACGCTAAGGAAGATTTTGAGTGGTACTCGGACTGTGCAACCTTGGAGATGTTCAATTATTTTTTAGTGTCGTATTCGGACGTTCACGTCGTTTCAACTTTCAATGATGGCAACGACAGCCAGGTGGGGACGACTGGTTCATGTCGTTTTAACTTTCAAGGCTGGCAGTGAGAGCTAGGTGGGGCTGGAGTGGGGCTCCATCCTCGAATTTTTGTGTCCATCATTCCTTCTATCTTATTTCAATTTTTTCCATAGTATTTATCATTTCCTATCATTCACCTTCTTAATCACATTTCAAAACAAGTTTATGACAATGTTTGAAATCCTTATACAAACTATTTATCAAAAGTGATAATTTCTTCATTGCACCGAGAGACGCTCTACAACATTATGAGGGAGATCTTGTAACGTTTGTCCATGTTTGTCATAAACTTATCAATTATCAATGTAATAAAATTCCTTCTATCTTATTTCAATTTTTTCCATAATATTTATCATTTCCTATCATTCACCTTCTTAATCACATTTCAAAACAAGTTTATGACAATGTTTGAAATCCTTATACAAACTATTTATCAAAAATGATAATTTCTTCATTGCACCGAGAGGCGCTCTACAACATTATGAGGGAGATCTTGTAACATTTGTCCATGTTTGTCCATATTAATAAAATGTAATAATCAAAAGTAAAAAATAATAATATGAGGGAGATCTTGTAACGTTTGTCCATGTTTGTCCATATTAATAAAATGTAATAATAAAAAGTAAAAAGTAATAATACCAGCGTAGATCCAAATCCTAGGCTCTATCAAGCGCCGAGAGGGATCAAATCTCCGGAGATGCAAACCTTGGCTCAAGTATTACACTCAAGGAGTTATTCAAGAAGAGCTAATAAAAAGAAATTACTCTAGCGACATAAGAAATAGAAATTACAAGATCTCCCTCATATTTACTTTTTACTTTGTATTATTATTTTTTGTTTATGGCAGACATAATATTTATTACTTAAACATTACAAGATCTCCCTCATATTTACTTTTTACTTTGTATTATTCTTTTTTGTTTACTTTGTATTATTTTGTTACTCGGCTAACAAGATCTCCCTCATTCGAGCGCCTCTCGGCGCAATGAGGGAGATCTTGTAAGGTTTGTCCATGTTTGTCCATATTATTATCAGCCATTAATAAAATGTAATAATAAAAAATAAAAAGTAATTATATTTGTCCATGTTTGTCCATATTATTGTTGGCCATTAATAAAATTTAAATAAAATGTAAAAAGTAATAATATGAGGGAGATCTTGTAACGTTTGTCCATGTTTGTCCATAATATTGTCGGCCATTAATAAAATGTAATAATAAAAAGCATGTTTGTCCATATTATTGTCGGCTATTAATAAAATGTAATAATAAAAAGTAAAAAGTAATAATATGAGGGAGATCTTGTAACGTTTGTTCATGTTTATCCATATTATTGTCGACCATTAATAAAATGTAAAAATAAAAAGTAAAAAAAAATCTCCTTGAATGCAAATACCTAAAAAGATGTTTACACCTCTGGAAATTTAATTGTTGGTTAATTTCATTATTAATCAAACTTTTAACCACTTTCTTGCCATTATTCATAAACCTTTTCCACAAAAAAGAGAGTTCCACATCTAATCTAATATAAAATACCATGTTTTTTAATATTAATATATGGTTAAGTCAACATCAAACACAAAGGAAAAAGTCGCCATTCTTTGCATGGGAAAGAAAAAACAATCAAATTAATAAAATAATATTTTTGAAAATATCACATTATTTCTAATATATATAAAAATTATATTTTTAATTTTTTAAAACTAAATTTCATTACTTACAAATTCCAAGAGTATTATTAGATATGTTATATATTTTCACTTTATAATACATATTACTTTAAAATATATATCTTTTATATTTTATTTTACAATGCAAATTATTTTTAAATATGTATTTTGCTGTCATTATATATATGTTTTTAAGATGCTAACAGTTATAATTTTGTAACATTGATGACGACCATAATTAAGAAGGTATACTTCCACTTTTATTAGATACCATTGAGCTTGGACCGTTAATTTTAAAAATATTTATTACTATCCAAAAAAGTGTTGATATATATATCTAACATTCCATATTCTTAATCTCTAACATTTTTTAACATTAATCTTTAGAATGAAATATTTTAAGAGGTTTTTTATGACATCAAGATTAGAGAATTAATTTAAAAGAAGTGGTAAGTTTTAAAGAAAAAAGTCCAGGAACGGATGGCATATCCATTGAGTATTTCCTGGGGCTTTATGACACCGTAAGAGATGACCTATTTAGAGTTATAGAGGATTCACAAAAGAATGGAAGAATATTGAAGGGATTTCAATATTACTTTCATTGCTCTGATACCGAAAATTGAAAACCCATATTCTCTTGATGAGTTTAGACTTGTAGCATTATGTAACAACATTTATAAAATAATTGCCAAAATTATTGAAAAAAGAATAAAGAACGTCTTAGCAGACAATATTTCTGAAGAACAGTTTGGGTTTCTCCCAGGAAGACAGATTCACGAAGCAGTTGGAGTAACACGGGAAGGAATGCACACAATCAGGCAAAGGAATTTAAAGGCTACAGTCATCAAAATAGACCTCTCAAAGGCCTATGACCGAGTCAGTTGGGCTTACCTCAGGATGATCCTCTCACGTGTTGGCTTTAGTAACCCCTTCATTAACTAGATTTTAAGCTGTGTGACTTCAAGTTCTTTTGATGTCCTGATAAATGGTAAAGCTACACACTTCTTTAGACCTAGAAGAGGGCTTAGGCAGGGATGCCCACTCTCACCTTTACTCTTTATTTTAGTGGTAGAAGGTCTTAGCAAGGTTCTGATACAAGCCAAAGTTTCTGAAAATTTTAAAGGGATACTGTTGGGGAGCTTACTTCTCACACATCTACTTTTTGTAGATGATGTCCTAATCTTCAGTGAAGGAAACTTAAGAGAACTGGAAACCCTAAATGGTCTCATTATAATTTTTTGTAAGGCATCGGGGATGAAGGTTAATAATGGAAAATCTCTCCTACTCGGTGAAGGAATAGATGAGGAGGACCTGTGTAGGTTTGGTACAGTTCTGGGATTCAAAGGCTACAAACTGGCAATAGGTTTGAAATATCTCAGTTTCAAACTAAAAGAAACATATTATGGCTTTAAAGATTGGGAATGGCTCATATGAAAATGTGAAAGGATAATTTGCTCATGGAGTTTGCGGTGGCTCTCAAAAGGGGGTAGATTGATCCTAATTAATGCAGTGTTGAAAATGATACCAATTTATTGGGCACTATCCTGGATACCTAAAGGAGTACTAAATAAAATCTCTTCTCTGCTAATGCACTTCTTCTGGTTGGGTAAATTGGCGAATAAAGGTTTTTCCTGGGTAAGCTGGAAGGCGATTTCTTTGCCTAAAGACAGGGGTGGATGGGGATTCAAACAACTGATCCCCTTCTCAACAGCTCTTGCATCCAAAAGCATATGGAGATTAATTGAAGGCAAAGGACTCTAGGCATAGGTGATCCTACAGAAATATATCAAGCTTGCTTCTCTAGAAACATGGCTCAGAAATCCCATTAAAAATACCAGTAATGTTTCTGCTATCTGGAGGGAAGCTATAAAATCCTTCCCTTTGATCGAAGATGGGATTTCATGGAAGGTAGGCACAAGTCTGAAAGTTAGGCTAGGAGTTGACCCCTAGATAGGAAGTGGAAACACTCATTTGCTCCCCCTAGGAATGATACAAAAGCTCCACAATGATGGCTATAGAGTACTCAATCAAATCATAAGTGTAATTGGTGACTGGATCACAATGGAACAAATGAATTTTGAAGGGGAGGATAAAATCTATTGGGAGGAGTACATTGGGAACCTAACTGAAAACCATATAAAAATCATTGAATGTTTGGATAAATTAGTTTGGTCTCTTGCAGCAAATGGTATCTATACGCCAAAGACTAGTTATGAGACTCTCTTGAAAAATGACCAACATACGACTATAAGAGGTTGGTGGAAGGATTTATGGAAGCTACAGTACCCTATGAAATCTAAACTCTTGCTTTGGCACCTCTTATCAGAGAAGGCCCTAACTTGGGATCATTTACAAAATAGGAACTGGTCAGGACCTGGAAGATGATGTCTATGCAAAAACGATGAAGAAACAAATGAGCACATGGCAGTAAAATACATTTATACCAAGATGGTTTGGAAGGAAATTGAGAAAGAGATTGGCATTATTAATATTTGGCATGGAGATTTTGTGGAGGCTTGCTTCAATAACTGGTGTTGCAATTATGCAGTTAGTGATTACAAAGCACTAGATGCAGTGGTAAATTGGCATATCTGGAGGATAAGAAATTCAATTTTATTCAAAAATATAGAACTCCACCCCTCCTACTGCACATTACAGAGTCTAAGTATGATCAAGTTATTTCCTATACAAAAGCATTCTAAGAAAATGAGAAAGATCCCATAGATGGATCTAATTCACTACCCAAGAGATTTTTCTGATGGAGCGGCCCAAATCAGTTGGGAAAAATTATGTGGAGGAGGAGGAGTTCGACAAATTTCTGAATAGAAACAAGTTAGTTTCAGGGCTAAAATTGGCTCTGGAACTAATAATTACTCCGAACTAATGGATCTATGTCTTACCCTAAGATTGGCTAAAGAGAATGGAATAAAAAAATTGACTATCTATGGAGATTCTCAACTAATTATCAAGTGGATGAAGGGGGAGTCTCACTGCTAGAGCCTTCTTCTGCAAAATTTGCTAGAGGAAACGCAAAGAGCTAGAGCATATTTCGAAGATATCTCCTTCAAACATATTACAGGGAACACAATATAGAATCAAACAAGTTGTCCTGGTCAGGCTTATCATTGGCAAAAGGTACATGGCACATAATGCAAAACAATGGACAGCTATCCAAAAAATATTAGTACAGATTGGTGGCACACATATAGTCCAATGCATGTAGTTTTGTCTTTTTTTGTTGTTTGAAAACAGTAAGAAATGTTGGATATAACAAATACCATAGAAACAATTGTATAAGAGGTAGTTGATGTAAAGCTTGAGAAAAAGTAGCTTTAAGGGATGTACAAAATTGTATAAGTTTATACTTGATGCAAAGAGGAAGGGTACTCTAGATGGATGTCTGAATCTGGAAAGATGGAATGCTGAAAAGCATCTGAAAAATGTAATATTCTACCATAACATTACGAGTTTTTTTTTCAAAGTAAAAAAAATTCATGTTGAGATGTTGGCATTCTCATGTGAGTTAAACTTAATGTTTAGTGTTGTACAAGTTTATAAACATGACCATTATTATATTAGCATAGATTCATCTTAAACTCGGATCTACTAAGCACCAACAAGGATCTAATTTTTGGGGGTGTAATTGTTTTCTTAATGTGTTAAAAAATTATGATAAAAAAAATTACACATCCTTCTCAACCCTTAATAGATCCAGGTTTAAGATAGATATATGCTGGGTTTTTTTAATTTTCAATTTTCAATTTTTAATGAGTTATGAGTCAACATGAATTTTTTTAATTACTTTATTTTTAGAAACATTACATTATGTAATGTAACATGACAACATCTACCCCATACTGGGATGAGAGCACCTCACTTCTCTGGGTGCAATAAACCCTACCTAACACATTATGAGGTAAAGTTATATATATATATAGATAGATAGATAGATAGATATGTCATTGTAATAGAGTCATGGAAAGATGCATAGGTAACAAATGTGTATTTGTTGAGTTATTGGAGTTTATAGTGTATATATTTTATTTAGTTATTTTTATTTAAATATTTTCAACTTGTTTCCCAATTAAGAGTCTCATGTTTGGAGACCTCCCTTGAAATCTATATAGGTTCAAATCTGGAGTGGTGTAGGGTATGTACACCTTTGTAGAATTTAGTAGCTACATAGGTGCATAGAGGAGATCCCTTGTCCCACAAACAAGGTGGTCTCATACACCAAATTGATGCCTGACTTGGCTATGACCTTAAAAATATATTATTATTATTATTATTATTATAAAATTGTTGAAATAATTTATTTATGTTGTTGGAACTGCAATTTTGTTCTTTTAGATAGATTCAACGCACTCATTATAGTAATATTACAATTTTAAATCACTAAATTGTAATTTATGATTTGATTGATTTCCTAAATAAATGGATATAGAAAGAAGGGTGAAATGAGTACCCCTTATCCCATACCCTCCTTTACATCAAACCATTTAATATTTTTAGTACAACCAAATGAAAATATTTCCTAAAAACATTTTTTTAGTACAACTAAATGAAAATATTTCCTAAAAACATTTAAAATATGAATTAATAATTATTCTCAAAACAATAACTTTATTTTAAGTTATATATTCATATTACATGTTTAAACCATGAAAAAAATTTCAATTATGCATCACTTCCAAACTTAATCTATCTCTTTTTATACCAGTAACACTGATAAAGTTAACTTATTATAATCCTATTATATTAAATCTTCATTTTTAATTTTAATTTAATAAAGATTATTTATATATTATTTAATATTTTTGGTACAATCAAACACAAATATTGACTAAAATCCTCTAAAATGTAAATTCATAATTATTCTCAAAACAATCATTTTCTTTTAACTTATATCTCCATATTACATATTTAAACTTTTGATAACAATTTCATCTATCCATCACTTCCAAACTTATCTATCTCTTTTTATATAAGTAACACTTGTACTGTTATCATGATCCTAAAATTTATTTTAATCCTATTATATTAAATCTAAGATGATTTATATATTATTTTTTATATTTATAATCCATTTCAACGACACAAGCAAATATTTAATACATATGGTTGTGGAGGGTTTATAGGTCTCAAGCATTGCGACCATGCTCCAATATCACATTTAAACTTCAAATTTGTAAAACTACTTAATCGAGTATATTAGCATTTACATCTTCAAACGATATTTATAAATACGTTGAAAATTATTGGAATTATTAAAAGTAAAACGATATTTATAAATACGTTGAAAATTATTGGAATTATTAAAAGTAAAACGATATTTATAAATACGTTGAAAATTATTGGAATTATTAAAAGTAAAACGATATTTATAAATACGTTGAAAATTATTGGAATTATTAAAAGTAATGACTAATTTAATGTATAACATAAGGATTAATGTGGAATTCATACTCGGAATTTTTTAAGGAACCAATTTACAACCAATGTGAAAATGGAATTGTCGATCTCCAACCACTTACTCTTGTTATCTGCAACTAACTCGACAACAATGAGTACATTAGGCACTCTGTTAAGCCAACTTGGAGCTCCATGAGTGTTAGAACCATGTTGTCCAACCCACTTCTCCCTCTTGACTAGTTTCAACAATTTGGTTTTGATGAATGAGAAGCTCTAAGTTTATAACTCTCCAATCACACCATGTACATGCATCATACTCCTTAATACTAAACATGTATCATTATAATATAATATTGCTTAACTATTCACTAAATCACACTTGTTAATACCTACAATACAAGGACACATTACCATAAGATTTCAATCATATGAGCATCTAAATGACCCAAGAAAACATGTAGTCAAACATATCAGAAAGCAGAGCATCACACTTTATTCCATGACCTAGATTCATCAATATGTAGGGTGAATGGTGAAGGGTTGAAGGTTGTGGCGTTCTCTTGTTCCCAACCCATGTGGAAAGATGCTATAAACTCCTTCATGATCATAGGCCCTCAGAAGGTATAGTGGTGTTGATGCGCTTGTCGTAAGGCATCCAAACGATCCCATGCTCATTCATCTCATGGTACATGCAATCACCATCAATCAATCATTAGTATCCAGATAATCAATTAATAGCATTCCAAGTAATCACCTATATGAAATCATCATAATCATATATATTTGATCACAACAACGTGTAACTTTATAACATTTCAACATAAAATTTAAGAAGCTTTGCATAAGGTTCTTTATTCAATTATGAGGCTCACACTAAAGTCATCCCTTGCCAATGAATCAGAAATAAATAGGTTGGGTCATTCATACAATGCTCCTTCAAAAAATTTCATCCCAAAGTTAAGGACTACAAATAACGTTTTAAGATGTAAAGATCTCACTCTGGTCAATCATAGTCCCAACAACTAATATGATACATTGTTCATACTCTCCAAAAACAATTATTTAATATGTTCTCTTATATTATTGGACACCTTCACATTTTAAAAATTTCATTCCATTCAATGGGAGGAAACTTAACATAATCTAAAAATATAAGAACTACTAATGCTTAATGTCGAGACTAGTCTCAATGGTTCATGGGATGGTATTTTAACTCATCACATGGAGGATTGTAGCAATCAATGGTACTTCTCTGAGGCTCTCCTTGACTTTCAACATTTATAAGACCTTGTAACCTAATTTTTTATGGCTATTTGGCCTCAAGTTGTATACAAAGGTCTTGGTCTTGGTTAATTGGTATAAGTTTGGTGATTTTTTTTTGTCACCATCATAAAAACAAAATGTATACATTTTTTTTAACAACAACATAAGAGTTATAAAATACATATTAGGATTATTCTACACACATTTACTTACATTTACTTGTAACATATTTTTCAATCCATCTATATGGAAGAGCAAGTCTCCGGATATATGAATACACATAAAACCAAAGGCCTCATCTAACTTGTTCATGTACTTTTCTTTCTCAACAGTTTCCTGAGGTTTGACCTCCTTGCCCATTGTCACCCTGTACAGACTCTTGTTGCGCAACACAATCTGCATATCTTCCCTCTAATCTAGATAATTGAAGGGTTCCAGGATTCTTGTTGTCAAAGGAGCATTTGAATTCTCCATCTGTAACCACTGGAGCGAATGCAAACTACTATCGCTGCACTGAAAACTTCTCAAAATCCTGCAGAAAACTCTCAAAATGAAGATAAACCAGCAATTTCCATGGTCCGAAGCTTGACTTTCCTCACTTCAATGGTACTGATCCAACTGGATGGATCTATCGTGCAGAACAGTATTTCAGTCTGCATAATACTTTTGATGTCAACAAAGTTCCACTTGCATCCTTTCATTTGGAACAGGAAGCTCTTCAATGGTACCGTTGGTACATCAAGGCTCATGAAGAGCCAAAATGGCCAGACTTTTGCCAGCTCCTTTTGCAACGATTTGGTCCTAGTGCTTTTGATGACTTCACAGGAGCCCTCACTAAAATTCGCCAAATTGGCACTGTGAGAGAGTATCAAACCGAATTTGAGAAACTAGCCAACCACACTAAAGGATTGTCTGATGACTTTTATCGGAGTTGTTTTATCAGTGGTCTAAAGGATTCCATCCGCTCTGAGGTCAAAATATTATGTCCCAACACAATGATGGAAGCCCTAGGGTTGGCTAAGTTGGCAGAAGACAAGATTGCAGCCCAACAACGCTCCACGCCCACTTTTGTTCCCTTCCGAAATATGGGTTCTCAATGACCACCTATACCGCAGGCTCCTTGACCAACTCCTATCAAGCGTTTGTCTGAAACAGAGATGCAAGCACGCAAAGAAAAGGGGATTTGCTATAATTGTGATGAGAAATTCACTCGGGGACATAGATGTGTTCAGCAAAAGCTCTATCTCTTGGATGTGGATTCTCCGCCTGCCTCTGAAATTGGTGAGGAAGATCCAGAAACAATGGATGCTCAGGTCGACATTCTGGACCCGCCTATTGACCCTCCGTCTCAGGATGACCAGCCAAAGATATATCTCCATGCTTTAGCTGGAATCACCACCCCCCAAACAATGCGGGTCAGGGGTTACTTCAAGAAGCTTCCTCTTACAATACTCATTGATTCTGGTAGCACTCATAATTTCATTGACCCTCGGATCGCCAAACAAGCTGATTGTTTTATCCATCCTTGCTCCAACTTTGAAGTCATGGTTGCTAATGGGGGCACCTTACCTTGCAAAGGGAAGTGTCGAAATGTGCGTATCTCTATGGGAGATTATACCTTGTGCTCTGACATGTTTTCCTTGACCTTAGGCGGATGTGATGTGGTTTTGGGCGCTCAATGGCTACGCACACTTGTCCCTATCTTATGGGATTTTGCTGAACTTTGGATGCAGTTTTCCCTCAATGGAAAAAAACACACATTGACAGGATTACAACCAGGTTCTCTCAGCATCATCAGTTCACATCGCATGGAAAAACTCCTCAAGAAGAATTCACATGGTGTCATCGCTCAGATCCATTCCATTCAGATGCAACCATCAGCGGTCTCCACTACTCCTTTTGGATCTACAACAAATTCTGGATCGATATACAGGTGTCTTTGCTGAACCAGTGGGATTGCCACCTTCAAGGCCAGAAGACCATCGTATTCAGCTTCTTCCTGGCAGCATTCCTCCCAACATCAGGCCCTATCACTACCCATTTCACCAAAAAATGGAGATTGAAATGCTCGTTTGGGACTTATTGAAGCAAGGTATTATTCGCCCAAGCACTAGTTCCTTTTCTTCTCCAGTTCTTCTTGTCCGCAAAAAAGATGGGTCATGGCGCCTCTGCATTGACTTCCGAGCACTTAATCACCTCACCATCAAGGATAAGTTTCCAATTCCTGTTGTTGATGAGCTTCTTGATGAGCTTCATGGGGCTCACTTTTTCTCCAAGTTGGATCTTCGTTTTGGGTATCATCAAATTCGGGTTCATGAGGATGATATCCCTAAAACAGCTTTCCGCACACATGATGGCCATTATGAGTTTTTGGTCATGCCCTTTGGCCTCACTAATGCTCCTTCCACATTCCAGGCCTTAATGAATAAAATATTTCGACCCTACTTGCGGAAATTCATTCTGGTATTCTTTGATGATATCCTCATCTACAGTAAAACATGGGATGAACATCTCCAGCATCTGTATCTTGTCATGCAACTTTTCTCTGACCATCATCTCCACGCCAAGCAGTCTAAATGTGTTTTTGGACAGAAGGAAGTTGAGTATCTCAGGCACATTATCTCAGCACAAGGGGTTCGCGTGCATCTTGCCAAAATCGATGCCATGAACAATTGGCCGCATCCTCAGACACTCAAGAGCCTTCGTGGTTTTTTGGGGTTGAGTGGCTACTACCGCAAGTTTGTCAAGGATTATGGGAAGATTGCAGCTCCATTAACTGCTCTATTGAAAAAGGATGCTTTTACATGGACACATGCTGCTCAGTGTGCATTTGACAAACTAAAACAAGCTATGTGTACTACACTTGTTCTAGTAATGCCCGATTTTTCCAAGCCCTTCACTATTGAGAGTGATGCTTGCGGAAATGGACTTGGTGTTGTTCTCCTTCAAGATGAACACCCCATTGCATTCACCAGCAAAGCCCTTTCAGGTAAGAATTTAGCCGCCTCTACCTATGAGAAGGAAATGATGGCTATTTTGCATGCAGTACAGAAGTGGCGACCATACCTATTAGGGAATCATTTCTGCATCAAGACTGATCACCAGAGTCTGAAATATTTCTTGGAACAGCGTGTCTCCTCCCCAGCACAACAGAAATGTGTTAGAAAACTCATGGGTTATGACTATGAGATCACTTACAAGAAGGGTAAAGACAATATTGTGGCAGATGCTCTTTCTCGCACATTTGATGCCCAAGGTTCTCTTTCAGCTATTTCTATGCCTGTTCCAAATTGGTTGCAATCTGTTCAACAGGGTTATGTCAATGACTCTTCCTTATCTCAAATCATCCAACACTTAACCAACAACCCTTCTGCTGTACCACATTACTCTTGGGATGGTGCTTCTCTGAGATATAAGGGTCGTCTAGTGCTTCCCCGGAGCACAGATCTTCAACAGGTTGTCTTCTATGAACTCCATGCTTCTCCATCAGCAGGGCACTCTGGGTTCCTCAAAACGTATGAACGGGCACGGCGTAACTTCTTTTGGCAGGGCATGAAAAGGACAATTCAACAGATGGTGGTTGAATGTGATACCTGCCAGCACAATAAGGGTGAAAAAACACTCCTTCCAGGATTGCTCGAACCCTTTCCCATACCTACACGGATTTGGACAGATATTTCTATGGATTTCATTGACGGGCTCCCTAAATCTGGCAGGAAGACAGTGATTCTCGTTGTGGTTGATCGCCTCTCCAAATATAGTCATTTTTGTGCTCTCATCCATCCCTATACAGCCTCCTCAGTCGCTCAAATTTTTCTAGACCAGATCTTTCGTCTTCATGGCATCCCTTCTTCCATTGTCTCGGATCGTGATGCAACTTTCACCAGTCATTTTTGGACAGAACTATTTCGCCACACTGGCACCAAACTGAAGATGAGTTCAGGGTATCACCCACAAACAGATGGTCAGACTGAAATTATCAATAAATGCTTGGAAACTTATCTTCGTTGCTTCACCTCTGAACAACAACATCAGTGGGAAAAGTGGATCCCTCTCACTGAATGGTGGTACAATAACTCTTACCACACTGCCTCTAAAATGACCCCATATGAAGCAGTCTATGGTCAGGCACCTCCAATTCTTCTTCCATACACCCCCAACAGTTCACCAGCTCAGGAAGTTGACACAGTCCTTTGAAACCGCGATCAGATTCTTCGCATTTTGCGGGACAATCTTCACATGGCAAGAAATCGCATGAAGCAACAAGCTGATCAGCACCGTTCTGAGTGCACTTTTCAAGTAGGCAATATGGTTTTTCTTCGTCTACAGCCGTACAAGCAATCCTCCCTGAAACTCAAAGGACGTCATAAGCTCGCTCCAAAGTTCTATGGGCCATATCGGATTCTTCAGAAGATTGGGTCCGTTGCTTATAAATTGGAACTTCCTCCTTCTTCCCGCATTCATCTAGTATTTCATGTCTCTTGTCTAAAGAAAGTTCTTGGCACCAACTTCAGTGGACAAATGATTTTACCCGAACTGGATAATGAAGGATCCATCCTTTTGGAGCCGGAGGCCATCCTCAATCGGCGCACTCATCAGCTTCGCTCTCGCTCTATCACAGAGGTCTTAATTCAGTGGCACAGCATGCAACCAGAGGATGCTACATGGGAACCACTCCTTCAAATTCAACAACAATTTCCACATCTAAAGCTTTGAGGACAAAGCTTTTTTTAAGGGAGAGGGGATGTTAGGAACCCATGTCTTTACTTTGTTAGTATATTGTTGTTGGACACATATGCTTTGTAAGTCGTCCCGTAGTATTTGTTGATCAATAGTTTGTGTTATTGTTGTTGGCGCATATGCTTTGTAAGTCGCTCGTAGTATTGTTGATCCATAGTTTGTAGTGGCCCATGGTTTTGACCCATAGTTTTTGACCCATAGTATTGGCGCCTAGACTTAGTATATAAGTGTGTGTTGAGACCTATGAAGGCACCGTGAAGTTAATTGTATTGAGCTTGCTCAAAGGAGGTTGCCCCCTCGAAGTAGCCCGTGACCAATATAAAAGTGATTCTGAGTTCTATTATTTCTGATATCTCGTGTATTTGCATTAATTAATTATTGCAGGTTCATCAAATTCCTCCTTTCTTCCCTCGCGAATTCTTCTACTTTCTAACTGAACCACTTTTGAATCTCTGGATTCGTCGGATGCCACAACATATCCTCTTCTTTCTTCCTAGGGTCCCGGCAATGGAACGATTTGTTGACTCGAATCCTCTCGACAGGGGTTCACTCTGTCGTCAACAAACACCTACAATCCCTTATTCACCGACCCGGAAAGGAGTTACCCTTCCATCAACACCTGCAGAGCAGGTGAGGTCTCACCCAAGGCGGATAAGGGTGCTGCAGGAACCAAGCTACTGCAGTTGTGAGGAGGATATGTGCACATTAACCAGAGATTACGATATTCGCTACGGTCTATTTAACCAAACATTCACATATCTATCTCAAAGCATATTCAACAGCATATTCGCGTTTAACAAACAACATGTATCAACAAAAATCAAAAGAAAGAATTTAAATAACCCATCATCACATAACAACATAATTCATAACCGAACATCTCCATTCATTAACATCTGCGGAACAAACCTCATAGGAAATAGTCAACAGAATCCAAAAGATTGCATGAATCTCTGAAAAACCAATGCCCTTAAGCTTACAATTCACTTCTATTTATACGTTTCTATTCTATTACAAAAATGGCCCATGTTGGCCGACTTAGCAATTAAATATTATAAATTGTTCTTGCGTTTCCTTAGATTTCACGGTAATTCCTTCTTTCGCGGGATTTGGCTTTCGTGCCCGTCGGCTTCCGCGCTTCCTGCGGATCTATCCCTTGCCAACAAAAGTTGTAGAGGATGTGTTGCAGGTTGTATCCCTTCATTTTATGGATGGTATAATAATAAGGTGATACAGGACGATATCCAATATCGATCAAAATGAAAGTCTCCAAAATGCAAACAAAATCTTGCAACTGCGTAGAGCTCGACGAGAGCTTTCCGATGACGTTCTTTCGCGCCAAACAACCTCCGAATGAGAAAGTTATTGAGTTCTGAAGTTTCAGCACAACAGGTAAAAAGGAAAAAAAAGGGGCCACATGGCACACCCATAGGGTGCCACATGGCATGTATAGTCAGCAGATATGGTGACATGGCACAATCAGATACTCCCACGTGGCAGGTACATGGCATCCAGTTAGAAGGTTGTGAAAACTCGGTACATAGTTGGCATACCATTCGCATACATATGGACCAATCGGAGATCACCATGTGGCAATCCAATTGACCACAATACAGTTCTATTCACCAAATATATGGCAGTCAAGGGGGATCGAACCCATGACCTCCGCCTCCGTTAAAGATTCCACAATATTTGGTTGTCCAGGATTCCGACGATTGGTTCTTAACCATATAATATCTCACTTATGTTTAAATTTTATTGTTTGTTATGTGGAGAAAGGGGTGGGGATGAGAGCTTATCCCTCGATCCCATATCATTATAACATACCATGTAACGGTTGAACCATATCCATTGCAACTTATAATCCATAGAACCGGTGGTCAAGCCAAATGATGAAGCCACAACGTAGTCCATGTTATATTCTTACCATATCAAAAGGGGGAGTTCGAGGCCCGTGGGTTTGACCCCAGGACCTCTGCTCCCACGTTATAGCCGCATGTACCAATGGGCCACGGCCCAATCCTTTGACAAGGATTGACATGATATTTTTAAATGTTTGCTCGGGATCCGATACTCCAAAAGGGGCACGTGGTCGTTGCCCATTTTTATTATTTTAACCCCTTTTCCAAAGCCACGAAAGAGAGGAGTTCAGGCCCAAGTTTTTCCCTATTCCCAAGGTGGGAAGAAAGTACAAAAAGGTATGAAAAATACAGTTCGTACAAGCACAGGAGGTGTTTGTCTTGAAGTGTGTTCTAGAGGACGTCTCAAGAAAAGGGGTCGAGTTTATACTCATTTTTCTCATAATTTCGAGAGGAACATAGTGGTGCAGTCTATTTTCTTTATTTGACTGACAGAACTCAGAAGTAACTCCAGAACTCATGTATGTGTGTTTTTGAAGACTTAATAAGATCGGCTTCTCATTAGAAGTGGCATGAAGACGTATCCTAGGAGGGGTGAACTCCGTTATCATCTGTTTCCTGCAATTTTATGGTTTGCATACTTGTTTATTTTCTTATGTGTTTCATTTAAGCACTTAAAATTTGTCATTTAAAAGTCTTTTTAAGAGGTTAAACATTCAAAATTCACATGCAATTTAAATGGTGAAAAAGATCCTCAAATTTCAGATCATGTTTTGTATCAGAGCATCTTAACCATTGCATTGTGAGTTTGTGAATTTTACCAAGATCAAGGCTTAAGCATGGTGAAGGGAAACTTGACGAATTTGATCCCGAAATTGGTTCAAGAATACGTAGAATGGCTTCACCAAAAGGAGAATATGGGGCTTCTTCATTTCCATATGAAGGAAAATTTCTTAAGGATTTTATGAGGATGCAAACAATGGTGGAAGAGCTTTATCAAGATCTAAAGAAGGGAGAACAAGGTGGCCCATATCATGTTGAAGGTAAAGAAGAAGGCGGTGGTAAGGACCCTCCTAAAAATCCACCATATTTACCGTCTTCTCATGATGGTTCTTTTAAAATTTGATGAAAATTTTGATTTTAATATGCCTCAATTAAATCTTGATATTAAGTTTGAATTACCTGTTTACAATGGAGAACTTAATGTTGAGAAATTGGATAATTGGATCCGTCAGATAGAATTCTATTGTAGGATTCAAAAGTTCACTAAAGATAGCATAAAAATTCAGTTGGATTCTCTCCAACTTGGAGGGACCTCTCTCATATGGTGGGAGAGCAAAACTCAAGAGGATCTTGCCACTAAAGGGACCATTATTTCCTCTTGGTATGAGTTTACCTCGGCATTAAAGAAGCAGTTCTATCTGTTGGGATATATGCAACAAGCCATGATGGACTGGAAGAATTTGAGGCAAGGTAAGGGACAAAGTGTGTAGGAGTACACACAAGAGTTTAGGAAAAGGGATTTGATACTTGGTATACCTCTCTACACTCAAGAAACTCTTATCAAGTTTATAGGAGGATTACATAGTTATTTGCGTCATATGATACTTATGTTTAATCCAACTAACCTTGATGAGGTATGCGTTCAAGCGACTCATATGGAGTCCAAGGGGAAGAATGCAAATGAAATTTTTTCCAAGAAACCTTTCAAATCCAATGGAAAAAAATTCAAAGGTAAAGGGAAAGGTAATCATACAAGTACTACAGTGAAAAAGGGAGGAGATAAACCTACATGCTCACATTGCCAGAAAAAAGGTCATGACGCATCCAAATGTTGGAACTTCACCCGAAACTCAAGCCTAAGAAGTTTCGGAATAAGGAGGAAAAGAAGACCACTGCTGCAGCCATCCAACATGATTTGGCATTTGACTCAGGGTATGAAACTAAGATTGTTGCTATGGGAATTCAAGGCAAAACTCATTCTACTTATATTCTAAAGCATGAACTTGTTGTTAATGAAATAAAGAGAAGTGAGCTATTTCATATCAGGGTAATCTCTAAACATACAAAAATAGATACTCTTTTTTATAGTGGATCACAAGCAAATCTTATTTCAGAAACTAATTTACACCCTAAAACATATCCACTTGGATGGGTATGTGATAATGCACAACTACAAGTTACAAAATAGTGTAGACTTAGATTTGCTATTACTTTTGGATTTGTTGATGAAGTTGATCTAGATGTGGTTCCGTTGGATATCTGTGGCATTTTGTTGGGTAGTCCTTATCTTTATGATAGGAAGGATATCGTTTACAGGGAAGATAACAGGTATCAACTCACTAAAGATGGTTTTGAATACATTGTGTGTGCACACCGTATGAATGCTAATCTCTCTTTAGTTTCTGCAAGTCAGATGAAGAGGCTAGTGAATGCTAGTAATAATTTTTTTCTTATGATAGTTAAAGCAAAGGATGCTAGTCAAAATCAATCTTTTAAGGGATGTGATACAAAACTTAAAAATGAGTTGGCTAAATTTGTATCTGATTATGATGTTTTGTTTCAAGAACCAAAAGGATTACCTCCTAAAGGGAAATCCAACATGATATTCACTCACCGCAGGATGCACCTCTTCCTAACGTTGGCATGTACAACTCTTCAGTAATTGAAAATGCAGAGATAAAGAAGCAGGTTAAAGAATTGCTTCAAAGAGGGGACATTCGACCAAGTTCCTCTCCATGTGGTTCACCAATTATTTTGGTGCCAAAGAAGGATCGAACATGGTGTATGCGCATGGATTACAGGGAACTTAATAGAATCACAATCAAGAACAAATATCATCTTCCCCGAATTGATGATCTTTTGGATCAGCTCAAGAATGCAACCTTCTTCACTAAGTTAGACTTGTGAAGTGACTATCATCATTTGAATCCATGACAATGACATATGGAAGACTACTTTCAAAACTAAGCAGGGATTGTATGAATGGATGGTAATGCCATTTGGGCTTTGTAATGCACCCACAACATTTATGAAGGTGATGAATGATGTTTTTAGGCCCTTTATTTATGATTTCGTCATAGTCTACTTAGATGATATTTTTATTTTTATTTGCACTTGGGAAGAACATGTCAAGCATGTAAAACAAGCATTAGAGGAAATTTGAGGTCTAAAATGGGCCTTATAAGAAAACGAGCCAACCATAATTTCTTGATGAGTTGGAATTCAAGAACCAATAGAATTTAAATCAAATGAGTTAACCATAATGGTTGACTCGAGATATTTGCCAAAAAAACTACTTTTTGTTAGTATTTTCAACATATATCCCTTTTTTTTTACTCAAATTTCGAGCGGGAGAACTCATTGGATGCAAAATTTGATTCCGAATCCAATGAGTACCCACAATGCATACTTTAGACGGACCCCACTGCCCCAAGTCATCATGACGTTTTTTTCAAGTATTTATTGTTTTTGGGGTAGCGGGGTACATCAAAAGTATGCAGTGTGGATACTCATTGGATGTGGAATTAAATTCCGCATCCAACGAGTGCTTCCGCTCGAAATTTGAGTAAAAACATAGGGATATATGTTGAAAACACAAACACAAAAAGTAGTTTTTTTTTCTTTCTTCCTCCAAAATGAATAAATATTATTTCATTATTTCAACTATTATTTTATTATTTTCCTTAGGAGGCCCATTTTAGACCTCAAATTTCCTCTAATGTTTTGCATGTGCTTGTAAGGGAGAAATTGTAATTAAATATGTCTAAATGTGAGTTTCACAATACATCTTTAGTTTATCTATGTTACATTATAGGGGGTGGTGAGCTTAGAATTGATCCCTCTAAAGTAGAGGTCATTGTAAATTGGCCCAAGCCAAATAATGTAACCGAGTTAAGGATCTTTTTGGGGGCATCCCAATACTGGAGGAAGTTCATTGCAAACTTCTCCTTCATATCTTCTCCATTACATGATTTGACACGTGTGAACAAAGTCTTTCAGTGGGAAGGAAAAGCACACTAAGACCACTGCGTAATATTTTTATGAACACTGCGTAATATGATGGTTTACAATGATACAAATTTATTTTTTGGGGGAGGCATTCTATATCTTTGATATTTGTATATTGAATATATTTTTATGAGCATCATTATACACATCTTTCAAACATTCATTGGTTTCTTTTTTAATCAAAATCCCAGGTTTTAGGGTGATATTTGAAAATTTGCTCCAAAGTATCTTTATAAATTCTCTGCATTAACTTCCTTAGAGTTAGTTACTCTTGTAATATCCCCTGGGTCAGAAAATGAAGCTGTTGATTGTGAACTTCTCTTAAGGATGATTCTTTGTGAATTACATCCATCTTCTTGTATGATTGCATCCTCTTCTTTATTGGTTACAAAAACTGTAGGAAGATAATCATAAGATAAGGAATTGTTGCATCTTTATAGAAGACTATGTTTTTTGGCATTGCTTTGACAATAATGTGGTATCTGAACTTTGACAAGAATCCAATCCAAGTATCTCATAGGTAGGCATGCTTCCAAACTCTATTTCTCTCAATTTAATCTTGATCCATTTGTATTGCAGGATTGTCCTTGTTTACTTCAACACATGTACCAGCAGAACCTGCATATGTTTTTTAATTTTGCTAGAAACTGAATACTATAACCATATGTAAGAAATAAATGATAGCAAAAAATACTGCTTAGAGACACAAATTAGAAGAGAATGGAACTCCACTGAAGGAAAACAACCCAAATAACCATCACTTACAACTCATTTAAAAGTTGCTTACAATGAAATGGTTCCAAGAAATAAACAGAATTCCACTCAACATACAATATTGATAGTAAAAGATTCCACATCTTGAAGGTGAATTTTATATGTTACTTTGAAATACCATATTTTATTATAATAATTACTAGAAAATATTCACTCAGTTTGCAACACCATATTTCATTCAATTGTTGCAAAGAAGCATGATTTTATATTTTAGTGTATCAAAGCTAAATCAAACAAAGCTATTAATAATCAAAATAAAATAATTAAAAAAACCATTTTATTAAAGCTATATCAAAGAAAGAGATTAATGTTCAAAATAAAATAATTAAAAATAAATAAAAACTTATAAAAAATAACACAGGAAAGGGTAACGCAAGAAGAAATAAGTCTCTTCAAGGCACATGTATGAAAGAAAAATTATAAACCATAATTCTGGAAAGTTAAGGGGGAACTTGGAACTTAGACACCCTCTCAAGATAATTCATTCGCAAACATCTTTCCTAACATTTTCATTAATTTACCTTTCATTACATTACATGCATTACATCACTCTCACCTTGTTTAGAAAACTAGGGAAGACCTGGAATTTAGATGCCCTCTCATGATAATTCATCCGCGAACCTCTTTCCTAACATTTATTCTAATTTACCTTTCATTACATTACATACACTTCATCAATTTCTCCTTGTTTAGAAACTTAGGGAAGACTTGGAACTTAGACTCCCTCTCATTGCACCAAAGAGGTGCATTCTACAACCCAATAAGGGGATGTGTAACTCATTACATTCTCATCCTGGATCTGACACGCGTCCTTTTTAAAAATAATAAAATGCTATAAAAATAACATGTCGGCTATTTAAAACATTTACTCTAAAAACGGTTTGCACCTCGAGAGATTTGATTCCTCTCAGCACTTGGTAGATCCCCTTCTAAGATGGATCTATGCTGGTGATAATTCATTTTCCAACCTCTAACCTGACATTTTTTTTAATTTACCTTTATTTACATTGCATACACTTCATCACCCGCACTTTGTTTAGAAACTTAGGAAGTTTACTTAGTCGTAGGAGTCTAACATGAAATCTGGATCAATAATGGTTGCAACATGGTAGTTCTAAGGTTAAAAAAATAACTAATTAATGAATTATTAGAAAAAGTGCACATAATAATATTTTACATTAACATTTACATATAATTAAGTTGTTTTCCTAAGCCATACTTTATTATTGTCTAGCACAATCAATTTAAATTCCCTTTTAAATTCATACCGCCATCCGAGATTCATGGAGAATTATTGACAGTGAATGTTGAGAGTCCGACATTCAAGTTCATCCCTTTTAAATTCATACCGCCATCCTTCTCACATTGGTCCGAGATTCATACCACCATCAACCATACCACCATCCGAGATTCATGGAGCATTATTGACAATTTGCACATGGTTGGAGTATTGGTTAAGTGTGGTTTAATAAGTGGTATATTTTTTTTACCATATCACGAGGAGGTTAGGTTAGAGTTGTTAATCTTGACATGTTAAGGAATATTTTATTATTTTTTAAGTGGAGGTTGTTAAGCTCTCTTCCTATATAAAGAGAAGTTGGATAAATTGTACTCACATGGTTTTGATAATTTGAACATGTACATGAAATGGTTTCATTGAAGAAATATTTGATTATTTCTTAAATTTATGTGTTATGTAAAGATATTATATAATTAGGTATTTTAGAGAATCCCTTCTATGAGACTTGAGATTACTGAAAATATCATGTGGAAAAGGAGAGATTTTGTAGTCCAAAGTCTGCAATCTTTTCCTACTGGGGCATGGACTCTTTGCCTAATCATTCCATTGTTATTTATTGTTATTTCTTACAGCATGATTTTGGAACAAGTGAGCTATATAGTATAGATTCATTTGGAGTAATTTTGTATGTCAGTGGGAATGTAGTTGTAAATAAATAGTTTTGGTTTTTCATTATTTCCAAGTCTGCACTTCACTTGATTGTCAGCAATTCTTTAGATTGGACTTTGTTTAACCCCATCGTTTGGGGAATGTATGTAAAAAGAAGGCTCTGCTCAAGTAAATTTGAAAAGATCCAAGTGATATTAATGAATCACACACAAAGTACCATTTATGTTGTTATTTTTAGTGGAAAAATCTATAATTTGTTCCTGTCACTAAGAGAAGAAACATTAGGAACAATTAAACAAGATTCGGAGATATGAATAGACCTTTCTACAGACCATATCTAAAGGAAATAAATCCTTTCAAATGTTTCCCAGTTTTTAAAGAGTAAGTTTATAAAAAAGTCATAACAAGTAGGAATACATGAATAAGATTCAATTGCTGCGAGAAACTGTAGAGAGGTTACATTGAAGGTATTGC
This sequence comes from Larix kaempferi, assembly GCA_027924585.1. NCBI lineage: Eukaryota > Viridiplantae > Streptophyta > Pinopsida > Pinales > Pinaceae > Larix > Larix kaempferi. The sequence goes on along the minus strand of BSBM01000372.1, from coordinate 27,694,071 downwards.
CGTGGTATTGCCATAGTAGCAAAATACAACCGTATTGGCAGTTGTTGTACGAAAATTCAAACCAAGTTAAAAATACGTCGAACATTCGAAATGATATGGGTTCGGTAGAGTCAACCATTTATTTACCGAATACGAAACTCCAAATCATGGCCGCTCAACAGTGACGTGCATCCGCTAGAAAATCGAAATCCTGGGCTAAGTTCAAGTTTGAACAGTGACGTGCGACTTGTGTGTGCAAGAGTTAAAAGTTAAAAGTTTTAAACTTCAACTACAAGTATGTGCACACCGGATACTGCATTGTTAGTCACGATGTCACACAAGTTACAACCATTATTACCATTTTACTTTTGAAGTTTTGAATGTCCAAGCGTTGATTTTCAATACCTTGTAATCGTTCTGCAACCTTTCATCCTCCGGCATCTTAGAGTTTGCAATGTATTATTATTCACTTATTTCAATTTTCAATTTTGTTTAGAGTTTGCAATTTCTTATTATTCACTTACTTCAATTTTCAATTTTGTCTAAGTTGCAAATGGCTAAGGCTAAAATAATTGTCAATAATCTAGGTAGTGAACTATTATAATTTATTAGTACTTAGTGTTAGAGATATTATAATTTATTAGTAAGGATTTTATATCATATGCTTACTAATACTAACTTACTTGTACATGACTACATGTAGTTTTTTATTTAAGTTTTATTTTATATGTAATTGTTATTTTAATTTTTACTTTGATGTTTTACTTTTTAGTATTTAGGTAGTTCCTTTGTTCTCATTTTTCTTAAGTCATTTTGTATAAAAGTAGATTTGTGTAGATTTTTAAGTCATTTGTATGTATTATGTAGTTGTTATTTTAAATTTTATTTTTATGATTTTACTATTTATTTAATAATTCTTTCAGGATTGGTGAAGGAATGGAGATGTCGACATCATAAACATTGTTATATTATATGATATGCCCTGTATCGAATTTGAATTTGAGATATGTTTCAAGTTGTTTTCAATGAATAATGAATGATATGTTAAAATTTGGAATGATTTATGTATAATCTTATTTTTTAAATTAAAATTGCATGTTTTTTGTATTTATAAGATGTCTACTCCCGTATTTTAGTAGTCCTTGATTTTTTCGTTTCGTATATCGTATCTGAATCGTATCGTATCTAAATCCGTACTCGAATCTTGCTATTATGTTAGGTAGTTGTTATTTCAAATTTTATTTTTATGATTTTACTATTTATTTAATAATTCTCTTAGGATTGGTGAAGGAATGGAGATGTTGACATCATAAACATTGTTATATTATATGATATGCCCTATATCAAATTTGAATTTGAGATATGTTTCAAGTTGTTTTCAATGAATAATGAATGATATGTTAAAATTTGGAATGATTTATGTATAATCTTTTTTTTTTTAAATTAAAATTGCATGTTTTTTGTATTTATAAGATGTCTACTCCTGTATTTTAGTCGTACTTGATTTTTTCATTACATTTTTTTTTTTTTTTTTTCTGTATCGTATTCAAATCCGTACTCGAATCTTGATACTATGGGTATTGCTGCAGGAAATCGTCTCTCTATAAATTAGTTTGCTCATTGTCGTCTTTGTAAATCAAAATTTTCACTAAACTGCTTGTTAATGGAGTCACTATGTTGTAAAATGAATAATGAGTGTAGTTAATCTGCAATTTGAATGTCTCACAGATCAAAGCCCAATAATGAATTCCACACCAATGGGACCATTCGATGAGACCCAGTCTTTGATTATTAATGATTCTCGGCCTCTTGTTGACCACTCTTTCAAATATTCTTCGGATTGCATAGAAAAGTAAATGTACTTGCCATAAAAGTGAAGCTATAAGAAGCTTCTTTAAGCCTATTCAATGGTTAGCCTGGTTGAAAATTTAACTTTAAATTTGATTTTCATAGGTTTCATTCCTTTCCATGTTCATTGTCAATGAACATTTTTTTATTTCGCATTATCTTTTCACTCTTTGGATTCACAATAGCGGTGATGGGAATGCTTAGCTTCCTCCCATCTCAAGTAATAAAACTCACCATAAATATTTTACATATAAATATCTATTGAGTTGTTTTCATTACAGTATTTGGATAATATATGTATTGTTGAATATTTACGTATATTCAATTGTTTATATATTATATAGATTTATGTATTGAGTTGTTTTAATTACAGTATTTGACCATATATGTATTGTTGAATATTTTTGTATATTCAATTGTTTATATATTATAATAATATTTAGTACTGTAGTATATATTTTGCGGTGCTATTTAAAAATTCGACCATTTGGCCCGGATGGGGGTTTTTCACCGGAATCTGAAATGTTTTATTTTGCAAAATCTGCGTTTAAATGCGTTTTAACAGTGATTTTGATGGTACAAATGGATTCAACACCATGAAAACCTCAGGGCACCCAAAATTTCAGAGTTTGAGAGTTGTAACCAATATTTTTAAAAATTTATATCAGATTTTTCCAAAATTGTGACGGAAAAATCAATTTTTCTATTTGAAATCGTAGAACTTTTAGACTAGGTGAAAACCGCATAGTCTAAAAGTTCTACAATTTCAAACGGAAAATTTTGATTTTTCCGACACGATTTTGAAAAAATCCAACAGAAATTTTTAAAAGTCCTGGTTACAACTCTCAAACTTTAAAATTTTGGGTGCTCCAAGGGTTTGTGATGGTGTTGAATCCATTTCTACCATCAAATTGCCATTAAAACAAAGTTAAATTTGATAGTTTGCAAAAATAAAAAAATAAAAACATTGAATTTCGGGGAAAAGCCCCCATCCAGACGAAATCGTCGAATTTTTAGACAACTCCTAATAAAACACCTATTAGTTCCCTCTTTGAAATCCTATTCATATGCATGTAAATTGGAAGCACCAACTATAAGCATATCCATAAAATAGCCAAGATTTCTTTACATCCATGAAAACAGGGCTTTCCCTTCCTATAATGTATGATGGCCTCATTGCCTCTAGAAGACAGCTTGATTTGGAAGAATCTTCAAGGTTGTAAATTCTTTTAAACTCAGGAAACATTCCCTCTATGTAAATCCTAGTAATTCATTAGGGTATAGTGGGGGAAATGTCATGGAAGTAGTGTTAGGGATCCTTAGTGCACTAGTAAAAGATGCTCTATAGTTTCAATGAAATTTATTTGGGTCTTCAAAAAGGGACACAACCTTGGCTTCCTTGGTTATTCTTACTTTTCCAAGTACAAGTGTAGTCTTCCACATCACAACATGCAAGGACAACTCCTCCTTGGTTATGACCATGTTTTCGTTATTACTTCTCTCTCACACATCCACTTTCCAATGGATATCTGTGTCTTTATATATTTGAATAGCAGCAACCCACCGTGTCTCATTCTTGCTTGCAATATTGGATATATGTGCTTGTTTTGGAGTTGTAAGGAAGAATATACAGTCCATATTTTATTAATATGTATGCATTATCGATACTGTTACTTCTATGTGATTTATTGTTGTTAAATTATTTTTATAGGACCCAATTTAGCAATTTGCACTATTGAAATTCATTCTGTGAATGAAGATTTACTCAATGGGTGGTTGCATTGTATTCTTCTTAAGTCTCAACTTAACTCTCACTGGGAAAGTGCTCATTAGCTTTCTCCTCTATAATACATTGTATGTACAGTTTGTTCTTTGTATCCCAACCAAGATAATCTTGATAGCTTGCTAGCCATACAACTTGAAGCATAGGGAAGACAAGTCAGTCACTTCTCAAACATAGTTTGAATCTCACTGATCCAGATGGATATAGGTGGCCACCCAACTATTCCACTGGCTCAAAACAGTTTTTCATTCTGGCAGTTTTCTTGTAATTTTTCTACGGTTTTTTGGGTCCCAAACTTCTGGGGCCATTTTGAGGCCCTAAATGACATTTTTTGGCGATTTGGGGGGCCATATGCAATCTGTTACAATGGCCATGGATAGGTAGTATATAGTGAATACATGTCATAAGTGGTCACAGCCATGACCTAGTAAGATATGGTCTCCTGCTGAAGAGGAAACAACTGATGCAAACTGAAGGTACAAACTGCTGATGTATGAGACTGATCTCTCATAAGTATAATCACGATCACCAGTAGCATACTGAATGCCACGGAAGTCTCAGGTATCCTACAAAAATCATCTATGGTGCATGCCCTATCAAGTGAATAAAGGTGTTGATGTCGAATCTGATGTGGCATCGTATGATTATAGGTCATTAATGTATACCGTTAACAGACGCGAGATAACCCACCAATAATGAAAATGGGCATCAAGGCACATAGTACATTCATCAAAGTGTGAATAGAGGTGTTGAGGTCGAACACTCTGAAAAATCCATCGATCAAGGGACATTCATGAGTTCCCATTCTGTCGATGGCGAGAGAACCTACCACTAATGACTGCAAGCCTCAAGGTACTCAACAAACTCTAAGTCTCGATACCGGAATAAAGGAGTTGAAGTCAACAGCATGAAACTCACTGGAAGGAGGGAATTAATGAATCCCCCATCAACCAGCACGAGGTAACATCTACGCTGAAAGATTTGGAAGAACTCGGAATAATAGATCGAACTATATGGGATGGTCAACATGCAATAGTCAAGAGATATGAGGAGTGGCCAAATATGGTTTCAATACTTCCTTTGAACAAGAGCATGAGCATATGGATAGACTCAGGCAGCATATACTCAAGTACTAGATGATAATAATACTTTGCGACGTAGGAGGCATCAACAAAGGCTCCATAATGATTGGAATCTTAACCAGCCAATGTAGTCGCCATTTCTGTTACGGAGAAAAATTTCCTATGGCTCAGGGTAGACCACAACAAACAGATGACTACCAGAAATCAACTCAATTCCCAATGCATGCTATATAAATATAAATGCTAAGAAGTGGAATAAAATACCAACCTTCAACCGGAATTTTGATGTATATCCCCGTTGAGCTTTCTAATCACCACACTTGAACCTGCAGCTTAGTCTCAACAACAAACACAAGCAAGTGCATATGATATATGAAAGTTTTTAGCATAAGCAATAACATAGTCCATGATATAATAATCAAATGTACCCAATGATAATAAACCATTCACAACATAAATTGGATGAGAAAAGGAGTATTTCTATTAATGTGAACAAGAAGTACATGATACAACCTCTTGCCGGCAACTCATATGAACCGAGAACTAGGTCCCTCCACTTGTGTCTCCACCACTTCAATCCCCCATGCAATGGAAAACTCAAGATATGGAAGAGTTTGGTAGGTGAACATAAGAGGTTCACAACAACAAGGATCAATTGATGTAGACTCAAGCTATGGAAAAAATCCAGTATAGTTTCAATGCTCTCTCTTTCCTCCCCTTCCATGCACCATAAGAGCTCAATATATAACCCTCCAAAGGTAGGTGAAAGGTTGAATCGAGTTGTTTCGTGGTACATGGACGGCCAAAGGTCACAATGGCCGCTTTTTGGAGTAAGAAAATAGAGTTTTTACTATTATTTACCATTTAACTTGATGTACGCAGGTTGTAGTGGGACAGCCTGCGCATGCGCGAGTTGCAGTCAAGCAGTTCACGTACATGAACAAAAATAAGGAAACAAGGGTTTTTAGAGGACAAAAAGTGGTTCTGAGTCATTCAAATGAATAACAGAGGCTAAATAGTATAGATGCTCACGAGGTGGAAAAATACGTTGTAACAGATGCCCCCTAATGTCTGAGGTCAGAGAAGGTACTATAATGGCCGAAATACATTATAAATCTCAAAAGTAGAGTTATGGAGACACAAATGGAAGGAGTATCCCACTCATCATAATACAATGATATCTCTGAATACATATCGGTACAATACATAACAATCTGATACAATGGCCATGAATAGGCAGTATATAGTGAATACATGTCATAAGTGGTCATAACCATGACCTAGTAAGATATGGTCTCCTGCTGAAGAGGAAACAACTGGTGCAAATTGAAGGTACAAACTACTGATGTATGAGACTAATCTCTCATAAGTATAATCACGATCACCAATAGCATACTGAATGGCATGGAATTCTGGGGTCTTCTACACAAATAATCTACGGTGCATGCCCTATCAAGTGAATAAAGGTGTTGATGTCGAACCTAATGTGGAATCGTATGATTACCGGTCATTGATGTATACCGTTAACAGACACGAGATAACCCACCCATAATGAAAATGGGAATCAAGGTACAGAGTACATTCATCAAAGTGTGAATAGAGGTGTTGAGGTCGAACACTCTAACGAATCCATCGATCAGGGGACATTGATGAATTCCCAATCTATCAATGGCGAGGGAACCTACCACTAATGACTGCAAGACTCAAGGTACTCAACGAACTCTAAGTCTAGATTCCATAATAAAGGAGTTGAAGTCGACCGAATGAAACTCGCTGGAAGGAGGGAATTAATGAATCCCCAATCAGTCAGCACAAGGTAACAGCTACACTAAGAGATTTGTAAGAACTTGGACTAACAGATCGAACTGTATGGGATGGCCGACATGCAATAGTCAAGGGATATGAGGAGTGGCCGACTTTGGTTTCAATACTTCCTTTGAACAAGAGCATGAGCAGATGGATAGACTCGGGAAGCATAGACTCAAGTACTAGATGATAATAATACTTTGTGACACGGGAGGCATCAACAAAGGCTCCATAATGACTTGAAGCTTAACCATCCAGTGGAGTTTCCATTTCTGTTACGGAGAAAAAATTCCCATGGCTCGGGGTAGACCACAACAGAAAGATGACTACCAGAAATCAACTCAATTCCCAATGCATGCTATATAAATGTGAATGCTAAGAAGTGGAATAAAAGACCAATCTTCAACCAGACGTTTGATGTAGATCCCCGTTGAGCTTTCCAATCGCCACACTTGAACCTACAACTTAGTCTCAACAACAAACACAAGCAAGTGCGTATGATATATGAAAGTTGTTAGCATAAATAATAGCATATTCCATGATATAATAAGAAAATGTACCCAATGATAATAAACCATTCACAACATCAATTGGATGAGAAAACGAGTATTTCTATTAATGTGAACAAGAAGTACATGATACAACCTCTTGCCGACAACTCATTTGAACCAAGAACTAGGTCCCTCCACCTGTGTCTCCACCACTTCAATCCCCCATGCAATGGAAAACTCAAGATATGGAAGAGTTTGGTAGGTGAACATAAGAGGTTCACAACAACAAGGATCAATGGATGTAGACTCAAGCTATGGAAAAAATCCAATAGAGTTTCGATACTCTCTCTTTCCTCCCCTTCCATGCACCATAAGAGCTCAATATATAACCTTCCAAAGGTAGGTGAAAGGTTGAATCGAGTTGTTTCGTGGTACATGGACGGCCAAAGGTCACAATGGCCGCTTTTTGGAGTAAGAAAATAGATTTTTTACTATTATTTACCATTTAACTTGATGTACGCGGGCTGTAGTGGGACAGCCTGCGCATGCGCGAGTTGCAATCAAACAGTTCGCGTACATGAACAAAAATAAGGAAACAAGGGTTTCTGGAGGACAAAAAGTGGTTATGAGTCATTCAAATGAATAACAGAGGCTAAATAGTATAGATGCTCACGAGGTGGAAAAATACGCTGTAACAAATGCCCCCTAATGTCTGAGGTCAGAGAAGGTACTACGATGCCCGAAATACATTATAAATCTCAAAAGTAGAGTTATGGGGACATAAATGGAAGGAGTAGCCCACTCATCATAATACAATGATATCTCTGAATACATATCGGTACAATACATAGCAATCTGATACAATGGCCATGAATAGGTAGTATATAGTGAATACATGTCATAAGTGGTCATAGCCATGACCCAGTAAGATATGGTCTCCTGCTGAAGAGGAAACAACTGATGCAAACTGAAGGTACAAACTGCTGATGTATGAGACTGATCTCTCATAAGTATAATCATGATCACCAATAGCATACTGAATGCCATGGAATTATGGGGTCTTCTACACAAATAATCTACGATGCATGCCCTATCAAGTGAATAAAGATGCTGATGCGGCATCGTATGATTACCTGTAATTGATGTATACCGTTAACAGGCGCGAGATAACCCACCCATAATGAAAATGGGCATCAAGGCACATAGTACATTCATCAAAGTGTGAATAGAGGTGTTGAGGTCGAACACTCTGACGAATCCATCGATCAGGGGACATTGATGAATTCCCAATCTGTCAATGGCAAGGGAGCCTACCACTAATGACTGCAAGCCTCAAGGTAATAAACGAACTCTAAGTCTCGATTCCATAATAAAGGAGTTGAATTCGACGAAATGAAACTCGCTAGAAGGAGGGAATTAATGAATCCCCCATCAGCCAGCACAAGGTAACAGCTATGCTGAGAGATTTGTAAGAACTTGGACTAACAAATCGAACTGTATGGGATGGCTGACATGCAATAGTCAAGGGATATGAGGAGTTGCCGACTCTGGTTTCAATACTTCCTTTGAACAAGAGCATGAGTAGATGGATAGAATCGAGAAGCATAGACTCAAGTACTAGATGATAATAATACTTTGCGACGCGGGAGGCATCAACAAAGGCTCCATAATGACTTGAAGCTTAACCATCCAGTGGAGTCGCCATTTCTGTTACGGAGAAAAACTTCCCATGGCTCGGGGTAGACCACAACATAAAGATGACTACCAGAAATCAACTCAATTCCCAATGCATGCTATATAAATGTGAATGCTAAGAAGTGGAATAAAAGACCAACCTTCAGTCGGACGTTTGATGTAGATCACCGTTGAGCTTTCCAATCACCACACTTGAACTTGCAGCTTAGTCTCAACAACAAACACAAGCAAGTGCATATGATATATGAAATTTGTTAGCATAAATAATAGCATATTCCATGATATAATAAGAAAATGTACCCAATGATAATAAACCATTCACAACATCAAATGGACGAGAAAATGAGTATTTCTATTAATGTGAACAAGAAGTACATGATACAACCTCTTGCCGGCAACTCATTTGAACCGAGAACTAGGTCCCTCCACTTGTGTCTCCACCACTTCAATCCCCGATGCAATGGAAAACTCAAGATATGGAAGAGTTTGGTAGGTGAACATAAGAGGTTCACAACAACAAGGATCAATGGATGTTGATTCAAGCTATGGCAAACATCCAATACAGTTTCGATGCTCTCTCTTTCCTCCCCTTCGATGCACCATAAGAGCTCAATATATAACCCTCCAAAGGTAGGTGAAAGGTCGAATCGAGTCGTTTCGGGGTACATGGAGGGCCAAAGGTCACAATGGCCACTTTTTGGAGTAAGAAAATAGAGTTTTTACTATTATTTACCATTTAACTCAATGTATTCGGGCTGTAGTGGGACAACCTGAGCATGCGCGAGTTGTAGTCAAGCAATTCGCGTACAGGAACAAAAATAAGGAAACAAGGGTTCCTGGAGGACAAAAAGTGGTTCTAATTCAGTAAAATGAATCACAAAGGATAAATAGTATAGATGTTCACAAGGTGAAAAAATACGTTGTAACATATGCCCCCTAATGTGTGAGGTCGGAGAAGGTACTAAGATGGTCGAAATACATTATAAATCTCAGTAGTGGAGTGATGGAGACACAAATGGAAGGAGTAGCCCACTCGTCATAATACAATGATATCTCTGAATACATATCAGTACAATACATAGCAATCTGATACAATGGCTATGAATAGGCAGTATATAGTGAATACATGTCATAAGTGGTCATATCCATGACCCAGTAAGATATGGTATCCTGCTGAAGAGGAAACAACTGATGCAAACTAAAGGTACAAACTACTGATGTATGAGACTGATCTCTCATAAGTATAATCACAATCGCCAGTAGCATACTGAATGCCACAGAAGTCTGGGGTCTTCTACACAAATCATCTATGGTGCATGCCCTACCAAGTGAATAAAGGTGTTAATGTCGTACCTGATGTGGCATCATCTAATTACTGGTCATTGATGCATACCGTTAACAGACGTGAGATAACCCACCAATAATGAAAATGGGCATCAAGGCACAAAGTACATTCATCAAAGTGTGAATAGAGGTGTTGAGGTCAAACACTTTGGAAAATCCATCAATTAGGGGACATTGATGAATTCCCAATCTGTCGATGGTGAGAGAACCTACCACTAATGACTGCAAGCCTCAAGGTACTCAACAAACTCTAAGTCTGGATTCTAGAATAAAGGAGTTGAAGTCGATGGAATGAAACTCGCTGGAAGGAGGGCATTAATGAATCCCCCATCAGTCAGCACGAGGTAACAGCTACGCTGAAATATTTGGAAGAACTCGGACTAACAGATCAGATTGTATGGGATGGCCGACATGCAATAGTCGAGAGATATGAGGAGTGGCGGAGTCTGGTTTCAATACTTCCTTTGAACAAGAGCATGAGCAGATGGATAAACTCAGGCAGCATAGACTCAAGTACTGCTGGGAGATTACCTTCCTCCACTTGTGTTCCCATCTCTCCACTTCTGAGATTTATAATGTATTTCGGCCATCGTAGTACCTTCTCTGACCTCACACATTAGGGGGCATATGTTACAGCGTATTTTTCCACCTTGTGAGAATCTATACTATTTGGCCTCTATTATTCATTTGACTGACTCAGAACCACTTTTTGTCCTCCAGGAACCCTTGTTTCCCTATTTTTGTTATTGTACGCGAGTTGCTTCACTGTAACTCGCGCATGCATAGACTGTCCCACTACAACCCGCGTACATCAAGTTAAATGGTAAATAATAGTAAAACCTCTATTTTCTTACTCCAAAAAGCGGCCATTGTGACCTTTGGCCCTCCATGTACCCCAAAAAGACTCAATTCGACCTTTCACCTACCTTTGGAGGGTTATATATTGAGCTCTTATGGTGCATGGAAGGGGAGGAAGGAGAGAGCATCGAAACTCTATTGGATTTTATCCATAGCTTGAGTCTACATCCATTGATCCTTGTTGTTGTGAACCTCTTATGTTCACCTACCAAACTCTTCCATATCTTGAGTTTTACATTGCATGGGGGATTGAAGTGGTGGAGACACAAGTGGAGGGACCTAGTTCTCGGTTCAGATGAGTTTCCGGCAAGAGGTTGTATCATGTACTTCTTGTTCACATTAATAGAAATACTCATTTTCTCATCCAATTGATGTTGTAAATGGTTTATTATAATTGGCTACATTTTCTTATTATATCATGGACTATGCTATTGTTTATGCTAACAACTTTCATATATCATATGCACTTGTTTGTGTTTGTTGTTGAGACTAAGCTGCAGGTTCAAGTGTGGTGATTGGAAACCTCAACGGGGATCTACATCAAACGTCTGGTTGAAGGTTGGTATTTTATTCCACTTCCTAGCATTTACATTTATATAACATGCATTGGGAATTGAGTTGATTTCTAGTAGTCATCTTTCTGTTGTGGTCTACCCCAAGCCATAGGTAGTTTTTCAGCAACCCTCTTTAGACTCAAGTACTAGATGATAATGGAAGTAGTGCAGGAAGGTAATATCCCAGACAGGGAAATTCGTCATCTTCATGGTTCGTTCTAAAGGTGAACGAAAGATTGCAGCAACATCCACCACCTCCATGTAGAACCCCTCTACACAACAGAAACAGGTGGACAAGATTGTGGAAGCATACAGATACATCTTCACCACACCCATCGAGCATGCCAATACATTGCCCGGTCAAGCATTCCATTGATTTGACACCTGGTGCGCATTTACCTAACGGCCTAGTATACAGGTGTTCCCTCATGGAAAATGAAGAAATAAAACGCCAGATTCAAGAATTGATCCAAAAGGGGCACATTCGACCTAACTCCTCGCCTTGTGGGATCCCAATTGTGTTGGTACAGAAGAAAGACGGGACATGGTGGCTCTGTATTGATTACTGAGCTCTAAACAAGATCACAGTCAGGAATCGGTATCCCATTCCCCCTATCGACGACCTTCTTGACCAGCTCAAGGGAGACAAATATCTCAGCAAGATTGATTTGAAGTTTGGCTATCATCAAGCGCCAATTGACCAGACCGATGTTTGGAGTACTGCCTTCAAATCTTGGGAAGGCCCTTTTGAGTGGTTGGTCATGCCTTTCGGTTTAACTAATGCTCCAACAACTTTCATGAGTATGATGGACAATATCCTACGGCCATTCATTAACTCTTTTGTGGTCGTATATCTGGACGATATTCTCATCTACAACAGAACATGGGAAGAGCATCTATAGCATATCCACCAAGTCCTCAGCACCTTACGCCAGCACAAGCTATATGCTAATTTAGAGAAGTGCTTATTTGGCATGAAGAGGGTTCAATATCTGAGATACATCATGGACGAGCATGGTGTTCATGTGGATCCATCCAATATTTAAGTCATCCATGATTGGCCAACCCCGACAACTCTCACAGAGCTTCGCAGCTTCCTAGGCCTTGCCAAATATCGCAGATTTGTGTTGAGCTTCTCTAATATTGCTTGGTCCCTTAGCCAGGTGACCAAAGGGGGATCTAAGGCAAAGTTCAGCTGGTCCAAGCCACAACAACAAGCATTTGAGGATCTAAATAAATCCTTATGTTCCACACTTGAGCTTGCCTTACCAAATCTACAACAACCCTTTGATATTGAAACAGATTCTTCAAACTATATTGTTGGTGCAGTCCTCACTCAGATATGGCCATCCAGTGGCTTATCACAATGAGACACTTTCATATACAGTCTGCAAGTACCCCACCTACGACAAGGAAATACATTCCATTGTCCAAGCCTGCCGCCAAAGGAAGCATTACATCCTTGGAAAAGAGATAGTCATCCACACTGATCACAAGCCCCTGCAGTTCATGCAAACCCAAGGGAAGTTACAGAATGATCGCCACCAGAAGTGGTCCACTTACTTGCAGCAATTCCACCTGAATATTAAATATAAGAAGGGAAGCACCAACCGAGTCATCGATTCCCTCATTCGGCCTCTAGTAGCCGCACTTACCACAGTGGTCCACTCTTGTGGCCATAAGACCTCAGGGTGGCCTCACCTATATAGCAGTGATCTTGGGTTTTCTCCCATATATCAAGCCCTGTGTGCAAGCACATCCGTAGAGGACTTTCATCTTCAGGAAGGGTTGCTATGCCACCTGGTCCATCTCTGCATTCCTTCAAGCGAGTGTGCGAAGATGATTTGGGAAGCTCATTACAGTCGGGTGGCAAGGCACTTCGGCACCAAAAATACAGTGGCCATATTGCAGAAGTAGTTTTATTGGGATAAGATCCGACAAGACGTCGGTCGATACATAAGATCCCGAATTGCCTGTGCCATCGCAAAAGCTTCCATAAAAAAGCAGGGGTTGTACACCCCTCTTCCCACTCCTTATGGGCCAAGGGAATCCATCTACATGGATTACATGTCTAGACTACCTTCAACCAAGCATGGAACTGACTGTGTGTTTGTGTTCGTATATAATTTATCTAAAATGGCCATTCTAATAGCTTGCAAGAAGAACGTCTCTGCTAAAGCCACTGCTAAGCTCTTCTTCGAGCGTGTTTGGGTTCATTTCGGGTTACCACAGACTATCATTTCAGATCGGGACAGCAAGTTCCTAAGCACTTTCTGGTCCAGCCTATGGTCATTGATGGATACTATGTTCACCAAATCAACTGCCTTCCACCCCCAGACCGATGGACAAACAGAGGTAGTCAATAGGATGATTGTGCATATTCTGAGAATGTACAATTCTAAACATCCTCGCACATGGGATGAGAGCCTTCCTTATGTTCATCATAGCTATAACGGGTCCCTTCATAACTGTACCATCCACATCCCTTTTCAAGTGTGTTTGGGGTTCCAACCACTCGCACCAATTGATGTATCCCTTCCCATTGCATCCACACGTGAGGAATATTCCCATGCTCAGACCGAGGCTGATAAGGCCACCATATTTTTTGAACGAATCCAACACATCCACCAACAGGTCCATGAAATTTTGGAAAATGCCAACACTAAGTACAAGCAGCGACATGACCAGCATCGGGTTCCACACAAGTTCCAGGTGGGTGATAAGGTTTGATTGCATTTGCAGAAAGAGAGGCTCATAGGACCCCATCACAAGCTTCGTCCACTTCGATATGGGTCGTACACCATCACCAAGGAAGTTGGTGACAATGCCTTTGAGCTAAGCATTCCTCCATTCCTTGGCCTACACCTAGTATTCAATGTGGAGCTCCTCCACCCATATTTTCCACCATTGTTGGATACCTCGGAGGTGGCAGAGCAATTGACACCTACAAAGCTTAATCCCGACTGCATGGAACAAGCAACCATTGATCAAATCATGGACACATAGGTTAAGGAAACCCGCCAGCAGAAGATCCAACTATATCGGGTTGTCAAAGCAGGGAAACTACTTCACCAAGGCAAGTGGATCACCAAGAGTTAAGTTCAACAGAAGTTTCCCCACCTGATGGGGGCACTCAACGCAACGGATACCATTGCTTCCTAAGGGGGGAGGACTGATCCTGATGGACATATGTGGCCACCCACCTATTCCACTGTCTCAAAATAGTTTTTCATTCTGGCAGTTTTCTTGTAATTTTTCTACGGTTTTTCGGGTCCTAAACTTTCGAGCCGTTTTGAGGCCCTAAACGACGTTTTTTGGCGATTTGGGGGGCCAAAATATTTTTAATGGCATACATTTGGTCCCAGTTGAAATTTTTAAATCTCGGATAGACCTTTCCAATGGGATACCGAGCGCCCCAAACGAAGATCGTATGCAAAAGTTATGACCTCGGGAAGTTGACTGTTCAACTAACCACCTTGGGGCCGCCAACTTTATGATGGTTCGTCTTCTAGGGTTAGGTTTTCGGATGTTTGGGATTCTTTCCCTCATTATTACAATAAATAGGCCTTTCGGCCTCTTTTTGTATTCAGCTTGTCACGAATGAGCATAGTCGCCACATCTCTTCTCAGAGATATAGCTACCACCATTCTAGCTGCTTTTATTTCACACTTTGTTCTATCTCATTCATTTAATAGAATCTGAGTTTGTTGTATCGCTGTGTTTATTGCCATATATCTGTGTATGTGAATATATATATGCTCTTTCCTTTCGTTCTCACATAAATCCGGATCACTTACCAACATGAATGGAAGAATTGTTAAATTGTTGGGGATTGTTTTGCAAGTGGAGATTGATGCAGGAAACCATATCCATGTGTAATGTGGTGGCCAAGAGAATGGAAACCATGATGCAAAAAGAGTGATGCATATTCTATATTGGAGAACCAAGCAAATCAGATGTTGTTCAACTTCTGTGGCAACCTGCAACTGCAACTCACTTCCATAGTGAACCATATTGAGCTTCAGCCTCCGGCTGTTGATTACCAGGATGTGGGAAGTCGTCATGACACCCTTGAGCAACCTCTAAATGGAGGCATCCATTGTCAAAGGGAAGGCAACCTAGACATGGGTGATCATGGTAATGATGAGGAGACAACAGTCCCAGGTTTAGTACTGATATATAGAATTAGACACATGAATAATTGTACTGAGAGAAAATGACAAGTTAAGTATATACTAGATACCCGAACTCGCCAATTGAATTTTTTTGTTGAATGCCTCCAACTGCTTGTTTTCTAACTTACTTGTTGTTTGCTTGCTAAAAGGAGTGCCACATTAAGAAAACATGTGCAATGCTTTGCCAAAACACATCAATTCTGAAAAATAAAGTTCTTGGGAAACCACATGAACCATCCGCTTGGGCGTCAATTGTTTTTATGGAAATTATAAATGCCTTAGTTCAAGATATTTTTATTGAAGATCTTTTTGAATTTGTACATTGTATATGTAAGCTAGTATTTTTCTATAGTTGCACTACAAAAATGATAGTCAAGATAGATCATCGAAGCCATGGACCAAGATAGATCATAGATGCCTATTTCGAATAGAATGTGTGCCAATTGGTTAAATTTGCAGAATATATATTTTTAACTGTGTGTGAATATCATTTATGAATGAACTTATTTTCACTCTCATATATGGATGTTTAAGGGTACCACCTTATATGTGTTTGTGTCAAGTAAAGTACTTCAAATAAATGGTAATCTTGATTATGTCTGTATTTTACTCAACATATACACATGTAGTTTCATACCCATCAAACATCCATTTATAGGAATGAGAATAATTTCAATGGTAATCTTGATGATGTCTGTATTTTACTCAACATATACACATGTAGTTTAATACCCATCAAACATCCATATATAGGAATTAGAATAATTTATTTCTTTTTGAAATGCATTTCAAACATGAATTCAATCGATTGGCACGCATTTTATTCAAGATAGGTCGTTCATCTATGGCCTCTATTATCTATCTTTACCTATTTTTTTGTACTGCAAGTATCAAAAAGTATTAAGTACTAAGGTAGTTCTATTTTTCATACAAACAATTGAAACAAAATCATGGCATACGGCCAAATGGATGGTTTTTGTGGCCTAGATAAAGAACTGAAGAAAGGTAGAGACTCTTGCATAGTTTTGTTAGCTAGGTAATTCTTTGACATGGTGCATTTTTAATAAAATTTGGTGCATGGTTTGCAACCAGATTTCTTTTACCCATAGTTTATTGAATGAAAGCCATCACTAACCTAAAAGAAGCAAGTATATTAGAAAATAAACAAGAAACAAGCGAGTTAGAAAACAAACAATGTGATTCATTCAATGGAAAGTTTGAATTAGTGGGTTTGGGTATCTAGTATATACTTAACTGGTTTTGGTTTCTCTAAATTCACTAACTTGGGTGGATTAGTTCTATATCGCAGTGTTGAAATTTGGATGATTGTTTCCTTATCACCACTGTGATTACCCATGCTACTTTCCCTTTGATAATGGATGCCTCCATTCGTAGGTGGATCAACAGTTTCATGGCCTAGGAAAGATCAAGATGCTTCTCTAGGGAAGTTATAGGTTGCTACAGAAGTTGAGCAACCTCTGATTTTCCTCCCTCAGCTTCTGATTTTCCTGGTCCTTCAATAGAGCATATTCACGCACTCTTTCCACTTCATGGAAGCCATTCTGTTAGACATCATATTGCACATGGTCAAAGTTTATTGAATTAGTATCCACATGCAGAATATTCCCCAACAATCTAATAACTATTCCACTCATGTTGATTGGCTTAACTCTCTTTGAGAGAAGAGATTTACTTCTCTTCCTTGTTCTTCAAGTTGTTTTAGCTTATCCAACTAAAACTCCAAAGAGAAATCTTGATATATTATCTTGGTTGGGGTATAGAGACTGAATTGTGCATACAATGTATTGTTAGGGAACTGTCAAGAAACACCTACCAAATAGATCTACATTCACATAATGAACTTCAGCAATACAAATTGTTGAATTTGGACCTGTAAAACTCGCTTAACAACAAAAAAATCACATAAAAGTAACAATAATGGAGAATGTATATTCTTCCTTGCAACTTCATAACAATTATGCATATGCAATATTGTAAGTAAGAATGTGAGGCGTCATGTTGCTACTGTGTAGATATATGAAGACATTGGTAGGAATTTGCAAGTAAGAATGAGAGGCGTCATGTTGCTGCTGTGTAGATATATGAATACATTGGTAGGCATTAGAAATTGTAGGTGGCTGGTCATATTCAACAAGGAGGAGTTGTCCCTACATATTACACTATGGAAGACTGTGCTTATGCTTGGAAAAACAAGAATAACCGGGGAAGCCAATTTTGGAAACCCACACAAATCTCATTGAGACTACAAAGAATATGACTACGAATCCTTGGATTTTCTTCCATAATGTCTCCCAATATACCCTAATGAACTACATAAATATACAGAGGATGGTTTCATGAGTTTAAAATGCTAAGGCCTGTACAATTTCACGAGTCCATCATACATGATTTATATCATAAAAATGTTCAAGATTTCTATCCTGTAACATAAAATAACCAAAAATAAAAAGTAATTAAAGGCTCATAAAATATATAATAATGAAAAGTAATTAAAAAATCGATGTTGTCCTATAAAATAAAAAATAAAACTTAAACCTGAATCTATCAAGCAAGAGGGGGATCAAATATCTTGAGTTTAACATTTAAAAAAAATACACCTCAAGAAATTGGATCCCTATGGGTGCTTGGTAGATTCAAATTTAAGATTGATCTATACTCGTAAATAGGCTTTAAAAGTTGGACTAACAAGCAATTTATTGTAACCAATCAAAAAATAAAGAGAAAGAGGATCAAATATTCCTAAGCAACTCAATTCCATGAAGCTAAACAAAGTGTGATGTTTCATAATGTGTGATGTATCATGTAACATAAAGTGATATTTCCTAGTGAATTCCCCCACATGATAGAAACATAATAACAAAATATAAGATCCATTTAGGCTACAACCTAGGGTGCACCACCATCAAAGAATTATTACATCATTAAAAGTTATGAAAACGTTAGATCATCTAAGATACATGTAGTACCCTCCACGCCTCTAACCCAAGAGTGTATTTGCATGATCAATTACACATCTTCCCAAGTAATGTCTAGCAATGTTTAGATGTTAAGTTATATCACCTAGTGAAATCCCACCAAGGTCAAGTATAATATAGAAAACATGGAAACTTTTAAGGATCCATAATTTTTTGAAGCGTAGAAACCTTGGCGAATCTTATTAATTTGTAAATTTCCAACCATAAAATGTTGGGTGATATTTTTCTAAAATGATTCAAAATTCTAAGGGTTTTATAGAGTTTTTGGACAATTTTGGCGATTTTTAGATTAAAATTTCTTTATCCCATGGAATTTGGGCGAATCAATTTAGAAAAAATGGAAATTGGTGAATTGTTTTTGGAAAAAAATAAAAAAATTAGCCCATGGGATAAATTTCGCCCCTAAAATTTTCCCCAATATAGAAAAGTTTAAGGGTGTAACTCATCCCATGGTTAATTTTCGATTTTCTTCAAAAAATAAGATTTGTTAATTTTCATTTTTTTCCTAAAATGATATGCCCAAATTCCACATGATAAAAACATTTTACCCTAAACATTGCCAAAATTGTCTAAAAACTATATATTACTTGGAAATTTGAATAATTTTACAAAAATGCCCCCAAACATTTTATGGTTGGAAATTTAAGAATTAGTAATATTCGCCAATGTTTCTACACTTTAAGAAATTATGGATTCTTCAAATTTTCTTTGGTGTAATACCACACCACAAAAACACCATAGGAAAATGAGACATAAGACAAGTGTTATCTCCATCATATCAAGTATGTCCCCACCACACATACAACCCAAAGGAACCATGCTAAACACACTCTCCTAGTGACACCATCATACATAGTTATTAAGAAGCATCCATATGTCAAGAGAATGAAGCAAAATCATAAGAGTAGCCCCAAATTACAAAATGACCATCAACCATAGAGAAGTGAATATCCCCCACCAAAGGACTTCATTAAATATCCCAATGCCAAGGATAGAATAGGCTCCATGAACATGTGACCCCAAGCCCATCTAACTTTCCACGGGTATTTGTTGAAAACCCCACATAGTGATGAAAACCACAATGTGCAATCTCATATAATATGAGTTTAAACATACAAACCATAGTCCACTCTGAGGATAATACTCTTTTGTATATGAATTAATATATCAAGAATTAGAGTTACTCCTATAATTGAGCAGTTCATAGACATGAACCGTCCCCACTTATATATACAATTATACTAAAATTTCTCTGTCATGTTGAACATTTTTTGCACAGTGACAACACTACTAGTGTATAGTGGGATTTTTGGTTATTTATTCCCTTTTTTGTTTGCGGCACTCTCATTTAGTGTGGGCCTATATAGATTCTACTGGATTTGGATTTCTCTTGTTTAAACTAAGGCCATAAACTAGAGGGGTTTTAGCAAATTGAGATAGAAAAAATTAAAGGGGAATAGATTATTGTGTCATTTTCAATAGCCAAAGTAGTAACCAGACAATGTGGTTCAACCTTGATAAGGAAGAGAGGGGGAGTGTTCTTGCGATCTTCTTCAACCTTTACTCACAACAATGGAGGTAGAATACTTGATATGTGGATTCATTTGTTAATAAAATATTATTCTATAATAAAGAAATTTTACTAATTCTAACCATTACATCCAATAATTTCACTTATTCTCTCTATAGATTTGCTTAGTTTTGAATGTCTATTATTATTTTTTGCATTTAGATGTAACAATTTTCTAAACAAATCATAACTCATAGAATAACACAAATGCAACAATTTTCTAAATAGGTCACAACACTTAGAATTATGTGTCACTTTATTGGATTATGGTAAGGAAGTTCATCAATAATCTACTTTAAAATGTGAAACATTTAATGATGTTACATCCACTAATTTGCTTTATATATTGTTTATTAGTTTCTCCCATCATTTGTATTGTGAATACGACATAGTTTCATTGAATGCATCATAACAGTGTATTTTAAAATGACTTGAATTTAAATGAATTTTTAGAACCTTCCATATAAAATATGGCTGTCCTAAACATTGCCAAGACATGGCTACAAAAAGGACAACAACACTAGGGTTATGTTTTTTACATAAAGAGAATGTATTTAATTGTATTGCTTACCAGTGTCAAAATGTGGATGTTTCTCACATTTGCATCTTGATTGGTGTGTATGTAGGTTGACAAGCTGATGTCTAAGTGGAATGTAGAAGAAGAATGTGAAATGAAAAAAAATATATTGGGAAATCTATAATTAAAGATGGTGAGATGAGAACACTTACGAAAAACTACATGTTTTAAATGAAGGGGAAGATGTGAACTTTAGTATTGGTTGGGTGAATTTAAAGAAATAAATCATGTAGCTAAATGCACTATGAAATGTACTAGTTGTATCAAGCATAATTTTTCTAATTTGTGTGGAGATTTTAATGAAAATAATAGAAAATAAGCGGGGCCTATAAAGGTCAAGAAGTCTACACAACCAAGTATTATATGTGACTTTGAAATTGTTTTAGTGACTAAGGCTAGTCTTGAAAACAACTATATAGTTAATGTGTTGTCACCTAAAAAGGCTTGTTGTCTAAAATTGGCCTTTTACCCATAGGTTCACCTCAGGCCAAATTTTGTAAATCAACAAAATGACATTTTTTAATGCAGGAAATGGATCATACATGCTTATTAGAGTCATTGAGTATGTTGGATCTATTACAATCCGATTCAGATCTATACAAGTATGAAAAATGGTTTTTTCTTATGGGGCCCACCTTGTGTGAAATTGTGTTTTTTCAGCAAAATGAATCATACAAGTGCATAGAATAGATTACACAGGGTGTATAAGGTTCTTGATCGTGTTGGTGTTGATCAAATCCATTTCAAGGATGCATAATATGAAAACACAGTGGGATCCCATTTAGGACAAACAATTCATATAAATAGAATGATCTACCTAAAGGTAGATATTGGTTCTTGAATAATTTTTTCAGGTAGCGTCATGGGGCTAACATAATTCAATTTTGACCTTCAAAAGTGAAAAAATGTAGCATTTAAAAACACTTACCAAGATGTCAAGTTTAAGAAGTACATAAAAAATGAATCAAAATCTATCTTGTCAGTTAGTCATTGGAAAACCCTATGTGGCTACTATGTATTGCTTCTTACAACATGTCATTTAGTCTTTGTATGTAGGAGATAGAGCAGTATGAATCTTAGAAACCAAGGAAGCATGTGTTTTTAGTGGTTATTTGGCCTATTTTCTATTTAAATTTCAATTGGAGAGTTCTCTCTCTCCAATCCATCAATCGCAAAGTTGTTTGATAAAATTGTTGATAAGGTTAAGGGTTGCGTATAACATAGCTCATTCGGTCCTATGCAAAGCACACACAAGGAGGGAAAATTAGAAACATAAGCCATGCTCATGTGCTTCAAAGTCACATTTCAGGTGCTTCAAACCTATAATTAAGATAGATTTTTTTAAGTCTAGGAATGATGGTTTCTTTTCTCAATTTTTAGGATCTGAAACACATCATAGTGGGCGTGCAACGCAGTTGTAGTTTTCATGTGCCATTTTTCCCATGAATTTGTATTGTGATTTTTTTCAATCCAATTCATTATTTGATACATCCTCTATGGGATATCTAAATCTTCCCAATATCGGTCTATGCTTGGAATTTCACGGTCTAAATTTGACCATAGCACTTGCAGCTGAGTGCTTTGACCTCCATAGGTTGCATAGTGCATGATTTTACATGTTTCGGGTTTCAAGCGAGATTCTCTTGACAAGGGTAAGGTCCATGTGCAATTGGTGTTAGGTGCCATCATCTAAACATGCTCAATTTTGTTGAGTTTAACTAATGGAAGATGGTAAACACAAATAGAGGGTAAAAAAACAGTTTGTGTCTAATCCAACAACTAAGAACATGTAGTTGGGTAGGGAGAGATCAAGGAATAATTGGAGGGTAAATGCAACCAATGGATATGGTTCTCTTTGCCAAGTTAATCCAATGGCACATAATAATTTTAGGTATTTAGAAATAATTGAGACAACCCTATGTAATTGTAAGAAAAGGGGTTCTTGTTATGCATTGGTGGTTGCACATAATCCTCTAAGCATATGTTATACTCAATGAAAAATTTAATTAATGTTTTATGGAAATGGTTAATATATGTGTCCACATGTATGAGTGGTTATATGGCCATGGGCCATGATTACTTAAAGGTTAAATTGTACATGGATAATTTGTTGGGTTTACGAGTATAAGGGGAATCCACTTTGTGATGTGGAAATTATAAAATATTTCCATTGAAAAGTAAGTAACTTAAGTAAAGAAGGTTATGTAATAAAGTTGATTTTATAAAAAGGGTACAAAGGAATTTTAGTCTTCAAAGCTACTCCCACTCTTTTTTTTCACGTAGGAAAAAGCTATACTTTTATTAAGTATATGTCAAGATGGTCATACAGAAAACAACAACCTGCTACCCTCTATAGTGTACACATATACAAAATCAAGTCTAAATGACAGAGCATATAGACCATACATAATACAAAAACTATGGAAACTATGAATAATGGTACACAATATAAATGACATCAGAAAGTAGAGCATCATCCCCATGTCAATATGATAGTCCTAGTCACCACAACTAATTACAAATATGTCCAAAAATACAGTCCAATGTCAAACTGCAAATCAGTATCCATCATATCATAATTTTGCTAGTATCAAAATGAAAAATAGCCTTTATACTCCCATGTCTAGATGCTAGCAAGGAATATAATATCACCTGCCAAAATATAAAGAGTGTGATAATATAACTTCCCAGAATTTTGTGATGCCAAACATCCCAATCCGGAAAATAAAAAACATGCACTGTAATTGATTCAACAAACACATTGAATCAATGCCAGGGCCACCGTGTAGCTATGGGAAGCCTGTAACGACACCTGAAACTTCTTAGTTGTTATAATATAAACCATAGAGCATCATAATATGTACAAAATAGATCCCCCATAAAATATGGATCAAAACCAAGAGACTACTATCATAAAGGTATCTGATCTAATGGACATAATAACAGTGTAGCAAATCCCCCCTGAAAATAGTGGCAAAAAACAAAGATGAAGTGTCCAATAATGAAGCCTCCAAAAATGAAATCCCCTCTAAGGTGAAGCCTATCAAGAAAATGGGATTGTTGCAGATATCGCGAATGATGCATAAGACAAAAAAACGCTTCAATGAAGACAGAAAGTCCAAAAAATTGCCCAATAAAATAATATGTAAATCTCGACGACCCGACGACCGAGCAGGTGTCTATAATAGAGCGGGATGATATAGAAAACCTCCCAGCTGATAATAAGACTAGTAAGAATATTCCCAGTCCATTAAATCAGACGAATTTTCCCTAAGGAGTTCCTCAGTTACCATTGGTAAATCTGAATATATCCTTCATCAACAATATCACCGTCGTGTAAACAATGAAAAATAATCTGGCCTTCAATAGCATGGAGGGAAGATTTGGATAAGGCATCCGCCTCTTGATTGAACTCCTAGTAGATGTGATGGAATTTTATGACCGCAAATGAGTAAATTAAATCCCTCACTTTCTTCATCTAGGGATTTAATAGGGTCACCTATAGCCTGCATTTGTGAATAGCCCAATCAATTTTAATTGTTGAGTATCCGGCCACTAAATAGTCTATATGCCTTTGATTTGGAAAATAAGAGCAACATCCAAAGTGATAGAATCTCACTTGGGGTATTTTTCCCCTCCCCACAATTCATATAGATCTTGTAACAGCAGAAGCTATCCAACTATATAACTACCCCCGTTCCACCCAAAGCTGCATCTGATTGTGAGGCTTCGTTGAAAACTCCTCTTCAGCTTTCCAAGGAAAGTGTTGGAGGCATGCATTGTCTTAAATATTTAGGAGGACCTTGAGACCCATCTATATGGACCTTTGAATATGCAACCAATTTTTTGTGGCATACCAAAGGAGCGTTCAAGAAAACCCTATAAAACAAATTCTATTTCAAGCTTTCCAGATTTCCCAACAAGCAAAAATGGGAAGTTTAAGCCTATCAGAATTTTTCGACATCCAAACAGTCATATAAACTTCTAAGGATTCACCAATACAATCTCTTGAGAAACTTATACATCCTTTAATTCAAGACCATACGTCTCGAGAGTAAGCACGAGTAATGAAAAGGTGATCAATTGAATTTGAATCGCATATGCACAATAAACAAATACCAGGACCGAGCCTACCATGATTAATATAGTTGTCCAAAGCTAATATCCTGTTACTAAGTGCTAGTGATAAGAAAGAAAAAAAAAACACCTAATCTTTAATGGAACAGACCATTAATTAATGAATTATTAGAAAAGTACACATCGTAATTTTTTATATTAACATTCACATACATATAATTAAGTTGTTTTCTTAAACCATACTTTATTATTGTCTTACACCAGATCATTATCAATTTAATGTTAATTGACACACTTAGTTAAAGTTGAAAATGGCTCTACATGATCATTTGAAGTTAAATTTCATTACCCACTTAAAAAAAACTTTCTTTGCCATGTTAAGAACACTTTTTGCACAGTGACAACACTACTAGTGTATAGTGGTATTTTTGGTTATTTATCCCCTTCTATGTTTGTGATGCTCTCATTCAGTGTGGGTCTGTATAGATTCTATGGTATTTGGATTTCTCTTGTTTAAACTAAGGCCATAAACTAGAGGGGTTTTAGCAAATTGATATCAAACAAATTAAAGGGGGATAGATTATTGTGTCATTTTCAATAGCTAATTAAGAAGTAGCAAGACAATGTGGTTCAACCTTGAAGAGAGGGAGAGTGTTCTCGTGATCTTCTTCAACCGTTACTCACAACAATGGAGGTAGAATACTTGATATGTGGATTTATTTGTTAATAAAATATTATTCTATTATAAATAAATTTTACTAATTCTAACCATTGCACCCAATAATTTCACTTATTCTTTCCGTAGATTTGCTTAGTTTTGAATGTCTACTATTCTTTTGTGCATTTAGATGCAACAATTTTATAAATAGGTCATAGCTCTTAGAATTATGTGCCACTTTATTGGATTATGGTAAGGAAGTTCATCAATAATCTACTTAAAAATGTGAAACATTTAATGATGTTACATCCACTATTTTTCTTTATATATTCCTTATTAGTTTCTCCCATTATTTGTATTGCGAATACGGCATAGTTTCATTGAATGCATTATAACTGTATCTCTTAAATGACTTGAATTTAAATGAATTTTTAGAACCTTCCATATAAAATATGGTTGTCCTAAACATTGCCAAGACATGGCTACAAAAAGGACAACAATACTAGGATTTTTGCACCGAGAGTAGCGAGGTGCTCTACAACCCAGTATAGGGGAGATGTTGTCATATAACGTAGCGTTATGTACCAAAAATAAAAAGTAATTAAAAAAATTCATGTCGGCTCATAAAATAAAAAATTAAAACCAAGTAAAAAGTAATTAAAAAAATCCATGTCAAATCATAAAATAAAAATTTACAACAAAAAAAAATATTAAAAAAATCCATGTAGGCTCATGAAATAAAAATAAAAATAAAAACCAACATATATCCATCTTAAACCCATATCTATCAAGAAAAAAAAAATTTACACCTCAAGAAATCGGATCCCTCTTGGTGCTTGATAGATGTGGGTTTAATATTGATCTATGTTGGTTTACATAAAGAGAATGTATTTAATTGTATTGTTTACCAGTGTCAAAATGTGGATGTTTCTCACATTTGAATCTTGATTGGTGTGTATGTAGGTTGACAAGCTTATGTCTAAACGGAAATGTAGAAGAAGAATGTGAAATGAAAAAAATATTGGGAATCTATAATTAAAGATGGTGAGATGAGAACACTTGTTTACATTTCTCATGTGAAGGGGAAGATGTAAAATTTTGTACTAGTTGGGTAAATTTAAAGAAATAAATTATGTAGCTAAATGCACTATAAAATGTACAAGTTGTATCAAGCATAATTCTTCTAACTTGCAAGGAGATTTTAATGAAACTAAAAGAAAATAAGCGGGGCCTATAAAGGTCAAGAAGTCTACACAACCAAGTATTATATGTGACTTTGAAATTGCTTTAGTGCCTAATGCCAGTCTTGAAAACAACTATATAGTTAATGTGTTGTCACCTAAAAATGCTTGTTGTTTAAAATTGGCCTTTTAGCCATAGGTTCACCTCAAACTAAATTTTGAAAATCAACAAAATGACATTTTTGAATGCGGGAAATGGATCATACATGCTTATTAGAGTCATTGAGCATGTTGGATCTATTACAATCCGATTTAGAGTTATATATGTATGAAAAATGGTTTTTTTTCTCATGGGGCCCACCTTGTGTGAAATTGTGTTTTTCAGCCAAATGAATAATACAAGTGTAGAGAGTAGATTACACGGGGTGTATAAGGTTGTTAATCATGTTGGTGTTGATCAAATCCATTTCAGGTCTGCATAATATGAAAACACGGTGGGATCCACTTTAGGCCAAACTCAACATACAAATAGAATGATCTACCTAAAGGTAGATATTGTCTCTTGAATATTTTTTTCAAGTAGTGTCATGGGGCTAACATAATTCAATTTCGACCTTCAAAGTGAAAAAAGGAAGCATTAAAAAATGTTAAATTTTGGTTAGGTTTAGGGTTTGATGCAGAATAATAAAAAAATCAATGTACTTTAATGCAAAATTACTTTTAACAAACTAATACTAAAAATGAATTAGTACAACAATAAATAGTATTGAAATATAATTTTCATCTCTTTCAACTTTTTATCTTAAATAACACTACCAATTGGGTCATTGTGTTAAAATAATCTTCAGTAACATGTAATCAGTAATAGCAGAATAACTAACATGTTTAATTAACAATAAAAGAGTCAAGTGAGGGCACTTACCTGGAGTGTGGGCCCCTTCCAATTTTATACTCAGAAATTTAAATTTCAGAAAAGGACTGTGCCTCTCAAAGGCCAATCAATCACTAGGAACCAGATGACCCTACTAGAGGGTTAGTACAAACCAAAGAGAGAGAGATGATAGGGTTGTATTTCATTCAACAGGGATGATCAATGTCAATCAAAACACAGTAAAAGACACAGCACAATCACAATAGATATGGATTAAAACAAGTTCTTACCAAAAAAAAATCAACCCTCAATAAGTCTCAGCACCATAAATCCAAGCACAATTAAATCTCAGCAATTATGTTTTACTACAGACAAAGTATCATCACAAGGGTAAATTAAAGGCAAGGCTCAACATATGTAACAAAGGTCTAAACATATAGACTCAACAAAGTCTTAGTTCCTTAAATCAGATATGCATAAAGTCTTTTCATTAAAGACCTAACCACCAGATTTTATGTCCTTCATGCATATGTACTAAGTAAGATAAATCAGACTATACAGGTCTTATGGTGTCCACAAATATGCACTCAACAACCTGAATATGAACTAAAGAGGCTCAAGGACTCTAACAATAATGCAGATTGAGGTCTTAAGAAAAATCCAAGCTGAGTTTTAGGATTAGACCAAGGTCACAACCTATTCAACAGTCAAACACAAGGAAGATCATACCTTAGCAATACTTCAACAAGTAAATCGAATCTTAAACAGAGCTAAATCAGTAGATCGGGTCTCAGTTCATCCACAAGGAGTAGATCATATCTCAACTTAGCCACAAGGAGAAGATCGAGTCTCAAGTTAGCCACAAAACAACATATCATATCTCAGTAAAAGCTACAAAGGTGCCAATCGTATATCAACTTAGCCTCGGAACAATAGATCGAGTCCCTACAAAGTCATGGCTCAATCAAGCAGCGAACTCTAGCAAAGATCAGTTAGATCAGATCTAAAGAATTCAACAGGTGGGCGGCCTCCAAAAGAAAAATGAACAACAGTAAAAACCTTGACGTCAAGTGGAAAAATCAGAGCTAAGATGTAATATCATAAGATGATGAATGAAGAAATAAAAGCTCTCTATAAATAGGATAAAAGATCTTCTAGAAAGATCATTAAATAATCTTTTAAATATGTTAGGGTTCCACATAATTAGGAGGGTACCATTTAGTTAGGAAAAAATAAAAGTCACAAGATATATAAATATAAAATATAAAATATAAGTGACTTAGGTGGGTACAAACACATTATGGTCAAAACAATAAAGTCGCATTTAATAACATAAAATAAAGTAGAGTGCCTTAGGTGGGTACTAGGGTCATTCAATTAAATAGGTGAGGGTACTATGACCCATCAATATGGTACAAGTCAAAACCATAAAAACAAGAGTGGGTATATTGACCCATGACCCCTAGGACCAAAGGGTGTACCTCAATCATGGACAAAACCATAGTACCCATAAGACCAAAAACATTAAAGGTGTTACAAATCGAAAGATAACTCAAGGTGGGTAAATGACCCTATTAACCACAAGTCAAAGACAAGGTATCTCAAGACTAAAAATAAACAAGGTGTAAGGACCAAAAGTAAATCAATCAAGGTGGAGAAGGTACAACCAGTTATCTCTCTCTCAAATGTACAAATGTTCCATATAACCTGGAATTTCATCATCATTGTATAAGGAAGGGTCCACACTGGATGATGTGATCATGTGGTCCTCTAGAATGATCCTAAGGTCAAATATTAGTGGCTCCTTTGAGGGGTGGCCAGTCCCTTGAGAAGACCATCTAACCTTGAGAAGACCATCCAACTCAACCATCTCGAAGACCTAGGAGAAGAGGACATGACATATCATCATCTTGGTCCACTGACCAAGATCCACCTAGTTAACTGACCAGGTTTGTCACTGTAGGAACTACTTGGTCCTTGTGACCAACAATCTTCCTGGTCCCGAACTAGGAGGTTTTTGTCTCAACCTGCAGGACCTACTTGGTCCTCATGACCAAGAAACTATCTGGTCCCAGACTAGAATACCCTAGAGACAAGTAGGGGGCCTAGCCACATGCTAGGGACTTTTCCATGGCATCAACCTGCTTGGTCCCTGACCAAGAACCCCAAGAGACAACTGGGGGCCCTAGGGTATCTTATAGGGTCTTACTCTTTACTCTGCCTAGTTAAATCAACCAGGAACCATATTTAACTGACTAGGGTACCATCCTCTCTGAGAATGGGTTTCGCGGCTACACTAACTTTAACAAAAAACACCTAATAAGATTTCAAGTTTAATAAGTGCATAAAACATGAATCAAAATCTATCTTGCCAGTTAGTCATTAGAAATATCTATGTGGCTACTATGTATTGCTTCTAACGACATGCCATTTAGACTTTGTATGTAGGAGATAGAGCAGTATGAATATTTGAAACCAAGGAAGCACGTGTTTT
The DNA here is from genome assembly GCA_027924585.1 of Larix kaempferi. NCBI lineage: Eukaryota > Viridiplantae > Streptophyta > Pinopsida > Pinales > Pinaceae > Larix > Larix kaempferi. The sequence goes on along the minus strand of BSBM01000372.1, from coordinate 27,664,032 downwards.
TAGTGGTTATTTGGCCTATTTTCTATTTAAATTTCAATTGGAGAGTCCTCTCTCTCCAGTCTGTCAATCACAAAGTTGTTTGATAAAATTGTTGATAAGGTTAAGGGTTGCGTATGAAATAGGTCATTCGGTCCTATGCAAAGCACACATGAGGAAGAAAAATTAGAAACATGAGCCATGTTCATGTGATTCAAAGTCACATTTTAGGTGCTTCAAACCTATAATTAAGATAGTTTTTTTAAGTCTAGGAATGATGGTTTTTTTCTTGGTTTTTAGGAGTTGAAACACATCATATTGGGATTGCAATGCAGTTGTAGTTTTCAAGTGTCAATTTCCCATGAATTTGTATTGTGATTTTTTTTTCAATCCAATTCATTATTTGATACATCCTCTAGGGAATATCTAAATGTGCCCAAGAACGGTCTATGCTTGGCTTTTTACAGTCTAAAATTGACCATAGCAATTGCAGCTGAGTGTTTTCACCTCGATAGGTTGCATAGTGCATGGTTTTACATGTTTCAAGGTTCAAGCAAGATGCTCTTGACAAGGGGAAGGTCCATGTAAATGGTGCTAGGAGCCATCATCTAAACATGCTCAATTTTGCTGAGTTTAACTAAAGGAAGATGGTAAACACAAATAGAGGGTGAAAAAAACACTTTGCATCTAATCCAACCATTAAGAACATGTAGTTGGGTAGGGAGAAATAAAGGAAGACTTGGAGGGAAAATGCCACCAATGGCTATGGTTCTCTTTGCCAAGTTAATTTGATGGCACATAAGAATTTTAGGTATTTAGAAAGAATGGAGACAACCCTATGTAATTGCAAGAAAAGGGGTTCTTGTTATGCATTGGTGGTCGCACATAATCCTCTAAGCATATGTTATACCCATTGGAAAATTTAACCAATGTTTTATGGAAATGGTTAATATATGTGGCCACATGGATGAGTGGTTATATCGCCATGGGCCATGACTACTTAAAGGTTAAATTGTACATGGATAATTTGTTGGGTTTACAAGTATAAGGTGAATCCACTTTGTAATGTGGAAATTATAAAATATTTCCATTTAAAAGTAAGTAACTTCGTTAAGAATGTTATGTAATAAAGTTTCTAAAAATAAAAATAAACTATGTAATCAAGTTGATTTTATAAAAAAGGTACAAAGGAAGTTTAGGCTTCAAAGCCACTCCCATTCTTTTTTTTCACACAAGAAAAAACTATACTTTTATTAAATATATGTCAAGATGGTCATACAAAAACCAATAGACTGTTCCCCTTCATATTGTACACATTTACAAAATCAAGTCATAAATGACAAAGCATATAGACCATACATAATACAAAAACTATGGCAACTACGAATAATGGTCCACAAAATAGATGAAATCAGACAGCAGAGCATCATCCCCATGTCAATATGATAGTCCCAGTCACCACAACTAATTACAAGTATGTCCAAAAATGCAGTCCAATGTAAAACTACAAATCAATATCCATCATATCATAATTTTGCTAGTATCAAAATGAAAAATAGCCTTTACATTGCCATGTCTAGATATCAGCCAGGAATATAATATCACCTGCCAAAATATAAAGAGTGTGATAATATAACTTCCCAGACTAGGAATCCAAACATCACAATCCGAAAAATAAAATATCATGCACTGCAAATTGATTCAACAAGCACATTGAATCAACATCTGGGATGCCGCGCAATTATGGGAAACTTGTAATGACACCCGAAACTGCTCAGTCGTTATAATCTGGACCATAGAGCATCATAACATGTACAACATAGCTCCCCCATAAAATATGGATCAAACTAAGAGATTGTTGGCATAAAGGTATCCAATCTAATGCACATAATAACAGTGTAGCAAAGCCCCCCTAAAAATAGTGGCAAAAAATAAAAATGAAGCATCCAATAATGAAGCCTCCAAAAATGAAATCCCCTCTGATTTGAAGCATGTTAAGAAAATGGGATTGTTGTAGATATCTCGAATGATGCATAAGACAAAAAAAACAGCTTCAATAAAGATAATATATTTGGAGAATATATTTTTTAAATTCTTTGTGAATATCATTTATAAATGAAATAACTTATTTTCATTCTTATATATGGATGTTTAAGGGTACCACCTTATATGTGTTTGTGTCGAGTAAAGTACTTCAAATAAATGGTAATTTTAATGATGGTTGTATTTTACTCAACGTATAAACATGTAGTTTCATACCCATAAAAAATGAATTCAATCTTAGTGACTATAACAAAGATGATGAATGAATTAATTGATTAGTCACTAAGATCCAACTTAATTCACGTTTCATGAATGAATTAATTGGTAAGTTAGATCTTAGTCACAATACATCATCGTCTTTATATCTTCATTATATTCTCATTATGCTTTACATTAATTGAATAATGTGAATTCAAGTGAAGCATCTTTGTGGATTCATATCTTGTAGATGAACCTATTTCAAATCCTCTAGTTGCATGACCCATTAGCTCAAGTAGTGAGCCTTGGCATATCTATTTTCTTTTATAATTAATTAATTGTATTTGTTAATATGGTTCATATTGGTTTTTTTTAAATGGTGGTTTATCGTTTGTTAGAGGGCTAGTCCACCGGGAGAATGTTGGAGAATGCTATCACCTGCTAGTTTAAGTAGAGAATCAAGGTATGGCCAGAAATACAATCATTACAATAGGACTTGAGAACAACATCATGTCACTTACAAGAACTGAAGGTGTGTGAGAAGGCAACAATCATTCCTCTCAACCACCCAAGCTACAACCAATAAACCATATTAAATGTATGGATACCCTATTGATGTCTTTCAATAATTAATTATTTAAAATATTTGACCATAACTTATACATTAACTTATACATTGAAGTTTTCAAATCATTATAATTCAATTTAAATAAATAAATAATGTATTTTTTTCAAAGAAAATAAACTATACTATTAATAAAATATAATATAAAATTGTTACACAACAAAGTGCATAAAGTAAGTCGCTTCACAAGAAGCATAAGCAAAAGGCCAACGAAGACTCCCGACAATAAAGAAGGATAAGAGATAAAACACATTCACGACAGACAGAACAAAGGCAAAAGCCTCAACACCACGAGGACCACCAGTCACCAGCAAGAAACAAAATAAATTTTAAAATTATTTTTAAAGTTTTTGAAATTAAATACTTCTAATTTTTTATTGGTATTTTATTTTGATGTGATAAATTTTATCATGTTTACAACATATTTAAATTTTTTAAATGAGATACTTTTAATTTATATTAAAATTTTAAAATTAAATACTTTTAATTTTTTATTGGTATTTCATTTGGAAGTGATAAATTTTATCTAGCTTATAACATATTTGTGAGAAAATTAATAATATGTATTTTCAAAAAATTTATAATGACACGTACTCTCAAACTATACACATTAATTTGATCACTATATTAATTTATTTAATAACTTCAATTCTTTTAAAAAATGATGTGTGATATGGAATAAAGATAAGACAGAGTATGTCTTCAAACCATTTAAACCATTTGATGTTATAACTAATTTCATCGATAATATTTTAATAACTTGAGTTCTTTTCAAATGATGTGTGATATGGAATAAAGATAAGACAGAGTATTTCTTCAAACCATTTGATGTTATAACTAATTCCATTGATCAATATATTATTTGAAGAATTGTTATGGAGATTAGGGTTTTAGTGTAGTAGCCATGGACATTTGGATCTCTGGTTGTATGTCTTGGAATTTGAGTAGTGCTTTTGGATTCATAGTCCTCTTTCTTTTATTCTTAGGTTTAGATCTTGTTTTCAATGGACTTTTGGTTGCTGCGGCGCTTTACCCTTCTTGGGTCTTGTTGCCTATGTTTCTTAATGTGGTCTTTATAGGAGATTTGTCATCTATTGTTTTTTTGGAACATTATTCCACTATTCCTTTTCCCATGAGTATGAAGAATCAAGGTGCTACGCATCACTCCAATTCTTGCGTTAAGATGAAGCAATGTCTTAATAAGTTGGTGGTACGGGACAATGTTGCTATGAGTGATGTTATTTCTCTATATGAAACAATGGTGGTGGGCCATTTTAAAGGGCGGGATGTGAGCTTCCATACCCTAAAAGAGTGGGTCGACATACACTGGTCCATCCTTATTGGATATACTCAAAAGTTCTATGTGCTTTTTAAGGGTTGGGTGGGTGCAATTTTCAGGTCCAATAAGCATGCGACTATTATTATGGCTAGGGTATGGTCTTGGGGCTCGACGGTTATGAAACTCAAACCCTAGACCCCATCTTTTAATGTAAAGAGGGAGAAAACCTACTTCATGCCTATATGGGATCTACTTCCTAGTCTCTCGCCCGAGCTTTGGATTGAGTGTATCTTTGCTATGATAGTTAAAGAGATGTATTCTTCCAATCAAGCTTATATGAGTTTTCTGACCTCCTAGGTTATGTCCATGACACATATTTTGGTTGGCATTGATGTTAGGGATGGCTTAGCTGTCAAGATCTCCATCATGAAGGGAGTAGTGTCCATTACCCAAAAGCTAGATTGCGTCATGGTTCCTTTTTTATGTATCAAATGCCATAAGCATGGACATATGTTAAAAACATGCCCTCTTCCTTTCCATCATTTTTTGGGAAGATCTCAGTCCCAAGATGTTTCTCTACTAAAGGGTGTGAAAGTGTGCTTGGATTCTTCTCGTTTGGTGATGGTGTCTTCCAAGGTTTCTTCTAGCCTTGGGTAGACCTTATACCAGGCGGGGACTAAACGGGGAGTGGATGCCATCCCTCCTCGTTTGGTGATGGTGTCTTCCAAGGTTTCTTCTAGCCTTGGGTAGACCTTATACCTGGCGGGGACTGAACGGGGAGTGGATGCCATCCCTCCTCGTTTGGTGATGGTGTCTTCCAAGGTTTCTTCTAGCCTTGGGTAGACCTTATACCAGGCGGGGACTGAACGGGGAGTGGATGCCATCCCTCCTCCTTTGACTTTTATTGGTTCATCCCCTTTAGTTCCTGTGCAACCCTCTATTTATTCTACGAGGGATTGTGATATTTTGGATTCTATCTTGGCTGATATTCAGGCATCTATGGATGATTATTCCTTATCCATGTGTGGTCTTGCAGACTCTGGGAAATTTGGGGTCGGTCACTATTCCTTCTTATGGTAGTGCTTCTAGGAGTGCTACTACAACTACTATGATTCCTTTTGGCTTGGAGACTCCGATAGTTTTGGGGAAGTTTTATGATCCTTCAGGAATCAGTGCGTCTGGTTATGTGGCATTGAATGCTATTAACCCCATTCTTGATTTCTGTCGTATTTCTGGATCTAAGGAGTTTTTTCCAGAATTGGAGGATTCCACGATTTCTTTGATCATGACTCCATGCTTCGATTTGGTTATAGTTGGTGATGATTTTGGGGCCGTTATTCCTCTTGAAGTTCCTAAATCCAGTACACGACTATCCTTGGCCCTTGGTAAGTCTATTAATGTTTCCTCTTCTCATGAGCTCGGTATGGAATCTGTGGAAGCCTTTGCTTTCAGTTTTTCTTTCGAGATGGGACTTGGGGGTCTTCCTTCTGGGGTTTCCAGTCACGTTCAAACCTTTTTCTTTTATTTTATTGTAGTCGCGGACTGTCCATTAGCTTTTATGGATTATAGTCCTCTCATGGGTGCAGTGTTCCCATCAATGTTTTCTACGATTTTCCTAGGGGCCTACCTAGGATTTTTGTCTACACCTGGAGCTCTCCATCTCCCCCTTGTTTGTAGGATTTTGTACCTAATCTGGTTATGACTCCTCTAGAGGATTATTTTCAGGGGGAGGATATAGATTTCCATGTAGAGGTACAAACTCCCTCAAAGTATTTTTTATCTGATTATGGTCAGAATCATGGAGCTTCTATTGATCCTTAGCAATACTTCATAAGGCCTAGGAAGCCTTTATGGTCCAGTTTTTGTGGATGGGATTCATGGAGGTCTTTTGTGGAGCCACTCTCCCAAGTGGTCTTGCAGACTTTGGGGACACAAATCTACAATGGCTCTAGCGAGGGATCAAGTGATTTTGGATGTTCATGTCGGTTGGCAACTTACAATTAAGGGATATCTTAGAGCTAGGGAATCTTGAGCTTCACCTTTTTGATGTTTTTTATGAGGCTTCCTATGTAAGGGCTTGGGGATTCCCTCTATGATCATGCCCTTTTTCGGATAGTTGTAGTTTATTCTCAACTGGTTTTTTAATGTTATTCTAGAAACAAATTCTTGATGTTTATGTGGATGTAATTTTGGAAGGATCTAGGTTGTGGATTAATTGTTTTTGAATAAGTATATGATCCAATATTATGTAAACCGATGATCTTAATGTAAGTATTTATGCATGGGTGAATGTGGCTTCTTTTAATATATTGAAAATATGAATGATTTTTTGAGGAAAAAAAATTCCACCAATCAATATATCATAATAATAATAATAATTAGCAAATATTAGCAATCAAAATGGACGACTGGAATTATTAGTCCCCAAAGAGTAACTCTGTTGTGAGTGATGTGAATCATTCTGATAGGTGTAGCATTCGATAACTTTTTTTTAGTAGTTGTGGCATAAATCCAATGTAAAACATGGAGTGCAAGCACATGTCTTCAATGGACCCACTTGCACATGTTGTGGGAATTAACTAATGAAAGACATCTCTGCAAACAAATTTTTCATTCAAAAAATTACTTGCATTTTATATAATTCAAATAAAAATAATATGTCCCAAAAAATTTACATCCTTAATAAGGCACCTCTAGCGTCTCATGTAGAAGAGTGTTTTTAATTATAAATTGCAAACTTAATTGAATACAAAACACACTTTGTGGATATAGCATCCTCGTGTCAAACCTTTTAAGAGTAGATGATAATTCTTAAAATGAAGAGATGTATTCTAACAGCCTTAGAAATTTTGGAAAAAAATTAGGGTTCCCCCTTACCCACATTGCAATCCCATCGGGTGGAGTGACAACTAGTTGCGGATATGTGGATGCATCACCCCAGGAGAAGACTTGTGAGATGGTTGAGTCATGCGGATGGGTGGGATTCTTGCCAAGAAGTGGCTAAGTGTGCCCACACCTATAGGCTCTTCTAGTAAAGAAGTGTCGTATGGAGTGGGAAATCATCCCATGGCATTGAGGTTGGCAGTCAGCATGGGTTAGAATCCCGAAGGGTGTGGGGGACAAAACCCACACTTAGACGTTTTTGTGCAAAGGGGATTCCATGTGATAAATCCCACATGAGAGTGGCAAGTCGGCTTGGCATTGCATGCAAAATATTGGTGGGCGTATGCACTAAGTATATAAAGGCAAGTCATGAAACTTAGATAAATCAACAACAAGCACTTGGAGAGAATCCACACCTAGAGTTGGTCTGACTCTTTTGGGAGGCGACCTCTCCCTTTGTCGAGAGGTGCTCTACAGGAGGGAATTTTTGGGGCATAGAAGTACATTAGAGCATGGAGCTCCCAAAGTGAGTTTGAATGCAGAGCTCCCAAAGTGAGTTGTCAGGTGGATCTCCCAAAGCGAGTTGGAAGGCATAGCTTCCAAAGTGAGCTAGTAGGTGAAGATTCCAATCCAAGGTTGGTAGGTGAGATTTCGAGTTAGGTTGGCAAGCGAGCTCCCAAGTCATGTTGTGTTGTAGACTTGATGTGGAAAGCTCCCAAGACGATTTGGATCCCAACAAATTCCCAAGTTGGTTGAGGATCTTCCAAGTGGTTGTTGGATATTGCAGATGGTCATGTCTTTGCACAGAAGATTAGCCTTGTGGATAAGGTAGTGAATGTAGATGGGAGCAGAGGTTTGTTGGATTCCACATTGAAGCTCGCTTTGTAGGAAGGCGTACAAGATTGGTACATGAGCTTAGGTGAAGAGATGCGCATGAGTCTAGGTAAGGGTGATGGAATCTTGGAGAAACCAAAGATAAACGCATCCAACAAAATGTGGTGGCATGTTCTAGTATCCCCCGTGAGGCATGCAATCATGTAAGGAGCTTCCAAGAGAGGTGTTGTATATGTAGAAGAAGATTCAGTTCATTCCTTAGTGTTGTTGGATGCACAAGATAAGGTGGTGGAAATTGGCTGTGAGTAGGTAGCATGCCGCAAGGGCAAGATAGAGGTTGTGAGTAGGAAAAATTCGGTAGATCAAGCAAGGATCTTGGTAAAGGGAAAGGCTCAAGTTTGAGTTCGGTGAAGGCGCATGGCACATACATAAAATTAAGACCTGGGTGTAGTGCAGATGAAAGGGATACTTGGAGTAGGATTCAACAAACTCGGCAAGGCTATGGTTGAAAGTAGCTTGTCGAGAGAATTGACATGTACGATGCATGCAGGTAGGCATGTGGATGTGATAGAGAGCATTCAAGACAATGGTTTGATTGTAACTTAAGTGTTGTTGGTGACGACAGACTCTCGAATGAGTTTACAGGACGTGGTATCCTCTGTTGTTGTAAAAATTCCCATTGTATATTTATAATTGGGTATTAGGAACACCCGGCTTGGGGTGTCGCCCACATAAACATGTCTCTTGTACTGTAATTGGATAAGCATTGTATGTGTTGTTCGATGTGCATGTAATGTAAAAATGGCTAAGTATAGAGTCGGTTCAAAGAAATAAGAGTTAGGAGTTCCGCATTGGTTAGGCGTAGTCTGTCGGACACCTACCGAGTTGGTCTCACCCTCAACAAGGATCCGAGTAGTGCCACGCATGGGCCACTAGAAGACGAAAAATTGGGTCAGGATGGTGGCCCATGACAGGTGATATTAGAGCACAGTTGTGATTGCAAATAGCTCTTCACCACTCCTTTGCAAATGAGGTGGTATCATAGTGGAAGTTTTGGAAGAGGGATCTTCAGCACTCATTTGCAAAAGAGGTGGTATCAGAGAGGCAGTTTTGGAAGAGGGCTCTTCACCATTATGTGCTACAGGAGGTTTCTGAAAGATGAAGCAGCACGCTTTGGAAACATGCTGGTTGTTTGACTAGAGTGTGCACTTAGTAACAGTGCGCTTGAAAAGGAACAAGGTGTTATGGTAGTGTCATATATTGGTAAGGAAAGTTCCCAGGTAGTGGGGCACGCGATAGGAGGTCATTGTGGATGAAGAGTGCCAAGATCCAAAGTTTTGAATTCAATACAAAGTGTTGGGTGTTTCGGTGTAGTCGGTGACGTGGAGTAGTAGGCTCCCAATTCGTGTTGCGATGGGAAAGACCAAACACATACCAATGGATGGTTGTTGCACCAACATCACAAAATCTTGGAGATTCGGTAGATGTGTCAATGGAAGTGCACCCCAGAAGGAGGCATTGACACACAGATAGCTTTGGGTAGAACAATCTGGAGTGGCTGGGAAGGTAGGAGTGCACTTGGCACATTGTGCAACCAAAGTTTGGTATATAGTTATGGATGATGGAAGTCATGAGCTACTAGCAAGGTTGGTTGGAGAAGCCAACGACACCGAGAGACACACTTCATTGCAATTTAATTCAGTCTTGGAGGGAATTGGGATGGAAGTCTTACCAATAGGATTTTGGTGCTACAGACAAAATCATGGGGAGTTGCAAAATCCACAGCATACACTTGGAAATGATTATATGATGGAATTGCGACGATGAGATGTGTTTTAGACCTGGGAGGCAAGAGCAACAGGATCTCTGCAACAGTAGTGACTATGGCACCATGACTTAATGGTGTGATGAATGTCAGCAGAGAAGGTGTCTATGAAAGAGCACTTCGCAGTGTTCTGCGATCAAGTGAACTTGGGAGGTGCTCTCCTTTAGTGGACTTAGGTTGGAGCTGTCCAAGGAGACGATGCACAAGTGCTAATTAGTTACGGTGAAGTTATGTAGTGGACATGCATGTCTCGTGGAAGACTTGAGGATTCTCTGATTGATCATCCTGCCAAGTGGGAAACATGTTGTTAAGGGTCAAGTCTGTCAATTCTCTGCAAAGAGGCTTGTGGAGGTGACAAATCGCAACAATGTGTTGATGGTACTCTAGTGTGTGATCATTGTTGTGGTTAGTGTGGGACTGTGGGGTGTAGAAGGAGCTCAACTCAACCATTTTCTCAATTTCATGGAAGTGATGTGATGGAAGTGTAAGATGTAGGACCTTCTCCGGTCGTGCGCTCTTCCATTTCTCTTGGGCATGGTAGATGAGAGTGGCTTGTATCAAACCTTGTGGACTTGAGAAGCAATTTGAAGGGAGTTGCAGATGATAGAAGTGACAGTGGTCCTTTTGTGGTGTTTGAGGAAAGAAAGGATACCTTTACTTCTTGGCCAAGAGGAGTGTGTGGACAAGAAGAAAATGTGAAGGGAAGATGATTGATTATGGTGGCAAGGAGTTCAGGTAATGGAACAGAAGTAAGTTTGGAATCCACAGCACTTGAGTGGTTTGGCTTGGTGCTAAGTATTGTGCCTTAGAAAACCTTGAGGCAGAGGTAGTGGCCTTTCCTTGGTTCATAAGAGTTTCATGGATGACCAAATTGCGGAGGGAGTTGGCTATCTTGGACATGAGGGTTCATTTTCATGAAGTTGAGCATGATAGTTGGGAGTCGCGACCCAGCTAGTTCAACTGATGAGAGATATCAATGGAAAAATGTGTGTCGAGATGGCACACTACCAAAGCAATTAGTAGGTTGATGGTGAGATGTTTGGATGGTTTTGGGGCCTTCTAAGGAAGATTCGGTTGTAGCAGTAGTTGGAAACAATAACGGTTGATACATGCTTCATGGATAATGGAGTGTTTGTGGAGATGTTGCCAAAATGAAAACAGATTGGGTGGGGGAGGATGTAGCAACCTTAGAAAGTTGGAAAAAGCTTTGGGTTCCCCATTACCCACATTGGAATCCCGTCATCTGGAGTGGAAACCAGTTGCATATGCGAGGATGGGTGCATCACCCAATGAGAAGACTTGTGAGATGGTTGGGCCATGAGGATAGGTGGGATGGTTTTCAATAAGTGGCTAAGTGTTCCTACACCTATAGGCTCTTCCAACAAAGAAGTGTCATGTAGAGTGGGTAAGAAACCCATGTCATTGAGGTTGGAAGTCGACAAGGGTTAGAAGCCCAAATGGTGTGGGGGATAAAACCCACACTTAGATTTTTTGGTGGAAAGGGGATTCCATGCGGTTAATCCCACATGAGAGTGGCAGGTCATATTGGCCTTGCGTGCGTAATCCTGGTGGGTGAACGCACTAAGTATATAAAGGAAAATCATGACACTTAGAGAAATCAACTACAAGCACTTGGAGAGAAACCACACTTAGATTTGGTCTGAATCCTGTGGGAGGAAACCTCCCTTTAGGAGGGAATTTATGTGGCACAGAAGCACACCAAAGCATGGAGCTCCAAAGCGAGTTGGTATGCAGAGCTCCCAAAGCGAGCTATCAGGTGGATCTCCCGAAGTGAGTTAGCAGGAAGAGATTCCAAAGCAAGCTAGCAGGTGGAGATTCCAATTTGAGGTTGGTACGTGAGCTTCCAAGTCAAGTTGGCAAGAGAGCTTCCAAGCCGAGGTTGGTAGGTGAGCTCCCAAGCCGATTTGGCAGGAAAGCTCCCAAGTTATGCAGTGTTGTAGAATTGGTGGGCTAAGCTCCCAATATGAGTTGGAGCCCAACAAGCTACCAAGTTAGTTGAAGAGATTCCAAGTGGTGGTTGGTTATTGCAGATGGTGTCATATTTGCACAGAAGACTAGCCTTATGAACAAGGTAGTGAATATGGATGCGAGTAGAGGCTTATTGGCTTCCAGAAAGAAGCATGCTTCATGTTTCATAAACACTGCATGTTTCATAATCAAATTATTTGTGATATAATCATTTTTTATAAATGAAATGATTCTCTATTTGATATAATCATTTAAAAAAAATGAAGTGGTTGTTTATTTATTAATCACATATTATATAGATGATTAATAATTATAAATTCAATTTAAAAAATAATAAAATTTAATCTAAAAAATAAAAATATTGATTTGTCTTTTTCTAATTATATAGGATTCATGACTATAAAATTCCCATCCAAAAAAAGTATACACATAAAAGTTTTAATATGTTTATCATTACAATGTACTATTGAACTTGAATCTTTTTACACATCTTTCATAATCAAAATCAAATTCAAATTGGTCTCTATACATAACCATTTAAAAAGTAGAAGAATGAAATGATGGTTTATTTAATTATATATTTAAAAGAAGTTTAGATTTAGAGGATTGCTGACTTTAAGTTTAACTTGAGGAATGATAGAATTATGTATTTATAAGGTATTTAGTTAGATTTAATTAATGTTTTTTTAAAGATCTTTTTTATGATTTGTGATTGTTTATTTAATTATATATTTTTATTTGTGATTGTTTATTTAATTATATATTTAAATAAAATAAAAAATATATATGATTTGTTTTTCTACAGTTAGAAGATTGATGACTAAAAATGATAGAATTATGTATATATAAAATATTTAATTAAATTAAATTTTTAAATGATCTATTATAATTTGTGTTTTTAATATTATGAGATGTTTTATTGTTAGTATATATTGTTATTTATTTTAGATAGCTATTGATAACTATGTATTTATAATGTTAATAAAGTTAAATTAATTAAAATCATTTTCAATATTATATTTACAATTAATTATAATTATTTTAATGATTGTGAATATATATTTATATTTATATGTATCTATTTATCATGTTTTTTTAATAAAAATTATGGCCAATTAAAACCACTTTATCATACTTACACTAAGTTATAAATATTATAAATATTTTAATGAATGTGGATATACATTTACATGTAATAATATGTTCAATAATCATAGATCATGTTACCAATAAAATTTATGGACCGGATGAGATATTGGCCAATTAAAACAACTTCAAATTTTTTATTCAATTTAGTGGTCAAACAAGTACTAAACGCTTCAATTTTGATAACTTTTACTCTTTAAAGTACTACATTGCAAATAAAGTTAGTAATATATTCAAAGAAAAAATATATTATGTGAAATTAGAACTTGATATCTACCTTTTATATCACTTTCGTATGTTTTTAGATATCAAGCTTCCAAACATGATGGTGTTAGGTATATTGATCATATCATTATCAAATCTCTATAATACTAAAAGATTAAAAGCTATATTAAAGTCTAAACTACATTTACGATCATAACTAAGATTTTTTCTTATCTTCATCCATTATTTCTATTAGGTTGTTCAAAGCTTTATATGTTTATATTGTGAGTGCTCATACACATAATAAGACTTTTTTAGTAGATATCCACTTGTTATTTAGTATCTTGTTATTTTTAATAATTTTTTATTAAATCTTTATAGATCCATCTTAAACCCAAATCTATCAAGCACCGAGAGAGATCCAATTTTATGAGTTTACATTGTTAAAGTATGAAGTCTATACACACATTTCACTAACAGATTTAGTCAAACACCTAACAAGCCTTTGATATCAGTCTTATGTAGGAAACAAATACTAATGCACTTCCCATGCATTCACTTCTCATGCACTAAAAGATGATATACTGGTAATTAGGTACATTTTATAGTGGAAACAATTACATAACAGCATACTATCATAACTCATTTAACACAGTGATTTGTTCTAGGATTCTGGAAAAAATGCCTAGGGGAAAACCATTTAAGAGAGTTCTTTATTGAGCTTCTTAGGAATATATGAGAGGATTACAATAGTAAAAAATTATAGCATAAAAACACAGTACAAATACAAAATTTGTACCAATACTTCTTCTAACAACATGCCAAAATACCCAAACAAATAGTTACAGAAAACCTCCTCAAAATCTATGCAAGGGTACGGCTGTACCAACCACTATAGAGTCTTTTCTTTTGATAGTAAATTAGGTACATCCACAAAAATTCACATACAAAGGAATCAAATTCTTACTAAGCAAATACACCTCAAAATTTGTGCATGACTAGAAAGCTCGATTTCTATACAAGTACAACAATACAACCACTGTAAATCCGTACAATACGACCTCCTCTGCTGCAGTACATACCAAAATCGTTATTGAGAATGCATTGAAACTCTTTCCACTGCTTTCTCCTCGAAATATATGCCCAAACTCACTAGTATTGTACTTGATGTTGAGAATCTTGGGATTCCTGCCACAGTTTTCTCTTCAAGACTGCACCCTCCTTCTCAGCTAACTTGCCCTCTTCCTCTTGTTAGCTCAAATATTATTTCTCTCTTGAAGAATGTGCTTCACACGCTTCTCACAAATCCCCTCTATGGGAATTTGAGCCACTCCAAAAACTCACTCTTTAGAATGAGTGCTAAAGGTCCCAGAACTCTCTTTGCACGGTGTCTCCCTTGTATTGTGTTTATGTGATTTATATTTGCATATTGTTTATTGTTATTGCTCTTTGATCCTATTTTCTAACATAATTTCCCCTATGCATGCTCTGGCGCTTGTTTGGGTGCTTGTTCAGGTGCATTATCTGGCACATGCCCGAACTGCTAAAAAATGTTTCAGCAAATAGACCCAGGTGGTCTGGTTCCTAGTACCTATACTGAAGGGAACAATTCTTCAACTTCTTCTTCCTCCTTCGGCTCTAGTTCCGATGGTGGGGAAGGGGATGCCCTTGGTTTCTTCTGTGGATCCTCCACGGTTGAAATTTGATTGAGTCACACTTGTGCTTCTCTGCTAAGCACAATGATTGCCTTGGTGGGATAGAGCTAGAGGCCTCACCTTTGGGATCTTTCTGCTATACACCCACTACTTCCACAATCTCAATATCAGAGTCTGATAGGAACTGTAAATGTTGCATCCATTGCATAATTGTATTCTTGACATCCTCAATGGTGATGTAGAATGACAACATGTACTCAACATTTGGCTTAGTGCATGATAAAATAGGAGCATTATGGAAATTGACCTCAAAGAGGGCCTTGTCCTTGTATTGGTCCATGATGTTCTGCGGGACACTGAAATACTTTGTTGTCGCATTCAGCGTCATGGTATACCACATCTAGAATGTTGTCTCTACATCGACCTAGAACTGTTGCGTCGACTGGCATTTGAAAAGTAGAAACTTTGTTGCTACAAAGTCTTTTGGAGTAGGTTGATCGTAGGTGTGGTGTGGTGGTGTTTCCCATACTACCATCAGAATGATCAACATGACCTAGCTATAGCGGAACTCGATTCCACGGTGCTATGTGTCTAGGAAGTCTTGGAAGAATTATTGTCATAGGTAGGGTGCCTAGGCCAATTGTTGACCCATGGCGCACTTCTCCGTTGCCACTATTATCTTGCCGAAACTCATGTCTATGCCATTTTCTCAAAATTTTGCACGCAACCCTCAACAATTCTTATACTTATTATACACCTCTTTTGCAGAGGCGCGGGCCATAACTTTTGTTGGATCCACACATTTCCAGGGAATCCTAGAGACCAATCGAATCACTGTATTGGTGATCTCATATTTCTTATCGATCCATAAGTACCCTCCCTACAAGAGCCTAAGGATGAACTGCCTAAAGAGGAATTGCTTGCAGGAACCAATGGAATTACCCCTTCCAAAATGTGGAACATCCATGAAGTCTTTTATTTAAAACACATTTTGTCTCTAACATCATTGTAAAAGTCCAAGTCCAAGATGATGTTTCATATATTTTTTCCATATTTAATTTTACAAAGATATTTAGTTTTTTTCGTTTTTGTATAACAATATATATTTTTTAAAGAGCCCATTGATATCCAGTAACTAACTCTTCCATTATGTCAATACTTTTATTAGCTCAAACATTTACAATGATAATCTACATCACATTAGAGATACATATTATTTAAGCATGTTGTTGTTTATCATTTTCTTTTAAATTAATGTTGTCAATATAACTTTAATAAATAAATATTTTCCTCCTAAACTTTCATTATCATTTTTTTAAAACATAAACTTTATTAAAATGTAAAATTTATATACATACTATTATCAAACTACCCAACTAGAATATCTACTCCAAGTCATTTTCACTTTATTCTAATTTTATTAATATGAGAGAAAATTCTAAAATATAATTTAATTGATCTTTTAAATTAAAAATAACAAACATATAATATAATTTTATAAAAGAAAATTAAAAATAATGAAAACATTTTTATTTAAAGATATATTTATCTACAAATTATACTAATTGTAGAAAAATATTTATGAATTTATAATTATTAAAATTAATATATATATATATATATATATATATATATATATATATATATATTCTTTTAATTTACGATAATACCTTTTTTATTTCATTAAAAAGTATAATTAAAAAAAACAATTTGTCACTCAATGCTTTTTATTTCATTTAAAAATAATAATTAAACCAGAGCTACATGCAGCGTAATCCCTACCCTATAAAATATTAAAAATATAAATAAATAAAATAATATTAAATTTGAATTAATTGAAATATACAATATGTAACAAATAATATATAGCTTAGTCCATACCCTATAAAATATTAAAAATATCAATAAATAAAATAATATTAAATTTGAATTAATTGAAATATACAACATGTAACAAATAATATATAATATTATTAACTAGGTAATAAAATTGATGTTACTTAACATAATTGTTAAATAATATTTTTTTCAATTGATATATAAATCAAAATTATATATACAACAACAAATATTAATAATATAAGATTATTGTTTAAATTAATGTATTTAACCGTTATTACTTTAATTAAAATATATGTTTATTTTCTTTATTTTAATTAAGTCATTTTAATTGGTCTAAATATTTTATCAACCTGATTGTATGCACACTAAGAACAAAATATGCTTTATTATTTTTCTATATTGTAACATCCTAACTAGTTTAAATAGTACAGAAACCTGCGACTTTGAAAGAGGCAACTTTTGCTTATATTATAAGTCTAACAAAGATTTTTTTGCTATAGTTTCTGTCAAAATGTATATGTCTATTCACGTTCTCATTGAGAGGCTAGTCAAGCCAAAATAAATAACCAATACAGCTCTCAGGGCTTTCTCTAATGTAGGTTAGTTTTAAGGAAGGATGAGTTAGTATCAGGGAGAAGCTCCAAAAAACTTCAATCTTTGATTGTACTCATTGTCATCAAATTTCAGGTTTCCAACAATTTCATTTGTCTCAAATGGTGGCATTCTACAAGATTCCATTATTTATGGGTTATGCCCATCTGTCAACAACTGCTATACTTGAAAGAAAAGGAATACAAGATTCCAAGGTAACAAATTATGATAATTATTCATTGCAAATTCAGAACACATAGTCAACACTCTAATGGATATTGAAGGCCTCAAATTATCTTTGGGTATGTGGAAAAGTTGATAAGTCATAGGAGTGTTTAGAGACAAATTAGAGAACGAGCTCACCTCACTCATGGAATGACACTAGATTGCAGACTATCTTATGCATAGAGATGTTGTGAGAACCATTCTCTGCATTTGGTGGACATCATATTGACCACCAAGTCGAGGATCTGCTAGTTCTGTAATGTTTCCAGATTTCAATAGGGGTTTTGCTTGCACAAAATGGATTTGATCAAATTTTCTATATATGGTCTTTAATGTCTATTTTGTACTAAGTATTTTTGAGATATCCATATGCAATATTGCAATGGATGAAAGCACTAATAAAAGGAAAAGTTGAAAGAAAATACTGCAGATAGAATTGAAGTGATTCCCTTATTCTCCATTAGAATCTTTCATTCCACTTTTCAATTTTTTCAACAAAGTGAGAAGTAGTGGACTTGAAAAGAAGCAGAATATTTGAAAAGGTATGATTGAGAAATATAAAATGCACATGCCTCATAACCTTTCAAGATGGGAGGGAATGATTTACATTGATTTTGAGCATAGTCATTTTGAATAAAAGTCTCCTAGATGGGAATGAAAAATCAGTTATGTTATTGCATCTTATATTCATTTTAGGATCCAAATTTATTGTAGATTATATTAGACTAACACCATCTTTTCTCGTTGTTTATAGTTTATTTCTACTCACCCGTAGTAGGAAGTGCTGCTCAAAGATATCAAAATGCATCCTATCAGGGATGATCTCCAAAAAGAGAATTCCAAAGACATAAACATATGTTTTCTCATCGTCAATTCCATGCAGAAAATATTCAGGTGCCAAATACTTGTTCAAAATGTTTCATAAAATAATAAAATATTATTATTGAAATTCTAACATTGATTGAAATCTAAAACATGTCATTTTTTAAAATTCAGATATATATATATTAAAATATGAAATTATACCATATAATATCATTTTATTTAAAATATAAGATAAGTAAAATCTAAAAAAATATTAGACATATAAAAAAATTGTATTATATGAAAGGACAAAAACATACAAATAAAATTTAGGATTAAATTACATTAAAATAAAGCATTTTCATCTTAACCTTAATTATTTACTTATCTCTTTAAACCTCTTCCAAAACAACTTCACTATTTACCTATCCAACTTACAAGTACATATTAACAAATCTAACCTATCACATACATATTAACAAATCTAACATATCATGGCATATAATTTATATCTCTAAACCTTGATTGGAAACTAGTAAGAGGACTCTCAGTTTTAGATGCTAGCAATCTCACTCTGAGAATCGAACCCGAGGCATTGATGAAAAACTCCCATTAATTTACCGCTTGAATACAACTCATTCTATTTAGAAAGAATATTGATACCAAGAAAATACAATGAAGATGACAATGAAAATGTTTACCCAAAAATTCCTTCAGTGGGTGTTACATAGTGATGACTCCATTACCTTGGATGTCATTTTGCCAATCAAAATGCTGACATATGTGAAAGGAAAATTGAGATATTTATGAGACTAGAAGCTAAATATCACATTCAAAATGATTTAGCAAAAATGCAGCAATAGGTTGTGTGTTATGTGTTCAAGACTGCTGCATTTTAGGTGATTAAAAATGAATTCTATTACATAATATCCTGAACACCATTGGAAGAGGATTTTAAAGCCAAGGGAAAATCTATATTCTTACTAATGCTTTAGAATACGTAAGAGTATCACATTATCAGTATTTTAAAGGGTGAAATTGCTTACCTATGGCTTAAAGTCTGGGCCAAGCAGAACATTTGAGGCCTTGATATCCCTGTGGATGATCCTCCATTTGCAGCATTTGTGGAGATAATGCAACCCTCTTGTTGTTCCAACTACCACCTTGTATCTGACTGGCCATTCCAGCAACTGAGTATTTGTGTTTATTCAAAACTTCAAATTCGACTTAATCCTTCTCACTTTACTTTTGATCTAATATTTAAGCTAGATAAAAAATGAAGGCCCTAGTCTTCTAATTACATTTTATGTTGTTGATGAATCCTTTCCAACAACACCATCTTTTCTTTCTCTTCTTGTGTACCTTCAATTTAATATTTTACTCATTTTTTTGACATGATGCATATACTAGTCACGACAAGAACACTCTTTTGCACGATTTAAAGAGAATTTGAACCCAAGATGTGAGTTCATTGGAAATCTCTTTATCATGGGGTTGAAGAAGATCCCTTTGCTAGGGAAAATGTTCAATTTTTCTTACCATTTGTTAATGTGGAACTTCAACTCTTCTTCCATGATTACTCTATACATATTCATATCACAACCCTATATTAGTCCTAATATACAATGATTCCTCTATGCAATTATGTCTCCATAAGTAAGGAACATACGAATTAATTTCTTATTTGAAAGAGAAATGTATAAGAGGAATCTTACCTTAAGGGGATCTTTAGCTTCCATAACACTATCCACCACTTATTGTCTTCTCATAATTTATCATAGAAAAAGTATATGCGTGCCTTCTTTTCACTGTATAGTGCCTTGATTTGTTGACCATACTAAGGTATCCTCTTCATTTATGATCCTGGTATATTTCATCACTAGTCATCTTCTGAAGGTACTCTATTCATTGGCAAAAATCCATTGTAATTGCTATTCCTACTTAGTAAGCCAACTTATAAATCAAACCTAGATGCTTTGTTTTTATCATAGAAATTTGCTAGGACTTACCATTTTTGAGAAAATTGATTTTTCAAATATATCCTTACCCCAATCCATAGATTCACTCCCAATCTAACCCTTTTCCCATTGCCTACCTTCCAAGGTAGTGAGCTTCCCACCAAGGGGAAACATAGCACTAGTGATTTGCAAAGGGATGAATATCCTATTGAGTACTTCTTTGAAAGAGATCTCACCCATTGTTCCCATATCTCAAGGGTTCAATGTACATTTTGAAAATGATGGTTTCCTATAGACCGCCTTAAGTAAATATGATACTCCAAATTCTTTTAGCTACAAAACACTCCCAAATAAATGAATATGCTTTAACTAACCATTTTCCTGAATCTTTTTGTTTAATCCAAATTCTTTTAGCTACAAAAACACTCCCAAATAAATGAATATGGTTTAACTAACCATCTTCCCAGGCATCTTTTTGTTTTACAAGGGAATTCTATTCCACAAGAGAAAGTCCATGCTTCTTCTAAATCCTTAGTTGCCTAAGAATCTAAATAATGTTTTCCAATTCTTTTTTAGTATGGCCTTTGAAGTGTAAACAAGTGAGTGTCAATAATTAGGTGTAGCATCCACAATAGATTTCACAAAGATTAATCTTTCTCAAGTGATAACTAAGCTGTTGTCAATTTCTCACAATGTATAATTGCATTGAGAGAAGCTAGATATAACATGCAACCTATTATGTATGAAATGTATAACTTAATGTAACACTAATAAATTAAAATGAAAAAAAATTAAATTATATACAGTAAAAATGAAAAAATAAAACATAATTATAAAAAAATAAAAAATAAAATAAATAAACTTAATTGCATCTTAACTCATGTCTTTTAAGTAATTTTTAAGCATCTATAAATTGGTGCTTTCATTTGTGTTTTATCTCTATGGTTATTCAATAGATCTAAGTTAAAATAGATCTAATCTAAATTAAGATAGATCTAATCTAAGTTAAGATAGATCTAATTGTTAAGAGGAGATAAACCTATGAAGATATGCGGAATTAAATTAAAATACAAATTTATAATAATTTGATTAAAAGAAGCCACATACAACTTATTATATATAAATTATAAAACTTAATATAATTAATAAGAGATTAAGATCCTTAAAATAAAAATAAAAAATTTCCAAATATAATAATAAAATAACATAATGATAAAATAAACTAAAGTAAATCATTTAACTTAAATTTTAAATAATAAAATAAACTAAAGTAAATCATTACTTAAACTTTAAAGCATTAAAGATTTTTGGTGATGTGTTAATGATGTGATGCATAATTCACTTAAAGATGAAAATTAAGAAAATGTTATTATTTTTATATATAAAAATAAGAGTGAAAATTCTATTTTTTTAAAAGATTTTTGGTGATGTGTTAATGATGTGATGCATAATTTACTTAAAGATGAAAATTAAGAATATGTTTTTATTTTTTTATATAAAAATAAAAGTGAAAATTCTATTTTTTTTAAAAGATTTTTGGTGATGTGTTAATGATGTGATGCATAATTTACTTAAAGATGAAAATTAAGAACATGTTTTTTATTTTTTTATATAAAAATAAGAGTGAATTCTATTTTTTTCTTTTTAAAGCATATTTGTTTCTATACGGTCTTGCATTTTCTGTGCTCTTTGTAAACACTACCATATTAAAAGTTGCATAGTATATTTTCATCTTCATGGTTGGCTTTGACGATAAATAGGATTATGACTTTAACAACATCGTGAGAAGAAGGAAGGTGGAAAAGAAATGTAGTAGGGATTTGTGGCCAGGACTACACAGATCCCCCTCCATTTGCTCTCTTTGACGTTGCAGAGTTTAGGTTACATGGGCTTGGCTTTCTACTATGCAAAGAGAAACCAGGTTGCATTGGGCAGCATTGGGATTATGGGGATTGACTGGTTCATTTGGGGGAATGTTTTTTGTGTTGGTCTATTGCACTTGTATTTCAGGTCAGAAATAAATGTCTCTTTTTTTGCTTACCTTATAACATTGTTTCTGGTTGTTCATGCAGCTGAAATGAGAGGAAATGAGTGTGGTGTGTCCTTGTTTTTGTAGGTAGGCATATCAACCCGGCTGTAACTTTTGGGTTGTTTCTATACAGGAAGGTGCCCTTGCCTAGGGTAGTTCTTTACATGTGGCCCAGTAAAGAACATCATTAAAATTAAAATGTAAAGATTAATAAATCTAAATTAAAATAAATTTACATCATTAAAATGCAAAGATTAATATACAAATCATATACAATTAGGTTAAAATGCAAACTATAAAATAACAAAAAAATTAATCAATACAATGATTAAAAATGTGTCAAGATGTTTTCATAAATATTTTTAAAGATAAAAATAATAATTTTTTTAGTTACTATTTTAAAAGTTCAAATACTTTTATTTTTTCTAAATGATGTTCCAATTTTGTAACAGAATTTTGTTTGTTGTAAAAAATTAGTAATAAAATTAAAATTCTAAATTTTTTTTTAAAAATATAGCCCTTAATGGGATTGTTAAAAGCTTCCATTTGTTCTTTTCCAAATGCTTCATATCCATGACCTTATAAATCTTATTGTTAGAATCTTCCTTTAATTAGTTTGTAGCACATAAGATTTGAGCTATTTACAGTTTCATTAAAGAAATTGCTCTTTGCTAGAGACTCCAGCAAATTCAGAAAGGTTATGTAGATGAATGAAGTTTTGGGTCGGCATGAGAGCTCGCTGTATCTATTACTCACCGTAGTTTAATCAGCACAACAGCCCTCTAAGAATCTCAAAAACCCTTTAAAAGAGATGTAATATGTCCATAAAAAGGTAGAGAAAAAGATTTCATTGGTGCACAGATCAATATTTATAAGGTTTTCACAAAAATCCATCCCTAGAATAACTGATAACATAATTAAAATAAAATGTTAAAACATTATTTTCAAAAAGTTGATTAAGGCATTAACCGATGTCAAAACCATCATAGATAAAAAAAATTAAGTCACACCATCAATATAACAAGCTGAGAAAATACCAAATCGATGTTCATCCGGAGAATCCGTTTTCAGCAAATCCAAAGAACTAATATCTAATGAAATGACAAAATCAAAAACTTTGGTCAAAGCTTTGACAAAATCGAAAACCCAAACGGCAACAAGACCGGCAATGTCCTCAGACTTAGCTGAGGCTTTATTAAATTCTTTCCTGAATCTTTTGTGCTCCATACTTTTTTCAGGTGTTATTCCCTTTTTCCAAAGATGCACAATCACTTGTATTGCTTTGACAAACAAGAAGTGGACACCAAGATTTTCTTCACTATATTTTTAATCTTCTCAATTGTTACAACAATGGCTATTGCTAATTGCCGAATGATTCCATATTGTAACTATTCCAATATGTATATAAAAAATAAAAGAACCAAGACGACAGAGAAGCTCCAAATTTCTATTTGAATGAATTGTCTTTAAATTCAACACTGAAATTAGTGCGTTAAAGTTATGGTTGTGACTGGTTGACTGGAAAATTATGGAGCAATGAGTAGGAATAACCATTGAATTTAATCCTCTTTATACGCCCTGCATTAAAAAAGACATGCAGATCGATCCCATACTCAATAAATCTACCATACCGACCTCCTCCTCTGTACAAGGCCTCTGATCCAGACGCATACAATCTCTCCTTCTACTTGTTGCTTAAATTTCTAAAACATAAGCTAGACCTCCATGCCCACATGCTGCACCATTTTCTCTTACCGATCTGCAAAAGCACGACTCCATCTCACCAAATCTGGATATAAAGTCGAAGAAAAATTGGAAATGAGATCACACTGGTGGCTGGCTGCTGCACTGGGGACACAATAAACCTATTGTTCCTGCCTCAATCACAATTTAAGCAACTTGCACCTCCAACAACCAGTGACTCACACAGGCTGTAGCTATCACTCACAACAATCTACCCTAATCTACAAAAACCCTAATAATAAAAAAAGAAAAAAAAAGTTGAGAACCCTGCAAAAATTAGCTGAATCTTGTACACTATAATAAAAAAGACTATAAATTCACAATTCTATACAGAAATTCATCCATCTTACCGCCAGAGGAAAGCGGAACAGAAAAAGAGCTATGGCAGCTTAGAAAATATTGGCATTGGGAGACTGTTGTGAAAATCCTGATTGAAAGTGAATCCATAGCACACATGATAGCAAGGTGCATTGTAATAATCATGAGGTCCTACATCCCATAGGCTTGCAGTGAAAAGCTCATGGGCCCATCCTTGTCGAAGCAGCATACATTCCTAATTCTCATCCAAGTGTTCTAATATTTGCATCAAACTGTTGAATGCTTTCGAAGCGTCCCACAGAAAGTCTCTTGACTGTTACTAACAATCTTGGGACCAACTCATCCTTGAAAGTTGCCCCAAAACAACCATTACCAATGCAATTGGCTACACTGAAGTTTCCGTAGCTCTAACTACGCTTTCATAAGTTAGTTGAACTCCAATTTTTGTAAACCTGATAACCTCTCTTCTTCTTGCTGGATAACCAGCAGAACCAGGTATATGTTATTTTGTACATTGCAAGAGAATGGCAAGAACTAAAACTACAAAGACAGGAAAAACGAGAATGTTGTACAAAACCCATGCAATAGCTGGAAAAACAACTGTAAGCAACAGTAAAACGCGATCATTGTTAATCGCCTGAGCTTCCAAATCAAAGATGAGTTGCTCTGCATGAGCCTCTTAGGGGGTTGATAGGTTACCGCCCCTCATGAAATTGATCTGGTTCAACGTCTACTGTAGTATGTTATACAAAACCCAGGCGATGGCAACAGTACCATCACCTCCTGGGCCGCAAACATAAACTCACATGAGCTCAGGACACCTATCAATGCAGCCCCCATTGCAATCACTGCCTCTTTCTGCCATTGCTTTGTAACCTGCTCAAGTTTGACAATGGGCGAGAGGCGAAAAATGCCTTGTTAAAGGGAAAATAGGTTTCTGAAAACCTAAAACACTCGATGCCTGCATCTAGACAGAAGTTGGTGAAGCCCACTGGTTTTCTTCCTCGTAAAGCTCTCACCTAGGGAAGCCCTTTTTTTCGTCGTAAAGCTCTCACCTAGGGAAGCCCGCTGCCCGCATCAAACAGACGCACAGATACAAAGTACATTTAATATTTTAATCAAACTAATCACTAAAGGGTACACTGTCAGTGTGGAGATAAAGTTGTCAGTCCACTAAAGAAAAAATATTTCTACTAGATAAAAGCATCCCTAAAGTAAGTTGTATTTTTATTCTATTTTTAATTTTTGTAATCCTTGATAATATTAGTGTAATCAAAGACTTTGGTCCAATAAAACTTCAACAAGTATTAATATATTTTATTAAATAATTATAGTTAAATAAAATAATTAAATTAACTTTATAGTTTTCAAATGTGTTTAAAGTATTTGTACAAATTAATGGAGAAAAGCGGAACATATAGTCTCTACTTACGGTAGGGACTAAAAAAGCCGATTTATTTATCAAAATTTTAAAAAATGTTTGAAAAAGGTTAACTATAATGAACTTAATTTTCAGTTATATGCTGTTAGTCATAAATTTCACTGTCCTTTGTAAAATGTTCTAAAGTAAAAATAAAAATAATATGAAACAAAGAGCTAATCCTCAAATAAAAATAATCTAAAACAAAGAGCTAATCCTCAAATAAAAATAATCTAAAACACAGGGCTAATCCTCAAATTTAATGGAATACAATTAATTTTTTTATTAAATAATTATTTTAATTTAAAATTAAATTAAATATGTTCATTCAATAAGGATCATATTATTAATCGTTTCCGTACATCATCCATCATATTATAAATGGTTTTCAGTTATATGCTGTTAGTCATAAATTTCACTGTCCTTTGTAAAATGTTCTGAAGTAAAAATAAAAATAATCTGAAACAAAGAGCTAATCCTCAAATAAAAATAATCTAAGACAAAGAGCTAATCCTCAAATAAAAATAATCTAAGACAAAGAGCTAATCCTCAAATAAAAATAATTTAAAACACAGGGCTAATCCTCAAATTTAATGGAATACAATTAATTTTTTTATTAAATAATTATTTTAATTTAAAATAAAATAAATATGTTCATTCAATAAGGATCATATTATTAATCGTTTCCGTAGATCATCCATCATATTATAAGTGGTTTCTCTACATCATATTATAAATCGCACCCATCATATTATAAATGGTTTCACTACATCATATTATATTATAAATCGCACGATACACTAGTCATCCCAAACACCGGACACTGTAAATTGGGGCATCTAGAGACATCAAGATGCTCCAACCATGTTAAATGTTCAACACCTTCCACCTCTTCTAATTCCCAGCAATAAAAAACACTTAACTTCCGAAGCTTTGTTAGCTTACCCAGGCCCCGTATGCTCTTCAGCTTCACACACCCGCCTGCGTCCAACTGCTCCAAAGATGTCAATGTTTCCATACTTGGCAGCTCTTCTAAATCAGAGCATCCTGTAAGAATTAGGAATTGAAGCTTTGTCGCGTGCTCCAACCCCCGTATGCTCTTCAGTTTCACACACCCGTCTGCCCACAATTTCTCCAAAGATGTCAATGTTTCCAGACTTGGCAGCTCCTCTAAATCAGTGCATCCTGTAACATTTAGGTATTGAAACTTTGTCGCGTGCTCCAACCCCCGTATGCTCTTCAGCTTCACACACCCCTCTGCCCTCAACCACTGCAAAGATGTCAATGTTTCCATACTTGGCAGCTCTTCTAAATCAGAGCATCCTTTAACACATAGGGATTGAAGCTTTGTCGCGTGCTCCAACCCCCGTATGCTCTTCAGCTTCACACACCCCTCTGCCCTCAACCACTGCAAAGATGTAACTGTTTCCATACTAGGCAGCTCTTCTAAATCAGTGCATCCTATAACATTTAGGAATTGAAGCTTTGTCGCGTGCTCCAACCCTCGTATGCTCTTGAGCTTCACACACCCGCCTGCCCACAACCCCTCCAAAGATGTCAATGTTTCCATACTTGGCAGCTCTTCTAAATCAGAGCATCCTGGAACATCTAGGAATTGAAGCTTTGTCGCGTGCTCCAACCCCCGTATGCTCTTCAGCTTCACACACTCGCCTGCGCACAACTCCTGCAACGATGTGAATGTTTCCAGACTTGGCAGCTCCTCTAAATCAGTGCATCCTGTAACAATTAGGATTTGAAGCTTTGTCGCGTGCTCCAACCCCCGTATGCTCTTCAGCTTCTCACACCCGCGTGCCCACAATTTCTCCAACGATGTCAATGTTTCCATACTTGGCAGCTCTTCTAAATCAGAGCATCCTGAAACATTTAGGACTAGAAGCTTTGTCGCGTGCTCCAACCCTCGTATGCTCTTGAGCTTCACACACCCGCCTGCCGACAACTGCTCCAAAGATGTCAATGTTTCCATACTTGGCAGCTCTTCTAAATCAGAGCATCCTGTAAGAATTAGGAATCGAAGCTTTGTCGCGTGCTCCAACCCCCGTATGCTCTTCAGCTTCACACACCCTTCTGCCGTCAAGCTCTCCAAAGATGTCAATGTTTCCATACTTGGCAGCTCTTCTAAATCAGAGCATCCTGTAACATTTAGGAATTGAAACTTTGTCGCGTGCTCCAACCCCCGTATGCTCTTCAGCTTCACACACCCTTCTGCCGTCAAGCTCTCCAAAGATGTCAATGTTTCCATACTTGGCAGCTCTTCTAAATCAGAGCATCCTGTAACATTTAGGAATTGAAACTTTGTCGCGTGCTCCAACCCCCGTATGCTCTTCAGCTTCACACACCCCTCTGCCCTCAACCACTCCAAAGATGTCAATGTTTCCAGACTTGGCAGCTCCTCTAAATCAGTGCATCCTGTAACATTTAGGAATTGAAACTTTGTCGCGTGCTCCAACCCCCGTATGCTCTTCAGCTTCACACACCCCTCTGCCCTCAACCACTGCAAAGATGTCAATGTTTCCATACTTGGCAGCTCTTCTAAATCAGAGCATCCTTTAACACTTAGGGATTGAAGCTTTGTCGCGTGCTCCAACCCCCGTATGCTCTTCAGCTTCACACACACATCTGCCCCCAACTGCTCCAACGATGTCAATGTTTCCATACTAGGCAGCTCTTCTAAATCAGTGCATCCTGTAACAATTAGGAATTGAAGCTTTGTCGCGTGCTCCAACCCTCGTATGCTCTTGAGCTTCACACACCCGGCTGCAAACAACTCCTCCAAAGATGTCAATGTTTCCATACTTGGCAGCTCTTCTAAATCAGAGCATCCTGTAACACATAGGGATTGAAGCTTTGTCGCGTGCTCCAACCCCCGTATGCTCTTCAGCTTCACACACCCGCCTGCCCACAACTCCTGCAAAGATGTCAATGTTTCCATACTTGGCAGCTCTTCTAAATCAGAGCATCCTTTAACACTTAGGGATTGAAGCTTTGTCGCGTGCTCCAACCCCCGTATGCTCTTCAGCTTCACACACCCGTATGCCCACAATTTCTCCAAAGATGTCAATGTTTCCAGACTTGGCAGCTCCTCTAAATCAGTGCATCCTGTAACAGTTAGGAATTGAAGCTTTGTCGCGTGCTCCAACCCCCGTATGCTCTTCAGCTTCACACATCCTTTCGCCCACAAAAACTCTAAAGATGTCAATGTTTCCATACTAGGCAGCTCTTCTAAGTTATAGCATCGTTCAACCAACAGCCGTCGAAGCTTTGTCAGCTGCTCCAACCCCTGAATGCTCTTCAGCTGCACACATCCATATGCCGAGAATTCCTCCAAACATAGCGGCAACTGCAAAGGTGCCTGCAACAGCAAAATATTGAAGCGTTTCATCCATAAGAAAGATATTTATGTGGATCACGATTCTCATTTCCATATCCTTTCCAATTCGTTGGAGATATTAATAGCAACCAAACATACAAACGTTAACACAAATTTCTATTTACCTGTGATTCGCGTTCCCTTTGCCACAATGTGTTTAATATACTTCCGGACACATGTAAAATCCTTAAATTGTTCATTGGAATCCACGAGGGCAAGGAAGAGTATGGACAATCTTTCCAACGAATCCATAAGATATTCGGTGACTTCACACTCTTCAAAATGCGTTCCATGATAAGCCCTTCACTATGAACGATAGGCAACCTCCTCATCATGCACAATACATCACCGTCTTCATCATCTTCATTATAGTCACTAAGATCCAACTTAATTCCCCGCACTGGTATTACCTGTCCAAACGGTTGTTATCATTTTTCAATTTTTGGAAAATGATGATGAATTAAAGAATTAATCTCAGACATTTATTGAATAATGTATATAAAGGACTGAATCACTGAACACTTACAGATAATTGCTGTGACAAATAGTCAATTACGTTATGTGTCCAACGCCAAAGACGAAGCGGCCTCGCCTGCCAAGATTCCTCTGCCACATCTCTTCCGAGATCTCGTAGGTGGTCATGCAAATTTATCAAATTCCACCTGTCCACTTCCACAAGACATTTGTCTTGTAGATTTTGAAACCCCAGCCTTCCTTTCCAGCCCGATGCATCCCATATGCTTATAGCGGTATCTCTTCTTTGTCCTATGAGGAAACATGCAATGTCTAAGAACATCTGTTTTTCCTCTTTATCAAGGGCCTCAAAACTAATTTGCAGCCTTTTCTTTATTTCACTGGGGAGTATTTGCTCAAGTCTCCCCAGTTCGTCTTCCCAGTACGATCTGTTCCTTCCATAAAGTTGTGCCCCTAATACTTTCAATGATAAGGGCAATCCATTGCAAGCTTTTAAGAATTTCTCTACAAGAGATTCAAATTGTGGAAGTGGATAGATTTGGTTGAAGGCGTAGGAGCAGAAAAGCTCTCGGGAGTATTGATTATTGAGCCCACTGAGCCTGTAAATTGATGATTATGGGACTTTTGAGCCTATGAGTACATGCCTATTTCTAGATGTAATCAATATTAAGCTACCTGATGGGAGATCAACAGGCAAAAGTGCATCCACCTGATCCACATGGTCTACATCATCTAAAATGACTAAAACTTTAGACGCGAGGGCATCACCTGATTTGAGAGGCTTTATGTGCATCCCTTTCCCTTCATCAACACAGTCTTTTGGCAATGAGGCATTAGAAGATTTGAGATACTCCATGTGCTTTGCGAGCATCCCTGTTCCTTCATCAACAGTGTCTATTGGCTTATTCAATCCAGGCAAGCTCTGAATATGTTCTGTCTGCAATGAGGCATTAGAAGATTTGAGATACTCTATGGCCTTTATGAGCATCTCTGTTCCTTCATCAACAGTGTCTATTGACTTATCCATTTGCGTTAAGCTCTTTAGAAGTTTTCTCTGCAACGACATCAAAGAGCCTTTATTTGCTTTATCCTTGACGTCAGTTAAAACGCATGATAAACAATAATCTGAATTCTTCTTATTGAAGAATTCTTTTGCCAAAGTTGTTTTTCCTACGCCACCTAAACCCCAGATCGCCAAGATCTGAGGTCTCCCGCTCTGCTGTTGCTGTAATAGGACTGTATCTTCAAAATCTTTGAGCTTCTCATCCAAACCTGTTGGAAATTTGGCCACGTGCAAGGACTCTGGTGTTTTAACCATTTTAACCATTTCCAACAGACATCTAACCACCTTATCTAGCAGCTCCAGCTGCAATTCCTCCCTAGTTATTAAGAAGAAAATAAATAGAGATAGTGAGAAACAAATGTCTACGTCCATCTATGAAACATAAAATACAAACATATAGAGAGGGAAAGGGAAGGTTGAGTACTCACCTATTGCGCGTCTCCAACTCGAAACCGCTGTTGTTTGCAACTTGAAAAAGTGCATCTCTCCATTTTTCAATGGTCTCTGAGTTATATCGCATCGCTCCTTCATGAGTTCTCTTGTTTGCCAGGTCCTGTAGGGCTTGAGCATAATATCCATCCTTGCCCCACCGAACGTGAGCGGGCGTGACACGGTAAAACACAGGAATAATTGGAGCCTTTGTCTCCAACATCAATAGGAGTTCATTTAGGCACCAAACTGATTCGGCATATCGTGGAGAGAAGATTGCCACATGGACAGTGGCAGTTCTCACAGCGTCTGCTATTTGGGATGTAATATTGTATCCCGCATGCATCTCGTCCTTATCGAGGAAAGCCTTCACTCTATTTTCTGCAAGGCGAAGGTAGAGAGACCTGGCAAAGGTTTCCTTCACATCAACCCCGCGATGGTTAATGAAAACCGCGTAGGATTTGTTGCTGGAATTAGCAGCCGCGGCGGTGGAGGTGGAGGCAGCGGTGGAGGAGGATACGGCCATTGCCAAGTGGAAAACAGAAATAAAAATGGTAGCGATGGGGGCGATTTGCAATGGAATGGGTGTTAAGGTTTCAGAAGCGCAGCGGTATATTGAACCCTTCACCTGGAGTATATGGTTTATGCGCAGCTTTTATTATTTTAATTTTAATTCGACCACTCAATTTTCACCGCGTTGTTCGACATCGAGTGACAACCGTCCATGTGAAGTCTACCCATTGGCGCACGTACAGACAGGCTGACCATCGTCCATGTGAAGTCTACCCCACACGGAATCTACGAGATATCAATCAGATTTGCCAATAGCCTTCTCTTTTCACAACAAAAAAGACATACTTTATTGAAAAATATAGAGGTACTATTCACCAGTTACATAACAGAAATCCAAAACCCAACATTCACTAGTTACATAACAGAAATCCAAAACCCAACATGCCAAAAGGAGCCGAGACCACACCAGGTCTGCCAAATGGATAGAAATGAACCACCCAAACTTCGGGTTAAAATGAGAAAACGGGATATACCAATCCCCCAGGAGTTACATGTGCCTCAGATAGATCGAAAGAAAGAGAAAAATAAAATACAAAGGTAATGAAACAGAAATGACAAGTCCGATCACTAGCGAAATGAAAAAATACCATCAGGCAGTAAATATGTTCCAGAATCCCCGAGAGAGAAAGTTTCCCTCCATAATCTCGAAAAATATCCTGTCGGCAACGGACCCAAGACCACAACGAGATAGTGAATCTGCTTCAGTGTTGTGTTCACTAAAAATATGGAGAATGGATGTCTATGGACATAAGCAGATGAGTGACATAGTCTGATCCAACCAAGTAGTGAGTGCTAGGGCATTTATAGTTGCTTGAGCATTTTCCCAATTCACGATGGTCAACCAGTCACCCGCAGTCTGCTCCAGGGTAATCTTTGCTTTAGTAGAGAAAAATAGTACAAGCCACAATGATAAAAGTTCCCCTTTTGTATTTGTTTCATCACCACCATGAAACCATAGCTTTATATGAGCTTGTTAGCAGTAATAGCCTAAACGTGCAACTTTCCAAAATCCCAATAACTAAATGAAATGAGGATGGTATTTGTCAATTCACTTACATATCTAAGCCCTAAACTAAAAACATCATCATATTATAATTCATTTCACTTTTACATAAAATAAAAACTAGTTTGAAAATTGTCTCAACAACATATTATGTAGGCGATATGCTGGTTACCAGCTTTGTGGCTAGCTATGAGGAGTTTTTGGAATTGTTTTAATATCTTATTAATAGGGATATTAATATTTGTTTATATATTACACGGACCCAGATTTCTCATCATCTACCCAGGTCATGGGTGAAATTTGACTTGAATTGCTTTTTTCATTGGAAACAATGACCCGGATTTCTCCGAATACGAAGAAACATTGCAAGCATGAAATAAATCATTACTTTATGTAAAGAAAAATGTCTAATTACAACTTTGAAGTGATCACTCAGCACTGCATGGAAGCTCGTTGGACATCAAACTTACTCTTAGAGACTTGGTGCGTACTATGGACTTGTCACATATTGAAAGAGAGGAACTGGTTAAGACATTCTTAATTAATACTATCATATTTTGATTTCAATATATTGAAAGAGAAATAAGATGAGGTCAAAGAAAAGCCAATGAAGGGGATATGAATTATAAACAATCATTTTCAGTTTTCTCAAGACAAATAATTCACCAAGACTAAGATGAATCCAAAAATACAAAATCGACATTCAAGAATATATATTAGAGTTACATGTCTCAAAATTAGGCGAAGACTCAAACAAACTGACATTACTAAATAGGAGATGTCAAAAAAATAGAATGAGAAAGAACTGTTGTGGAGAGTATTCCTTACATATGTTCATCTATCTGTTGAGGATTGAACAAGAGTTCCTCAATTGAACCATGTAAAGCAGTAAGGCGATGCTGCTTTTCTATATAAGGAAACCATGTAAAGCAATAAGGCGATGCTGCTTTTATGTATAAGGGAAATAAATCTGCATCTCTGCTCCAGGAGAAACAATGTTGAATTTGGGATCAAAAAAATCAATTCCGTGAACCACACGGTAGAGACCAGGCATGGTGAAAGCAGTGTGGCTTTCATACTATCCAACATTATCCTTGCTGCAGTAACAAATTCATTTATTTATATGTACATACTAAAATACTGGATACTTCTAATTAGTTCAAAATAAGAAAATAAAAAATTGCCCTTTTCGGTTTTCAGGTCTCACATACTAAGAATAATAGTTTAGCAAATTCAGAACAAATAAATAAACAAGAGTTTTAAAATGCTCTCTAAAGAAGGATAATGTCAGACCTTCCTACAATCTCTTGATATGTGCTAGTGATAATGAAATCTGCATGATTCATTGCAAATAGATCTGCAGTAAACTAGCAAGAGAAGTGGTATTTTTCTTCAAAAAAATTCCAATATATGTTTGAATCTGGGTATTCAATTTTCTCCAAAGCATGGCCTATGTTGCACTGAGATGACAAAGAAGATATGTTTTTAGACTGGATTTTTTTAGAAAAACGAATCCTTTTCTAGTTGCAGATATACAAAAGCACATGGCAAGTGAAAAAACATGAGTGATTCCTTCTTTATGTGCAATCAAAGATGCGACTAAATTTCCATTACTGTAATTTCCAATAATCAGTTTGACCTTTTAGCTCTGCAGTGACTCTTCATTTGTCACATCCTACAACAACATGCCAAAGATCATAAGAAGATGATAGACTAGGAACACCTTTCCATTCTGTTACCAAAAGATTGCTAGTTATACTGATAAAATAAAAACGTTAAAAGCATAGAAGAGATAAAATGGAGGAAAAATGAATAGATTGCAACATTGATGATCTTTAACCACAATTAAAGACTATGACATCTTTATCAAAATTAAAGACTACGATATTGATAGATGGTAGCATTGATAATATTTGATAGCAATTAAAGACTTAATGGGAGGCGACCTGTAATAAGTCCAACTACAACAATAGGAGCAGATGAATGGAAATCCAAATCAAAGGGTTGATCCTCTAGTTCAATATCCATCTGTATCTATCCGTCCCTTCCTATCTCCAGCTCCTCTATACCCTCTGAGATTGAATATGATGCTTGCAAGGATTGATATGCAAAATAAGAGATTTAGGAAAACTAACCATTTTGATTATATTGGACTTGCTGACAAGAAATATCAATATTAAAAAAAAAAACTTTGGTAGAGGATTTATAAATGTGTACTCAAAGCCCTTTACCAGTTTGATATTATTCTGAACACAAAGGACAATATATATTCTTAGAATCTGTAGAAAGAATAGTCACCAGTGCAAATTAACGCAAAAAACTCATATAAGAAACTAACGATAATCCTATAATTTCCATTCGGAGAATTTCTTGTAAGAATGAAGGCCCTCATTATAGATCTCTCTATAATTTGGACATTCTAGAAACTGTAAGAGAACTAAGAAAAGGATGTAATAAAATTTAAGAGATTTTAGGGTTTTTGGCACGTCGAGGTATACGATGCCTATAGCCGGATAACATAACAGATCCAAGGTTAATATGGATCTGTCCTAGTACAGACCTTTAACACAGAGCTTCATGATTAGCCTATAAACCAAGAGAGAAAGTGAAAGAATTGTATCAGAACTAACCTGAACATAAGAAGAAGAAAAAGATGCCGACACCGATGAGAAGAAGGTATGTGAAGCAGCCTATCGCATATTTCCATCCTGACCATTGCTGAATTTGCAGCACAGAAACATAATAGAATAATAAGACCAAGAATGCAATCTCTGCAACAGCTTTACCACATCATATGAAAATTCAAGTGTTATTTTCATCCTTAGGGGACATACAAAACAGAGAGTAAATGTCCCAAATATGAGTTAAATCTACAAAGGTTTAATATGATGACTACTGATAAACGAGGAAGATAACTACAAAAATGAAACAATTTGCAGTGATATGGCATAGCAAGGCGAGAAGACATAGATCGTCTAAGTACTATTAGAGGAGCATGAATCACTAAAAATGATAAGAAATATTGTGAATTGTATCGAACATGGAAAACCAGCTTGTTAATTCAGGGTGGGTGGTATCCTTCTGCCACATGGAATCGACATACACACATAATTGAAATTTTGCTACTAGCCTCTTTGTTTCTAGAGTGATAAGTACATTTGAGTACTTGGTCTAGGAAGATGCATATAACCGACTCCTCCTTTGGATTCAAACCCATGAGCTCTAAGGAAAAAACACATATTCTTAATTATTAAAACTTAGGTCCACTTTTTGCTATCATATATAATGTTCTATTTTGACAAAATAGGTGATCTTAAGTTCCAAAGTCATTTTGATGTACTCAATATATTCAATAGCAAACAAGGGAGAATATTTGGGAATAAAAAGTGTTCCATCATGATCACATGCTTCTCCATTTATATTGGGACTTTGGAAAAAAAATCATAAGTCTTAAGGTGATTCAAATCACAAAATTGACATTAACTCAAAATTTAAAGGTTTATAATTGTCCATTGTGAACTTAAAAAAAATGAATGAATGTTGCTTAATTAAAATGTTAAACTATGAACACTTTTTTAACATAACTATGATGACTTTAATGACTTTAATTATTTAAGAAGTTAAACATTGATTAAAGTTCTTAATAGTTAGTCATTATATGTTTTATTCGCAATTGTTAACTAGTTCATTCTTCATTCATGAGGAATCTCCTCTATTAGATAGTAGCTTCTTTTCATTCTTCCTAGAGCATCATTTCTCTTGAAACAACAGGTGGCAATGTCGGGACATACCTGGTGATTTGTTTTATTAATGTTTTACGTCTACTTGTTTTATTTAATGATAATTGTGTATTAGATTATCTTTAACATGCGTGACTCTTGTTTTATTAATGTTTTATGTCTACTTGTTTTATTTAATGATAATTATGTGTTAGATTATCTTTAACCATATTAGGATGGGTTGCTTTTGATATCTATACCCATGGTAATCAAGACTTAAGTTATGAATGGGTTTGGATAAAATTTATTAATAACAAGAGCCATTTGGTGGTAAATGTTCTTGGACTTTGACAATAAGATGTTTTCAAATTTAAAACAATTTTATTTTGTGAATGACCAGTTCAGTGGTTTACTTGGCTTCATTTATGTATTTTTGACTCAACTTCATTTCTGTATTTTGTCCCTTTATTTATTGTTGGTTTGGTTAGTATACATGATGTTGCAACTAATTTCATTGCTTTTAAAGTAGCACTTGCTATGGAGTGAATTTGAAATATAAAGTGGAGTGAATTTGAAATATTGAAACATTCACTTGCACATGCCCTTTGC
The DNA here is from genome assembly GCA_027924585.1 of Larix kaempferi. Lineage (NCBI taxonomy): Eukaryota > Viridiplantae > Streptophyta > Pinopsida > Pinales > Pinaceae > Larix > Larix kaempferi. Next base: position 27,627,187 of record BSBM01000372.1, on the reverse strand, counting down.
ACTTGCACATAGTTAGAAACAAAGGACATGATAGGATAGCATAGGGATTATTGTTTGTTATTTCTTTCGTTATTATTTCCCATTTCAATTAGTTTTCTGTTATTGATCATTAAAAGTAGAGATTGTTATAAAGACAAAAAACCTAGTAATGTATATTGTTTATATAAATTTGAAAACATTTGATTAAACTTTACTTTTTAAATTTATTTTGTGTCATTTTCATTCCATAAGTAGCTCTTTCCCAACTAGCTTGAGTTCCAGCTAACTTGAACTCAATCTTGAGTTCCAGCTAACTTGAACTCAATCTTGAGTTCCAACTAACTTGTTCACACAAATGGAAAGCTCTTGCTCGCACAAATAGTAGGTTCACACAAATTGGAAGTTATTGCTCACACAAATGCAGGCTCTTGCCAATGGAAGAGCTTTAGACTTATGAAGTTTAAAAACTGAGAAGCCCAATTGGGTAAATTGCCTCTTTTTCGGTTTCACATCTGCTGTCAACGCCATGTGAATTTAGAGATTTGAAAGGAGCTCCATATTTATTGGACAATTGACATATAACTTTAACTTCTTATTTTAATAATTAATACTATAATATTTTTTTCCATATAATGATCTATAATATCGATATCCATTGCCTTGAATCTTTAGCCTTATTTACACATCATTTATAAAATCAATTCTAAATGCATGCTTTAAAGCATGTCATGCCTAAAGAAGCATATCATGTATAAACGCTTTACAACATGTCGTGTCATATGGAAAGCATGGCATGCTTTGCTTTAAAGCATGCCATATCTACATGTTTCAATACTAAATAATAATTTTAATATGTATAAATAACTTATAAGTTTAAATGCATTTTAAATTTATAAATAAAATGTACATAAAATGCAACTCTATTTCCTTACAGAAAATCTAAAATAAGCTTATGGAATATATAAATCGCTATTCACATGCATATCCAAACCTAATTCAAGATCGTTGTATAATAAAATAAAGTATGATAAAAAAAAATGAGGGTTTAACGCACTGTATCCCTTCCTTGAGTCTATGTATGATCATAACCATATGTACTGCACAAAAACTCGAAGTTGTTAAAGAGTGTAAAAAGCCTAATGACAATTCTGAAAGTGAACGAGCAGCGTAGCACAGCGCAAAAACTCACTCTAATATTTGTTAATAAATTGTGAAAATCAATGCTCACTTCGGTAGAGAGACATGATAGCTTGCCTGCCCTTTTTATTTTGTGTGTCTATATTATTTATTTTTTATAGTGTGTAATAGGTTTAAAAAAACTATTTTTAAAATGTGTTTGGATCTTATCAGTATACAATAGCCATTGATCCAGATCAACTCAATCCACATTTCAGGATTCTGGAAGGAGCCAGTTGACCAGCCTGGAATGCTTGACTATAAGAAGTAATTCCTTTACAACTTTACCATCTTTGTTGGGGAAATTGACGAGTTGTAGTGTGTTTTTCCTTTTGCAATCTATCGGTTGCATTGTTTGAAATACGTGTGGCTAAGATGTGCAACTTCATGGCGTGCATTATGTAATTTTACTATTGAAATTCAACAAAAACAACAACAATTGTTACATTTGACAATTATTTATGTTCATTGTATTTATGTTACATTTGGCAGGTCTCTCCAAAAGTTTTATATTGCTCTGCGCTACTTAAATATCCACGATCCTTTCCCTTTCCTGTAAAGAATTCAAGAACAATAAACTAAATAAAACTATAATATGTACATACCACAAGATCACAATGACAGGGCTTATTGAGTATCGTTGAACCTATCATTGCGTTTGGAAACACCAAGGGATTACAGCTGTTGACATTGGAGCAACTCACACTAACAATAACAGAAATTTGAGTTCATGGGACTTCTATCAATTACAGAGCTTTTTATCCCCATTGTTATGTGCTCTCTTAGACTTGCCAAAAAAACTTAAGCGAATACATGCTGCAGAGGGCGAGCCATGATTAATGGAGCAAGGAGAAAGACATTAAAACAAATTCCTGCCAAAACCCATACGAAGCATGGCTGGGGGTAGGCGAAAACCAGGTGACATGGTATCAGACAACTATTAAATGAGAAGTTCATATTGCATCTGACTGACATCGGCGCTTGAATTCTTGAAATATACGTTGTAAGATAATAGTAATGACAAGAATAATGAAAGGATAGGAAAACTACAAACCCATCAAAACTTATGAATTAATTTCCAATGTTGTACTTTAAAAGTAAAACTAAGGCCACATACCTTCCCTTCCATATGTTTGTGGAGACTAGACGCCCTCCAGTTCGTTTGGTAACACGGGTGTTGTCACAGGTTTTGAACATTTTGAGTGGAATCCTGTTAAAATAATTAGCAAAAGTCCATCGCCTAAGAGCTAATCCAGAATTTTGCTTGTTTTTGCTAGTAAAGTACCACTAACTGATTTCAATCTATAGATTTCTAAAAGGACTGAGCTTGGCATGATCCCGACAACCAGAAATTGCCTAATTAAAACGCTGAAACTAGGAAAAAAAGGCATAGGGAAACACAAGGCAGAGACCAAACAACTTTCATGAAGCACTGAGAACGTAGCATGAGCTTTGATCCAAAGAGAACCGTGCACTGCTTGGAGCATTGAAAAAACATTGAAAACAGTCCCATCAAAACAAGCTCTAAAAACACCATTTCCCACACACACAATCCATGGTTAGCACAGTTTGCAGATCATTAATTAATTATATTGAGGCTTGCAGGCACCTGCTATCATTATGGTAAATTAATTAATTCTATTGCAGGCACCCGCTGTCATTATGGTAAATTAATTAATTGTGTATTGAAGGCAGCTCAGCCCACGAAAACCCTATTCAAAGTTGATACACGAATTAAATGTCGTCACACGCGATATTATCAATGGTGCGCGATATTATCAATGGTTGTAAAACCCTCCAGGCGCATGTCGCATGACATGCGGCCCATTTAATCCACCCAGATGTTTTTAACGAATTAAATGCCGTCACACGCGATATTATCAATGGTGCACAATATTATAAATGGTTGTAAAACCCTGCAAGCGCGTGTTGTGACAGACAGCCCATTTAATCCACACAGAGGTTTCTAATGCAATGCAGGATGATATGCAAATTCAGCAAGCTGAGACGATATTGTAACATACGCTGGAACCGCACTGGCGCAACAGCAAACACGAAAATCTAAAAAAAAATTGTATAAAGTTGTAAAGTCTGAACAACATTAAAAACATGCTACTCTTATGTGTCATCTGAAGGCCTAACATCATCCCGCTGCCCCCTCCTAGGCACGAAAAAACAAGGATGACGTTAGGTCATGCAACCAATCAAATTTTTTAAAAATTATTTTTAAAATTCAAATTTATAAAAGAATATTTCAACTTTTATTGAAACTATAGGCATTGGAAAAACATTTATAGGCTTTCACCAGATGAATAGGTATTCATCGATCTATATATGATCCCCTTTGGGGACATAACAAGAGTCACGAACCTGCATTGGTTTTTTGTTTATGAAAAATGCAATTATCTATCTTACTCTATGCTAGGCAAGCTGTGAACATGTTAACAACAAACTATTTAACAACCTTTGCAAGCATACCCATAACAAAAAGAAGCAAGTTGCAAAATTACAAACAATTATTAGTTGAGAGCATAAAAAAGAGCTAGTACATTTTATAAAATACAGAAAGAAAATTATCTTTTCTAGTAAAATCATTTCAAAAGTGGAGATATGCATAGACTATGTATGAGCATAAACTATGTATTATTGAATATATCTAAGATTGGGAAATGTAACCTATGCAACAAACTATTTAACACACTCTTTGTAACCATCATCCATAAGAAAAAGAAGACATGATAAAGCAAATTGCAAAATTGTTGATTTTATAAAATACAAAAAGAAAATTATCTTTAACTATAAAATCATTTCAAACTTATTTGAGTCTATCATTTTAGAAGTATTTTTTTAATATTTAGTTAAGGAAAAGACTTTAATATAGTTTCTTGATATCTACAAAAATCTTGTAAAACAAACTTGCTCTTCAATTTACCACCTCCAAACTTGAAAACAAATAGCTCAATTATTGGGTTACTTTGCCATTAGTAAATGTGGGGCTGATTTGAGTTCCTAATTTTGTTTAAAAATATTGTATGGTAGTAGATGTCCAATTTATAAATGTGTTTTGTGTTGCATGTTTGCGAGACTATTTGCGGGTTATTAAAAATATTGATGTTTCTTTTCGAAACAAATCTTAATGTTCAGCCAACTGATTGCTTTTTTTGAAATTGGATTTGTCTTCTTGTTTACAGCTTAGTGGTATTCATTTTCTGGCTTTTGTATTAGACGTTATAATGATGGTTTTTGATACCTAAAGGTATCATACTTCACAAAATTACCAGGTTCACAAAAAAACGCATTCGACATACCCATGGGTGAATCCACGAATGTGGTTCACCATTTTTGGCGGATCACAAGGGGAAAATTCATTTTTCGGACCCTCGATCAAGGTAATTTCAAGCCCTCGATCGAGGTTTCATATGCTCGATCGAGGGTTTAAAAATACCTTGATCGAGGGCTTTAACATACCTAGATCGAGGATGTTTTAAATCCTTGATCGAGGGTCTAACCAAACCCTCGACCGAGCCAAACCTCGATCGAGGGTCTAACCAAACCCTCGACCGAGCCAAACCTCGATCGAGAGTTTCGTTAGACCCTCGATCGAGGGTTTGTTCAATCCGTCAAAAAAAAAAAAAGGGTCCGGGCGGTTGTGTAGTGGGTTGACAGACCCTCGATCGAGGGAATGCGACATAGAAAAAAAAACAAAACAGGGCTCGACGGGCCCTATTTTCGTGCAGTGGCTTGACAGAGACAAAGCAACAACGATCGGGGACCTTGACCGAGCACACTCCCGACGCCACCTCCCCATAGGAACGCCATGATGTCATTTATTCCACCATGTGGGTAGAAATCTACCATTTGTTAGGTTATTTAAAAAAAAAAAATCGTATTTTATGTATAAATTTGTGTTTTTTATTATCAAATCTAAGTTTAATTTGGTTTTCTAGAAATGGCTAGGATGTAGGCATTGAAACTAAACCGCCATTGAAACCGAAAACCGCCATTGAAACCAAACTTATTGAAAAAAAACCATTTGATTTAACTAAAACAAAAACCTATTTCAAACCAAAACAAAAACCCATTTCAAACAAAAACAAAAACCAAATTTGAAATAGATTTAGGGTTTTAGATATTTGTCAGTTATTTGTTTAAATTATTTAATTTATTTTTGTTTTTATATCAACCGGTAGCATTTCAATTTTCACCCCATAAATGGTACCGGTTTTATTTTAAAATGTGATTTTACAAGCAGAAATGCTGCCCATTTTTTTTCAATCCTCCGAGAACGCCAAGAAGATTGAAAAAAAAAACATTTGAACCTAAAACAGAAAACCATTTCAAAACAAAAACCAAAACTATTTTAAATTTGAAATACTTTTAGGATTTTAAATTTATTTTGCATTTATTTGTTTAAAAATTATTTGGTATGTGAATTTGCAAGCAGAAATGCTGCCAATTTTTTTTCAATCCTCCGAGAACGCCAAGAAGATTGAAAAAAAAATCATATATTAATATTAATATTATAATATAAAAAATTAAAAAATGAATATTAATAACATATATAATCATATATTATTTATTAATTTTTACTTAATTTATTTTAAAAAAATAATATTTAATATTAATAATATAATATAAAAAATTAAAAATTGAATATTAATAATATATAATCATATATTATTAATCATAACCATAACCATAACCAACTTACCAAATTGTCCTAAATAGGATACCCTCTCGGGCCATGAAAAGTATGTCCACAATGTGAGCATCAATGAAGATAAATTGGCCTGGAACCATAATGGATAGCTTGGAAAAATTCCCAACATCAGGTGGCCTAACGTCATTAGATGATGTCTCTAAATTATATAAGCCACTACAAATGCATTTTGCTGGACTAGACTACATGTGATTGGATTAGATTTTTCCACCATCTTTGTGGAATACAAACTACAATTCAACAATAAAAACACCTTTTTAAAAATATGGACATTTCTAAAATGTAAAAATTATAAAAATGGCTAGACAAATAAAACTTACGGAAATGCTCTTTGGAAATTGGTAATGGATGACTATAGGTCCTCTTAGAACAAGCTCATATTACCTAACATTACTTTGTCAACCTTATTGATTTTAAGGAAAATACAATGAAAGAATATTATTTTATTTCTATCCTTTAAGTCCCTTGACCATAGCATTATGATTGTTATTAAAAAATATTGGGACTAGTGGTCAAAGAGGGATACATTCGTGGATTCACCCATCCATTCATTACTAGTCAAGCTAATTTGTCTCATTAGTATATTTTCAAATTATAATAATTTCTTTGTTATTATTTTGAAATGTAATAAACTATATAATGGGTTGTGATTTTGATTTTGATTTTTCTATTAAATCAAATCATAACATAATTTTTACTTAATTCAAATTAGATTAATTGTTAATTTCAAATTCGCTCGTACAGGATATATTAAATTAGAAAATTTTCTGTAGTTACTCAAATTCGCGGATATATTAAATTATAAAATTTTCTGTAGTTATTCAAATTCACTTTCTGCTGCTACCAAAAATCAAATATAGATTAATTTGCACATTGCATTTAGATGTAGTTTGCATTCCTTTTAGAATGGATTTTGCATTTACGAATTTAGGATCACGTTAACCACAAAGTCTCCTTTTCAAGGATAAACATTTGGTTAGCGGAAATGGAAATGGGGCCTTTATTCCCGTGAGAAGTAGATACGCTAAACGGTTTAGGGTTTGATTTAAGAACCTTGATCAAACAACTTCCCTTACGTTGACAACCGATCAATTCTGCCCATAAAAAAATGGCGTAGGAGGGCTGAGGTAAAAATAACTAGTTTGTTATTTTAAGTTTCAATTATTTTATTAATCATTTATCCTCTGGATTTGAAATTTTAGTTTTTTATATTTTATTCTTCTATGTCGTTGCACATACACTGTACGGTGGGGTAGATCACAAACTAACCCTTAGGAGTTAAGTATTTTCACTATTTTATTATTCAATGGCTCTTTTTGAAACCCCTATTTGGAGATGTGTTTCAGGACGGGTTAACTGTAGCATTCCATTTGAGATAATTGAACTCTTGTTGAAAAGAAAATTTGATGGGGAAAGTGAAATATGTGCATGTGAACATGTTTCTCAATTTATTCAAGAATGTATTGCTAATGATGTTTACCATGAAGGTGTCATGTGTAGGTTATTTACTTTAATTTTTGGAGACTGAGTTAAGAATTGGTGTGAAACTTTATTAGTTGCATCCATTCATATTTTAGATCAATTTGTAGTTGAGTTTTTGTTTGCTTTAAATAATTTTGATTACCATAAATTGTGCAAAGAATTGAATTGTCTCAGGAAAGATAAGGATGAATCCATTAGAGGACTTCGAAATTAGGATTATACATCTTTGTAGAAATTTCCCTTTGAATCACATACCTTCTATTACTAAATGGTTTCCATATCTTATTTGTTTTTCATACATACAAGATCAACCAAATATTAGTCAATATGAATTATGCCTTAATAGTCATTCACGAGATAATTTAGATGAAGATTCAGAAGTTGTAGAAATCTGACACTGTTTGCCAACTTTTTTCACTTTGATCGATCAGAAGGAACAAGAGATTTTTGAAAATGTAAATATTAATTTATCAATATCTTCTTTATATGAAATTTTAAGAAAAGGTGAAGAAAGTTGTCATACTTTCCAAGATAGTACAACTATCTCAGAAGTGAAAGAGATTGAGAATAAAATTTGTGATCATGCTATTGAAAAATATTCTCCTAATTTAATTAAACAAGTCTAAGATCCAATTATGGGAGATTCCATTTTTGTTCTACAAATTTTCAATTAGTTTTTGAATCTCCTCTTTCTGAAAATTCTAGTAATTTGCTCTCATATTTACCTTTCTATAGTGAACATGATTGTATTTCATATTACTTGTCATGTTCAAATTTTTCAAAAGAGCATACTAAACACCGTGATCAATTTATTTTAGGAGAAGAGATTAATTCACAATTGGAATCCAATACAAATATTCTAATATTCTAATAGAGGATGAGTATTCTTCAAAAATATTTTTATTTTTTTTTATCTAGGGATGCTTTTCATTTCCTTTCATCTTCAACTTATTTTTCATTGTACCTTGAAATGTTTGATAATTGTACTTCTCACGTGATCATTTCAGAGCATTTAGAATTTCATCCTGACTGGCCATATTTTAATAGGGTGCAAGATGATAATAACTTATGCTTAGAATATGAAAAGAATAAAACTTATTCTCATCAATCTGTTGGTTTATTGTCTTCCACATGGGAAGAAAAGAATGCTTGAAATAACTTATTTTTCGGAATGCCTCCTATTGATTCATCTCCACTTTTATTCAATGGAGAATTTTATTGTTTAAATGATAAACTATTTGAGACTGAATATTCTACTGAAACTAATCATGTTAATGGTTCTAATCTTTTTAATGATAACATGCTTAATATGAAGAGGAATGACATCTCATTTAATTTAAAAAAATCATTGCATGAAGCACCTCAGTTTCGACCACGTTAGATTCTCATTCATTTGGTACAATTACTGAAGCAAACAATTCCATTCATAATGAACATCATTCATCTATAAATTCATCTCAACTTTTCTATATTGATCATTTTACAATTCATGCTAGGATCGCATATTGGATTGAGGATTCTTACCTCAAGAAGTTTCCAATCAATGGTACAACCTTATTTTTCTTCATTTATGGATAGATTTTACAACGGTAAGCACAATGCATTTTGTTTAATCTTTCTTTTACCGACATGCCATTTCCAATTACTGATTGGGGAGATTTGTCATCCTTTTTCATGCATGTAATTAATGTATGATTCTTAAACCATTGTCTATAGTTCGTCTCAAGGATCATGACTGTATCTTTCTTTTCAAATTTTGAATCCATTTGACCCTGTCGGTAGTCAACTGAAGTTTCGCCAGGTATGAGTCTTTTGCTTGTCAGTTAAGATTTTCTTACTTTGTTAGCTTCTAATTCTTTCTTTTTCCTTTTGATTTGTGATATGATTGTATACATGCATTTCTTTGGTGAGAATTTGGTTTGGATTTGGATTTGGTTCAACAGATTCGTAGCTTTCTGCCTTATGGGGTATCACCTCTCATTGATGGTACAAAATACTTGGTCTACTTTATTAAACCAAACTGGTCTACTTTTATAAACATGTCCCATCAAGAGATCATGCACTCATGAATTGCAAACGGATTTAATTTTTCAAAAAACCCAATCCTATACTTCCAGGATTAACCCAATCCTATACTTCCAGGCTCGGAAGTTATCAGCACCTTCAATCTTATCCTCAAGCTTGGTGTGGTGAGACATCTTAAAGAGTACTTCAAATGGAAATAGAAAAGATTAAGGTCTTACCACTTGAAATGCTGAAAACTGGATCTGGACCAGATTAGGGTTTGTTGAAAAAACCCTAAAAATTCAAAATGTGAATTTCAACTTTCTGAAAGGATAGAAAGATGCGCCTTGATGAGCTGATTAGCCTGGTGTATTCAGAATTTGAGATCAGCAGAGCTTTACCCTTCAGATTTTCCTTTTTGTCCTCTCGGGTTCACTGGGGAGAGCCCTGAATTAGGGTTAGATATTGCATATTTGGAGCAGCAATGAGATGCCAACTTAGACAAAATTGCTCAAATTAGTAAATGGGACAACATCACAATAGAAAAATTTATGACAACCCCTGCCAACTGTTATGTGGAAATCTTGTTTTCTTTTCAAAATTTAAGAAAAGGAATGCAAAGATTACTAGGAAAGTCTATCAATGTGAATTGAGCTTGGATAATTTGAATCCATTGCATATTTCACATATGATGGAAATCTTCAATCAATGGGAACTATATTTTGAACAAAAGGAGGAACAAAAGGAAACAAAATATTCTTCTCAGGAGACAAAAAAGGAACCAATTTCCCATCTTTAGAAAATTGGTTGTAACAGGAAAATGGAGACAAGGGCATTATTTGATGTATAAATAAATAAATAATCATTTTGGAGAGTTGGGGGGTTGCACCTTTATAACTCAGACCTATATGTTTCTATTAGTTATGGAATACTTGCATATTTTTGGGAAATTCAATTGAATAAATGTGACAAATTGTGTTCTGCAATTTCTGTCAGTTTATATAGTTTCATCATTTATTATTTTTCATGTGAAATTCCTTTCCTATGATATATTTGAGTTTTATCTTAATTAATGATAAATTAAATATGAGAGTGCATGTCATATTTTCTAATTATTACTTGTTAGGAGATGATATATGCATATGTGTCTAACATGTTATTGAATTTATGAATTATTTCTTTCAAATCAGTAATTTATCATTCAATCTTGGATCTAATTTTTGCAGTTATGCTCTAGCTATGATATTTAGAACTAAATTTTAATAATGATAGATCAAATATAGTTAGAAGTTATGAAAATCAATTTTATTTATTTCTTTAGGTGGCTAACCGAGCCCACATATCGATATGAAGTTTCTATACCAAACGAGAGAATATCTAATTAGGATCTTCCATCAGGAAACTCTCCCCTTGTTGGTGGAGGAATTTTTCCACCAATCAACATGATAGAGCTTATGCAAGTTCACCTCCTTCTACATTTAGGTGCAGACAATCTTTTCATTTACATCTGAGCTACTCTCCCTAGTTTCCTAAATCAATAGCTAAAATGCTCTTCTTCTTAACCTCCTTCTTACAATTTATTGGATTTAGCTCTGGATGTAGCTTCCAACAATTATCTTTGGTATGAGCATTGATATTACATTGGTTACAATGGTTGCTTGGATCCTTGCACTGAGGTGTGGTGGCTATTGTCTTCTTATCTTTTCTTTTCCACTTCTTGTTTCCCTAAAAAACGCCTTAGTGATATATTTGCTTGGAACCATTTGGTTTTCCTTTCTTCTTATCCATCTTCAGATATCATGCTTTCACATATGCATCATTAATGGTCATAGGTTTAAAGAGAATTATTTTCCTCCTTGAATCACTGTGGAGACAATCGATATAAGATTGATTACAATGGCTACTTGGATCCTTGCACTGATGTGTGGTGGTTCTTGTCTTCTTATACTTCCTTTTCCACTTATTCTTTCCCTCCTTGGAAGTGCCTTAGTGATCTATTTGCTTGGATCCATTTGGTTTTCCTTTGCTTTTGTCCATATTAAGATACCATGCTTGCACATAAGACTCATCGATGGTCCTAGGTTCAAAGAGCATCTTTTTCCTCCTTAAATCACTCTAGATACCAACTAGATACTTGAGGAGTACCTTTTTTATGAACTAAGTGGTGCTATAATCTTGTAGACTCTTCCCTTCTGTTTCCCATAAGTAACACTAGTATATCCATTGGTCCCCTTTATACCCAATAGGGTGAAAATGAGACTTTATTGGGGTTTTAAACACCTCCTACTTAGTTACAAGTGATCATCCTCCAACCTAAGCATATGTGTGTGCCTTTGCTGACAAGTTTTTGCATGTCTCTCTAAGTTCAATAAGGAAAATGGTATATCAAAACCTAGATTAATGTGCATACAATACCCACCATAGTAGGATTATGATAGGATGGTGGAGACAGGGAAAACATCTAGACATTTAGAAATTAGATATTAATTATATTATATATTAATAAAAATGTAAAATAAATCAATAGACAAGTTATACCTATTAAAAATTAGTAAATCTAAATGTTGTTACTTTGATTATGAATCCATCATGGGAAATATTAAGTGAAGGACCATAAAAAATATCCCCACATGATGTGCATGTATGATAAAACAAAACACATTCACCTTCAAATGAGTATCCCTCGTAACCACTATATGAGAACACTATGCCAAGTTCTAAAAACAACTCTACAACAATGATGAAGAAGAGGCAGTGCTTTTGAAGAAAAAGAATAAGAAGAGAGACCACGAAAATTTCAAGCAAAAAATTGCATAGAAAAGAAGAAAAAATGTAATGAAAAGGGCATAGGCCAAGGATACAACATAGGGTCATAGAAAAAAATAAAAGCGTGTATAGTCTCTTTTATTTTTCCTTAGATATAGGAAGAAACTATTGAGTACATTTGTTTGACATGTGAATTCGCCCAGGCGGTTTGGAAGGAAGTAACTCAGGCTATGGTGGGAGCTCACAAGTTGAATAAGGAGTCTTTTGTTGAATGTCTATTGTACTGGATTTCCAACAGGGCTATGGTAGATCATATTGAACTCATGTATATTTTTGCCTACTAAATTTGTTGGACAAGAAATCATATGACCTTCCACGATTAAGTTTTAACTCTAGCATTGGTGGATCATAGCATCAGGCTAGCGATGGAAAATAATATACATAGCCCAAAGTCACAATTGTCTCAGAATCTATTCATGCCTGATATAGACCAAGGGAAACCATGCGACTTCCTCGATGGTGCAAGCCAAGGAGAACCATGCATTTGCGGTGCTAGAGTTGTCCTGTTTATTAATAAGTAGATTTATTTTTATTTTTTTTTACCATGAGAAAGGAGTAACTCGTCAGGATTATATGGGAAAGTCCTAGTTCAAATTCGGCTCACTACCACTATAACCTAAGAATATATCCAACAGATCACAAGCCATATATACCAATAACTTATGACTTAGCAAGGAGCGAGACTTCCGGAGACCACAAACATAGTCCAAATCCAAAACTCCAATGAGATTCCCACCCCTCTAGCCTTATCACAGTGAGCCAATGTCTCATTGGGGGGGTTTCAACCTTGGGGGATTGATAATTAGAATTATTACCATATCTTATATGTAGTAGGTTAGGGTACAAACAATAGGCCAGAAATCTTTGGATTGTGGGTGTTTTTAAAGGTTGCAGTGGATAATTTATCAAAGTTCTTTAGGTCTTTGCGGATTCAAATATCATGATAGAGTGGGGTGATCCAAGGTTTGACATTCGTATCTTGGGTTTGTCTCACATTTTATATCATGCTATGGGAAATATCAACTATTTTGAGCACATTTCATTCAGTCATATTTATTGAGAATAAATACTAAGGAAAATGCTTTATGAAAAGAAGCCATGGACATTTAGGAGGGAACATTGAAAGTCTTAGAATTTAGAGGAGGCACTCTCACGTCTATCACTGAAGCATCCTTATATTAAACCTCAATATGTCTTCGAAGGGGGAGTTGATGGATTTTTGAGGGGTCTAAGGAATCTAGGGAATCCTTCACATGTAATCTAAGGAATCTTCAAATCACTTGTTCATTCAAACAAACCTTAGTAACTTTAGGAAATCCCCCATTAGTGTAGGCTTATCTCTCCTCACTTAAAGTGAAGGGAAAAATTACTTAGGTGACAGTTTGTAAAGTTTCCATAGTTTTACTTGGATAGAATCTTTTGAGTCCTTTCATTTAGGGTGCTAATTTTTGTGACAACATTTTGGCGTTGTTGTTGATGATCAAGGTCCTTTCCCTAGAAATCAGAATATTTAGCTTCACATTTTGATGGGGTCAACTTAAACATCCCATATGTTGACTCCACAAGTTTTTTTAGGCAAAAAACATTGTTCTAGAAGTGCTTCTTTCTGGTTACCTTGAGCTTGAGACAGTTTTTTAGGAAGAAAATCAAGTAAACTCTTAAGCTCCTAGTGTCACATCTATTGGTTTTAGCAATACTTCAACTTCAAATCCAATAATCATGGCCAAACCATGGTTGAAAAATGCTTACAAACCATTAGATATGAACCAAATTTTATGGATTTCCTCATGATATTCCAAATAAATTAGATTGGGTTCCTTTATTCATAGAAAATGATGCGAAAACAACTGAAGAAAACATTACTTGCTTCTATGACAAAACTAGAAGATTCAACATTGAGGAGGAAGATGTGGTTATGAAACTTTTTTCCTTGTCTTCACAAGAAAACGCCTAAACTTGGTTCTTGTCTCTTCCTGGTGGGGGTATTAAGACTTGGGAAGAATTTCATGATGAATTCATAAAGAAATGGGGTGCAAGGGTAGATGTGAGTACCATCTTGAATCAACTCCAAGAAATTAAGAAAAGGGAAAATGGCATTGTTTATGAATTTGACAATAGATTCATATCTTTGTTGAATAAGATCCCATATATAATCAAGTATATAGATAAATCCTTCCGCATCCACTACCTCAATGATTTTCAAGGGCAATTTGGCCTTCACTTAAGAAACAAATTCTTCAACCTTAACAAGTGCACAAGAATGGGATACAAAGATTGAAGGATTGTTTATTTCTTCTAAGGTTGATATGGGATCTATAAAAGCATCCACTTCAAAGGATGAAACTAAGCCTAGAACCATGAATAATGTTGAAACTACCATAGATCCTATTGTTTCCTTAACTCAAATATTTGAAAATATGTATTGCTAGGTTAATCCAATCTCAAACAACATTACTGAACAGAGTGACAAATCTAGAAAATGAGAGAGAATAGAAAAAGAACTTTACTCCTAGATTTCAACAAAATACCCAACCAAGAGGGAACCGGACATGGAAGCCTAGGCCTAGTAAAAAAAATATTCCTAACACACTTGCACCAACAAACTTAGTATATAAGGAAGACATTCCATGGTGCTTAAAATGTAATGAACCGCATAATGAATGGGAATGTCTGAACCATGGGGGTGAGAGTGAAAGTAAGGGAATGATAGAGTATATGGTTTATGCGCAGCTTTTATTATTTTTATTTTAATTCGACCACTCAATTTTCACCGCGTTGTTCGACATCGAGTGACAACCGTCCATGTGAAGTCTACCCATTGGCGCACGTACAGACAGGCTGACCACAGTCCATGTGAAGTCTATTCATTGGCGCACGTACAGACAGGCTGACCATCGTCCATGTGAAGTCTACCCCACACGGAATCTATGAGATATCAATCAGATTTGGCAGTAATAATTTGTTAGCAGTAATAGCCTTGTTTTTTCACAACCAAAAAGACATACTTTATTGAAAAAGTATAGAGGTACTATTCACCAGTTACATAACAGAAATCCAAAACCCAACAATTTGTTAGCAGTAATAGCCTTGTTTTTTCACAACCAAAAAGACATACTTTATTGGAAAAGTATAGAGGTACTATTCACCAGTTACATAACAGAAATCCAAAACCCAACATTCACCAGTTACATAACAGAAATCCAAAACCCAACATGCCAAAAGGAGCCGAGACGACACCAGGTCTGCCAAATGGATAGAAATGAACCACCCCAACTTCGGGTTAAAATGAGAAAACGGGATATACCAATCCCCCAGGAGTTACATGTGCCTCAGATAGATCGAAAGAAAGAGAAAAATAAAATACAAAGGTAATGAAACAGAAATGACAAGTCCGATCACCAGCGAAATGAAAAAATACCATCAGGCAGTAAATATGTTCCAGAATCCCTGAGAGAGAAAGTTGCCCTCCATAATCTCGAAAAATATCCTGCTGGCAACGGACCCAAGACCACAACGAGATAGTGAATCTGCTTCAGTGTTGTGTTCACTAAAAATATGGATAATGGATGTCTGTGGACATAAGCAGATGAGTGACATAGTCTGATCCAACCAAGTAGTGAGTGCCAAGGCATTTATAATTGCTTGAGCATTTGCCCAATTCACGATGGTCAACGAGTCACCTGCAGCCTGCTCCAGGGTAATCTTTGCTTTAGTAGAGAAAAATAGTACAAGCCACAGTGATAAAAGTTTCCCTTTCGTATTCCTGCTCCAGGGTAATCTTTGCTTTAGTAGAGAAAAATAGTACAAGCCACAGTGATAAAAGTTTCCCTTTCGTATTCGTTCCATCACCACCATGAAACCATAGCTTTATATAAGCTTGTTAGCAGTAATAGCTTGAACGTGCAACTTTCCAAAATCCCAATAACTAAATGAAATGAAGATGGTATTTGTCAATTCACTTACATATCTAAGCCCTAAACTAAAAACATCATCATATTATAATTCATTTCACTTTTAC
This sequence comes from Larix kaempferi, assembly GCA_027924585.1. NCBI lineage: Eukaryota > Viridiplantae > Streptophyta > Pinopsida > Pinales > Pinaceae > Larix > Larix kaempferi. The sequence continues at coordinate 27,610,982 of BSBM01000372.1, read as the reverse complement.
ATAAAATAAAAACTAGTTTGAAAATTGTCTCAACAACATATATGCTGGTTACCAGTTTTGTGGCTAGCTATGAGGAGTTTTTGGAATTGTTTTAATATCTTATTAATAGGGATATTAATATTTGTTTATATATTACACGGACCCAGATTTCTCATCATCTACCCAAGTCATGGGTGAAATTTGACTTGAATTGCTTTTTTCATTGGAAACAATGACTTGGATTTCTCCGAATACGAAGAAACATTGCAAGCATGAAATAAATCATTACTTTATGTAAAGAAAGATGTCTAATTACAACTTTGAAGTGATCACTCAGCACTGCATGGAAGCTCATTGGACATCAAACTTACTCTTAGAGACTTGGTGCGTACTATGGACTTGTCACATATTGAAAGAGAGGAACTGGTTAAGATATTCTTAATTAATACTATCATATTTTGATTTCAATACACTGAAAGAGAAATAAGATGAGGTCAAAGAAAAGCCAATGAAGGGGATATGAATTATAAACAATCATTTTCAGTTTTCCCAAGACAAATAATTCACCAAGACTAAGATGAATCCAAAAATACAAAATCGACATTCAAGAATATATATCAGAGTTACATGTCTCAAAATTAGGCGAAGACTCACACAAACTAACATTACTAAATAGGAGATGTCAAAAAAATAGAATGAGAAAGAACTGTTGTGGAGAGTATTCCTTACATATGTTCATCTGTCTGTTGAGGATTGAACAAGAGTTCCTCAATTGAACCATGTAAAGCAGTAAGGCGATGCTACTTTTCTATATAAGGGAACCATGTAAAGCAGTAAGGCGATGCTGCTTTTCTGTATAAGGGAAATAAATCTGCATGTCTGCTCCAGGAGAAACAATGTTGAATTTGGGATCAAAAACATCAATTCCGTGAACCACACGGTAGAGACCAAGCATGGTGAAAGCAGTGTGGCTTTCATACTATCCAACATTATCCTTGCTGCAGTAACAAATTCATTTATTTATATGTACGTACTAAAATACTCGATACTTCTAATTAGTTCACAACAAGAAAATAAAAAATTGCCCTTTTCGGTTTTCAGGTCTCACATACTAAGAATAATAGTTTAGCAAATTCAGAACAAATAAATAAACATGAATTTTAAAATGCTCTCTAAAGAAGGATAACGTCAGACCTTCCTGCAATCTCTTGATATGTGCTAGTGATAATGAAATTTGCATGATTCATTGCAAATAGATCTGCAGTAAACTGGCAAGAGAAGTGGTATTTTTCTTCAAAAAAATTCCAATATATGTTTGAATCTGGGTATTCGATTTTCTCCAAAGCGTGGCCTATGTTGCATTGAGATGACAAAGAAGATATGTTTTTAGACTGGATTTTTTTAGAAAAACGAAACCTTTTCTAGCTGCAGATATACAAAAGCACATGGCAAGTGAAAAAACCTAAGTGATTCCTTCTTTATGTGCAATCAAAGATGCGACTAAATTTCCATTACTGTAATTTCCAATAATCAGGTTGACCTTTCAGCTCTGCAGTGACTCTTCATTTGTCACATCCTACAACAGCATGCCAAAAATCATAAGAAGACGATAGACTAGTAACACCTTGCCATTCTGTTACCAAAAGATTGCTAGTTATACTGATAAAATAAAAATGTTAAAAGCATAAAAGAGATAAAATGGAGGAAAAATGAATAGATTGCAACATTGATGATCTTTAACCACAATTAAAGACTGTGACATCTTTAACAACAATTAAAGACTACGATATTGATAAACGGTAGCATTGATAATATTTGACAGCAATTAAAGACTCTGTGTAACGGGAGGCGACCTGTAATAAGTCCAACTGCAACAATAGGAGGAGATGAATGGAAATCCAAATCAAAGGGTTGATCCTCTAGTTCAATATCCATCTATATCTATCTGTCCCTTGCTATCGCCAGCTCCTCTATACCCTTTGAGATTGAATATGACGCCTGCAAGGATTGATATGCAAAAGAAGAGATTTAGGAAAACTAACCAGTTTGATTATATTGGACTTGCTAACAAGGAATATCAATATTAAAAAAATAAAACCTTTAGTAGAGGATTTATAAATGTGTACTCAAAGCCCTTTACCAGTTTGATATTATCCTGAACACAAAGGACAATATATATTCTTAGAATATGTAGAAAGAATAGTCACCAGTGCAAATTAACGCAAAAAACTCATATAAGAAACTAACTGTAATCCTATAATTTCCATTTGGAGAATTTCTTATATCTATTCGGAGAATTTCTTGTAAGAATGAAGGCCCTCATTATAGATCTCTCTATAATTTGGACATTCTAGAAACGTAAGAGAACTAAGAAAAGGTTGTAATAAAATTTAAGAGATTTTAGGGTTTTTGGCACGTCGAGGTATACGATGCCTATAGCCGGATAACATAACAGATCCAAGGTTAATATGGATCTGTCCTAGTACAGACCTTTAACACAGAGCTTCATGATTAGCCTATAAACCAAGAGAGAAAGTGAACGAATTGAATCAGAACTAACCTGAACATAAGAAGAAGAAAAAGATGTCGACGCCGATGAGAAGAAGGTATGTGAAGCAGCCTATCGCATATTTCCATCCTGACCATTGCTGAATTTGCAACACAGAAACATAATAGAATAATAACACCAAGAACGCAATCTCTGCAACAACTTTACCTCATCGTATGAAAATTCAAGTGTTATTTTCATCCTTAGGGGACGTACAAAACAGAGAGTAAATGTCCCAAATATGAGTTAAATCTACAAAGGTTTAATATGATGACTACTGATAAACGAGGAAGATAACTACAAAAATGAAACAATTTGCAGTGATATGGCATAGCAAGGTGAGAAGACATAGATCGTCTAAGTACTATTAGAGGAGCATGAATCACTAAAAATGATAAGAATTATTGTGAATTGTATCGAACTTGGAAAACCAGCTTGTTAATTCAGGGTGGGTGGTATCCTTCTGCCACATGGAATCGACAAACACACATAATTGAAATTTTTCTACTAGCCTCTTTGTTTCTAGAGTGATAATTACATTTGAGTACTTGGTCTAGGAAGATGCACATAACCGACTCCTCCTTTGGATTCAAACCCATGAGCTCTAAGGAAAAAACACATATTCTTAATTATTAAAACTTAGGTCCACTTTTTGCTATCATATATAATGTTCTATTTTGACAAAATAGGTGATCTTAAGTTCCAAAGTCATTTTGATGTACTCAATATATTCAATAGCAAACAAGGGAGAATATTTGGGAATAAAAAGTGTTCCATCATGATCACATGCTTCTCCATTTATATTGGGACTTTGGAAAAAAAATCACAAGTCTTAAGGTGATTCAAATCACAAAATTGACATTAACTCAAAATTTAAAGGTTTATAATTGTCCATTGTGAACTTAAAGAAAATGAATCAATGTTGCTTAATTAAAATGTTAAACTATAAACACTTTTTTAACATAAGTATGATGACTTTAATTATTTAAGAAGTTAAACATTGATTAAAGTTCTGCAACAGAAAAACTAGGACACGAAATCCATATTGAATAAAAAGATATATTATTGAATTGATAAGATGCTTAACGTTTTACAAGAGCTCGCCTTTTATAAGGTTTGAGCATTCTTAAGAAGGGTTACGTCCCTTCAATTAAACTAATTAATAATTTACTGATTAATTTAATACAATATTTAATATTCATAGCATTGCCACTCCCTTTTAAAGAGCTTTGTCCTCAAAGCAATGGTAATGAGGGATGTAACTGTCGAAATTGTTCTGATTCCCATGTTGCATCTTCTTCGGAAAGATTTTTCCATTTTATGAGGTATTCTTTAATGACTCGTGTTCTTAATCTCTTCTCTCTAGTAGCAATGATAGATTATGGCTCGAATATGATTCTTCCTTCTTCATCTAACAAGGGAAGTATTGTTTGTGCCTTCTGGTGTTGACCTATCATCTTTTTCAAACATGAAACATGAAAGACATTGTGGATGCGACTTGTAGTTGGCAATTCCAACGCATATGCCACCTGACTAATCTTCTTATTGATTTGATATGGGCCATAAAAACGTGGAGCCAATTTATTTTTTCCACCTTGTTTAAGTGATAATTGTTTATAGGGTTGTAGTCTTACATATACCCAATCTCCAATTTCAAATTCTCATTCTGTTCGGTGTCGATCTTCTTGTTGTCTCATTCTATTCCTGGCAGTATTCAAATTCTCTTTAAGTACTTGGACAACCTTTTGGTTTTCTTCTAAATGGTCATTTACTGATGCGACCCTTGCTTGGTTGGTGATGAAATCCTTCCATTTTGGGGGTTCATATCCATATAGGGCTTGAAATGGTGTCATTCTTGCAGATGTATGATAAGTAGAATTATACCACCATTCCGCAAGATGTAGTCATTGGAACCATTTATTTTGCTTATCAGTTACAAAACAACGGAGGTAGGTTTCTAAGCATTTATTGACAACTTCTGTCTACCCATCTTTTTGGGGATGATAAGCTGAGCTCATGTTAAGAGACGTTCCAATTTGCTTGCAAAACTCTCTCCAAAAGTTCCCTTTAAACATGGCATCCCTATCACTTACTATAATCTTTGGAAAAACATGTAATTTGTAGACATTTTTACAAAAAGCTTCGGCTGTTTCTTTTGCCGAATCAGTTTTCTTCACTCCAAAAAAATGTGCATATTTGGTTAGCCTGTCTACCACAACTAGTATTTTGTCTTTTCCATCTGATATGGGTAGACCTTCAATGAAATCCATTGAAATTTCCTCCCATTTCTTATTTGGAATATGTAATGGATGGAGTAACCCCGGACTTGAGATATTCTCAGTTTTATTCTGCTGACAAATGTCACAATCTGCAACATACTTGTGAATGTCGGCATACATACCCTTCCAAAAGAATGATTGCCTTGCATTATAGTAGGTTTTAAAAATTCCTACATGACCAGCGGCTGGGCAGTCATGTGACTCTTTAAGCACCTTGGTCTTAAAATTGGAATTGGAACTTAAGTAAATACGTCCTTTGTACCATAAGAGATCATTCTTCCATTCAAACTTCGGATACTGATTTATTTTGTTAATTATGGAGCAAACCTCTGAATTCTTGGCTAGACTTGTATCTCTTCATCTTTCCTTGATAAAGCATCAGCTACTACATTGTCCTTCCCCCTTTTATGTAGGATCTCCATATCGAAGGTAGAGATTTTCTCTATCCACTTTTGTTGTTCGGTTGTTAATGTCTTATGTTGTAACAAGTGTTGTAAACTATTATGATCTGTTCGGATTAGGAATTTACTTCCCAAAAGGTATTGTTGCCATTTAATTAATGCATGCATGATGGCAAGCATTTCCTTGTTGTATGTAGACTGTAGGTATTCTCTTTTGTTCAACTTCTTGCTTTCAAAAGCGATTGGATGACCTTGCATTAGCATAGCTCCTATCCCAAACCCTGAAGCATCACATTCGATCACGAATGGTTTTGCAAAATTAGGTGTTGCCAAAACGGGAGTGGAAGACATAATTTGTTTCAATGTTTCAAAGCATCTTCTTTCTTCATCATCCCATTGAAAATAATTTCTTTTTAGGAGATTTGTTAGTGGGGCAGTGACATGTGCATAGTTCCTGATGAACCTTCGATAGTAACCTGTTAATCCCAAAAATCCTCGCAATTTTGAAACATTCTTTGGTTCGGGCCACTCCTTCATCGCCTGGATCTTCTTTGGGTCCACCTTAACTCCTTCCTTTGAGATTATATGACCGAGGTACTCCACTTCTTGCTTCCCAAATGTGCATTTTGACTTTTTTGCATAGAACTGGTTTTCCTTCAGAAGAGATAGAACCTCTTCTAGATGCGTCAAATGTTCTTTCCATGTCTTGCTATATATAAGGATGTCATCGAAGAATACTAACACAAATTTCCTTAGGTATGGCTGAAATAGTTCATTCATAGTTGCCTAGAATGTGGCAGGGGCATTGGTTAACCCAAAAGGCATTACTTTAAATTCATAATGTCCTTCATGAGTTTGGAAAGCAGTCTTTGCGATATCCTCTAATCTGACCCTAATTTGATAGTACCCTGACCTTAAATCGAGTTTCGAAAAATATTTTGCGTCATGAAGTTCATCCAGCATGTCATCGATGAAAGGGATTGGAAACTTGTTCTTAATTGTTATTTTGTTTAATCCTCTATAATCTATACATAATCTAAATGATCCATCCTTCTTCTGTACTAGACTGGAGATGCATAAGGGCTTCTACTCTTGGTGATGACACCACAATTCAGTAGATCTTGAACCAACCTTTCTATTTCTATTTTGTGGTGGTGGGGATACCTATATGGTTTAACCTTGACAGGATTTGACCTCGGTTTAATCTCGATTATGTGTTCTATACTCCTTTATGGTGGTAGCTACATGGGTAAGTCTTGAAATATGTGTTCATGTTTCTGGAGTAATTTTTGGATTTCCTTCTTGAATTCATTTCGTTCCTCCTCCTTTCCTTCAAGTTGATGACATTGTATTACGTATGCTGATGCCCCTTTTCGAATGAGTTTTTCCATATGCTGAAATGAAACTACCTGTGTGTTTGGTGGATGAAAACCATATAGCTTAAAATTTTGCCCTTGCCACTTAAACTTGATGAAATGTTTTTGATGATTGGCAGAATATGTTCCCAATGTTTGTAACCATTGGACTCCCAAAACGATGTCTACTCCTCCCAACGGTAAGGTGTAGAGTTCTGATTCCAGTTCGAAGTCTTGTATTTGAAGTCTCACCTTGTGACACTTTCCAACTTTTTCGATCTTCTTGCCATATGCAACCATCACCTTCATGTCTAGAACTGGATGTACGAACAACTTGAGTTTTCGTGCCACTCTTATATCAAGAAAGTTGCGAGTGCTTCCAGTGTCTACTAGCACTGTAACATTCTCATTTTTTATATGCCCTTTTAACTTGAGAGTCTGTGGTTGACTAATGCCTGTCATGGTTGCTAGGGAGATTTTGGGGGTCTCGTCGTTCCCGGCTACCATATTTGCGGTTTCCTCCTCTTCATCTTCTGGCTCTTCTTCTTCTGATTCACTATTCTCTTCTGCTTCACAAGTATATAATTTCTTTGAGCTGTCCTCGGGGCGACACCTATGTTTAGGATTCCATTTGTCTCCACATCGTCGACATTTTCCTTCCCTCATACGTTGATTCTCGAGGCTCTTCCTATCGTCCCTTCTAGGCGGAGGGATGTATTTGTTTGTATCATCATCTGGAGTCGACTGGATGTTTCTTTGTGAGTATGACTTCCCTTTATTTGATTGGAAACTGTCAAATTTGGCCTCGGCTGCTTTTGCTTTTCGTCTTGCTGCCTCAACATTCGTTATGTCATGCATTTTTAACTCTTTTTGTATGTATGGTTTTAGTCCTCCCAAGTAGGTTTCCAACCGTTGTTTGTCGGATAGCCCAATACTCTGGTAGCGAGGGATTCCCATTGATGCGTGAATTCTTCGACGCTTCCCCTTTGTTGTAATCTAGTAAGTTTTGAGAAGAATTCATCTTCTGTGATTCCTTGAAACCTTTTTAAGAAATCATTCTGGAATAAGTTCCAAGTGTATGCGAAGTTTTCTCCCTTCCACCACATATACCAGTTGTAGGCATATCCTTCAAGGTGCATTGAAGCATACTTGACCTTTTCTTCGTCCATTGTAATGTTATATATGTCAAAATACTCTTATGCTTTATTCAACCAAGCGACACATTGGTCTTCTCCTCCGTTATATTTCGTCATTTCTATTTTTGCTCTCGGCGGGTACATTACGAATGGTTGGTATTTAGTACCTTTCGTCCTGTTGCGTTCTGGTGACTTAGAATTGGAAGATGGGGTAACCGACATATCTGAGCCATGTTGTTTATGATTTTTTTCCTTATCATTCATTTTTTGTAATATCGCCTGGATACCTTTTTGGCTCTCAGTCACTTTTTGATCTAACATTTTTTGTTCCTTGCTCATAATGTTGAACTTGTCGTCTATTTTCTGCTCCATTACCTGAATGACTTCATCCTTAATTTCTTTCTTAAGTGCTTCCTGGCTCTTGGTGATCATTTCCTTGAAAGTTTGGAAATCCTTCTCTATATTCGCCATTTGAGCTTTTAACTCCGTCGTCATGCTTCTTAAGTGTGGTGGTGAATAATTGGACCCAATTTTGGTAAGATTTAAATTAATTAATAAGAATTATTGTAAATACAATCATTATTATATTGGGTAAAATAATTAAATATAATAATTATTATATTTAAATATTTTTTTTTATAACTTGGGATTGTAACTTTTAATAAAATTAAATATTAATATAACAATATTAATATAATATTTAATTTTGATTAAAAATTAGGTTTACAACGATGGTGTGTGGATGAAGGTCGTCCGGTTGACGTGGAGGGAGCGCGAGAGGATTCGTAGTTGCGGTGGAAGGATGCAGCAGGGAAAGGCGTTGCAGAAGCGTGAGGGATTTAGTTAGTGGGGGAGGAGCGCGCTGGTGGAGTGGTGCTTGGTGGGAGGGATGAGGCTGTGAGGGACTGTGTGGAGGCATGAGGGGATGAGGGGAGAGCTGCAGCCTGCAAAGGAGAAGCAGCGTGGAGCTAGTGTGAAGGGAAGGAGGGACGTAGGGTTACTGTACGCGATGGAGAGCGTGGCTGGAGCGGAATGAATGCAGAAGAGTGAACGTCCTGGCGTGGAGATTGGGGAGGAGGGAAACGAAGGATGGAGGATGGTCGCAGTTGTAGAAAAAAGGAGATAGGTGTGGAGTAGGAGCAGCCAGATGGAAGCGTGACTTGAGTGACTTGAGAATGGACGAGGATCCCAGCTGGAGCCTGGAGTGCAGAAGTTGATGCCGAACGCAGCTCTGATACCAAATGCAACAGAAAAACTAGGACACGAAATCCATATTGAATAAAAAGATATATTATTGAATTGATAAGATGCTTAACGTTTTACAAGAGCTCGCCTTTTATAAGGTTTGAGCATTCTTAAGAAGGGTTACGTCCCTTCAATTAAGCTAATTAATAATTTACTGATTAATTTAATATTCATAGCAAGTTCTTAATAGTTAGTCATTATATGTTTTATTCGCAATTGTTAACTAGTTCATTCTTCATTCCTGAGGAATCTCCTCTATTAGATAGTAGCTTCTTTTCATTCTTCCTAGAGCATCATTTCTCTTGAAACAACAGGTGGCAATGTCGGGACATACCTCGTGACTTGTTTTATTAATGTTTTATGTCTACTTGTTTTATTTAATGATAATTGTGTATTAGATTATCTTTAACATGCGTGACTCTTGTTTTATTAATGTTTTATGTCTACTTGTTTTATTTAATGATAATTGTGTGTTAGATTATCTTTAACCATATTAGGATGGGTTACTTTTGATATCTATACCCATGGTAATCAAGACTTAAGTTATGAATGGGTTTGGATAAAATTTATTAATAACAAGAGCCATTTGGTGGTAAATGTTCTTGGACTTTGACAATAAGATGTTTTCAAATTTAAAACAATTTTATTTTGTGAATGACTAGTTCAGTGGTTTACTTGGCTTCATTTATGTATTTTTGACTCAGCTTCATTTATGTATTTTGTCCGTTTATTTATTGCTGGTTTAGTTAGTATACATGATGTTGCAACTAATTTCATTGCTTTTAAAGTAGCACTTGCTATGGAGTGAATTTGAAATATAAATTGGACTGAATTTGAAATATTGAAACATTCACTTGCACATGCCCTTTGCACTTGCACATAGTTAGAAACAAAGGACATGACAGGATATCATAGGGATTATTGTTTGTTATTTCTTTCGTTATTATTTCCCATTTCTATTAGTTTTCTGTTATTGATCATTAAAAGTAGAGATTGTTATAAAGACAAAAAACCTAGTAATGTATATTGTTTATATAAATTTGAAAACATTTGATTAAACTTTACTTTTTTAATTTATTTTGTGTCATTTTCATTCCATAAGTAACTCTTTCCCAACTAGCTTGAGTTCCAGCTAGCTTGAACTTAATCTTTAATTCCAACTAACTTGCTCACACAAATGGAAAGCTCTTGCTAGCACAAATAATAGGCTCACACAAATTGGAAGTTATTGCTCACACAGATGCAGGCTCTTGCCAATGGAAGAGCTTTAGACTTATGAGGTTTAAAAACTGAGAAGCCGAGTTGGGTAAATTGCCTCTTTTTCGGTTTCACATGTGCTGTCAACGCCATGTGAATTTAAAGATTTGAAAGGAGCTCCATATTTATTGGACAATTGACATATAACTTTAACTTTTTATTTTAATAATTAATACTATAATTTTTTTTTTATATAATGATCTATAATATCAATATCCATTGCCTTGAATCTTTAGCCTTATTTACACATCATTTATAAAATCAATTCTAAATGCATGCTTTAAAGCATGTCATGCCTAAAGAAGCATATCATGTATACATGCTTTAAAACATGTCATGTCACATGGAAAGCATGGCATGCCATATCTACATGTTTCAATACTAAATAATAATTTTAATATGTATAAATAACTTATAAGTTTAAATGCATTTTAAATTTATAAATAAAATGTACATAAAATGCAACTCTATTTCCTTACAGAAAATCCAAAATAAGCTTATGGAATATATAAATCGCTATTCACATGCATATCCAAACCTAATTCAAGACCGTTGTATAATAAAATAAAGTATGATAAAAAAAATGGGGGTTAACGCACTGTATCCCTTCCTTGAGTCTATGTATGATCATAACCATATGTACTGCACAAAAACTCGAAGTTGTTAAAGAGTGTAAAAAGCCTAATGACAATTCTGAAAGTGAACGAGCAGCGTAGTACAGCGCAAAAACTCACTCTAATATCTGTTAATAAATTGTGAAAATCAATGCTCACTTCGGTAGAGAGACATGATAGCTTGCCTGCCCTTTTTATTTTGTGTGTCTGTATTATTTATTTTTTATAGTTTGTAATAGGTTTAAAAAAACTATTTTCAAAATGTGTTTGGATCTTATCAGTATACAATAGCCATTAATCCAGATCAACTCAATCCACATTTCAGGATTCTGGAAGGAGCCAGTTGACCAGCCTGGAATGCCTGACTATAAGAAGTACTTCCTTTACAACTTTACCATCTTTGTTGGGTAAATTGACGAGTTGAAGTGTGTTTTTCCTTTTGCAATTTATCGGTTGCATTGTTTGAAATACATGTGGCTAAGATGTGCAACTTCATGGCGTGCATTATGTAAATTCGCTATTGAAATTCAACAACAACAACAAAAAATTGTTACAATTGACAATTATTTATGTTCATTGTATTTATGTTACATTTGGCAGGTCTCTCCAAAAGTTTTATATTGCTCTACTCTGCTTAAATATCCACGATCCTTTCCCTTTCTTGTAAAGAATTCAAGAACAATAAACTAAATAAAACTATAATATGTACCTACCACAAGATCACAATGACAGGGCTTATTGAGTATCGTTGAACCTATCATTGCGTTTGGAAACACCAAGGGATTACAGCTGTTGACATTGGAGCAACTCACACTAACAATAACAGAAATTTGAGTTCATGGGACTTCTATCAATTACAGAGCTTTTTATCCCCACTGTTATGTGCTCTCTCAGACTTGCCAAAAAAACTTAAGCGAATACATGCTGCAGAGGGCGAGCCATGATTAATGGAGCAAGGAGAAAGACATTAAAACAAATTCCTGCCAAAACCCATATGAAGCATGGCTGGGGGTAGGCGAAAACCAGGTGACATGGTATCAGACAACTGTTAAATGAGAAGTTCATATTCCATCTGACTGACATCGGCGCTTGAATTCTTGAAATATACGTTGTAAGATAATAGTAATGACAAGAATAATGAAAGGATAGGAAAACTACAAACCCATCAAAACTTATGAATTAATTTCCAATGTTGTACTTTAAAAGTAAAACTAAGGCCACATACCTTCCCTTCCATATGTTTGTGGAGACTAGACGCCCTCCAGTTCGTTTGGTAACACGGGTGTTGTCACATGTTTTGAACATTTTGAGTGGAATCCTGTTAAAATAATTAGCAAAAGTCCATCACCTAAGAGCTAATCCAGAATTTTGCTTGTTTTTGCTAGTAAAGTACCACTAACTGATTTCAGTCTATAGATTTCTAAAAGGACTGAGCTTGGCATGATCCCGACAACCAGAAATTGCCTAATTAAAACGCCAAAACTAGGAAAAAAAAGGCATAGGGAAACACAAGGCAGAGACCAAACAACTTTCATGAAGCACTGAGAACGTAGCATGAGCTTTGATCCAAAGAGAACCGTGCACTGCTTGGAGCATTGAAAAAACATTGAAAACAGTCCCATCAAAACAAGCTCTAAAAACACCATTTCCTACACACAAAATCCATGGTTAGCACAATTTGCAGATCATTAATTAATTATATTGAGGCTTGTAGGCACCCACTATCATTATGGTAAATTAATTAATTCTATTGCAGGCACCCGCTGTCATTATGGTAAATTAATTAATTGTGTATTGAAGGCAGCTCAGCCCACGAAAACCCTATTCAAAGTTGATACACGAATTAAATGTCGTCACACGCGATATTATCAATGGTGCATGATATTATCAATGGCTGTAAAACTCTCCAGGCACATGTCGCATGACATGCGGCCCATTTAATCCACACAGAGGTTTTTAATGCAATGCAGGATGATATGCAAATTCAGCAAGCTGAGACGATATTGTAACATACGCTGGAACCGCACTAGCGCAGCAGCAAACATGAAAATCTAAAAAAAAATTGTATAAAGTTGTAAAGTCTGAACAACATTAAAAACATGCTACCCTTATGTGTCATCTGCAGGCCTAACATCATCCCGCTGCCCCCTCCTAGGCACCAAAAAACGAGGATGACGTTAGGTCATGCAGCCAATCAAATTTTTTTAAAATTATTTTTAAAATTATTTTTAAAATTCAAATTTATAAAAAAATATTTCAACTTTTATTGAAACTATAGGCATTGGCAAAACATTTATAGGCTTTCACCAGATGAATAAGTATTCATCGATCTATATATGATCCCCTTCGGGGACATAACAAGAGTCACGCACCTGCATTGGTTTTTTGTTTATGAAAAATGCAATTGTCTATCTTGCTCTATGCTAGGCAAGCAGTGAACATGTTAACAACAAACTATTTAACAACCTTTGCAAGCATACCCATAACAAAAAGAAGCAAGTTGCAAAATTACAAACAATTATTAGTTGAGAGCATAAAAAAGAGCTAGTACATTTTATAAAATACAGAAAGAAAATTATCTTTTCTAGTAAAATCATTTCAAAAGTGGAGATATGCATAGACTATGTATGAGCATAAACTATGTATTATTGAATATATCTAAGATTGGGAAATGTAACCTATGCAACAAACTATTTAACACAGTCTTTAACAAACTATTTAACACACTCTTTGTAACCATATCCATAAGAAAAACAAATCATTTAACACACTCTTTGTAACCATCAGAAAAAGAAGACATGATAAAGCAAATTGCAAAATTGTTCATTTTATAAAATACAAAAAGAAAATTATCTTTAACTATAAAATCATTTCAAACTTATTTGAGTCTATCATTTTAGAAGTATTTTTTTAATATTTAGTTAAGGAAAAGACTTTAATACAGTTTCTTGATATCTACAGAAATCTTGTAAAACAAACTTGCTCTTCAATTTCCCACCTCCAAAGTTGAAAACAAATAGCTCAATTATTCTCCAGCTGTGTCTAGCATTTGTTAAGCCTCTTTAACAGCTTTGGGCATTTTAACCTTTTACAAACTCCCAAGAAAGAAAACAACATATTGAGGTTACTTTGCCATTAGTAAATGTGGGGCTGATTTGAGTTCCTAATTTTGTTTAAAAAATATTGTATGGTAGTAGATGTCCAATTTATAAATGTGTTTTGTGTTGCATGTTTGCGAGACTATTTGCGGGTTATTAAAAATAATGATGTTTCTTTTCGAAACAAATCTTAATGTTCAGCCAACTGATTGCTTTTTTTGAAATTGGATTTGTCTTCTTGTTTACAGCTTAGTGGTATTCATTTTCTGGCTTTTGTGTTAGACTTTATAATGATGGTTTTTGATACCTAAAGGTATCATACTTCACAAAATTACCAGGTTCACAAAAAAATGTATTCGACATACCCATGGGTGAATCCACGAATGTGGTTCACCATTTTTGGCAGATCACAAGGGGAAAATTCGTTTTTTCGACCCTCGATCGAGGTAATTTCAAGCCTATGCTCGATCGAGGGTTTAAAAATACCTTGATCAAGGGCTTTAACATACCTCGATCGAGGATGTTTTAAAACCTTGATCGAGGGTCTAACCAAACCCTTGATCGAGCCAAACCTCGATCAAGGGTTTCGTTAGACCCTCGATCGAGGGTTTGTTCGATCCATCAGAGAAAAAAAAAAACAGGGTCCGGGCGGTTGTGCAGTGGGTTGACAGACCCTCGATCGAGGGAATACGACACAGATAAAAAAACAAAATAGGGCTCGGCCGGCCCTGTTTTCGTGCAGTGGCTTGACAGAGACAGAGCGACAGCGACCGGGGACCTCGACCGAGCACACGCCCTACGCCACCTCCCCACAGTGACGCCACCTCCCCACAGCAACGCCATCATGTCATTTATTCCACCAGGTGGGTAGAAATCTACCATTTGTTTTATTATTTAAAAAATATATATATTTCATATTTTATGTATAAATTTGTGTTTTTTTATCAAATCTAAGTTTAATTTGGTTTTCTAGAAATGGCTAGGATGTAGGCATTGAAATTAAACCGCCATTGAAACCAAACTTATTGAAAAAAAACCATTTGATTGAACTAAAACAAAAACCTATTTCAAACCAAAACAAAAACCCATTTCAAACCAAAACAAAAACCAAATTTGAAATAGATTTAGGGTTTTAGATATTTGTCAGTTATTTGTTTAAATTATTTAATTTATTTTTGTTTTTATATCAACCGGGTGCATTTCACCCCATAAATGCTACCGGTTTTATTTTAAAATGTGATTTTACAAGCAGAAATGCTGCCCATTTTTTTTCAATCCTCCGAGAACGCTAAGAGGATTGAAAAAAAAAACCATTTGAACCTAAAACAGAAAACCATTTCAAAACAAAAACCAAAACTATTTTAAATTTGAAATACTTTTAGGATTTTAAATTTATTTTGCATTTATTTGTTTAAAAATTATTTGGTATGTGAATTTGCAAGCAGAAATGCTGCCAATTTTATTTCAATCCTCTGAGAACGCCAAGATTGAAAAAAAAATAATATATTAATATTAATATTATAATATAAAAATTAAAAAATGAATATTAATAACATATATAATCATATATTATTTATTAATTTTTACTTACTTTATTTTAAAAAAATAATATTTAATATTAATAATATAATATAAAAAAATTAAAAATTGAATATTAATAATATATAATTATATATTATTAATCATAACCATAACCATAACCAACTTACCAAATTGTCCTAAATAGGATCCCCTCTCGGGCCATGAAAAGTATGTCCACAATGTGAGCATCAATGAAGATAAATTGGCCTGGAACCATAATGGATAGCTTGGAAAATTTCCCAACATCAGGTGGCCTAACGTCATTAGATGATGTCTCTGAATGATATAAGCCTCTACAAATGCATTTTTCTGGACTAGACTACATGTGTTTGGATTAGATTTTTCCACCATCTTTGTGGAATACAAACTACAATTCAACAATAAAAACACCTTTTTAAAAATATGGACATTTCTAAAATGTAAAAATTATAAAAATGGCTAGACAAATAAAACTTACGGAAATGCTCTTTGGAAATTGGCAATGGATGACTATAGGTCCTCTTAGAACAAGCTCATATTACCTAACATTACTTTTTCAACCTTATTATTTATAAGGAAAATACAATGAAAGAATATTATTTTATTTCTATCCTTTAAGTCCCTTGACCATAGCATTATGATTGTTATTAAAAAATATTGGGACTAGTGGTCAAAGAGGGATACATGGATTTCTCAAAGAGGGATACATTTGTGGATTCACCCATCCATTCATTACTAGTCAAGCTAATTTGTCTCATTAATATATTTTCAAATAATAATAATTTCTTTGTTATTATTTTGAAATGTAATAAACTATATAATGGGTTGTGATTTTGATTTTGATTTTTCTATTAAATCAAATCATAACATAATTTTTACTTAATTCAAATTAGATTAATTGTTAATTTCAAATTCGCTCCTACAGGATATATTAAATTAGAAAATTTTCTGTAGTTACTCAAATTCGCGGATATATTAAATTAGAAAATTTTCTGTAGTTACTCAAATTCGCTTTCTGCTGCTACCAAAAATCAAATATAGATTAATTTGCACATTACATTTAGATGTAGTTTGCATTCCTTTTAGAATGGATTTTGCATTTACGAATTTAGGATCACCTTAACCACAAAGTCTCCTTTTCAAGGTAAACATTTGGTTAGCGGAAATGGAAATGGGGCCTTTATTCCCGTGAGAAGTAGATACGCTAAACGGTTTAGGGTTTGATTTAAGAACCTTGATCAAACAACTTCCCTTACGTTCACAACCGGTCAATTCTGCCCATCAAAAAATGGCGTAGAAGGAGGGCTGAGGTAAAAATAACTAGTTTGTTATTTTAAGTTTCAATTATTTTATTAATCATTTATCCTCTGGCTTTGAAATTTTAATTTTTTATATTTATTCTTCTACGTCGTTGCACATACACTGTAGGACGGGGTAGATCACAAGCTAACCCATAGGAGTTAAGTATTTTCACTATTTTATTATTCAATGGCTCTTTTTGAAACCCCTATTTGGAGATGTGTTTCAGGACGGGTTAACTGTAGCATTCCATTTGACATAATTGAACTCTTGTCGAAAAGAAAATTTGATGGGGAAAGTGAAATATGTGCATGTGAACATGTTTCTCAATTTATTCAAGAATGTATTGCTAATGATGTTTACCATGAAGGTGTCATGTGTAGGTTATTCACTTTAATTTTTGGAGACTGAGTTAAGAATTGGTGTGAAACTTTATTAGTTGCATCCATTCATATTTTAGATCAATTTGTAGTTGAGTTTTTGTTTGCTTTTAATAATTTTGATTACCATAAATTGTGCAAAGGATTGAATTGTCTCAAGAAAGATAAGGATGAATCCGTTAGAGGACTTCGCAATTAGGATTATACATCTTTGTAGCAATTTTCCTTTGAATCACATACCTTCTATTACTAAATGGTTTCCATATCTTATTTGTTTTTCATACATACAAGATCAACCAAATATTAGTCAATATGAATTATGCCTTAATACTCATTCACAGGATAATTTAGATGAAGATTCAGAAGTTGTAGAAATCCGACACTGTTTGCCAACTTTTTTCACTTTGATCGATCAGAAGGAACAAGAGATTTCTGAAAATGTAAATGTAACTTATGATAATCTTAATTTATCAATATCTTCTTTATATGAAATTTTAAGAAAAGGTGAAGAAAGTTGTCATACTCTCCAAGATAGTACAACTATCTTAGAAGTGAAAGAGATTGAGAATAAAATTTGTGATCATGCTATTGAAAAATATTCTCCTAATTTAATTAAACAAGTCTAAGATCCAATTATGGGAGATTCCATTTTTGTTCTACAAATTTTCAATTAGTTTTTGAATCTCCTCTTTCTGAAAATTCTTGTAATTTGCTCTCATATTTACCTTTCTATAGTAAACATGATTGTATTTCATATTACTTGTCATGTTCAAATTTTTCAAAAGAGCATACTAAACACGGTGATCAATTTATTTTAGGAGAAGAGATTAATTCACAATTGGAATCCAATACAAATATTCTAATATTCTAATAGAGGATGAGTATTCTTCAAAAATATTTTTTTTTTTATCTAGGGATGCTTTTCATTTCCTTTCATCTTCAACTTATTTTTCATTGTACCTTGAAATGTTTGATAATTGTACTTCTCACGTGATCATTTCAGAGCATTTAGAATTTCATCCTGACTGACCATATTTTAATAGGGTGCAAGATGATAATAACTTATGCTTAGAATATGAAAAGAATAAAACTTATTCTCATCAATCTGTTGGTTTATTGTCTTCCACATGGGAAGAAAAGAATGCTTCAAAGAAATTATTTTTCGGAATGCCTCCTATTGATTCATCTCCACTTTTATCCAATGGAGAATTTTATTGTTTAAATGATAAACTATTTGAGACTAAATATTCTACTAAAACTAATCATGTTAATGGTTCTAATCTTTTTAATGATAACATGCTTAATATGAAGAGGAATGACATCTCATTTAATTTAAAAAATTCATTGCATGAAGCACCTCAGTTTCGACCACGTTAGATTCTCATTCATTTGGTACAATTACTGAAGCAAACAATTCCATTCATAATGAACATCATTCATCTATAAATTCCTCTCAATTTTTCTATATTGATCATTTTACAATTCATGCTAGGATCGCATATTGGATTGAGGATTCTTACCTCAAGAAGTTTCCAATCAATGGTACAACCTTATTTTTCTTCATTTATGGATAGATTTTACAACGGTAAGCACAATGCATTTTGTTTAATCTTTCTTTTACCGACATGCCATTTCCAATTACTGATTGGGGAGATTTGTCATCCTTTTTCATGCATGTAATTAATGTATGATTCTTACACCATTGTCTATAGTTCGTCTCAAGGATCATGACTGTATCTTTCTTTTCAAATTTTGAATCCATTTGACCCTCTCGGCAGTCTGCTGAAGTTTCGCCAGGTATGAGTCTTTTGCTTGTCAGTTAAGATTTGCTTACTTTGTTAGCTTATAATTCTTTCTTTTTCCTTTTGATTTGTGATATGATTGTATACATGCATTTCTTTGGTGAGAATTTGGTTTGGATTTGGATTTGGTTCAACAGATTCGTAGCTTTCTGCCTTATGGGGTATCACCTCTCATTGATGGTACAAAATACTTGGTCTGCTTTATTAAACCAAACTGGTCTACTTTTATAAACATGTCCCGTCAAGAGATCATGCACTCATGAATTGCAAACGGATTTAATTTTTCAGAAAACCCAATCCTATACTTCCAGGATTAACCCAATCCTATACTTCTGGGCTTGGAAGTTATCAGCGCCTTCAATCTTATCCTCAATCTTGGTGTGGTGAGACATCTTAAAGAGTACTTCAAATGGAAATAGAAAAGATTAAGGTCTTACCACTTGAAATGCTGAAAACTGGATCTGGAGCCGGATTAGGGTTTGTCGAAAAATACCCTAAAAATTCAAAATGTGAATTTCAACTTTATGAAAGGATGGAAAGATGCGCCTTGATGAGCTGATCAGCCTGGTGTATTCAGAATTTGAGATCAGCAAAGCTTTACCCTTCAGATTTGCCTTTTTATCCTCCCGGGTTCATTGGGGAGAGCCCTGAATTAGGGTTAGATATTGCATATTTGAAGCAGCAATGAGATGCCAACTGAGACAAAATTGCTCAAATTAGTAAATGGGACAACATCACAATAGAAAAATTTATGACAACCCCTGCCAACTGTTATGTGGAAATCTTGTTTTCTTTTCAAAATTTAAGAAAAGGAATGCAAAGATTACTAGGAAAGTCTATCAATGTGAATTGAGCTTGGATAATTTGAATCCATTGCATATTTCACATATGATGGAAATCTTCAATCAATGGGAACTATATTTTGAACAAAAGGAGGAACAAAAGGAAACAAAATATTCTTCTCAGGAGACAAAAAAGGAACCAATTTCCCATCTTTAGAAAATTGGTTGTAACAGGAAAATGGAGACAAGGGCATTATTTGATGTATAAATAAATAAATAATCATTTTGGAGAGTTGGGGGGTTGCACCTTTATAACTCATACCTATATGTTTCTATTAGTTATGGAATACTTGCATATTTTTGGGAAATTTGATTGAATAAATGTGACAAATTGTGTTCTGCAATTTCTGTCAGTTTATATAGTTTCATCATTTATTATTTTTCATGTGAAATTCCTTTCCTATGATATATTTGAGATTTTCCTTAATTAATGATAAATTAAATATGAGAGTGCATGGCATATTTTCTAATTATTACTTGTTAGGAGATGATATATGCATATGTGTCTAACGTGTTATTGAATTTATGAATTATTTCTTTCAATTCAGTAATTTATCATTCAATCTTGGATCTAATTTTTGCAGTTATGCTCTAGCTATGATATTTAGAACTAAATTTTAATAATGATAGATCAAATATAGTTAGAAGTTATGAAAATCAATTTTATTTATTTCTTTAGGTGGCTAACCGAGCCCACATATCGATATGAAGTTTCTATACCAAATGAGAGAATATCTAATTAGGGTCTTCCATCAGGAAACTCTCCCCTTGTTGGTGGAGGAATTTTTCCACCAATCAACATGATAGAGCTTATGCAAGTTCACCTCCTTCTACATTTAGGTGCAGACAATCTTTTCATTTACATCTGAGCTACTCTCCCTAGTTTCCTAAATCAATAGCTAAAATGCTCTTCTTCTTAACCTCCTTCTTACAATTTATTAGATTTAGCTCTGGATGTAGCTTCCAACAATTATCTTTGGTATGAGCATTGATATTACATTGGTTACAATGGTTGCTTGGATCCTTGCACTGAGGTGTGGTGGCTATTGT
Organism: Larix kaempferi; assembly: GCA_027924585.1. NCBI lineage: Eukaryota > Viridiplantae > Streptophyta > Pinopsida > Pinales > Pinaceae > Larix > Larix kaempferi. The sequence continues at coordinate 27,590,137 of BSBM01000372.1, read as the reverse complement.
CTTCTTATCTTTTATTTTCCACTTCTTGTTTCCCTCAAAAACTCCTTAGTGATATATTTGCTTGGAACCATTTGGTTGTCCTTTCTTCTTATCCATCTTCAGATATCATGCTTTCACATATGCATCATTAATGGTCATAGGTTTAAAGAGAATTATTTTCCTCCTTGAATCACTATGGAGACAATCGATATAACATTGATTACAATGGCTACTTGGATCGTTGCACTGATGTGTGGTGGTTCTTTTTTTCTTATCCTTCCTTTTCCACTTATTCTTTCCCTCCTTGGAAGTGCCTTAGTGATCTATTTGCTTGGATCCATTTGGTTTTCCTTTTCTTTTGTCCATATTCAGATACCATGCTTGCACATAAGACTCATCGATGGTCCTAGGTTCAAAGAGCATCTTTTTCCTCCTTAAATCACTCTAGATACCAACTAGATACTTGAGGAGTACCATTTTTATGAACTAAGTGGTGCTATAATCTTGTAGACTCTTCCCTTCCGTTTCCCATAAGTAACACTAGTATATCCATTGGTCCCCTTTATACCCAATAGGGTGAAAATGAGACTTTATTGGGGTTTTAAACACCTCCTACTTAGTTACAAGGGATCATCCTCCAACCTAAGCATATGTGTGTGCCTTTGCTGACATGTTTGTGCATGTCTCTCTAAGTTCAATAAGGAAAATGGTATATCAAAACCTAGATTAATGTGAATACAATACCCACCATAGTAGGATTATGATAGGGTGGTGGAGACAGGGAAAACATCTAGACATTTAGAAATTAGATATTAATTATATTATATATTAATAAAAATGTAAAATAAATCAATAGACAAGTTATACCTATTAAAAAGTAGTAAATCTAAATGTTGTTACTTTGATTATGAATCCATCATGGGAAATATTAAGTGAAGGACCATAAAAAATATCCCCACATGATGTGCATGTATGAGAAAACAAAACACATTCACCTTCAAATGAGTATCCCTCGTAATCACTATATGAGAACACTATGCCAAGTTCTAAAAACAACTCTACAACAATGATGAAGAAGAGGGAGTGCTTTTGAAGAAAAAGAATAAGAAGAGAGACCACGAAAATTTCAAGCAAAAAATTGCATAGAAAAGAAGAAAAAATGTAATGAAAAGGGTATAGGCCAAGGATACAACATAGGGTCATAGAAAAAAATAAAAGCGTGTATAGTCTCTTTTATTTTTCCTTAGATATAGGAAGAAACTATTGATCACATTTGTGTGACATGTGAATTCGCTCAGGCGGTTTGGAAGGAAGTAACTCAGGCTATGGTGGGAGCTCACAAGTTGAATAAGGAGTCTTTTGTTGAATGTCTATTGTACTGGATTTCCAACTAGGCTATGGTAGATCATAAGGAACTCATGTATATTTTTGCCTACTAAATTTGTTGGACAAGAAATCATATGACCTTCCACGATTAAGTTTTAACTCTAGCATTGGTGGATCATAGCATCAGGCTAGCGATGGAAAATAATATACATGGCCCAAAGGCACAATTGTCTCAGAATCTATTCATGCCTGATATAGACCAAGGGAAACCGTGCGACTTCCTCGATGGTGCAAGCCAAGGAGAACCATGCATTTGCGGTGCTAGAGTTGTCCTGTTTATTAATAAGTAGTTTTATTTTTATTTTTTTTTACCATGAGAAAGGAGTAACTCGTCAGGATTATATGGGAAAGTCCTAGTTCAAATTCGGCTCACTACCACTATAACCTAAGAATATATCCAACAAATCGCAAACCATATATACCAATAACTTATGACTTAGCAAGGAGCGAGACTTCCGGAGACCACAAACATAGTCCAGATCCAAAACTCCAATGAGATTCCCACCCCTCTAGCCTTATCACGGTGAACCAATGTCTCATTGGGGGGGTTTCAACCTTGGGGGATTAATAATTAGAATTATTACCATATCTTATATGTAGCAGGTTAGGGTACAAACAATAGGCCAGAAATCTTTGGATTGTGGGTGTTTTTAAAGGTTGTAGTGGATAATTTATCAAAGTTCTTTAGGTCTTTGCGGATTCAAATATCATGATAGAGTGGGGTGATCCAAGGTTTGACATTCGTATCTTGGGTTTGTCTCACATTTTATAGCATGCTATGGAAAATATCAACTATTTTGAGCACATTTCATTCAGCCATATTTATTGAGAATAAATACTAAGGCAAATGCTTTATGAAAAGAATCCATGGACATTTAAGAGGGAACATTGAAAGTCTTAGAATTTAGAGGAGGCACTCTCATGTCTATCACTGAATCATCCTTATATTAAACCTCAATTTTTCTTCGAAGGGGGAGTTGATGGATTTTTGAGGGGTCTAAGGAATCTAACGAATCCTTCACATGTAATCTAAGGAATCTTCAAATCACTTGTTCAATCAAACAAACCTTAGTAACTTTAGGAAATCCCCCATTAGTGTAGGCTTATCTCTCCTCACTTAAAGTGAAGGGAAAAATTACTTAGGTGACAGTTTGTAAAGTTTCCATAGTTTTACTTGGATAGATCCTTTTGAGTCCTTTCATTTAGGGTGCTAATTTTTGTGACAACATTTTGGCGTTGTTGTTGATGATCAAGGTCCTTTCCCTAGAAATCAGAATATTTAGCTTCACATTTTGATGGGGTCAACTTAAACATCCCATATGGTGACTACACAATTTTTTTTTAGGCAAAAAACATTGTACTAGAAGTGCTTCTTTCTTGTTACCTTGAGCTTGAGACAGTTTTTTAGGAAGAAAATCAAGTAATCTCTTAAGCTCCTAGTGTCACATCTATTGGTTCTAGCAATACTTCAACTTCAAATCCAATAATCATGGCCAAACCATGGTTGAAAAATGCTTACAAACCATTAGATATGAACCAAATTTTATGGATTTCCTCATGATATTCCAAATAAATTAGATTGGGTTCCTTTATTCATAGAAAATGATGTGAAAACAACTGAAGAAAACATTACTTGCTTCTATGACAAAACTAGAAGATTCAAGATTGAGGAGGAAGATGTGGTTATGAAACTTTTTTCCTTGTCTTCACAAGAAAATGCCTAAACTTGGTTCTTGTCTCTTCCTGGTGGGGGTATTAAGACTTGGGAAGAATTTCATGATGAATTCATAAAGAAATGGGGTGCAAGGGTAGATGTGAGTACCATCTTGAATCAACTCCAAGAAATTAAGAAAAGGGAAAATGGCTTTGTTTATGAATTTTACAATAGATTCATATATTTGTTGAATAAGATCCCATATATAATCAAGTATATAGATAAATCCTTCCTCATCCACTACCTCAATGATTTTCAAGGGCAATTTGGCCTTCACTTAAGAAACAAATTCTTCAACCTTAGCAAGTGCACAAGAATGGGATACAAAGATTGAAGGATTGTTTATTTCTTCTAAGGTTGATATGGGATCTATAACAACATCCACTTCAAAGGATGAAACTAAGCCTAGAACCATGAATAATGTTGAAACTACCATAGATCCTATTGTTTCCTTAACTCAAATATTTGAAAATATGTATTGCTAGGTTAATCCAATCTCAAACAACATTATTGAACATAGTGACAAATCTAGAAAATGAGAGAGAATAGAAAAAGAACTTTACTCCTAGATTTCAACAAAATACCCAACCAAGAGGGAACCGGACATGGAAGCCTAGGCCTAGTAAAAAAAATATTCCTAACACACTTGAACCAACAAACTTAGTATATAAGGAAGACATTCCATGGTGCTTAAAATGTAATGAACCACATAATGAATGGGAATGTCTGAACCATGGGGGTGAGAATGAAATTAAGGGAATGGAAGTACCTCCAATATTTACTACATAAAAATGTTATATGATAAGGTTGACTACATTTACGACATCCAAAATGCCCATCAAGTCTCTAGGGAACAATTGAGACAAATTAAAGAGAGAAGCATAGACGTTTCTGAGGCAAGTAGAATGGATTTGTTAGACGGAATGGATGAGGAAGGAGAAATACATGGAATATGTGAGAAAGAATAAAGTACAAAAGACTTAACCACCTAATAATTCCCAACCTCAAAGAAAAGCATGGACTAAAACTCCTTTACCCGTGAACACTTCCCCTTTGAATTCACATAATGAGAATGAGAGCAACAAGGATATCGATTTGAAAGTAGATGTAGCTAATGCCTTAGCCAAACTCACAATTCATGTTCCCATTTTATAATTAGTCAAATTCTCTTCACAAACATAGGAATTTAAGAATTTATTCAAGATGGAATATCCCACGGAAGAATTTATAGAATATCCTCATGTGGTATTTCAAACTATGAACCGTGATAGGAGAAATTGGATTCATTTAGATTTCTAGATTACCTTGATGATCAATGATATTCTTTTGCACGGTTGTATGCTTGACTCATGGGCATCAACCGATATATGCCTTTGAAAGTCACGAGATAAACTAACTAGTTTGTTATTTTAAGTTTCAAATATTTTATTTCCTGATCCACACAATATCCTTTATTGCTTATGAAGGAACCACATATTCTTCCTCTGTTGTGGAATCTGTTGGAACTAATGGTTTGCATGATCTCCAGGAGACACTTTTTGATCCAAGACTCGTGATTTATCTTGAAGTAGACCGTCCAATTTCTTTGTCTCCATCAAAGTTTGAATCAAAATATCAAATAATTTTGAAGTCGTCCACCTTATAATATTTGAGTCCCCTTCAAGTATCTTAGAACTCTTTTGGTAGCAAACCAATGTCCTTCACAAGTATTTTGCACGAACATAGAAAGGATCCCAACAAAAAATGAAATATTTGGTCTAGTGGAGGTAAGTTAGATAAGGATTCCGAGAAGTTGTCTGTACTTGGTAGCATCCAAATTATTTTCCTTCTTTTGATGTGAGCTTCAAATTTTGTTACATTGGAGTAGAGAGAGGGATTCATTCTGTCATGCCAAATCTGTTCAACAACCTTCCAATGTACTTCTTTTGGGAGATGAATATGTACTTGGGATTTTGAGTCACTTCAATTCCCAAGTAGTAGTGAAGGTGCCCATAACATGTCATCTCAATTCCATTCTTTAACTCTTTCTTTATGGATTCAATATAGTTTTCATTATTCCCCATCATCAAAATATCATCTACATACACCAAAAGATATACAACAGATCTTCCAACTTTCTTTACAAATAGCGTTGCATCATCAAGATTAAAATGTTTGAAATTTAACTTCAAAAAGGTGTTTGGTTAACTTTTTGTACCATGCGCGAGGTGCTTGTTTCAGGCCATACAAGGACTTGATGAGTTTGCATACACTTTTTTCTTTCCCTTTCTGAACAAATCCTTCAGGATGAGACATGAAGGCATTATCTTTCAGTTATTCATTCAAGAAAGTAGTCTTCACATCCATTTGATGAACTTTCCACCCATTCTATGCAATCAAAGACAATAAGGTGTAGATGGTAGCCCATTTTTCTATGGGGAAGAAATTCTCTTCATAGTCAATTCCCTCCTTTTGTACATAGGATTTCACCACAAGCCTTTCCTTGTGCTTGTCAAGTGATACATATGATCTGTACTTGTTCTTGTAGACCCACTCGCATCTAATTGGTTTGTTTCCAAATGGAGAGTCCATAAATTCCAGGTTCCATTCTTAATGAGAGCATAATACTCATTATGCATGGCTTCTTTCCACTCATCACGAGAAACAACTTATTCAAAGGAAATTGGTTCCAGGTTAGCAGATAAATTCAATTCACAATCACATGAAAAATCCATATCTTCTACATCACTTGAGTTTGAATTATGTACATCTCCTCCATCTTCTTGTCTTCTTGAACTTCTGGTTCCAATATTTCCAATTTCATCAGGATGGAAACTTTCAAGTGTCTTTGTGATCTATTTTGGCACTTTGTGTGAGGGTCCAGGTTGCTTGGTTGGTGGTGCTTCATCTTGTTCAATATTCAGTCTTCCAATTCTCTCAATCACATCATCTAGTTGATCCTCCTATTCTGGTGAATTGGAAGGAAATTCTTCATGAGTTTCTTCATGAGGGGGTGATGTTGCTACAAAATGAGATTCCAAATATTGATCCAAGATAGGGATACCCCCTTCAAGATGTGGAATCCACTGTCAACTTCATGAAATGTCTTTACATGGGTAAATTTATCTAGACAATCAAGTTTCCTCTCAATATACTTGTCATTTTTATTCATCTCTGGAAAGATTAAACCTTTTGTTTCCCTCATCGTGAAGATAATATTCCTTGGTGGTGTTTGAGTACCTCAAGAAAATGCACTTTCTACTCCTTACACAGAGCTTGTTTCTTTGTTCCTTTGGAATTAAGGCATCATAGGTGGAACCAAAGATCTTGAGATGCGACAATGAAGGTATGCGTCCATACCACACTTTGTATGAGTCTTGTTTGCAAGAGCATGAGTGGGACTTCTATTTCTCAAATAAAATACACACAAAAGTGAATCATCCTAAAACTTCAACTTTACATTCTTAAAAAACATTATGGAACAAATAATATTCAAAAGAGTTATGTTCATTGATTCCTAATCCCATGTTTTCTAAGATAGGATTCAAATTTATTTGATGTATATTCTCCTCCATTGTTAGTACAAAGGGAACCAATGTACAATTGTTTCCATTTTCAATCCATACATGAAAGTTGTTAAATGTTTCAAAGGCTTGAGGTTTTCCTTTTAGAAAAGGCACTCAACACATCTTGCTATAATCATCGATAAAAGTCACGAGATACTTGTTAACATTGGTCGAAACAACAAGAATAGGGCCACACAAGTCAAAGTGAATCAATCTAGTTTTCTATATGCTCTGAAATTGGAATCATGGAAATGTTGCTTACTATGTTTTCCAAGAATACAAGCATCACATTGTGTCGACTTATTTGGAATGGTGGGAAAATCAGAAACACCATTCTTCTTCAACAATCGAACATAATCATAGTTTAAGTGCCCATATCTAGCATACCACAAAAGACTAGAAGATAATGCACCTTCTTCATGTTGAAAGAGGCAAGAAAAATTATGAGCACTTGTAGATGTCCCTTCCAGCTTCAACAAATTATCATATCCATACCTGGTCATGATGGCGTGGTTGTAAGAGGATATCCTTATCTCGACATTCCCATTGAACATGTGGATGGAATGGCCTTGCTATCGAATTTTCACAAGAGACAGTAAGTTCCTTTGCAACTCTGGAAGATAGAGAACATTATGCAACATAAATTCATGGAATCTAGTCACTTTAAGCCTAATGGTGCCAATTCCTTTCGAATTCAGGTTGGACTTATTTACAAAATATACTACACCATCTAACATTATCTTCCAATTCTTAAAAAACAATTCCTAAACGTCATTTGGCAAGTTGCACCTGTGTCAAGAAGCCATGTATCTCTCCAATATGCAAATGAAGTGTTGAATAAAACTTCATTTATGCCAATATTACAGTGTGCAACAACAAAATGACCAGAATTAAGAGGGTTACCCACATTAGTAGCTTATTGTGTGATCCATTATGCTTCTTCTCTGTGATCTTCTCCCATGGAATTAGGCATGTCTTTACCTCATGTCCATCTCTTCCACAATGAACATAGTGAAGACCAAGTTTCTGACTAGCCCCTACCTCTAACAGTCCTTCTTCTCCATCTTCTCTGAGGATGCATACTAACTAGATTTACAATCTGCAAGTGGTCTGCAAAACAGTTTACATTTCTGCAACAATCTACATGACAATAGTGAACTCAATCTAATAGATAGATAGTATAAAAATAATAGCCTTGCAGGTCTACAGTCTTTGCTAAGAAAATTTATAAGTTACAATCTTCATTAAACTATCAATATTTTAATGCAATACAATGACAATGATATCAACTCAAATAATGATACCAAAACTTCTCAAAAAATAAAATTATATAAGCTTCATATGTAGAATGCAATCTTTAAATGGAGAGATAATTCACAATATGGGATCCTTCCCTGATGAAGTGATATCCTTTGGAACTTGCATAGGCCTATGAAACATGGGAAAAGCTACATACAACAGGAATACCGCACTTCATGGCTGGCACCTTTATTAGGAACATGTGCCTGAGGTCTCACTCAGTTGATAGAAATAAAAACACAATACAACCAATGACTCCTCCACAACTATCATGAGTGATGACAAAAAAGCATAGGTATATACAACAAACGATTGAAATCATTTCACATGTATTTTTATATACAAAATGATACCAGTCTGAGATATTAGATCACCGGAAAGATATCACTTTCGAAGATTTTACATGTAGGTAACCTTCTAGTCACAAGCATGTTACACCAAAATATCGTCATCATGAGTTATGTGTCCTCTATATGCCTTAATTCCTAGAGCACTTGGGCTAAATGATTGAATGGAGAGTTGATGTAAATCCTTTTACCTTTTCTTGTCACTGAGACGCGCCCTACTCATTGAAAAGGTGCGTAAAACCTTAGGTGACACGCTCTGTACATTAACAGAGCGTGTTGGTGATGCCGGTTTCCCTTGTACAAGGAGCATCACCCTTCAATGACGCATTTTATCTATGTGCAAGGTTCGTCGTTGTTGGTTTAAATGGAAAAAGAGAATCTTCGAGCAACTTCTCGAACCTTTGATGGCATGGAGGCTTATCCCTACATGTTAGTAAAGGTGTCACTCAATCCCCTTACCTAGTGGGATGATCCCTTAAGCTTCTCCCACAAATCCTCAAACTCTCATATCCCTTTAGGCCTATAAATATAAAACCCCTCTCCATGGTTAAGAGGAGGAAGGATAGAGTACTAACATGCTGGTGAAATTATGCTAGGAGATCCCTTTCATTCATTAGGAGGAATAGCTTTGATCCTTGAGGCTTGGATCATTCAGAAGGTGTTACAATGTCAAATAATTGGTTGTAACCTCTCTCTTTGTACTTTCTGTAATTACTTTAATGCAAATTCTTTCCATAAATATCTTGTCATTATAAGTGTTTAGGATTGGCCTCTTTGACTGCTAATCTAGATTGATTTATGATCATATGCTTTCACTACTTGTTTGTTTCCACTTGTTTCATATTGTTTTGCAATTGAAGATCTAAAGATCAAGGAGTTGGATAAAGCAAGGAGAAAGGAGTTGCATTCATGAGGTGAGTTATTTCTTGACTTACTTTGCAATTCAATCAATCTAGGAAAGTTATCTATATTGTGTATTTGTTTTGTTCTAGATCCGAACCATTCAGAATAGGGAGATCCGTTTGTGTCCGCACTTACAGATTGTCCGTACACAAAATTGGTGACTATACCTTCTATTATGTCGGTCACCCCTAAGTCAGTCTCAAATATTTACTCTGCAGTCCGATCTGCTCCAAAACATCTTCGATATCGTTTCGTGTCAATGATGGGGGAAACATCATGGCCCTCCTTCGACAAGTTTATCCTTGTCGACTTCAACACATCATCCAAGAATTAAACCCAGATGGGGGAAGCAAAATTGGTGACCATACTGGGTATAGGTAGCCCATAGGTTTTGATGTATTTGTAATTCTTGGTTTCTTGATTTCCTTCTGATTAGCCTCTTAATTGCCTCTTTCTTCATTGGATTTGATTATCAGAGAGCTTCTAGGTGATCAGTCTCTAATTGGGACTTTTTATTAAGCCTTTTATCTTTTTGTTGTTAATATTTTTTGTTTTTTCATACTCGAATCCCGCCCGATGCACCTGAGCAGTATTGTTCCTGCGTCACTGTAACTCTGACACACTTTACCTTAAAGAAACCCGCATCGCTGATGCCTTTTGCACGTTTATAACCTGCATCACTGACACACTTCCCACGTGTGCATAGCACATCACTGGGATTCAAATGCTCTGGTGTACATCTGCAGGGCGTGTCACCCTTCACAAATTGGTACATAACTTAAAAATTCTCCCAAATTGATTTTGGCTTGCTTTGTTGAGCTCTATATGTTTTCTTTGACAGTCAAGGAATCTCCTAGACATAGTGTGCTTTGTCTTTGGCTTGTTTTTTAAATTTAAGAGTTTGATTTGGGTCCTAGTTAGCCAAGCGAGTGTCACCCCCGTGGTGGGAAATTTCAATCCCTCATGGGTACATTCAATCCTGTGACTCCCTATCAGTTTACCTGATCTGTTCACTCTGACTTCTCAACCCTCTAACAATTAGTTGTTGTCATTTTTTCAAATTTGGTGTGGTTTTGTGTGTTGTTTTGAGATCTTGGTTGATTAAATTTTTCGAGAATTTCCAATTGATTAAAGATTGTAGTAGCAAATATTCTCTAGTTATCTGAATTAAGATTAAAAGAGTGGCATGATTCTCAGTTTCATTGAGTACATTAGTTAGAAAATCAAAATTGCTTATTATCTCCATTTCAAGCACATTACTTGGAATTGTTGCAAAGATATTTTTATGCTTCGAAATAATTATTTAAGGACCTTTGAAAAAGATAAAAAAATTGGTATTTTCTTATATTCTCTTTGTTTTGAAAAATCCATTGTCGTTTCCTTGAGAGCATTAAGTAAATCTAGGCCTTCTCAAAGTATTTGAAAAGATAGTGAAAGCTCTTATATTTTTTTATTTTATCTCCACTTCTTTTGATTCCCATTTCATAATTAGAGTTATTGCAATCATAACAGAAGTTCGTCTTTTCATTTTTGCTCATAGGTTTGCTTAATTTGAAAAGAAAAAGAAAAAACAATTTCGATTTGGTGTATTATTTTCATTTTTTTGGATTACTTGAAAGATTACTTTTTAGTCTTTTGGTTGATTTGGAAAAGAAAGTAGAGGTACTTTGTTCATTTTTTGTTATCAGAAAAGAAATACTTCTCCTTACCTTAATTAGTTTTCATTGAAAGGAAAAGTGAAAGACTTGCATTTCATATAGATTAGTGTAGCATCTTGTTTAAATTCCAAGTATACACTTCATGGATTCACCTAGTTGTACAACTTAAGATCAAGCGGTAGCCTAGGTTAAAGTTGTATAAAAACTCGCATGCTATGTTATTTACATGTTCCAACATCTTAAACCATAGCAAATGTCGTTATTTTCTTGCATTGCATCTCGGGGGCTTGTAGTTCTTCCACGTACCACTCGGTATATCGAACGGCCTTTCACGTACCTTCGGGTATACAGAAATGTACTTCATGTACTCGATAGTATATCAGAAGGCTCTTGTCTTACGGTTGTGCATTAGACAACACTACTACGGATTGGAGCTCCCACGTACCTTTAGTATATCGGGAGACCCCACTAGGATTCTTGAAACCATTTGAGTTAACCATTGGCCGTCTTGGAGTGGAAATGCACCAAGAACAGTACTCGGGGAGCTACTACGCACGTACTTCCAGGTAGTCAGGTGATACGGTCAAGGGTACAGGGCTGATCCTCCTTGGTTAGTGCTTTGAAATATTGGGCCGAGTATAACTATTGGACCCTATAGTATATTGCAAGTTGTGAAACCTTGACAATCCCATGAGGTTCTAGAATTTTGAATCCCACCTATCACGTAAGTTTTCTTGTGGATTTAGATTGAGTAGGTCTTTAAGTGTGATTTTTATTTTTAGAATACTTTTAGAAGAATCTTTATTTCAGACGTGCTGGCTGAGCAAACTTTAAGAAGATCCCATAGAATATTAAATTTTCCACCTGAATATCCCCTTAATTAGGAGGAGAACTCAGGGGCAAGCATGGATCAACCCACAACATTTGAATCACGCAAAGAAGGAACTTCTACTTTTGAATTAGGAGTGAACTACTCTCCTCCTGCAAATCCAGCTATCAATTATCCTACGGGACCTTTGTTGGTGGATCAACCTCCTCGGCATGACACATCATTTCACCACTCACTTGAGGGTACCCTGGACCCATTGACTGGATTTTCAGTCGACCCTTGGACGACCCAATAGTGACCACTTTGGTCCAACTGCATCATTTTGGGGAACTTCCTTAAGTCATAATATTTCTGATTTTGGTTCACTTCCGATGGTGGAAACTCCACCTCGCCTATTCACCATCGAACGTTTACACTCACTTGGTGAGTTGGTTAGGCTTTATATTTTTCCTCTGCGATCCAATCTGGAGGTGCCAATCCCTGAACAACATTCCCCCATACATTATTTTTATTGTTCTTCATCAAGAATATCTACGCCCGTTATGACCACTTACAAACCGGGCCAACCCTCTTTTCCATCTGGTACACCTCCAGATCACTTGACCGGTTCTACACCCCACTTGACCCCAACAACTAGAGGTAAACCTTCAGCTACTATTAACTTCATAACTGGAACAACACCTCCATCTCAAATTTTTAGTGGAGGTTATCCTCTAGTTAGTAATCAACAGATGGGGTCAACCTACAATTAGTGTTCAACATATGCTTACTGGGAATACTCCAATAGGTGGACAGTCTTCAACTGGGGGAAAACACTAGTCAGTGGACAAAATCTAACTGGGGGACACCATCCAGTTAGGGGAAATAACGTGATCGGAGGTTATCCTTCTCACATGAACTATAATATAGTTTTCATTTCACTCCCAGCCATGGGAAAACTTATGTGGGTGCATCACGTGGGGGGGCCATCCACTTGGACCCAACTCCCATGGGGGCATACATACCCGGGTAAACATAACATTGCTATAGGTAAAAACTATCCAGGGAATATTTTTCCTGGACTACCCTATCCCGAAAATATGAACACCCCATGGGGGCATCATAATGTCCCACCGGATGGATTTTTAGTCGACGGACCACCCCCCCACCAGCACCCCCACCACCTGTCCCGTCCCCTCCCCCGCCACCTACCCCACCTCCACCCGACGGACCTCCGTACTCTGGTGGTGGACCGACGCCTTACTCTGGAGGAGGACCCCTTTTTGGTCCAACTCATAATCTAGGAGGCCCACCTCCATATGGACAACACTCTGTGGGAGGACCTTACGATCATTCCATCCATGGTCCTACTAGTACCTAGATGCCTTATCAATATTACTAGTATCCAAAACCAAACCGGCAGTTACCATTTCTAGCTACATTAGATCTGCCAGATTTGTCACGTTTGACTAATGATCCCATCCAACATGGTATAAATTAGCCAACCATTCCTGTGAAGTTACCATCAGACATCCCTAAGTTTGATGGAAAACCCAGTGAGGATCCTAAGAACCATGTAATGAATTATCATTTGTGGTGCTCCTCCAATTCCTTAATGGATGATTCTATCCATCTGAGGCTCTTTCAACGAACCCTTACCGGTACTTCCGCCAAGTGGTACATTGAGTTTCCACCACACTCTTATGACGATTTTCGATCCTTAGCTATGGCCTTTTTGACTCATTTTCAATTACCGATCCGTTATGAAACTGGAACGGATCTTTTGACATCCCTCTGAAAATCCACCTCCACTCACATTTCAGATCATATACAAGATTTGAGAAGGAGACGTCGTCTCATTAAAGTACCATTCTAGATCAACTACTCGTCGATTGGTTCACGAAGTCATTATTACCCATCATAGCTAAAGACATGGCTATGGGAGGGTCCGTTAGGAAAGAAAAATCTATCTCACATGCTTATTATCTAGACCTAGTCTAGGCCCAATCTGGCACATTATATGATATCATTCGTAATGCCCCACCCTATGTAAGACCCACCAAAACCTCCCATAAGATCACACGCCGATGGCATCATTGGTTCCATTCATTCCCATCCTGCTACCCAATCAGGTGGATCATAGAACCACCATAGTTCGACTCCATCCTCACCACAGGATGGAAACAAAACCAATCGATCACCAAGCCCTACTTCCACTGCAGAAGTGAATTCAGTTCAATCTGCTTCACCTCAAAAATCCAATGGAAAAAAGAAGAACAAAGTAAAATCCAAGAAGTCTTCTAACTAGTAGGAGCCCAAAAATAATACCGATGACACAAAACAAAAACAAAAGGTCAAATCATTTCCAAAATAATATGGTGGATGAGATAAGCGCCAAATTGGGTTTTCGGCATGAAAACTCAACTCCCTACTATCCTCAATCAAATGGACAAGTAGAGGCTATTAACAAGGTCTTGAAAACCATGATTCAACACATGGTGGGTACACACAAGTCAAATTAGCACGTGATGCAACTTTTTTCATCCCTTTGGGAATATAGGACTTCCTTCAAAACCACCATTGGTTTCACACCCTTCCAATTGGTGTATGGACTAGAGGCAGTATTTCCTATTGAGTGCGAGATTCCGCCTCTAAAACTAGTTGTTGAACTTTTACCAAACACAACCGCCGAGGAAGAACGATTCATATACTTGGAAAAACTCGACGAAACCCACCGTGATGCTACTTTAGCTAATGAAGTACATAATAAACGCATCAAGGCCTAGTACGATAAATATGTAAAACCTTATATCTTCAACGAGGGTGATTCGGTCCTTACTTACGACCAAAAACATGATAATTTGGGGGCGGGGAAACTTGAGTCCATGTGACATGGTCCATATGTAGTGAAACGTGTTTTGGAAAATGGATCCTATGAATTAGTCAATTATGACAGAATATCCCTAGGAGAGCCTTGCAATGGGATCTACCTAAAGCGGTACTATGCCCAAGTCATTATGCATTAGTACTTTTTATATATTGTACATGACGCGTGTTTCTATTTGGTGTGGCACTTTCTTTTAGTGTGTTAGGATCTTATCTCGATTTGCGCTTATACCATGTTCTGCCTGGATGTGCATATGTAAACTTTCTATGGATTCATAGATGGCGCTAGCCGGCACACCCGCAATCTCCCCTCAACAGCATGGGTACTATGTTCCCCTTTCGGTGAACTGATAAGCTCAGGAGGAACTTGCCTAGGTCCCGCAACCAATAATGTCGTTGAATATCACGCGCTGATCGGATTATTGACCAACGCTTTTTCTCTTGGTGTGAACCACCTTGTTATCTACCTTGATTCACAGTTAGTGGTATCTCATTTGAACCGTGTCTATGCTATCCATGGCCCTATATTACTCCGCTTGTTTCGGCGAGTACATCTCTTGGAGAGGTCTTCTGATTCCATTCAATACCTACATATTCCAAGAAGCATGAACGCAATTGCCGATTGATTAGCTAATTTTGTATTAGATTGGTATATTGCACATTACTAAACATTTTTATCAAAGATGCATAAATCGACATAACATGTAAATTATTCGTAATGTATAAGAAAACAACTATAAGATCCAAAATCCATCATAGAAAACACAGTGTATAAAACCGCTAGATAGTGTTTATATATATATATCATGTCTGGTAAAATGTTATACAAAAAATGGTATTGATACAAAAAATATGAAGCTCATAATCTTTCAGTAGGTCATATCTACAAAATCTGAAGCATATGGCTTTCAATACATCATCACACATGCAGCCTATCACTAAGGATGCTAGTGATAGCATATAATGGCTTGAGCTACTCAATGGATTAACCGACCAAATCCTTTAGAAACCTCAATTGTCCTGCACTGGTAGTGCTGAGGAAGGTCATCGATAGATATGTCTGGCACATCGACATTCAACCTCTGAAGGTTCTCCTCCAGCTCATCCAGTTTTTCCACTACCTCCTGATGGACTACGGCCATCTCTCAAACAGATCCTCTCCTCTCGATTGGCGGAGGAAACCACTAGTTGAGATGGGCCAATATCTGCATGAACCAAGTATGAGATATCAGTACTACACAAAAACAATAAAAATTACAAAATACCTAAAAACAAAAAGAGTTTCTTTCTTACCAATGTCTCCCCACTACTCTCCTTTCGGAAGAGCTAGATCTGGATCCCCTCTGAAATCAATATTCACATAAGCGTAGTCATCGACCATGAGGAGCTACCCACGTAACCACCTGAAGAAGGTTGGCCCATAGGTAATCATAGGTCCACCTCCTCCGTGGCGGTCCATCACCTCTGGCCACCTCACCATATGTGTATCTCGCGGATCGAGATCATCAAGCTCTACCTGCGGATGGAGTAGTGGAACTCTTTCTAAGAAGAAAGAAACCACGATGGAACTGTACCCGAACTATTTTAGCTTACCTCGATGACACTTGTTCAGTTGGTCTTTCAAATTCGCTAGGAGTCCCTTGCACCAGTTGAATACAGTCGGTGCCATGCACTCAATGGCGTATACCATGTGGGACTTAGTGACCTGATGAGAAGCCCTGCTTCCAGCCACTTGCTCAATAGTAAAAAGCACGATCCTCAACGGTCTATCCCGTACATGTTTTATGGGAATTTTCCCACCTAACATTTGTGTGCCCGGTGTACAAAACTGTGCAATGAGACTCTCAGTAGACTGGTTACTACCCCAAGTTCCGGATAGTGATACAGGGGCTCCACGTCTCGATAATCCTGTCCAAAAATAGATGTCCTCCACATCCAAAGTAAGGATATGAGCACCTTCCATAAAAAATTATTGATCCGGGTCCCATAATCGGATCAAATATTCTAGTAGTTGTACTTGGGCCCTCATCCCTTGCACATGGAAGAACTTAAGCAATCCACACCCCCTCAAAGCATTGACGGAGTGTTGTTCATTTGTCTCTTGTGCGTCTTCAGTTCGTGTTCACGCTCCTTCCATTGGACCATTTTGGTGGCCAAAGTATGCATAGACATCAATAAGATAGGTATTAGACCCTTTTCAATGCTTTGGAATTTGTCTTTTGGGCCCCATCATCAATTTTGGAAGCCAAATTGTGCCGACGCACCCCACATGTGTAGACAGTGCACCGACGACACGCTTTTCCCATAGGGAAGGCGCGTCAGACCCCTAGCGATGCACTTCCCGAAAGGGGAAAGCGCGTCGCCCATGATGCGCAAAATCCCCTCCAAAATGAACCCAAAAAACCCAAAGAATCACATTTTAACTAAAATTCAAACCGTTGAAAAGCTATAAGATAAGATGTAGGCTTACTTGCAACTAATGGGAGGTTGATAGGCTAACTGAGGCTTTCGCAATCGTCATCGAAAAATCAAGCTCCAAAGAGGTTTTTTCTCCACTATTCAACTTGGTAAAATGAATTGGTAGATAAATTTTACTATTCACCCCTTTTAAATAAAAAATGGAATATTCATTTTTTAATATTTTTTTTGGGTTATTTACTACAGTTGACTTCTTTTTATATTTCAAAACCTTATAATGGATCCAAACTTGGTTCCTGGAGCTTGCAGATAGTGGAAAACAATGTTTTGACTATGTTGGTGACCATCGTAGAATTTCCGTGCTTCTTATCAAGTGTGAGCATAAACTATGTATTATTGAATATATCTAATATTGGGAAATGTAACCTATGCAACAAACTATTTAACACACTCTTTGTAACCATATCCATAAGAAAAACAAATCATTTAAAACACTCTTTGTAACCATCATCCATAAGAAAAAGAAGACATGATAAAGCAAATTGCAAAATTGTTCATTTTATAAAATACAAAAAGAAAATTATCTTTAACTATAAAATCATTTCAAACTTATTTGAGTCTATCATTTTAGAAGTATTTTTTTAATATTTAGTTAAGGAAAAGACTTTAATACAGTTTCTTGATATCTACAGAAATCTTGTAAAACAAACTTGCTCTTCAATTTCCCACCTCCAAACTTGAAAACAAATAGCTCAATTATTCTCCAGCTGTGTCTAGCATTTGTTAAGCCTCTTTAACAGCTTTGGGCATTTTAACCTTTTACAAACTCCCAAGAAAGAAAACAACATATTGAGGTTACTTTGCCATTAGTAAATGTGGGGCTGATTTGAGTTCCTAATTTTGTTTAAAAAATATTGTATGGTAATAGATGTCCAGTTTATAAATGTGTTTTGTGTTGCATGTTTGCGAGACTATTTGTGGGTTATTAAAAATATTGATGTTTCTTTTCGAAACAAATCTTAATGTTCAGCCAACTGATTGCTTTTTTTGAAATTGGATTTGTCTTCTTGTTTACAGCTTAGTGGTATTCATTTTCTGGCTTTTGTATTAGACTTTATAATGATGGTTTTGATACCTAAAGGTATCATACTTCACAAAATTACCAGGTTCACAAAAAAACGTATTCGACATACCCATGGGTGAATCCACGAATGTGGTTCACCATTTTTGGCGGATCACAAGGGGAAAATTCGTTTTTCAGACCCTCAATCAAGGTAATTTCAAGCCCTTGATCAAGGTTTTATATGCTCGATCGAGGGTTTAAAAATACCTCGATCGAGGGCTTTAACATACCTCGATCGAGGATGTTTTAAACCCTTGATCAAGTGTCTAACCAAACCCTCGATCGAGCCAAACCTCAATCGAGGGATTCGTTAGACCCTCGATTGAGGGTTTGTTCGATCCGCCAGAAAAAAAAAAAACAGGGTCTGGGCGGTTGTGCAGTGGGTTGACAGACCCTCAATCGAGCAAACCCTCGATCGAGGGAATGCAACAGAGAAAAAAAACAAAACAGGGCTCGGTCGGCCCTGTTTTCGTGCAGTGGCTTAACAGAGACAGAGCAACAGCGACCGGGGACCTCGACCGAGCACACGCCCGATGCCACCTCCCCACAGTGACACCACCTCCCCACAGCAACGCCATCATGTCATTTATTCCACTAGGTGGGTAGAAATCTACCATTTGTTTTGTTATTTAAAAAATATATATATTTCGTATTTTATGTATAAATTTGTGTTTTTTTATCAAATCTAAGTTTAATTTGGTTTTCTAGAAATGGTTAGGATGTAGGCATTGAAACTAAACCGCCATTGAAACCAAACTTATTGAAAAAAAAACCATTTGATTTAACTAAAACAAAAACCTATTTCAAACCAAAACAAAAACCCATTTCAAACCAAAACAAAAACCAAATTTAAAATAGATTTAGGGTTTTAGATATTTGTCAGTTATTTGTTTAAATTATTTAATTTATTTTTGTTTTTATATCAACCGGTAGCATTTCACCCCATAAATGCTACCAGTTTTATTTTAAAATGTGATTTTACAAGCAGAAATGCTGCCCATTTTTTTTCAATCCTCCGAGAACGCCAAGAGGATTGAAAAAAAAAACCATTTGAACCTAAAACATAAAACCATTTCAAAACAAAAACCAAAACTATTTTAAATTTGAAATACTTTTAGGATTTTAAATTTATTTTGCATTTATTTGTTTAAAAATGATTTGGTATGTGAATTTGCAAGCAGAAATGCTGCCAATTTTTTTTCAATCCTCTGAGAAGACCAAAAAGATTGAAAAAAAAATCATATATTAATATTAATATTATAATATAAAAAATTAAAAAATGAATATTAATAACATATATAATCATATATTATTTATTAATTTTTACTTAATTTATTTAAAAATAATAATATTTAATATTAATAATATAATATAAAAAATTAAAAAATGAATATTAATAATATATAATCATATATTATTAATCATAACCATAACCATAACCAAATTACCAAATTGTCCTAAATAGGATCCCCTCTCGGGCCATGGAAAGTATGTCCACAATTTGAGCATCAATGAAGATAAATTGGCCTGGAACCATAATGGATAGCTTGGAAAAATTCCCAACATCAGGTGGCCTAACGTCATTAGATGATGTCTCTGAATGATATAAGCCACTACAAATGCATTTTGCTGGACTAGACTACATGTGTTTGGATTAGATTTTTCCACCATCTTTGTGGAATACAAACTACAATTCAACAATAAAAACACCTTTTTAAAAATATGGACATTTCTAAAATGTAAAAATTATAAAAATGGATAGACAAATAAAACTTATGGAAATGCTCTTTGGAAATTGACAATGGATGACTATAGGTCCTCTTAGAACAAGCTCATATTACCTAACATTACTTTGTCAACCTTATTATTTATAAGGAAAATACAATGAAAGAATATTATTTTATTTCTATCCTTTAAGTCCCTTGACCATAGCATTATGATTGTTATTAAAAAATATTGGGACTAGTGGTCAAAGAGGGATACATTCGTGGATTCACCCATCCATTCATTACTAGTCAAGCTAATTTGTCTCATTAATATATTTTCAAATAATAATAATTTCTTTGTTATTATTTTGAAATGTAATAAACTATATAATGGGTTGTGATTTTGATTTTGATTTTTCTATTAAATCAAATCATAACATAATTTTTACTTAATTCAAATTAGATTAATTGTTAATTTCAAATTCGCTCCTACGGGATATATTAAATTTGAAAATTTTCTGTAGTTACTCAAATTCGCAGATATATTAAATTAGAAAATTTTCTGTAGTTACTCAAATTCGCTTTCTGCTGCTACCAAAAATCAAATATAGATTAATTTGCACATTGCATTTAGATGTAGTTTGCATTCCTTTTAGAATGGATTTTGCATTTACGAATTTAGGATCACCTTAACCACAAAGTCTCCTTTTCAAGGATAAACATTTGGCTAGCGGAAATGGAAATGGGGCCTTTATTCCCGTGAGAAGTAGATATGTCAAACGGTTTAGGGTTTGATTTAAGAACCTTGATCAAACAACTTCCCTTACATTGACAACCGGTCAATTCTGCCCATCAAAAAATGGCGTAGAAGGAGGGCTGAGGTAAAAATAACTAGTTTGTTATTTTAAGTTTCAATTATTTTATTAATCATTTATCCTCTAGCTTTGAAATTTTAGTTTTTTTATATTTTATTCTTCTACGTCGTTGCACATACACTGTACGGTGGGGCAGATCACAAGCTAACCCTTAGGAGTTAAGTATTTTCACTATTTTATTATTCAATGGCTCTTTTTGAAACCCCTATTTGGAGATGTGTTTCAGGACGGGTTAACTGTAGCATTCCATTTGAGATAATTGAACTCTTGTCGAAAAGAAAATTTGATGGGGAAAGTGAAATATGTGCATGTGAACATGTTTCTCAATTTATTCAAGAATGTATTGCTAATGATGTTTACCATGAAGGTGTCATGTTTAGGTTATTCACTTTAATTTTTGGAGATTGAGTTAAGAATTGGTGTGAAACTTTATCAGTTGCATCCATTCATATTTTAGATCAATTTGTAGTTGAGTTTTTGTTTTTCTTTTAATAATTCTGATTACCATAAATTGTGCAAAGAATTGAATTGTCTCAGGAAAGATAAGGATGAATCCGTTAGAGGACTTCGCAATTAGGATTATACATCTTTGTAGCAATTTTCCTTTGAATCACATACCTTCTATTACTAAATGGTTTCCATATCTTATTTGTTTTTCATACATACAAGATCAACCAAATATTAGTCAATATGAATTATTCCTTAATACTCATTCACGGGATAATTTAGATGAAGATTCAGAAGTTGTAGAAATCCGACATTGTTTGCCAACTTTTTTCACTTTGATCGATCAGAAGGAACAAGAGATTTCTGAAAATATAAATGTAACTTATGATAATCTTAATTTATCAATGTCTTCTTTATATGATATTTTAAGAAAAGGTGAAGAAAGTTGTCATACTCTCCAAGATAGTACAACTATCTCAGAAGTGAAAGAGATTGAGAAAAAAAATTGTGATCATGCTATTGAAAAATATTCTCCTAATTTAATTAAACAAGTCTAAGATCCAATTATGGGAGATTCCATTTTTGTTCTACAAATTTTCAATTAGTTTTTGAATCTCCTCTTTCTAAAAATTCTTGTAATTTGCTCTCATATTTACCTTTCTATAGTGAACAGGATTGTATTTCATATTACTTGTCATGTTCAAATTTTTCAAAAGAGCATACTAAACATGGTGATCAATTTATTTTAAGAGAAGAGATTAATTCACAATTGGAATCCAATACAAATATTCTAATATTCTAATAGAGGATGAGTATTCTTCAAAATTTTTATTTTTTTTATCTAGGGATGCTTTTCATTTCCTTTCATCTTCAACTTATTTTTCATTGTACCTTGAAATGTTTGATAATTGTACTTCTCACGTGATCATTTCAGAGCATTTAGAATTTCATCCTGACTGACCATATTTTAATAGGGTGCAAGATGATAATAACTTATGCTTAGAATATGAAAAGAATAAAACTTATTCTCATCAATCTGTTGGTTTATTGTCTTCCACATGGGAATAAAAGAATTCTTCAAAGAACTTATTTTTCGGAATGCCTCCTATTGATTCATCTCCACTTTTATTCAATGGAGAATTTTATTGTTTAAATGATAAACTATTTGAGACTGAATATTCTACTGAAAGTAATCATGTTAATGGTTCTAATCTTTTTAATGATAACATGCTTAATATGAAGAGGAATGAAATCTCATTTAATTTAAAAAATTCATTGCATGAAACACCTCAGTTTCGACCACGTTAGATTCTCATTCATTTGGTACAATTACTGAAGCAAACAATTCCATTCATAATGATCATTCATCTATAAATTCATCTCAATTTCTCTATATTGATCATTTTACAATTCATGCTAGGATCACATATTGGATTGAGGATTCTTACCTCAAGAAGTTTCCAATCAATGGTACAACCTTATTTTTCTTCATTTATGGATAGATTTTACAATGGTAAGCACAATGCATTTTGTTTAATCTTTCTTTTACCGACATGCCATTTCCAATTATTGATTGGGGAGATTTGTCATCCTTTTTCATGCATGTAATTAATGTATGATTCTTACACCATTGTCTATAGTTCGTCTCAAGGATCATGACTGTATCTTTCTTTTCAAATTTTTAATCCATTTGACCCTCTCGGCAGTCAGCTGAAGTTTCACCAGGTATGAGTCTTTTGCTTGTCAGTTAAGATTTGCTTACTTTGTTAGCTTCTAATTCTTTCTTTTTCCTTTTGATTTGTGATATGATTGTATACATGCATTTCTTTGGTGAGAATTTGGTTTGGATTTGGATTTGGTTCAATAGATTCGTAGCTTTCTGCCTTATGGGGTATCACCTCTCATTGATGGTACAAACTACTTGGTCTACTTTATTAAACCAAACTGGTCTACTTTTATAAACATGTCCCATCGAGAGATCATGCACTCATGAATTGCAAACGGATTTGATTTTTCAGAAAACCCAATCCTATACTTCCAGGATTAACCCAATCCTATACTTCCAGGCTCAGAAGTTATCAGCACCTTCAAGCTTATCCTCAAGCTTGGTGTGGTGAGACATCTTAAAGAGTACTTCAAATGGAAATAGAAAATATTAAGGTCTTACCAATTGAAATGTTGAAAATTGGATCTGGACCTGGATTAGGGTTTGTCGAAAAAACCCTAAAAATTCAAAATGTGAATTTCAACTTTCTGAAAGGATAGAAAGATGCGCCTTGATGAGCTGATCAGCCTGGTGTATTCAGAATTTGAGATCAGCAAAGCTTTACCCTTCAGATTTTCCTTTTTGTCCTCCCGGGTTCACTGGGGAGAGCCCTGAATTAGGGTTAGATATTGCATATTTGGAGCAGCAATGAGATGCCAACTTAGACAAAATTGCTCAAATTAGTAAATGGGAAAACATCACAATAGAAAAATTTATGACAACCCCTGCCAACTGTTATGTGGAAATCTTGTTTTCTTTTCAAAATTTAAGAAAAGTAATGCAAAGATTACTAGGAAAGTCTATCAATGTGAATTGAGCTTGGATAATTTGAATCCATTTCATATTTCACATATGATGGAAATCTTCAGTCAATGGGAACTATATTTTGAACAAAAGGAGAAACAAAAGGAAACAAAAGATTCTTCTCAGGAGACAAAAAAGGAACCAATTTCCCATCTTTAAAAAATTGGTTGTAACAGGAAAATGGAGACAAGGGCATTATTTGGGCATTATTTGATGTATAAATAAATAAATAATCATTTTGGAGAGTTGGGGGGTTGCACCTTTATAACTCAGACCTATATGTTTCTATTAGTTATGGAATACTTGCATATTTTTGGGAAATTCGATTGAATAAATGTGACAAATTGTGTTCTGCAATTTCTGTCAGTTTATATAGTTTCATCATTTATTATTTTTCATGTGAAATTCCTTTCCTATGATATATTTGAGTTTTTCCTTAATTAATGATAAATTAAATATGAGAGTGCATGTCATATTTTCTAATTATTACTTGTTAGGAGATGATATATGCATATGTGTCTAACATGTTATTGAATTTATGAATTATTTCTTTCAATTCAGTAATTTATCATTCAATCTTGGATCTAATTTTTGCAGTTATGCTCTAGCTATGATATTTAGAACTAAATTTTAATAATGATAGATCAAATATAGTTAGAAGTTATGAAAATCAATTTTATTTATTTCTTTAGGTGGCTAACCGAGCCCACATATCGATATGAAGTTTCTATACCAAACGAGAGAATATCTAATTAGGATCTTCCATCAGGAAACTCTCCCGTTGTTGGTGGAGAAATTTTTCCACCAATCAACATGACAGAGCTTATGTAAGTTTACCTCCTTCTACATTTAGGTGCAGACAATCTTTTCATTTACATCTGAGCTACTCTCCCTAGTTTCCTAAATCAATAGCTAAAATGCTCTTCTTCTTAACCTCCTTCTTACAATTTATTGGATTTAGCTCTGGATGTAGCTTCCAACAATTATCTTTGGTATGAGCATTGATATTACATTGGTTACAATGGTTGCTTGGATCCTTGAACTGAGGTGTGGTGGCTATTGTATTCTTATCTTTTATTTTCCACTTCTTGTTTCCCTCAAAAACTCCTTAGTGATATATTTGCTTGGAACCATTTGGTTGTCCTTTCTTCTTATCCATCTTCAGATATCATGCTTTCAAATATGCATCATTAATGGTCATAGGTTTAAAGAGAATTATTTTCCTCCTTGAATCACTGTGGAGACAATCGATATAACATTGATTACAATGGCTACTTGGATCCTTGCACTGATGTGTGGTGGTTCTTGTCTTCTTATCCTTCCTTTTCCACTTATTCTTTCCCTCCTTGGAAGTGCCTTAGTGATCTATTTGCTTGGATCCATTTGGTTTTTCTTTTCTTTTGTCCATATTCAGATACCATGCTTGCACATAAGACTCATCGATGGTCCTAGGTTCAAAGAGCATCTTTTTCCTCCTTAAATCACTCTAGATACCAACTAGATACTCGAGGAGTACCTTTTTTATGAACTAAGTGGTGTTATAATCTTGTAGACTCTTCCCTTCCGTTTCCCATAAGTAACACTATTATATCCATTGGTCCCCTTTATACCCAATAGGGTGAAAATGAGACTTTATTAGGGTTTTAAACACCTCCTACTTAGTTACAAGGGATCATCCTCCAACCTAAGCATATGTGTGTGCCTTTGCTGACAAGTTTGTGCATGTCTCTCTAAGTTCAATAAGGAAAATGGTATATCAAAACCTAGATTAATGTGCATAAAATACCCACCATAGTAGGATTATGCTAGGATGGTGGAGACAGGGAAAACATCTAGACATTTAGAAATTAGATATTAATTATATTATATATTAATAAAAATGTAAAATAAATCAATAGACAAGTTATACCTATTAAAAAGTAGTAAATCTAAATGTTGTTACTTTGATTATGAATCCATCATGGGAAATATTAAGTGAAGGACCATAAAAAATATCCCCACATGATGTGCATGTATGAGAAAACAAAACACATTCACCTTCAAATGAGTATCCCTCGTAACCACTATATGAGAACACTATGCCAAGTTCTAAAAACAACTCTACAACAATGATGAAGAAGAGGCAGTGCTTTTGAAGAAAAAGAATAAGAAGAGAGACCACGAAAATTTCAAGCAAAAAATTGCGTAGAAAAGAAGAAAAAATGTAATGAAAAGGGCATAGGCCAAGGCTACAACATAGGGTCATAGAAAAAAATAAAAGCGTGTATAGTCTCTTTTATTTTTCCTTAGATATAGGAAGAAACTATTGAGCACATTTGTGTGACATGTGAATTCGCCCAGGCGATTTGGAAGGAAGTAACTCAGGCTATGGTGGGAGCTCACAAGTTGAATAAGGAGTCTTTTGTTGAATGTCTATTGTACTGGATTTCCAACAGGGCTATGGTAGATCATAAGGAACTCATGTATATTTTTTCCTACTAAATTTGTTGGACAAGAAATCATATGACCTTCCACGATTAAGTTTTAACTCTAGCGATGGAAAATAATATACATAGCCCAAAGGCACAATTGTCTCAGAATCTATTCATGCTTGATATAGACCAAGGGAAACCGTGTGACTTCCTCGATGGTGCAAGCCAAGGAGAACCATGCATTTGCGGTGCTAGAGTTGTCTTGTTTATGAATAAGTAGATTTATTTTTATTTTTTTTTACCATGAGAAACGAGTAACTCGTCAGGATTATATGGGAAAGTCCTAGTTCAAATTCGGCTCACTACCACTATAACCTAAGAATATATCCAACAGATCACAAGCCATATATACCAATAACTTATGACTTAGCAAGGAGCGAGACTTCCGGAGACCACAAACATAGTCCAGATCCAAAACTCCAATGAGATTCCCACCCCTCTAGCCTTATCACGGTGAACCAATGTCTCATTGGGGGGGTTTCAACCTTGGGGGATTAATAATTAGAATTATTACCATATCTTATATGTAGCAGGTTAGGGTACAAACAATAGGCCAGAAATCTTTGGATTGTGGGTGTTTTTAAAGGTTGCAGTGGATAATTTATCAAAGTTCTTTAGGTCTTTACGGATTCAAATATCATGATAGAGTGGGGTGATCCAAGGTTTGACATTCGTATCTTGGGTTTGTCTCACATTTTATAGCATGCTATGGAAAATATCAACTATTTTGAGCACATTTCATTCAGCCATATTTATTGAGAATAAATACTAAGGCAAATGCTTTATGAAAAGAAGCCATGGACATTTAGGAGGGAACATTGAAAGTCTTAGAATTTAGAGGAGGTAGTCTCCCGTCTATCACTGAATCATCCTTATATTAAACCTCAATTTGTCTTCGAAGGGGGAGTTGATGGATTTTTTAGGGGTCTAAGGAATCTAAGGAATCCTTCACATGTATTCTAAGGAATCTTCAAATCACTTGTTCAATCAAACAAACCTTAGTAACTTTAGGAAATCCCCCATTAGTGTAGGCTTATCTCTCCTCACTTAAAGTGAAGGGAAAAATTACTTAGGTGACAATTTGTAAAGTTTCCATAGTTTTACTTGGATAGAACCTTTTGAGTCCTTTCATTTAGGGTGCTAATTTTTGTGACAACATTTTGGCATTGTTGTTGATGATCAAGGTCCTTTCCCTAGAAATCAGAATATTTAGCTTCACATTTTGATGGGGTCAACTTAAACATCCCATATGGTGACTCCACAATTTTTTTTTAGGCAAAAAACATTGTTCTAGAAGTGCTTCTTTTTGGTTACCTTGAGCTTGAGACAGTTTTTTAGGAAGAAAATCAAGTAAACTCTTAAGCTCCTAGTGTCACATCTATTGGTTCTAGCAATACTTCAACTTCAAATCCAATAATCATGGCCAAACCATGGTTGAAAAATGCTTACAAACCATTAGATATGAACCAAATTTTATGGATTTCCTCATGATATTCCAAATAAATTAGATTCAGTTCCTTTATTCATAGAAAATGATGCGAAAACAACTGAAGAAAACATTACTTGCTTCTATGACAAAACTAGAAGATTCAACATTGAGGAGGAAGATGTGGTTATGAAACTTTTTTCCTTGTCTTCACAAGAAAATGCCTAAACTTGGTTCTTGTCTCTTCCTGGTGGGGGTATTAAGACTTGGGAAGAATTTCATGATGAATTCATAAAGAAACGGGGTGCAAGGGTAGATGTGAGTACCATCTTGAATCAACTCCAAGAAATTAAGAAAAGGGAAAATGGCATTGTTTATGAATTTTACAATAGATTCATATATTTGTTGAATAAGATCCCATATATAATCAAGTATATAGATAAATCCTTCCTCATCCACTACCTCAATGATTTTCAAGGGCAATTTGGCCTTCACTTAAGAAACAAATTCTTCAACCTTAGCAAGTGCACAAGAATGGGATACAAAGATTGAAGGATTGTTTATTTCTTCTAAGGTTGATATGGGATCTATAACAACATCCACTTCAAAGGATGAAACTAAGCCTAGAACCATGAATAATGTTGAAACTACCATAGATCCTATTGTTTCCTTAACTCAAATATTTGAAAATATGTATTGCTAGGTTAATCCAATCTCAAACAACATTATTGAACATAGTGACAAATATAGAAAATGAGAGAGAATAGAAAAAGAGCTTTACTCCTAGATTTCAACAAAATACCCAACCAAGAGGGAACCGGACATGGAAGCCTAGGCCTAGTAAAAAAAATATTCCTAACACACTTGCACCAACAAACTTAGTATATAAGGAAGACATTCCATGGTGCTTAAAATGTAATGAACCACATAATGAATGGGAATGTCTGAACCATGGGGGTGAGAGTGAAAGTAAGGGAATGGAAGTACCTCCAATATTTACTGCATAAAAATGTTAAATGATAAGGTTTACTACATTTACAACATCCAAAATACCCATCAAGTCTCTAGGGAACAATTGAGACAAATTAAAGAGAGAAGCATAGACGTTTCTGAGGCAAGTAGAATGGATTTGTTAGACTGAATGGATGAGGAAGGAGAAATACATGGAATTTGTGAGAAAGAATAAAGTACAAAAGACTTAACCACCTAATAATTCCCAACCTCAAAGAAAAGCATGGACTAAAACTCCTTTACCCGTGAACACTTCCCCTTTGACTTCACATAATGAGAATGAGAGCAACAAGGATATCGATTTGAAAGTAGATGTAGCTAATGCCTTAGCCAAACTCACAATTCATGTTCCCATTTTATAATTAGTCAAATTCTCTTCACAAACATAGGAATTTAAGAATTTATTCAAGATGGAATATCCCACGGAAGAATTTATAGAATATCCTCATGTGGTATTTCAAACTATGAACCGTGATAGGAGAAATTGGATTCATTTAGATTTCTAGATTACCTTGATCATCAATGATATTCTTTTGCACTGTTGTATGCTTGACTCATGGGCATCAACCGATATATACCTTTGAAAGTCACGAGACAATTAGGCTTGACCACCACAAGACCTTACAGGAATGTGTGTGGCATAGTTTCAAAACCTATTCATGTTCATGGTCTTATCATGGACTTAAGTTTAGTCTAGCTACATATCTATATATTTCTATATTGATGGATGTTGTAGTTATGTATGTAATTGATGTGTGGGGTATGCTTTTATATAGAAAATTATGTCACACTTCATATGGAATCAACCATGAGGTACCAAGCATAATATCCTAAGGAACCCATGAATGAAATGGTGTACATTGATGAAGAGTTCATAGACCTTAGTGTTTATACAATTTACAAATGGAATAACTTCCAAATTCATTGATTTTCATTGAGCGTAACTCTTTTATTTTTATCATAGAGAAGGACCTTTGGAATTCATCTTCCAAGAGGTCCATTAAAGTTCTTGAAGACTCTTCGTCTTCATATTTAAAAAATGAAATATATTTTCATCATTTACACAGAACCATAATCCTTGCGGATTAGGTTTCCAACATTCCCCCCCTTTATCTTAAGGGGTCTTCATGAGTCCAAAAATATTTCTGAACTTTTCTAGCTTTTCTCTTCCAAGCGCTTTGGTGAAGATGTCAAGAATTTGCTCATTAGTGAAACAATGTATCAAATGAAGTGTCTTGGCCTCTGCATGATATTAAATTAGATGGTACTTCGTGTTGATGTGCTTGGTTCAATAATGGAATCTGGGATTATTGGTCAACTTGTTTAAAGAATTATTGTCAATCGATAGGGTAGTGGAGTTCTCTTGTTTTAGCTTGCAAATATTCAAGTATTTTCTTGATCCACACAATATCCTTTATTGCTTATGAAGGAACCACATATTCTTCCTCTGTTGTGGAATTTGTTGGACCTAATGGTTTGCATGATCTCCAGGAGACACTTGTTGATCCAAGACTCGTGATTTATCTTGAAGTAGACCGTCCAATTTCTTTGTCTCCATCAAAGTTTGAATCAAAATATCAAATAATTTTGAAGTCATCCACCTTATAATATTGGAGTTCCCTTTAAGTATCTTAGAACTCTTTTGGTAGCAAACCAATGTCCTTCACAAGTATTTTGCACGAACATAGAAAGGATCCCAACAAAAAATGAAATATTTGGTCTGGTGGAGGTAAGTTAGATAAGGATTCCCACAAGTTGTCTGTACTTGGTAGCATCAAAATTATTTTCCTTCTTTTGATGTGAGCTTCAAATTTTCTTACATCGGAGTAGAGAGAGGGATTCATTCTGTCAAGCCAAATTTGTTCAACAACCTTCCAACGTACTTCTTTTGGGAGATGAATATGTACTTGGGATTTTGAGTCACTTCAATTCCCAAGTAGTAGTGAAGGTGCCCATAACATGTCATCTCAATTCCATTATTTAACTCTTTCTTTATGGATTCAATATAGTTTTCATTATTCCCTATCATCAAAATATCATCTACATACACCATAAGATATACAACAGATCTTCCAACTTTCTTTACAAATAGCGTTGCATCATCAAGATTAAAATGTTTGAAATTTAACTTCAAAAAGGTGCTTGGTTAACTTTTTGTACCATGCACAAGGTGCTTGTTTCAGGCCATACAAGGACTTGATGAGTTTGCATACACTTTTTTCTTTCCCTTTCTGAAAAAATCCTTCAGGATGAGACATGAAGGCATTATATTTCAATTATTCATTCAAGAAAGTAGTCTTCACATCCATTTGATGATCTTTCCACCCATTCTATGCAATCAAAGACAATAAGGTGTAGATGGTAGCCCATTTTTCTATGGGGAAGAAATTCTCTTCATGGTCAATTCCCTCCTTTTGTACATAGGATTTCACCACAAGCCTTTCCTTGTGCTTGTCAAGTGATACATATGATCTGTACTTGTTCTTGTAGACCCACTTGCATCTAATTGGTTTGCTTCCAAATGGAGGGTCCATAAATTCTAGGTTTCATTCTTAATGAGAGCATAATACTCATTATGCATGGCTTCTTTCCACTCATCACGAGCAACAACTTATTCAAAGGAAATTGGTTCCAGGTTAGCAGATAAATTCAATTCACAATCACATGAAAAATCCATATCTTCTACATCACTTGAGTTTGAATTATGTACATCTCCTCCATCTTCTTGTCTTCTCAAACTTCTGGTTCCAATATTTCCAACTTCATCAGGATGGAAACTTTCAAGTGTCTTTGTGATCTATTTTGGCACTTTGTGTGAGGGTCCAGGTTGCTTGGTTGGTGGTGCTTCATCTTGTTCAATATTCAGTCTTCCAATTCTCTCAATCACATCATCCAGTTGATCCTCCTATTCTGGTGAATTGGCAGGAAATTCTTCATGAATTTCTTCATGAGGGGGTGATGTTGCTACAAAATGAGATTCCAAAGATTGATCCAAGATAGGGATACCCCCTCCAAGATGTGGAATCCACTATCAACTTCATGAAATGTGTTTACATGGGTAAATTTATCTAGACAATCAAGTTTCCTCTCAATAGACTTGTCATTTTTATTCATCTCTGGAAAGATTAAACCTTTTGTTTCCCTCATCGTAAAGATAATATTCCTTGGTGGTGTTTGAGTACCCCAAGAAAATGTACTTTCTACTCCTTACACAGAGCTTGTTTCTTTGTTCCTTTGGAATTAAGGCATCATAGGTGGAACCAAAGACCTTGAGATGCGACAATGAAGGTATGCGTCCATACCACACTTTGTATGAGTCTTGTTTGCAAGAGCATGAGTGGGACTTCTATTCTCAAATAAACTACACACAAAAGTGAATCATCCTAAAACTTCAACTTTACATTCTTAAAAAACATTATGGAACAAATCATATTCAAAAGAGTTATGTTCATTGATTCCTAATCCCATGTTTTCTAAGATAGGATTCAGATTTATTTGATGTATATTCTCCTCCATTGTTAGTACAAAGGGAACCAATCTACAATTGTGTTCCATTTTCAATCCATACATGAAAGTTGTTAAATGTTTCAAAGGCTTGAGGTTTTCCTTTTAGAAAATACACTCAACACATCTTGCTATAATCATCGATAAAAGTCATGAGATACTTGTTCACATTGGTCGAAACAACAAGAATAGGGCCACACAAGTCAAAGCGAATCAATCTAGTTTTCTATATGCTCTGAAATTGGAATCATGGAAATGTTGCTTACTATGTTTTCCAAGAATACAAGCATCACATTGTGTCGACTTATTTGGAATGGTGGGAAAATCAGAAACACCATTCTTCTTCAACAATCGAACATAATCATAGTTTCAGTGCTCATATCTAGCATGCCACAAAAGACTAGAAGATAATGCACCTTCTTCATGCTGAAAGAGGCAGGAAAAATTATGAGCTCTTGTAGATGTCCCTTCCAGCTTCAACAATTTATCATATCCATACCTGGTCATGATGGTGTGGTTGTTAGAGGATATCCTTATCTCGACATTCCCATTGAACATGTGGATGGAACGGCCTTGCTATCGAATTTGCACAAGAGACAGTAAGTTCCTTTGCAACTATGGAAGATAGAGAACATTCTGCAACATAAATTCAGGGAATCTAATCACTTTAAGCCTAATGGTGCCAACTCCTTTCGAATTGAGGTTGGACTTATCTACAAAATATACTACACCATCTAACATTATCATCCAATTCTTAAAAAACAATTCCTAAACGTCATTTGGCAAGTTGCACCTGTGTCAAGAAGCCATGTATCTCTCCAATATGTAAATGAAGTGTTGAATAAAACTTCATTTATGCCAATATTACAATGTGCAACAACAAAACGACCATATTTAAGAGGCTTACCCACATTAGTAGCTTTGTGTGTGCTCCATTATGCTTCTTCTCTGTGATCTTCTCCCATGGAATTATGCATGTCTTTACCTCATGTCCATCTCTTCCACAATTAACATAGTGAAGACCAAGTTTCTCACTGGCCCCTACCTCTAACAGTCCTTCTTCTTCGTCTTCTCTGAGGATGCATACTAACAAGATTTACAATATGCAAGTGGTCTGCAAAACAGTTTACATTTCTGCAACAATCTACATGACAATAGTGAACTCAATCTAAAAGATAGATAGTATAAAAATAATAGCCTTGCAGGTCTACAGTCTTTGGTAAGAAAATTTATAAGTTACAATCTTCATTAAACTATCAAGATTTTAAAGCAATACAACGACAATGATATCAACTCAAATAATGATACCAAAACTTCTCAAAAAAAAATTATATAAGCTTCATATGTAGAATGCAATCTTTAAATGGAGAGATAATTCACAATATGGGATCCTTCACTGATGAAGTGGTATCCTTTGGAACATGCATAGGCCTATGAAACGTGGGAAAAGCTACATACAACAGGGATACCTCACTTGATGGCTGACACCATTATTAGGAACATGTGCCTGAGGTCTCACTCAGTTGAGAGAAATAAAAACACAATACAACCAATGACTCCTCCACAACTATCATGAGTGATGACAAAAAAGCATAGGTATATACAACAAACGATTGAAATCATTTCACATGTATTTTTATATACAAAATGATACTAGTCTGAGATATGAGATCACTGGAAAGAGATCACTTTCAAAGATTTTACATGTAGGTAACCTTCTAGTCATGAGCATGTTACACCAAAATATCGTCATCATGAGTTATGTGTCCTCTATATGCCTTAATTCCTAGAGCACTTGGGCTAAATGATTGAATGGAGAGTTGATGTAAATCCTTTTACCTTTTCTTGTCACCGAGACGTGCCCTACTCATTGAAAAGGTGCGTCAAACCTTAGGTGACACGCTCTGTACATTAACAGAGTGTGTCGGTGATGCTGGTTTCCCTTGTACAAGGAGAGCCACCCTTCAATGACACGTTTTGTCTGTGTGCAAGGTTCGTCGTTGTTGGTTTAAATGGAAAAAGAGAATCTTCGAGTGACTTCTCGAACATTTGATGGCATGGAGGCTTATCCCTACATGTTAGTAAAGGTGGCACTCAATCCCCTTACCTAGTGGGATGATCCCTTAAGCTTCTCCCACAAATCCTCAAACTCTCCTATCCCTTTAGGCCTATAAATATAAAACCCCTCTCCATGGTTAAGAGGAGGAAGGATAGAGTACTAACATGCTGGTGAAATTATGCTAGGAGATCCCTTTCATTCATTAGGAGGAATAGCTTTGATCCTTGAGGCTTGGATCATTCAGAAGGTGTTACAATGTCAAAGAATTGGTTGTAACCTCTCTCTTTGTACTTTCTGTAATTACATTAATGCAAATTATTTCCATAAATATCTTGTCATTATAAGCGTTTAGGATTGGCCTCTTTGACTGCTAATCTAGATTGATTTATGATCATATGCTTTCACTACTTGTTTGTTTCCACTTGTTTCATATTGTTTTGCAATTGAAGATCTAAAGATCAAGGAGTTGGATCAAGCAAGGAGAAAGGAGTTGCGTTCATGAGGTGAGTTATTTCTTGACTTACTTTGCAATTCAATCAATCTAGGAAAGTTATCTATATTGTGTATTTGTTTTGTTCTAGATCCGAACCATTCAGAATAGGGAGATCCGTTTGTGTCCGCACTTACAGATTGTCCGTACACAAAATTGGTGACTATACCTTCTATTATGTCGGTCACCCCTAAGTCAGTCTCAAACATTTACTCTACAGTCCGATTTTCCCCAAAACATCTTCGATATCGTTTCGTGTCAATGATGGGGGAAACATCATAGCCCTGCTTCGACAAGTTTATCCTTGTCGACTTCAACACATCATCCAAGAATTAAACCTAGATGAGGGAAGCAAAATTGGCAACCATACTAGGTATAGGTAGCTCATAGGTTTTGATGTATTTGTAATTCTTGGTTTCTTGATTTCATTCTGATTAGCCTCTTAATTGCCTCTTTCTTCATTGGATTTGATTATCAGAGAGCTTCTAGGTGATCTAGTCTCTAAATGGGACTTTTTATTAAGCCTTTTATCTTTTTGTTGTTAAGATTTTTTATTTTTTCATACTCGAATCCCGCCCGATGCACCTGGGCAGTATTGTTCCTGCGTCACTGTAACTCTGACACACTTTACCTTAAAGCAACCCGCATCGCTGATGCCTTTTGCTCGTTTATAACCTGCATCACTGACACACTTCCCATGTGTGCATAGCACATCACTGGGATTCCAATGCTCTAGTGTACATATGTAGGGCGTGTTGCCCTTCACAAATTGGTACATAAGTTAAAAAAATCTCCCAAATTGATTTTGGCTTGCTTTGTTGAGCCTTATATGTTTTCTTTGACAGTCAGGGAATCTCCTAGACACAGTGTGCTTTGTCTTTGGCTTGTTTTTTAAGTTTAAGAGTTTGATTTGGGTCCTAGTTGGCCAAGCGAGTGTCACCCCCATGGTGGGAAATTTCAATCCCTCACAGTTACATTCAATCTTGTGACTCCCTATCAGTTTACTTGATCTGTTCACTCTGACTTCTCAACCCTATAACAATTAGTTGTTGTCTTTTTTGCAAATTTGGTGTGGTTTTGTGTGTTGTTTCGAGATCTTGGTTGATTAAACTTTTCAAGAATTTCCAATTGATTAAAGATTGTAGTAGCAAATATTCTCTAGTTATCTGAATTAAGATTAAAAGAGTGGCATAATTCTCATTTTCATTGAGTACATTAGTTAGCAAATCAAAATTTCTTATTATCTCCATTTCAAGCACATTACTTGGAATTGTTGCAAAGAGATTTTTATGCTTCGAAATAATTATTTAAGGACCTTTGGAAAAGATAAAAAATTGGTATTTGCTTATATTCTCTTTGTTTTGAAAAATCCATTTTCGTTTCCTTGAGAGCATTAAGTAAATCTAGGCCTTCTCAAAGTATTTGAAAAGATAGTGAAAGCTCTTATATTTTTTTATTTTATCTCCACTTCTTTTGATTCCCATTTCATAATTAGAGTTATTGCAATCATAACATAAGTTCGTCTTTTCATTTTTGCTCATAGGTTTGCTTAATTTGAAAAGAAAAAGAAAAAGCAATTTCAATTTGGTGTATTATTTTCATTTTTTGGGATTACTTGAAAGATTACTTTTTAGTCTTTTGGTTGATTTGGAAAAGAAAGTAGAGGTACTTTGTTCATTTTTTGTTATCAGAAAAGAAATATTTCTCCTTACCTTAATTAGTTTTCATTGAAAGGAAAAGTGAAAGACTTGCATTTCATATAGATTAGTGTAGCATCTTGTTTAAATTCCAAGTATACACTTCATGGATTCACCTAGCTGTACAACTTAAGATCAAGCGGTAGCCTAGGTTAAAATTGTATAGAAACTCACATGCTATGTTATGTACATGTTCCGACATCTTAAACCGTAGCAACTGTCGTTATTTTCTTGCATTGCATCCCGGGGGATTGTAGTTCTTCCATATACCACTCGGTATATCTAACGACCTTTCACGTAGCTTCGGGTATATAGAAATGTACTTCATGTACTCGACAGTATATCAGAAGGCTCTTGTCTTACGGTTGTGCATTAGACAACACTACTACAAATTGGAGCTCCCACGTACCTTTAGTATATCGGGAGACCCCACTAGGATTCTTGAAACCATCTGAGTTAACCATTGGCCGTCTTGGAGTGGAAATGCACCGAGAACAGTACTCTGGGAGCTACTACGCATGTACTTCCAGGTAGTCAGGTGATACGGTCAAGGGTACAGGACTGATCTTCCCTGGTTAGTGCTCTAAAATATTGGGCCGAGTATAACTATTGGACCCTATGGTATATTGCGAGTTGTGAAACCTTGACAATCCCGTGAGGTTCTAGAATTTTGAATCCCACCTATCACGTAAGTTTTCTTGTGGATTTAGATTGAGTAGGTCTTTAATTTTGATTTTATTTTTTAGAATACTTTTAGGAGAATCTTTATTTCAACCGCGCTGGCTAAGCAAACTTTAAGAATATCCCGTAGAATATTAAATTTTCCACCTGAATATCCCCTTAATCAGGAGGAGAACTCAGGGGCAAGCATGGATCAACCCACAACATTTGAATCACGCAAAGAAGGAACTTCTACTTTTGAATTAGGAGTGAACTACTCTCCTCCTGCAAATCCACCTATCATTGATCCTACGGGACCTTTGTTGGTGGATCAACCTCCTCGGCATGACACATCATTTCACCACTTGCTTGAGGGTACCCTGGACCCACTGACTGGATTTTCAGTCGACCCTTGGGTGACCCAATAATGACCACTTTGGTCCAACTGCATCATTTTGGGGAACTTCCTTAAGTCATAATATTTTTTTATTTTGGTTCACTTTCGATGGTGGAAACTCCACCTCGCCTATTCCCTCCTCCATAGACTCCAAACGAGGAAATTATTAAACCAATATATGATACCATCGAACGTTTACGCTCACTTGGTGAGCTGGTTAGGCGTCATATTTTTCCTCTGCGATCCAATCTGGAGGTGCCAATCCCTGAACAACATTCCCCCATACATTCTTTTTATTGTTCTTCACCAGGAATATCTACGCCTGTTATGACCACTTACAAACCGGGCCAACCATATTTTCCATCTGGTACACCTCCAGATCACTTGACTGGTTCTACACCCCACTTGACCCCAACAACTAGAGGTAAACCTTCAGCTACTATTAACTTCATAACTGGAACAACACCTCCATCTCAAATTTTGAGTGGAGGTCATCCTCTAGTTAGTAATCAATAGATGAGTATGGATCAACCTACAATTAGTGTTCAACATATGCTTACTGGGAATACTCCAATAGGTGGACAATCTTCAACTGGGGGAAAACCCTAGTCAGTGGACAAAATCTAACTGGGGGACACCATCTAGTTAGGGGACAGAATGTGAGCGGAGGTTATCCTTCTCACATGAACTATAATATGGTTTTCAGTTCACTCCCAACCATGGGAAAACTTACGTGGGTACATCACATGGGGGGACCATCCACTTGGATCCAACTCCCATGGGGGCATACATACCTGGGTAAACATAACATTGCTATAGGTAAAAACTATCCAGGGAATATTTTTCCTGGACTACCCTATCTCGAAAATATGAACACCCCATAGGGGCATCATAATGTCCCACCGGATGGATTTTTAGCCGACGGACCACCCCCCCACCACCTGTCTCGTCCCCTCCCCTGCCACCTACCCCACCTCCACCACCTCCACCTGACGAACCCCTGTACTCTGGCGGTGGACCGACGCCTTACTCTGGAGGAGGACCCCCTTCTAGTCAACCTCATAATCTAGGAGGCCCACCTCCATATGGACAACACTCTACGGGAGGACCTTACAATCATTCCATCCATGGTCCTACTG
Source organism: Larix kaempferi (assembly GCA_027924585.1). Taxonomy (NCBI): domain Eukaryota; kingdom Viridiplantae; phylum Streptophyta; class Pinopsida; order Pinales; family Pinaceae; genus Larix; species Larix kaempferi. The sequence continues at coordinate 27,551,620 of BSBM01000372.1, read as the reverse complement.
GTACCCAGATGCCTCATCAATATTACCAGTATCCAAAACCAAACCGGCAGTTACCATTTCTGGATACACTAGATCTGCCATATTTGTCACGTTTGACTAATGATCCCATCCAACATGGTATAAATTGGCCAACTATTCCTGTGAAGTTACCACAAGACATCCCTAAGTTTGATGGAAAACCCAGTGAGGATCCTAAGAACCATGTAATGAATTATCATTTGCGGTGCTCCTCCAATTCCTTAATGGATGATTCTATCCATCTGAGGCTCTTTCAACGAAACCTTACCGGTATTGCTGCCAAGTGGTACATTGAGTTTCCACCAAACTCTTTTGACGATTTTCGATCTTTAGCTATGGCCTTTTTGACTCATTTTCAATTACCGATCCGTTATGAAACTGGAACGAATATTTTTACATCCCTCTGAAAATCCACCTCCACTCACATTTCAGATCATATACAAGAGTGGAGAAGGAGACATCGTCTCATTAAAGTACCATTCCAAATCAACTACTCGTCGATTGGTTCACGAAGTCATTATTACCCATCATAGATAAAGACATGTCTATGGGAGGGTCCATTAGGAAAGAAAAAGCTATCTCACGTGCTTATTATCTAGACCTAGTCTATGCCCAATCTGGCACATTATACGATATCATTCGTAATGCCCCACCCTACGTAAGACCCAACAAAACCTCCCATAGGATCACACACCGATGGCATCATTGGTTCCATTCATTCCCATCCTGCTACCCAATCAAGTGGATCACAGAACCACCATAGTTCGACTCCATCCTCACCACAGGATGGAAACAAAACCAATTGATCACCCAGCCCTGCTTCCACTGCAAAAGTGAATTCAGTTCAATCTGCTTCACCTCAAAAATACAATGGAAAAAAGAAGAACAAAGTAAAATCCAAGAAGTCTTCTAACTAGTAGGAGCCCAAAAATAATACCGGTGACAGAAAACAAAAACAAAAGGTCAAATCATTTCCAAAATAATATGGTGGATGAGCTAAGCGCCAAATTGGGTTTTCGGCATGAAAAATCAACTCCCTACTATCCTCAATCAAATGGACAAGTAGAGGCCATTAACAAGGTCTTGAAAACCATGATTCAGCGCATGGTGGGTACACACAAGTCAAATTAGCACGTGATGCAACTTTTTTCATCCCTTTGGGCATATAGGACTTCCTTCAAAACCACCATTGGTTTCACACCCTTCTAATTGGTGTATGGACTAGAGGCAGTATTTCCTATTGAGTGCGAGATTCCGCCTCTAAAACTAGTTGTTGAACTTTTACCAAACACAACCGTCGAGGAAGAACGATTCTTATACTTGGAAAAACTCGACGAAACCCACCGTGATGCTACTTTAGCTAATGAAGTACATAATAAATGCATCAAGGCCCAATACGATAAATATGTAAAACCTTGTATCTTCAACGAGGGTGATTCGGTCCTTACTTACAACCAAAAACATGATAATTTGGGGGCGGGAAAACTTGAGTCCATGTGGCATGGTCCATATGTAGTGAAACGTGTTTTGGAAAATGGATCCTATGAATTAGTCGATTATGACGGAATATCCCTAGGAGAGCCTCGCAATGGGATCTACCTAAAGCGGTACTATGCCTAAATCATTATGCATTAGTACATTGTATATATTGTACATGATGCGTGTTTCTATTTGGTGTGGCACTTTCTTTTAGTGTGTTAGGATATTATTTTGATTTGCGCTTATACCATGTTCTGCCTGGATGTGCATATGTAAACTTTCTATGGATTCATAGATGGCGCTAGCCGACACACCCGCAGTCTCGCCTCGACAGCATGGGTACTATGTTCCCCTTTCAGTGAACTAATAAGCTCAGGAGGAACTTGCCTAGGTCCTGCAACCAATAATGTTGTTGAATATCATGCGCTGATCGGATTATTTACCAACGCTTTTTCTCTTGGTATGAACCACCTTGTTATCTACCTTGATTCACAGTTAGTGGTATCTCATTTGAATCGTGTCTACGCTATCCATGGCCCTATATTACTCCACTTGTTTTGGCGGGTACATCTCTTGGAGAGGTCTTTTGATTCCATTCAATACCTACATATTCCAAGAAGCATGAATGCAGTTTCCGATTGCTTAGCTAATTTTGTATTAGATTGGTATATTGCACATTACTAAATATTTTTATCAAAGATGCATAAATCGACATAACATGTAAATTATTCGTAATGTAGAGACAAACAACTATAAGATGCAAAATCCATCATAGAAAACACAGTGTATAAAACCGCTAGATAGTGTTTATATATATATATATCATGTCCGGTAAAATGTTATACAAAAAGTGGTACTGATACAAAAAATCTGAAGCTCATAATATTTCAGTAGGTCATATCTACAAAATCTGAAGCATATGGCTTTCAATACATCATCACACATGCAGCCTATCACTGAGGATGCTAGTGATAGCATATAATGGCTCGATCTACTCAACGGAGTAACCGACCAAATCCTTTAGAAACCTCAATTGTCCTGCACTGGTAGTGTCGAGGAAGGTCATCGATAGATATGTCTGGCACATCGACATTCAACCTCTGAAGGTTCTCCTCCAGCTCATCCAGTTTTTCCACTACCTCCTGATGGACTACGGCCATCTCTCAAACAACTCCTCTCCTCTCGATTGGCAAAGGAAACCACTGGTTGAGATGGGCCAATATCTGCATGAACCAAGTATGAGATATCGGTACTACACAAAAACAATAAAAATTACAAAATACCTAAAAACAGAAAGAGTTTCTTTCTTACCAATGTCTCCCCACTACTCTCCTTTCGGAAGAGCTAGATCTGGATCCCCTCTGAAATCAATACTCGCATAAGCGTAGTCCTCGACCATGAGGAGCTACCCACGTAACCACCTGAAGAAGGTTGGCCCATAGGTAATCATAGGTCCACCTCCTCCGTGGCGGTCCATCACCTCTGGCCACCTCACCATATGTGTATCTCGCGGATCGAGATCATCAAGCTCTACCCGCGGATGGAGTAGTGGAACTCTTTCTAAGAAGAAAGAAACCACGATGGAACTATACCCGAACTATTTTAGCTCACCTGAATGACACTTGTTCAGTTGGTCTTTCAAATTCGCTAGGAGTCCCTTGCACCAATTGAATACAGTCGGTGCCATGCACTCAATGGCGTATACCATGTGGGACTTAGTGGCCTGATGAGAAGCCCTGCTTCCAGCCACTTGCTCAATAGTAAAAAGCACGGTCCTCAATGGTCTATCCCATACATTTCTTATGGGAATTTTACCACCTAACATTTGTGTGCCCAGCGTACAAAACTGTGCAATGAGACTCTCAATAGACTGGTCACTACCCCAAGGTCCGGATAGTGATACAGGGGCTCCACGTCTTGATAATCCTGTCCAAAAATATATGTCCTCCACATCCAAAGTAAGGATATGAGCACCTACCATAAAAAATTATTGATCCGGGTTCCATAATCGGATCAAATATTCTAGTAGTTGTACTTGGGCCCTCATCCCTCGCACATGGAAGAACTTAAGCAATCCACACCCCCTCAAAGCATTGACGGAGTGTGGTTCATTTGTCTCTTGTGCGTCTTCAGTTCATGTGCACACTCCTTCCATTGGACCATTTTGGTGGCCAAAGTATGCATACACATCAATAAGATAGGTATTAGACCCTTTTCAATGCTTTGGAATTTGTCTTTTGGGCCCCATCATCAATTTTGGAAGCCAAATTGCGCCGACGCACCCCACATGTGCAGACAGTGCACCGACGACACGCTTTTCCCATAGGGAAGGCACATCAAACCCCTAGCGACGCACTTCCCGAAAGGGGAAAGCACGTCACCCACGATGCGCAAAATCCCCTCCAAAATGAACCCAAAAAACCCCAAAAATCACATTTAAACTAAAATTCAAACTGTTGAAAAGCTATAAGATGAGATGTAGGCTTACTTGCAACTAACGGGAGGTTGATAGGCTAACCGAGGCTTTCGCAATCGTCGTCGAAAAATCAAGCTCCAAAGAGGTTTTTTCTCCACTATTCAACTTGGTAAAATGAATTGGTAGATAAATTTTACTACTCACCCCTTTTAAATAAAAAATGGAATATTCATTTTTTAATATTTGTTTTTTGGGTTATTTACTATAGTTGACTTCTTTTTATATTTCAAAACCTTATAATGGATCCTAACTTGGTTCTTGGAGCTTGCAAATAGTGGAAAACGATGTTTTGACTATGTTGGTGACCATCGTAGAATTTTCGTGCTTCTTATCAAGTGTGAACAAGTCTTTGAGCGTTTTTTATATCATTATCATGCTTGTTAAAACTCTATATTAAAGGTATCGAGCTCAGTCTTTGTTCCTTCTCGTGCTCGAAAATACATGAGAATAAGTCATCGAGTTATATTTATCTCTTTTTCGGGCTCGTAAAACTCCTACGAAAAAGGAATCCCCTTGGAGTCCTTATTTAAGCTCTTTTCAGACTCCCTAAATAGGAAAAGATCACCAAGAAAACTTGATTCTTTCACGGTTGTAAAAGTATTTGAAAGGTCGTCTTTCTGGTGATAGTTTACCCCTCTTTCGGACCAGCGAGACTATTTACGAAAAAGGAACACTCTAGTTAATCATGAAAAGAAGAGTTCTCTCTCATATTGTTTTATCCTTTTTCGGGTGAGGAGACTAAATCTTATGAAAAAGTACTCATTGGAGTCTTCTTTAGTCCTTTCAAACTCTTTAAACATGAAATGAAACTGATTTTACCTTCTTTAGACTCGTTAAAATCTAACATTGAAGGGCCCTTTTTTGGGACAAACCCCTCCTATCTTGGGTTCATAAAACATTTGAGATTTGACTCGTCCGAAGTATGAGCTATACCGAGCATCTGTTACCCTCCTCGCGCTTGTTAATAAACAAAGAGGTACTTATCAATCATGATGGGGAATACAAAAAGAGTTTGTGTTTACTTGTAAATATGGCAATACTTAGTCACTCAGCTTGAACATGGCACTCGTTTTCATATTCATTCAAACCGCTTGGATAATCTGCTTGTCCTCGAGTCCCACCAATTCCATGAGTCATTTTACTCCTTTTAGTCATTCAAAGAATGCTTCCATCATTAGTTGCATTAGGTATCAGTGTTAATCTCGTCTTGTCAATGCTGACAAGTCATGCCATTCCATGTTCAAGAGAGGTATGTTAATCGAGTCAATATCTGCAGTTATTATACCTTCTATTATGTAGGTCACCCTTGAGTCAGTCTCAAACGTTTACTCTACAGTCCAATCTGCTCCAAAACATCTTCGATTTCGTTTCACATCAATGATGGGGGAAACATCATGGCCCTCCTTTGACGGGTTTATCCTTGTCGAATTCAACGCATCATCCAAGAATTAAACCTAGAAACCAATCAAGTACCGTAGGCCTACATGCCTAAATGGCAGGTTACCTTGCTTTCAATAGCAAGTTCACATCATTGACTTCTGATTGAAATGTTCCTCCGAATGTTCGACCTCAACTCATTGACTCACATTCGGTGGTATGTACTATGATACCTTGGGGACCATTGACATCAATGGTGATTTCCCTCACACTTGTTAACGGTATACATTAATGACCGGTAATCAAGTGGTTTCTACCATGTTCGACTTCAAAACATTGTAATCACATGATTATATTCGTATCATTATGGGTTTGGCTTGAAGACCCTGGGTTAACTTATGTATCTTACCTAGTTTGCAATGGATATTTTTTGAGTCATATCACACGGATCCACTATTGTATTGTTCGTGGCTGTGTAATTATCTCATCAGGGATCTACACTTGTGTCTAGTAGCCATGATTGTGTTCATTCAATATATACTACCATGGATCTGTAATGTATTGGTCGGAAGCCATGTTATGAGTCATTTGAGACGTATATTTTAGAGTCTGTTGTACTGTAGGAGTCTTTGTTCATCAATCCAACAGATGATCCTTTCCTCGATCCCTCATATTGCAAAGCATTTCATCTACCCTATTTTGTTAGCTTCATGCTTTGGGGGGCATTCTGTTACACCAAAATCTTGTCATCATCAGTTATGTGTCCTCTATATGCCTTAATTCCTAGAGCAGTTGGGCTAAATGATTGAATGGAGAATTGATGTAAATCCTTTTACCTTTTCTTGTCACCCCGACACGCCCTGCTCGTGTTAGTTTTTACTTGAATAGAATATAGCATATAGCATATAGCATATAGATAATCAATCACTGAAAGATAAACAAGCACAACATAAACACAATGAACACAGAGATTCTCTCGGGGAAACCATGAAGGGAGAAAACCCCGGCAAAGCTTTCCTCAATATAGAAATCACAAAATACAAGAGTTCCCCAAGACAAAACAGCTACTCCTCCACTTGTGCGCACCTCTCTCTCTTCACTAATGAGAACTTGCTTGAGTGAATGAGTGATTACAAATGAGAGAGAGCGCTTCTATTTATATTCTTCCGTTGGGGTGACAATTTCCCCAACAAGGCCGACTTCTCTACTTAGCTGGTCAATTACATAATATAATAATCTTTTAGGGTCTTTTTCTAGGCCGACACATGTCCTAGGGTTTACATTGATTCTTTCAATGACCTTTACATTATTAATTACATGACCATCATCTCCCGGAGGAGGAATACAATAATATAAATAGAATATCTTCCACAGTTACATTATTTTAACAGCTCGTTGGCAAGGTGCGTCAGACCTTAGGTGATGTGCTCTGCACATTAACAGAGCGCGTTGGTGACGCATGTTGTCTGTGTGCAAGGTGCATCACTGTTGGTTAAAATGGAAAAAGAGAAGCTTCAAGCGACTTCTCGAACCTTTGATGGTGTGGAGGCTTATCCCTACATGTTAGGAAAGGTGGCACTCGATCCCCTTACCTAGTGGGATGATCCCTTAAACTTCTACCACAAATCTTCAATCTCTCCTATTCCTTTAGGCCTATAAATATAAACCCCCTCTCTATGGTTAAGAGGAGGACGGATAGAGTACTTACATGCTGGTGAAATTCTACAAGGAGATCCCTTTCATCCATTAGGAGGCAAAGCTTTGATCCTTGAGGCTTGGATCATTCAGAAGGTGTTACAATGTCAAAGCTTTGGTTGTAACCTCTCTCTTTGTACTTTCTGTAATTACATTAATGCTAATTATTTCCATACATATCTTGTCATTATAAGTGTTTAGGATTGGCCTCTTTGACTGCTAATCTAGATTGATTTATGATCATATGCTTTCACTACTTGTTTGTTTCCACTTGTTTAATATTTTCTTGCAGCTGAAGATCTAAAGATCAAAGAGTTGGATCAAGTAAGGAGAAAGGAGTTGCGTTCATGAGGTGAGTTATTTCTTGACTTACTTTGCAATTCAATCAATCTAGGAAAGTTATATGTATTGTGTTTTTGTTTTGTTCTAGATCCAAACCATTCGGACTAGGGAGATCCATTTGTGTCCGCACTTACAGATTGTTCGTAAGCAGAGAAAGAAAGAGAAGCAACCTCCAAGTCTCCATGCAGGTACTAGTGTATAGTTGTGGGTAGTTTCTCTATGTGAAAGTGTGTAGTTTCTCTCCATGACGAAAGGAGAGTATAATCACATGCCACCAAGTCAAAGTTCAAACCAAGCACCAAGTTCCAAGCACTTTTAGTCATCATGACATTAGGATGACCACTGTCATCAAAATTCATGGCTATCAAGCCATTCACCCTCTACCCCTAGGTATTAACAAGTGTGATTTAGTGAATAATTAGGAAATATTATATTATAATGATGCATGTTTAGTATTAGGGATTTGTAATTTGTTTGTGTATGTAAATAATAACAATAAAAAATAATAAAAATGAAAATGAAAAATGATTAATTAAATAAAAAATATGATTTTTAAAAAATTGTTAAATTAGTGGGAATCTCTTACATTTCCACTTGCTAACTAACTTGCATTATATAATTTAATAATAGAATTTAAAGGGGAAAGGAGGAACTTGGTAGGGCATTCGATTCATGAGAAAAAGAGGAGAAAATAGAAGATGAGATCCTGCACTTGAGGGATTCTTTTATATTTACATGAATGTTTTTTTATGCCTAAGAGTGATGATGGTTCACATATTGTGTTGATAAGACTGGTGATAGTTGAGGGTTGTGGACTCAGCAACTTCAACTATTCAAGTCAAGGAATTAGGCTAGGAGGAGAGTCCTCTTGTTCCTCACAATTGCCCATGTGGACTATGGACTACTTGTTCTAGGTTATTGAAGCTATTGGTGGGTGAGAAGATATGCCAGAATATTGGATGAGAAAGTATTGCAAGTATGTACTAAATGTTTAAAATTATTTGGGTTAATATGTAATTATCCATATCTTTCTCTTAATTCAAATTTCCTTTCTTTGGATTTCTTAGCTTCTTTGATAAACTTGATAAAACATGAGATTTATTATTTAAATTCTATATAAGTGTTTATATGGTGTTTCAAATTGTTAGTAAATTGAATTTTGGTTTTTATAAGAATTCACTATTTTTGTGGTCTTTACATTTCTAGAGGTAAAGCTTCCAACAGATAAATACGTGCCTGAAACCCCCCCCGAAATCCGGCCCATTTGACGGAGGAGAGAATATGGTGTCAGCATCACCCATAGTACCCATCAGAAGGCCAACTACCAAAAAAACAAGGGAGCACGTGAACCCAATAGACAAATAAAAAAATATCGAGAAATACCCGCCCTCTACGTACCGTGTCAATCAAACAATGGATTTAAAACAGAGGTTCCCACTTATTTTTTCCTGGTTGGTACTGGGTTTGTCTCCGAAGAGGCAATCTTACTCCAGGACTATTGTTTGACCTACATGTGACATCTGAGAGCTAGGTAACCCCGAAAAACACAGTCCATGCTGGAAGTGACATGTCCAAAGTCATCCAAGGGTTCAGAAGTGGACTCACAACCATGAACCTGCAGGCGGGGGCATCGCCGAGGACCTCCGAGCTCCCAAAACCCTCCAGCCACCAGAAGTTTTAAGCCTCAAATTAATATTGCACTCCATAGTTCAGTGAAAAAAAATCCAACACCATATTTCATTCAATTATTGCAAAGAAGCATGATTTTATATTTGAGTTTATCAAAGCTAAATCAAAGAAAACTATTAATAATCAAAATAAAATAATTAAAAAAAAACATTTTATTAAATCTAAATCAAAGAAAGAAATTAATGTTCAAAATAAAATAATTAAAAACAAATAAAAACTTATAAAAAATAACACAGGAAAGGGTAACTCAAGAAGAAATAAGTCTCTTCCAAGGCACATGTATGAAAGAAAAATTATAAACCCTAATTCTGGAAAGTTAAGGGGAAAACTTGGAACTTAAACCTTCCCCCATGATAATTCATTCGCGAACATCTTTCATAACATTTTCATTCATTTACCTTTCATTACATTACATACACTTCATCACTCTCACCTTGTTTAGAAACCTAGGGAAGACTTGGAACTTAGATGCCCTCTCAGGATAATTCATTCATGAACCTCTTTCCTAACATTTCCGCTAATTTACCTTTCATTACATTACATACACTTCATCACTTTCACCTTGTTTAGAAACTTAGGGAAGACTTGGAACTTAGATGCCCTCTCATTGCGCTGAAGAGGCGCATTCTACAACCCAATAAGGGGATGTGTAACTCCTTACATGCTCATCATGGAGTTGACACGTGTCCTTTTAAAAAATAATAAAATATTATAAAAAATAACATGTCGTCTATTTAAAACATTTATTCTAAAAAGGGTTTGCACCTCGAGAGATTTGACTCCTCTCGGCACTTGGTAGATCCCCTTTTAAGATGGATCTATGCTAGTGATAATTCATTTGCCAACCTCTTTCCTAACATTTTTTTTAATTTACCTTTCTTTACATTACGTACACTTCATCACCCTCACTTCGTTTTGAAACTTAGGAAGTTTGTTTAGTCTTAGGAGTCTAACATGAAATCTGGATCAATTATGGTGACAACAAGGTAGTTCTAAGGTTAATAAAATAACTAATTAATGAATTATAAGAAAAAGTACACATAATAGTCTTTTATATTAACATTTACATATAATTAAGTTGTTTTACTAAACCATACTTTATTACTGTCTAACACTTAGCTAGTTTAACATTAATTGGCACACAGTCAAAATTGAAAATAGTTCTACGTAATCATTTGAAATTGAACCTCATTAGTCATTACCCATTTAAAAACTCATGTTAATATATAAGAGAATCTAATGGGATAACATGAGTCGCATGAATTATGGATCGATGGTATGTTGACCGATCACAGAGAATTTAAATTGTTATTATTTATTAATGCTGAGCATTCATCCATTTTAAATTCATACTACCATCCAAGATTCGTGGAGCATTATTGACAATTTGCACATGGTTTAATAATAAGTGCTATATTTTTTTTTACCATATCACGGGGAGGTTAGGTTAGGCTAGATTAGAGTTGTTAATTTTGGTGTGTTAAGGAATATTTTATTATTTTTTAAATGAGGGTTGTTAAGCTCTCGTCCTCTATAAAGAGAAGTTCTTTCATTGTATTCACATGGTTTTGTAATTTCTTAAATTTATATGTTAGGTATTTTAGATAATCCCTTCTATGAGACATGAGATTATTGAAAATCTCATGTGGAAAATGAGAGATTTTGTAGTCCAAAATCTACAATTCGTTATTATCAAATATTTTTAGTTATGTGCTTTAAAGGACAAGACCATGAAAGTATAGATTCATTCGGAGTAATTTTGTATGTTAGTGGGAATGTAGATGTAGATAAATAGTTCTGGTTTTTCATTATTTCCAATGCTGCTCTTCTGTTCATTGTCAGTAGTTCTTTAGATTGGACTTTGTTTAACCCTATCGTTTGGGGAATGTATGTAAAAAGAAGGCTCTGCTCAGGTAAATCTGAAAAGTTACAAATGATATTAATGTAGCACACACAAAGTACCATTTATGCTATTATTTTTAGTGGATATAATTTGGTCCTCTCACTAAGAGAGGAAACATTAGGAACATTTAAATAAGATTCGGAGATATGAATAAACCTTTCTACGGGCCAGATCTAAAGGAAACAAATCTTTTCAAATGTTTCCCAGTTTTTAAAGAGCAAGTTTATAAAAAAGTCATAACAAGTAGGAAGACATGAATAAGATTCAATTGTTGTAAGAAACTGAAGAGAGGTTACATTGAAGGTATTGCTGCAAGAAATGGCCTCTCCGTAAATTAGTTTGCTCATTGCCTTCTTTGTAAATCAAATTTATTTCACTAAACTGCATGCTAATGGAGTTACTATGTTGTAAAGTGAACAATGAGTTGAGTTATGAATGTCTCACAGATCAAAGCCCAATAACGAATTCCACACCAATTGGACCATTCGATCAGACCCAGTCTTTGATTATTAATGATTACCGATCTCTTATTGACCACTCTTTCATATATTCTTCTAATTGTATAGAAAAGTAAATGTACTTGCCATAAAAGTGAAGCTATAAGAAGCATCTTTAAGCCTATTCAATGGTTAGCCTAGTTGGGAATTTAACTTGAAATCTGATTTTCATAGGTTTCATTCCTTTCCATGTTCATTGTCAATGAACAATTCTTGATTTTGCATTATCTTTTCACTCTTTGGATTCACAATAGCGGTGATGGGAATGCTTAGCTTCCTCCCATCTCAAGTAATCAAACTCACCATAAAGCCTGGAAGTGATTAAGCGAAGGATATATTTTACATAAATATGTATTGAGTTCTTTTCATTACAGTATTTTGACAATATATGTATTGTTGAATATTTATGTATATTCAATTGTTTATATAGTATATAGTACTCTAGTATATACTTTCCGGAGCTATTTAAAAATTCGATGATTTGGTTTGGATGGGGGCTTTTGACCGGAACCCGGAATTTTTTATTTTGCAAAATCTGAGTTTAAATGTGTTTTAACGGTGATTTTGATGTTACAAACGGATTCAACATCATGAAAAACCCTAGGGCACCCAAAATTTTAGCGTTTGAGAGTTTTAACCAATATTTTTGAAATTTATGTCCGATGTTTCCAAAATTGTGCCGGAAAAGTCAATTTTTTTGTCTGAAATCGTTGAACTTTTAGACTACGTGAAAACCGCATAGTGTAGAAGTTCTACAATTTCAAATGGAAAAATTTGATTTTTCTGACACAATTTTGAAAAAATCGAACAAAGATTTTTAAAAATCCTGGTTTCAACTCTCAAACTCTAAAATTGTGGGTGCTCCATGGGTTTTTGAGGGTGTTGAATCCATTTCTACCATCAAAAGTGCCATTAAAACATGGTTAAATTCAAAATTTTCAAAATAAGAAATGCCGAATTTGGGGAAAAGCCCCCATCCGGACCAAATCGTCGAATTTTTAGACAGCTTTTAATAAAACAACTATTAGTTCTATATTCGAAATCCTATTCATATGCATGTAAATTGGAAGCACCAACTATAAGCATATTCATAAAATGGCCAAGATTTCTTTACATCCATGAAAACAGGGCTTTCCCTTCCTATAATGTATGATGGCCTCATTGCCTCTATAAGAGAGCTTGATTTGGAAGAATTTTCAAGGTTGTTAATTCTTTTAAACTCAGGAAACATTCCCTCTATGTAAATTCTAGTAATTCATCATGGTATAGTGGGGGAAACATCATGGAAGTAGTTTTAGGGATCCTCAGTGCACTAGTAAAAGATGCTCTGTAGTTTCAAAGAAATTTATTTGGGTTTTCAAAAAGGGACACAACTTTGGCTTCCTTCGTTATTCTTACTTTTACAAGTACAAGCGTAGTCTTCAACAACACAACATGCAAGGACAACTCCTCCTTGGTTATGACCATGTTTTATTTATTACCTCTCTCTCACACATCCACTTTCCGATGGATATCTATGTCTTTATATATTTGAATAGCAGCAACACATCGTGTCTCATTCTTGCTTGCAATATTGGATATCTGTGCTTGTTCTGGAGTTGTAAGGAAGAATATACAGTCTCTATTCTATTAATATGTATGCATTATCCATATTGTTACTTCTATGTGATTTATTGTTGTTAAATTATTTTTATAGGACCCAATCCAGCAATTTGCACTGTTGAAATTCATTCTGTGAATGAAGATTTACTCGATAGGTGGTTGCATTATGTTCTTCTTAAGTCTCAACTTAACTCTCATTGGGAAAGTGCTCATTAGCTTTCTCCTCTACAATACATTGTATGTACAGTTTGCTCTTTGTATCCCAGCCAAGATAATCTTGATAGCTTGCTAGCCATACAACTTGAAGCATGGAGAAGACAAGTCAGTCACTTCTCAAACATAGTTTGAATCCTACCAACATGAATAGAAGAATTGTTAAATTGTTTTGGATTGTTTTGCAAGTGGAAACTGATGCAGGAAACCATGTCCATGTGTAATGTAGTGGCCAAGAGAATGGAAACCATGATGCAGAAAGAGTGATGCATATTCTATATTGGAGGACCAAGCAAATCAGAGGTTGGTCAACTTCTGTGTCAATCTGCAACTGCAACTCATTTCCCTAGTGAAGCATCTTGAGCTCTAGTCTCTGGCTGCTGATTACCAGGATGTGGGCAGTGGTTATGTACAGTTTTCTCTTTGTATCCCAGCCAAGATAATCTTGATAGCTTGCTAGCCATACAACTTGAATCATAGGGAAGACAAGTCAGTCACTTCTCAAACATAGTTTGAATCCTACCAACATGAATGGAAGAATTGCTAAATTGTTGTGGATTGTTTTGCAAGTGGAAACTGATGCAGGAAACCATGTCCATGTGTAATGTAGTGGCCAAGAGAATGGAAACCATGATGCAGAAAGAGTGATGCATATTCTATATTGGAGGACCAATCAAATCAGAGGTTGGTCAACTTTTGTGGCAACCTGCAACTGCAACTCATTTCCCTAGTGAAGCATCTTGAGCTCTAGTCTCTGGCTGCTGATTACCAGGATGTGGGAAGTGGTTATGTACAGTTTTCTCTTTGTATCCCAGCCAAGATAATCTTGATAGCTTGCTAGCCATACAACTTGAATCATAGGGAAGACAAGTCAGTCACTTCTCAAACGTAGTTTGAATCCTACCAACATGAATGGAAGAATTGCTAAATTGTTGTGGATTGTTTTGAAAGTGGAGACTGATGCAGGAAACCATGTCCATGTGTAATGTGGTGGCCAAGAGAATGGAAACCATGATGCAGAAAGAGTGATGCATATTCTATATTGGAGGACGAAGCAAATCAGAGGTTGGTCAATTTCTGTGGCAACCTGCAACTGCAACTCACTTCCCTAATGAAGCATCTTGAGCTTCAGTCTCTGGCTGCTAATTACCAGGATGTGGGAAGTCATGACACCCTTGAAGGCTTGAGCCACCTCTGAATGGAGGCATCCATTGTCAAAGGGAAGGAAACCTAGACATGGGTGATCATGGTAATGATGAGGAGACAACAATCCCAGGTTTAGAACTGATATATAGAATTAGACACATGAATAATTGTACTGAGAGAAAACGAACCCAGTTAAGTGCCTCCAATTGAATTTTTTCGTTGAATGCCTCCAATTGCTTGTTTTTTGCTTGCTATTGGAGAGAATACAAGCAACCGAAATCTACTTGACAACCTAGGAGTGCCAAACACATCTGTCAAAGGAGTGCCACACTAAGAAAACATGTGCAATGCTTTTCCAAAAACACATCAATTCTGAAAAATAAACACATCAATTCTGAAAAATAAAGTTCCTGGGAAACCACAACCATCCGCTTGGGCATCAATTGTTTTTATGGAAATTATAAATGCCTTAGTTCACGATATTTTTATTCAATATCTTTTTGAATTTGTACATTGTATATGGCAGCTATTATTTTTCTATAGTTGGTTAAGATAGATAATCGAAGCCATGAATCAAGATAGATCATAGAGGCCTATTTCGAATCGAATGTGTGCCAATTGGTTAAATTTGTAGAATATATTTTTTAAACTGTGTGTGAATATCATTTATTAATGAAATAACTTATTTTCACTCTCATATATGGATGTTTAAGGGTACCACCTTATATGTGTTTGTGTCGAGTAAAGTACTTCAAATAAATGGTAATCTTGATGATGTCTGTATTTTACTCAACATATACACATGTAGTTTCATACCCATCAAACATCCATATATAGGAATGAGAATAATTTCATTCTTTTCATCCACGGCCTCTATTATCTATCTTTACCTATTTTTTGTATTGCGATTATCAAAAAGTATTAAGTACTAAGGTAGTTCTAATTTTCATACAAACAATCCAAACAACATCATGGTATACGGCCAAATGGATGGTTGTTGTGGCCTAGATACAGAACTGAAGAGCTTTTGGAAGAGAGTTGCATAGTTTTGTTAGCTAGGTAATCCTTTGACATGGTGTATTTTTAATAAAATTTGGTGCATGGTTTGCAACCGGATTTATTTTAACCATAGTTTATTGAATGACAGCCATCACTAACCTCAAAGAAGAAAGTAGAATAGAAAACAAACAAGAAACAAGAAGTTAGAAAACAAACAATTCGATTCATTCAATGGAAAGTTTCAATTAGCGAGTTTGGGTATCTAGTATACACTTAACTGGTTTTGGTTTCTCTAAATTCACTAAATCGGGTGGATTAGTTCTATATCGCAGTGTTGAAATTTGGACGATTGTTTCCTTATCACCACTGTGATTACCCATGCTACTTTCCCTTTGATGATGGATGCCTCCATTCATAGGTGGATCAACAGTTTCATGGCCTAGGGAAGCTCAAGATGCTTCTCTAGGGAAGTTATAGGTTGCTACAGAAGTTGAGCAACTTCTGATTTTCCCCCCTCAACTTCTGATTGTCCTGGTCCTTCAATAGAGCATATTCAAGCACTCTTTCCACTTCATGGCAACCATTTACACATGGTCAGAGTTTCTTGCATTAGTCTTCACGTGCAGAAGATTCCCCAACAATTTAACAACTATTCCACTCCTGTTGGTTGGCTTAACTCTCTTTGAGAGAAGAGATTTACTTCTCTTCCTTGTTCTTCAAGTTGTTTTAGCTTATCCAACTAAAACTCCAAAGAGAAATCTTGAAAGATTATATTGGTTGGGGTATAGAGACTGAATTGTGCATACAATGTATTGTTAGGGAACTGTCAAGAAACACCTACCAAATAGATCTACATTCACATAATGAACTTCAGCAGTACAAATTGTTAATTTTGGACCTGTAAAACTCAGTTAACAACAAAAAAATCACATTAAAGCAACAATATCGGAGATTGTATATTCTTCCTTACAACTCCAGAACAATTATGCATATGCAATATTGCAAGTAAGAATTAGAGGCGTCATGTTGTTGATGTGTAGATATACGAAGACATCGATAGGCATTGGAAATTGCAGGTGGGTGGTCATATTCAACAAGGAGGAGTTGTCCCTGCATATTACACTATGAAGGCTATGCTTATGATTGGAAAAACAAGAATAACTGGGGAAGCCAATTTTGTGTTTCTTTTTGGAAACTGATATAAATCTCATTGAAACTACAGAGAATCTTTGACTACGAATCCTTGAATTTCCTTCAATAATGTCTCCCAATATACCCTAATGAACTACAAAAATGTACAGAGGAGGGTTTCATGAGTTTAAAATGCTAAGGCATGTACAACTTGGGTAAGTCTTTCAAATCAACCTTTCTCTTGCAGAGGCAATATCACGAGTCCATCATACATCATAGGAAGGGAAAGTCCTCTTTTCGTAGATACAAAGAAATCTTGAACATTTTTATTGTATTGAGAGGAGTTTCATGTCTGCTCATTAAATAAAAAAATTATGGAAAGTTTTAAAAAAAATCCATGTTGGCCCATAAAATAAAAAAAATTAAACTTAAACCCGGATCTATCAAGCAAGAGAGAGATCAAATATCTTGAGTTTAAAATTTTAAAAAAATACACCTCAAGAAATCGGATCCCTCTGGGTGTCTGGTAGATCCAAGTTTAAGATGGATCTATGCTGATAAATAGGCTTTAAAAGTTGGACTAACAAGCAATTTATTGTAGCCAATTAAAAGTTAGACTAACAAGCAATTTATTGTAACCAATCGAAAAATAAAGAGAAAGAGGATCAAATATTCCTAAGCAACTCAATTCCGTGAATCTAAAAAAAGTGTGATGTTTCAGAGTGTGTGTCAAAGAAGGGGTGTGCTCCATCAAATGTTGTATCATGTAACATAAAGTGATATTTCCTGGTGAATTCCCCCACATGATAGCAACACAATAACAAAATATAAGATCCACTTAGGCTAGAACCTAGGGTGCACCATCATCAAAGAATTATTACATCATTAAAAGTTAGGAAAATGTTAGATCATCTAAGAAACATGTAGTACCCCCCACCCCACTAACTCAATGAGTGTATTTACATGATCAATTACACATCTTCCCATGCAATGTCCAACAATGTTAAAATGTGAACTTATATCACCTAGTGAAATCCTTTGGACAATTTTGGTGATTTTAGAATAAAATTTCTTTATCCCATGGAATTTGGATGAATCAATTTAGAAAAAATGGAAATTGGTGAATCGTTTTTGGAAAAAAAAAGTAAAAACTTAGCCCATGGGTTTCTCTATTAGAGAAAATTTTAGGGGCGGAATTTAGCCCATGGTTACTTTTCGATATTTTTTTCAAAAAATAAGATTTGTTAATTTTCATTTTTTTCCTAAAATGATATGCCAAACTCCACATGATAAAAACATTTTACCCTAACAAAATTGTCTAAAAACTATATATTCCTTGGCAAGTTGAATATTTTTACAAAAATACCCCCGAACATTTTATGGTTGGAAATTTAAGAATTAGTAATATTCGCCAATATTTTTACACTTTAAGAAATTATGGATCCTTAAAATTTTCTTTGGTGTAATTATTAATACCATATCACAACAACGCCATAGGAAAATGAGACATAAGACACATTTTATCTCCATCAAATATCAAGTATTTCCCCACCACACATACAACCCAAAGGAACCATGTAGGACACACTCTCTTAGTGACACCATCAAAATCATAGCACCATCCTATGAAGCAAAGTCATAAGAGTAGGCTCCTATGACAAGAGAATGAAGCAAAGTCATAAGAGTAGGCTCCTATGACTTCATCAAATATCTCGATGCCAAGGACAGAATAAGCTTCATGGACATGTGACCCCAAGACCATCTAACACTCCATGAGTATTTGTTGAAAACCCCACATAGTGATGAAAATCACAATCTGCAATCTCATATAATATGAGGTTAAACATACAAACCATAATTCACTATTAAGATAAGTCTTTCATCACAATGTGCAATCTCATATAATATGAGGTTAAACATACAAACCATAGTTTACTATTAAGATAATTTACTATTAAGATAATAGTCTTTTGTATATGAATTAAGATATAAAGAATTAGAGTTACTCCTATAATTGCAGTTCATAGATGTGAACCGTCCACACTTATATATACAATTATACCATAATTTGTTTGCCATGTTGAACACTTTTTTTTCAGTGACATCACTACTAATGTATAGTGGGATTTTTGGTTATTCACTCCCTTCTATGTTTGCGACGTTCTCATTCAGTGTGGGTCTGTATAGATTATATGGGATTTGGATTTCTCTGATTTAAATTAAGGTAAAAAACTAGAATGGTTTTGGAAAATTGAGATAAAACAAATTAAAGGGGAATAGATTATTCTATCATTTTCAATAACCAAAGTAGTAGTAAGACAATGTAGTTCAGCTTTTTTTTTCACAAGAAAAAAGATTTACTTTAAATTATAAAAGTATAAATATATATATTCCAAATACATTGCATGAGAACCAACAAAATTGACCAAATCCCAAGACAAAAGACAATGCCAAAGACATCAAGATCCCAAAAGCCAAGTTATATCCATGATCATCCGAAGACAAAAACAATGAAAGGTAGAAGCTGAAGAAACCGAGCCTCTCCACAAAAAA